>CM060397.1:12704634-13992134 GCA_030545235.1 Helianthus tuberosus
ATCAACAAAATTTCTGATAAATTCCAAACTGAAATTGCGGTTACTTTCAGCCAAATTCCTCTGAACTTGAAAGATGGGTTGCATAGAATTCCAAAGCTCATTCGCAATTTCATGTCTGCTAGGTTGACTTTTAAAAAGCTCTATCATCTGCTTAATCAATTCTTTCATTTCAGCAACATCTGTTTCAATGTTAGACACTCTAACCGTCAAATCCTTATAAGTAAATTCATCACCTACTTTAATAGGATCACCTGAATTGCCACCTGTAGTGATTGTTTTTATTTTGATAATAGGAGAAGTCTCCATATCATCAGAAACAGATGCGCCTTTTTCTTCGTTCTGGGGACTTCCCAGTGAAGCAGAGATTACAGTTGTAACCTCATCAGTAGTTGCCTTCAAAGGAGTCTTAATGATGTAACCACTGTCCAACTGATCACCAATGGGTTCAACAGTTGTAGTCGCTGCTCCACTTAAACTACCACCAAGAGTTTCGTAATACTCAACGGAGATAACCTCCTCAACTGTTTGTAGAATAGAAGATTTAATTGGTTCAGACGCAGTCATTTGTTGCGATCTACTATCAGTAATGTGTGCATTAGAGGAACTGTTTTCTTTCTGAAATTCAATTGCTTCTAACAGAGGTAATATTGTTAATGGAACTTGAGCCGAGGGTTGTGGTGTAGAAAGAGTGATTGCCCTGGGAGAGGGACTTTTAAACATACTTTCATATGAAAGCTCTACTTCATGTTGTGGTGTCCCTGTACTTACAACATGATCCTTTTGTGACGATACATGAGGAGTTTGGATGGGTTGAGATCTTTCCAATAACTGTGAAGAAGTAGCAGCAGTGGTTTCAAGTGACATTTGTGTTGTCACTGCATTAACCTCTGGGATCTCATCTTCCAAAGGAACCTTTTTATTTTGTTTAGTTTTGATGGACTTTTTGGATGTGACAGCTTTCTTTTTGCGTTTTCCTGGTGTGTGTTTCACAACACCGGTTGTGGTGTCATGATCAGCATGAGCAGTTCGCTCAACAACAGAAGTTTGAGCAACTGATGCAGACGCATCTAAAAGAGGCTCATCTCCCTATGTTTCAGTTGTTGAAACTTCTGACTCTTTATCCATAAGTTTAGTAAAAGTTTTACTTTTAAGACTATTTATTTGAAAAGCTACACCTTGTTCAAAATCTGTTTGTGACACTTGTTTTCGTAGGTAGAAGCTTAGAAGTCTTGGATACAACAAAAAAGCATTACTACGAACACCTTTTTTCAATTTTTTCACATTTTTCACATTATTCAACAAATCAGAAAATAGTGCTTTTGATAAATTGTAATCAGATTTTGTTAAAATAGCATAACCCAAATACTGAATGTTCAAAGGTATCTCATTAAATGCGGTGGTCTTGGCTGAGAGACAAATTAAAAGAGTATGAAACAAAAATTTCATTGGCGGAGGGAAGTTTCGTTTGTAGATAGTAACTTCCTTTAATTGTGCATCATACCCTATTTCAATGAACTCTGTATGAAGTTCAAAATTTTCAAACTTGTTCTTACCTACCAAGTCGTCCAATTCAAATGTAGTGGAAATTGTAAAGGGAGAAATTCGTACCACACTTTCCCTGACCTTAGATGTGATGGCAACTGGATTATTATCTTCAGCCTCTATTTCAGCATTAAACCAAAATTGTCGGAGTGTTTCTTTATGAACCGGAGCATCAGCAGTAAGAATTGATTTGTATTTCGATGACGTTAAAAGGTCAATTATTGAGTGATAGCTGGTATTTTTGCTAGTTTTCTCGAATATGGGGAGGTAGTTGTGAGGATTTTTTATGTGCAGAGACATGATCGGAAAAGAATGTGATTTGGGTATGAAACAGGATTTAAATTGGAGGGTTTTTAATATGTTGGAAACTGTTTTTGAGAATTTTGAATTCGAGACTGTAGTGGTAGAACCTCGATTTAGGGATGAAACAGCTTTTATATAGAGAGAATAAGTGAATGCTGACGTGGCAGTAATTACAAATATTTGATGGCTAAGATCTGTCCACGTGAGAAGCTCTCTTGCGCCAACCGATGACAGTTGTTTGGAAACCTCTGTTGGTCGTTGGGAATAGTGTGAGTCAAACAGTCGTTAGATAAACAGAAGTTATGAGAACAGATGATAACTTTCAGCAGTTGTTTTATTTTTAGCTAACATCTGCCCACGTCAGAACCTCTGTTGTCATAATGGATGACAGTCAGTAGTTTAGTAAATCAACAGTCATTAGGATAAACAGAAATTATGACAACAGACGGTAACCTTTAATAGTGGATGTATTTTTAGGCAAGCAGAAGTTTCAAAAACAGTTTTTTTTTCAATCGGTGTAACTCAACAGTCGTAATTCTAACATTTGTTATTAGCCCAACCACTGTTAGTATCAAATCCTCTGTTAAGCATTTTAAGATTGAATATCATTTGTTGTTCGTTAACATCTGTTGACCCATAGCAGACCTTTGCATCTTCAGACATTTATTCATCAGCAGATGCTCTCTTTTGTCAGACTTTAGCTACAACACACCTTTTATAACACAAAAATATACGGTAAATCCTTCCAAAAAATTGTTGTTGATAAAAAAAATTATATAATAATACTTATAGCAGACGTTATATAATAATACTTATTCATCATTAGCCCAACCACTGTTGACCCATAGCAGACCTTTGCATCTTCAGACATTTATTCATCAGCAAATGCTCTCTTTTGTCAGACTTTAGCTACAACACACCTTTTATAACACAAAATATACGGTAAGTCCTTCCAAAAAATTGTTGTTGATAAAAAAAAAATTATATAATAATAGTTATAGCAGACGTTATATAATAATACTTATTCATCATTAGCCCAACCACTGTTGACCCATAGCAGACATTTGCATCTTAAGACATTTATTCATCAGCAGATGCTCTCTTTTGTCAGACTTTAGCTACAACACACCTTTTATAACACAAAAATATACGGTAAATCCTTCCAAAAAAATGTTGTTGATAAAAAAATTATATAATAATACTTATTGCAGACGTTATATAATAATACTTATTCATCATTAGCCCAACCACTGTTGACCCATAGCAGACATTTGTATCTTAAGACATTTATTCATCAGCAGATGCTCTCTTTTGTCAAACTTTAGCTACAACACACCTTTTATAACACAAAAATATACGGTAAATCCTTCCAAAAAATTGTTGTTGATAAAAAAATTATATAATAATACTTATAGCAGACGTTATATAATAATACTTATTCATCATTAGCCCAACCACTGTTAGTATCAAATCCTCTGTTAAGCATTTTCAGATTTAATATCATCTGTTGTTCGTTAACATCTGTTGACCCATAGCAGACCTTTGCATCTTCAGACATTTATTCATCAGCAGATGTTCTCTTTTGTCAGACTTTAGCTACAACACAAATTTTATAACACCAAAATATACCGTAAATTCTTTGAAAAACTGTTATTGATAAACAAAATTATATAATAATACTTACAGCAGACGTTATATAATAATACTTATTCATCATTAGCCCAACCACTGTTAGTATCAACAGTCGTTAGAATACACAGTTGTTTCATCATCAGCAAATGTTCTCTTTTGCCAAACTTTAACTACAACAGACCTTTTACAACTCGAAGTATTGACTCTCTGTAATTTGCAGGAGCACAAATTCTTCAAAAAACTGTTATTTCTGATCAAATTCTAAACATTTGTTTTATCTTTTTATCATCTGTTCACCATCAAACCAACCCTTCATACTATTAAACCTCTGTTGACTTACCAAACAGATGTTCAAACACAATTCAACATGAACATAATCTAAATCTTACTCAAACACTAAATAACTAAAAACAAAACACAACATGTTCAAACACAATTCAACATGAACATAATCTAAAATTTATTCATTTATTCATAACATTAAAACTAAAACTCCAATACTGAACAACATTAATTTTCAAATCTAACAATAACAGCAAGAATTAAGGAACTTTAGCTTCAACTCCATCGATTGCTGAACCTCTCGATGTATGTCCTTCAACATCGCCATGAACTCCACGTCTCTATCACCGCACTCTATATTACTGACAACACAAAGCTCACGAACAGAGGTTGAAGGCATCCGCATAAGATCTCTGGAAACCTGCTCTCTAGTGAACAGACCAACTTGCAATCCATCAAAACATCTCTTCAACTCTTGAAGAGTAGCCCTATCTTCATACACCTGTTCCTCGATTTGCCTGACAAAACGCTGCTTGAAATCATCTGATTTTGCATTTGTGGATGATGTCATTTGAATAAACTATATTACTCGACTTTCCTGAAATTATGATATCTTCGTAGGAAACGTGATTAAAAACAGGTGAAGTGACTATAAGTTTATATACTGAAATGTGGTATTATGAAAACGTGTACATTTAATATAAACATATTAATTAATGTATATTTCAAAACAGCAATCTTTTAATGCAAACACATTTCCAAACCCCAAATTTTATGGGAAAACTGTAAAATTAAAGACCAAGAAACCCAAGGGACAAAATTTCGAAGTTCAAAGAACTAAAGCAGATTATCACAATTACAATTAACCTCTTGATTTACCATGTAGACGCGTTTTTAAACTCTATAAAAGACCGATGATTACTTTTGATTCAAAACATCAACAAATTGTCCTACAAATCACTTTCTGTCAAAAATTGTTCCAAATCAGAAAACCAACAAAAAATCTACATGGAAAACTTCAGCTTCTACCACTGGTCAGACACCAGCAATGTTAAAACACACTTCTCCATGTGGTCACTCAAAGAACAAAGAACAGACGAAGAACTAAACAGGAAAGTCGACATAATAAATGACACTAATTACAACAAAACCTGGAACAGCATAGCATTGCTCGATGAAGTCCTCCACTCTCCTCCATCAGATTTCCAGAAGAATGCAGAGAAATTTCTGACACAACTTCTAAAACAGGATCAGAAAATATGCAACATGCTAACTGACCTGAAAATCAAAAGAGAACATGAAATCACATGGAGAAAGGCCAGAGTCTATGAAATCCTAGCAAGTGTTAACTCTAGCGTGAAATCCTTTATAAATATTTCTTTAAATTTGTATTTTTCTATGTAATAGCTCATTTTAATAATATAAACATGCATCTTAAAATATTTTAAAATTTCAGTGTCTATAAAAACTCTCAACATCATCAACAGTTAATCAAAATAAGAAACAAACCTAACATGCAAAGGGCGAAACAGAACTGTTGTACTACATCTGACTTTTCACGATATTGCACGAATCTATATATACTTTCTATAAAACCATGGAAGTCTCCCATCGAAGAAGATATCACATGCAACTATTCACGATGTTGCAACAATGACACTGCAACATCGATACTGAAAGGTTGATGTGTGATGGGAAGCTTCATTGAAACGACGATGTTGGAACAATGATACTGGAACGATAACATGTAAACATAATCACCAAACATTCGAACAAAGAAGTGTAATCAGAGATTAGCGGCTGAATCACGAGAAAGATGCATTTGAGAGGGAGAGACACGCTCATAGATGTGAGCGGGAGAGATTTGAATGTGGAGCCAGATTATTAACCCTTATTTATAGGGTTAGAATATATGGTTTGAATTTTGAATGTGGAGCCAGAATTTTGAATCTCAACAGATGTTTATTGGCGAGTGACATGCATTAATTGAAAATTACATATCCCCATGTATTTTAAAATTCAAATTACCCGCAATTTAGCCACATCTGCTGCTAGGTATACGTTTACCAAAGGAACCATCTGCTACTTTCTTGTAGATGGGCAGTGGTTTGCCCTTTGGAATGTGGGCCAGACCTTTAAGACTTGAATACACAAGGCAGTGGTTCGATAGGAAATTAAATGTATTTTAAAGTGATTTATATATTAGGCATTATGATGTAATAATGACATAAGAAAAGCCTTGTTGGACATGCTCTCAGGCTGACACATCAGTTTTTCTTATGTCACTTGGATTTCTCCTTTCATAGAAAGTATAGATAGATATAGATAGATACCGAGTTGTAGTTTTTAAATAGTTGAACAAGTTTAATTTATTAAAAACTGGTTGTTATAAAAGAGACAATTATTTGATATTTTGATTAGTTATTTGTTAACTACTTTGATTATTTACTAATTTAAATTATATTTTTTTATTTGTTTTTCATCTTAATTTTTTAAGTTATAATATATAATGATTTAAAAAAAAGTCTACGGAACTCCACCACGTACAGAACTCTGGGAAATCTAGGGTAAAAGTGAGATGTCAAGCTGTGATTGGTTTTATATTACCTCCCAATCCAAATCAAATGTTTTTTTTTTTTTAATTTACATACATATTTGTAACATCATTATTTTTTAACTATCTTTGTTGATGATTTTGAAAGTCATTGACACACTTCTTTACTAATTTTTCGTGTTTACACCGAGTCACATGACATGCGAGTCAATCATTCGATTATCACACCTTGTTGCATGAAATGGACCTTAAATCATAAAAGGAGAAGAAAATATAGAGATGAAAGACATGAAAAGAAGCCATAATGTGAGAAATACATGCGTTTCAAGCTAAAGCAAAGAGGAGAAATAATGGTTTAAGAAAAAACAAAAGAAACAAAGGAAAAGAGTAGAAGAAAAAACGGAAGAAAGAAAAGAAAAGCAATTTTAAGGGCAACTTTTAAGGCATTGTGGAACTATAGTGGCTGGGTCATGCAAAACCACCGTACCACCAGCTGTATATTAGCGGAGAAAAGGGCAAGGGCGTTAAAGGGCATAAATAAGCTAGGCTTTTTAAAATCGTTTCGCTAAAAGTTTGAATCGAGTGAAGCTTAAACGAACCCAAACAAGAGCTTTACATATTGGGTGTGACTAAGCTCAAAAACCTAAATAAACTTATTATTTTATATATTTTTTGTTTAAAATATGTACATAATATCGCCATAAATGTATGTGGGTTTAGAGCATGTATGTGGGTTTTTGGTGGTGGAATAAAACAGAGCATGTATCGCCATAAATTTAACACTTTATTTTTTATTATGTCTGTACTATTGATATCATAGCACCTTGCTATGATTTCTGTTTTGTTTTGGTTTGCTGAATAAAAGTGGTCCCATCTTGCTATTCAAAAAAAAATGTATGGCAGTGGTGGTTTTGGTGGTGGCTGGAGGTGGCAGTCGTGGCTGTCGTTGGAGAAGATGACCAGTTGCAGGTTTCCGGTGACGGAAGTAGTGGTGGTGTTATATATGAAAGGGATATTAAGTTGTGGTGGTGGCTGGAGGTGGCAGTGGTGGTTGTGGTGGTGAATGGCGGTGGCAGGGGGTAATATCACAGAGTGCACAAAACACAGGGGGTAAATATGAAAGGGCATTATAGTCATTTCAAGTTATAGTAAACAGATCAGTCAACAAATTTGAAGCCGGGGGGTAAGGTTGCAACATAACAGCAAACGTTGGGGGGTAAAATTGAAGCCGAGGGGTAAGGTTGCGACATAACAGTGAACGTTGGGGGGTAAAATTGCAATTATTTCGTTAGGGGGGGTAAGGGTGCCAATCATGTAACACCCCGTGTTTTCACAAGTGAAAGTCAAAGTCAAGGTCAAAGTCAACGACCGATTTCGCGCAACTTGACTCGTAGAAATTTCTTTATTTTATTCGTATTATGTGGAGTAAGTGTCGTTAATGCAATAATCGATGTGTGTTAATCGTTAATCAATCGACTTACGACTGTGAAATACAGGAAGTAACAATGCGATAAAGTTAACTAATCAATAATCAAGGTATGCTAATCGAATCGACTTCTAATCGCAACTCGAGCTATGAATTTTACTTGTTATTATACGTGTATGTGTGCCTTACGTGTTACCTGTGCATGTTTATTTATGTTATGTGTGATAAGCAAGCGAACTCAATCGACACTCGAATCCTAACTCGGGATACAGTCGAACCCGAATCGTGAACGAACTACGATAAATGGTGAAAAATAGATCATGCGAGATATGAGTGTTTGGGACTGAGAGTAATTTGACTAGGAGAATCTATCGTATCGCCTCGATCGCAATCGAAATCGAATCAGCAAAAATCATCGCGTCAAACATGCTAACCAAGTGCCATCCGGTCGAATAGCCATCCGACCGGATAGCCACTTGGTAAAGGATGACATGTGCCACCCGATCGAATTGCCATTCGACCGAACGGTCACCCAGGCGATGTGCCATCCGACCGAACAGTCCTTTCCCCTTTTGGCATCCTATAAATACCCCTGTCATTGTCATCTTTTCCACTTTTGGAAATCCCTGTTCGACCAGCACGCTCAACTCAACCTTTTCTCAGATTTCTCTCGATTCCGGTAAGATCTCGTCCTAAATCTTGTACTTTCTTGATCTACACGCACTCCTACTCATTTCTATCTTTTAAATCTTAACGTTTAACCGTGAAATCACTAGATTTCGGGTGTTCTAAGGTGACGTCATCATGTGTTCTTCAAGAACTTCATGTTTTGACCTCAACCCACTAAGAACAACTTAGATCTAACCGATTTCCACAAAGATCTTGTAAAGATCTCGACATAAGTGTGGTGAAAAAGGATTGAAAGATGGTTTTAACTTTCTTTCGACTCTTTTTTACACTTAAAACACTCAAAACCGGTAGAATCAGGTTCTGATCTAGTCTCCTACTCGCCCTTAGTGTTGTACTGGCTCAGATCTAGATTCTACTCACGAGACTACCGATTCCGGGTTAGTGAAGAACAACCGTCTCGAGCCGGTAACCGGCCGGACTAGGGTGATTCCTGGTCAGGTGGGTCAACTGGGTCGAACGAAGGGTTCTGTTGGCTAACACGTTGTCAGAGTGACTCGACATAACGACAAACCTTCAAGACGACCAAGTGTAGAACGAACAGGACAATCAGAGCGAATTGCCAACCAATCGAATTACCATTCGAACGGATAGGCTACCCGAACGAATTGCCACCCGAACGGATTACACTTGGGTCCCACCTTTAAACAATTTTAATTAAAGTTTGGGTATTGAACGAATTGCAATCCGATCGAATGACCCTTGAAAGGATTACTCTTCGGATCATGAGATACTAAGACTTTAGAAGACTTAACAATCTTCAACATGTTCAATAGCACGAATTGTCATCCGATCAAATTGCCATCCGATCAAATGACACTTATGTAGTGAAATTGTTTTCAATAAGTAACCTCACCATGAAGTCGCCTTCCGACCGGATGACCATTCGAACGAATTGCCATCCGCTCGACTAGTCATCCGATCGACCGACTTAAAAGATAGAGATACTTCGTTGTTTCAAAATGCTACAACGAAAACTTCAAAAGTCAAACCATCATACACAAACACATCCTTCTCATAGGAAGGAACAATCCACTCGAATCGTCACTCGATAGGATTACCATCCGATCGAATGACCACCCGAACGGATTGTTACCCGCACGAATTGTTGTTCGATCGAATTACCATCCGAACGAACCCCTACTCGACCCTTTCATACCTTGTGACGTTTTACGAATCACTTATCGTTATGCTACCGAATCTATTCAGGCTAACCGCACTCGCTAAGCGCTCCCTTCAATCCATAATCGTTGTGTGTATACTCGATCCCTTTTTGCTTTAAGCACTTTTGGGTGTTACATACGTTACGAATATTCAAACTACAACTATCACACTACTCAAACTATTTGAACGCTAACCGTTAATGCATGTTATACGTGGCTTATGAATGCTTGTTGTTATGTTTACACATGGAATGCTGTCTACCTGCCTTAGCAACGATAGTACTATAGTTTGGACTCAGCACCCGTTCACACGGGGGTTGTTAAGGATCTTTTACTTGCATGGATTACGGTGGTAATCATGTATTGCGAACTGCCTCGGGCAGTCAACCCGCAGTCATTGGTATCGATGGATCTATGTCGATAACTAACGTGCTTCATTTCACTATGTGTACGTGTTGGTTATGCTTAAACGAATTCGAACTCTATATGCTATTATCAAACTTGTATGCTCACCTTTACATTATATGTATTGACTTTTATTTTAACGTATGTGACAGGTGCTTAGAATGCATATGTGGTAGGAAATTGAAGCTAGAATAAATCTTTAGAGCCCAACAAATAGTTGTCTGTAGATAACGAATCAGGGGTCTCTAGAAGCAGATAAACAATTGTTGTCTATTTAAATCTGAGTTGTCGGAACAGAATATTTGACTGGATTTATGTCTGTAATAATTATTTGCTGTTTGAGATACGGTATGGGACGTATTATTTAAATTGAATAGTATTGACAATTGTTATGGAAACATCTGGACAATCTATTTCGCTCAGTGCCACTCCCCGATGATTCCGCCATCGGTTGGGGTGTGACAAATCACCCCTAACCTCAGGGGGTAAAATTGCAGTTTACTCTAAATATAAATATATAAAATGAAAAAAATATATATGTATATAAATAAATTATTGAATAATTTATAAATAAAAAAGGAGCCGGTTCGAGCCAAGCTCAATCTTACTTAAGTTAAATGAGCTAAATTCAGACTTGGTTTACGCCGCTACTTAGTACTTAGAGCTATGTTTTAGACAGAAGTTGAATTTAGTGTTAAACAATGTGTGTTAGAGCTATGTTTTGGCCTATTGACCTAGAAACACCATCCTCTCTTCTAGATCTTAAAGAGAATGGTAAATAACATTTATAGGTTTGTTTCATGAGGCATACGAGTCGACTTGACGATGAATTACAATTTCCCCGTTCTATTCATTATTTCATCTCAGATAGCTGAAGGATATCCTATGCACATTGGTTTCGCCTACTCAACGCGCCCACGTTATTTGATAACAACCGGGATTAGCTTTTGATTGTTTTTTATATGGTAATTTGATTGGCAGTTTCTTATATTTTATACAATTAAATGACTTTGGTATTGATTTAAATGTTATTTCTTCACACATTGATTGTGTAACTTGTTATTGAACTCAAATGTAAGATAATATTCTTGTGAACCCAAGCCCTCCCTCAATCTAACATAGTTAGCGATAAGACGATATATATGTGGGGTAGGGCATTAACCGTACCTAGATTCAGTATGATATGCACGACGTGATTATGTCTATCTAATCTAAAATTCTAAATCAAACGCAACCTTTAGTAACAACCGATTAAAATCCAAAACGGATATGATAGTTTTTTTCTTGTTATATTACAAACCAGTTGAGTTATCTTGAAAAGGGTTTTTGTGTGCGTGTGCGCGCGCTGATTTGATTTGCACTTGGTTTAACTTTAATTTAGTTTCAAATCGAATAACAGATCCTTTGAGTTTTACTTTTGTAATCAAACAAGATGTACTATGCTGATCATAAATTACTTGTGATACCATACTTAATACTTAGGGAAAATTACAAAAATGTTGGTTGACCAAGAGGGTTTTCAATTTTGTCACTCTCCTGCGTCCTTGGAAGGACCACTGACCATGGGATGAGTCGGCGTATCATGTTGAAGAGTCCATGTATCACGCCCCTTCGGAAGAGTCCACCGACGCTTCGGAAGAGTCCACCGACTCTTCCCATAAACATGTGGGACACGTGTGGGACACGTGTCAGCTTCTAGGGACATGGACGCATCAACATAACATGCGGACTCTTCCCATGCTCAGTGGTCCTTCCAAGGACGCAGGAGAGTGACAAAATTGAAAACCTTCTTGGTCAACCAACAATTTCGTAGTGTGACTTAACATTGGTCACAAATTAGCAAGATTTTAACAACAAAGAGAGAAGACAAACATTAATGGTTGTACATGTCTGGTTTCCTCAAAGCGAGCTATTCATATGTGTATGGTCCATTAGCTAGTAACTGAACCAATCGCGCCAAGGCTTCTCGATTCTTGTTTTCAAAATATTGGTTGTTAGATCGATAGATTTAGAAAGACTAATTAAAATGATCAATTACACACCATATGGGTATTTCAATGAGGAAATGCCCAAAAAAGCCCAACGCTTTGTTTTCACTAGATGACACCATATTCACGCAAACCCATCTATGAATTAAGAAGTTCAATAAGACTTGTAATATAAAAATGGTTCATTTCCATTTATAAAGATTTTACGATAAAATATATATATTAAAATCTACAAAGACTATAGAGTATCACAACACACAATGTTACAAAAGTACCAGGAGTACTTCACTTGACCATCACTAATTAATAATTATTCTTTGCAATCCAAATCCAAATGCCATTTTCACTCCAAATATCATCAGTTCCCATCACGATCGTCGTACCCAACCGAACCCATAAGTTCTGGTCCTTCTAATCGCGGATTATTCATGAAACTGAAATACAAAAACCGCCAACGTCACTTTTGATTATAACTGCGAGCAAATAGCATGACTAATACCAACTATATCAACAAAACGCACCTTTCTTCTGTCATCTTAGAGAAAGAACCCCAAGTCGGAAACGTGCCACATAAATCATTATTCGACACATCCCTGACAAAAAAAAAAATAGTTAATATATTAAACATAATATAACTAAATCTAACCACATAACAAAGAATAATAAATAAAAAAAATATAGAGAATGAGAGAATTGTCAGCTCACAGAATCTTAAGATTGGGAAGCTTAGTAAGATCTCTTGGAATTCTTCCTGTCAATTTGTTGTGATTAAGCCGCCTGCATTTATGGTTTACCGAATGTCTGTTCAGTTAAGTTGTCTTTGACCCATTTAATGATCGGGTCGAATGGGTCAAGTAAATTTTTTGTTAAAAATGAACTCTGTTAAAACGTGTCAAAAGTCACCCAACGTATATTTTCAATGTATACAGCCTCCTAAGTCGTACTATTTAGAAACTTTAATTATATACTTGCGGTAATCTAATAGAGTTAAACGCCAAAAATATAACTATTTTTTGAATAGACAACAAAAAAAAAGTGTTTGTAGGACAACCAACCTATTTCGATACATATTAAAAAGATTCCTGTTTTGACTTGTTACCCAAACCGACCCTGACCGACCCACGCACCTTTATAATATATATCTAATATACAAAATATAAAAGAATAAAGAGTGAGGAAATGTACATGAATCTGACATTGGAAAGCTTGGAAAGAGGAGGAATAAAACCAGTAAGGTTATTATGGAAGAGATCTAAGCTTATAAGATTCTTAAGTCCACCAAATTCAGATGGTATTGTCCCCACAAAATTGTTCATGTACAATTCCCTGCAAACAAACACACCACATGCCTATAATTATTTCTATTAAATGATCAAAGAGCAAAGTTTTTAAGATTTGTAAGAAATTTGGTTATGATTTTATTATGCTTTTAATGTGAGCCACGTGAAATCTGGAAGAATTGTAACTTTCAGTTATCATGTTTTAAGAAATGGGGGTTATTTCCAGGGATGGACCGACTACATGGTAACGGTGCTAAGTGACCCCGTAGATTTTATATGTAATTTATAGTACCGAAAGTGGAATGTTCTCGTAGGTTTCCGGACAATAACCCCTGTAAATAATTTGTCATGTCATTTTTAAATTTTTTTATGGCTAGACATTAAGGACAATCAATACAATAGGTATGTTGTCACATGTCACAAGACCTATGATGTAAAGGCACATGATAAAATTTCCATTAAGTTAGTAGTTAGTAATTAATTAAACTCACACTCAATTGGAATTAAATTCCCTTCAATAAGCCATAGAAACCAAATTAAAACGAAAACATTATGTTTACACTCAAAAACCAAAAATACTTTGGTGACCCAACTCAATCCGACAAAAAGAGTTTCATAACCGTACGGGTTATTTATATAAGATTTACTTACAAGTATTGAAGACGCTCAAGCTTCCCCAAATCAGGAACAAGATTACCCGATAATTTCGCGTTTCCAAGATCACTACACCCAACATAAAAAGAAAAAAAGAAAAAAGAAACAACTTTTATAATAAATCTATTCTTTCCACATAAAGATTCCATTTGTTGGGCAAAAAGACATAATTTTTCAATTCAACAAGAAATTGCATTAAATTAAAGAACCATAAAAGTTTTACTTTTAGATGGAATTTAATTGTTAATTTCATATTGTAATTTTAGATTTTTTAATATTCAGATCCGTCGAACCGACCCAAAAATGTTTATGTCTGGTCTATGAAACTGAAGCATCTAAAAATAGTGACTCTAAAAATAGTGACTGTACTTACAGCCGGGTAACCCGGTTCTCGGAATCACAAGTAACATGAAACCATGTACATGGGTCAACCAAAGTTGGATCCCAGCTTTGAAGAACATTGGTAGGGTCCTTTACTGATCTTCTCAAAGCATACAAAGCATCTCCTGTATGAATATTAAGTAATAATAATAATTATGAGGATGCTCTAAAGCATAGGAGGTTAAATGGAGATCATATGTTTGTTTACCTTCAATGTTTGCATATGTAGATGTGGATATTTGAAGAAGAAGAAGGAGAAGAAACAAAACCGCCATTTTTAGGAAGTTTAAAGAGGTTGGAGGAGTTGTGTGTGTACTTGAAGAACAAGAGTTGAAGTGGGAAATAAAGAATCTTGAGCTTGTTTGGGTGCGGTGGGAATATATGGGGACCGAAAAGTCCAAAACCAAATGTACCCAACAAAATAAAATAAAATAAAATAAAGATAAGAATTTTTTTTAATTATTATAAGTGTTTTATACCCCAACCCAATATAGTGACCGTCCAATATTAACTAAAAAGAATATATGTTTTGTTTTCTCTTTTTAAGCGCATATTATGCTCATGAAGTGGCATTATTTGAATATTGAATTTTACTTGTAGGTATACATACATTAATAGTATATATGAAACAATTGCAATTTTATTTAGTAGGGTTTCTAAACTAGGCTGTATGAGTGTATGTATTATTCTTACAGGTGATATTGGTTGGAAAAAAAACATGTAACAAAAGACACACTACAACATGCTAAAGTGTTTTACAAGTGATCATCACTAACACCAACGCCATCATTGCCGGCACTGTCTGTCACCACCCATGTATGTTTTCACTATCACTATCACCGCCACCACCTACCAAACACCACAGTCGTTGCTACCAATGACACTACCTTCACCCTCTTTGGTTACCATTTGGAAAACATGAGTGTGAGGGGATGGTTAAAAGAACTTTGTGCATAAATGTTAATTGTTTGACATCGTGGTAATTAAAGTTAATATATGCCGGTGGTTCACCCTAATAAACAAGAAGAACCTATGTTATGGGACCATTGTCACATGATATGGATAAAGAAGTTTTATATGTTTTATTTGTATACGAGATGTGAGGGACATCGTATATTTTAGGAAGACGAAGCTACATGAAATTTGGCTATTACATTTTTAACACCATTGGTTTATATATCTATTGCATTATTTCTTTATTTGATCGGTAGCTTGTTAACCCGCTTTACAACCCATATATTTCAATTTCTTATCATTATATTTCTAGCTTTTATAACTTTATATTTAGTGAATAAGCTCTTTGTAAACATTTTATAGATTTTTTAATATTATTAATATGTAATGTAATATGATTTAAGGATTTCTTATATTTATATGTATAGTCTAACAAATATATTATTTAATGAATAAGCTCTTTGTAAATATTTTATTTTTTTATAATTTCTAATTTGTAATATAATTTAAGAATTTAGATATTCTTAATTTACAACATTTGTGTGTATAGAGGTATGTACCTCATGCATTGAAAGGTTTACAATATCTAGTTAAAACATCAAATAGTGATAAAGAATTCAGATAACGATCTCTATCACAATAGTTATTCACTTTCTTTGTTTATTCTCGTTAACATATGTTTGTTCTCACACTCGAAAGTGTTCACATAAAGATAACTCTCTATGGCGAGACTAATGACGATCTATTTTGCGGTTATTCGAATGGTTATATTTTAACCAAGTTGATCACTTTAATGTCATGTCAATTAGTCAACCAATTAGCCAATAAACATATTGTACTTTGTTATGATATTGAAGTGCTTTAGTATGATTACTCCTTTTTTATTATTGGCAACTAGTGGTCAACTAATATTCTTTGCTTTTCCTTAATACTTTTTGAATAGGAAATACAATGATATGATTAAAGAAAAAGATATAGTGTTTGAAATTCCAAATTCAAAATAAAGAAATACAAAGCTAAAATTGTGGTCACAATGGGACACATTAGAAACGATGATCGACTTCTCCTCAAAAGAAACAATACGTTCTTTCATTATCAATGATTTGCATTGCATGGTCATACACATTGATCGATGGTAGGGGACCCGACCCGATGGTCTATGACTTTGTAAAGAAAAGGAACGGTCTACAACTTTGAAAAGGTAACCAATGACCTTTTTTTCGTTCTCATTTTTTTAACGGCAAATTGAGATAACTAACGAGCGAGCACTGGAGTATCATCGTGTCACCACTCACCATTTAGGGGTAGACCTAGTAAGATCATCCGTAGTCGTTACTTTTTGGCGTTTTTTTTTTTGTAACAAAACGCCCCACCACGCCCCTGTTGCCGCCCCGTGGGCGTTTTTATTTCCACGCCTTGCTTCCTTTTGTTTGTCCAATCACCATTGATCTTCTTTTGTTTGTCCAATAAGATTTTTTGATGGTTTTTTTTATTTAAATCTCTTTTAACACAATGCCCACATCCCCACTACACCCATTTTAGAAAACGCCCCATAATGCCCCAGTGCTGGGCTGCCACATGGCGCAAAACGCCCAAGGGTATGGGCATTACCACTACACATGGTGTAAGGTTGGTGAGTGGGCGGGCGCACCCCTTGAAAAAAATTTAGTCTATTTTATAGGGTAAAATCCCACCCTTACCCCTTGAAAATTTGGTTAAACTCCTCATCCGCACCCTTTGAAAATATTTTTTGGGTCTGTCACTGCCACCAGCGGAACCAACCGATCATATCCATCTCCACTAGACATATAATGCTTATACAACAATTCAGGAGGAAATCCAATAAATCTGGGAAAACTCTCTTGTGAGAATCGAACCCAGGACCTGATAGTCCCTAAGCCTTATCCCACCCCAATATGCCTCTAGGCTATAATGCCATGGGCGGAGAAGAACCATCATATAAAGATATATTTGTGTTCATGTGCATTATCATCATCACATGTTTTCTACATGTTCAAAAACATGTACCATTTGGTCAAAAAAGAAAACCTTCGATGGTAGGGGACCCCCGTAGTTGGGCTCTTTGCCTGCTCTGCACACTACCATAGTCACTGACTCCTCTAGTCCTCTTAATTTAAAAGACCATCGTCCCTTGTATCGATATACGCCAACTAAATCGATGGAGACAACTCTCCTAGACTCGTCGTATAGGGATTACCGTCATTGTAGTGTAGTTACATAGATCAATCGGTACTTAACCTTGCTGAGATGGACCGTCCTCTGTCGAAGTGAGAAGAGTTTTGTAGGATCATTGAGCGTTACAACAAAAAGATACTTTTTAAAGAGTAAAATATTATAGTTATCTTTTGAACAGCAAAGACCTGGGATGACCCTGGAAATGGATCACCCTTGCGCTCGAAGAACAGAATGTGTTAACCTAGCACACCTGCCGAGGAGGAAATCCACAACTAAGAAAACCCCGTGGCTCAACAGGGACCAAATTGTTTGAGGCGAGACTCCGACCCACAACCTCCCATGAAGAAAGCAACCTAAATTTTAAAAGAATGTTCAATGTATTGTAGTGTGTTGGTCATAAATCAATATATACATAGATAGATATATATACACACAAAAGAAAAGGTATACATCAACCTATAAACGAGTTTCATTGCGTAAAAAAACTAACATACTTTTATCATAATTCTTCAAATTAAAATATTAAAATACCATAGTTGAGAACAAAGGGATGATTTAGCCTTTAGGCTGTGTTCCAGAGATCCACTTAACAGGGGGAGGGGAGGGGAGGGAAAATGGAGTTTTTTTTGCCTGAAAATAGTCTTTCCAATTTGGAAAGACATGGAGGGGAGGGGAGGGAAGGGGAGAGATTTTTAACTCGGGAACACACCGTAAGACTATGCATTTTGGTGGGTGAAAGGTGAAAAAAGAAAAGTGTTGCACATAGTCGACACACGTAGGCGCACCTTTGTTCACTTTTCACACCACAAAGATTTGTTGTGATGGGGTAAAATGTGGTATGAGATGACTTTAAACGATTGGTTTATATGTTAATTATTAATTAAAAAACTAATAAAAATAAACACAACTATCATCTTTCACACTCACAAAGGGCTTTACATCAGTGCCCGTCTTTCACGCCACTGTGTAATGGTGTTGGGGCACCAGTATTGCCTATGTGACTGGGCAATGGCACCTATAACACATACCCGAATATCCAATACCGTAACAAAGCCTTAAATAGGCGAAGGTTCAAATCCCAATGATGACAAAAATTTAGTCGTTAAAAAAAATATAAAAAAATGTAATTTATGATCATTAAGGATGAAAACCATAGTCTAAACCAATTTTCCAAAATTAAACTTTGTTACCAATTTAAAAACTTTTGGGAAACATGTACATTTTTTTGTTTATTCAACCACAAATCCTA
Source organism: Helianthus tuberosus (assembly GCA_030545235.1). Classification (NCBI taxonomy): domain Eukaryota; kingdom Viridiplantae; phylum Streptophyta; class Magnoliopsida; order Asterales; family Asteraceae; genus Helianthus; species Helianthus tuberosus. The sequence continues at coordinate 12,723,331 of CM060397.1, forward strand.
GATTTTCAAGAATAAAAACACTAATACCTACACTTAAATATTTGAACTTTCAACTTTTTAGTTACGAAGCACACCACTTAACCATCGAGATGTCCCCTTAATACCTATACAGAGAGTTTTTTTTTTTTTTTGGAAATACCTATACAGAGAGTTAAAATACAATTCTACCTTCATAGAAATTTGATTATTAAAAAAAAAAAAAAAAAAAAAAAAAAAAAAAACCTTTACATTTTTTTACAATTGACTACATTGAACACAACAATAGATAGATAACTTCCCATGCTTTCTCACTGGACACACTCCAAATCAAGCTTCAAGTTGAACCTTAGCCATGAGAATCACAAACAAAAGTTACAACATTTGGGATACAAAAGAATATAATTTAGTACATTGTACAGGAACTTGAAGACCACCATCCCTAAATCCTCTTTTTGCATACCTCTAAATGTCCTGTCAAACATCTACGGTTAATCAATCATCAACAGATCAAAGGCTACACAAATACACATACACATGTCCTCAAAAGACCAATTTAACCAGCACCATCTTCGTTATTAGCCTTCACGAACCGACCCTTCACTCGCTTTCTAGTATCGGCTCTTGCCTTCCTCGACTCGTAACGAATGTGCTTGTCATATCTACACGCAAAAGCAGAATCCAAATTAAAGACTCACTAATCAGATAAATATTATGCGTGAAACTAGGGCTGTAAACAAACCAAACGTTCAGCGACCCGTTTAGCGAGAAATTCATTTACGTTCATTCGTTTAATAAATGAACGAACATGAACAAGTTATTTGTTTGATTCATTAAATGAACGAACACGAACAAAGGCCGTGTTCGTTCAATTAATTTCGCGAATGTTCGGTAATATGTTCGTTTATGTCCATTCATGGTCGTTCGTTTTGTTTAGTTAACGTTTAGTCATTAGAAACTTAGATCAAGATTATTTTGGGACAATTATGTTTATGCTTATTATGTCTAACTTGTACTTTTGTTTTGGATAATTATGTTTATGATTATTATATCGCTTAACAAGTGAATATGTCTAATGTTCGAATTCAAGAATGTTGCTTTATTGTTTATAATAATAATAATGGTATATGTTCATCTGTGTTCGTGAACCGTTTGTGAACAAGTTCAGTTCCTTAATGAACGAAGACGACGTGAACAAGTTCAATGCTAAACGAACAAACATGAACAAGGCTCCATTCGGTTCGGTTACAGCTTAAAAAGAAGAAAAATACCTTCTATTTTTCTTCTTCTCCTTGTAACGAAGCATTGCGTCACCTCTGGTTTTTGCCATAAGCTCTAAATCAACTTTCGGTAACGGCGTGGCAAGTTTTTCAGCCCCCGTCACATTTTGCTCTGTGAACTGGATATCAGATGAACCACCGCCATACACATTTGGTGTTACATAACTTGTTTTTCTGTCATTTGAGTTGTTCTGAATTTCAAGCTAAACATGTTAATATTTGGCAGATGTATACATGTTTAAAGCTGCAAAAAAAAGAAAAAAAAAACGTCTTACTTTTAAAGCTGAAATAGCATAATGTGATGCGGAGTAATTTATCCCATACATTTCGCCTAACCCTGTTTTCTCTGCTTCACTTAAACTTTCATTGAATGTTTTAATCATGAATCCTTCGTTGTTTGCATCAGATTCATCAGGACTAGCCAATCGGCCCATGTTAAAATCCCATATCTGCATGAAAAAAATACAAACAATTAAAGGTTTGTAATTCAGTAGAAAATAAGAGTAAAATGCCATTTTCGTCCCTGAGGTTTGGTCAGTTTTGCGACTTTCGTCCAAAGGTTTGCTTTTCCGCATCTGGGATCCAAAAGGTTTGAAATCTTGCCATTTTCATCCGGCTTGTTAACTGCATCCATTTTTCTCCGTTAAGCCAGGTATTATGTCTTTTTTGCTAACTTAAAGGACAATTCGGCCATTTTAACTTTATGTAAAAAGACCAAATACCCCTAAAAGACCGAATTGCCCTTCAAGTTATCAAAAAGACGAAAATACCCCTGAGTTAACGGAGAAAACGGATGGAGTTAACAAGCACGATGAAAATGGCAAGATTTCAAACCTTTTGGATCCAGACGCGGAAAAACAAACCTTTGGACGAAAGTCGCAAACACTCGCCAAACCTCAGGGTCGAAAAATGGTATTTTACTCGGAAAATAATTATTTTACCAAGGAGCTGTTTAGGATTGCTTAGTTGAACAGCTCATCTGCTTATTGCATTATGTTTTTAAACAGATAGCCACTTGAAAGAAGTTATTATGAATATCTAGCTATGGAGATTGTTAATTTCAAACTGCTTATTTTCTATGGATTCAAATTACAAATTTAACCTTAGGGTGATCTAAGTTGTATTATAATAAGTTGATTATCCGCTTCTAACTATAAGCATTATGTTTACATGATATCACATGATCAATTTCAGCAATCTTTTTGCATAACACAATAGAAAAGTAGTGATTTCAAGTCAAAAGGTACAAAGATATCAAATATCTAGTGAAAAGTAACCAATGATATTAAAATCTTGAAAACCAATGTTTATAATGTTAAACTACTCTAATGGATTGAAAAGGACCCATTTGGATTTATAAGTACTTCTGGTAGTATATTAAAAAAATAAAACCACTAAAAGCCACAAACAAAAGTTAAACACATGCTTAGAGGATAGTATTATATATATTTTTCTATTTAATAATGGTACTACTTTCTACACATGCATGCAAAGGAGAGCTTCAAACTTCAAAATTATACCTAACCTAAACAAATGAAAGCTTGCTAATAAGATAAAATCTAAATATGAATTTAGCTAATCTATCAATCTAACATATTTGCAATGCAATCACTTGAATAATGGTAATAATACCTCCAAGCTATCTAACCAATTTAATAAAAAAAACAATTAACAAAGGTTTTACCAACTATATATAGTAATTAGATTATGTATTTAGTCCTTTTTTATACCACATTTTGTTGGGAAAACCAGGGTTTAGCTATGACTTGTTTATAGCCAGATTTTTATGGTTCGGTTATGGTTGTAATGAATATATAACTGAATTATCCGAACCAAAACGACAATACTACTAATCTTTACATTTCTTACCTTATAAATAATATCTTATAGATAGATATATGTCGGAAAAAAATTGTTTTCGTGTTCTATAAATAACGTATTAGTTACCGTTTATTCTCTATAAACTAAAAGAATTGCATTAATGGAAATTACCATGAATCCACCCACGCCCAATAACCGAATTAACCAAACTGTTTATAAACAGTTGTAGATTCGTTTTTAGCCCGTAACCGAACCACACAAACCATGCTCAAGTGCTCAACCCTAGTACTAAACAACATTTACCAAGGTACTAAACTTATGTCACAAACAAAAAGCTACAACCTTTACACTCAAATCCTATACCAAAAACCTAAACATATAACTATCAAAAAACCAAATCCAAAACAAATCATTCAAGATTCAAAAAACACAACCTGAGTGCCTCTATGTTCTCTCGGTCTCGAACTCCACATCATATTCTGCTCCAAACTCTGATCATCTTTCAACAACTCCACATCTAAAGGCCCCTGCATCATCAACAAAGAAGTAAAAGGTTGATGCCCATGTTCCACCTCATCCTCACCCTCATCATCATCCTCATCACCCTGCTGACGTGGCACTTCAGATGTCACCATACTTTGCTTCAAAAGCTCACTCAACTGCTTCAAGATCACATTTTTCTGCTTCCCACATGACCCATTCAACTTCTTAACCTTAAAACCACCATCATCATCATCATCATTACTATTATTATTACTATTATTATTATTATTAATATTATTATTATTATTATTATTATTATTAGTAATATTATTATTACCCATCACATTATTGTTATCATTATTCTCATCAGGTACCATGAGATCTTGCATCCAAGAATTCGGGTCAAAAACCGGGTACTCCCACTGACCCGAATCTTGACCCGAATCTTGACCCGAATCAAGAACCGGGTCATTAGGGTTTTTCTTCTTCTTCTGATCCAAACCCAATTCCAGACCCCAATTTTCCGCCAAATCCACTGGCGACGGAGTTCCGGTGAAACCCTCAATAGGGGTACGATCGTGTGCAGCGGAGACAGCGCAGCTACCATGGGCATCCCAGTCGCAATCACGACACAGAACAAGGTTATCAGTGGAGCAACGAACAGAGACGGGGGCGGAACGGCAGCCGTCGCAGATCTGGGAGCGGAGGTGCTTGCTGGAGAGGGTGTTGGCGGAGTGGACGATGTGGTCGCAGAATAGGCAGAGTTTGGCGGAGTCTGCGCGGCAGAAGATGACGGCGATGTGGTGGTTGCAGTAGTCGCAAGGGGGAGTGGTGGTGTCTTGTTGAATGGTGGGGTTGTTGTTGTTGTTTGAAGTCGCCATGGGTGTAAATCAGGAAAGGGAAGACCAGAGGGGGTGAATGATGAGGGTTATGAGGGTTTCCTCTTTTGGAAGGGTTGCTTATTTTATTTATTGTTTTTGGTTTTTTCAAATATATCTTGCAAGGATTTTGGTTGAAAAGGTGTAGTGAGTTGGACTTCTTTTGCTAAATAATTGTTTGAGAGAATTTAACTAAACTAAAATGCTTTTTTTGGCCACATAGTTTGTTATCAAGTTTCATTTCATTTAGAGAGAAATGCCCGGATAGTCCCTGTGGTTTCACCTTTTTTCAGCTATAGTCCCTATCTTTCTAAAACTACTTGAATAGTCCCTGTGGTTTACCGTTTTGTTCTCAGATAGTCCCTGGCTCTAACTTCAGTTACTTTTCTCTGTTAAGTGACCCCATGTGCATATCACGTGAGGGGTATTTTGGTCAGTTTACTTGTTTCTTTTCTCCCGCCTATTAAATAAGACCCTTTTTCCCACAAACCTAACCACCAACAGCATCGATTCCATCATCTTCTCCACTGTTCATCTTCCTCAGGTCGTCTTCCTCAGCAGCCTCGATTCCATCATCCTCATGGTTCTCTGCAATTGTGGCCAAGATGCAATCATAGTTACGTCATGGACTGATCTCAACCCTGGTCGCCGATTCTACTCTTGTCCAACCATGGTAATGTATACTTTTACCGATTTTAATAGTCTAGGGCTTAAAAAGTTTGATTCTTTCTTCTTTCTCTGAAGAATCCCAACTGTAGAAGATTCATAGGGTGGGTAGACCCACCAATGTGCAGTCGTGCAGTGGCAATTATTCCTGGGCTTTTAAGACACAGAAACCAAGTTGATGCTGAGTTAGCCAAGATGCGGGAAAAGAATCGGCTGAAGAACAAGATCATTACGGGTCTTTTGATACTTTTAGGGTTTGTGTTTTGGATGTATATTAAGGGTTGAATGTATTGGATATTGTAATGTTTTTAATGTGAAGGATGTTGTAATGTCTTCAATGCAATGGATATTCCCAAAGTTTTTTGAAAATCTGATGCATATACATAGCATTCAATGAGTAGGTTGTATGAATTTGGTTGTTTGGAAGTAATTATGTCTTAAATGTGGTTGGTGAAATATGGATAGCATTCAATGAGTAGGTTGATTCAATGAGCAGGTTGTTTGAATGTGGTTGTTTGGAAATAATTAGGTATGGTGCAAAATGTATCGTGCGAAATGTGTCGTTTAAATCTATTGTGCGAAATGTGTTGTTTAAATCCATTGTGCAAAATGTGTCGTTTAAATCTGTTGCAACAAATGAACACAATAACCTGTCCAAACATTTTGACCAGATTTAACATTCGACAAACATGAAACTGAAACTAAAACACAAAATAGTAAACCACAAACTTTTAACTACTGACCATTAAACATCCAACCATACACAATATCCTACATTAATATCATCAACATAACAAGTCCAAAATATGATGATAATTGTCATAGTGTTTTAATAAGCTAAATAGACACAAAAGACTGCATGATTGTTTTAAGACAACCCAAAAACCATAACCCGACAACCCGAAGAACCATAACCCTTAAACACTTGGACCTGCCTGACCAGCCTCAGTAGCTTGATTACCATCTTTCTTCTTCGTTCCTTTCCTCCCTTTCTCCGGTCCGGCAACTTTTTTGGTCCTTCCACAAGTTCTTTGGTTGTGGCCCTTTTCACCACACTTCTGGCACTTCACCGACTTCCATTTTCTTGTGAATTTGCCACCAACCACAGCCTCATCCTTATCAGCTTGAGCAGCCCTGTTTCTCTTGTTTCTTGCTTGTGAAACCCTTTCAACTTCATCCTGCAACTCCACAGCATCCTTCCTTCTTTTCTTCTTAGGTCTGCCGATAGGTCTGTGGTGCAGAGGTGGGGTTAGGTTGGTTGGAACCTGTGATTTTGGCCATAATTCTCTGCCATTGATGGGACCAATGGTATGACTGTAAACCCTCTTCCATGTTTCAAGATAATAACATTCATTAACCCATGATTCCGGGGGTCTAACCTCTTGGCCATTCATTGCCATGTCCCAATTGACAGCCACAACATGCCTACAAGGGATTCCTGAAACTTCCCATTCTCTACAAGTGCAAACCCTATCCACAACATCCACAACATACTGTTTATGTGTTGCAGCACCATCCACTGTGACCTTACCACTGACTTGATACTTTGTCCCACCACTCCACTTAACATTATAATTTGCAGCTAATTTCTTTGTGTTTTCAAAAATCTTTGCAACTCTAGGAGTAAGTGGACCATTTGTCTGCCGAATCTTCCTGAGAACATTCACAATCCTCTGCATTAAATACTCTCTGACAAACTCCAAAGCAGAAATTATAGGCTTGTCTCGACCATTGACTGTCCTTGCATTCAAGACTTCACACATGTTGTTCAGCACCACATCAGATTGTGCCCTACCTGTATATCAAATTGCCAAACTCAATGATCAATATATGAATAAAGACAGCAATAAACAGCAGTTATAAGGTTGGAAACAGCAATAAACAACAGTAAACAGCAATAAACAACAGTAAACAGCAATAAACAACAGTAAACAACAATAAACAGCAACAAACAGCAGTAAACAGCAGTTATAATCTTGGAAACAGCAATAAACATCAATAAACAGCAGTAAACAACAGTTTTGATATGCATATACCTGTAAAATGAGACCTGCTCCAGTGAATGGGTGGAATACTTGCCAACCAGTTATAAGCTTCAATGTTGTACAACCTCAACTCCTCCATTTTTGCTTCAAAATCTGGAACTGTATAAGCTTTGGATGCATTTTGAAGACACTCCTTGAAGGCATCTCCTCTCCATTGAAGTTTCATGTTCTGCCATATATGCCTTGCACAAAATCTATGCTCAGCTGCTGGAAATACCTGAGCTATGGCTGGTATTATTCCCTGTTTCATCACATTTCAAACATTAATCATACAAAAACAGACTTAGGATACTTGCTGAATGTAATACCATACCTTTTGCCTGTCAGAAATGAAGGTGGAATTTGCATTATCTGGAAGATCCAAGTCATCTTTAATACACTGTAGGAACCAGATCCAGCAGTCTTTGTTCTCAGCCTCAACAATTCCATAAGCTAAAGGATAAATGCCATTGTTGGGATCTAAACCAACTGCAGTTAGCATCTGCCCAGGGTAGGGGCCTTTCATAAATGCCCCATCTAATCCCAACAGTTCCCTCCTACACTCTTTAAACCCTTCTTTCAGTGGTCCCAGGCAAACATAAATCCTCTTGAAGATCCTTGTGGGTGCATGTGGGTTACACTCAGGCTCAACAACAAATTTAACTGTTGTACCTGGATTGGTCCTGTGCAGTTCCATGACATAGTCCCTGAGGCTTGCATACTGAGCTTTGAAGTCCCCTTCAATCTTCTTTGTAGCCTTCATCTTTGTTCTGAAAGCCTGTAATCAGTTTAAACTTAGTTAATGGTCTGTAATTAAAGAGAATAAACACAAGCAGAAATTAGGGTTTATACCTTCATTGTTGACACGGCCAGCTCATACTTCCTCCCAAGCTCTTCTTGTAGCCTACTTACTGAAATATTAGGGTTGCCTGCAATCTGATTCACCACAAACTCTTGTTTAGCCAAGAAGGTAGAACTGAAAGGTTGTATTTTTCTGGATGTGAGACACTTGTGATCTGGTTGGTAAGTCTTTACCACCCAACTCTCATCTTCATCACTCAATCTTGACAAGTACAAAAACCAAAGACAATCTACACTATTTAACCTACCCTTCCTTTTATCATTGCATTCTACCAATCCCTTTTTAAACCCCTTTTTTGTCCCACTTGCAGAAGATTCCTTGCCTTTTTTGCAACTTTCAGATTGTATATGGATACCTGGCCCACTTTGGCTGGGCCCAGTTTGATTCGGCCCACTTTGGCTGGGCCCAGTTTGATTCGGCCCACATGTGAAAATTGGACATCTACCCTCACAAACCACCCTAATTCTTTTTTTATCATTTCTCAGAAAAGACAGTGACCTCCTTGTTTCAATTGCATGTTTGTTTATCTTGTCTTTTGCCACTTTGGCTGTTGGAAACAACTGTCCAACATAAAAGGTCACTTGGGATGTTGATGGTCCATCCCTCTTTTTCCTCCTCAACTCTCTTAATTTCAAACTTCTCCTAGTTTCGAAATCTTCCATTTCCTCATCAGTCAAGCTGTCAAAAGACTCATAACTTAGATTTTCATCATCTAATAAGTCATCACTAGTATCCACATCATGGTTGCCAACAGACTCTACTTCAGCTCCCATAAACTCCACACCCCTGTCAACATTTGCATGGTAGTCCTGCATGTCATACTCAGCCTCATCCATACTATCTAACCCCTCTACAAAGTCACTATCATCTGAATCATCACCCTCAGATGATTCATCATCATCAGCCTCAGCACCATCAGTTGCCTCACCACCCTCATCATGCTCAGACTCACCACCCTGATCATGCTCAGCCTCACCGCCCTCATCATGCCCAGACAAACCACCCTCAGCTTGCTTAGACTGACCAACCTCAGACTCATCACCCTCCGCTTGCCTAGACTCACCATCTACTGGAAAATCAGTTGAGAAATTTGCATTGTCAAAATCATAGCTAAAACTGTTAGTGAACGATGCATTCTCCACAACTACATTAGCCTCTACACCACCTACATTAGCCTCTACACCACCTACATTACCTGCATTACCCTCTGCATTACCTGCATTAACCTCTACATTACCTGCATTATCAGCAGCCTCTAAACCATCTACATCAGTTACATCTTTCCATTGAAGTAAGAGATTTTTTGATACCCTAAGTTTCTTTCTTCTAGGCCTTTGAATGGTATTAACAGCACCCCCCTCATTTTCTAATTCTTGAATAACCACCTTCGACGCTTGTGTAGGACTAAAGTAATTTTTAACCTTGGTTTCACCATGTTCTATAAACACCTTAATAACTTTGTTTTTGGCAACATATTTGGCCAAAAGCCTAACATCACCATCATTACCTAAAGGACATAATCCAACATCTAAGTCTAAATCAGGAATCTTAAAATGGTAATATAACTTCACATCAGGAACATTTAGTTGAAGATCTCTCACCATCCAATCGATTTCATGCACTGAAAATTCCTCAATGTTGCAGTAGTCAACAAATGCAGCTTTACCAAAAGCATATTTTCTTCCTGGTGACGGAGTAAACACACCACCATAAAGAAGTTTTATGCTGAAAAAGTTCTCAAAACCATCTGCACATACATTAAACTCACATTAGGGTATAAAATTAGGGTTTTAACATTTTATTTGTCTATATTGCATGTTGTTGAACCTGTACCATTCTTGCACAATGAAGCTAGGGTTTTAACGATACATACCGTAAACACTCTCTGGTACAAACTGCTTCACATACTCAGAATTGGACCGGAAATTCCACTGACGGTTGTTGTTTGGATGTTGAGGATCGTCGTCCTTCATTTTCGTGGGAAGATTCTGATGATCAATCGATCAGATTTAGGGTTTAGATTGTGTGAAGAGATTAGGGGAAGATGATGAGCCGGATTCTCCTTAGGGAGGGAGGGAAAACAACTGACAATTAGGGAGTAGGGGTGCATGCATACTTTTAAATGCTAGAAACAAGTAAACTGACCAAAATACCCCTCACGTGATATGCACATGGGGTCACTTAACAGAGAAAAGTAACTGAAGTTAGAGCCAGGGACTATCCGAGAACAAAACGGTAAACCACAGGGACTATTCAAGTAGTTTTAGAAAGATAGGGACTATAGCTGAAAAAATGTGAAACCACAGGGACTATCCGGGCATTTCTCTCTTTCATTTATTTTAACATTTTTTGTTTTAAAGTAAGATTTTTTTATACTCTACGTTCTTTGACTTTAACACTGTTAGTTTTTCTGCTAGTTCTTATCTGAAATTATTGATATACCCTTAAGGGTGAAGGGAGTGGTGCGGGAAACCACTCGGCAAAGGAGAAAGCCGAGCGGTAACACCGCCGCCCTCCCTAGTTTACCGCGCGCCAAACATACCTATCGGTATGTGCTCACCGATTCGACAAAGGAGAAAGGACAAAATTGGGCATTGGGGTGTGTGTGTGTAACGACATTATTGCCGTTTAATTAAAAAAATAGACTTTTTATTTATAAATAACACTTGCAACCACATTCTCCAAACTTGCAACCAGATTCTCCTTCTATTTTCCCAAATTTCACCCAAGTTTTTTGACCCAATATTTGCAAATGGAAGGCTCAAGCAAACGCGATGGCAAGGCAACTAAACGGGTTGGCTCGAGGACGAGTGTGCCAACTCAACGGGGCGGCTCGAGTGGTTCAACTCCGCCGTATCATCCGCAACTAGGCTTCGCCACACATAGCCAACCTCCATTTTTTTATAGCCAAGGCATGCAACCGACTTACGGGTTCAACACCCAACCCCATCCAAATTCTTCGCCGCATAACTATTTTCCACAGGGTCCGACCACGGTTGCTCCAAATATTTATGATTCCCTAGACGACCAAACTTTTGACCCGTTTGGCGGAAACTCTTTTCAAACCCCATCCTCACAAGACGACGAAGAATTTGTGGCGGAAACTCAAGAGCAATATGAAGACGAAGACGAAGGCCACCATCAAGAAGAACCCGCAAACGAGCCGAGAGGAAAGAGTGGTAAAGCGAAACGGGAAAATTGGACTCCTATACAAGAGGAGGCATTGGCCAAGGCTTGGGTTCATTGCACCTTAGACAAAAGAAAAGGCAACCAACAAAGGAAGAATAGTTTTTGGGGCAAAATTCTTAAGCACTTCAACAACACGATCGGAGGAAGCAGCCGAACCCATCATCAGGTCCGCTCCAAGATGATTGCCATGCACGGAAAGTTGAAATTATTCAACGGGTTTTATCAGCAAGCGGTAAATTATTTAATATTCATACGTTTAATTTTTACCCAAAAAAAATACTTATTTTTTTTCTGTAATTTATTATTTTAGGACCGTTTACGTCCAAGCGGATCCGACGATTCTTGGGTCTTGAAGCAAGCGTTTAAGGATTACAAGGAAAAAGAACATCATGAGTTTGCTCATATGGCGGCGTGGGAGGTCGTCCGAAGTCAAGAAAAATATACCCAAGTTCCGTTGTTGGGTGAAGACGAAAGCTCGGGCTCGAGTTCAAAAAGAAAGTCGTCGGACTCGGGTAATTACCATCCGGATACACCGAATGCCGAGTTCACGAGTGGCCATCAAACTATCCCCGACATGAACGTGGATCCCTCGCCACGAAGACAAAAGAGGAGGGATAAAAAAACCAAAGCCGCCCCTTCTTCAAGCGACGATCCAAGAGACATAACCACTAAATTTGAAGAATATAGGGCGATGAAAAAAGAGTTGATGGATATCAAAAGGGTGTGAGAGGAAAGATATTTGGCGTTGGCCGAGAAGCAAGACGAAAATATGCGCCAGGCTAAATTCGACAAGGACTTGAAGACGTACAACCGGCCTCACGACAATGTTCCCCCAGCAATGTTGGAGATCACGCTCGCACGAAAACGCGAGATAGCCGAAAAATATGGATGGCCGTGTGATTTTTAATTTTTTTAGTCGTTGCGTTATTTTAGTGTCGTGTAATTTTTATGAATTTTATGTTTTTTTTTTAAGTTTCATTTTAATGTAATTGTTTTTTTTTTATTAATTTAATGTTTTGTTTGTTTTTATTTAACATATAATTAAAAAAAAACAAAAAAAAAAGTTTGCCACTTTCAAGTGTCTAAACCATTGCCAACACTTTTCAGCAAAGTTTAAACTTTTTACCCTCTCTGACGTGGCACTCTCTGATTGGTCCATTTTAAAGTTTGCCACTTTAACCTGTTTAACCACTCCCTTCACCCTAAGTCCATCTTCTTCTTCTTCAACATGTCTTAGACCACCCATTACCACCTCTATCTCTGCCCTCTACCAGTGTCACGGCAACCTATCTAACACCGCCGGCAACACTGTGTGAACAAACTTCCAGAGACTATCCAACGAGTCTGCAATGGCATTGTTGATACCGGAATGGGTTTTGAACGGAAGGGGGTTTATGCTGATGCGTATCCACTTCACAAAAACCCTAGGTGGTGGTGGTTGACTGGATTTGAAACAGATCCAAAAGACGATTTGAATATATTGTTGTGATGTACTTATTTTTATCTTCGTTTTGATATAAAGTTTATTTAAAGCTGAGTCGCCACAACGCACGTTTAAAATCTACTAGTTATATGTGTGTGAGAGAGGGGCCCATCTTTTCTCCCATCCACTCTAGTTTGGAAATTCGAACAACTAGATAAACTAGCATAAGCACACAACACCTCTAGTGTTTGTCATCCCTTTCCAGACGACACATCCTTGTCACGTAACCTCTATTTCATGCCATTGAAGGCGTTATTAGTATTTAACTTTACATAATTTTAAGAATTTATTATGCAGTACAAAAAATTCAACATACAAAATTGTTATACCACATACAATACAACACAAATTTTGAGGGTTTTTTAATTGTCATATTTTATATATCAATATAGTACTTAAATTTAAGATAAAAAGATTCTCAATTTTATGGTGCAATTTTTTAAATATAATGTCGTATAAAAAGTTATGAACGTTTAAAAAATACGAGAGAATATGCATGTGCCTTGCATGTGAAGAGAGCAAGTCAACATATAGGTTATTCCAAAAATGCTCTTACCTTTTTCCTACACTTTTATCTTAGTCATTGATTAAAAATATGAAAGGTCAAGATGTTTTTTTACTATACTTAGCTAAAATCAACTTTTTATTTGATTATACCCATTATAGGTAGTACTATGGTACCATGTAATTAAGGATATAATTAAAAAAATTAAGAAAATAGTAATTTTGTTATGAATGATCATTATTAGACATAATTTACCATCATTACCCCTAATTATCATGGGCGAAGCTTTTAAGCGGCGGGAGAGGGCGGCCGATCCCCCGAACTTTTCGCTCGGTAATGGAGAGTATGTAGTTTTCATATAGAATTTTTTTGGGTATATAAGTTTTCCACCCCCGGTTTTACAGAAATTTTCAGGTCCGGTGACTTTCGTCCCCCGGTCGGAAATCTCAAACTTCGCCACTGCTAATTATGATATAGTCGGTCACATGTTGTACAAGTGTGTGTATATTAGATGGATGTATGCTATGAAGAATTTATCTCCCTATTTTCTCTTGTTCTTCTCATGTTATCAATCTCGGATGTGTTTTAAAACGTAGCATCAAGTAATGGTTCTAATCTTTGTTATCGAGATCAAGATGAATAGTGCGGTAACTATACATTAATTTTTTTCGAACGTTTATCATCACTATTGAGAATTCTATTTGGGAGGTAACTGTTTAACCAGCATATGTACACTTTTTTTGGAATTATATGGGTTTTCTATTTTGACTAACTTGTGTACTATTTGACCATCACGTCCATGCTTTTAAACTATTATAAAAAATAAAACAAAAATTAAAATTTAGTTAAATTAATCATTTTTTGACTAAAATTATTTGAACCCTTGGTTTTGTTGCTCGAACATTAGGAAATTATCTGAAATTTTAAATTGCTTTTGGAAGTATTCTGTTATTTATTTATTTTTTTAGAAAAGGGGGACTGTTATTTAAAGTTATTTATTTGGGGAAATAGAAATAGAAATCGAAACACATAAGTTAAAATGCCTATAAAGAGATATGTGCATGATATATGATTATATATCTATAATTTTTACTTGACAAGTTATATAACTTGTTAGTACATTTAGGGTATGTGCATGTATTTTCATTAAGGTTCCAAACATATATTTGTATATGAATTATGCTAATGCTTCTTGTAGATTCCACTATAATAGATATTCAGAAAATTGTAGACTTGATCATTGTTTATCATCCTTATTCCTACAATTAAATGAATTATTATTAGTGTACTAGATGAGTTAGATTAATTTTGTGAGACTGTGACAACAAACATTCACCATAGCATTAGCCATCCAAATTTGTTTATGTGTGTTCCTTTGAGGAATTGGGAACAATTCTCATGGAATTTTTATGTTATTTTAATTTTCTCTTCATCTGCTTAGGCACATCATTGCATCAAGTGAGATGAATGGTAGTATTAAATTATTAATTATTATGATATTATGATCATTATTCACTATCATGTATACAATGTCTTCTTATTACTGGTAAATAATTTTGACTATATGTTATCAAAAGCATTTATTAATGAGTGGTTCCAATTCTCATACCCCTTTTTAACTTGGTGAATAATTTTGACCAAAATCATTAATTATTATATTAAAATTCATTTAATTTTATATAAAAATAAAAAATAAAGGTTAAATTTCTTTAAAAAAAAATGAAATTTATAACAATTAATGTGACTGTTGTAAATTTGGTGATTTGATAATTTTGTTTGTTACATTGCAATGTAGAGTCAACATGATTCGTTTTTATGGTTATTATTTTAATTCTTATAGTTGCTAAACAAATATTTGATTGATAGACAACTAATTTAGTTTATAAAAAAATATTTCACACAAAGATGGTGAAATATTGCTATGAAAATAGCTAGTGATTTGTAGTGTATATAAATCCCTCTAATGCTAACTCATATAATTGAACCTATGATTAGCCATAGCTTTGATGTGATTGTAGAAAGTATGAATCAAAGAACCTGAAGTTCTCCCAACTGAATATCCATGTTTTAAAACCAAAATGAGATGATTCTCAACATATTTCTACATCTTTCTCTAGATTCTTTAACATATTCTCTATGTATTTCTGATACAATTTCAAAACTCAAATTCATTGCACTCGACGTCTACAAACACAATTACACCCTAGATTCTAGATTTCAAAATTCACTTAATGAAAAATAGTCTTGAGTGAAAATCCGTGCCAATAATAAGACTCCCAAGCAAATTCAAAAGCCATAATCTTCCTTTGTTACAAACTTTATAAATAACTAAAAAGATTATCTCTCGCTGAGAACCTCAAAGACATGCTTGACCACTAGAAGTTGGTCGTCCTCCAAAAGCTCAATACAAGTTTTCTCTACTTGCGATTGTTAAGTCAGTTTACGAGTACACTTACTAGTGTTAGTAGCATATCAAACGCTTCGAAAGAGCACCTAACATCTTTTACCCATATATACCAAGTTTGTTAATCAATAATGCCTTATACTCTAGTATCTTCAAGATACTTATATAGTTCTATTTATACTCGGATAAAGGGTTATCACATTGATACCAAGGACGAAAATGATACTAAACATTTAAAATAATACATATGACAAATGTCGGGTCGTCTGGGTTATCAGTTAACCCAAACGTATAAGTTCTATGTTTTTTTTTTTTAAAAAAGTAAAAAATATTGGACCAATCATCCGCATTTATTAAAATATTGTATAAATCGGGTTAGAGTTTTAAATACAAGTTGATTAAATGAGCCATATCTATTTATCAAAATTTCACTCTTGAAGCTCACATAATCGCAATTTACAATGATGATGTGAACATCATCGAGATGAACTGTCAAACTTAAGAAAGAACTTTGAAAGACCTTAGCACATCATAATTATTTATCGAATTTACAGCTCGAGTATATGTGTAATATTTGCTCGTCAATCAAACTAGATAAAGAATATGCTATATGGAAAAAGCTTATTAGTTAAGTAAACTAACGATTGTCTGATTACTTGACATGTAAAATGATTCTTACCGTCCCTAAGAGGGTGGAGAAGTACTAGGTCCAGAAGTACCATATTTACTTGCAATCGAAGTATTGATATATCTTGCAAACAAAATGAAACCTAGGGTAAATGTATTTGCAAGATACAATTTTAATCTAACATGTTGCACAGAATTCCCCTTCACTAAGTTTTTTTCTATTAGGTTTTCTTAGTAAGGTTTTTAGTGAAGCAACATAACTGTTCCACTAGCATAGGCTTATCTTATAGGTCCCAAAGTATCGATTTAACATCATCCTAAAGCATGTTGTTCATCATGGTACTCTTTTTCCCTTGATTATGGTTTCGTCCCACTGGTTTTTTCGATCAAGGTTTTTAACAAGACAACATCACAGAGTGCATTAAATGAATAGGTGATATCTTTGCATGACTCAAGACATGGCTATCAACAAAGGAGATAATATTAACAATGTTAATTA
The DNA here is from genome assembly GCA_030545235.1 of Helianthus tuberosus. Taxonomy (NCBI): domain Eukaryota; kingdom Viridiplantae; phylum Streptophyta; class Magnoliopsida; order Asterales; family Asteraceae; genus Helianthus; species Helianthus tuberosus. The sequence goes on from CM060397.1 coordinate 12,740,028, forward strand.
CTATATGGAATTGGAAAGAATGTGTTTGATTAAAGTCAATGACTCAACATATTCAAGAAGAACGTAGACAGAAGATGATTGAAAGAAGTAAACTATATCATATGAAGACATGCAACATATGTTGGCCAAATCAAAGAAGACTACATTAAGGATCAAGACAAACAGTTGTTATAGAAGACGGAATTTCGCAAATTAAAGGATATATGTTAGATTGAGGGGGAACATTATGCATATTGTACTCTTTTTTACTCTCGGCTATGGTTTTATCTCACTAGGTTTTCTTAACAAGATTTTTAATGAGACAACATAATTGATCATGCAATATCAGATAATATAGCTCCTAAATAGTTATGCCACTATTATCCAGTAGTATAATGTTAGTATTGTATAATGTATGGTAATATGTGTGAAAGGAGTGTTATAAATGATCGAGACATAGTTTATCATTATTACTCCTACTTATAATAAAGTTGGTTACATGTATAAGTGTCTATATATTAGATGGATGTACGCTATGAAGAATAGATGAATGAAAAGAATTTATCTCCTTATTTTCTCTTGTTCTTCTCAATTTTAACTTTTGGAAATTGAATGTTATTTATGATGAATAAAAGATATAGAATAAACAATAGTATTAATTTTTTAAGGAGTTAAATTATTATATAATATAAAGATATAATAAGACTGGGTTTATTTTAATTGAGAAATGACTTGTCTATGTAAATCAAACCAACTAATACAATGAAACGTACTGTTATATTAACACATACACAATAATGGTCAATGGTAGTATAATGTATTGATTAGGATAATGATTACAGGGTTTTTCAGTGATGAGAGTACAGAACTTTCAGAAGGAGGTGAGAGAAGAAAATTACAACCAATTGCATTACAGAATGCCCTATCACACTACCTCACCCTCTACTTATGGAAAAGGACCCCACTGACGGTTATTCATGCTGATGTTGCTTTCCCAATTTAGTCTCTTAGCTTGGCAGGCCTTTGTCTCATTCTCGAGCTCCTTCTGGGTTCCTTTTGGCCCTCGGCCAAGGTTTCTTCTGGCCCATTGGACTCAACTGCATCAGACCCAATCACAACATTACTCCCCCCATTGGAAACCACCTTGTCCTCAAGGTGAAAGTGCGGATAACGAGCACGTAGCTGGGGATGATCCTCCCAAGTAGCAGCATCAATGGGTAAAGTGGCCCATTGAATCAGACTTTGAAAAATTGGAAGGCCAGATCTGTGAACAATGCGCGTGGCCAGGACAGTCTGGGGTTGGAGAACGAGAGTGGCAGAGTCATCAATGAGTTGCAGTGGTGTAATTTTTTGGACTGGTACCCCAACACACTTCCGTAGTTGGGAAACATGGAACACCGGATGAATCTTGGCTGAGTCAGGAAGGGCCAGTTTGTAAGCAACGGACCCGATTTTGGCAATGAATTGGTATGGCCCAAAGTAGCGTCGCCCAAGTTTATAATGCCTGTTGAGTCGAACGGAGCCCTGACGATACAGCTGCAATTTAACATACACCCAATCATTCAGTTCAAATGTGACCTCCTGGCGATGCCGGTCAGCAACAAGTTTCATCTGAGCTTGAGCTTTAGACATATTACTTTTTAGCAAGGTGAGGACAACATCCCGATCTAATATCTGAGTATGGACAATAGGGTTACTGGTTGAATCTCGGATATAAAGAGAAAGTATCGGGGGTTTTCTTCCGTAAAGGACCTCAAAAGGAGACATTTTTGCTGAAGTCTGGTAGGTTGTATTATACCAGTACTCAGCCCACGGAAGGAGGCGTAACTAGTCTTTAGGATAGTCCATGACATAACAGCGAAGAAACATTTCCAAGCACTTGTTAAGTGCTTCTCATTGACCATTCGACTGGGGATGGTAGGCGGTGCTATACGATAGGGAAGTCCCATGGAGACGGTGGAGCTCCTTCCAAAAATCAGTCATGAAGCGGGGATCTCGATCGGTGACGATGTCAACCGGTATACCATGGAGACGAATAATTTCATTTACGAAAATCGAAGCCACTGTGGTGCTAGTAAAAGATGGTGGTAAGCTGAGGAAATGCCCATATTTGGATAAATGATCTACCACTACCATTATCACCGATTTACCGTGAGTCAAGGGAAGATTTGTAATAAAATCCATAGCTATGCTTTCAAACACCAACTGGGGAATTGGAAGAGGCTGTAATAAGCCGGCAGGTGATGCAGTGGATGCTTTGGTTTGTTGGCACACCTGACAGTTGCTAATGAAAGTATGAACATCTTGTTTCATGTGAACCCAATAAAAATTATCCGATAATCGTTGAAAGGTACGTGTAATCCCCGCGTGTCCCCCGGTAACCGAAGAATGGAATTCTTGCAGAATCAGTTGACATAAGTCAGAATGTGGAGGAACGACCAAACGGTCATTATAGAAGACTAAACCATCTTTAATGGAGAAATTAGGTACTCGCAGAGGCTGGTCACGACATTGGGTCTGCAAAGGTACGTGTAATCCCCGCGTGTCCCCCGGTAACCGAAGAATGGAATTCTTGCAGAATCAGTTGACATAAGTCAGAATGTGGAGGAACGACCAAACGGTCATTATAGAAGACTAAACCATCTTTAATGGAGAAATTAGGTACCCGCAAAGGCTGGTCACGACATTGGGTCTGCAACTCTAATAGATAAGGATGAGAACGATTAGCTGCACGAAGGTGATCGATAATAGAGGAATGATAACTATAACAAGCGAGCAAGGATGCCGAGGGAACCCGAGACAACGCATCAGCATCTGCATTGTTTTTACCCGGCCGATATAAGATTTCAAAATCATAACCCAGTAGCTTATAAAGCCACTTGTGTTGTTCGGGTGTTTGGATGACTTGTTCCTGTAGAGTGCGTAAAGACTGGTGGTCTGTGATAATCGTAAAACGGCGCCCCAACAAGTATTGGCGCCATTTTGCCACCGCTTGAGTGATGGCAAACATTTATCGGTGATAAGCCGAGGCCTGTTGCATTCTAGGACACAACTTTTGACTGTAAAAAGCCAGTGTGTGTTTATCCTGAGATAGTATAACACCAATTCCTTGTCCGGATGCATCAGTTTCCACTGTGAGCAGTTTCGAAAAATCTGGCAGTTTTAGGACAGGAGTGGAACTGAGTTGTCGTTTTAGAGATTCGAAAGCTGTAACACCCCGAAAATACAAATTCTTATATTACAATAACATTGCGAATAAATAAGAATTATAAACTAACAAGGAATGACGTTAACCTAGTTAGAGAATGAGTTGTGAGTAGTTTAAGAGTTAAAATAAATAAAGGATGAAAATTGAGGGTGCCAAAAGTGTTAAAGTGAAAACTAATATTAATAAAACAAGAAAATTAAAATCAAAACACACTTGTTTGTGTGTTGCTGATATCGACCAGAAGGAGGGGACGAACCCAAGCTCCCCAAGAACCCTAGCTCAGTTAAAACCCCCAAATTGAAGGATCAAATCAAGACCAAAACGAAAAACGAGCATAGATTAGTGATCCCCATTGCAAGGAGATCATAAGGTATGTAAAATTTGATAAGAAATCTCTACTTGAATTTCTCATGAATCTAGGGAAATCGAAATCTGTTGATGCATGTTTGTTAAATGAATAGATTAAAGATGTTATAGTGTCTAGGAGAAAACCCTAGACCACAATAGGTGAAAACATGTCTAATCTCTGAAAATTTCATGAACACACTGAAGGTGATTCATGGGTTTTGAGAGAAGTTGATGAATACTAGGGTTTAGAAGGCTAATCTAGTGTAATTTGATACATAGAAACTGATTTCTGAAAAATTTGATGTTTGATTCATATGTGATAGCTCGATTGATGTTAATTTAGGCTAAGCGACAAGCCATAAACTTGAATATAAAAGATATAAAATCCTGCCCTTTAAGTGTTTGTGAAAATGCCTCAAAGAAGGCTTAAATCTGAAAATTTAAGTTATACCGCATGATTGTGATGTTTCGGCAAAATATGCGAACTATGAATTGAAAAGAGTTCTAAACATGTCATGATTGAACTCTATAGGAAAGGACACCGGAGAGTCGAGTGGACAAGCCGGTGGCGACTTGCGTTTGAAGGGCGTATTTTGAAGGTATGTAACTTGATTCGTTACATTGGGTAAACTTTGATAATTTGCATAAGTATAGTGAATTGTATAATAAAGGTTGTCTTAATTTGAAGCGATAATGTTCGCTATATTGATTAATATGACCAGGATTGCTTACAACTTGTTGGTAGTCATCATAATGGAGGATTCCGTAGATGAGCCAAACGGGTCAAATAATCGATTAAGGCGTGGCGAATGCTTCGTGATATAGTAAATTGGTCTTTTGTTATTGTTGATAAACGACATATTAGAAGATGAGAATTTAACATGTTGGTTTGTAAGAATGAGAAATTCGAGAGTTGGTTTGGGCTTTATAATCAAATCAGTAAAAACATAAACTTGTAGTGACTACCGTAAGTTACGGTATCCACCGTAACTTACGGTAGAGATCAGAGGCTTTACGGTGGATTACTACTGATTTACGGTAGACCATAAACATCAAGTGACTACCGTAACTTACGGTAGATACCATAAGTTATGATAAAGCCCTGAAATTTTTGTAAATTTTTGCATATTATAGCTAATCGAATCCGTTTTGATCGTAGTTTCGATTATGTGATATTTCTAAGAACTATAATACTAGTTTTTATGTAAACATTTCAGTTTCTAGGTATTGCAAGAATACGGATGGCGGTCAAGCAAGTTTTTGAAGAACCGAACACAACTTTTGAAGCTTCCGCGATTTCATAACCTTGTTAAACAATGTTTTCTATTTCTTTTGAACGTAAACAATTTGCTAATCAGGTCATGAATATTTTAACTAGTCGTTTGTTGACTAGTTTTGAATACTTGGAAATTTGTTTTGGTAATTATGTTTTAATTTAGACACCTTTTATATAAATCGTATGAAATTTTATTAAATTCAAGTAATAATAAGACGGGTGTTAGAAGTTGGTAATCAGAGCTTAAGGTTGTCAACAAAGTGTTCGGTTCAAGCTTGATTGATCGACCGGTAAGAATTAACTTATTATTTTAATAGATTATATCTTATGTAAGAAACGAGAAGTGAATTGACGTGCATGGGAAGAGTGTGTTAATTCACTCAAACCCGGAAAGTGCACCAAATGTGAACGGTTAAAGCAAGTTAGGAACTTGGCTAAACCGAAACAAATGAAGCAATGTTATAAATGAAATGTTTAACGTTTAATGTAAACATTTCAGTTTCAAGATGTCGGAAAGAAACGATGATGATCCGGTGCAGACAAGCACCGAACAAATGAAAGAGATAATTGCCGAAGAAGTGGGGAAGGCAATTGAAAGTAGTCTATCAGGGTTTATAGACAAAATTCAAAACACGGTGTTGTCACTTGTTGAAGAACGAGTCAAAAGGTTGGAGGATAGTGTCAACCTTATGAAGGAGAAATCGGGAGAACGTAAAGGGTGTTCGTATAAAGAATTTATGGCGTGTAAACCGCCAATCTACAACGGGGAGGTTGACCCGATAATTTGCCAAAGATGGTTGGGCGACGTTGAAGGGGTGTTTGAAAGGACCCATTGTGACGAAAGTGACTTTGTTGCTTACGGAACGGGTCAGTTGAGAGGACAAGCCAAAGATTGGTGGGACAATAAAATAATGAAATAGGGGCCGAAGCGGCAAGGGCCATGACATGGGAGGAGTTTAAGACGCCATTTCTTAAACATCATAGTCCCAAGGCGGTCATTAATAAAATCAAGGAAGAGTTCATGCAACTTAGACATAAGGGCGAGACCATAGACAAGATCACGGCGACGTTTATGGATAAGATGAAGTTTTGCAATGAATTGGTGATGAATGAAGAACAGAAGATATACTATTATTATAACATGTTGAGCGCCGAGTATAGGGAGTTTATGACTCCTTCAAAATACGAGACCCTTACCGAGATTATAAACGTTGCTCGGGAACGGGAAATTGAATTGAAGAAACAAGTTGAAAGGGGTGAACGAAGGGCACAGGATGTGAATCCAAGCCCTACAAAGAAAGCTCGAACTGTGGAATCAGGAAAGAAAGTGGATGCTAAAGGCGGGTCGCCAAGTTGCAAGGTGTGTGGAAAGGGGCACAAGGGTGAGTGTCGCTTCAAAGACAAGTCGTGTCCGGTATGTGGGAAGACGGGACACACCGCATCGTTATGTCCCGGAAAGGTTTCTGTTTGCTATAAATGTTATCAGCCCGGTCACAAGAAGTCTGAATGCCCAGAATTGGTTGGAAAGGGAGACACTAAAGAATCTCCAACAGAAGCTCCAAAGGCGAAAGCTAGGTCCTTCCAACTTACGGCAGTTGAAGCAAAAACAGAACCCGATGTGGTCTCAGGTACATTCACAATAAACTCAATTCCTGCACGTGTATTGTTTGATACGGGTGCCAATAAATCCTTCATTTCACATGGATTTATTCGACATCCTTCATTTGTATTGACGAAATTATCTGTGCCCTTAGAAGTTGAAATAGGGGACAACAAAAGTTTTATAGTTTGTGATATTTGTCGAGGCTGCAAATTAAGCATCGATGATGAAGAATACTTGATAGACCTAATCCCGATGTCAATGGGGGAATTTCAAGTAGTTGTTGGGATGAATTGGCTATCTCAGCACCACGCAAAGGTTGTGTGTTTCCGTAAGGAGATAAAGCTAACATCTCCGAGCGGAAAACACGTCACTATCTATGGCGAAAAAGGAGGTAACCCCATAATATGCTCGATGTTGAAAGCACACAAGCTTATGAAGCAAGGATGTAAGGCGTTTATGATATACGCGAATGAGCCCGAGAAAGAATCACAGAAGATTGGAGACGTACCGGTAGTACGGGACTTCGAAGATGTATTTCCGAAAGATTTACCGGGGATACCGCCCGAACGAGAAGTAGAGTTCGGAATCGAATTGATTCCGGGCGCAAAACCCGTAGCTAGAGCACCGTACCGACTCGCGCCATCGGAATTACAAGAGTTGATGTCCCAGATTCAAGACATGCTTGACAAAGGATTTATAAGGCCGAGTGTGTCTCCTTGGGGCGCACCGGTACTGTTCGTGAAAAAGAAAGACGGAAGCATGCGCATGTGTATCGATTACTGGGAATTAAACAAACTCACGGTAAAGAATCGATACCCGCTTCTGAGGATAGATGATCTATTCGACCAATTACAAGGTGCGAACTGGTTTTCAAAGATTGACCTTAGATCGGGGTATCACCAACTAAAGGTCAAGGAGGAAGATGTGCCGAAGACGGCTTTCCGCACGCGATACGGACATTGCGAGTTCCTCGTAATGTCATTTGGGCTAACAAATGCACCCTCGGCTTTCATGGACCTCATGAACCGGGTTTGCAAGCCAATGCTGGATAAATCAGTCATTGTGTTCATCGATGATATTTTGGTATATTCGAAGAGTGAAGCTGAGCATGCACACCATTTACAAGAGGTGTTAGAGACACTTAGACGAGAAAGGTTGTATGCAAAGTTTTCTAAGTGTACCTTTTGGTTACGAGAGGTGCAATTTCTCGGCCACATCATAAGTGCCGATGGAGTATTGGTAGATCCATCAAAGATCGAGGCCGTGTCGAAATGGAATCCCCCGAAGAACCCTTCGGAAATTAGAAGCTTCTTAGGGCTTGCGGGATACTATAGGAGATTCATTCAAGATTTCTCCAAGATTGCGTCGCCACTAACAAAGTTAACCCGGAAGGATGAGAAGTTCATTTGGGGTGTTGAACAAGAAAGGGCGTTTCAAACGCTAAAAGAGAAGCTAACTCAAGCTCCGGTATTAACATTACCGGACGGAGTCGAGGACTTGGTGGTTTACTCAGATGCCTTATTATCGGGTCTTGGATGTGTTCTGATGCAACGGGGCAAGGTTATAGCTTATGCCTCGAGGCAATTGAAGATACACGAGAAGAAATATCCCACGCACGATCTTGAATTGGCTGCAGTGGTATTTGCATTAAAAATATAGAGGCACTACTTATATGGGGTAAAGTGCACCATATTCACCGATCACAAAAGCTTAAAATACTTCTTCGATCAGAAGGAGTTAAATATGCGCCAAAGACGATGGTTGGAAACAGTGAAGGATTTCGACTGCGAAATACACTACCACCCCGGAAAGGCAAATGTGGTGGCGGAGGCTCTGAGCAGAAAAGTGGATTATGTCCCAATACGAGTAAGGTCAATGCAGCTTGTGGTGACCTCGGGTATACTTGAACGTATCCGAGAGGCGCAAGTAGAAGCAGTAAAAGAGGAGAACTGGAAGAAGGAAAGAATAATCGGCCAGTTAAAAGATTTGTCGGATGGAAAGAACGGGTTAAAGACTCGATCCGGAAGAATATGGGTTCCAAATACTTGTGGAGTGAAGGCGCTACTACTTGATGAAGCCCATAAATCCCGATATTCTATTCATCCGGGTGCGACCAAGATGTATAATGATCTGAAACAAAATTATTGGTGGCCTGGAATGAAGAGGGATGTGGTAAAATACGTGGAGAAGTGCTTGACTTGCTTACAAGTCAAGGCGGAACACCAGAAACCATATGGAAAACTGCAACCCTTGGAGATCTCGGTTTGGAAATGGGAACATATCACCATGGACCTATTGACCAAACTACCTAAAACGATTCGGGGATTCGATGCTATATAGGTGATCGTGGATAGATTGACGAAGAGTGCACATTTTATCCCTATACGCGAAACATATACCTCGGAAAAGATGTCCGAGGTATATACAAACGAAATAGTGGCACGTCACGGAGTACCGGTATCCATTGTGTCAGACAGAGATACCCGGTTTACTTCAAATTTTTGGCGAGAATTTCAAGAACAAATGGGAACGAAACTCTTCATCAGCACCGCCTACCATCCTCAGACGGATGGACAGAGTGAAAGAACAATACAGACACTAGAGGATATGTTACGGGCATGTATCATCGACTTCGGTGGAAGTTGGGATGTTTATCTACCCTTATCCGAATTTTTGTATAACAATAGTTACCATTCGAGTATCGGCATGGCACCCTACGAGATGCTATATGGTAGAAAGTGTAGAAACCCGGTGTGTTGGGGTGAAGTGGGATCTCGTGAACTGGCCCCTAATGATGTTGTCCAAGCCACCAATGAGAAAATTGAAGTGGTACGAACCCATTTGAAAGCAGCCCAAGATAGGCAAAAGTCTTATGCCGATAAAAGACGAAGACCGATTGAATTTCAGATAGCTGACATGGTTATGTTAAAGGTTTCCCCATGGAAGGGCGTAATCAGATTCAGGAAAAAAGGAAAATTAAGCCCGAGGTTTATCGGACCATTCAAAATCATTGAACGGGTTGGCAAGGTAGCTTATCGTCTTGAGCTACCGAAAGAGTTGAGTGGAATACATGGCACATTTCATGTATCACAATTGCGAAAATGTCTAGCGGAGGAAACAGCTTATATCCATCACGACGATATCGAAGTGGATAATAGCCTTAACTACGCAGTGAAGCCATTAGAGATTCTAGATCGAAAGGTTAAAAGCTTGCGAAATAAGAGAATCGATCAAGTCAAGATCAAATGGGAACATAGGAAGGGTTCGGACACTACATGGGAGTCCGAAGAGGAGATGCGGCGTCCTACCCTACACTATTCGGTACGTACTTTGGTTTCGGGGACGAAACCCTTTTTAAGGGGGTGGACTTGTAACACCCCGAAAATACAAATTCTTATATTACAATAACATTGCGAATAAATAAGAATTATAAACTAACTAGGAATGACGTTAACCTAGTTAGAGAATGAGTTGTGAGTAGTTTAAGAGTTAAAATAAATAAAGGATGAAAATTGAGGGGCCAAAAGTGTTAAAATGAAAACTAATATTAATAAAACAAGAAAATTAAAATCAAAACACACTTGTTTGTGTGTTGCTGATATCGACCAGAAGGAGGGGGCGAACCCAAGCTCCCCAAGAACCCTAGCTCAGTTAAAACCCCCAAATTGAAGGATCAAATCAAGACCAAAATGAAAAACGAGCATAGATTAGTGATCCCCATTGCAAGGAGATCATAAGGTATGTAAAATTTGATAAGAAATCTCTACTTGAATTTCTCATGAATCTAGGGAAATCGAAATCTGTTGATGCATGTTTGTTAAATGAATAGATTAAAGATGTTATAGTGTCTAGGAGAAAACTCTAGACCACAATAGGTGAAAGCATGTCCAATCTCTGAAAATTTCATGAACACATTGAAGGTGATTCATGGGTTTTGAGAGAAGTTGATGAATACTAGGGTTTAGAAGGCTAATCTAGTGTAATTTGATACATAGAAACTGATTTCTGAAAAAATTTGATGTTTGATTCATATGTGATAGCTCGATTGATGTTAATTTAGGCTAAGCGACAAGCCATAAACTTGAATATAAAAGATATAAAATCCTGCCCTTTAAGTGTTTGTGAAAATGCCTCAAAGAAGGCTAAAATCTGAAAATTTAAGTTATACCGCATGATTGTGATGTTTCGGCAAAATATGCGAACTATGAATTGAAAAGAGTTCTAAACATGTCATGATTGAACTCTATAGGAAAGGACACCGGAGCGTCGAGTGGACAAGCCGGTGGCGACTTGCGTTTGAAGGGCGTATTTTGAAGGTATGTAACTTGATTCGTTACATTGGGTAAACTTTGATAATTTGCATAAGTATAGTGAATTGTATAATAAAGGTTGTCTTAATTTGAAGCGATAATGTTCGCTATATTGATTAATAAGACCAGGATTGGTTACAACTTGTTGGTAGTCATCATAATGGAGGATTCCGTAGATGAGCCAAACGGGTCAAATAATCGATTAAGGCGTGGCGAATGATTCGTGATATAGTAAATTGGTCTTTTGTTATTGTTGATAAACGACATATTAGAAGATGAGAATTTAACATGTTGGTTTGTAAGAATGAGAAATCCGAGAGTTGGTTTGGGCTTTATAATCAAATCAGTAAAAACATAAACTTGTAGTGACTACCGTAAGTTACGGTATCCACCGTAACTTACGGTAGAGATCAGAGGCTTTACGGTGGATTACTACTGATTTACGGTAGACCATAAACATCAAGTGACTACCGTAACTTACGGTAGATACCGTAAGTTACGATAGAGCCCTGAAATTTTTGTAAATTTTTGCATATTATAGCTAATCGAATCCGTTTTGATCGTAGTTTCGATTATGTGATATTTCTAAGAACTCTAATACTAGTTTTTATGTAAACATTTTAGTTTCTAGGTATTGCAAGAATACGGATGGCGGTCAAGCAAGTTTTTGAAGAACCGAACACAACTTTTGAAGCTTCCGCGATTTCATAACCTTGTTAAACAATGTTTTCTATTTCTTTTGAATGTAAACAATTTGCTAATCAGGTCATGAATATTTTAACTAGTCGTTTGTTGACTAGTTTTGATTACTTGGAACTTTGTTTTGGTAATTATGTTTTAATTTAGACACCTTTTATATAAATCGTATGAAATTTTATTAAATTCAAGTAATAATAAGACGGGTGTTACAAAAGCCTGCTGGGCTACAGGAGTCCACACAAACGCCTCCTTTCGGAGTAAATCAGTTAAAGGCCCAGAAATAGACGCAAAACCTTTGATGAACCGCCGGTAATAACCAGCAAGGCCGAGAAAACTACGAACATCTTTCACGGAAGTAGGAGTGGGCCAAGCTTGTATAGCTGTGATTTTATCTGGTTCTACAGTAACGCCATCCACAGAAATTACATGGCCAAGATACCCCACCATTTACTGGCCAAAAGTGCATTTAGATTGTTTGGCAACCAACCCATTTGAGAGTAAAAGCTGTAAGACCTGTTCCAAATGTTTTAGATGGTCGGCCCAAGATTTACTATAAACGCGAATATCGTCAAAGAAGACGAGAACAAAGGAACGAAGATATGGGTGAAAGATATCATTCATTAACCACTGAAAAGTGGAAGGTGCATTTGTTAGGCCGAACGACATTACAAGAAATTCGTAGTGGCCATCATGTGTTCGGAAAGCTGTTTTATGGATGTCCGGTGGATGAAGCCGGATTTGATGATAACCGACAAGTAAGTCCATGTCACGACCCCCGACCCCACCCTGGACGCGGGAGCGGGAGCCGTGACAGAAATGGTATCAGAGCCACTTGTTTAAGCAATTAGGTGTTGTAATAATACCTAAGTTTAAACGAAGAGTTAGGAAATTGATGTTATCTGGTAGCACCAAGAATAATATTTAGACTTGAACTTAAGAAAGATCCATTAATATAAGCTAATTACTTGTATCAGTATAATGAGCTAGATATTGGTATGCCATGAGAATAGTGATTAGAATATTACAAGTACGATAAATAAGCAATAACCAATTGGTACTACTTGGTTCTAGAATATGATCCGCTATGTGAATACAAATTTCCTTGTTCTTTGATGAAAGTCCTAATAAAAAATTCATTTTAAAATCTGGATTTAAAAAGATATTATTTATGGGAAATACAATTACCTCTCCGACGAGAACCGGGTAAGATGGGGTTACCTCTCCGACGAGAACCGGGTAAGATGGGGTAAATGATATGTCAAATAAGTGACATAATTCCCTAAATAATACCATGATTTGATGTCTGACTTGTTTATGGAAATATGAATCTGTTAAATACATTGACCCTATGAATGGTATGTATATTATGATTATATAGATATGTATATCTATAAGGAAATCCAAAAGCCATAACGATTGACAATTTAGAATAAATCACGAGCATGTGTGTCAATGATAATTCTAGACTTCTTTATCTGAAATCTCTTGCATATATCTATAATTCCGATATCGAACATTATTTCGTTTGATCATCTGTCTCGTAACTCGTGCGACAATATAAACAACGGGAACCCTTAAGTTGGGACGCCGTTATTATGACATCTATGCTATTTTAGTTAATCAAGAAGGTAATTTACGCAAAACGAAGCACAAACGTACAAGATTTCACGAAACTTAAGCCATACATCAACGGAGGTTGAAATACGTCACATACGAATTTCGAGGCAAGATCATTGAGGAGGCACGATAGAGCAATTCAACGACGGTGCTAGTTTTCACTAACAGGAGAACTATCGATCAGGATGCAACGATTTGTCACACGATCCTGCAACGACACAAATCACATCAAGGAGAAGACGCATGTCTCCGCATTTCCCTCATCTCATTTACGACGAATACGTCATGTTCGACATTTCATGGTAGTGTCATCTAACAATTGACCATCACACGAAATTCCAGGGAATGCCCTTAAAATTCTTTTATTGAAATTCCGACTTTTGCATCTGGTGAATAGATTTTCACAGCTCTACTCCTCTTAATGGTCATTGTATCACGATAATTTCTTTCATTATAACAAACCCTCATTTGCTTCATTTCTTGAAAAATTTATATGTTACATATGCATCGTTTGCTATGCATGTGGTTCCACTTTGAATGATCACTATATCTAAATTATTGCTTCATAATCTGGATAATCCGCATTCTTGTAAGTATTGACTCCTTGCTATCAAGTCAATGAATTTCTTGAAAACTTCTTTTCTTTTCAAGATACGTACATGGTTTTGTTGTCGTAACTATTGCGAAATTTCCTTGTCGATACATTTTTTTATTCAATGTCAGATTGTGTTTAAACCAAGTTCAATTGTTTGAACTTGCTCGCAATACGTATTCAATTCAAGGTCCCATATGATGGATTGAGGCCATCCTATTCGAAATAATCCCAACAAGCACTTCATTTGTTTTGAACCATAACATGCTTGTTTGGTTTTCGACTTCATTGAATCATTTCTTTTATCACGATCACCTTGGGGTGACGTTTTCACAAATTTGAAACTTGCGCTAATCTCGTTTACGGATTTAATTAATTATTTATTTATATTAAATCCGCTTTGTTGGTTTATCATATTGAAGCAATCTTAACACAATCGTGTGTTAAGAAAATGGTACACAAATTCATATCATATTTCAGTGTATCTCTTAACAATTCTTACAACATCGATCGAGCATTTCATGATATTTATTGCTTTATCATCTTCGATCGAAAAACATTATTCATTTTCAATCGAAAATCCTACTAGATTTGTTTAAAACAAACATTCGGATTTACTTCTTTGAACTTTCATTTGATTTCAAACACGGTGAACTCGTTCGGTCACCGCCATTATTATTTCGATCACTACGACACCTTGTGACGTCAGAATAAACTTGTAGCTTGAGCTAATCTATATATACCTTTCGTTTGACTCATCATTAAAAATAGTCTTAATGCAATTCTGTATTAAGATAATGATACACTAAACTCTGTTGTATTTCGGTATATCCTTGTAATTCAATAATGTCAACCCATTGATGTTTTTTTTCATATCATGGTTTGATAGTGACAGATCATTTTCATGCTTCTATTTCATTTTGAGCTTGTTGATTCACACTCGATTTAGACATCTATTGGTCATAAATCCTCCTTTTGGTCTGACCCATGTAAACTTAGTCATTCTGATGATTATATCATTACACTTCATCCAATTAATACCGATTTCCTGGAATTTATTAGGTTCTATTTATTGTAAACTGTTCTGAACATATTATGATTCAATTACAGTATCATTTACCTTAATCCTATTTAACGTGTGACATAACTCGGAAATGATATCGAATCTCGAGGACGAGATTTAAAACAAGGTGGGGAGGATGTAACAACCCTCAAAAATAGTCTCCATAACAAACCGTAATCAAAACCAGAACTGCACGCATACTCAATCTGGAAAATTTAGCGGTTAAGGAATCTTGGCGTCCGACGAACCAAATCGCATAAAAAACAGTCTTATTAGATTCACAATTAAAAACCAAATTAATTAGAATCAAGACCGAGCATACGTGATAAGTATCAGCACGGAAATCAAGGAAAAACGCATGATTGGACGAGAAGGGCGGCCAAGGACACGCGTCACGACACTGCGCCACGTGTCAAGGCTACGTGGGACACGTGGCAGTCGAAGCCAGGTCAACCATCCCTGCAACACGCTCCAGGGAAGGCCGAACCTGGGGCGACACGCGGGAGGAAACAAATATTGGCTATAAAGCCAGGGGTTTGGGACTAGTTCAATTTGCTCAGTTCGCTCATTCAAAACGACGTCCTACTTCTTGTATCTCTGTTTCTTTCAACGAAACCCCTAAAACCCCTAAAACCCCGAAACTCTGCTCGTTATCAGGGTAATGACTCTAATCACGGACACGATACTATATCCGATTGATTGAAACTGATCCAACGGATGTTTAAGTGCTGCCTATATACGGCTATACTTTGTCATTTGTTGTGAGTTTTGATCTCGTGATTATCATTAAAGTTGAATTGAGTTAACACGCTAATACGAGTTCCATTGTATCTAGAAATTAGAACTCATAACCAGGAAACTGTTAAACTAGAATACTTAGCGATTAAGTAAACTTAATGATTAAGTAAACTTAATGGTTAAGGAAACTTAATGGTTAAGTAAACTTAGTAATTAAATAAACTTAGCAATTAAGAAAACTTAATGGTTAAGTAAAACTTAGCAGTTAAGACAACTTAGTAGTTAAGATAACTTAGCAATCTTAATGGATAGGTAAACTTAACAGCTAAGTAAGATTAATTAAGCTAAGTAAGATTAATTAATCCGCTAAGTAAGATTAATTAACTAAGTAAATTAAACACCTAAATAGATATACATGAAAATAGATATATATGAGGAAGGTGCAAGGAAGGTGTAAAAGGATATATATGTGGGTAGGAAGCTTCCTAGAAAATGTATGGGTAACTTCTTAGAAAATGTATATGAAATTTCCTAGAAAATACAAAGGAAACTTCTTAGAAATTTTATACTCCTTACCTATAAATAGGAAGCTCAGAATTCATTTTTCTTTGCTCATTTATTCTATACTTCTCTCTATACGTTGGTGTTCTAACCAATAATCACCGATACGATATTCTTTCCGATCGATTCGGGAACCAACTAACGAATGCCAAAGTGCTGTCTAAATAAGACTATACTTTGTGAATTTCGTTAAGGTTCTGATTCCGTGACCATCGTTAGGTTTGATATGGTTTTACACTAATACGTATTCCACTCTGTGAAACTAAATGTTTAACTACCAGAAAACTCCGCTCCATAACATACTATCAAACAAGATGTTTAATCATCAGAAGATTCAGAACTATAAAGTAGATGCTTAATTATCAGAAGGCATAGAATCAAGAGACTTGTTAAATCAAGACTGCATGCTTATAAAGTGAGTCATTCTCTTTTTATCAAATTGCTTTACAAAAACCCTAAATGTTTTTCAGTTATACTTTGCAGTGATTAAGTCTTTGCTAATCTTTAATTACTGGCAGTAAGTGGGGGTTTTGTGCACATTACTGCAAATGATTTATCACTTTAGGTGGGCGAGCCTAATTTAGTGATATGTCCACAGTCATAGATCCGGTCGAGTGACAACTGAACCAGATAATTATAAGATAGGGGCAAATGTGAAAACTCTTAATGTTGTAAATTATAACAATGTTTCTTTTGTATAAATTGAATGTACTCACCAGTATTTCCTGCTGACAAAATCTTTTTAAAACGCGTTTCAGGTTATTACAGTAGATTGGAATAAGAGTTGGATACGACACCAAAAGGCTTACAGAAGTGGCTCATTTTATCAATTAAATTAAATTAAGAAAAGTTGTTCTAGGTATTCGGGTTTACCCCATATAAAAGCTACCTTTGAAAAACATGGGTTTATCCCCATCTGTTTAATAAATAAAAATCCGGTGTTTCTAAACTCTGATAGTTTCCTAACTCACGGTCCTGATGAAATTTCCGCTGCAATACTTTTCAAAATAAACCACCGGTACCACTTGGCTGCTTCACGGCTCCCGCTCCCGCGTCCAGGGTGGGGTCGGGGATCGTGACAGTCCTGCTTAGAAAAGTAACGAGCCTCAAATAATTCATCAAAGAGTTCGTCAATTGAGGGAATGGGGAAGCGATCCCGAACCGTTAAGGCGTTAAGAGCACGATAGTCCACGCAAAACCGCCAAGTACCATCTTTCTTACGAACCAAGAGGACAGGGGAGGAAAATGGGCTAGTGCTCGGGCGAATAATACCCTGCTGTAACATTTCCTGAACCAAACGTTCGATTTCTTGCTTTTGAAAGTGTGGATAACGGTAAGGTTTGACCGAAGCAGGGGAACTATTAGTTAACAACTGAATACGATGGTCCTGAACACGAGGGGGTGGAAGTGTAGAAGGCGAATGAAACACAGCGGAGAATTTAGTCAAAAGAGATTGTAAATCTAGAGGAATGTCGGAAGATGATGGTTCAGTGGGAGGAAGTACTTGTAAATGGAATAAGGCACCGATGGCATCCGTAGTGGTTAAAGGGCGAAGCCCATTAAACTGGATCGGATGGACAACCGGTTTAGAGTCACCAGACCAACCAATCCGGTTATCACCAGAAGTAAACTCGAAAGTAGACTTGGCATAATCCGTTAAGACAGGACCCAAAGTGGCTAACCATGAAACACCCAGTACCATGTCCCAACCCTGCAAAGGAAGGCACATAGAGATCGACACGAATAGAATGACCCTGAATAGTTAACCGATTTGACGAGCGATACCGGTGCACGGTAAACGCTCCCCGCTGCCTACTAACACAGAGAATGAAGTAATAGATTCGATTGGAAGTTTTAAAAAGTTAGCAATTCGAGTTTGAACAAATGAATGGGTACTTCCCCCATCTAAAAGTACCTGAATGGATTGACCCAGGACAGTTCCAGAAAACCAAAGGGTAGTAGAAGAAAGACCACCAGACAAAGCATTATACGAGATAGCAGAGTGAGGTTGTAGTTTGTCAAGTTGCAAGTTGGTTGCGAGTTGAGCGTTGGAATCGGTAACCGAAGAATCAGGGGAATCAGGTTCCTCATCAAATAATAATAACTGGGGTGTGGTCTTGCATTTGTGATCCTAGGAATATTTCTCATCGCAGCGATAGCAAAGACCTTGCGCACGTTTCTGTGCAAGTTCAGATGGTGTGATGCGGTGAAATCCCACCTTAGATGAACCAGAATTAGGGTTTGGAGTTTTCAGAGAAGGTGAAGACGTGGTGGACTCAAACGGAGGAGTCTTAGGTGTAGGAAGAATGGGCTTCCAAGAGCCCAAGGAAATACGGCCCAATCCTTTTTCCAAATTAATCCGTTTTTCATGACGGTGGGCCAGGATCATTGTTTCCTCTAGGGTAGTTGGCTGGTGAATTAGAACAGAGTGCTTGATGTCAGGACGTAACCCATAAATGAAACAACGTACCAAAACGCCATAGGCAGGAGGATAGTACGATTGGAGATGGTTTCGAAACGACTGCGGTAATCCGCCACCGTCGATGTCTGGTATAATTTGGCCAACAACCCTTCCGGGTCCTCTAACTCGCGTGATCGGAACCGTTCAATAAGGGCGGCTGTGAACTGATTCCAATCGGTGAGTTGGTGATGGTGTTGAAGCCAGTCATACCAATCAGCGACACTTCCATCCAAATAAAACGACGAGATAACCAGATGATCGTAATCGGAGATAGAATAAAAGTTAAAATACCTGGTGGCCTGAGCCACCCATCGTTCTGGAAATTCACCGGAAAATCGAGCGAGAGTAACCAGAGCCGGTTTGTGACGACCGAGGATGCTGTGACCGTCAGTTGGACCACCGGACGGTCCGCCGGAGGACTTCTCATCGTGAAAAGTGCCTTTGAGTGGTTGCCGGCGAAGCTGTTGAACCACTTCAGCCAACAACGCTTCCTGTTTAGCAAAGGAAGCTGTGAGATTATCAACATCACGCCGGTGCGTTTGTTGATCACCCTGCATCGCTTTCATGGATTCATCAAGGACTTTAAATCGAGTACCCTCAGCCATCTGAGCTGAGTTGTATGAAAACACCAATGAAACGTACTGTTATATTAACACATACATAATAATGGTCAATGGTAGTATGATGTATTGATGAGGATAATGATTACAGGGTTTTTCAGTGATGAGAGTACAGAACTTTCAGAAGGAGGTGAGAGAAGAAAATTACAACCAATTGCATAACAGAATACCCTATCACACTACCTCACCCTCTACTTATGGAAAGGATCCCACTAACGGTTATTCATGCTGATGTTGCTTTCCCAATTTAGTCTCTTAGCTTGGCAGGCCTTTGTCTCATTCTCGAGCTCCTTCTGGGTTCCTTTTGGCCCTCGGCCAAGGTTTTCTTCTCGCCCATTGGACTCAACTGCATCAGACCCAATCACAACATAAAAGTTTTGTTATTTTTACGAGATAAAACATGAGATTAGTTGTGTTTTAAAATAAAAACTAGTATTGGTGTAAAAAGATATATATCACTATCATTCTTTAGAATAATTCAATACACGTGACACGACGATAAATAATAATCAAGTTTAGTTTTGAATCACGTCTAGTTTGAAAAGAAAATCTATTTTTTTTCAAATTGAATTTGACGTTTATATCTATGGATTTCTTTTCTTTTCTTTTTTTGGTTGCTTTAAATATTTTGTTTAGATTTATAAACCGCAAACCAAATAATATATTTGATAAATTCGAAGCCTAACCCGGCAAAAATCTTTTTATTTGATCGGTTTCTTATATTTTGGTTAAACTACACCACATCCTTATCTAAGATAATATTTTATACTACTTTTTGACTCATATGGAATATACTATAATGGAGTATGAGTGTTTGGTACAAATCATTTTTTATCTTACTTAAAATGAAAGTAATAATATTTTAATGATAGTAAATACGATAAAGCGGTATAAAGAATCTTACAAAAAAGTATAGTTTTGTGTTATCTTTCTTTGGAACAACTTGCATGGCTGAAATTAGCTTAGAATTGTTTAATTATCCATTCGTAGTTATTACATGAGTATAAATACTTATATTATTAAACGAAACTTCATAGAGAAAAATATTTAAAAAGCTATGTTTGTTTTAGTATATATTCTGATCAAAGAGTGGCATCATGATCATGATAATAAAATCTATAAAATATAGTAACAATACAAAAAGTAAGAGAACATATGCTCAACATTAATTGTTGAAGTGAAGAATGTCACTTTAACACAATCTATACTATCATACAATGGTAATTGAAAAAAACAAGAAGAGATATAATATAAGCAACAAAGCTCCATTATTTTATATAACTAGTGTTTTTCAATGACGCGCGTTGCGCGAAAGGCATTGGTGTTTTCGACCGACATCATCCTGCAACCCTTCTTTTAACTGTTTCACTTCTTGCAAAGACTGAACGTAGACCCTAACTCTTGTTTCACCACTTAATCACTGTAAAAATTACAGGATTCATGTTTGGGGCATGGGTTGATACGTGGACTTCGAGCCTCCCCGCTGGTGAGTGACGTGTTGGGTCGGTTAAGACAAAAAAAACCTAAAGCGTTAGGTAGATTTCGACCAGAGCGAGCTTGTTAAACGGCTTCCGCTCCTTGCACCGGAACTCGATGTTGGCCACCGCCACCCGGTTTTCGTGACTTATATCACCACCCGGGACGCTATCGTAGTAGGCTTTAAAACGGCCGAGCTTCGGTCGTAGCTCGCGCCACTTGTGTTGGCACGCGTTTAAATTGTGCCGGTCGTTCCCCACGTTGTGCCGATAGCTAGCGAAAGCTTCCGGCCAGTAACGGGTCTCACCGGGTTGGCGGCCCTGGGTAGGTGGAGTGAAGGGTTGGGGTAGCGATGTGGACAGGAGGTGGAGTTGGGGGGTTTTATAGTGACTTGGGTGAACCGTTTAGCTTGGCCAAACGGTTATTTTTTAAAATTTTAACCTAGCCGCTATGGCCTAGCCAACCAAGCCAATGAGAGCCGGCCACGGAGCACCTAGTGCCAAACGGTTATTTTTTAAAATTTAAACCTAGCCGCTATGGCCTAGCCAACCCAGCCAATGAGAGCCGGCCACGGAGGACCGCTAGGCATGCCCAACGCCCGGGCTGAAACTCCCGCCCAAGGGGCGACGCCGAAACCAAAACCCACCCGGGGAGGTGACTTGGGCATTTGTACCCAAACCACGGCCCAACCCTCGCCCCATACCTCATAGTCTAATAAATGAATATAAGGTATTGCTCAATATTAAAATTTTAACCTAGCCGCTATGGCCTAGCCAACCAAGCCAATGAGAGCCGGCCACGGAGGACCTAGCGCCAAACGGTTATTTTTTAAAATTTAAACCTAGCCGTTATGGCCTAGCCAACCCAGCCAATGAGAGCCGACCACGGAGGACCGCTAGGCATGCCCAACGCCCGGGCTGAAACTCCGGCCCAAGGGGTGACGCCGCCACGAAGGACCTAGCGCCAAACGATTATTTTTTAAAATTTAAACCTAGCCGCTATGGTCTAGCCAACCCAGCCAATGAGAGCCGGCCACGGAGGACCGCTAGGCATGCCCAACGCCCGGGCTGAAACTCCCGCCCAAGGGGCGACGCCGAAACCCAAACCCACCCAGGGTGGTGACTTGGGCATTTGTACCTAAACCACGGGCCAACCCTCGTCCTATACCTCATAGTCTAATAAATGAATATAAGGCATATCACATAATAAATAAAGAATTAAAATAGAATTAAAATGAAAAGTGAATGATACTGTTCATTTCACTTCT
Organism: Helianthus tuberosus; assembly: GCA_030545235.1. Classification (NCBI taxonomy): domain Eukaryota; kingdom Viridiplantae; phylum Streptophyta; class Magnoliopsida; order Asterales; family Asteraceae; genus Helianthus; species Helianthus tuberosus. The sequence continues at coordinate 12,761,846 of CM060397.1, forward strand.
TGCAAAGACTGAACGTAGACCCTAACTCTTGTTTCACCACTTAATCACTGTAAAAATTACAGGATTCATGTTTGGGGCATGGGTTGATACGTGGACTTCGAGCCTCCCCACTGGTGAGTGACGTGTTGGGTCGGTTAAGACAAAAAAAGCCTAAAGCGTTAGGTAGATTTCGAACAGGGCGAGCTTGTCAAACGACTTCCGCTCCTTGCACCGGAACTCGATGTTGGCCACCGCCACCCGGTTTTCGTGACTTATATCACCACCCGGGACGCTATCGTAGTAGGCTTTAAAACGGCCGAACTTCGGTCGTAGCTCGCGCCACTTGTGTTGGCACGCGTTTAAATTGTGCCGGTCGTTTCCCACGTTGTGCCGATAGCTAGCGAAAGCTTCCGGCCAGTAACGGGTCTCACCGGGTTGGCGGCCCTTCATCGCGTTGTGCCGGTATCAAGTGTGGGTAGCGGGTTCGGGTAGGTGGAGTGAAGGGTTGGGGTAGCGATGTGGACAGGAGGTGGAGTTGGGGGGTTTTATAGTGACTTGGGTGAACCGTTTAGCTTGGCCAAACGGTTATTTTTTAAAATTTTAACCTAGCCGCTATGACCTAGCCAACCAAGCCAATGAGAGCCGGCCACGGAGGACCTAGTGCCAAACGGTTATTTTTTAAAATTTAAACCCAGCCGCTATGGCCTAGCCAACCCAGCCAATGAGAGCCGGCCACGGAGGACCGCTAGGCATGCCCAACGCCCGGGCTGAAACTCCCGCCCAAGGGGCGACGCCGAAACCGAAACCCACCCGGGGAGGTGACTTGGGCATTTGTACCCAAACCACGGCCCAACCCTCGCCACATACCTCATAGTCTAATAAATGAATATAATGTATTGCTCAATATTAAAATTTTAACCTAGCCGCTATGGCCTAGCCAACCAAGCCAATGAGAGCCGGCCACGGAGGACCTAGCGCCAAACGATTATTTTTTAAAATTTAAACCTAGCCGTTATGGCCTAGCCAACCCAGCCAATGAGAGCCGACCACGGAGGACCGCTAGGCATGCCCAACGCCCGGGCTGAAACTCCCGCCCAAGGGGCGACGCCGCCACGAAGGACCTAGCGCCAAACGATTAATTTTTAAAATTTAAACCTAGCCGCTATGGTCTAGCCAACCCAGCCAATGAGAGCCGGCCACGGAGGACCGCTAGGCATGCCCAACGCCCGGGCTGAAACTCCCGCCCAAGGGGCGACGCCGAAACCCAAACCCACCCAGGGTGGTGACTTGGGCATTTGTACCTAAACCACGGGCCAACTCTCGTCCCATACCTCATAGTCTAATAAATGAATATAAAGCATATCACATAATTAAAATGAAAAGTGAATGATACTGTTTATTTACTTTTCATATGAAAAGTGAATGATACTGTTCATTCACTTTTCATTTTATCATATAGGACCGCTAGGCATGCCCAACGCCCGGGCTGAAACTCCCGCCCAAGGGGCGACGCCGAAACCGAAACCCACCCGGGGAGGTGACTTGGGCATTTGTACCCAAACCACGGCCCAACCCTCGCCCCATACCTCATAGTCTAATAAATGAATATAATGTATTGCTCAATATTAAAATTTTAACCTAGCCGCTATGGCCTAGCCAACCAAGCCAATGAGAGCCGGCCACGGAGGACCTAGCGCCAAACGATTATTTTTTAAAATTTAAACCTAGCCGTTATGGCCTAGCCAACCCAGCCAATGAGAGCCGACCACGGAGGACCGCTAGGCATGCCCAACGCCCGGGCTGAAACTCCCGCCCAAGGGGCGACGCCGCCACGAAGGACCTAGCGCCAAACGATTAATTTTTAAAATTTAAACCTAGCCGCTATGGTCTAGCCAACCCAGCCAATGAGAGCCGGCCACGGAGGACCGCTAGGCATGCCCAACGCCCGGGCTGAAACTCCCGCCCAAGGGGCGACGCCGAAACCCAAACCCACCCAGGGTGGTGACTTGGGCATTTGTACCTAAACCACGGGCCAACTCTCGTCCCATACCTCATAGTCTAATAAATGAATATAAAGCATATCACATAATTAAAATGAAAAGTGAATGATACTGTTTATTTACTTTTCATATGAAAAGTGAATGATACTGTTCATTCACTTTTCATTTTATCATATAGTAATAATTGCATATGTTTCTTTTTTCCAATGCAAACTCAATTTTACATTGGTAAGTTGTATTTTTTTAGTGATACATTTATGTTTTATGGATAGCTTATATTATCAATTGGTTTTTAGGAAAAAAAAATCATGGGATTTTGTGTTGAGTTTGATGAGATCTAGTTTTTTTTTTAACGGCAAATTTGGATCACTGACGGAACACTGGAGTATCATCGTGTCACCAGTAAAACCACCTGATCATATTCATCTCCACTAGGCAATAATACATATACACCAAATTTAGAGAAGAATTGTATAACTCAAAGGACGCAAATTTAAATATGATAACGACTGTTCATGAACCTTCAGCTCATTATGACGTACCAATGTAAGATTGATGTGCTTAAGCTTTTTTTTTTAGAAACTAATATTATTCCAACTTTACTAATAAATATTGGCAAATGGCATAAAGAAGTAACTAATTTTTTTTTTTATAATATGCTGCATTGATGTACTTAACCTTTTTTTTTCAATTTATTATATCCAGTTTTATTAAAAGACTAGATTTTAATAACTTAAGCAGTTTACCTGACACTATTTACTGATAAACCTCGAGATGCATACGTGAGTCGTGATCATACATATGAAATGAGAATAACTAAGTAAATCACAAATCATTAATGCGTGCTTAATAAACCTAATTTTTTCTGTCAAGTTGGTCTAATGGTTAGTCACTTGGTATCTCTTTTTGAGGTCTCAAGTAGAACTCCCACTAGCATCATTTTGAAGGACATTGGTGGTGGCGATGAAATGTAAAACTAGGCCTCTCTGGAGGTCAGGAGTTCGTAACCGAGCTTAACCGAGTTTTACCGCAGTGGGCCTTCGGGCGGGTGGGTTTTCCCCGGAACTGTGGCTCAGGTATGCATCCAACTCTGACCCTTATGGAGGAGGGGTTGCATTTGCTCGATTAAGAGCACCACATGATGCTTATCCCGTGATTTAGTTGGTTGTTCAACAAAAAATAAACCTGATATATTTTTTCATTATGTCAGAGTTTTTGATAACATTTATATCAAACACTACCACAATCTTAAAAGAAAAACATGTAATTTTAAAATTCACACAACGATGATACCCCGTGATCAAAAATTGTGAACACATACAAATGTGGAATTCAATTCCTTAAGATCGTGTTTTTTTTTTTTTTTTTTTTTTTTTAATAAGATGCCAGGCACCAGCAATGGGATCCATAGCCCACTTGAAGTGAAACCCATTATAAATAAGAAATACGAATGGAATTCTAGCCCACAAAAACAAACCCATGGCCTTTCAAGTAAAGCCCAAGTTCAGATTTCAAGAAAATATGCCTGCACTTTAATTAAAAGCCCGATTCAATTATAGTCATAGCTAAGATCAAAATTTTCATATACAAAATTAGCTTATTTGAATTACCTTTGTATATTTAAAAATCTTAATGGTTAATCTTTTTTTTTTTTTTTTTTTTAATGAGTAATGATTAGAATTCTTTGATAAATAACTCAAAGTAAATTTCATTCATTAACCATACAAAAGCAATTGCACTTTACATCAATATCGCAGGTAAGCGAGCAACAAGCTGCGCCGCTACCCCTTTCTGGATAGCAAACCCTAGCCTATTAAAGACAAACCCATGCCCACCTGTTGATGAGCCACTGCTGTGGACAACCTGTTGGACCCTAGTCAGCAAATGGTTAATCTAAACTACCTAACTCACCCAAGACTAACGGTTTTTGCCCCATTTATCATGTAAGAGGTAAATCAAACTCATCAACCAGCGTATCCATATAATGAACAGTCTTTGCCCCATCTATCATGTAAGAGGTAAATCAAACTCATCGACCAACATATTCATATAACGGTATAAACAATGCATTAACAACATATAAGTAAAAAAAATTAATAGATTTCTCCTTTTTTGAATTGAACCTTATCAAATCTTAAAATCCTCAATCTTCTAAACCAATTCAACATCACAAACCGTATTCATTTTTTAATAAAACATTATATATCGAAAATTATAAGAGAAAAACACAAATATAAATTTATTAATGCCACGTCAGTTGATACAAATAGTAAAAAGCTAGGTGTAAATTTTTCATTTCATATTGATTGTTTGAATTTACATCAAAAATAGTTGGTAAACGGGCAACAAGCTGCGTCGCTACCCCTTTTTGAATAGCAAAACTAAGTCTTTTAAAAACTATGTCCATAGATCCCGGGGTCATAACATTACTGTGCATGACCCTTTGAACTCGACTAAGTAGGTCCACAACCTCTGGCGCCAGAAAACCAAAAGTATCAAAAGCAAATAGGATAAACACGTGCTGGTTGTCAAGACACGCTTTCTCGTGTTTCGTCACCTTACCCGAAGCAGCCTTTAAAGCAGTCTGACCCACCGTAAAATCACTACCCCTAAGCCCATAAGCTGGGAAACCTCTGTTAGATATGAAAATTAATAAAGGACCGTTTGGTCCATCTAGATAAAGATAATGCTAAAAACGTACAATTAAATACGATGTTCACATGATTTTTTTTAAGCAAGTGAAGGATCATTTGACATTTTTGTGCCATGGACAGAAGATAATGAATAATTATAATTTATAAACCTTTTCAAAATGTTTAGTTTAATTCATGATAATACGTGATAAATGTTGAAGAGAAATTGTAAATGGATGATTGGATAGTGGGCTGGCATTCGATATTCTATTAACATGTTGTAAAGTCAACTTCCATTTTAAATATTTCATGTTTCTGAGAACATAATATCATTTATTTATTTATTTAATGTACACATATGTTTATTCGATCCACGACGAGTGATACATGAATTCAACCACTTAAATAAGATGGTTTTGACTTTTGATATACTTTTTTTTAAATATGCAAAACATATTCACTTGGAAAACAATGTTGACTTACGATGATTATTATATATTTATAATTTAGTAATTGTTTTTATTTGTAACAACTCCTCATGCTATCATGCTTACTTGATTCCATATCAGATTGGTGGTGGTGGGTGGTGTTAGATAATTGAACAAAAGTACTTTAAGATTAATATGGAAGAACACATATAAAATAATTTCAAGAATAAATTCGTAAATTTTAAAGTACTTTAAGATCAATATGGAAGAACACATGTAAAATAATTCAAGAATAAATTCATAAAGTGTAGTTTTACATATACAGTTTAAAATTATATAAAACACAAAAAGATTAATTTTAATTTAATATTTTAAAAGATATATAATGCAAAGGTTAGTTATCAAATAATTAGCTCATAGAAATTTAAAAGATATATAACGCAAAGGTTAGTTATCAAATAATTAGCAAACGTGGCGGACCCAAGAATTATTTGTTGGGGTGCGGATGAGGTGTTCAACCATATTTTCAAGGGGTGCGGTCGGATTTTTTTGCCCAAAATATACACTAAATTTCTTTTTTCAAGGGGTGCGACCGCCCACCTTGGCCAAAGGGTGGGTCCGCCCTATTAGCACAGAAATGATAGGATTATAACTTTTAGATTTATATATAGGATTAACAATAATCTACAAATATTAAATTGTATAAATATCCGAACTTAATGTATAAAAGTATTCTTGATAGTTTATAAAGAAAATTAAAAACAATATTTTTATTGATAATTTAAGATTAAATGAAATAACTAGTTTTCTAATTTGTTTATATAAAAACGCCACTTATACTCCATACCAATATTTGGTGCATAAGAGTGGTAAACTAAAACTTTATTTCCCTTACAATTGGTAATTTGATTGAATAAGATTTGACTTTACTTCTAGATTGAAGTGGAGGGAATATTTACCTACCATATGGCAAGCGATCAGTCATTGATCTTTCATGAATTTCTAGCTGTCATGTTTGATGTGATCTCCCTAGAAGGATCACTAAGCTAACAACTAACATAAGGGTGTAAGGAGTGGTTAAACACTTTGGAGTGGCAAACCAAAAAACCGACCAATCAGAGCGCGCCATGTCAATCAGTCAAAAGTGTTTAAACTTTGGTGAAAAGTGTTGGCAATGATTTAGACAGTTGGTGAAGTGGTAAACTATTTTTTTTTAAAAGGAAAAAGGTGTGATTGGTTGAGATAGGAATGAACCCCACCCACAATACCCTCTCTCTCTCAATCATCTTCTTCCCCGAATCGGCATGCCATCCCCGCTCCGTTTGCCTTGCCGCGTCGGCATTGGGTCGGCGGCGGTGTTTGCCGATCGGCAAACACGTTTGCCACCCTTTGCCGACTACCACACCGTATACCCTAAAGTAGCAAGAAAGAGTGAGAATTTATCAATGATAAAACTTTGTCCTTGAAGTTCAAGGAAAAGGGTAAGTTTACAACGGCCCCCTTCGGGTAAGTATTTTAAAAGGGAAGGTTGACGCTTTCTTCCTCATACTACTCTGTTTGTTCAACGAGGGGAAGTAGTCATGAACCTATCCCCGTCTTCAATATCTTTTTTCTCAAAATAAAAAACAATCTTGATCATGTGTGTGGTTTGATACAGATTAAAGATTTAACTTTTGAAATAAATGATGGCCGATAGATTATTAACACACAAAATATATAACATAACTAGAGGATAAATTACAAGTGTTGGAAACTAGAAAGTAGAGTAGTATTTAAGTCAAAGTGTTAAGTTACACCACAGACATGTATTGTATAAGCGAGAGTTTTGATCATTTGCCCCCATATCGACGTATTCTAACATCTTCATTGAAAATTTTAATATGTGTTTAAAAAAACATTCAAACCAAATAATAACGGACCAACTATAAAATTAGTTGTTATTCTAATATAAAAAGAGACTCAAGGTTTTATGTTATGATTTTAGATATTAACTATACAAAAAATCACATACATAGTTTCTATCCCAATGTATGTAAATTAAATGTGACAACTCCATAATCAATATCATTTTAGTTAAGTTTTGGATTTCACATTCAGATAGTTTTTGAATCATGTATGGAATTCACTTTTAGATTAACGTATTTTGTGGGTGCACAAATCAATCATTGGATAAGACATTAAATATAATTCAAAGAAAGCGTTGTCCCTATATGTGAAACAAAGTATATAAATTCGGTGTTTTAATCAGACCGGTTGACTGTTTTATACAGGGTCAGACTACAATGTTTGGAATGAAACGTTGCAACTCCTTGTGAAATATAGTAACTGAAAGTAGTTATAAATGTTGCCATTGATGTTCACATGCTATGATTGCTCGTTGCAGTTGACGACCATTTTTGACTAGTTGACTAAGTTCACTGATCTTTAGTTGCAAATTGCTACTGATTATGTACTATTTTTTGAAGATCAGATTTCATGCAGCTTTTTACCATCCTGCGCAATCCCAGCCGGAGGTGTTGCCAGTTGCCCTATGGACCCCACGTGAAGGCTAGTGTAACATCCCGACCTCGTATATAAACAATCATCGGCAGAATCGTCAGAGAGTCACGTTACAAATTGCTCACAACACATGGTACTAAAAGTTTCATTATATTAACATTATTTTACGATACAAAGAATACATGTAATTGTTTTTAGTTTCATTACATATTGTCCGCTTCTAAACCATTGTTACAAAGAATTGATGACAGATAAAGCCGAGTCTATGTTCGAAAAAAAATGAAAGAAGACACTAAACTTTAACTTCGGTTCATTATAATTGCATCATGACATAAAACTAAAATTTGGGTGATGGATGGTGGGAGTGGTGGGAATGATGGAGGTAGTTTGTGGTGAGTGGTAATGATAATGAAACCACAAGAGCGCTTACTGCAAGAGAAACAAGGTTTAGAATGCGAGATTACCGTTTACCCCTGGGCTAGAAAGACATGTTTGACTGATGGTGGGTGTCAATGTGCAATGAAAGTTCCACCACGGGGTGTCATTAAGCAAAAGGTGGAAGATAGGGTTTTCAAAGTGCAATTTAAGGTAAACCACATGGTGACAAATTGCACCTTACTCTAAAAAAAAGTATATAACAATATTGATCTCAAAATAAATAAAAATCTAATGTTCGATTTTGTTGAATGATTTTTTACTTAAAATAACGAAGTATAAAAAAGTTATATGAGTTTTTAAAAAATGAAGGCGCTAGATAAATAATCAATAATTTTGATTTTTCTATATTTTGTATCTTAATCTTTTGAACTAGATATAAAAACTACAACCGTAATTTTATCCTAGCAATTGAACTGCCTTGTTTTAAAGGTACGTGTTACTTCGTACGTTATAGTCATGCTTATTCATATGCATGTATCTTCGTAAATCTTTTAGGAATGTACAAACTGGTTTAACCTTTGTACTTCTTTTTACCTAGAATTTTCTACTGAAATTTTGTTTTCTAACGAGTTATTTTATTTCCATTTGTCTTCTTCTTTTTTTTTTTTTATTAAAGTTGTAAGCTAAGTTTGCACATTCAAATATATAAACTAAATCCGGGGAACATGATCATGTATTTCAGAATACAAGAGCGTTCATAATGGAATCCCCTCCTCATCTATATAATTTAACTAAAAGAAATATTTATTCATAAAATTTGTTGACGTTCTTTTATAAAAAAAAAAAAAACCACATCCGATTCACCACCCAAATATATATATATATATAGGGAGGGGATCATGAGAAAACTAGATATAAATGAGAAAACCAAAACACTAACCAAAAAAGCACTAAAAAAGAGGGGGGAGACTTTTAATGGGGGGGGGGGGGGGGGGGGGGGGGACTTTTAATGAAGGAGGGGTAAAATTGGAAAAAAAAAATATATAACTTTTCAAACATTTCCCATTTCTCCATACGTTATCATTTTAAAACAAAAATGGCACCATAAGATCACAAATTTTTGTATCTTTCATTCAAGTATATTCGAGCATATTTTTTATGACATAAAAAAAGATTTATCGTGTCGTCTTGTTTTCAATACTATTATTATAGTAGTGCACATGTGCAATATAACATGTACTACAATTGCATTACATGCTTAAAATTAGCTTTTTGAGTCTAGTTTAGCTTTTAGGATTAGTTTTTTTGGAGGTTTAGGATTAGGATTAGGTTTTTGGGTGTGGGGGGGAGGGGGGTTTAGGTTTTTGGGGGGTGGGGTGGGGGGGGTTTAGTTTTTTTTTTCGGGTTTACAATTGCATTACATGCTTAAAATTAGCTTTTTGAGTCTAGTTTAGCTTTTAGGGTTAGTTTTTTTGGAGGTTTAGGATTAGGATTAGGTTTTTGGGTGTGGGGGGAGGGGGTTTAGGTTTTTGGGGGTGGGGGTGGGGGGGTTTAGGTTTTTTTCGGGTTTATGTTTAGGGTTTAGTTTTAGGTTTTCGGGAGGGTGGGGGGTGGGGGGTTTAGGTTTTTGGGGGGTGGGGGGGTTAGGCTTTTGGTGGGAGGGTGAATTTAGGTTTTTGGGGGGTGGGGGGTTTAGGTTTTTGGGGGGGTGTCGGTGGGGGGTGGATTAAGTGGTTTAAGCTTTATCTATTAGTGCACATGTGCAGTACAACCAAAAATTTTTTTTTTTTTTTTTTTTTTTGAAAAGTTTTTTCGAGGCATAAAAACTAGCGATTTTTTTATTAAAAATTGTAAAAAAAAGAGTAAATTGCCATTTAAGTCCCTGAGTTTTGTCCAAATTTGCCACTTTGATCCAAATAGTTTTTTTTCCCCTCTAGGTCCCTGACTTTTACATTTTGTTGCCATTTTGATCATTTTGTCTAACTCCATCCAAAAACCCAGTTTGTACTTAATCACTAATGTTTTCAGTTGCCATTTTGATCCAATTCCAAAAAATCAAAAAAATTCCAAAAAATTCAAAAAAATCTAAAAATCAAAAATATTCTAAAAAATCATAAAAATTCTAAAAAATCCAAAAATCATTAAATGTTTCGGCACGAACCGTTTCGACCCGTACCGTATCGAACCGAACCGTTTCGACGCGAACGGTTCGGTTCGAAACGGTTCGGGTTCGATACGGTACGGGCTCGAAATGGTACGGGTCGAAACGGTACGGTTCGAAACGCTTCGCGTCGAAACGGTACGGTTCGAAACGGTACGGTTCGAAACGGTTCGGTTCGAAACGGTACGGTTCGAAACGGTTCGCGTCGAAACGGTACGGTTCGAAACGGTTCGGTTCGAAACGGTACGGTTCGAAACGGTACGGCTCGAAACGGTTCGGGTTCGATACGGTACGGGCTCGAAATGGTTCGCGTCGAAACGGTTCGGTTCGATACGGTACGGTTCGAAACGGTTCGCGTCAAAACGGTTCGGTTCGAAACGGTTCGCGTCGAAACGGTACGGTTCGAAACGGTACGGGTCGAAACGCTTCGCGTCGAAACGGTTCGGGTTCGAAACGGTACGGGTCGAAACGGTACGGTTCGATACGGTACGGGTCGAAACGGTTCGCGTCGAAACGGTACGGTTCGAAACGGTACGGGTCGAAACGCTTCGCGTCGAAACGGTTCGGGTTCGAAACGGTACGGGTCGAAACGGTACGGTTCGATACGGTACGGTACGAGTCGAAACGGTTCGGTTCGAAACGGTTCGCGTCGAAACGGTACGGTTCGAAACGGTACAGGTCGAAACGGTTCGGTTCGAAACGGTTCGCGTCGAAATGGTACGGTTCGAAACGGTACGGGTCGAAACGCTTCGCGTCGAAACGGTTCGGGTTCGAAACGGTACGGGTCGAAACGGTACGGTTCGATACGGTACGCGTCGAAACGGTTCGGTTCGAAACGGTTCGCGTCGAAACGGTACGGTTCGAAACGGTACGGGTCGAAACGGTTCGTGCCGAAACATTTAATGATTTTTGGATTTTTTATAATTTTTATGATTTTTTAGAATTTTTTTTATTTTTAGATTTTTTTGAATTTTTTAGAATTTTTATGATTTTTTAGAATTTTTTTTATTTTTAGATTTTTTTGGATATTTTTTGATTTTTTTGAATTTTTTTGATTTTTTGGAATTGGATCAAAATGGCAACTGAAAACATTTTTTAAGGAAATCCCCAAAATACCCCAGTTACAAACTGGGTTTTTGGATGGAGTTAGACAAAATGATCAAAATGGCAACAAAATGTAAAAGTCAGGGACCCAGAGGGGAAAAAAAACTATTTGGATCAAAGTGGCAAATTTGGACAAAACTCAGGGACTAAAATGGCAATTTACTCTAAAAAAAAAAAAAATTGGTATGTTTTTAGGTTTTTTTTAGGCTTTTTTGGTTAGTTTTTTGGTTTTCTCATTTAAACTAGTTTTCTCATGATCCATCCCCTATATATATATATAGGGTTAGGTTCATTTGTGAACACTTCCTATTTGTGAACAAAACGAACAAATCCTGGTCATAGATCTTCTTCACTAAATATAAGAGTAGGATTGTCATTTAACTTAATTTCTTTAATTGTAAACAAATTTTAAAATTCATTAATTAAAAGTAGTTACCATAACCGTTTCCTATTTTCATTTAAATTAATTTTTCTAATTGTAAACAAATTTTAATATTGATTAATCAATATCATTTACCGTCACCGTTTCCTATTTACATGTGCTTTTTTATTTTTTTAATTGTAAACAAATTTTAATTCTTTATGTATACATTTAGTAGTTGTTTGGTGAGTATTTGTTTTTATACACATGTGTATAGTTGTTGTTAAGTGACTGTTTGTTTTTTATACACATGTGTATAATTGTTGTTCCGTAAGCAATTAGTTTTTATAATGGTTATAATATATTAATGTCGATAAGTAAACAAATATGTACATATGTGTATAAAAAACAAACATTCATTTAAACAACCATACAAATTTTTATAAAGAACAAACAGTCACTGAACATCAACTACAAGTATATACACATGTGTATAAAAACTAATTGCTTACGGAACAACAATTATACACATGTGTATAAAAAACAAACAGTCACTTAACAACAACTATACACATGTGTATAAAAACAAATACTCACCAAACAACTACTAAATGTATACATAAAGAATTAAAATTTGTTTACAATTAAAAAAATAAAAAAACACATGTAAATAGGAAACGGTTACGGTAAATGATATTGATTAATCAATATTAAAATTTGTTTACAATTAGAAAAAATAATTTAAATGAAAATAGGAAACGGTTATGATAACTACTTTTAATTTAAAATCTATAATATGAGATTTAGTTGGGATCATGATAAAAAAACGGAAATCCTTGTTAGTGGCTTCCAAAAATAAATAATAGAGAATAAAAATTACAACAATGCCCTTATTCGGTTATTATATATCAATTTATTGTTTTAATTAATTTAAAAACCCTTTAAATCCTATAATCAAGATCTCATCATCTAACGGTCAGGATCTGTTCGTTTTTTTTCACAATATAAACATAGTTCACTCTTGATCCCTACCCTATATATATATATATATATATATAGGCTAATTATAATGAGAAAACCCACTCCAGATGAGAAAACTCAGGAAACCTATATGTGTGGTTAGGATCCAACTACGTCATATGCACACCAAATGATAAGAAGGGTAAATGAGTCTTTTTACATTAGACATGGAAGACATTACTTTTTGACTAAGTGTGGACAAATCACTTTCTCTCTCTCCTATTTTAACATAAAGTGTGAAGTCTTTTTACGTTTTGAACCATGACTCCCCTTTGAACCATTTCTCAAATGAAGAACATATCACTTTCTCTCTCTCCTATTTTTTTCGTTTTTGAAAGCATTTCTTAAATGAAGAACATATTTATGTCTTACCTTCTTTCCTTCTTATTACATGTTTTACCTACTCTCTTTATTACATATTTTACCTTCTCTCTTTCTTATTACATTTCTCAAATGAAGAACAGATCCATGTTTTACTTTTTTGAAGCATTTCTCAAATGAAGAACATATTTTACTTCCAAAAAATCCAGAGAGATAGATGGTTAGAGAGAGAATGTAACGCCCTAACACATTTTAACCCAAGATTCGCAGCGGAAAATACATACCTAAAATTTCTTTAATGATATTCTTTCTTTCACTTAAATACATTAATCCCTTTTTATAATTTAATTAAAAACTAACATACATATATCGAATTAAGTGACCACATACACACCCACGTACAATCCATGTCTTGACTCGATCTTCAACCGTGTACATTTCTTGATGAAACGTTCATAACCCTATACAACCTGCAGTCACCACATTCAATCTCATCATTAGTAACCAGTGACATAATACAAAAATATTAACACATGCATAATAAAGCGTCAACATATCATGCTTTCTCTTATACTAGCCCATTCATCCATCCATTCGATCACTCGCATCGGATTGCGGAGTCAACCTTTACTTCCATTGTTAACATGCCTATGCTTCACATTAATTCTCAATAGAAAAACGGTTAGTATCATTAGCTTCCTTTCATATGAACATGTCCTCAAATACACATAACTCATCTTATTCATTCAAGCATATAAATAAATACCCACTCAAGCATGTATTCATATCTTCTTACATTACATTCAATAATTACCATATATCATAAATATATTACCAAACAAAAGGGTAAGTTTGGAGTTCACTTACGTCGTGCGTCCGAGTTCAAGCATAGCTTCCATGTTTATCCTTGGCCCGTTGCCTTCCATGCTTGTGTCCATGTTGACATAACTCCTATCCGTACATGTCATCACATTCATCATAACATGATTAGCATACATGAGCATACATACCTTTTAATGAAGGTTTCTTGCCATATCATCTTATCAAACTAATTTCCCACTTGTAATCCATTCAAAACACATTCCTTATACAAATCTATTGTCTAATACATCATCAACACATTCTACAAACATTTATTCATTATTAGCATACAATCCAACTTATCATTTTCTCCTAAGCATTTCATCAAACACTTGGTGCGCATATCACTTTCTAAGCATAATGTACAAGTGCTTTAAGCATGTTCTTCCCTATTTCATCTTATGAACCATCACATTCAAGCAAAATCTCATAATCATAATTTCCACATCAAGTTTATCTATCTCAGTCTACCATATAACACCTTATACATCACAAGATCACATTATAACATCTACAAGTTCATCATGATCATCATCTTCACACTCATGCAATGGGTTTCATTCTAAATCACCAAATTACTTGAAATTATTCATAACACAAGTTTTATTTGGTGTCTCTAACACATCTACATGCTTAATTTCATACAATTTCATGGATTAATCATAACCCACTTCAAACAAGATCATCAAATCTAAGTTTTAAGACATACCTTATGATCCCCTTGTGAAGGTGATCGTTAATTCATGTTCGGTTGTGAATTTGGGCTTCGTTTAGCCTTTAAATTTGGAGAATTTGATGAAGTTTAGGGTTTTGGCTCTATGGGAGCCTTCCCTGCTCGATGATGAACACACACACACGATGCGTGTGTTTGTGTGTGTGTTGTTTTCTTTTGATAAAACAACTTTCAAGTTGTTTACTTTGGTCCCTCATGTTTCGTTTTATTTAAATAAGGCTACAACCCTTCGTTTAATACCAACGATACTAATATTTAACTAGGTTAATTATTCCTAGTTAATATTCATTTACGGGTTCACTTTTACCCCTAACGGTATTTTTACCCGTTCCTTTATATTAACCGGGTTTAAATTACCAAACCCATTTTTTTGGGGTGTTACAGAGAAGATCGGAGAGAGAGAGAGAGGCGATGAGGATCGGTGAGAGAGGCAGTGAAGATCAGAAGATCGAACGGGTGTTCCATACAACATCAGATTCAGATATGGTTCAAGGGGTGGAGGTGACGGTGGTTCCTCCTACCGGAAAACCACTTAGTAGCTACTTGGCGGTGGTGGTCCATGGTTAGTTACTTGAATTCTCGTTTCCATTTTTCAGGTCTCGATTTATTTTTGGAGATGATGTTTTTTTATCCTAGTTTTTTCCTTTCTTAAATCGGCCTTAGATTTAGTGTTTTTAACAGTTAAATTTGTTGATTTTTGTAGAGTGACGTGAAGCATGGTGTGGTTCATATGACGGTTCGATGTTTCAGATTACTGGGTCGATGTTGAACAAATGGTTAAGATCTGAAGCATTTAGTTCTTGTTTTCTGGATATGTTGTTTTTTATTACTGATTTTTTTCATTTTTTTGTGTAAAATTTGTTTTCAGATCTGAACAAATGGAAACGATTTGATTTAAGTTCTTATGTATTGGATTCTTGTTAATGAAGTTATATTTTTTTATATACATGTTATATTTTTTATGTAACAATTCTCATAACAATTCTTTGCGTCTTAGTTACGAAACTCCAAGATCTAGGCATTTTTTTATGTAAGACTATGTAACCGGGTGTTAGAAATGTAAAAATCGAAGAAAAAATGCATGTTACATTTTTATGTGTTACATAAATAATGCCAGTTACATTTTTTTGTGTTACATAAATAATGCCCGTTACATTTTTTGTAACAATCAAAGCAAAAATGTTTGTTACATTTTTTGTGTTACATAAAAAAATGTAACAATCAAAACAAAAATGACTGATACATTTTTTGTGTTACAGAAATAATGCTGGTGTAGTGATGTAAGTGATTATGAAGATGCGGATCAAGATTCTTGTAAACATTGGATAAAAAATGCCTAAATCTTGGGAATGCCAATTAATGGCCGTCTAAGGTTTTTACGCTTTTAAGTGACGTTACGCGCAACTTTGCAAATATAAGGGGTTAAAAGTGTCAATATGTTTAATTATACCTCTGAATGACCTTTTAGCGAACCCGAAGCATCGTGATGTTTAATAATACTCCCAAGAATGCCTAATATGGATTAGATAAGGCTTCGAAACTATTAAATGATGATATGCGCAAGTTTGCGCATTAGAGGGACTATTTGCGTCAAACTGCAAATGTCTATCGATTCGTATAGTATCGAACCTTCCAGGATATGATCATAAGTTAAACATGCCCCAAATATCCTTTACATAGCTTAGAAATAGGCTTTGAGGTGTTTGACGCGCAAAAATAATATTATTTGATCAACAGGGACTAAAAGCGTCAAAAAGTGCACAAGTTTGCATTTTCGCGCATATCTTACGTTCTGAATATATCCGGACATCCAAAAATTTATGTAAGCATTAAAATATTTTGTTTTAATTTTTGGCATGATAAAATTCCATTCGTCGCATAATTTGGATCGTTTTTCGCGTACGTTCGTGTTTCGTCGTAATTAGCCGAACAACGTGACCGTACGACCAAACGAACCGACATCTGACATGTTTTCAAGCATGTTTTATGTTCCCTATGTTTAGGCTTCATTGTAGAGCCTTGTAAATAGCTTAACGGGCCTTAAACGTGCCAAACGTGACCTTAAAAGCTCACAGGGACCATTTCTGCCATTTTAAAAACTTCTGTTGCTGATATGAGTAGTAGGCGGGCCGTGTAAGCTCTCTTTGATTCTTACGCGGGCCGTGTGAGTCCATCAGAGCTGCAAAAAATCAGTTTACAGCCTGTTCCAGCTGTTTCCAGGTGTTGCAAGTGGATTTCCTTCATCCTATGGGCTGTTTTGGGCGCCCATAGATTTCCAAAACAATGGGTATAAGGTGTACGGTGCAGATCAAGGCTCGTTTACCGATGAACGATCTTAATGGTCTTGAAAAACCTATAAATACCCTTCCCCACTTCATCCCAACTTGCACCTCTTCCATTCTGATCTTGTTCTCTGATTCAAGGAGGATTCTAAGCTTGTGGGAACCTCCATTCAGTCCTTTGGACTATTCGTAAGTGTTCCTTCGTGCTTAGTTCATTAGTTTAGCGTTTATAGCCAAAAAGTCAAGCGTTTGCGATAAACGCTTTGACTTTTAAACGGTTAAGCCATTGTTCGCTACGTGACCGTAATTAGGTAGGTATTAAACCCTCAAAAGGGCACCTCCTAATTACCACGTTGCTTAGTTAAATTGTCGGGTCAAAGTTATTAAAATAAAAGTTAAACGAGTCGTTTTTAAACAACATTCATAATTAATGATATAAAGGCAATAAAATCAGTTTTGACACTTTAAGAACGTGGTAAATATTAATTGAACATGTCTAGGCATGTTCAACCCGACAATTCTAAGTTTAGGCTCGGTTCGGAACCGAAAGTCGCAAAAGTTGACTTTTGCTTTGACTTTCAGTTCTGACTCGATTTAGCTTAGTTTAGATATGCCTTAGGATTCCTTTAGGACCATGTTATAGGTTAGTATAACCCTCTGAGGTTATACAACTTGGATCCTTAGTTATCCTATTCATTTGCATGTTTCCGTTATATGCCTAATTGTTGACCGTTATGCCCTTTTGACCTTTAAATGATATTTTTGAAAATATGAAAGAATAGAAACCTTTATTACTGAAATATAAACATGTCCCTAAATTTTCACATCAGTTTGAGGTCTAGGTTAGGAGTTATGCTCAATAGCGTTATTAGAAAGCTTTTTATTAATTAAACGGAGTAATTAGCATATAGCCTATTTAAACCCAAATTTTTATACCAAACTTTTTACCTACTGATATAAAATAATATTTTGAAATTTTTTAAGATTTTTATTTATTTTTAGGCTGAGCATAACATAGGGTTATAGCTTTAATTCGGTAATTGTCGGTTTTGCCCTTTTGGCCTATAAAATGAGTTTTACATAACATTTTGATATCAAACCTTTTGCTACTGATTTTATATGATAAATAAAACATTTTAAGCTTTCTGGAATGACAAAAATATCAGCTTTTCTTATAAAACCCAAAAATCGCTTAAAACTAACTTTTACGCGTTTTAAGCGCATAGTATGAATTAAAACCATTTTTATCATATGAGACTTAATACCTACTGATATTTTTAGTAAATTTTTATACTTTAACAGTAAGCAAAAGTTTTAAACTCAGATTTCCAGATTTGACCTTTTAAGCTTATGTGAAATCACCAAAATGCCCCTACGGTGCATAGTTTGGATATAAACGGTAAATTTCACATATATGCAATACCCTACTGATATAACTTATTAAATTAAGTATTTTTACTGATTATATCAGACCTGAATCTCAGATAAATATTTAATCCCTTTTATAATCTTTAAAATGACCAAAATGCCCTTTCGGGGCTTAAATTGATTTTAAATTCGTTTTGGGCATAATGGAAGGTATCTTACTGATATCACAACATATTTAAGGCATATTAACTTGTGAAACATGTTCATGACTCTTTGGGTTACCCATTATGCATTTTTTCGCGTTCAGTACGGTTTATGTAACTAGTTTGCATAAATTAACTGAAACGGGTCAAACCTTATCATTTTCACTTCAAAGCCCAGAATGTGGTTAGTTTACCCATATTAATACAAGTCTCCAAACTTGTCGGGTCTAAATCACATTCTAATCCGGTCTGCGCTTAATCTTGCGTTTTGAACCGTAAACCTTTCCTTAAAACTAACCGGTCTAAGTTTCAACTTAAATAAGACCCGTTAGGAATCTAATAGGTTAATAAAACCTTCATTCCAGATTGAGAGCCCCAGTAAAGGTACTTGTGCTTGCTGATTAGAATATACGGCTGAGTATAAATTGCATTGCTAACTCAGGTAAATACTTTTAACTTATTTTCCCTTATACGGGCTTGGGATACGGTATTATAAATATACCGCTTGGTCGGGTGTAGAAACCTTTTAATCGGAGATGATTAAATTGCATAATCCCGTTTTAATCTGTATTGCTTGATAACAAATAACATTAGGGGTTAATGACCGTGTCATGGATATCCTTGGCTCATTTAAAAAGTGAATGGCCATAACTTAAGCACAAGGTGTAGGCATAACACCTCCTGTTACGTATGTAAAAGATATACTCACTTGTAAGGGTGTCTTCTTGTGAGATTATATTTGTGGTGTGTCGATTAATCTTGATCGGTTTGTATAATCACCGGCCCTAAATGTTGGACAAACATGTAAATCTGATACAAGATTTTTATTAATAAAATTGTTCCATGTTATAAAAGAATTTTTGTGTCTTGTGCATTCAAATCAATTTTCTTAAACATTTTCAAAATGAGTCAGTTAATTGTATTTACCAGTGTAAACTGACGTATTTTCCAAAAAGGTTAAGTGACAGGTATTGTACGTAATTGGCTGGGAGCTCAGGGCGTTAATAGGGAATCTTGCAAGTTCTAGATGCCTAAAGTCTGTCGAACAGTGTTTATCTTTCTATTTTAAGATCCGCCTGTGGATCCTTTACAGTCCGGTTGTAATACTTTGATATTACTATTTATTCGGTTTGTAATGTGATACATCTTTTGCTTCCGCTGTACATTTAAAATTGTGTTGTTTGACTATGATGATATCAACTACGTCACGATACTCCCCACCGGTAATACGTGGAAATATCGGGGTGTGACAGGTTGGTATCAGAGCCAACATTGAGTGAATTAAACACTAGCCTTTTGTGTTTAATCTCAATGCCACAGTAGCACATTCCTTGACCTTCTGAGTCTAGACTTAACATAGGAATACTCTCAACCCTAATCTGAAAAACTATTGCTTTCGATTTTTATATATTTTGAATATATTGCTAAGCAAAGAAGCCGTAATGGAAATTCTCCACATCTGGAGCCTTGAAATGCCGAGCTTCGTACCGCGGCTAGGATGAAACATGCATCCAAGGAGAAAACATTCAGAAATAAAGTAAAGAAGAAAACTCCTTTTACTGAAATTCGTTTCCTTAGTAGTCCTTATAAGGACATATATTTACCTTCTAGTCCCTTCATGGACAACATTATTTCTTTCAAGTCCCGTTTGGGGCAATTCTGTACTTCTTTTAAAATCATTGGAATATTTTATCCAAATTTCATTTTATCATTATATATGAATATAATATATGAAATAAATCAAATTACTATTCCTTCCGTAATTGATCTGACAGTATATATATTAAAAAGAATCTCAAAGGGGTAAAACCTAGCTTGACTGTCATTAAAGACCTAGCTATGATGGTAAAACCTGTTTAAAAGAGATTCAGATCCTTGTTAACATCCGAGAACGTGTTAACACTCTTGACAAATGTGATTCGAGAAAATCACAATAGTCATCTTTACATTGGATCCTTCCAATTTTCTTATCTAGCCTAGTGATTTAGAAATCATGGCTTAAATCATCAAATAAAAATGATCATATCATAAACATCCCTTAGTGAGGAATTGCCTACGGGCTATATCTATTGTCCTAAAAGACAAAAGACAGTTGTAGTCTTTGACTCTCTATCAAGAAAAGTAACCAACTATGTTCAACCTTAAATGTCTCGATCCCATACGATCATGGCTTATAAATTCAAAATTGTCCTCGTGACAAGGCCCTTGTGCCATTTCAATATCCTTAATAGCTTATAGCTGAATTAATTATAGTGGAAATTTAAAATAAACCTGATTATCAAATTAACCAAATATGGTCTATTAATACCATGGTTAATGAATCATCGAAGATAATGATTCCAAAATAGACTCCTAAGCAAAATTATTGGCGATTGTTTTATAGAAAACAAGCTTCAGCATGTCTGAATCGGATGAAGTCAACAGTCACCCCAATATGAGGGTTGACAATGCAAGGATGAATGTAACGGCTGCAGAGCTACAGGCAATGATAGATAATGTTGTCACTCGAGCTCTTGACAGACAATATAATGAATCAAATGGTACACACTCTAAGACTCTATCTGTGGCTCATAGTAAGCCCCTTCTAAATCACACGAGTCAGAGAAGGACGATGTTCATCACTCGTCAAATCAGAGAAGTGTTCCATCCCGAAACATTGTGCTCAATCAGGAGCCACATGTTAAGACCTGCTCTTATAAATACTTTGTCTCTTGCAAACCAAGGGACTTTACAGGAGAGAAAGGAGCCATCTATTATATGACATGGCTGGATGAGATGGACACAGTAGTAGACATCAACGGTTGTGCAGAGCAAGATGTTGTGAAATTTGTTTCACAATCATTCAAATGAGAAGCGTTGGCATGGTGGAGATCATTGCTCCAAGCCACGGGAAAGATTCTACTTTACAACTTATCTTGGGATCAATTTGTTGCATTAATCAAGGAAAACTTTTGTCCTCAGCATGAGGTAGAAAAGATAGAAACAGACTTCTTGACTCTGGTTATGAAGGATTTAGATTGCCAGGCATACATGACAAGTTTCAACACTATGTCTCGCCTAGTTCCCTATTTAGTCACCCCTGAACCTAAATGCATAGCGCGTTTTATTGGAGGCCTAGCACCAGAAATTAAGGGAAATGTCAAGGCATCAAGGCCTACCACATAAAGGTCCGTGGTGGACTTATCCTTATCTCTCACCTTAGATGCAATCAGGAATAAGTCCGTTAAGGCTTCTGGCGAGGGAAAAAGGGAAAGGGAGGAGGAGAACTCTCATCGATCTGAAAAGAAGAGAAATTATGGGCATAAGAAAGATTCCGAGTTTAGGAAAAACTCGAGTCAGTTTAATAACAGGCCCAAATGCAGTAACTGCAGGAAGCAACATTCTGGAAAATGTACAATCGACGCACGTGCTAAATTATGTGGAATTTGCAAGACCAAGGGTCACAAGACTTTAGATTGCAAGGAATTGAAGAACGCGACTTGTTACAATTGTAACGAGGAAGGGCACATCAAAACTGTGACAACCCTCACTAAACCAGGTATCCGTACGACTTAATTAATAATTAATTACTGCTTAATTACTGTGCTTGTTTGAAATTACTGATGAACTGCTACTTGATTACTGATACATGTACTTACTTGCATCATACTTTACTTACCGTCACTACATTATTTACATGCTGAACTTTAGTGACACACATGATGCACAAAAAGCACAGTAGCATTATAAACGGATAACCTATTGAACATGCTGATAAAGCCAGCATCAGGCAGACACTGCCTCTAAGGCCTGTATGAGCCAGAAATATTTTACTACACTAGTGGTGAGTGTAGGGATACAAGGGTTGTAGAACTGCGTCTCTAGGAATAAGTTACAATGACTGGATGTGCCTAAAACGTGCTCTAAGCACAAAATTTAGCACTTTACATAATAATTCAGCATTAAGCTACCTAATAAAGTGCCAAAACATGAGAAAAATGTTACCAGACACTTTCCAAAGTGTCAGAAATAAGTTGTGTCACTAAAAATAATAATAACGACACTTTAAAGCTTCGTTAAGCGCTTTAACGGATTACTATCCAACTGAACAACCGGACTATACCCGGAACATGAAAATATTGTTAATAACATTACTTGTCTTTTTCTAAGCCAGTTAGGGTCCCTGAATGCCCTAACACCCGTTGTAAAGCACAACACACTAGTAACCGGGTTAATCTCTAAACTAACTAGATTAACCTAACTAATATCCAACTAATGGTTGAAGTGGAATCGGATTAACCCCCCCCCCCCCTAACCGATTCGGTCACTATGTGACCACCCATTGTACTTGCATGATTATTTTAAACACTTATGCCTAATATCAAGGCTACACAAGACCTCTTGGATAATAAACATATGATTAGCCTATAAGATCAAGACTTGGACTATCATTCTTTCACACAACACTTGAACAAAAATCTCTCTCTCTCTCCCCTATCAATGCTCTCGGCCGAACACCCCTATACACCCATCCATCATTTCGATTTTGATCATCACATTCCAAGTTCATACAAGTGTTAAGGATCTCGTATAAGGAAGCTTGGTGCAAACGGAAGGCGAAGGACCTCACTCTCTTGCTTTTATCCACGCGTTTTTCGCTTAGATTCTTCCCTAGCCTCGAGCTAGTAGTAAGTTGCTTAAATCACCTTCTCGAACTATTTTAAGATGGTTAATATGATATGTAACGGTTAAAAGTCATGAACATACAAGTTGAAGCTTAAAAGTCTACTAAAAATGCTAAAAGTGATGGTTAAAAGCTCATATGTTGTGTAAATCTTGTAGTATTTGATTTGTGTAGTTATTTGGATCCGATCTATGTTGTGGTAGCTCGGATCATCATTTAACCCGGGTTGGTCATGATCATGGATCATGACATAAGGTTGTTTTGGAAGTAACAAGGGTTAAAGGATGAACTCTACCACACACGAATCATGAACTTGTGTAAAAACGATTTTACTTGTAAAATAGTGTTTAAAACTAGTAGATCTACGGATCGACAAGCGGTATTTTCAAAGGACCACGTGTCAAGGGAAAACATACTTTTAAAGACGGATCTTTCATAAACAAGAATGATTTTAGCCAACACACAAGTGTGTAAATACTTGTGTAACACAAGGTTTCGACAAAATAACTATTTTTGAAAAAGATGACGAGAAGTTGTAAAGACGGAACTTCCCTAAAAACGAGGTTTTTTACAAAATCGGATTGTTTTATACAAAGATCCACTAAAAGAAATGAGATTTACTACATATCTTTGGAAGAACTACAAGTTCATGTATTTTTGCGATTTACATATGTTTTGACTAGTTTGATGGTTTGATTAATGCTTATTGTTGATTGAGAAAATTGTTGGTTTGATTGGTAAAAGAAAATGATACGCTTGAAAGCGTGGCCACCTCCAGTTACAGAGGAAACTCTGGTGAAATTTTTCTAAAAACCTAACACTTAGAATTATTTTCACTATAAGTATTAGAAATACTTTTCGACTTGTTTTCAAATTATAGATTTCGCCACGACTTTATTTACAAAACATCGGAGGTGGGATTTCACAAAATAAAACTTGGTAAATATATATTTAGTATATATTTTTCATAAAGTCACTTGATATGTGTTTATGATTATTTTGTGAAAATACTAGTATTATTTTTAGGGTAAAAATAATACTATCGAATGTTAACGGATCCAAAATAATACGAACGCCTCTACGATAAATATATAAGTTACACCGGTAATTATTATTACCACTCGATCATTAAAACGTAACTTACGCACTTTAAGAAAATATGACTTAACGCGTATTTTGTCAAAGTATTATTTTGGGAAAATTATGTGTAATAGAAAATATAATATTTTTGAGAAGAATATTTATATTTTGGAGTTAGAAATAAAATATATTTTAAGTGAGACTTAATAATATATTTCGAACACACATGTATTAAATCCCCCATCCTTGGGAAGGAAAATGATTACCAAGTATACAGAATGTAAACACGAAATAGTTGTCTAACTATTTCCCGAAAACTTAAACCATAAAGCTAAGGCACGGCCGTCCGTCTAATAGAGTTAGTACGTGTAGGTCGTCACACAGTTGCTTGATTTGGAGGCATACTTGGTAGAGACGCACCACTGTGAGTTCATGTCCCCCTTTTCTCTTAACTGTTTTCAGTTTTCTAAACTGCGGGGGTGAAATACATGTTACTATGATTACGAGTACTTTTTACATGGTATGGTTAGCGTAAGGAGGGTTACTACTTAGATCATGTGAGTGGGTAGGCAGAAACTGGAGGCCATTAATCCTCATTGTAGGACCGAGGGACGTAAGCGGTAGATCTATCTGGGTGTAGCGAGCCCAACTCCAGGTCCAACAGTACGGACCTTGGGGTGACTTTGTGCCCAACGCGAAATCTGCTAGGTTTGAGTCTTCCTACTTGCACTTCACACATATCAATGGCCTTGCAAACCATTGGTGATCTCTTTTTCCTTATTTGCTACATACCAGGATTTTTATACTTACAAAGGTTTATTTACTCACTTACACATGAACTCGCTCAACATTATTGTTGATTTTTCAACTTACATGTATTCCAGGGAATTAAAGGATCTGGCGCGGTATGACACGTTTTCCCGCTGCACTAGTTACGAGGTCATCCGGGTTTGGGGAATGTGACTCTTTCCTGGACAAGTCACAGTCCTTAAACTGTGTTTATGTCATGTTGATGTTTGTGTTTGTTGAACAATGTCGTTAGGATGTGTTTCCGTTGAGACAATGTTGTTGTATTTGGTTTTTAAAACTTAATTAAATGGATGATCTTGCATGGTTTTTATTTCATATAGCTTTGTTATGGTTAAGCTATAGTATTAAGAAGTCACACCAAATTAACCACGCTTCCGCAAAGCCAGGGTGTGACAGCTTGGTATCAGAGCTCTGATCATAGCGAACTAGGATTCTTTCTCGAGTCTAGACTATGATCACTAGGGCTCTCACGAAAACATTTTTACTACATACCACTTAAGTCCAGATCCAAAACTTTTTATAAACAAATGTTGAGCACATCTTATTTATTGTTTTTAGGCTTAGTCTTGAAGGCTGAGGCTCGGCCTTGGAGGCCGAGGCTCGGTCTGGGAGATCGAGGTAGTTGGCTAGTGGGACTAGGAGAATTGGCTAGTGGGACTAGGAGAATTGGCTAGTGGGACTAGGAGAATTGGCTAGTGGGACTAGGAGAATTGGCTAGTGGGACTAGGAAGAACAGTCTGAGAGGCTGGGAGGCTAGTGGGACTAGGAGAATTATTTGAATTCTTACTTGGTGACTTATGTGATTATTTGATTGTATGATTGACTGTTTGTGCATGTTTGTGATTATGTTACAGACACCATGGACACCTCTGGCACAGGTGATTCAGACACCACAGGACCTAGACCTATAGTATCAGATGACCTAGAGTCTTCAGAGCATGAGGTCCACACATCCGACGTTACTAGCACGGACGAGGACGACTTTCAGCCCTTTGCCTTACCTGATGGTGCTGATGAGCTCGCTGATGGCCCTTTGGCCGGGGACCTACCGTTAGTGGAGATCCCTGCTCCCATACCCTTAGCTGTTTATCCTGCTTACGATTTGCTTCTCGACGCCGACGATGATGACGACGTCGATTTGTATGATGATGAGCCCTTAGAGGATGATGTTCAGGGCGAGGCCCTTCTTGCTGCCGGTGATCTTTTGATGATCGCAGATGCTCCCGCCGAGGAGTCACCTGCTCACTCTCCGGTCCCAGACTCTTTCGAGTCTGTGGCCTCCGCACCTTCACACACCCAGAGTGCGCAGCACTTCTCACATGGATTAGATCCCGACCAGGCATCCTCTGTTTCCCCTATTCCTAGTTTTGCTTTCGACCACGAGGATGTGGAGGATTCCGATTCTGTTTTTCCCCCAGGATTCGACTCAGATCAGGATATAGAGTTTATACCCATGGATCAGCCTATGGAGGATCCAGTCGACCCAGTTGATCCCATCGACCCTGAGTTTGATTTTGAGATGGCCTTTGATGATCCCGAGCCTGCCATGGCCCTTGAGCCAGTGGCTGCTCCTGGCCCAGTGCTTGAGCATGACCCAGTTCATGCTGACGCACCTATTATTGAGCCTGACATTGCTGACCCACCTATTGATGATCACCCTGTTGATGCTCCGTTGTTGGAGGGCGATCATGTTATTGCTGCTGATCATGTTGATCCCCCACTTATTGCTGATGCACCAGTTGACCCTCTTGTTGCACCTCACCATGACCCTATGCCTATACAGTTTGATCGAGCACTTTTTGAGGCACATATTGACCCACGAGATGAGCACGCCCAGTGTGGGTGGATTCCTGCTGATGATGAGGTTCCACCTATTCCCCCTCAGATCACTGATACCCGTCACGTTGATTTCTCTTTTGCTCAGTACCTTCTCCAGGTCGGCACCGCGTCACGGGAGCTAGAAGGTTCTTCGGCTCACCCATTTGGACATGTACCGGTATCTATCCCTGCTATACCACCGTCTGCTACTTTTCCCCCTGTTTCTCCATTTCATGTGGCACCTTTTGATCCCACCAGTGAGCCGTTTCTCTGGTCGTCACCTTCTGCCATGCCACCGACCGACCCCTACCATTCTTTCCACATGGGGTATACTATTGAGGACGTTCTGATGTCTTTTGTCGCCCAGCACGAGGCACACACACAGCGCATTCAGGAGCTTGAGAGAGCCCAGCCGCCGCCGTGTCAGTGCCAGGGTCAGACCCACTCTCCTTTGCAGCACCCTCGACCATTGTTACCTGACTATGCTGCACGCCTTTTGGCACTTGAGCAGCAGGTTGCTTCTTGGTTGCGTACCCAGAGAGCCATGGAGGAGGACTGGCTCCATTTGCGTCGCTTGTTTTACACTCACTTTCCCCCTCCTCCACCGCCATCCGTGTAGAGCTCTTCAGTACCGTATGGGTAGACGTTGGTGAGAAGACGGCGAATGCTTTTGACTGCACAACATTTTTGGAGACTACATTATGATTCTGACTTTTGTTGACATGTATTTGATGTACTGACACTGATTTGATATAGTTTTTGGACTAGGGTGATGTAGCCCTTAGTCGACTGATGTTGTGTGTGACACTGTGATGTACTTGTACGCTTACTATGTGGTCTCAATATATGGCAATCGCAGTATTCTCATCATATTTGATGCTTGATTTGGTTATTTATATTCTGTGACATGGGATGTTGTGTGATTGATGTTTGTAACATGGGATGTTGTGTGATTGATATGATTATAACATGAGATGCTATGTACTATTACTATCATTATATACGTACGCTACATTATGACCTGACTTACGTATTATAACATGGGATCTTTACTATGGCCTGACCAACGTAAACCATCTTTTAGAAGATGCCACCAACGCATGAGACACGTATGCCTACCAATGAGGCAGAACTCCAACAAGTCATCGTTGCTGCCATCGCGCAATACGCCGCCTCGCAAGGAGGACCCAGCGGAAGCAGCTCAAACAACAATGGCAACAACAATCCACCTCATGGGTGCACCTACAAGCAGTTTCTGGACTGCAAGCCGGTCAACTTTGATGGCACCGGAGGTGCTGTCGCTTTTGTTCGTTGGGCCGAAAAGACTGAATCTGTTCTCCGCATGAGCAAATGTGCACCAGACCAGCAAGTCACCTACATTTCTGGGCTATTTCTGGATGGAGCCCTATCTTGGTGGAATTTGCAAGTACAGACACTTGGTGAAGCTGCTGCCTACGCGCTAACCTGGACCGAACTGAAGGAACTTATGCGCAAAAAGTACTGCTCTCGCGCGGAAATCCAACGATTGGAAACAGAGTTCTGGCATTTGAAAATGGAAGGTCCAAAGATCGCAGAATACGTTCAAAGGTTCCATGACTTATCGCATGTAGTACCCTACATGGTCACTCCGGAGTTCAAGCGGATTGAACGATTCATTTGGGGATTAGCTCCTCAAATCATAAGCATGGTGACCTCATCCAAGCCTGCGACAATTTCTGAGGCAATTGATTTGAGCGTAGCTCTCACTGAGGAGGCTATCCGCCTGAACAAGTTTGGTGAGATCGAGACAAAGAAGAAAGAGACTCACATCGAGTCATCCGGAGGTAACAAACGAAAGTTCTCGAACTTCAAACAAGGCACTAGTGGTGTTGTTAAGAAAGGAGAGCCAAACGCGCCAGCTCAGGTTACAGCTGGTAGTGGGAAGAAAGGGAAAGGATATATGGGCACCCAGCCCAAGTGCAACACCTGCCAACGTCATCATTCGGGCCGATGTGGGCCAAAAGTATGTGAAGCTTGTGGAAAGACTGGCCACTTGAAGGATTCTTGTTGGGCTAGCGCTGGCCGGGGAGGCCAAGGAGGATTTGGGAGTAGAAATAATAATCGTGGTGGTATTGGAAATCGCCCACAGGGGAACAATGGAGGAAACGGGAATCGAGGCAACAATGTGAATCAAGCTGGTAATGCGAACCAAAACAATAATCAAGCTGGTGGAAACGGGCAGAGACCCGGATGCTTTAACTGTGGTGATATCGGGCACTTTAAGAGGAACTGCCCAGAGTTAAACCAAGCCCGTGGAAGAGTGTTCCATATCGAAGCAAGGGAAGCGCGCCAGGACCCCAATGTTGTCACTGGTACGTTCCCTGTAAACCAACGCTATGCATCCGTTTTATTTGATACCGGTGCCGATTATAGCTTCGTATCGTTAGAATTTAAGAATATGCTTGGTTTAGCCGCTAATAAGTTAGATATTCCCTACTTAATCGAATTGGCTAATGGGAAGTTAGTAGAAGCCAATGAAGTTATCAGAGGTTGTGTGATCGAAGTGGGAGAGCGTGAGTTTGCTTTGGATCTACTACCAGTCCAGTTGGGAAGCTTTGACGTAGTAGTAGGAATGAATTGGTTATCAGGCAACAAGGCAGAAATAGTTTGTCACGAAAAGGTCATTCGTATCCCAACCGAAGATGGCGAAACAATTGTGGTTCACGGGGAGAAGCGTGATACGCCGTTAAGAATTATCAGCTGCCTGAAAGCGCGAAAGTGTTTGCAGAAGGGATGTGTTGCCTTCCTGGCACACATTGTGGATAAGAAGGCTGCTGAGCCGAGAATAGAAGACATCCCTGTCGTGAGGGAATATCCAGAAGTCTTCCCAGAGGACTTACCTGGACTGCCACCTCAGAGACAAGTAGAGTTCCGCATTGACTTAGTTCCAGGCGCCGCGCCTGTGGCTAAGGCACCTTATAGACTTGCCCCATCTGAGATGCAGGAACTGTCGACACAACTTCAAGAGTTGTTAGACAAGGGATTTATCCGACCAAGCTTCTCGCCTTGGGGAGCTCCGGTCCTGTTTGTCAAGAAAAAAGACGGTAGTTTTCGAATGTGCATCGACTACCGGGAGCTGAACAAGCTGACAATCAAGAATAGATATCCTCTGCCAAGGATTGATGATCTGTTTGACCAACTGCAAGGCTCAAGCTTTTATTCAAAGATCGACCTTCGATCTGGATACCATCAGTTAAGGATACAAGAGGAAAGTATCCCGAAGACAGCCTTCAGAACTCGTTATGGACACTACGAGTTCCTTGTTATGCCGTTTGGTTTGACAAACGCACCTGCAGTGTTTATGGATTTGATGAATAGAGTTTGCAAGCCGTACTTGGACAAGTTCGTGATTGTGTTCATCGACGACATCTTGATTTATTCAAGGACAAAAGCTGAGCATGAACAACATCTAAGAGCTATTTTGGAGCTGCTGAAGAAAGAACAGCTGTATGCCAAACTCTCTAAGTGCGAATTTTGGCTACGTGAAGTCCAATTTCTTGGGCATGTGGTAAATGGAGATGGAATCCACGTGGATCCCACCAAGATCGAAGCGATCAAGAATTGGGAAACGCCAAAGACGCCAACCGAGATTCGACAATTCTTGGGTTTGGCTGGCTATTATCGAAGATTCATTGAGGATTTTTCAAAAATCGCTCAACCATTGACACTCCTCACGCAGAAAGATAAGAAGTTTGATTGGGGAATCAAACAGGAGGAAGCGTTCCAGATATTGAAGGGTAAGCTCTGCAATGCGCCAATCTTAGCACTACCGGAAGGTACAGATGATTTTGTGGTATACTGCGACGCTTCGCGTCAAGGATTGGGTTGTGTGTTGATGCAACGCCAAAAGGTTATTGCTTACGCATCGCGTCAATTGAAAGTGCACGAAAAGAACTATACCACACATGATTTGGAGCTAGGCGCAGTGGTACTTGCATTAAAGATCTGGAGACACTACCTTTATGGTACAAAGTGTACAATCTTTACAGATCACAAGAGCCTACAGCACATATTCAATCAGAAGGAGCTGAATATGAGGCAGAGACGATGGGTGGAGTTGCTGAACGATTACGACTGCAAGATAAAGTATCATCCAGGGAAGGCGAATGTGGTCGCCGATGCCCTAAGTCGAAAGGAGAGGATCAAGCCCATAAGGGTTAGGGCTTTAGAAATGATTATCCGAACCGATCTTTCCTTGCGCATTCGTGCCGCGCAGAAAGAAGCTCTCAAGGAAGGAAACCTTGAAGAAGAATATCTCCGTGGGATGGAGAAGCTACTGGTACCAAACGAGGAAGGAACGTTATGTTTTGAGAAAAGGATTTGGGTTCCTCTGTTTGGTGATCTAAGGAAGGTTATTTTCGATGAAGCTCACAAGTCGCGGTACTCTATCCACCCAGGAGCGGATAAGATGTACCAAGATCTCAAAGATTACTATTGGTGGCCTAGGATGAAAGGCGATGTTGCTGTTTATGTGAGCAAATGTTTAACATGCGCTAAGGTGAAAGCGGAATACCAGAAGCCCTCAGGACTTCTGCAACAACCTGAGATTCCCAAGTGGAAATGGGAACAAATCTCAATGGATTTTATTACAAAGTTGCCAAGAACGCCAAGAGGTCATGACACAATTTGGGTAATAGTGGACCGATTAACGAAGTCAGCACACTTCTTACCTATCAGAGAGAAGGATAATACGAGCAAGTTGGCCGAAATTTACATGAGAGAGATCGTCGCACGTCATGGAGTGCCTCTCTCGATCATCTCTGATAGAGACGGAAGGTTCATATCAAGGATTTGGCAATCCTTCCAAGAAGCCTTTGGCTCGCAATTGAATATGAGCACCGTATTTCACCCACAGACTGACGGTCAAAGCGAGCGAACGATTCAGACTTTGGAAGACATGCTGAGAGCGTGTGTTATGGATTTGGGCGGTAGCTGGGACAAGCATTTGCCTTTGGTCGAATTTTCATACAACAACAGCTACCACACCAGTATTGGAGTCGCGCCATTTGAAGCCCTTTACGGACGCAAGTGCCGATCACCCCTATGCTGGGCTGACGCAGGTGATAGGCAGCTTGCTGGTCCCGAAATCGTCCAAGAGACGACAGACAATATTGCACAGATTCTAAAACGCATTGAAGCAGCTCGCCACAGACAGAAAGCCTATGCGGATCCAAACCGGAAACACTTGGAATTTCAAGTTGGAGAAATGGTTTTATTGAAAGTTTCACCCTGGAAGGGTGTGGCACGCTTCGGAAAGCGTGGAAAGTTAAATCCGCGCTACATTGGTCCTTTCAGAATTTTGGAAAGAATAGGACTAGTAGCATACAAACTGGACTTACCTACTGAACTCCACTCAGTTCATGATACATTTCATGTATCCAACCTGAAGAAAAGTCCAACTCAAGATACCATTGCCATTCCCATCGACGAGATTCATGTTGACGACACGCTCCATTTCGTTGAAGAACCGGTTGAGGTTACGGATTGGAAAGTAAACAAGACCCGCCGGAGCAGTGTCAAGCTCGTCAAGGTTCGTTGGAATGCCAGACATGGTCCTGAATACACCTGTGAGCGTGAGGACCGGATGAAAGAGAAATACCCCCACCTATTTCCTAAGAACCCTGCATCTACAAGCAGAACTTAAAATTTCGGGATGAAATTTTTCTAACGGGGGGAGAGTGTGACAACCGTCACTAAACCAGGTATCCGTACGACTTAATTAATAATTAATTACTGCTTAATTACTGTGCTTGTTTGAAATTACTGATGAACTGCTACTTGATTACTGATACATGTACTTACTTGCATCATACTTTACTTACCGTCACTACATTATTTACATGCTGAACTTTAGTGACACACATGATGCACAAAAAGCACAGTAGCATTATAAACGGATAACCTATTGAACATGCTGATAAAGCCAGCATCAGGCAGACACTGCCTCTAAGGCCTGTATGAGCCAGAAATATTTTACTACACTAGTGGTGAGTGTAGGGATACAAGGGTTGTAGAACTGCGTCTCTAGGAATAAGTTACAATGACTGGATGTGCCTAAAACGTGCTCTAAGCACAAAATTTAGCACTTTACATAATAATTCAGCATTAAGCTACCTAATAAAGTGCCAAAACATGAGAAAAATGTTACCAGACACTTTCCAAAGTGTCAGAAATAAGTTGTGTCACTAAAAATAATAATAACGACACTTTAAAGCTTCGTTAAGCGCTTTAACGGATTACTATCCAACTGAACAACCGGACTATACCCGGAACATGAAAATATTGTTAATAACATTACTTGTCTTTTTCTAAGCCAGTTAGGGTCCCTGAATGCCCTAACACCCGTTGTAAAGCACAACACACTAGTAACCGGGTTAATCTCTAAACTAACTAGATTAACCTAACTAATATCCAACTAATGGTTGAAGTGGAATCGGATTAACCCCCCCCCCCCCTAACCGATTCGGTCACTATGTGACCACCCATTGTACTTGCATGATTATTTTAAACACTTATGCCTAATATCAAGGCTACACAAGACCTCTTGGATAATAAACATATGATTAGCCTATAAGATCAAGACTTGGACTATCATTCTTTCACACAACACTTGAACAAAAATCTCTCTCTCTCTCCCCTATCAATGCTCTCGGCCGAACACCCCTATACACCCATCCATCATTTCGATTTTGATCATCACATTCCAAGTTCATACAAGTGTTAAGGATCTCGTATAAGGAAGCTTGGTGCAAACGGAAGGCGAAGGACCTCACTCTCTTGCTTTTATCCACGCGTTTTTCGCTTAGATTCTTCCCTAGCCTCGAGCTAGTAGTAAGTTGCTTAAATCACCTTCTCGAACTATTTTAAGATGGTTAATATGATATGTAACGGTTAAAAGTCATGAACATACAAGTTGAAGCTTAAAAGTCTACTAAAAATGCTAAAAGTGATGGTTAAAAGCTCATATGTTGTGTAAATCTTGTAGTATTTGATTTGTGTAGTTATTTGGATCCGATCTATGTTGTGGTAGCTCGGATCATCATTTAACCCGGGTTGGTCATGATCATGGATCATGACATAAGGTTGTTTTGGAAGTAACAAGGGTTAAAGGATGAACTCTACCACACACGAATCATGAACTTGTGTAAAAACGATTTTACTTGTAAAATAGTGTTTAAAACTAGTAGATCTACGGATCGACAAGCGGTATTTTCAAAGGACCACGTGTCAAGGGAAAACATACTTTTAAAGACGGATCTTTCATAAACAAGAATGATTTTAGCCAACACACAAGTGTGTAAATACTTGTGTAACACAAGGTTTCGACAAAATAACTATTTTTGAAAAAGATGACGAGAAGTTGTAAAGACGGAACTTCCCTAAAAACGAGGTTTTTTACAAAATCGGATTGTTTTATACAAAGATCCACTAAAAGAAATGAGATTTACTACATATCTTTGGAAGAACTACAAGTTCATGTATTTTTGCGATTTACATCTGTTTTGACTAGTTTGATGGTTTGATTAATGCTTATTGTTGATTGAGAAAATTGTTGGTTTGATTGGTAAAAGAAAATGATACGCTTGAAAGCGTGGCCACCTCCAGTTACAGAGGAAACTCTGGCGAAATTTTTCTAAAAACCTAACACTTAGAATTATTTTCACTATAAGTATTAGAAATACTTTTCGACTTGTTTTCAAATTATAGATTTCGCCACGACTTTATTTACAAAACATCGGAGGTGGGATTTCACAAAATAAAACTTGGTAAATATATATTTAGTATATATTTTTCATAAAGTCACTTGATATGTGTTTATGATTATTTTGTGAAAATACTAGTATTATTTTTAGGGTAAAAATAATACTATCGAATGTTAACGGATCCAAAATAATACGAACGCCTCTACGATAAATATATAAGTTACACCGGTAATTATTATTACCACTCGATCATTAAAACGTAACTTACGCACTTTAAGAAAATATGACTTAACGCGTATTTTGTCAAAGTATTATTTTGGGAAAATTATGTGTAATAGAAAATATAATATTTTTGAGAAGAATATTTATATTTTGGAGTTAGAAATAAAATATATTTTAAGTGAGACTTAATAATATATTTCGAACACACATGTATTAAATCCCCCATCCTTGGGAAGGAAAATGATTACCAAGTATACAGAATGTAAACACGAAATAGTTGTCTAACTATTTCCCGAAAACTTAAACCATAAAGCTAAGGCACGGCCGTCCGTCTAATAGAGTTAGTACGTGTAGGTCGTCACACAGTTGCTTGATTTGGAGGCATACTTGGTAGAGACGCACCACTGTGAGTTCATGTCCCCCTTTTCTCTTAACTGTTTTCAGTTTTCTAAACTGCGGGGGTGAAATACATGTTACTATGATTACGAGTACTTTTTACATGGTATGGTTAGCGTAAGGAGGGTTACTACTTAGATCATGTGAGTGGGTAGGCAGAAACTGGAGGCCATTAATCCTCATTGTAGGACCGAGGGACGTAAGCGGTAGATCTATCTGGGTGTAGCGAGCCCAACTCCAGGTCCAACAGTACGGACCTTGGGGTGACTTTGTGCCCAACGCGAAATCTGCTAGGTTTGAGTCTTCCTACTTGCACTTCACACATATCAATGGCCTTGCAAACCATTGGTGATCTCTTTTTCCTTATTTGCTACATACCAGGATTTTTATACTTACAAAGGTTTATTTACTCACTTACACATGAACTCGCTCAACATTATTGTTGATTTTTCAACTTACATGTATTTCAGGGAATTAAAGGATCTGGCGCGGTATGACACGTTTTCCCGCTGCACTAGTTACGAGGTCATCCGGGTTTGGGGAATGTGACTCTTTCCTGGACAAGTCACAGTCCTTAAACTGTGTTTATGTCATGTTGATGTTTGTGTTTGTTGAACAATGTCGTTAGGATGTGTTTCCGTTGAGACAATGTTGTGTATTTGGTTTTTAAAACTTAATTAAATGGATGATCTTGCATGGT
Source organism: Helianthus tuberosus (assembly GCA_030545235.1). NCBI lineage: Eukaryota > Viridiplantae > Streptophyta > Magnoliopsida > Asterales > Asteraceae > Helianthus > Helianthus tuberosus. The sequence continues at coordinate 12,797,608 of CM060397.1, forward strand.
TTTTATTTCATATAGCTTTGTTATGGTTAAGCTATTGTATTAAGAAGTCACACCAAATTAACCACGCTTCCGCAAAGCCAGGGTGTGACAAAAACCAACTGCCCAAAACTTATAAGGAAGCCTGGAGAGGCCAAGGGAACAAACGCATGAGTCTTCCAGAGGAACGCCCAGGAGATGGTGCAGAATGATGACAATATCGCAGGTACCCTCCCTTATCAAGAAGTTTATGCAGAAATTTGTTCGATTCTGGCACAGAAAAGTCTATTGTGGACAATAAATGTTGTAAGCTGTTATATCCGCCTATTAGGACCTTAGGCTTATGACGCGAGGTAGAATTGGCCGATAACATTTAGAGACTGCTTCAACAACCTTAGATGGATGCTTTATATCCATTAGGAAACACTCTTATCCAATATCCTAATGTCAAGCTTTCAAGCTATCCAAAATCATCAATATGATCAAGACAGATGTGACATTTGATCCCCTGTCAAAAAGGTAATGGACTAGGTCCAAACCTTAATTGCCATTAATGGTCTTTTATGGCCTAGGCTAAGTATAATTGATATATATACATATCTAAATAACGTTCAGTGAGAATGTTCGTACTATATTAGCCTGTATGGTTTAACGATACCATGGTTAGTATATATTAGGTCATCAGGATGATGAATAGCGGTTATTGGATTGCAACTAAATAATTGTTTTATTCGGTGTTAGGAATCAAATATCGAGTATGACAAACTCGGATAAGACAGCCGTTGATCGTGTTATGGATGATGTGACACATGCTAATGATGCTACAATTGTGAACCTTAGAATTTCCAAAGATGTTCTTCAAACTATGATAGATCCAGCTGTTGGAAAAGCTATGAAGAAGGCCGTGAAAAAGTTCAAGGAGCCCAATGCTACTTGCTCCAAATCTCATCCGAGACCACCTTTCCTTACTCACGAGAAGGATCTCGTTCATGCCTCTAATGCAAAGGATGAACTAAAAAGGAAAAAGGAGGAAGATAACTCCCAGAGTTCTAATAAAAAGAACAAACAAAAGTCCAACCAGAAACTTGTATGCAAGACCTGCAAGAAGCGCCATTATGGGAAGTGCAGGTTCGAACCAAAATCCCAATCGCAGCCGAGGGCTTGTGGGATCTACAAATCAAGGGAGCATAAAACATTGGATTGCAAGGACATGGAGAATGCAGTCTGTTTCGGCTGTGGTGAGAAGGGCCACATCAAGTGATGTGTGTAAAATGCAACATATAAATTACATCAAATGAGGCATAAAACTAACCCTTTTTAAGTACTAATATTGGAAAAAGAGTGTTTTTGTCTTCCTTTTGTATTTTCAGGATTAAATGAGCTCAAAAACGCAAAAGAAGCAAAAAGACAGCTAAATCCAACATAAATACAAGAAAAGGGATATTAGTGGACTGCCCGACCCCTCAACGGCACCTTCCAAAGCAAAATAGAGAAATCAGAAGACTGAACACGCCCCGTGCTCAGCCAGCACGGGGTCGTGCCCAAGAAGCAGCAGAAAAGACAAACCTATAGAAGCTTCCATTGCCCACCACGGGCCGTGCTCAGCGGACACGGGGGCGTGTCGAAAGTACAGCAGGCGCATTTATTGTAATTTCGAATTACAATTAATGAGGAGAGATACTGTCAGACGGACACGGGGCCGTGCCCAGCGGACACGGGGCCGTGTCCAGCTCTCTGTTTAGCCTATAAATAGGAGTGCTTGGATTCATTTCATCTCATCCCTTGGCACACCACCTCTCTCACACTTCATCCACCACCCACCACCATCACAACACCATCATCCACCACCATCATCCATTGTCCATCGTAGAGTGTGTGAGTCGTCTCGGGATCCAAGATTGATCGTAAGAGTTCTTGACAATCAAGGCCATGTTTGCCTAAGTCTCTTACATCACTTGGTGAAGACAAAGTGTCTAGTATAATACTTTTTATTTCTAATCTTTTGCACTTTTTATTTGGTTTTGTATTAATGACTTTAATAACTAGTTACTTATGTTGAAGGTGATCTTTCCTTATCGTTTGTCCGTGGTGTCTTGGCATTATTTTACTGTCTATATAAAATAAAGGATTTTCACCATTCATATCTCCACGGTCTATATGGAGATATGTTGGCTACCTGGTAGGGGGTTAAGGGAACGGTTTGGTAAAGGTCTTGCCATTGTTCAGCGTTTAGAGGTCCTGCAATGGACCTGGGTCAAATTTAGTAGGACCTCCTTCAATACTTCACGGTATTGGATGGCGGGGGTCCAAACTCTTTGATCCCCTCATAAGTTAACTACTATTAATACTATAACCCGGCTATTTAGGACTGTATCCCTGCTGACTCAGACTACTTAGCCGAGGGTAACGTCACCGCCAAAAGCGGGGCCTACCACAATACTGCATTAATAACTTAATTCATTATCTTCCAATAATCCACCCTTTTAGGATTGTATCCCTGCTGACTCAAACTACTGGGGTGAGGGTAACGTCACCTTCAAAAGAGGGGCCTACTACAATAACTAAGATAATATCTTAATTATGTGCAAAAGTGCGGAAATAATCAAAGGTTATACTAGATACGAGTCGGAACCAAGTGATTCATCTTGTCTATCTGTTTTTCTTTTATTTTTATTTTCAGCATTTTAGTTAGTTTTTAATTTTCTTAGTTTAAAACATTTTTCTAAACTTTTATTTTGGTTAGACGTTGAGGATAAACCGGTACTAAAAGCTCTTGTGTCCTTGGACGACCTCGGTATCTTACCAACGCTATACTACACTCAACGATGGGTGCACTTGCCCATATGTGTGTTTAGTGTTAGTGAAATATCGTGTTTTATAAATTTAAAACTTGGCTAAAATAAGTGTTAAAAAGGGCTTAAAATATACACCTAATATATATAACACTTCGCACGCATCATCAAGACTACATGCCCTACATCGGTTAAAGGAAGTGCGACTTGGGAAGGAAAGCCTAAGAATGATAGCGCTTAAACTCTCCTAAAGAGTGCCAGAAGTAGTTCATATCAATAATAACGTTAGGTACGTTCTTTAACATTTATTGGAATATAAATGCTAAGAATTCTGTTTTAACTCGGATACCAATAAATCCTTCATAAAATTTTAAGTATAGTAAACTTCTAAAATCTTCCATAAGAACCCTAGATATTAAGTGTAAGGTAAAACTTACAGGCGAATATCATAGGAACCATTTCTTCTGTTCCTGTCAGAAATCTTCAATCGTGAAATTCTAATGTACCCTCTCTCCAGATAAAGTGCATCATCATATGTAATTGATATCTCTTTGATCTTTATTGATTACGAATACCAAATGGTATGACAAAAGCGCCATATGAGGATTGGTGTATCTTAATATGAGGATCAGTATGGAGGTTTAATGCATGGAACCACAAAGATATTCCAATGGTCATACGGTATTAAAGTCAGCTAATGGTATTCAAAGAAGATATCTAGAATGGAATTATCCAAGTAAACGTCTCCGATTAAGGAAACCGTGGACTCGTAATGCGAATGTGTCCCCTTATCTATCACAGGCAATGATGGATGAACTGGAGCCTGAGATTTGGAAAATCTCTGTAACCTCCTTGTGTCTTGACTATATTCTCCAAAGATTACCCTGTTTACCTCCTGAGGCAAGTAGAGTTAAGATTAACATCCCGCTTTGGGCTGGAGTATTGTAAAAACTCTATGTTGACTATGGAATAATCGAAACCTTGATTAAGTAAGTTTTAAAATATAGGTTCATAAAGCCTAACTTAATATTCTGAGAGTTCGGTATTGTAAATTAAGAAAGACAGTTCATTTTGCTTATGTGTTGATTACCGCAACCCTATTTAGGCAACAATTAAGAATCGCCATCAGCTACCCAGGATCGTCGAGTTGTTCGACTAGCTGTAAGGATTAACTATCCCTTAAGATTGGTCTTAAAGCCATAGTTAGAAAGATTACCCCACCTTAAATAAGCTCTCCTATAACTAATAGTTAGTATGTAAGTATCAAGGTAGCTCCTTTGGAGACCTTGTAAAGATGAAATGTTAAACATCTATTGTTAGAACAATAGGTTGGTAAGTCCAATTATCAGGATCTGAAAGTTGCATTGGAAACAATAAATAAGATCATTCAAATCCGTAATCGTCTGAGAAATAGCCAATAATCGGCGGAAAAATCAACGATTGATAAAAATCGCAACCCTCTTAAGTCCTTAATAAGGAATAAGGTTCAAATGAAAGTATCGCCTAAGAAGGGTGTGCTAAAATTTTTATAACAGGCTAGTTAAGCTCTGAATATATTAGATCATTTGAGGAAGTCGAATATATCAAAGGTCAATAGCTTATAAGCTAAAACCTATTTAAGGAACTTGGTGGAGCTCGCAATGAGACCCACACTGATGATTTAAGGATATGTTTCGCCAATAAGTCGAGACACATTATCACATAATGATAGGCAGATTAATGAAACTTTATGGTTGGATGAGAAACCTGTATAGATTAAGGATTAACAGGTTAAGAAACTCCGAAAGAGAGTATGTACCAATTGTATAGGTCAACTGAGATGCCCCTAGAGGCCCAAATATGCTATGGAGGTTAAGTCTATGATACGTCCGAAAGTACTTCCATTATTTTAGCAAATCTCGAGGTCGAGGTTTCTTTTAAGGGGGTGAGGATGTAACACCTCATAAAATCACGTCCAATGATGTATTGACACGTGTAATAAACCCTAATGAAGTCAAACATTGAATTTAAGGGACTAATTTTTCGAAAAATCGAAAAACATTAATTATGAAAGGACTGGAAGTGTTAACATACCTAAAATAAGTTTTTGAATAACCTCGTACGGTATTTATATTCACAAATGAGCCACTTGTTGATCGAGTGTAGCCGTTTGCGTAATTAATTGAAAGTTTGCGCAATAAAGGGTTAAAAGCGTCAACATGTTAATTCTTACCTCTGAGTGACCTTTTAACAAACTGGGAGCTTCATGATATTTGATTATACTCTCGGGAATGCGAATTAATGGCCGTCTAAGGTTTTTACGCCTTTAAGTGATGTTACGCGCAACTTTGCAAATATAAGGGGTTAAAAGTGTCAATATGTTTAATTAAACCTCTGAATGACCTTTTAGCGAACCCGAAGCATCGTGATGTTTAATAATACTCCCAAGAATGCCTAATATGGATTAGATAACGCTTCGAAACTATTAAATGATGATATGCGCATGTTTGAGCATTAGAGGGACTATTTGCGTCAAACTGCAAAAGTCTATCGATTCGTATAGTATCGAACCTTCCGGAATATGATCATAAGTTAAAAATACCCCAAATATCCTTTAAATATCTTAGAAATAGGCTTTGAGGTGTTTGACGCGCAAAAATAAACTTATTTGATCAAGAGGGACTAAAAGCGTCAAAAAGTGCACAAGTTTGCATTTTCGCGCATATCTTACGTTCTGAATATATTCGGACATCCAAAAATTTATGTAAGCATAAAAATATTTTGTTTTAATGTTTGGCATGATAAAATTCCATTCGTCGCGTAATTTGGATCGTTTTCCGCGTCCGTTCGTGTTTCGTCGTAATTAGCCGAACAACGTGACCGTACGACCAAACGAACCGACATCCGACATGTTTTCAAGCATGTTTTATGTTCCCTAGGTTTAGGCTTCATTGTAGAGCCTTGTAAATAGCTAAACGGGCCATAAACGTGCCAAACGTGACCTTAAAAGCTCACAGGGACATTTTTGCCATTTTAAAAACTTCTGTTGCTGATCTGAGTAGTAGGCGGGCCGCGTAAGCTCTATTTGATTCTTACGCGGGCCATGTGAGTCCATCAGAGCTGCAAAAATAAGTTTACATCCTGTTCCAGCTGTTTCCAGGTGTTGCAAGTGGTTTTCCTTCATCCTATGGGTTGTTTTGGGCGCCCATAGATTTCCAAAACAGTGGGTATAAGGTGTACGGTCCAGATCAAGGCTCGTTTACCGATGAACGATCTTAACGGTCTTGAAAAACCTATAAATACCCTTCCCCACTTCATCCCAACTTGCACCTCTTCCATTCTGATCTTGTTCTCTGATTCAAGGAGGATTCTAAGCTTGTGGGAACCTCCATTCAGTCCTTTGGACTATTCGTAAGTGTTCCTTCGTGCTTAGTTCATTAGTTTAGCGTTTATAGCCGAAAAGTCAAGCGTTTGCGATAAACGCTTTGACTTTTAAACGGTTAAGCCATTGTTCGCTCCGAACATGGCTACGTGACCGTAATTAGGTAGGTATTAAACCCTCAAAAGGGCACCTCCTAATTACCACATTGCTTAGTTAAATTGTCAGGTCAAAGTTATTAAAATAAAAGTCAAACGAGTCATTTTTAAACAAAATTCATAATTAATGATATAAAGGCAATAAAATCAGTTTTGTCACTTTAATAACGTGGTAAATATTAATTGAACATGTCTAGGCATGTTTAACCCGACAATTCTAAGTTTAGGCTCGGTTCGGAACCGAAAGTCGTAAAAGTTGACTTTTTCTTTGACTTTCAGTTCTGACCCGATTTAGCATAGTTTAGATATGCCTTAGGATTCCTTTAGGACCATGTTATAGGTTAGTATAACCCTCTGAGGTTATACAACTTGGATCCTTAGTTATCCTATTCATTTGCATGTTTCCGTTATATGCCTAATTATTGACAGTTATGCCCTTTTGACCTTAAAATGATATTTTTGAAAATATGAAAGAATAGAAACCTTTATTACTGAAATATAAACATGTCCCTAAATTTTCACATCAGTTTGAGGTCTAGGTTAGGAGTTATGCTCAATAGCGTAATTAGAAAGCTTTTTATTAATTAAACGGCGTAATTAGCATATAGCATATTTAAACCCAAATTTTTATACCAAAATTTTTATCTACTGATATAAAATAATATTTTGAAAATTTTGAAGATTTTTATTTATTTTTAGGTTGAGCATAACATAGGGTTATAGCTTTAATTCGGTAATTGTCGGTTTTGCCTTTTTGGCCTATAAAATGAGTTTTACATAACATTTTGATATCAAACCTTTTGCTACTGATTTTATATGATAAATAAAACATTTTAAGCTTTCTGGAATGACAAAAATATCAGCTTTTCTTATAAAACCCAAAAATCGCTTAAAACCGACTTTTACGCGTTTTAAGCGCATAGTATGAATTAAAACCATTTTTATCGTATGAGACTTAATACCTACTGATATTTTTAGTAAATTTTTATACTTTAACAGTAAGCAAAAGTTTTAAACTCAGATTTCCAGATTTGACCTTTTAAGCTTATGTGAAATCACCAAAATGCCCCTACGGTGCATAGTTTGGATATAAACGGTAAATTTCACATATATGCAATACCCTACTGATATAACTTATTAAATTAAGTATTTTTACTGATTATATCAGACCTGAATCTCAGATAAATATTTAATCCCTTTTATAATCTTTAAAATGACCAAAATGCCCTTTCGGGGCTTAAATTGATTTTAAATTCGTTTTGGGCATAATGGAAGGTATCTTACTGATATCACAACATATTTAAGGCATATTAACTTGTGAAACATGTTCATGACTCTTTGGGTTACCCGTTATGCATTTTTTCGCGTTCAGTACGGTTTATGTAACTAGTTTGCATAAATTAACTGAAACGGGTCAAACCTTATCATTTTCACTTCAAAACCCAGAATGTGGTTAGTTTACCCATATTAATACAAGTCTCCAAACTTGTCGTGTCTAAATCACATTCTAATCCGGTCTGCGCTTAATCTTGCGTTTTTTACCATAAACCTTTCCTTAAAACTAACCGGTTTAAGTTTCAACTTAAATAAGACCCGTTAAGAATCTAATAGGTTAATAAAACCTTCGTTCCAGATTGAGAGCCCCAGTAAAGGTACTTGTGCTTGCTGATTAGAATATACGGCTGAGTATAAATTGCATTGATAGCTCATGTAAATACTTTTAACTTATTTTCCCTTATACGGGCTTGGGATACGGTATTATAAATATACCGCTTGGTCGGGTGTAGAAACCTTTTAATCGGAGATGATTAAATTGCATAATCCCGTTTTAATCTGTATTGCTTGATAACAAATAACATTAGGGGTTAATGACCGTGTCCTGGATATCATTGGCTCATTTAAAAAGTGAATGGCCACAACTTAAGCACAAGGTGTAGGCATAACACCTCCTGTTGCGTATGTAAAAGATATACTCACTCGTAAGGGTGTCTTCTTGTGAGATTATATTTGTGGTGTGTCGATTAATCTTGATCGGTTTGTATAATCACCGGCCCTAAATGTTGGACAAACATGTAAATCTGATACAAGATTTTTATTAATAAAATTGTCCCAAGTTATAAAAAAATTTTTGTGTCTTGTTCATTCAAATCAATTTTCTTAAACATTTTCAAAATGAGTCAGTTAATTGTATTTACCAGTGTAAACTGACGTATTTTCCAAAAAGGTTAAGTGACAGGTACTGTATGTAATTGGCTGGGAGCTTAGGGCGTTAATAGGGAATCTTGCAAGTTCTAGATGCCTAAAGTCTGTCGATCAGTGTTTATCTTTCTGTTTTAAGATCCGCTTGTGGATCCTTTACAGTCCGGTTGTAATACTTTGATATTACTATTTCTTCGGTTTGTAATGTGATACATCTTTTGCTTCCGCTGTTCATTTAAAATTGTGTTGTTTGACTATGATGATATCAACTACGTCACGATACTCCCCACCGGACCCACCGGTAATACGTGGAAATATCGGGGTGTGACACAGATCCCTTGACTTCTAATACTTAGAATTAAAACTCCTCAACTTAAATACCTACACAAATATATAGTTTTTTATTGCTGTAAATAAATTTGAACATAATTTGTTTTTATTTTATAACTTTTAAAATATATTATTTTATAAAATTCCGAGTATCATATTGTACCATGCCTATTTTAAAATATATTATTTTATAAAATATCGGGCTCGAAACGGTTCGGGTTCGAAACAGTACGGGTCGAAACGGTTCGTGTCGAAACGGTTCGCGTCGAAACGGTTCGGTTCGATACGGTACGGTTCGAAACTGTTCGCGTCGAAACGCTTCGGTTCGATACAGTACGGGTCGAAACGGTTCGGTTCAAAACGGTTCGCGTCGAAACGGTTCGGTTCGAAACGGTTCGCGTCGAAACGGTTCGGTTCGATACGGTACGGGTCGAAACGGTTCGTGCCGAAACATTTAATGATTTTTGGATTTTTTAGATTTTTTAGAATTTTTATGATTTTTTAGAATTTTTATGATTTTTTGATTTTTTAGAATTTTTTAGAATTTTTATGATTTTTTAGAATTTTTTTGATTTTTATATTTTTTTTAAATTTTTTGGAATTTTTTTGATTTTTTGGAATTGGATCAAAATGGCAACTGAAAACATTTTTTTAAGGAAATCCCCAAAATACCCCTGTTACAAACTGGGTTTTTGGATGGAGTTATACAAAATGATCAAAATGGCAACAAAATGTAAAAGGCAGGGACCCAGAGGCAAAAAAAACTATTTGGACTAAAATGGCAAATTTGGACAAAACTCAGGGACTAAAATGGCAATTTACTCCTATTTTTATGTATGTCTCCATATAAATTTGATTTAAAACCAAGTTGTATATAGTAATATACAAGTAATCAAAGCATAGACGTACATGTTATCAAAATTATGTAACACTTTAGTTTATTTACATTTATTTCCCTTTTTTTAACGTCCCGCTTGCGGTATGCGTATATTATGTATTTATGTGTGGGCCATCGGGGCGCAAAAGTGAAAGTGCACTAATTTTAATGTTATTTTTCTAATTTCGTGAAAATAACGTTAAAAGCTAAAAGCTGAGGACGGTAAATCATGCATCATGTGGTGGCGTTGATAGCTGAAAGATAAAAGGGTACATGCACTAATCGATGTTTGTCCTGATTGCTGAGTGTTATGTGCCTTATATCCAAGGTTTGATTCAAAACTACTATCGAGCCGGAGGTCTCACTGGAAGCAGCCTTTCTATTCCTACGTGGTAGAGGTAAGACTGTCTACATCTTACCCTCTTCAGACCTTACCTTTGCTTTGCTATTGGTGGGATTTACTGAATATGATGATGATGACGATGACGACGTGTATTTCCCTTTTTTGTTATGTTATTAATGTAGGAGTAAATTTCACTTTTTGTCCTTTATGTATTATCTGAATTTTGAAACGTACCCTTTAAAAGTTTTAATGTCAGTTTATGTCCTTAAATCACATGTTTTATATCACTTTAAGTCCTTTACACCAAACTGAGTTAAATTACCCAGTTAGGTTTATTTAAAGCAAGGGTATTATTGGTATTTTACATTTTTACTTTATTACTCGCCCCTTTATATCCCCCTCTTATCTGCATCTTCTTCCTCAATTAGGGTTTCAAGGTTACGTTCGTTCCTCCGCTCGCTTTATCTCACCCATGGTTGCAAAAGTCGCTAGGCGCTCCCTAGTCGGATTCGGGAGTACTCGGCTTAGGCGGAGAGTACTCGGGGAGTAATTGGCCTGGGAGACCAGTACTCATGCCTCGGCAGCCTACCTTGTAGCGAGTACTCGGGGAATACTCGGAGCCTAAGCGGGACTTTTACAACCATGATCTCACCTACACACTCAGATCGCTTCGATTAGCCCTCTCAATCGCTCTGATTCTCGCCGGAATCCTCATCTAGGTCACGGCAGGTTAACGACGTTACGGAAACAGGTTTAACTCCTGTAACTGTTGTTAAATTAGATAATATTGTTGATGATGATGTTAATCGTGTTGGTGTTGGTAGTGGTGTGAGGTCTAGTAGTAGTAATATTGTTAGTGGATTTGAGAGTACGTCGTCGTTTAGTGCTCTACCGCTACAACCGCTACCATGAGGCGATTCGGCTAGGGCAATATAAGGCTATGTATAAAGAACTCGAAGGTTTGTTTTGGGATTTAGATGATGCAACTCAAGCTCCCGATCCCGCTTCGGCTCCTGCTCCAGCTGAATCCTGTTCGGCACAATTACAAGAAGAAATGACGGATGTAAAAAATGATTCGTTTCGTTGAGGATGAGAAGAGATAGTGACTAGACGGAAACGTTTATGGGAATATCTTGCAGAGGAAGGACCTAGAGAAGGACTTGATCTTTACGGTTTCGAACAGTTTGTGTTTTCAGTGGATGATGCACTCAATATAAGATATTCTGCATTTTTTAGTCAAAGATTAATAGTTTATCTTTTGTATTATTAATTAGAGAAAATTTCATTAAAATACCAATAATACCCTTGCATTAAATAAACCTAACTGAGTAATTTAACTCAGTTTGGTGTAAAGGACTTAAAGTAATATAAAAAATGTGATTTAAGGACATAAACTGAAATTAAAACTTTTAAAAGACACGTTTCAAAATTATACATAAAGGAAAAAAAGTGAAATTTACTCTTAATATAGTATAATGCTTTAAGAAATTCCACATATAAGATTGTGGCTTGTAACTCTTCAATATATGTTTTATGAAGGTCCGTATATAACTTACGTTTCGATATGTCCTTAACCCATTTAGTTTGTTTTCTCTAATATGTTATGTTCGTAAACTTTTTTAATAAGTTAAATACGCAGTTGTATTCGAATATCAATTTTGTTAAGAACAAGGTTTTATTCAAATTTGATATCGTAAACTATATATGAAGCACTGGTACTGTTCAAGTGTCGTAACAGACCAAACCGATACCAACCGAAACCGAACTCCCGCCACATCATGCTAGAAAATCTCACTCGTTTTTACTAATATCTAACTAAATTTGGAAAAAAAACAATATACTTTTTTAATTCAAAATTATTTACCGTACCATTTTACATCGAAATAGGGATGAGCTCGGTACCGACCGGTACCGAAAATCCTCACAAGTGGGTACCGGTACCGGTACCGAATATACCCGGTACGGTACGGTACCGGTATTTGGGTAAATACCGGCACCGAACCGGTACCGTACCGGACTAGTACCGAAAATGTCAAAAGCCGGTACCGGATCGGTACCAAAAGTGTACCCGATTCGATAAATTCGATACCCATACCGGGTCGGTACAGGTACCATTTGCTCATTCCTAAATTGTAACATAGCTATCTCATAATATTCCATACAACACCACTAACTGGGCATCATAATTTAAAATATTTCACCATCCCGTAGTCAGACATAAGCTGTTCAAACACACTGAAAATCTATCACCTTTTATCACACACCCAAAAAAATACCATCAAATAATTAGGAAATTATGATATTTCACCATCTATCACTTTACATGACTAATTAGGAATTATGATATTTCACCATCTATCATTTTACATGACTAATTCTATTTATAAAATGTTTATCCGTATGGATTTTCTAAATTTAAACCTTTTCAAATAATAAAAATATTTGAAAAATAAAGTATATATAACAATTAGTGTATCACATTCAAACATAAAATGCCCAAAGATTATAACATCAAACACATATAATTGTTGCACATTCATCTAGTAAAATAACTTTCATAAGTTTGGCAAAAACGTATGGGAAGGATCGAGTTGGATAACAACTAAAACGATTATGACAGAATTGAGTCCGTGCCAACAAAATTGAATAAAATGGGTTCCTATCAAAATGGATCGTTTTCAAAAGTGTCAATTTGAAGAGTGTCAAAATGGGTTCTAACCACCTTGAAATGGGTTACCGTAGAAAAAGAAAGCATATCAAAGATGGGTAGTTTACACGCTATATTTGTTTTTATGGTGGAAGTGAAGGCACCAATGGTCACAACAGTGGAGGTGTCGGCGATGGTGGTGCTTACCAAGACTGTGACGGCGTAGGAGAGGGGTGGTCACGGTCATTACCAAGATTGTGACGACATAGAATGTCTTTAATATGTTAAATTAGGTACATAGGCAATGCGTTAAGTATGTATATAATTATACTATCAAAATAACCTTTTGGGTAAATTACACTTTCGTCATTTATGTTTGTATCGAATTGCAGTGGATAGCTTTTAACTTTAATAATTACAGTCACAATCCTTTATTTGGAAAACTCATTACACATTTCGTCATTTAGCACTAACCAGGGTATAATTTTATGTTAAGTCATATCATGTGACATTTATGTCATTTTACCCCTTGTCTATTTCAACTAGCTCTTTCTCCAACCAACCGCCAAATCCAGCCACCACCCACTGTCACTCCCCCACCGCCAAACAATCACTATTCGATTCAAATAAAATATAACCTAATCGGCTGTATAAACTATAAACCTAAAACAAAAATCGCATATGTGTTCGTGAACAAGAAATTTCGTTCGCTTAGTTAAATGAACGAACATAAACAAAGGTCTCGTTCGTTCAATTGTGTTCGTGAACGTTCGGTAAGGTGTTCATGAACATTCGTTCATTTGCGTTCATTTATGTTCGCATGTTTGTGTTTTAATTAAATATTTTTGTACTTTCATATATTTTGTCTATACTTTTTATATTACTAAGCTTATCTTTATTTTATTACCCTAATAATTAAACTATGAAACCCCATTTCACCTTGTTTATGCATAATTTCCCTTTCATTTCTCATTGCTTACATCGACGAATACGATCGACCCCCGTTCCATAATAAGGGATTCAAGTTCTAGTGCTACTCTCTGGGCCATCCGCCTTTATCCTTCGTTGCATCCGCCATATTATTTGTGTTCGTTTGTGTTCGTGAACACGCTCATTTCCATAATGAACGAACAAGAACATAAAATCTCGTTCGGTAGTGTTCATAAACCGTTCGTAAACACATTTATTTCCTTAACGAACGAACACAAACAAGACCTTGTTCATGTTCGTTTTGTTCGTTTACAACCCTAAAAATAACGATTTTGTCCCCAGCTAAAATTACAGTCTTACCATTCTTGTAGCTTTTGACAAATCCCAGTCAAATTTGCAATTTTGTCATAAGTTTAAAATTACAGTCTTGTCATCCTTTTAGTTTTTTTTAGCAAAACAATGGTAGTGTTTGTTTTAATGGCCAGGCCGTCTGACACTTCCCCATCGGCCAGGACAAATTACAATTTACCCTCGTCTTAAAGTTACAATTTTGCCCGCAGTTCAAATTTACGATTTTGCGCCCAACTTAGACGAGGCATAAAACTAGTTCATGTTAAATTGTAAAAAATAAAATTTTGAAATAATAAAAAGAGTTGATTACTGTTTTCGTTCCTGTGGTTTGTCAAAAATCACTATTTCAATCCATTAGTTTAAAAATTGCGATTTCAGTCCCTGTGGTTTCACTTTCGTAACCATTTCAGTCCACCTCGTAACCATTTTAGTCCATGTACTTACAGAATAAATGGATTGAAATGGTTACGAAAGTGAAACCACAGGGACTGAAATGGTTACGAAAGTGAAACCACAGGGACTGAAATCGTAATTTTTAAACTAATGGACTGAAATAGTGATTTTTGACAAACCACAGGGATGAAAACAGTAATTAACTCTAATAAAAATAAAAGAGGGAAATTAAATATCCTAGTGTGTGTGTGAGAGAGAGATAGAGATGGCATGGGAGTATAGAAACCAAACCAAAACCAGAAGGAGGTTGTCAGAGGAGATTCCCTGATCAGAGAAAGCACACCAATCGTCTTAACACCTTTTTTCATTCAACACCCCTCGTGAACCTCTGCCTCTCTCTGCCTGTCACTCCGAATATATACCCTTACCCCACCCCACCCCTCACTATACATACATACATCTCACCTTTGTATCTATATATTCTTTCAGTGCCCCTGCACCCTCCCCTATGCATTCGTCTTGTCCAATTACTTACTTTTCCCTACAGCCCCCACCCTTCTCTATTAACCTTTTTCTCCTTTTTATTCCATCTTCCATATAATATTATTTACAGTGTGTCTTGTGAGGCCAATGAGGTAGTGGTGGAGTGGTAAGGGGGATACTTGATGATTTAAGAGACCCAAGTTCAATTCCTGACCTACCTATTATTTTCTGCGGCACCTGGTGATGATGGGAGACTAGGCGAAAAGGTGGAGATCGCTAGTTCAACCCTTGAACTGAGTGAGTTTTACCTCACCACACTGTCGTGAGGGTTTTCCCCTGTTCGGAGGCGAGTGTATCCCGATGTGGTGAATTTTGCCAGTAGCCCATTTGGAGGATTCGTTGGCCGTTCAAATAAAGAGTGTGTCTTGTGAGGCTTCATTTCATTGGGGTTTAATGTGAAAGTAAAAAAAGTGTTGTCATGTAGGCATTACGTAGGTGTTAAGTAAACGTGTTTTTATCATCCTTTACACCACTAAGGTATGTTGTGTGATTTTAGTAGGCTTTAAGTGAAATTTGATATTAGTTGAGGTGGCGGTGTTCATGCCTCATGCCCTGCTGAGGTGGCAGCAATCAGGGGCGGATCTAGCATAGGCAGAAGGGTAGTCCGTGCTACCCCTCAACTTTCTTGGCGCAATATACTTTTAGTGCAATTTTTTTTCATTTTTCTTCTTCATTTTATGTCTCATCTACTACTGAAAAAAAACTAGCCTGTGCTCCCATTTAACTTTTCTTGTAAATTCATCACTGACAGAAATAACGCTCCTTTGAAGCCCCCATAATGAATAGCTTTATGCTTAAAATTTAAAGCGGGCGGGGATTTCGGCAAAAAAGGAGGCTCCGGTGAACTTTCTGACGGATCCGCTCGATGGGAGGTCTACTCTTCGACCAGCTGATATTCTTGTGTTTGGGTGGGCCAGGGGAAAACACGCTTGTGTGGACCTTACAGGAGTGTCCCCTCTTGTTGGACTCAGGGATAATGGGTTTGTTGCTGGCCAAGCTGCGTTGAAAGCGGAATCAAGCAAAGTCGCTAAACACGAGAAGGCTTGTTTAGAGAATCAACATGTGTTTATCCCATTCGCTTTTGATACATTTGGTTCCCTAGCCCCAGAGGCTGTGGAATTTCTAAACAGGGTCCAACAGGTTGTGAATAGTAATCTCTCAACCTTTAAGGGTCGTTTCGTCTTTAGTAGGATTGGTTTTGCAATTCAAAAGGGGATTGCGGCGCAGCTTGTTGCCCGTTTACCTGCCACTTATTTGTAAATTGCTACTTTGGTATTTTAATGTGAATTTTAATTACTGCTAAAAAAAAAAAAAAAAAATTTAATCTATTGATTACAACAAGTTTAATCGGTGACGAATCAAAAATTGAAACAAGAAAAGATGATTCGGATTCAATTAAGTACAATACAAGGATGAACAAACAAACATAGAACATATAGGACTAGAACCCTTAACTACTCTAAAATCTACATTACTATCCACCACCTGACTTAACCCTAAACTACTTTGAGGAGTCTCACTTTTAGTATGTCGCTTTTTTTTTAAACGGCGACTATTTATTCAAACGAAGAAATAGGACAAAGGGGCGAGCAGGAAGCTGGGAGACCCGACATACAAAAACAAATTACAAAGCTACAAACCCTTTAGTACAAAGGCTCTTAGATGGCCAAGGGTTCTTACATTACGGATGCTCTAATGCTATCTCTATTTTTTTCAAAGGGCTAATGCTATCTCTAATACATGAGTATCTGTCTAATTAAATTTCAAGCTATTAGATCCGGATATTGAAATTTTGATTTTTGAAAATACATTGATTGTGATTCAGAACTCAAAAAACCAAATCAAGTTTGAATTTAGGTTGATTTGAATAAACAAATATATATGAAAAAATGCTATAAATGTAATATTTTTAACATGTATTATTAGCTAAAATTCATGTTCAAGTATAGGATTTTAAATTTTCTTTTACATTGTTTTCTATACGATAAGATACTTTCTTAGGTTGGACGGTATCCTTCTTTCACTTGCCCAACCTCACGGTATGGAATTGCTTCACATGCTTCACATGCCTATTTCCTCTGTATTTTTCCGGCATGCAAGACTGATGCAAACCTTCTTGTCGCAACAAAACCCAGGTTAAATGCTCAGACTAAGCGGTATGGGGGCCGGCTTAGGCCCGGCGCCGGTCCCCCACACCGCCCCCTCGCCCGGTTCCGTCGTCCCCGGCTGCCTACGCTCGAACTCGACGGGCCTCTCTCTCTCTCTCTCTTCTTTCTCTCTCCTCTCTCTCTCTCTCTTCACGGCGCCGGTCCTCCCACACCGCCCCCCTAGCCCATCCTTGGAGGACTTGCCTCTTCCATAACTTCCAGTCTTATAGATGCCATCTAGACTAAATTTTAGTTGCTCCACTTGCCAAAATCCTTCTTGCCACAAACATACCCTCCACCCTTAGACCATGTGTAGTGATAATGCCCCTACCTTTGGGCGTTTTGCGTCATGTGGCAGCCCAGTCAGCAATGAGGCATTATTGGGCGTTTTCTAAAATGAATGTAGTGGAGATGTGAACATTGTGGTGTAATAGACCATGTGTAGTGATAATGCCCCTACCTTTGGGCGTTTTGCGTCATGTGGCAGCCCAGTCAGCAATGGGGCATTATTGGGCGTTTTCTAAAATGAATGTAGTGGAGATGTGAACATTGTGGTGTAATAGAATTAAATAAAAAACCATAAAAATATTATTGGACAAATGGAGCATGGAAACAGGTGATTGGCCAAAAGAATTGGAGCAGGGCGATGAAAATAAAACGCCAAAACCAACTTTTGTGAAAAAAAAAACGCCCACGGGGGCCATACATGGGGTGGTTGGACGTGCATTTGTAAAAAAAAATGCCCGAAAATTGTACAACTACGCATGGTCTTATATTTAACATGTATTACCACCATACTATAAGATGAAGAAATAAATAACTTGAATAAAAAAAAAAGAATAATTGTAGCATTTAGCAACTCATACCAACTAAAATTCAAATTTGTCTACCTTATTAACTAGCTCACAACTTTTTTTCGTGGTTGTAAAACAAGGTCTTAAAGGCTGAGTACTCGTTACAAACTAGGTTGTCGATGCCCGATTACTCTTCGTATAAGCCAAATACTCCCCCAGTATTCTCCGCCTAGAGCCCTAGACCACGTACTCTCAAATTCAACTATGGAGCGTTTAGCGACTTTTGTAACAATGTTTTTTTGTTTGCTGTTTAAGAGAAACTTACAAGAATCACCTATTATAGATTTACTCTCATCCAAACATAATTAACCGTAGAGTTTTGTTTTGTCTATAACAATATTTGACCGAATAAAACCTGTGGATTGGAAATGGAAGTGTTTATACTATAATGTATGGGAAGTCATAATATACAATAGTATATGGACTGTAGACTGTTGAATGGCCTGTTGCCAAACAGTGATTAAATTACTAACTAATTTATTAATTACGAAGAAAACAAAAATATGGAATAGGTGTTGAGAAAGAGAATGTATTGAAGGTTCCGCCATCCCCCCGGCATACCGCTTAAAAAGATTCAAACTTGTTTCCTGTGTAACCTTTTTTAAATAAATTAAAGAGTTAAATGTCATTTTAGTCCCTGTGGTTTGGGCCATTTTACGAGTTTAGTCCAAATGTTTCATTTTTAACCTGTGGGTCCAAAAAGGTTTCACAGTTACCATTTTAGTCCACTGGGTTAACTTCATCCATTTTTTCTGTTAACGAGAAGGCCAATTCGGTCATTTTATAGGGCTGAATTGCCCTTTTAGTTAACAGAATTACATACAAAATGACCAAATTGGCCTTCTCGTTAACAGAAAAAATGGAATAAGTTAACCAAGTGGACTAAAATGACAACTGCGAAACCTTTTTGGACCCACAGGTTAAAAATGAAACCTTTGGACTAAACTGTCAAAATTGCCCAAACCACAGGGACTAAAATGGCATTTAACTCTAAATTAAATAAATAAATGTTCATATATTGGTCTTGAATAGTTGAATATCTAAGTTTAAACTATTATAACAAAATCATTCAAATACCATGATAAATTTGGTTTTGTTTGTCTCAATAACGGTAAGATATTACTTTACGCCGGTACGTCACTAGTCATCAAATTAGTTTTAAAGAATTTTTTTTACTTACTAGTCTATATGTGATGAAACATTTAAAGTTAAATCATAAATAAATCTATTACATATTATAATTTTAATACATTTTAGTATCTAAGTATAATTGAAATAAACAAAACCAAATTGATACTTGAAAGTATGTATGTTATTTTGATATGTAAATAGTCTAAGCATATATTATTTTTTTTGATATAACCTTTACAATATTTGATTAGTCTAAGCATATATTATTTTTTTTCTAAACAAAACACGTTTTCATTATATAATATATATTTAATATATAACAATGAGAAGTTACATGTACTGACGTGAGATTTTTTTTTTGTCTTTCAGTGTCTTTATGGTTTTTTTTACAATCCTTCGATTTTCTAAAGAATTTGTAATCAATTTTTATGTGATTATTTTTATGTACGTGACTTTGTAATCAATTTTTACGTGATTATTTTTATGTATGTATTATTATAAATTTAGGTTGATTTATGTTTCAGTATTATTCTTTTTCTGGACATGGGTAGACATAAATATAATACGTTTTTTTTTTTTTTTTATCTTTTTAGTTGGCTTACATTTTGACATAAATTTTGTTTTAAAACAAGTCGGGTCAAATATAATACGTTTTCATTAGATGATTAAAATTTGAGTTACTTTATGTTTTGCTGTTGCCGCAACGCGGCGTACCATTCTTTAACATAACAAAAACTTAATTTTCTTACGTACTTATTTTTATATATGTGTCGGTATTTTTTTTTTTTTGGGTAAAGAATTATATATATATGTGTCGGTATAAGTTAGTTTCAACGTAAATTTCTTTCACAGATAAGTCGGATCAAATATAATACGTTTTCGTGCTTATTTTTATGTATGTTTCTAGTTTGTCTATGTTTTGATGTAACTTTTCTTCATAAACAAGTCGGGTCAAATATAATAGGTTTTCATTAGACGATACAAATTCAAGTTACTTTACATTTTGAAACCGCCGCAACACGCGGAAAATTTACTACTTAATTTTATTATCAACTTTATAGGAAAGAGATTCAAAATTTACTGGATCCATTTAAAGAAAATGTCTTAAGTGAAAATAATCGACTAGACTAACTAAGTAGAACTCTAGAAGCACCAATGATCAAAACAATGATCAAAAGGACAAATATAACATTACATTAGTCAAGCTTTTTTTTTTCCAACAGTATTGATAAACCTCATGTCTTGTGAGTTGTGACTATTGATCATGTGAATCACTGAAATCAAAGGCCAATTTTTTTTTTTTAATCTAGATACCATGATAAAATTGGTTTTGTTTTTGCCAATTACAACAAAATAACATTTATACGCCACCAGTGATCAAGTTATACATTTCTTTTGTTTCTAGACATAACATTTTTTTTATTTTATCTAAGTATATTGGATTTAAATAATCTCAATTTTCATCAAATTGACTGTTAATATTTTCATGATTTGTACCACAATACTCCCTACTTACAATTTATCTTCCTCTAACACTCACAACCTAACTGAACCCTAACTCAGTTAGTTTTTTGTTGATTTGGCATCTGAGGCGTGACTTTTTTTCTGCTGTTGTGGCATCTGACATAACAATTTTTTTTGCTGACGTGGCATATGAAGTGACACTTTTTGCTAACGTAACATCTGATGTGGTTTTTCTGCCGATATTACATCTGATGAGGCACTTGTTTAGTGACATGACATCTGACGTCAGCTAACTGGGTTAGGTTAATTTAGTTTAGGAGTTCCAGAGAAAAATAAATTTAAAGTTGGGAGTATTATGATAACAATCAAAAGTTAGGAGTGTTATCAACCAATTATTGAAAGTTGAGATTATTTAAATTTAATATCATTTTATATAATTAGACAAATGTTATCAACCTCACTTGGAAAAGGTTTTAAAATGTACTACATCTATTTGAAAAAAAAAATGTTGTGTGAATATAATCAATTAGACGAAGTAGAAACACCAATGATAAATAAAATCAAATATAAAGAAGAATATACCACATTGGCAATGATATTGTTAAAGAAAATATTTTGTGTGGATACAATGGACCAGACGAAGTGGAAGCACCAATGATAAAAAAGAAGAATATACCATGACCTCAATCAATATTAACTATTGATCATGTGAATCATTGAAATCAAATGAGTAAACATAAAACAAATCATTCAAATATCATGATAATTGAAATCAAATGAGTAAACTTAAAACAAATCATTCAAATATCATGATAATTGAAATCAAATGAGTAAACTTAAAACAAATCATTCAAATATCATGATAAATTTGGTTTTGTTTGTGCCAGTTACGCAAACAACGTTATATGTCAACCGTGATCAAGTTACTTTCCGAGTCATTTAGCGGGCTGGATCAAAGGAACACACGTACCAGCAGAATATTTATAAGTTTGTTTATGTCTCACAGTTTAATTTGTCAATTTATTTGTAGGATTTTAATTATGTATTAATAATTAGTAATTAATATAAACTAGAATTGAGACCCGCCGCAATGCGGCGGGAATTCTTTAGTTATAACTAAGTCGATCTAGGACTCGCACGTTATGTTAAACCAGTCAAACGGGAAAAAATAGACGATGTAAAAACGTTCACCCATACACGCACGTTGCGTCGTGTTAACTCACAAAATTTAGAATGACACGTAAAAACGTTAAACCAAAGACGCACGTTGCGATGTGTTAAGTCACAAAATTTAGAACCAAGCATAAAGAGGAAAATGAAAACTATAAAGGATCAAAGTTAAAAGTAAAAAAGTTGTGAGAATAGATTGCAAAAGATAAAAAGTTTTGGGTTAAAAGTAATTTATGAAATACTTTTGTGTGAAAAGTAAAAAAATCAATTTTTTTTGGAAAACCCCTAAAGCCAAGGTTACTACAACCATATGCATAACCATTTTTTCTTTGGAAAACCCCCAAAGCACACCCTGCATTGCGCCGGGGCGTAAAACGGTGTCAAATAGTACTAATGTCACACAACCGTGATCGACCACCAACACTGACTCGACCTAGGATCTGCGTGTTGCGACGAACCTGTCAAACATGAAAAAATAGAGGTAAAAACGTTGAACCACACATGCACGTTGCGGCGCATAACTTGCAAAATTTGAAACAAAACATAAAAAAGTTGAACCACACTCGTACGTTGCGTCATATTAACTCGAAAAATTTAGAACTATACGTATCGAAACGTAAAAACGTTATACGAAAGACGAAAAGTATAATTGACAAAAGTTGTGAAGTTAAATTGCAAATAATGAAAAGTTTTAAGTTAAAGTTAAAAAAACAAATTTTGTAAGGTCAAAATTGCAAAAAAATAAAAACCTTTGGGTTAAAACAAAAAAATCAAGTTTTTTTTTTTAAAATCCCCAAAGCACAAGTTACAAGTGTTTATGCATGAAAAAGTTACTTATTTATATATGGAATAATATTTCTTGAGCCCGGAAAGCTATCTCGGGTGATAACATAGTTTAACATAAACAAAATCAAATTGACATTGAAGTTTGAATAGTAAGTAATATCATTTTGATATCTAAATCTACATTTCTTATGTTTTTTTTCTAGACAAAAACATGTTTTCACTATATAATATATATCAACTTCATGATCTATTTTAAGATCAAACGTAGTGGGGCGCTATGGCCCCCATAGCGCCGGAAAACGCCTCGGAACACCGCCACGAAGGGCGGTATGAATGCCAAATTGAGGTGGGGCGCGAGGATTATAGCGGCGTTTTGATTGTTTAAAGTTTTTGGTTTATACATGTTTGGTCCCTGCAAATCGGAGAGGAAGCAGTACAGGTCCTGCAAATCGGAGAAGAAGACCGAGAAGAAGCCGGAATTTCAGTCGGAAAGTCGCCCGGAGAAGAAGACAGGGAAGAAGAAGGAGGCGCCTATTTTAGTTTTAAAGTTTTACACATTTGGTCCCTGCATTTTCTCAAATATTTAAAATTGGTTTTAAACTTGTTTTTTCTCTTATTTTTAACATCAAAAAAACTGGCAATTTTTTATTTAATTTTAATTTAAAAAAGTCAGAAATTAATTAAAAAAATAAAAAATTAATTAATTGAGTAATGATGAAGTAGGGGCTTTATGACTACGGGCTCTAGTGACATAACGCCCCATAAAGCCCCTGTGTGACGTGGCACGACACGTGTCGCATAACGCCCACAAAGGGGCTTTATGACCACGGATGGCCTAAGAAAATGTTTTACATGGAAACAATTTAAGCACCAATAATTAAAAATCGAATATTAAATTTACGTCGGTTTTAGTTTTTTTTCAACGGTATTAGGTCTTGTGACTATTGATCATGTGAATTATTGTGATCCAAGGCCAAAATTTCCGAATAAAAATAGTGATGTCTTATTTTAATAATGAAATATATTACTCTTTTATTATTTTTTTAAAGACAAATTTGGATTATTAACGAATTACTATATTACTATCGTACCATCAGCAGAAGCACCCAGTTATACCCATCTTCCTATACTAATAAACAAAAATCTTTTTAGACACATGTCATTCTCTCGTAATTTCTCACCCTTATTTTTCTATTAATCTCTTCTATTACATTCAAAAATCTTTTTAGACACATGTCATTCTCTCGTAATTTCTCACCCTTATTTTTCTATTAATCTCTTCTATTACATAATAATAATATTAAATATCAATATAACTAAATTTATTTATCTCTTTTGATTTCATAATCTGAAATTGATTTCCTTTTTAACTATAAAGTTTCAATCTTTGACAATTTAAGTCTAAAATTTCAATCTTTGGTATTTTAACCCCTTTGATTAATTTGATTTTTCACTTCTAATTCAAAAGTTTTCATTTTCTGCAATTTAACCCCTTTAATTTTTTTTTTACTTTCAACCAAAATCTTTTCAAATTTAACATCAATATTTTTTTATTTTCAACTTTGGTCCTCTATACTTTTCATCTTTCACAAGTTCTCTGTTTAACGTGTCGTTCTAAATTTTCCAAGTTAACACGCCGCAACGTGCATGTGGGGTTCAACGTTTTTTCATCTATTTTTTCCCCTTTGACAGGTTTGTCGCAACACGTCTATTTTTCCCCGTTTAATAGGTCTGTCACAATGCGCGAGTCAGAAATTGACTTAGTTATTTTTTCTCGGTTTTACACACAGGCTCGTGGTCATGTAAGAAACATTTGCCTTTCATCTAACATGATATAACTAACGAATCCCCGCCGCATTGCGGCGGGTGGTAATTCTTATAAGAAATGCATTTTTCTTTTATTATTCATTTAAGAAAACTCGACATCAAAGATTTTGATGCTGACTTTACACATAAATTTTGCTTATGTAATCATCATTGGCGAAGCATAGTGGGGGCGGGAGGGGGCGGCCGACCCCCGAACTTTTCGCTCAGTAGTGGAGAGTATGTAGTTTTCGTATAGAAATTTTTGAGTATATACGTTTTCGACCCCTTGTTTTATAGAAAATTTTGGGTATATACGTTTTCGACCCCCCACCCCCCGGTCGGAATTCTCAAGCTTAATTCGCCACTGGTTATCATTAAGTATTTCTTGTGTTTATGTTTGTTATCATTCAAACTTTTATAAAGAAAATGACCTGTAAAATCATTTTTTATGCTAAACAATATACATTACACATAAGTTTTGCTTATTTAATCATTAAATACGTAAAATTAGTTTTCTTTTGAACAACAATTTTTATATCTTAATACAATATTACGTTGTATTTTAAATGATTTAAACTCATAACATTTTTTTTATAAAGGGCAAACACGCTAAACTACTAAATCATGAGAAAATACGTAAACTATTTCAAGTATATATTTTATGTTCTAGTATTTTTATAATTACATTGGAATTAGTAACTGGCCATTTTTTAATTGTAATACTTAGGGGAGGGGGGTGGTCACTAGTGATAAAATTTCATCACTCACAATATCCAATCATGTTCCGCCATGTCAGCAACCATTTTTCCATCATTCACAACCTTTTTTAGTGGGGGTGGTCATCACTCACCACCACACCCAACAATTTTCCCCCAACCAACAATTACACTCACAAAAAAAACCATCACGATGTTGAAAAAATCACGGAATCATCAAACCGTGGAACAATCACGCGTTATACTTGGAGTGGGGGTGGGATTTTGTGATGTTCCACGTGTTGAAGTTTGTATCACGCGTTATAAACCATCCGCCCCGCCAGGCCTTATACGCATATTTTTATCAATGATCAACTCTTTCATGTTGAGTTTTATTGAAGTATCTAACTTTTTGAGTATCTAATTGTTTACGTATATATCTAATGTCCACATCGTTTTTTCTTTACGTGTCTTTGTTTTCGTAAAAGACGAGTAAAATAAAACGGATAAATGTAAACGTTTGTGTGACATAAATACTTATAACAAATATATTAAAAATCATTTTTTTCCAGCTTAAGAACTTTTGAAAGTATGTTTTATCAGGCCAATGGGTATGGGGGTCGGCTAGCCCCGGCTAGCTCCGGCGCCGAGCCCCCACACCATCCCCCTCATGTCCGGCCCGGCCCAAACGACTCACCCACGCCGATCTAGCCGAAGCTCTCTCCTCTCTCTATACACACATACATCTATACATACATACATATATATATATATAAAGGGGTTCATCCCCCACCCCCCTAGATTCATCCCATCCAAGCCACTCCTACGTGGCGCCTACGTGGCGGCTCAACCCATCCGAGCCCATCCTAACCATACCCATTGGCCTTATGACAAGTGGATTACAGTAATACTTTCAAGAAAATTCCTTCATTCTTCTTGGTTTCTTCTACTTCATTTTAAACTCCCAAGGCCACTTGAGCGTATTATCTTTTTAGAGTAAATTCCTGTTTTGGCCCCTGTGGTTTAACCAGATTAACCATTTCAGCCTAAAAATAAATCTTTTAACATATCAGACATCGATGTTGCATTTTATAACGGTTTTGGCCCATGACACTAACTTGGTTACTTTTTTTGCAGTTAAGTGTAAGGGTAATTAGGTCATTATATACCTTAGGGCTATTTCTGATAATTATAAAGTTCTTTTAATATTTAAGAGATTATTAATGCAATTACTCAAGTTTTTTTTATTTCGTTATTTTCACGATTATTATTTAACAAAATACGATTTAAATATACAAATAAATATGTATTTTCATTAACCATCTATTTTTATAAAAGCCATTTTAAAAAAGAATTTGTTATTTTACATTTTATTTAAACCATCGATCGTTTTTAAAATTGTTCCTTTTTAAACCATTTGTTTTTTAAAATCATTCTTTTTAAACTCGTTTGTATTTTGAAGTTTTTTTAAACACTTCATTTTATACCATTGTTTTAAATTAATTATTTTTTAAACACTTATAAACTACTCACTTTTTAGGTCGTTCATTATTTAAATTTTACAAAAAAGACGTGTATAAAAATCAAAAGAAATGTAAGATTTGAAAAAAAGAAACATTCTAATAAAAAGTTTGCAAAAGATCGTTTATTTTTCAAACTTTTTTTAGAGTGGTTTATTCCTTTTTCAAATCTTCCATTTCTTTGGATCGTTTGTTTATTCAAATTTCGTTATTTTTTTCACCTTTCGTTTATTAAATTCGTTCATTTTCTAGTTGCTTACACTTGTTAACTTATTTTTTTAAGGTTTTTTTTATAACCATCATTTTTTCAATCTTCGTTTTTTAAACCACTCGTTCGTTTAAAATCGATCGTTTTTAAATTGCTTCGATTTTTGAAATCGTTCATTTTCTGAAGCTATTTGTCCCTAACGACTATAAGTAAACTGAATACAAAGTTTAAAAATGAACGATATAAAAAACGGTTCTAAAAGGAACGATTTAAAAAGAAACGCTTTAAAAATTAATGACTAAAAAAACGAATTGTTTAAAAATTTTTAAAAATGATTTTAAAAAGAACGGTATAAAATGAATCGTTTAAGAAAAACATTAAAAGACAAACAACTTTAAAAAGAACGATTTTAAAAATGAATAATTTTAAAAACGACAGACGGTTTAAAAAAAAGGTTAATAAACAAATGATTTTAAAAAAGACATTTATATAAAACAAACGCTTAATGAAAATACATATTTATTTGTATATATAAAACATATTTTATTAAATAATAATCGTGAAAATAACAAAATAATAAAAAAACTTGAGTAATTGCATTAATAATCTCTTAAATATTAAAAGAACTTTGTACTTATAAAAAAACAACCCCTAAGGTATATAATGACCTAATTAGCCTTACACTTAACTGAAAAAAAAGTAACAAAGCTAGTGTCAGGGGCCAAAACCGTTATAAAATGCAACATCGGAGTCTGATATGTTAAAAGATTCTTTTTTTGTCTGATATGGTTAAACTGGCTATACCACAGGGGCCAAAACAGTAATTTACTCTACCTTTTATAATATTTATAAATTCACAGCTCAAAATCTTATTTTCATATATATCAGTTGTATAGGGTTATACACTTATACGGTCCGTGTAGAATAATATGACATGCCAAATACTGGGTCGTATAACGTTATACGATTCGTATAGATGGAGAAAATATTAGGTCGTATAACAATATATACGGGCCGTATACATTATATGAGGTTTGGGTCGTATAGCATTATACGGGTCGTATAACATTGTATACGCTATACGGCTCGTATACATGGAGACAAAAAAAGATTCTCCTATACAGCCCTGTACTGTATAACTCTATACGGGTCATATAGCTGTAAAAATGTGAAAATAAGATTTTAGAGGGTGTGGGAACAGTATTATCTTTATTCTTCTTGGTTTCTTCCACTTAATTTTAAACTACCAAGGCCATATCTTTATTCTTTGGTGGTGGTGGTATGCAGGGGCGGACCCATATTGGTGCCACCGGGGTCCCCGGACCCCAATCTTTTTTTAAAAAATAGTAGATTCGGTATATTAAATTGTATATGGACCCCATAAATAAAATTAGGTGGACACCAAAGAAATAAAAAGAAAGTTGGTGTAGTGGTAAATTTCCCTTTTTTCCACCAAGAGGTCATGGGTTCAATCCTTGATAAGCCCATTTTTCTTATTTTTTTTTAAAATCTAGTTCAAACCTCACTTTAACTCGACCCGAACGAGGACCGACCCGAAAATGGACCCCATTGAAATAAAATCCTGGGTCCGCCACTGGTGGTATGGTGGTGGAGTGGTGGCAGTTGTGGTGGTGTCATGTGCCACAACAAAAGGTGGTGCTGAGTAATGTTGTTGTCATGTCATGCGGGACAAACTTTTAGCCAGCTCTTCTGTCCATGGTAGAATTAGATTCCCTAACTCTTGTTCCCATCTTCTTCTACAACCTTTTTTTAATCTCTTTTATCCTTCTTTCTGTCTCTTTCGATATCTCTTTCGATTTCCCCTGTTTTTCACCACATTCCATTATTATTATTATTATTATTATTATTATTATTATTATTATTATTATTATTATTATTATTATTATTATTATTATTATTATTATTATTATTACACATTCGGGTCAGGTCGGGTTAGTTCAGGAAGGATCTGTTAAATAATTAATACTTGTGTTAACGACAATCATGCATTATCACATATTAATTGTCCATCAACTCACCATTAATTTAATTTGTTTATTTTTTTTTATTTATTTATTTTTTTTTTTTTTTGAACGGCAAATTTGGATCACTGACGGACCACTGGAGTATCATCGTGCCACCAGTAGAACCACCCGATCATATCCATCTCCACTAGGCAATAATGCCTATACACCAATTCAGGAGGAAACCCAATAAATCTGGGAAAACCCCCTTTGTGGGAATCGAACCCATGACCAAATGGTCATAAGCCTTATCCCACCCCCAAGATACCACTAGGCTATAATGCCATGGGTAATTTAATTTGTTTATTGCATTTGTTCTTTGCTAGGAACGTGCCTCCAATCATACAAGCCTATCTATTTTAACCTCTTTTATTTATTCCCCTTAATTCTCACGTATTCCTTAAATAATGGAAGTATTTTTAATAATATTGAAAATCATTTTCACACCTTTTTTAAACATATATTATATATAAAAAAAAAACCGGGGAAAAGGTACGTTTATAGTTTCATGATCCTTTAGAACTTCTCGAAGTAAAGAATCCTAAATACATGACACTTATTAAAATTAATGACAGACTAGTTAAAAGTAGTTTCGATAAATCGTAAAATATTTTCGGTATGATGTATTTTACATATTTCATGGATATGATGACATAGTTAGGATTAATGTGATTTTCTCTAATACTAATTCCTTTTGATTGATTTAGGAAAGTTTAAGTTGTCAGTTTTAGTAAAAGAGAAGCCTTGATATATATCATTCAGACTCCTCTAATCTCAAGCAAAGTACTTTAAATGGTAAACATATTTAAAAGAAAACAATGGGATGGAAAATAAAGAAACATATTGCAAAAGAGTTAAAAGTTTATTTAATTAAAATACTACATTAAATGGCATAAACACGTTGTTGTACACAAACCTAAATAGAAAATAATAATAATAATTACCACATTGACATACTTTAAATCACAATTTAGAATGTGAAATGTTGTTGTAAATAAAGTGGCTAACTAAGGGTATGATCATTAAATGTCTTCTCTTTCATCCTTATATCTTATCTTGCAACTTTAGGTGTATGTAACAAGTTTGGTCTCATAAGATATGTCATATGATTACTTCAATATCTATAGTTTTACATGCAACAATTACATTAAGATTGTTGGACAATTTGCACGGTTGGTGTAAGTGTAACATTAATATGTTACATGGTAGATTAACACGTTACAACTTTAACAACATAATCGTTTAACGAGAATTTGCGACATCATATCAAAGATTTCATAATCAATGTAACTCAACAAGGAGAATTTACTCAAGAGAATAAAAAACAAACAATGCGATTTTCTAAAGTTGTAATAAAGAATACATAGTTATTACACTTCTACCAAAGATATTTAACTAAGAAAGAAAAGTAACAAATTTCAACTACATTCACCGCATACCTTTTTTAACGATATATTTGGATCCTTGACGGACCAATGGAGTATCATTGTGTCACCAGTGCAACCACCCGATCATATTTATCTTCACTACGCAATAACGTCTATACACCAATTCAAGAGTACACCCAATAAATCTGAGAAAACCCCCCTGTGAGAATCGAACCCAAGAACTAATAGTCCCTAAAACTTATCCCACCACAAGATACCACTAAGCTATAATGCCATAGACAACATTCACCCCATACTATTCCGGTAAAACTAAAGCACACACTCTTTTATTATTATTACCAAACTCTCAACAATGATTTCATACAATGTTTAAAACATAGAAAAACAAGATATGGTGAATGTGACTATCATAGTTGTGATAGGCCATACCAATAAGGCAATAATCTCCCATTTAAAGACCACTAATGTAAAATCAAAAGTAGAAGGATGAAAACAACACACACACCAAATGTTAATGGACCACCTTTGTCACACATTCTATTTTATGTGGTTCATGAGTCTTAAAGTTTTCTTATTCGCACAAACTCATCAAATCTTAACATACTTCCCACTTTATACTCTCTCTCTAAAACTCTCTCTCTATAAAACCTGGTCTTCGTTGCTTAATCTTGTTTCTTTTTCTATTAAATTTGTATCATTTTTTTTGTTTTTCTTTTTGGCTTGAAAGTTATAATTATTATTATTAAAGAATGGCAGCACCCAACATGGAGACGATCACCGCATCACTTGAAAGATCTCTTCAAAGCTTCTCGTTAAACCACCGTACCACCACCACCGGAGACACCGCCGGAGAGTCAACGAACACCCATTGTGACCGGTCAACAAACTCCTCCGATGCCACGTTGGAACTCAATTCCAATATAACTCTACCATACCATTGGGAACAATGTCTTGATCTAAAGGTTTGTTTTTTTTTTCATTTTTTATTATTATTGCATATACATGTTTAATTTCTTGATTAAGATTTAATAAAATTAATTAATTTATTTTTTTTATGAAAAAGTTGAACTCGATTGATTATGTATGTATTTTTATTTAGGGCGACAGTGGGAATTATTGAATTGTGTTATTAAGTTATTTATTATTATTATTATTGTTGGTTTTATCAATTTTCTGCATTAAAATTCACAAAATCTGAAACATGGATCTTGCAAAATTTCCACCACTTTTTGTTGTTGCTTTCTTGGGAAAAAGTTAACGTCTTCAACTTTGAAACCCTAAAAAGAGCATACATGAGGGAGAAAAAACAAAAAGATATAAACTTTATTCTGGGTAGGGGTTAGCTAAACGTAACCCTTGTCGTGTAAAAGAATTTTGTAGAGGCGTACGATCGGTAAAAATAGGTTTGCGCTAAACGTATCCTATGGTTTTTAACTTTTTATTAAATGTGCCGTTTACCCTACTAAATTAGTCATATCATTTCTCTAATACTTTTCATATGATGTTGCGTGCTAAATGTACCCTGTTAGGGGGCGTTAAAGCATGTGGCTTAAAAGTACCACTAAGGTCTAAGAGGGATACTTTTAGCAGCACAAAAAGTTAATAAAATAAGAGGGGTACATTTAACACAAACTCCTCTTCTGGGTATTCGTGATTTCGTAGTTTTTGACAATATATGAGATAATTGCAAAGCAGACGGGCGAGATGTATTTCATAAACTGGAGAACCGGTATGAAATCGAAGGAGGATCCACGGATGGTTGACCAAAGTTTTAGCGGCTCCTATTACAGCGAGGAGGAGGAGGAGGGGGAGGAGGAAGAGGAGGACGAAGAAAGCTCATATGCGGACAGCGAAAGTTCATCGGTGGAGTCATCGCCAGCGGCTTCATCGTCGAGAAAAAGGAAGCAAAATGAGGTGGAAGATGAAGGAGAGAGTAGAATAGGAGGGGGGAATGTATTAGTGGTGGCCGGATGTAAGGGATGTTTCATGTACTTCATGGTGCCTAAACAAGTGGAAGATTGCCCCAAATGTTGTGGTCAACTACTTCATTTTGACCGATCCGATGATAATTAAATCTTTGTCATGTGTTATTTCGGTTTTGTTGGTGGGTAAGAAGTTGATCATCAGATCATTAGAGGTTTCTTGTGTGGATTTTAAAATCAGATTAATTTATGGTAATTCTTTTTGTGTATTGATGTAATGATTTGCTTTTTGTAGGTGATTAAATATGTGTTAAAATGATTATAATTGGGAGTTACTTGTAACAAGAGGCTATTATAGAAATTGATTATTTGTGACGTGCAAATTAAATGATTGAACACTAAAATATATC
This sequence comes from Helianthus tuberosus, assembly GCA_030545235.1. Lineage (NCBI taxonomy): Eukaryota > Viridiplantae > Streptophyta > Magnoliopsida > Asterales > Asteraceae > Helianthus > Helianthus tuberosus. The sequence continues at coordinate 12,830,030 of CM060397.1, forward strand.
TTAGCAAAGTTGGGGATGTAATTTATTATATTGGTGGTTGATTTCTTGATTAACATTTAAGTTTCAATCTTCTACTAAATCCAAAGTTTAATGATGAAGATAAAGTCAACACTCAGAAATTTCAAAATATTAATATTGTAAACTAGTGGAGACGTGTAACTTTTCACCTCTATTATTTTAATTAGAAAGTAAATTGTCAAATTATGAATAGATTGACATTAGGGTGTAAACGAGCCGGGCCGAGCTCGAGCTCGGCTCGGTAGGTTTTTATGAAGCTCGAGCTCGAGCTCGGCTCGCGAGTAAAACCCAAAGCTCGAGCTTGGCTCGATTCGGCTCGAACTATTTTGAGAACAACCTTGAACGAGCTAAAAGCTTGGCTCGAGCTCACTTCAACATCGCTTAAACGAGCCAAAGCTCGGCTCAATAATGTTATCATCATTATTAATATATTATATAAAAAAAATTAAAATTTTGTATGGGCTCGTTTAGGCTCGCGAGCCTAAACAAGCTTTGTATTTCAGACTCGAGCTCGGGCTCGATAACAAAACGAGCTCTATTTCAGGCTTGAGCTCGGGCTCGTTAAGGCTCGGCTCGTTCAAGCTTTTAACCGAGCCGATCACGAGTAGCTCTCGAGCCTCTGGGCTTGTTTATACCCCTAATTGACATAGGATATTAATGAGCTATAAACGTGTCTAAACATTGTTTATGGCATATTTAACTTATCACCTTAAATATGTTAATGCAGAGACATGACACTTTTATAACCGCTTAGCCAAACTATCTAGTTCTATTATTTTACTAACAATTGAATATGGATTTTACTTTTGTAACACTAATTTTGTATGAAAAATTCAATAGAATGGACTTGAATGAATCTTGGGATAAAAGCCCAAAAAGGGAATGAATATGGCAAGATCCATGGGAACAAAATGATAATTACCATATGAATACCCTAATATGTAAAGGGGTATAATAGCCCTCTTCCTCATTTGCAACATTTCATCTTGAGTTTTAGAGTGAGAAAGTTAGAGAGAGAGAGAGAGTTCACGACTCTTGCGTAAAGCTCTATTTAAAAACAAAGTCTAAAGGCTCGAGCTATTAATATCACCAGGGATCAAGGCAAACGATGGTTGTTGAATTTTGAGTTGAGAAAGGGCTAGGTCAATTGGTCAAAGAAGTTTAAGCTCAAAGTCACCGAGAAAAAAAGTTAAAGCTAAGGTTTTCAAATTAAAACTTAGAGTTAATTACTGTTTTCGTCCTTGTGGTTTGTCAAAAATCACTATTTCAATCCATTAGTTTAAAAATTGAGATTTCAGTCCTTGTGGTTTTACTTTCGTAACCATTTCAGTCCACCTCGTAACCATTTCAGTCCCTGTACTAACATAATAAATGGATTGAAATGGTTACGAAAGTGAAACCACATGGACTGAAATTGTTACGAAAATGAAACCACAGAGACAGAAATCGCAATTTTTAACCAATGAACTGAAATAGTGATTTTTGACAAATCACAGGGACGAAAACAGTAATTAACTCTAAAACTTAAGTATGTGAAAAACTCTATGCATGGGACCACGAGAAACGTTTATCAGTAACCCACTTAAAACCCAATAATTCGCTTATAAATAGTCAGCATGACTCATTTAAAAATACGGGTTAAACAGGTCAACCGAACATGGCCCGTTCGTCAACATATATATATATATATATATATATATATATATATATATATATATATATATATAGTGGAGAGTTCAAATGAGAAGAATCACAAATTAAGAATAAAAAGAATAAAAGGGTACAAAGGTAATTTAAACCAATCATTTAATTAGTCTACCCTTTATTTTTGCTATTTAAATTAATAAACCCTAATCATTTAATGAGTCTATCCTATAAAATAGTTGTGCACCTTACACAATAAAAACATTCATGCACATGATCCTACATATTCAACGTTTTCTACACCATACTAACAACGTTTCCTACACCAAGAAAACAATGTTTTGGTGTAGGTTCCCAACACTTTTAAATAATTTTACGACATATAATATTATATGTAGGACACAACACTTTAAATAATTTAGTCACTCCTTATAAAATTGGTGTAGGACCCAAAACATTAATGATGGTGAAGGAGAAAATTATGGTGACATTAATGAGATTGGAGTAACCCTTTATAATATTTAATAGTGTTATACATCAAATTGTCTATTCTACCCTTATTAATTAAAACATTAATTGAAAGTGGACAACAATAATGTCTTGATTCACAACCATTGATCAAAAAAATATAGGGCCTAGATTAATTTAGTTTTCTTCTTGCAAGAATATTCTTCTCAAATGAACCTTCCCCTATATATATATATATATATATATTCGTGTCAAAGATTTTAACCTTAACCCACATACACATAAATTTGGGTCAACCGAACTTGACCCGTATTTTTAAATGAGTTATACATGTTGACGATTTATAAGCGTGTTGTTGGGTTTTAAGCAGGTTATCCATAACAGTTTAATGGCGAGGATGAGTGTGAGACGTAAAAAAAATACAGTGTGCAACCATGTAAAATGAAAACGAAAAAACAAAAATATAAAAGTATTTTTTATTAAATAGTTAAACGGGTTAACGGGTCAACCCAATCCCAACCTATTTTTAATACAGGTCAAGCCCAACTGTTTTTCGTATGGGTCAACCCGAACCCGACCCGTTTTTATACAGATCATGTTAGTCGACCCGAACCTATTTTTTTCTTGTCCGGTCAAGAATCGTCGCCCTTAGTTGGGGGTGGGACGGGTTAATATAAAATAAATTAAAAGTATTTTTCTTTTCTTTAATTGCCAAAATGGCTCCCCGAGGTGAGAAATGATGCGAAAATGGCCCCAGAGGTGCGAATTGACATATTGCCCCCGAGTTAATAGACCACAATTAACACCGTCTAAAAAAGTGGGCCATTTTGGCACTTTTAAACCTTCCAAGGGCCCTAGTGATAAAAAAACTTTTATGCCGAAAGTGAAAAATCTAGCCAAACCTCAGGGACCATTTTGACAGTTCACTCCAATTAGTATTATTCCACAAATAATAATAACTAAAACCTAGATCCGATTATCCTTTAATAATCATAACCAAACGCACATTTCGTGTTAGACTGTTTAACGATTGTTGATTGTTGTTACTCATGCATACTAATCCAACAAAGACCCGTATTGATTTCAGGCAGGAATAGTATAAAGGTGGCGATTATGGGTTATGGTTATGGTACATGATGGGGTTATGATGTTTTCAAAGTGCAATAGAGATGTAAAAGCTTTATGATTTTTACCTTATTACTAGAACTCACTTTTGCTGAAATTTAGCATGTATGTCCAGTTATACCAGGCTTGGTCATGAAGTTACCTAGCATCTCGTGGAATGATATCCCTAGTTATATAACTATGTTTTATATTGTATAGATTGGAATTATCTAATATTTCCGCTACGTTGCTTTTATGAACTATGAGGTTTCTCAAGTTTGGGGCCTTACAACTTTTTTGCTAACTTTTATTTATCATGTTAATTGTGTTCTGTTATTTCTTAATCATGTTTTACTATATGCATTGTCTCTTCATCGCGTAAAGTGAGACGTGTCAATAATAGTGCTAAACGTGCTTTGTCATTCATATTATTAACCGATTACTAGGCCAACACATGTCGGCAGTGGAATACCGGGCAATCCTTAAGTACCGACTAATGATCCCTCTGTTTCCAGTTGATGAGCCCTGCCCAGTTTGCCGTAAGGTTTGTTTAGATACTTTTGGCGAGCATGCGGTTCACTGTAAGGAGTTGCCTGGTTTTAAATACAGGCATGATTTGGTAAGGGATACTCTGTTTGATGTTCTAAAGCGGGCAGGGATCTCGGCAAAAAAGGAGGCTCCGGTGAACTTTCTAACGGATCCGCTCGATGGGAGGTCTACTCTTCGACCAGCTGATATTCTTGTGTTTGGGTGGGCCAGGGGAAAACACGCCTGTGTGGACCTTACAGGAGTGTCCCCTCTTGTTGGGCTCAGGGATAATGGGTTTGTTGCTGGCCAGGCTGCGTTGAAGGCGGAATCAAGCAAGGTCGCTAAACATGAGAACGCTTGTTTAGAGAATCAACATGTCTTTATCCCATTCGCTTTTGATACATTTGGTTCCCTTGCCCCAGAGGCTGTGGAATTCCTAAACAGGGTCCAACGGGTTGTGAATAGTAATCTCTCAACCTTTAAGGGTCGTTTCGTTTTTAGTAGAATTGGTTTTGCAATTCAAAAGGGGGTTGCGGCGCAGCTTGTTGCCCGTTTACCTGCTACTTGTTTGTAATTTGTTACTTTGGCATTTTAATGAAAAAAAAATGCATATCTCCCACCAAAAAAAAAAAAAAAAAATTACATTTGATTGTGTTAGTTGGTCATGTAACCTACTTGTTAAATATCCATGTATATGTTTTAGAAAAATGACACGTTGAGTTAAACATGTCGTGTTTAGCTTTATATAGAAGTGTTAGATGTTCCGTGTTATATAATAAATATTCATATATGATGTTGTATACGTGTGTTATTAATTTTATAATGTACACATATTTTTTTATGTTGTACACTTGTACATATAACTTATAACTTATTTATTATATATTAACTTCAAGTTGGTTTTCATCTTATTTAGTGATGCTAAGTTTTCTTAACAATTATTGTCCCATCTTTCTATTCCATTATTGACAAGAATTATATATTTATAAAACCCACTAGTACAAGTTTTATTTATGAATGTCTATCAAATATTTATGTATTTAATTCTATTACCAAATTTATGGTGTTAATTATTTAAAAAAAATGTCGAAGATGAAAAAGGAATAAAATGGATGGGAAGAGAGGGGGTGTGTTTGTGTTTGTTATGGCAAGTACTGGGGACAACACCAAAATCACAGCATCAATCTCTGTCCAACAGTGATGGTGTTTCTGTTGTACCGTACAACCCTCTTTCTGCATAGATTCCTTCCTCTTTGGCTGTTTATGAAAGGTTCCTTTTTTTACCTTCTGATTTATCACTTGGTCAAAACCTTAGTTCCAGTTTCTAATGGAAAAACTATGTTGATTAACTTTTGTGTCCATTAAAAAGTTATCTTACTTGATCTATCATATGTGTAAATTGGTTATGTGTAACTCTTGATAGAAAACCCGATGAAATGGATAGCGTTAAACGTCTATACAACTTATTTACGATGCTTCCGACTAATAAATATATTATTGGGGTTTGGAATAAAATTGTTAACTTAGAATCCAAGCTAGTTGTTGCAAGTTGTAAAATGTAGATTTTTATGAATGGTGAGGTCGAAAACGGAGAGAAGATTCAGTTCTAGATTGATTCATGGATAGAAAATCAACCTCTAAAAGATGTGTTGCCTATTCTTCTTGGATTGGAAAAAGATAAATGTTGTTTGATTAAGGATTGTGTTAATAGGCAGGATTAAATTTGTGTTTGGAAGTGGCGGTGGAAGCATGATGTTGATTCGGTGGAACAAAACGTGAAATGGCATCGCCAAAGTAGTATGATGGGTTAGGTCCAATTTTTAGCGAATGAAGACAGGTGGTCATGGATGGGGGATAAGTCATAACATTTTCAGTAGGCTCGGTTAAGCGCTTGATAGATTGTGCGGCTGATTCAAGCCAGTCTTATGTTATGAAATGGTCTAAGTGGGTTTCAAAAAGTGTAAAACTTTTGCTTGGGGAGCGAAAAATGGACCGAATCCCTATGATTTTGGCTCTTCAAAGTAGGAACATTCAGGTGGGGACTTAAAGGTGCGTTTTTTTGACTCGGACATTGATTCTGTGGTTCATCTATTATCGTCTTTGGCTACAATGGTTTGGAATCACGTTACTACTGGGTGGCGTATTCCTCAAATTTACCGTTCTCGGTTAGAGATCTTTTGGAGACTCAATTACAATTTTGTCCCCTTTAAATTTACAGTTTAGCCATTGATTTTGTTTTTTTTCTTCTCCTAGCCAAATTACCCTCGGCCCAAATTTATAGTTTTGCTATTGTTTTTGTTTTCCCCCGTCAAATTACGATTTTGCCGCAAGTGTAAAATTCATTTTAGTATTTTTTTTAAAAAACTATGGTAGTGTTTTGTTTTAATTGTGTGGCTCGATGTAATATTTTTCGTACCAAGCGGTAGTTTTTCCATTGTTTTAGTTTTTTTAGCAAAAGTATTGTAATTTTTGTTTTTATTTGTTGACTCGATGTAATTTTTTTTCGAGATCATGTTAAAAGTAGTATGTACAAGTAACCAAAACATAGACGTACATGTTATGAGACAGAAATATCCGACTTAGTGCCCCACAACGCGGGAGGGGCAAAAACTAATTTCATATTATTGTGCAATATCCTATGCAAATGTAATAATATATAAAATAAAATTAGTTACCAATTGCAACACATTTAATCCACCACTTGTGGCCTAGTGGTAGAGAGGCTTGGGTTCTCTAATGGATGCCCAAGTTTAATCCTCACCTGTGTCACTTTGGTGGATTAGACAATGATGGATAGAGCCTAACCTCCTTGCAAAGGTGTTAGGTTCTATCCTGAGCCCACCCGGGTTATTGTCCCACAGTGTGTTACGCATAGAGTGTTCAGCTCTTGTGGTGGCACAGTGGCTGTCAAGTGGCAGTCGGCAGTATAGTTTCCCGATGGAACGACCAAGCCAAACTCTGATGCCAGCGTGGGCTCGGTAAGACAGCATAGTCTGGTCGGATTGAGGCAACGGGGCTCTCCAATTTGGGGAATGTGGTAGCCTAATACAATAAAGCCACCGTTCTAAAAAAATTGCAACACATTTCACTAGTTAAAAGCATAGTTGTCGAAGGAGTAAGGCGCACTCAAGGCACAAGGGGTGAGCCTTGGGCCTCAGCACAAGGAACTTAAAAAGCGATGACTTTTTTAGGTGAGACGTATAGTATTAAAATACAAATTTTAGGGGTTTTAGACAACTTTTAGGCTTTTTTGGGGGCAAGATTAAGCTATTTTAGGTTGATTTCAGGCTTGTTTAGGGTTGGTATGATTGTTTCAGATCTGTTCATAGAGTTTTTGGCAGGAATTTCGTCATACGGTGGTCTGAAAAATGTGCCAAAGGGCTTCAAAATGGGGCTTTTGAAGCAAAGCAAGAAGACTGCGCTGTGCCTTTGGTTAAAAGTTACAACTGTTTTATTTGTTGACACAGACTGTTATCATGTGAGTAATCGAGGTTATTTTGTTTACTGTGAATGGTTGAAACAGACTGTAATCATGTGAGTAATCGAGGTTATTTTGTTTATTGTGAATGGATAAAAATACACTTTTGACGGGATATGTATATGTAGTATATGTGTGTATATGGAGAAGAAAAAGTTAATCTCAAACCTTGAATTGGAGGCCGAACACAGACCACTGGGTGAGACTGAATTAGAGCTGAGATCAGAATGTAGTCGGTTCGTTATGGAGGCTGACCGAGTAAAAAATTTGGACATCAGGCAGAAATCAAGATCCAGATGGGCTTTGGAAGGTGATGAAAACTCCACTTTTTTTCATAATATTGTTAATTCGAATTTGTCAAATAACAGGATTAATGAAAATGGGAGCTGGGTTTCGAATCCGGTTGCTATTAAAGAAAAATTTTATGATTTCTTCCGTCACCAGTTCTCTGAACCGATGGGTTCGAGGCCTCAAATTTTATGTCTGAACCTTGCTGTCTTATCTGATGCTGAAGCAGCAGCCTTGTGTTGTCCGTTTTCTCTTATTGAAATTAAAGACGCTATTTGGGATTGTGAAGGGGTAAGGTCCCGAAAACATCATAATAAACATTTAAGGACCATACCACAACCTTACTTTTCAGCCTTATACCTTGCGCGGCCGCGCACTGGTCATACAAAAGAAAGAAAAAGTCAACAGTCTACCATCGCGCGCCCAAAGGAAATCATAAATCCTTGCGCCTTCTTCCATTAGTAAAGGATGAAAATCCTATACTAAGTACTTCCGCTTAAATATCCAGACTTGGATATTATTTACCCAGACTTGGGATTTATTCAGCTGTTTCTACACAATAAAGTGCCACACCAGATTACAGCAGTAATCTTCTAGAAGGAATACAATCGTGCACCACCAAGACGGTTGTAACCGTCTGGACACGTGTCATTACCTCAGGCATCCCTAAAATCACAACGAAAGCATGCAATTGGAGAGTAATCTCCACTTGATCACTTTACACGTGGCAAATCCCCGGCCTTCGATCTAAACCACGATCCGTGTGCTCTCACGTCGGATTAAGAAGCTTGACGGAAGGAAATGTAACCGCTTACGGGGTTAGCATCTTCCGTCAACTTTTCACTAACGGGTTTTCCCGCCTAAACGACTCCCGGCTATAAATATGAGAAAAAATCCAGGTATGAGGGCAAGTTACACACACTTCTCAAACATATCTTCTTCTTCATTACCAATACTTATTCTCACACCGGAGTCGGGTCAAGGAGAGAACCCTCTTCTCCCCTTGGCGAGACTAACGGTGCTCTTTTTTGCAGAATCAACCGGAGAAGAAGACCTGCTGGACCTGAATCAATCGAGAAGAGACTAACCTTTTTATGCGGATTCAAACCCCCTAGATATCTCGGTTCCGACCATTTATCTAGTGTTTGTTCATTGGCGCCCACCGATTCCTCTGTTTTTCAGTTTTCATCTCGTTTCGATTCAGTTCTTTTCATACTCTGTTTCCCACATAACAGAGAATTCATTATCTCACCCATCAGGTCCTCGATCTAAGTCCGAGGGTTCCGTAACCCAAAGTACCCAGATTGACGGAATCATGGGAACAAACAAAAGCAATAGTCATTCAGACAAAAAGAATTTCTCAGATCCAATCACAGAAAAATTCCCAGAGTACTGGTTTAACAGATGCCAGATTGCTTTAAACACAATTGTTATGCAAATTGCCAGATCCGAGTTCCCAAACATCAGATCTGGTGAAGAAATTGACATAGCAGTATTAGACCCACCAACACCCCGTCGAGGAGACATCCAATCTAGTCGTAATATGGATATACGTCAACAATCCAGAAGAAGTAGTCATCAAAAAGACAAATCAAAACAAATAAACATGGTTCAAGGAGGTCCGTCATGAAGACCAAATAAACGGAGCCATGAGCAACATTGGAGGGAACAACAAGTCATATTTCCTGTTATCCCCGGAGGACCTCAGGAAGAGCGACTAGTAATTATCACTGGCATTTTTGGCCATTACCGAACGGACTATATGTTCATAGATCCGGGAAGTTCAATGGACATCATATACGAGCAATGCTTCAAACAGCTTGACCCAGAAGATAAAGCACGCCTAGAACCGGTCGATTTTCCCCTCACCGGATTCTGCAATGAAGCTGTATTCCCACTAGGGCAAATAGCTTTTCCTGTGACTCTGTCAAATGGCGAGCATTCGCGAACAGTCACAGTGAATTTCATGGTTATGCCGGCAACATCGCGCCATGATGTCCTGCTCGGAAAAAGATCACAAAGAGAATTCAGCATGATCACCTCTATCCCACATGCTGCATGCGGATTTCCAACGGAAACCGGAGTTGCAATTCTATACTCAAGCAAAGAGGTCATGTATGTAGACGACGAGCCACCGACAAAGGCAGCCAAACCTTCAACATCAAACGAACCATAGAAATGGGTCCTAAACAACGAATATCCAGAACAGACCATCCTGTTAGGACATGCCATTTCACCAGCAACACGAGTACAATTGAAAGAATTGCTGACCAACAACAAAGATATATTCGCTTGGTGCCCAGCAGACATGACTGGGGTTCTACGCGACGTAGCGCAACATTGCTTGAATATCAAACCATCAGCTGAACCTGTCGCGCAGGGGAGGCGTAGCTTTAGCGAAGAAAAAGCGAAGGCTATGGACGAACAAGTGACAGAGCTACTCAATGCAGGAATCTTACGCGAAGTTAAATACCATACATGGGTTGCCAATCCAGTAATGGTACAGAAACATAGTGGCGGAGGGAGAATGTGCGTCGACTTCAAAGACCTGAATAAAGCATGCCCAAAGGATTGCTACGCGCTTCCGGAGATAGACAAAAAAGTCGACTCTCTAGCATCGTTCAGATGGAAGTGTTTTCTTGACTGTTACAAGGGTTATCATCAGGTCCAAATGAAGGAAGATGACGAAGACAAAACTGCATTCCGCACTGATAAAGGCATCTTCTGTTACACTAAGATGCCCTTCGGCCTGCGCAACGCAGGCGCAACGTACCAACGCTTAATGGACACAGTTTTCAAAGGTGCCATTGGCAAGACAGTTGAGGTATACATGGATGACCTCGTCATCATGAGCCACGAAGAAAACACCATGCTCAACAACATTCAGCGCACGTTTGACTCTTTGCGCAGAGTAAATTTAAAACTCAATCCAACAAAATGCTCCTTCGGTATGGAGGAAGGAAAATTTTTGGGCTTTATAGTCACAAGAGACGGCTTTAAAGTAAATCCAGAAAAAGTGCAGGCCATCCAGCTAATGCCATCACCTGCAACAGTAAAAGAAATGCAAAGACTCGCTGGGCGTTTAGCAGCCTTGAACAGATTCTTGGCTAACCACGCAGCTAAGTCTTATCCATTCATCAGCACGCTGCGAAATTGCGCAAAGAAAACCGACTTCCAGTGGACACCTGAAGCAGAAGCAGCATTCAAACAAATGAAAGAATGCTTAATCCAGCTGCCAACACTAACTGCTCCACGAGAAAAGGAACCATTAATCTTGTATTTATCTGCTGCGGAAGTAGCAGTCGGGGCAGTGTTAATGGTGGAACGAGAAAACATTCAGACTCCAATCTATTATATCAGCAAGATGTTTACCGGTCCGGAAACTCGTTACTCAATGATAGAAAAGCTAGTCCTAGCACTAGTACACGCATCACGACGCCTACGCAGGTATTTTTCGGGCCACGTCATCACAGTTCTTACCAATTACCACTTAGGCCAGATCTTATCTAAACCCGACGTGGCGGGACGACTGGCTAAGTGGGCAATTGAGCTGGGAGGATACAACATTTTCTACAGGCCAAGACCAGCAATCAAAGGGCAAGTTCTAGCAGACTTTGCCACTGAAGTTCCCATCGACAAAGTTCAAGAATGCGAGGCAATCCAGAACCCTATACCCGTTTTCGACGATAGAGTCTGGACCTTGCACACAGATGGCGCGTCCAATGATGACGGAGCTGGAGCAGGCCTCCGATTAGTCAGCCCGGACAATCACGAGCTCACATATGCCATACGCTTAGATTTCAGAAGCACCAACAACGAAGCCGAATACGAAGCGTTTTTAGCAGGCCTTCGTTTAGCGCTCAAAATGGGAGCAAGGAACCTCGAAGCTAATGTTGATTCAAAGCTAGTAGCTGAACAAGTTAATGGGCATTACGATGCAAGAGGAGAAGCTATGGCATTATACCTTGAACAAGCGCGAAGGTTAATCAGCCAATTCCAGACATTCAAGGTCAACCATATAAACAGAAGCGAGAACAAGCACGCGGACGCATTAAGCAAGTTGGCCGCAACTAGCTTTAAGCACTTAGCAAAAGAAGTACGCATAGAGGTACTCTCGAATCCCTCTGTTCCCCTCAAACAGGTTAACATCATAGAGATCGGCAGTCCGTCCTGGATGTCCCCGATCATTTTATACCTACAGCACGGGAAACTCCCAGAGGAAAAAGCAGAAGCTAGAAAAATCCAAAATAAAGCAATAAATTACGAAATGGCGGACGACATCCTATACAGGAAGTCGTTCATGGGACCATTACTCCGATGTGTTGACAAAACAGACGCGCAGTACCTGGTCAGAGAAATCCACGAAGGCTTGTGCGGGATACACGCCGGACCACGCATGGTAGTAGCCAAAATAATGAGCGCAGGATACTATTGGCCGGGAATGCACATGGACGCAGTAGAAATATTGCGGAAATGCGCAACATGTCAACGCCACGCGCCAAAGACACTTCGACCAAAAAATCCGCTAGTACCTGTCACGTCCGCCTGGCCATTTCAACAATGGGGTATTGATCTTGTTGGCCCATTTCCTGACGCGCCAGGCGCAGTAAAATTCATCATTGTAGCGGTCGATTACTTCACCAAATGGGTAGAAGCTAAAGCTTTGGCCTCAACCACAGCAATGGTAATCCGCAAATTTATATGGGAGCATATCATTTGCAGATTCGGGTTACCATTGCGCATTATCTCTGACAATGGCACAAACTTCGCCTCAGAAGATCTTCAAAAATGGTTCAAAGAAATGAAGATTGAGCATAACTTTGCCTCCGTGGCGCACCCACAGGCAAATGGCCAAGTTGAAAGCGTCAACAAACAGATAGTCGATGGCATTAAAGCGCGATTAGGCACAGCGCGCAGGGGATGGGTTGACGAACTCCCCAGCATCCTATGGGTGCATCGTACAATGCCAAAGACTAGCACGGGAGAAACTCCATTCAGCCTAGTCTACGGATCTGAAGCAGTAATCCCAGCCGAAATTGGTCTTCCATCGCCACGCATGTTAGCTATGGAAAGACAAAACAACGAACAAGAACGAAGAATGGATCTAGACCTCCTCGAAGAACGGCGTGAGAATGCCGCCATCACAGAGGCCAGGTACAAATCCAAACTAGAAAAATATTACAATGCGCGCGTCCGCGTATGCACATTTGTTCCTGGTGATTTTGTCTTGCGCGACAATGAAGCTTCCAACGCGGAAAAACCAGGCAAATTAGCACCAAAATGGGAAGGACCATATATCATCAATGAAGCCCTAGGCAAAGGGGCTTACACCTTAAAAAGGCTTGATGGGACGCTAGTACCCCGCACCTGGAACGCGCAACAGTTGCGCAGGTGTTACATATGAACTAAGACTACAATAGCGGAAGAACATACAGGCAATGTATTTCTTTATTATCCCTTGTATTATGAGCCTCGCGCTCTTATCAATACAAACATCATTTTTACTTATGTTACAAATTGCATGTAATTTCTTTGGTTCGCGAGAAAACAATATGGTCAAACATTGTACACCTCATGAACAGTCTAGACAAGGCAAGCTAACACGCCTTTTTGGACAAACGTTCACACATGAGCACAATACCATCTCTCATTCGCTCTACCTGATCAAAGTAATTAAAACACATGCAACATATTGTAACCCAAACATACAAAAACAAACCCTGCAGGGATAGTAGTACACCAAAATATGTATATCATCAAAGTGTAGCATAAACACTTAACAAGATCATGACAATGATCTTCAAAAATTGTTCAGTACCAAAAGACAATCTTTACCAAGATAAACATCACAAAAAAGGGAGAAATACATGGTTCCCAAAACCTACCCTATTCAAACAGTAGCATCTTCATCAGCAATCGGAGCATGACCAACTCGACGCTTCCGTCGACGATAATACACCAACTCACACTTACCAGGTTGAAGAGTTGGGAAACGAGCCATCAAAGCTTCAACGGACAATACACCGGCTTCTTCCCTAGTTTCCAATAGGCGAGAACTAACCTCCGGGAAAGGATAACCAGAGGACGTCAACTTACCGGTTCCGGTAACTGTTGGCAATGGTGAGTTAGCAAGAAGCAAGAGACTTTCAGCAGCCTCAAACATGTCCAGAACGTCCAATAGGCGTCGGGTACGAAGGGAACGACGGATCTTCATCTTCATACACGAATAAAGACAAAGAAAGTAACACCCACATGTATATATAGACACATAACTCCGAGAACTGGAAAGATATGATTATCTGACAGACTATCCTTTCCAAACGGCGCTACAGGAGCAAATGTCATATCCTCATAAATAAGGTCTGACAAGCGCCACTACGAATCCCAAAACAAAGAGGAAAAATACCCACTATTACTGCCAACTGACGTCATCACACGTCAAGGTATGATTACATTTCCCCTTAAAAACTCTTTTTTATTTATTTATTTTTAATAATAAAAGTGAATCTTCCCATAAAAGAACCCCCATTTCCACGCCCAAAAGCATTTCCCTCTTATAAGTCCAGTGCTCCACTTACTTGCATAAGTACAACACTAGACTGGGGGGACTTGAAGGGGTAAGGTCCCGAAAACATCATAATAAACGTTTAAGGACCATACCACAACCTTACTTTTCAGCCTTATACCTTGCGCGGCCGCGCACTGGTCATACAAAAGAAAGAAACAGTCAACAGTCTACCATCGCGCGCCCAAAGGAAATCATAAATCCTTGCGCCTTCTTCCATTAGTAAAGGATGAAAATCCTATACTAAGTACTTCCGCTTAAATATCCAGACTTGGGATTTATTCAGCTGTTTCTACACAATAAAGTGCCACACCAGATTACAGCAGTAATCTTCTAGAAGGAATACAATCGTACACCACCAAGACGGTTGTAACCGTCTGGACACGTGTCATTACCTCAGGCATCCCTAAAATCACAACGAAAGCATGCAATTGGAGAGTAATCTCCACTTGATCACTTTACACGTGGCAAATCCCCGGCCTTCGATCTAAACCACGATCCGTGTGCTCTCACGTCGGATCAAGAAGCTTGACGGAAGGAAATGTAACCGCTTACGGGGTTAGCATCTTCCGTCAACTTTTCACTAACGGGTTTTCCCGCCTAAACGACTCCCGGCTATAAATATGAGAAAAAACCCAGGTATGAATGCAAGTTACACACACTTCTCAAACACATCTTCTTCTTCATTACCAATACTTATTCTCACACCGGAGTCGGGTCAAGGAGAGAACCCTCTTCTCCCCTTGGCGAGACTAACGATGCTCTTTTTTGCAGAATCAACTGGAGAAGAAGACCTGCTAGACCTGAATCAATCGAGAAGAGACTAACCTTTTTATGCAGATTCAAACCCCCTAGATATCTCGGTTCCGACCATTTATCTAGTGTTTCTTCAGATTGTGATGGTGACCGAGCCCCGGGCCCGGATGGGTTCAATTTTAAGTTTATTAAAAGGTTTTAGGATGGTCTACAAAATGACTTCCTTAGACTTTTTTGATGAATTCTATATGGATGGGTCGCTTAATAGAAGTTGTACTTCGTCGTTCATTGCGTTAATTCCGAAAGTTAACGACCCGGTGTCCCCGTCGGAGTTTAGACCCATTAGCCTAATTGGGGTAATTAATAAAGTAATATCAAAAGTTTTGGTGAAACGACTCAAGAGTGTAATTGGGAAACTGATTTCGGAAGAGCAAACGGCCTTTTTGGCTGGTAGAAGTATTATGGATGGTCCTCCCGTTCTTAATGAAATATTATCTTGGATGAAGACTTCAAAGAAGACTGGTATGTTCTTTAAGGTGGACATCAACAAGGCGTATGATTCCCTTAATTGGGGATTTCTAAACAGTATAATGCAGCAAATGAACTTCCCCGCTAAATGGCGTAAATGGATTATGGAAACACTTGTTACAGCTCGGGCGTCGGTTCTTGTCAATGGGTCCCCAACCATGGAATTCGATTGCTCATGAGGGCTTCGTCAAGGGGACCCCCTCTCTCATTTTTTATTCGTCATTGCTATGGAGGCCTTAACCGGGGTAATGAAACAGGCCGCCATGGATGGTATCTATCGGGGGATACAATGCACAAATGATGGGCCTAATATTTCCCATTTCCTATACGCAGACGACGTAGTTTTTCTTGGAGAATGGTCTATGGCTAATGCCACAAGTGTGACAACCCGCACTAAACCAGGTATCCGTACAACTTAATTAGTGATTAATTACTGCTTAACTACTGTGCTTGTTTGAACTAGCTGATGAACTGCTACTTGATATCTGATACATGTACTTACTTGCATCATACTTTACTTACCGTCACTACATTATTTACATGCTGAACCCTAGTGGCAACCATGATGCACAAAAAGCACAGTAGCACAATACACGGATAACCTATTGAACATGCTGATAAAGCCAGCATCAGGCAAACACTGCCTCTAAGGCCTGTAAGAGCCTGAAATGTTTTGCTACACTAGTAGTGAGTGTAGGGATATAAGGGTTGTGGAACTGCGTCTCTAGGGATAAGTCACAGTGACTGGATGTGCCTAAAACGTACTCTAAGTACAAAACTCAGCACTTTACAAAATAATTCAGCTTTTAGTAAGCTAATAAAGTGCCAAAACATGAGAAAAATAACACTAGACACTTTCCAAAGTGTCAGGAATAAGCTGTGTCACTAAAGAGAGTAATAACGACACTTTAAAGCTTTGTTAACGCTTTAACGAATTACTATCCAACCAAACAACCGGACTATACCCGGAACATGAAAATATTGTTATTTTCATTATTTGTCTTTTTCTGAGCCAGTTAGGGTCCCCGTACACCCTAACACCCGTCATAACATACTATACACAAGTAACCAAGTTAATTACTTAACTTAACCTAACTAATACTTACTATCTAGTTGGAAGTGGACTAGATACCCCCCCCCCCCAACCGAATCGGTCACCTAGTGACCACCCCATGTACTTGCAAGATTTGCTAAATCTAGTTTGCTAAATATCTAACCTACACATGGACCTTTGGATAATATACACTTGCATTGTCTATAAGATAACACTAATCACACTTGAACTTTCATAATCCACCAATCACTCAAAACTCTCTCTCTCTCTCTCCCTTGGAGCTCACGGCCGAGACCACCCACCTCCATCCATCCGATTTCAAGTTTAGTTCAAGTCATTCCAATCACATACAAGTGTCAAGGGTCTCGTATTAGGGAGCTTGGAGCAAGCGGAACGCGAAGGACCTCTTTATCTTGCTTTTATCCACGCCATTTTCGTCAAGATCCTTCCCTAGCCTTGAGCTAGAGGTATAATGTTTAAATCTCTATCTTGAGCTAATCTAAAGTGGTTAAAAGGATTTGTATCGATTAAATCTCGTTAAAATGCAAGAAGATGCTTTAAAGTTTACTTAAAACTCTAAGAATGGTGGTTAATAGCACATAAATTGTGTAAATGATGTAGTAATTGAAAGTTGTGTTTATTTAGACCCGATCTATGATGTGGTAGCTTGGATCATCGTTTAACCCGGTTTAGTAAGATCATGGATCTTAACATAAGCTTGTTTTGAGTAATACAAGGGTTAAAAGGTGAAACTCTACCACACATGAAACATGAACTTGTGTAAAAGTGTTTTAACTTGTACCATAGTGTTTAAAACTAGCGGATCTACGCATCTGCAAGTGGTATTTTTAAAGAACCACGTATCAAGGAAATCATGTATTTTAAAAGATAGATTTTATACTAACAAGCATGATTTTATAAACCACAAGTGTGTAAACACTTGTGAAATGAAAAGATCCGACAAAATAACAATTTTTGTAAAAGATGACGGGAAGTTGTAAAGATGGATTTTCTCTAAAAACGAGGTTTTTACAAGATCAAATTATCTTATATGAAGATCTACTAAATTTAAGGAAATTTATACCACAGTTTTGGGAAAACTGCAAGTTCATGTAATTTTTGGCAATTTACACATATGTTGAATTGTTGTTGTGATAAAAGTTGTTCTGATCAAATAAAGAAAATTGTTGAGTTGATTTGTTAAAGAAAATGATACGCTTGAAAGCGTGGCCACCTCCAGTTACAGAGGAAACTCTGGCGAAATTTTTCTAAAAACCTAACACTTAGAACTATTTACACTACAAGTGTTAGAATTATTTTCGACATGTTTTCGGAACATAAATTTCGCCAGGACCCTATTTACTAAATATTCGGAGGTGGGATTTTCACAAAATTTAACGTGATAAATATATATTTTCACACACTGTTTATGATTATTTTGTGAAATACATAAATATTATTTTTAGGGTAAAAATAATATTTACGAACGTTAACGAATCCAAAATAATACGAACGCTTTCACCATAAATATATAAGTTACACCGGTAAGTAGATTACCACTCAATTGTTAAAACGTAACTTACGCACTTACGAAAATATTTATGAACGCGTATTTTAACAACGTATTATTGGAGAAAAATTATGTGAAATGAAAATATAATATTTTTGAGAAAAATACTTATATTTTGGAATTGGAAGGTATATATATATTAAGTGAGACTTAATGATTTAATTTGAACGCACATGTATTGAATCCCCCATCCTTGGGAAGGAGATTAACTACCAAGTATATACAGAACGTAAACACGAAATAGTTGTCTAACTATTTCCCAAAGATTTAACTATAAAGCTAAGGCACGGCCGTCCGTCTAATAGAATTAGCACTTGTAGGTCGTCGCACAGCTTTCTGATTTGGAGTACTTGGTAGAGACGCACCGACTGTGAGTTCATGTCCCCCTTTTCTCTAACTGTTTTCAGTTTTCTTAACTGCGGGGGTGAAATACATGTTACTTTGTTTACAAGTAGTTTATACATGGTATGGTTAACGTAAGGAGGTTTACTACTTAGATCATGTGAATGGGTAGGCAGAAACACCGAGGGACGTAAGCGGTAGATCTATCTGGGTGTAGCGAGCCCAACTCTAGGCCCAACAGAACGGACCTCTATGAGGACCAACAGAACGGACCTTGAGTGACTTTGTGCCCGACACATAAATCGGCTAGGTTGAGTCTTCCTACTTGCACTTCACACATACTAATGGCCTTGCAAACCATTGGTGATCTCTTTTCCTTACACTGCTACATACCAGGGAACTTTTATACTTACAAGTGTTTTACATACTCACTTGCACATGAACTCGCTCAACATTATTGTTGATTTTTCAACTTACATGCATTTCAGGAAATTAACAGGATCTGGCACGGTATGACGTGTTTTCCCGCTGCATATTGGGTTCCAAGGTCATCCCAGTTTAGGAAATGTGACTCTTTCCTGGACAAGTCACAAATCTTAAACTGCGTTTATCTCATGTTGATGTTTAAGACAAAGTTTTATGTTATGATGTTGTAAGTTTTTAAGACAATGGTATGTTACTCTGGTTTTAAAACTAAATCAAACGGATGATCTTGCATGATTTTATTTCATATAGCTTTGTTATGATTAAGCTATGGTATTAAGAAGTCACACCAAAATTGACCACGCTTCCGCAAAGCCAGGGTGTGACAGCTTGGTATCAGAGCTCTGATCATAGCGAACTAGGATTCTTTCTCGAGTCTAGACTATGATCACTAGGGCTCTCACGAAAACATTTTTCTGCATACCACTTAAGTCCAGATCCAAAACTTTTTACAAACAAATGTTGAGCACATTTTATTATTTATAGGCTCAGTCTGGAAAGGGCTGAGGCTCGGTCTGAGAGATCGAGGATTAGTTGGCTAGTGGGACTAGGAGAATTGGCTAGTGGGACTAGGAGAATTGGCTAGTGGGACTAGGAGGATTGGCTAGTGGGACTAGGAGGATTGGCTAGTGGGACTAGGAAGAGTAGGCTCAGTTTGGAGACTGAGGCTCGGTGTTGGAGACCGAGGCTCGATCTGAGAGGTCGAGGTAGTTGATAGAGCAGTCAAGGAGACTGGGAGGCTAGTGGGACTAGGAGAATTATGTGATATCTTACTTGGTGACTTATGTGATTATCTGATTATATGACTGATTATTTGAGCATATTTGTGTTTATGATACAGACTCATGGATTCAGCCGGTACTGGCGATTCGGACACCACTGGACCCATACCTATCGTATCTGATGACCTCGCATCCTCCGAGCATGAGGTGTACACATCTGACTATACCAGTACTGACGAGGATGATTTCCAGCCCTTCGCACTACCCGATGGTGCTGATGAGCTTGCAGATGACCCTCCCGCTGAGTACCTACCTCTAGTAGAGATTCCGGCCCCTATACCCTTAGCCGTTTATCCAGCATATGATATCCCTCTTGACGCCGAGGCTGACGGCGATGTTGACCTGTTTGAGGATGAGCCTTTTGAGGATGAGATCCAGGGCGAGGCCCTTCTTCCTGCGGACGATCTTCTGATGATCGCTGACGTTCCCGCTGAGGATTCGCCAGCACATTCTCCTGTCCCAGACTCCTTCGAGTCTGTGGCATCCGCACCTTCTCACACTTTGAGCGCACAGCACTTTGCACATGATTCTGATCCTGACCAGGCATCCTCTGTTGCACCCATACCCAGTTTCGCGTTTGACCATGATGACATAGAGGATTCTGATCCTATCTTTCCCCCGGGATACGACCCAGATCGTGATATCGAGTTTATACCTATGGATCAGCCCATGGAGGATCCAGCTGACCCAGTAGATCCTATTGACCCCGAGTTTGACTTCGAGATGGCTTTTGATGATCCCGAGCCTGTCATCGCTCCTGAGCAGGCAGCCGCTCTAGACCCCATACTTGAGAATGACCCCGTACATGCTGGCATCCCTATTGAGCCTGTTATAGCGGACCCACTTGTTGATGATCTCCCCGTGGATGTTCCTTTGTTAGAGGGCGACCGTGTCATTGTTGATATACCTGTTGACCATCCTGTTGAGCACATTGCACCTGTTCACCCTTTTGTTGCACCTGATCCCATCCCACTAGAGCCCGAGCATGCATTGTTCGCGGCACACATGGATCCACCAGATGAGCATGCACAGCACGGTTGGATACCTGCTGATGAGGATGTTCCACCTTTTCCCCCTCAGATCCCTGTTACACGACATGTTGATTTTTCTTTTCAGGTTCCTCAGTTTGTACCTCCAGCGAGGCCTGGAGAGGGTTCTTCCGCCCATCCTTTTGGGCATGTACCGATGTCTATCCCCTTCATGCCCCAGATGTCATCTGTTCCACACTCTGTTGCTCCATTTCATGTGGCACCTTTTGACCCCACCAGTGAGCCGTTCCTTTGGGCACCAGACTCTGGTATGCCACCTACTGACCCCTACCATTCTTTCCACAGGGGGTATACTATCGAGGACATTTTGATGTCTTTTGTCGCCCAGCACGAGTCGCACACGCAGCGCATCTAGGAGCTTGAGAGAGCTCAGCTGCCACCATGCCAGTGCCATGGTCAGACACACTCTCCTCTGCAGCCATTTCGACCCTTACCTCCGGATTATGCTGCCCGTCTCTTTACACTAGAGCAGGAGGTTGCTTCTATCATCCGTACTCAGCGAGCCATGGAGGAGGACTGGCTCCAGTTACGTCGTTTGTTTTACGCCCACTTTCCCCCTCCTCCACCACCATCTATATAGAGCTCATCAGTGCTGTTTGGGTAGACGAGGATGAGAAGACGGCGATTGTTGGATTGCACAGCATTTTTGGAGACTACATTTGATTCTGACTTTTGTTGACATGAATTTGACATTGACATGATATAGTTTTTGGACAGGGGTGATGTAGCCCCTAGTTGATTGATGATTGTATGACACAGGGATGTACTGATACACTTACTATGTGGTCTCGATATATGGCAATCGCAGTATTCTCATCATATTTGATTCGCTTGATTGCTTACTTGTATTTTTATGACATGGGATGTTGTGTGATTGGTATTTGCGATGTATTGATAACATGAGATGTTATGCGTTTCTACTATTACTATCGTTATATACGTACGCTACATTATGACCTGACCTACGTATTATAACATGGGAGCTTTACTATGGCCTGACCAACTTAAACCATCTTATAGAAGATGCCGCCAAGACGTGAGACACGCATGCCTACTAATGAGGCAGAGCTACAGCAAGTCATTGCAGCTGCCATAGCACAGTACGCAGCATCTCAGCCAGGAACGAGCGGAAGTATTAACCAAGGCAATAACAATCCACCTCACGGTAATACTAAGTCATTAAGACATACCGTGACCTAATTGGATAACTCTAGCAAGGACGCTAATGCCATTCATATGATATAACGTATGTGCAGGGTGCACCTACAAGCAGTTCTTAGACTGCAAGCCCGTAAACTTTGATGGCACTGGAGGTGCTGTCGCCTTTGTTCGTTGGGCTGAGAAAACCGAATCTGTTCTTCGCATGAGTAAGTGCGCGCTGGATCAGCAAGTCACCTATATCTCAGGGCTGTTTCTAGATGGAGCCCTATCCTGGTGGAATCTACAAGTTCAGACACTAGGAGAAGCTGCTGCCTACGCGCTGACCTGAACCGAACTGAAAGAACTTATGCGCAAAAAGTACTGTTCCCGCGCAGAAATCCAGCGATTGGAGACCGAGTTCTGGCATTCGAAAATGGACGGTCCAAAGATAGCAGAATACGTGCAAAGGTTCCATGACTTATCACATGTGGTACCCTACATGGTCACTCCTGAGTTCAAGAGAATTGAACGCTTCATTTGGGGACTAGCTCCTCAAATCATAAGCATGGTAACCTCATCCAAGCCTGCGACAATTACTGAGGCGATTGATTTGAGTGTGGCTCTCACAGAGGAGGCCATTCGCTTGAACAAGTTTGATGAGATCAAGACGAAGAAGGCAGAGACTCACGTCGAGTCATCAGGAGGTAACAAACGGAAGTTCTCAAACTTCAAGCAGGGCGCCAGTGTGGCGGTTAAGAAAGGAGAATCAGACTCGCCAGCTCAGGGTACAGCTGGTAGAGGGAAGAAAGGAAAAGGGTATATGGGCGCCCAGCCCAAGTGCAACACCTGCCAGCGCCACCATTCTGGTCATTGCGGGCTAAAAGTATGCGAAGCATGTGGGAAACGTGGCCACTCGAAGGACACTTGTTGGGCCACTGCTGGTCAGGGAGGCCAGGGAGGATTCGGAAACAGAAATTACAACCGGGGTGGGAATGGAAATCGCCCACAAGGAAACTATGGAGGTAACGAGAATCGAGGCAACAATGCTAACCAAGCGGGCGCTGTGAATCGTAACCAGAGGAATGATCAAGCTGGTGGAAGCGGGCAAAGACTTGGGTGCTTTCACTGTGGTGATATCGGGCATTTTAAGAAGAACTGCCCAGACTTAAACCAAGCCCGTGGATGAGTGTTCCAACTCGAAGCAAGGGAAGCGCGCCAGGACCCCAATGTCGTTACTGGTACGTTCCCTGTGAACCAACGCTATGCATCCGTTTTATTTGATACTGGTGCCGATTATAGCTTCGTGTCGCTAGAATTTAAGAATATGCTTGGTCTAGCCGCTAATAAGTTAGATGTTCCGTACTCAATCGAATTGGCTAACGGGAAGTTAGTAGAAGCCAATGAAGTTATCAGAGGCTGTGTGATCGAATTGGGAGAACGTGAGTTTGCTTTGGATCTACTACCAGTCCAGTTGGGAAGCTTCGACGTAGTGGTAGGAATGGATTGGTTATCAAGCAACAAAGCTGAGATAGTTTGTCATGAAAAGGTTGTTCGTATCCCAATCGATGATGGTGAGACCATTGTTGTTCATGGAGAGAAGCGTGAGACGCCGTTGAGGATTATCAGCTGCTTGAAAGCAAGGAAGTGTTTGCAGAAAGGATGTGTTGCCTTCCTGGCACACATTGTGGATAAGAAGGCTGCTGAGCCAAGAATCGAAGACATCCCTATCGTGAGGGAATACCCAGAAGTCTTCCCAGAGGACTTACCTGGACTGCCACCTCAGAGGCAAGTAGAGTTCCACATCGACTTAGTTCCAGGCGCCGCGCCTGTGGCTAAGGCACCTTATAGACTTGCTCCGTCTGAGATGCAGGAACTGTCAACACAACTTCAAGAGTTGTTAGACAAGGGTTTTATCCGACCAAGCTTCTCGCCTTGGGGAGCTCCGGTCCTGTTTGTCAAGAAGAAGGACGGTAGTTTTCGAATGTGCATTGACTACCGGGAGTTAAACAAGCTGACGATCAAGAATAGGTATCCTCTGCCAAGAATTGATGATCTGTTCGAC
Source organism: Helianthus tuberosus (assembly GCA_030545235.1). Taxonomy (NCBI): domain Eukaryota; kingdom Viridiplantae; phylum Streptophyta; class Magnoliopsida; order Asterales; family Asteraceae; genus Helianthus; species Helianthus tuberosus. Next base: position 12,853,889 of record CM060397.1, read on the forward strand.
CAACTTCAAGGTTCAAGCTTTTATTCAAAGATCGATCTTTGATCTGGATACCATCAGTTAAGGATACAAGAGGAAAGCATTCCAAAGACAGCCTTCAGAACTCGTTATGGACACTACGAGTTCCTAGTTATGCCGTTTGGTTTGACAAACGCGCCTGCGGTATTTATGGATTTGATGAATAGAGTTTGCAAGCCGTACTTGGATAAGTTCGTGATTGTGTTTATCGACGACATCTTGATTTATTCTAAGACGAAGGCTGAACACGAGCAACATCTTAGAGCCATTCTAGAGCTGCTGAAGAAAGAACAGCTGTATGCCAAATTCTCTAAGTGTGAGTTTTGGCTACGAGAGGTGCAATTCCTTGGGCACGTGGTAAATGGAGATGGAATCCACGTGGATCCAACAAAGATCGAAGCGATCAAGGATTGGGAAACGCCAAAAACGCCAACCGAGATTCGACAATTCTTGGGTTTGGCTGGCTATTATCGAAGATTCATTGAGAATTTTTTAAAGATCGCTCAACCATTGACGCTCCTCACGCAGAAAGATAAGAAGTTTGATTGGGAAATCAAACAGGACGAAGCCTTCCAGATATTGAAGGATAAGCTCTGCAACGCGCCAATCTTAGCTCTACCAGAAGGTACAGATGATTTTGTGGTATACTGCGACGCATCGCGCCAAGGATTGGGTTGCGTGTTGATGCAACGCCAGAAGGTTATTGCTTACGCATCGCGTCAGTTGAAAGTGCACGAAAAGAACTATACCACACACGATTTGGAGCTCGGCGCAGTGGTTTTTGCTTTAAAGATCTGGAGACACTACCTTTATGGTACAAAGTGTACAATCTTTACAGATCACAAGAGCCTACAGCATATATTCAACCAGAAGGAGTTGAATATGAGGTAGAGACGTTGGGTTGAGTTGCTGAACGATTACGACTGCGAGATAAAGTATCATCCAGGGAAGGCGAATGTGGTCGCCGATGCCCTAAGTCGAAAAGAGAGGATCAAGCCCTTAAGGGTTAGAGCTTTAGAAATGATTATACGAACCGATCTTTCCTTGCGCATTCGTGCCGCGCAGAAAGAAGCTCTCAAGGAAGGAAACCTTGAAGAAGAATATCTCCGTGGGATGGAGAAGCTATTGGTACCAAACGAGGAAGGAACGTTATGCTTCGAGAAAAGAATTTGGGTTCCTTTGTTTGGAGGTTAAGGAAGGTTATTTTTGATGAAGCTCACAAATCACGGTACTCTATCCATCCAGGAGCGGATAAGATGTACCAGGATCTCAAAGATTACTATTGGTGGCCTAGGATGAAAGGCGATGTTGCTGTTTACGTGAGCAAATGTTTAACGTGCGCTAAGGTTAAGGCGGAATACCAGAAGCCTTCAGGACTTCTGCAACAACCTGAGATTCCCAAGTGGAAATGGGAACAAATCTCCATGGATTTTATTACAAAATTGCCAAGAACGCCAAGAGGCCAAGATATGATTTGGGTGATTGTTGACCGCCTAACGAAGTCCGCACACTTTCTGCCAATCAAAGAGAAAGACAGTACTAGTAAACTTGCGGAAATTTACATGAGAGAGATCGTCGCGCGCCATGGAGTACCTCTCTCAATCATCTCCGATAGAGACGGAAGGTTTGTGTCAAGGATATGGCAATCCTTCCAAGAAGCCTTTGGCTCACAATTGAAATCTGAGCACTGCGTTTCATCCGCAAACTGACGAACGATACAGACTTTGGAAGACATGCTGAGAGCGTGTGTTATGGATTTGGGCGGTAGCTGGGATAAGCATTTGCCTTTGATCGAATTTTCTTACAACAACAGCTACCACACCAGTATTGGTGTCGCGCCATTTGAAGCCCTTTACGGACGCAAGTGCCGATCACCCTTATGTTGGGCTGACGCAGGTGATAGGCAGCTTGCTGGTCCCGAAATCGTCCAAGAGACGACAGACAAGATCGCGCAGATTCTTAAACGCATCGAAGCAGCTCGCCACAGACAAAAGGCCTATGCGGATCCAAACCGGAAGCATGCGGAATTCCAAGTTGGAGAGATGGTGTTATTGAAAGTTTCACCCTGGAAGGGGGTGGCACGCTTTGGAAAGCGTGGGAAGTTAAATCCGCGCTACATTGGTCCTTTCAGAATTCTGGAAAGAATAGGACTAGTAGCATACAAGCTGGACTTACCTGCTAAACTAAATGGTGTTCACGATACATTTCATGTATCCAATCTAAAGAAAAGTCCAACTCAAGTTACCGTTGCTATTCCCACCGACGAGATTCATGTTGACGACACACTCCACTTCGTTGAAGAACCTGTTGAGGTCACGGACTGGAAAGTGAACAAGACCCGCCGGAGCAGTGTCAAGCTCGTCAAAGTTCGTTGGAATGCCAGACACGGTCCTGAATACACCTGGGAATGTGAGGATCGGAGGAAAGAGAAATACCCCCACCTTTTTCCTAAGAACCCTGCATCTACAAGCAGAACTTAAATTTCGGGACGAAATTTATTTAACGGGGGGAGAATGTGACAACCCGCACTAAACCAGGTATCCGTACGACTTAATTAGTGATTAATTACTGCTTAACTACTGTGCTTGTTTGAACTAGCTGATGAACTGCTACTTGATATCTGATACATGTACTTACTTGCATCATACTTTACTTACCGTCACTACATTATTTACATGCTGAACCCTAGTGGCAACCATGATGCACAAAAAGCACAGTAGCACAATACACGGATAACCTATTGAACATGCTGATAAAGCCAGCATCAGGCAAACACTGCCTCTAAGGCCTGTAAGAGCCTGAAATGTTTTGCTACACTAGTAGTGAGTGTAGGGATATAAGGGTTGTGGAACTGCGTCTCTAGGGATAAGTCACAGTGACTGGATGTGCCTAAAACGTACTCTAAGTACAAAACTCAGCACTTTACAAAATAATTCAGCTTTTAGTAAGCTAATAAAGTGCCAAAACATGAGAAAAATAACACTAGACACTTTCCAAAGTGTCAGGAATAAGCTGTGTCACTAAAGAGAGTAATAACGACACTTTAAAGCTTTGTTAACGCTTTAACGAATTACTATCCAACCAAACAACCGGACTATACCCGGAACATGAAAATATTGTTATTTTCATTATTTGTCTTTTTCTGAGCCAGTTAGGGTCCCCGTACACCCTAACACCCGTCATAACATACTATACACAAGTAACCAAGTTAATTACTTAACTTAACCTAACTAATACTTACTATCTAGTTGGAAGTGGACTAGATACCCCCCCCCCCAACCGAATCGGTCACCTAGTGACCACCCCATGTACTTGCAAGATTTGCTAAATCTAGTTTGCTAAATATCTAACCTACACATGGACCTTTGGATAATATACACTTGCATTGTCTATAAGATAACACTAATCACACTTGAACTTTCATAATCCACCAATCACTCAAAACTCTCTCTCTCTCTCTCCCTTGGAGCTCACGGCCGAGACCACCCACCTCCATCCATCCGATTTCAAGTTTAGTTCAAGTCATTCCAATCACATACAAGTGTCAAGGGTCTCGTATTAGGGAGCTTGGAGCAAGCGGAACGCGAAGGACCTCTTTATCTTGCTTTTATCCACGCCATTTTCGTCAAGATCCTTCCCTAGCCTTGAGCTAGAGGTATAATGTTTAAATCTCTATCTTGAGCTAATCTAAAGTGGTTAAAAGGATTTGTATCGATTAAATCTCGTTAAAATGCAAGAAGATGCTTTAAAGTTTACTTAAAACTCTAAGAATGGTGGTTAATAGCACATAAATTGTGTAAATGATGTAGTAATTGAAAGTTGTGTTTATTTAGACCCGATCTATGATGTGGTAGCTCGGATCATCATTTAACCCGGTTTAGTAAGATCATGGATCTTAACATAAGCTTGTTTTGAGTAATACAAGGGTTAAAAGGTGAAACTCTACCACACATGAAACATGAACTTGTGTAAAAGTGTTTTAACTTGTACCATAGTGTTTAAAACTAGCGGATCTACGCATCTGCAAGTGGTATTTTCAAAGAACCACGTATCAAGGAAATCATGTATTTTAAAAGATAGATTTTATACTAACAAGCATGATTTTATAAACCACAAGTGTGTAAACACTTGTGAAATGAAAAGATCCGACAAAATAACAATTTTTGTAAAAGATGACGGGAAGTTGTAAAGATGGATTTTCTCTAAAAACGAGGTTTTTACAAGATCAAATTATCTTATATGAAGATCTACTAAATTTAAGGAAATTTGTACCACAGTTTTGGGAAAACTGCAAGTTCATGTAATTTTTGGCAATTTACACATATGTTGAATTGTTGTTGTGATAAAAGTTGTTCTGATCAAATAAAGAAAATTGTTGAGTTGATTTGTTAAAGAAAATGATACGCTTGAAAGCGTGGCCACCTCCAGTTACAGAGGAAACTCTGGCGAAATTTTTCTAAAAACCTAACACTTAGAACTATTTACACTACAAGTGTTAGAATTATTTTCGACATGTTTTCGGAACATAAATTTCGCCAGGACCCTATTTACTAAATATTCGGAGGTGGGATTTTCACAAAATTTAACGTGATAAATATATATTTTCACACACTGTTTATGATTATTTTGTGAAATACATAAATATTATTTTTAGGGTAAAAATAATATTTACGAACGTTAACGAATCCAAAATAATACGAACGCTTTCACCATAAATATATAAGTTACACCGGTAAGTAGATTACCACTCAATTGTTAAAACGTAACTTACGCACTTACGAAAATATTTATGAACGCGTATTTTAACAACGTATTATTGGAGAAAAATTATGTGAAATGAAAATATAATATTTTTGAGAAAAATACTTATATTTTGGAATTGGAAGGTATATATATATTAAGTGAGACTTAATGATTTAATTTGAACGCACATGTATTGAATCCCCCATCCTTGGGAAGGAGATTAACTACCAAGTATATACAGAACGTAAACACGAAATAGTTGTCTAACTATTTCCCAAAGATTTAACTATAAAGCTAAGGCACGGCCGTCCGTCTAATAGAATTAGCACTGGTAGGTCGTCGCACAGCTTTCTGATTTGGAGTACTTGGTAGAGACGCACCGACTGTGAGTTCATGTCCCCCTTTTCTCTAACTGTTTTCAGTTTTCTTAACTGCGGGGGTGAAATACATGTTACTTTGTTTACAAGTACTTTATACATGGTATGGTTAACGTAAGGAGGTTTACTACTTAGATCATGTGAATGGGTAGGCAGAAACACCGAGGGACGTAAGCGGTAGATCTATCTGGGTGTAGCGAGCCCAACTCTAGGCCCAACAGAATGGACCTCTAAGAGGACCAACAGAACGGACCTTGAGTGACTTTGTGCCCGACACATAAATCGGCTAGGTTGAGTCTTCCTACTTGCACTTCACACATACTAATGGCCTTGCAAACCATTGGTGATCTCTTTTCCTTACACTGCTACATACCAGGGAACTTTTATACTTACAAGTGTTTTACATACTCACTTGCACATGAACTCGCTCAACATTATTGTTGATTTTTCAACTTACATGTATTTCAGGAAATTAACAGGATCTGGCACGGTATGACGTGTTTTCCCGCTGCATATTGGGTTCCAAGGTCATCCCAGTTTAGGAAATGTGACTCTTTCCTGGACAAGTCACAAATCTTAAACTGCGTTTATCTCATGTTGATGTTTAAGACAAAGTTTTATGTTATGATGTTGTAAGTTTTTAAGACAATGGTATGTTACTCTGGTTTTAAAACTAAATCAAACGGATGATCTTGCATGATTTTATTTCATATAGCTTTGTTATGATTAAGCTATGGTATTAAGAAGTCACACCAAAATTGACCACGCTTCCGCAAAGCCAGGGTGTGACAACAAGCTTGAGAAGACTACTCAGATGTTTTTACTTGGTTTCGGGCCTAAAGGTAAACTTAGAAAAAAGCAGCTTTTTGGGGTAGGGGTAAATCAGAATGAGGTTCAAAGTATGGCGAATTTCCTTGGATGTAAAAGTGGAAATTTCCCTTTCAAACACTTTGGGTTAGTGGTGGGTGCAAATATGAACCTTATACGGAATTGGAAACCAATAATAGATGTGTTCAAAAATCGACTGCCTTTATGGAAGGCGAAACAAATCTCTTATGGTGGAAGAGTTACCTTATTAAAGTCTGTTCTCAACTCACTCCCCACTTATTTTTTCTCACTATACAAAGCCCCGGTTAAAGTAATTGAGTCTTTGGATAGATTGAGAAGGGTCTTCTTTTGGGGTGGGTCGGAGGAAAAGGCAAAAATGAATTGGGTGGCCTGGGAAAAAATGATTGGACCAGTTGAATATGGGGGGTTGGGTTTCGGTTCATTGAAAGGCGCAAATTTGGCGATGTTGGCAAAGTGGTGGTGGAGGTTCAAAAATGAGCAAACGGGTTTATGGAGAAGGGTTATTTGGGCGATTCATCATAACTCGAGGTCTTGGACGGCTATAATGGCGTAAATCATGGATCCAATTAGGCTTTACCTTTTTTATTCCTCTTTTTTAGCCTTGTTTTAATCTTTCCTTTTGACTCCTATTGTTATATATAGTGAGTCTTGTCTTGTATTTGGAATAAGAAAAATAATAGAAACCCTTTGCCATAATAACGAAAGTTATTATGGTATCAGAGCAGGCCTAATATTCTGTTTCCAAACCCCAAAATACACAAAGAAAAACCCTAATCCATGGCTGACGGCAAGGAAGATGCTGACGCTGGAAAATCCGAAAACAAAAACCTATCCGATCATTACTCCCAATGGCGTAAATCATGGATCCAATTAGGCTTTACCTTTTTTATTCCTCTTTTTTAGCCTTGTTTTAATCTTTCCTTTTGACTCCTATTGTTATATATAGTGAGTCTTGTCTTGTATTTGGAATAAGAAAAATAATAGAAACCCTTTGCCATAATAACGAAAGTTATTAGGCTATTCCTTTGAAGCTATCCATACCAGGACAGTGGAAACAAATACACAATATTCAGTATGATCTTGCTCAAAAGGGGGTGGATTTGAACTCAGCAATTTGGAATAACGTTGGTAACGGTTCGAACACCTTGTTTTGGCTGGATAACTGGGTTGGGAATGACTCTTTGAATCGCCTGTTCCCAGCATTATTCGCCGTTGAAAAAGCCAAATTATGTACTGTTTCGGACCGGTTAATCCGTGTCGGAGATGGTATTCACGTAGTTTGGGATTGGGCCAGGGACGTTTCTCACGAGCCGGAGGTTAGCGAGCTACATAGCCTGGTTTATTTGATCAGATCGACCGTGGTTTCGCAGAGCCCGGATACGGTAGTGTGGACGATTCATCATTCAGGTTTGTTCTCGGTCAGTCGCCTTAAAAAAGTCATCCGGGAACATAATAGGATCACGCCGGAATACGTTTTTGATTGGAATAAGTGGGTGCCGAAAAAGGTTGGTTTTGTGGCTTGGCGTGCAGAAAAGGAACGGCTTCCGACAAGGGTAGCATTGGCTGAAAGAAATGTCCGCATTGAGTCGGATAGATGTGTGATATGTGGTGACTACGCTGAAACTAGTGACCATGTCTTCGTGTCTTGCCAATTGGCTCAGACGGTTTGGAGCATTGTGTCGCAATGGTGCAAAATCCCAACTTTCTTTGCGTTTGGCATCCAAGACGTCCTAAGTATGCATGGTGGGATCTCCGGTTCACAGAAGAGGAGGAAGATTGTCCAGGCGATTGTACATGTTACGATATGGAGTATTTAGAATACGCGGAATGATGCAGCCTTCAATAGTGTATATCCATCAGTTCCAAAGATCATAGAGGAGGTCAAGCACATGAGTTATATGTGGGTTAAAAGTCGATCAAAGGATCCACTAATAACATGGGAAACATGGAGGTGTTTTGAAGGTCTTTGATGTATTTGTTGTAGGTTGTTGTTTGTTTTGGTGTGCCCAGTTGTGGCTTTGTATGTTTGGATTGTAGCTCCTTGCTATTTATGAATAATATTTTTCTCGGCCGTTCAAAAAAAAAAAGTATATGTGTGTATGAATTTTTTTAAAATATATTAAAAATACATGTTAAAGTTATCCAAAACAGAAAGCAACCTAATAGCTAGTGGGATGGTTGGCAGGTTGATTCTTATGTCTTGATTCATATCAAATCAATATCAATTATTGGTGTCTTGGCATTAAACTTTTGCTTCTAGTTTAGCTACAAGTGTTTAACACTATATGTTCTTTCAAAATGTGGGCGGTTTGTGGTCGTGTACTTAACATATTTATTTAATAACATAATTGGTGCCACAGCCCACAAGTTCTTTGATTTTACTGTATTGGACTATTGGTTATAACTAACGTTGATGTTTAGATTTGTAAGTAATGATTTGGTAACTATTGATGTGGGCTCTCCTTGACCTCCGTCAAAGCCATAGCGGGTGTGAAGAGGAAGAAGGGAATGAGGCCCACTGCTTGAACCAATTAGATTTGAGTTTATTTATTTATTTATTTTAATATAGTTAAAAAGTGTTTTATAGTGGACATTATTTCACACCGTGTAAGTTAACGATAAAGTCACCCGCTTATGTGACGCTGGACTTGAGACCACACCACCCAACCTAAATATATCTTATGATAAAACTATGCTAAATTTATCTTTTTGTTTTATAAACTTCTTATTAGAATATTAAATTGATATTTTCCAAATATTGTTAGTGCTTGAAAATTTGGATTTTATATAATATTTATGGCCCAAGTTATATATGTTGAGACTTGAGAAATGGTCAAGTAGGGTGAACCTGTCCACTAAAACGAATATTTCTCTCTTATTTATCTTTTTGTTTTATAAACTTCTTATTGTAGGGTAATAAGTCGAATATTTCTCTCTCCTAACATGTACGTCTGTATTTTGCTTACTTGTACATACTACTTATAACACGATCTAAAAAGAAAATTTATTGAGTCAACAAATTAAAACAAAACACTACCATACTTATGCTTAAAAAAACTAAAACGATGGAGAAGCTACCGGTTAGCACGAATAAAAAGTACATCGAGCTAACCAATTAAAACAAAACATACCATAGTTTTGTTAGAAAAAAAAAACACTAAAACGAATGACAAAACTATAAATTTGAGCTGAGGACAAAATCGTAATTTGGCTGGGAGAAGAAAAAAGAATAAAACCTATGGCAAAACTGTAAATTTAAGCGGGGCAAAATCGTAATTTGATTAGACCAATGGGGAAGTGCCAAGCATTGGCTCGGAGAAAAAAAAACTAATGGTAAAATTGTATAATTAAACGGGGCAAAAGCGTAATTTTGAACCGAGGTCAAAAGCGTAATTTTGAACCAAGGGCAAAATTGTAATTTTTAGCTTAGGTAAAAGCATAATTTTAATTTGAACTGGTGGCAAAAACATAATTTTATATTGATGACAAAATTGTAATTTAAAAACAGAGATAAAATCGTAAATTGGTTGGACCAACAACGGAATGGCAGAGAGAACATTAAAAAGTACTTTATCACATCCACTTTTAATGAACAAAAGGGCAGCCGCCCTTTTCCACCATTAGGAAGACAGAACTATTGCCGCACACAATTTTTGTATATGAAGGTAATGGTTTGGTATTGATTTGTAAGTAGTTTGGGGGGGGGGGGGGTGTTTCCTTGGCCTCCGCTAAAGACATAGCGGGTGTGAAGAGGAAGAAGGGAATGAGGCCCGCTGCTTGAACCAATCAGATTTGAGTTTATTTATTTTTTTCTTTTTTCTAATATAGTTAAAAAGTGTTTTATAGTAGACATTATTTCACACGATGCAAGTTAATGATAAAGTCACCCGCTTATGTGGCGCTGGACTTGAGACCACACCACCCAACCTAAATATATCTTATGATAAAACTATGCTAAATTTATCTTTTTGTTTTATAAACTTCTTATTAGAATATTAAATTGATATTTTCCAAATATTGTTAGTACTTGAAAATTTAGATTTTATATAATATTTATGGCCCAAGTTATATATGTTGAGACTTGAGAAATGGTCAAGTAGGGTTAACCTGTCCACAATGCCTTTAACATCAACTGTTATATATATATATATATATATATGTATGGGAAGGTTCATTGGGAAACACTAAAAAAGTGGGGAACAGCAGGGAACCGACTCAAACGAACTCCGATTGGACTCATTCCAGTGGCGTTTGAACCGGCTCGTCGAACCCTAACTAAGATCTCTTAACCCTAAACCCTAAATCCTAACTCCTAAACTCTAAACCTTAAAGCTAAAAATAAGGCTAAAACCTAAGCTAAACCATAAAATCTAAACTATAAACCCTAAAAGCTAAACCCTAAAGGCTAAAACTAATGCTAAACCTTAAAGTTAAACCCTAAAGTTAAACCCTAAACCCTAAACCCTAAAGCTAAACCCTAAAGCTAAACCCTAAAGCTAAACCCTAAGGCTAAACCCTAAAGCTAAACCCTAAAAGCCAAACCCTAATATATTTAGGGTTTAGGGGTTATGATTTAGGGTTTAGGGTTAAGAGATCCTAGTTAAGGTTCGACGAGCAGGTTCCAACGCCGCTGGAATGAGTCCAATCGGAGTTCGTTTCAGTCGGTTCCCCACTGTTCCCCACTTTTTTAGTGTTCCCCAATGAACCTCACACTATATATATATATATATATATATATATATATATATATATATATATATATATATATATATATATATTCTATAAATAATTGATAGATCAAATATAATTACCGTAGTTATTTGTTAAAATAGATATTTGAATATTGGAGATTGTAAACACTTAGAAATATGCTTTTACATAATGATAAATTATTTGTTTAACATACGAATCCTTATACCAACTAATATTGTTCTCTCGGTCTTGAAGGAGGTAATTTAATTGCCAAGATAGAGTCTTCCCGGGAAGCGTCTCACTCAAAAACGATAAAACTATGGAATTTTTTATTCATTCGTTGCTAATACGATCATTTAATATACGACATTTCTTATGAACCCTACATGTTTACTGTCCATGACCTTGTGTGATTTGGCTAGGTACCATCCCCACCATCACTACATTCTCTGTCTATGCCCATATTCTAGAGCCGTTATCAATGCTACATATGTGACACAACCACTACTAAACCAACACCATTCACCTCACAATCCCTGATTTTTTCTTCTTTTTGTCAAGAAACCTCAGTTTCTTCTTCCAATATTTTCATATGTATTTAGTTTTTTAGTTGAGTCGGCTCGACGACCATGAATTGGCTCTAGTTGAGGAACCAAGTTCAGGGTTGAATTTTAGCTTGATAGAGAGATTCTGAACTGAGCTAGGTTGGCTCGTATGGTTTCGATTTCAAGTTAACCATGTCTCTACTCAAAACCCACCTTGTGAATAACCCAACTTTTAATCGTATTTTTCTCACTAGTTATGAAATGAGTAATAATTCCTTGTAAAAAAAGTAATCGCGAATAACTAAGTTGCAATTATTACAAAGTTTATAATATTTATATCGAATAAATTATAAAGCCACACTATAAAACTAAGGGTAAAGTTATTCTATAAAAGGCTCATAAAAATAAAAAGTGTAAAAAGACAAAATGGATCGCAAAATATAGCACAAAGTCGAGCAAAATAGAAAAATATAACAGGATGTCAAAGAAAAAAGACATAATGAGTCACAAAAAAAATACAATGACGCAAATATGAAATTTCACAATGATAAATAAAAAGACTCATTGGTGTAAACAAAAAGTCTAAAATCTACAAGCTAAACCTTTAAAAACAACAACCTAAAATCTCACATCGTAAAGTTCGATGAAATGGTTCTAAAGCCGCTTGAAAGAGGTCAATTGGAGTCTGCCTGATACCCTTCTTACGACTTTTTATTTTTAAATGACTTTGTATTTGATACTACCCTTTGAACTAATAAGAACTCAATAATAATAAAAATACTCAACAAAAACAAAACTCAAAACTCTCTAGTCTCTTGAGAGTTGAGACTGACTTTGTATAATATAAATACTCGACAAAAACAAAACTCAAAAACTCTCTAGTCTCTTGGGCCTTGCCTAGACAAAGTTGAACAAATTTTGTCTTTTAAAGAAGCCCAGATCGGCCCAGCACAGCCCAAACTCAAAAATCGTTTATCTGAATTCTGAACCGACTCGAGTAAGAAACAAAATCAGTCGACCGCTATTTCCTGATTCACCGCCTATATCTTCACATGCCATTATATTATTATTCTTTTTCTTGTTTAAATTTCAATTCAATTTCATTCCAATCCTTTGAAAGCAATGAGCTACCGTCATGAACATTATCCTCCACCCCCAGGCAGTCATCTATTACCACTTCATTTCATTTTCCTTATGTTTATTTATATTATATTCTTAAGTTATTATTTTTAAGTTAAGTTATTATATTTGTGTGTAATATTGTTAATGTGTAGGGTATGGGCCACCGCCTCCTCCGGACCCGCGTCTCTTCGGCCCACCGCCACCACCGCCACCTGTCCATCTCCACCATCAACGCCCTCCGCCGCCGCCACGCCCTATGGGGTACCAAGGTTACTTCAACCGGCCGCAACCACCGCCACCTTTTTACAACAACGACCCTTATTATGATTCCGGTTGTTCTTCGCTGCTAACAGCGTGGTATGTTCCTGTCTTATATCCAGTGACGGACCTATGAATTTTTTTTTCACCTGGGTTTGTTTTTATCCATGGTCCATTTGGGTCGGGTAACATAACTAATTATAATTTGTCTTTTTAACTGATCAAACTTAGAGCTAAAATAGGTAATCATTCACAAAAAAAGATTATGCACCATTCAATAACTTTTTTTACATAAACGTTATAGTTCCATTTCCATCGATAGACAAATTACATAAGAATGACAGACAAATGGATAACAAGCTGCGTCGTAACCCAGGAAATCCAGTTCTACCATTTAGGAAGTATAACTAAAGTACGTAATTGAATTCTATATACCCATTTTTTGTGTTTCACTTTGTTTTTCAAATTGAATATGCATAAATTTAAACTTTTCTTAATAACTTTAAAATTCTTTGGGGTCAGTGTTTAAAAATCTCAGGTGTCGGTCAAAAAACTATTATATATTTTACATATAAAATAAAAAAATTACATGATCTAACTTCAGTGGTGAAGCTTGAACAAAAACTCGGTGGGGTGGATTCTTAAAAAAATTCAATATTTTACAGTACAAAAAAATCAGAAATTTTCGGTAAAATTAACACTACGAGCAAAAAAATCGGTAGGCCCGTCTATGCTTATATCAGTTTACTAAAGTGTGTTAATTTAATCAAGTATTTCTGTGTTAATTTAATCAAGTGTTTCAAATTACAATTAGATAGTCCTTGATCAATTTACTCTTAATTTTGGAATAATTCAGTTTGGCAAGTCTTTGTTGCTGCTGTCTGTTGAACCGCTGAGTAGTGGATGAAGCCATTTAAAGTGTCAATAATGTTAAATTTGTGTTGCTGTAAAAATAAGCAAAATAGTTGCATTGTTCTATTTCCAGAGGTAACATCAAAATCATGTACTTTATGTATATCAGAATTTTGATGGTCATCCATCTTACAATAATATATTCCCGTGTATACACGTGTTGAATAACAAAAATAGTTTATTTGTAAGTAAGACAGGTAGACGTACATGATAGTCATTCAACGAATTTGTAATTTTTTACTCATAGTAATTAATACCCAACCCACTTGTAAAGTGCTTGTCGCGGTCATCAATTCTTTATGAAACTTTTTAATTATTTTTAAACTGTTAGCCAATGAGGTAACGAAGTAATGAAATAATTTTCATTAAATACATCAGAGAATCTACGACATATTTGAATATATTTTATTATGTTTAACCGTATCTATATTTTGTTATGTTTAATCGTTATATATATTATTGAATATTTTTAATTGTAGTAAAATATATTTATTTGTTAATGATAACAAAATTGAACGAAAAATTGTCATGTGGTAATTGTAGTTAAACATAATAACGATTAAACAAAATAGAATATTATTAAGTGTAGTAAAATATATTTATTTGTTAATGATAACAAAATTGAACGAAAAAATGTCGTGTTATCCATATAACGTTTTTAATTAGTTAATATAATATTTTTAATTCGTTATCCGTAAAGCATCACTGCCGGTGCCACCGCCGAGCACCGCCACTAAATGCCGCCCACCACCCACCGCCAACGCCCTATTACCGCCACCGCCACAGGGGCATGAAACGTAATATGTAATAAATCAACACTAATACGTTGGTCATGGTTGTTGATGCAAAATGGATAAAGTTAAAAGTGTTAAACGTTTATCACATTCAAATTTTAAAAAAGTAAAGGTGTATATTATTTTTCATGTTTCATGATTACTCCGGTTGATTAAAAAGATTAACAAAAGTTATTTGTCAAAACATTTACAAAAATTAGTCTCCACTCCATGCTCTTGTTGCTTTCCACGTGTCTCTTTTTCTACTTATTATTCCAAGTTGTGTATATGGTGGGACTACTTGGCAGCTGCACAAACTTGGAAAATCTACTCCTCTCACAACAATTAAAATCACTCACGTATCTCCGTTTTAAGGTGGTGTTTCACATGAAGTGCCCTCTCTTTTCACGTGAAGCACTCTATGCATTACATCCTATCTTCCCTATAAACAAACAATAAACACACAAAAAGTCTAAAACCAACTATAGGATTTGGAAATGCTATAAAAATAGAGGATCTACGAAACAAATTTATTAGATGGGTTCTATAGAATATAATATTTTTTTATATATAGCAAAAGATACCACTATTTACAACTTTTTTATTATATGTGTGGTAATTATGATTCATTCTTTAAACACTAGACTGGCTTAGACAAAATAAAGTGTACATAGATTCATTTGTCTATAGATTAATTCAAGTCCAAGGATATTAGTTAACCGGTCAAATCAGAAAACATTACAAAAACTTGTTAACTTAAAAAAAAGTACAAGTAGGTTATTATCCGGTCATCACCTATGACTCTTGCTCGTCTTCATCACCCACTCCTCTTGAACATTGTCGTCGTTGTCACCATTGCCCATCGTTGTTGCCACCGCTGCCATTGACACTACAACACCCCAACCAACACTACTCAATGCCACCGACATTCCTCCACTACATCCACTTCACCATTGAGTCGCGCACCGTTGTTGCCACTTCGCCACCACCACTTACGCACCCACCATCATTGTCCCCAACAATACCTCAGTCATCCTCACTACCATGCCACCACCTACACCGTTGCCACTAGCCGGCCACCTTAAAAATATAGTTGTTGAACTTGTTTTGGTGCCCTTTTTTAAAACAACTCGTTTCAACCGACTTCATTTTGGCCAAAACCTTTTTTTGACCCAAACCAATATAACTTTTTTAAAAAAGTTTTTTTTAACTCAAACACACACCGAACCACCCAATTTGCCAAAATGTTAGCCTTATCTTTTACTACTTAACTTAGTTACGAATCAAACTTTCTATAAGCATATATATCTATATCTATAATACCATACAAAAGATTAGAACAAGATATAATTCTCATTTACTCTCAATTTTAAAACGCATAGTATTCATTTTGATGCGTAAGATACAACTGTTTTTTTTGCAATAGTTACTAATTTGTCTCCACTTCGTTCATTTTCTTTCTTCACAAGTTCTAATGTAATATGTTCAAAAAAAAATTATATTTGTAACTATGTTTACCCCGAGTAATAAATATGAAGCTTGGCCAAAATTCAAATCGTTATTTAAAATATTCATGTGTTATAGTATGTCGTTGTAACTAACGTTTAATAAATAAGAAAAAAAGGTAGAGAATGAATATCAGGTGCGTATTAAAGGAAGGGACCCAGAATGTCCTGAAATATATTTAATTTCACACAATTCTCATTACACCAAACCAAACCAAACAATGTCCGGCATCGAACTTAACCATTCTCGGCCGACCAAAAAGATCTTTCATCGACCTCAAAGCTTCCGAGGTTTATGTTTCATTGTTTTTCAATACCTTTTATTGTTTGGTTTATTGAAATTGTTTTATGTTCTTTTTGTAAGATATGCAAGTCAATTCTTTTTAAAAAATATATATATGATTATTGTTTGATTTATTGAATATATATATATATTTTTTTGTAAGATATTCAAGGTTGGATTTCGAAGATGAATCCAGAGCTTGTTAAAACCGTCATTGAATCAGGAAAAAAGCCACTCCATTCTGCTCATTATCCTCCTACAGTTTCTTTGAGGTACAGATATATTATTTTTATTTTTATTTTTTAATATTGTTGTAGAAATTAAATGATTTGAATTGCATGTTTTGGTGAAATCAAGCATGCCGGAGACCACTCCTTTGACTATCTTCTACAATGGGATCGTCAATGTCTATCAAGTTTCTCCACTTCAGGTAAGGTTATACTTGTTTGTTTGAATCTTACGGGTAAATCTGAAACTCGAAACATTTAGTACAGGCATCACACCGGTAGATATAATTTTAAAATTTTTCCATGTATAACGCGCATCACACCAGTAGAGATAATTTTAAAATTTTTCCAACCCTGGGCTTATAGCTCAGTGGTTATGGAAATGAGGGAAGCTTTCTGACCGAAAGGTCCCGAGTTCGATTCCTGATCCACCTGGGTTTTACCGGCTTTGCATTGTCGTGCCCTCGGGCGGGTGCAGGGTCAGGTTTTCCCCGGAACTGGTGGCATGGTGGGCTAGGGGCTCCGTGCGGGCAAGTTGGGCTGCCGCGGGCTACCTTTCGGCCAATGGGTGCCGCGTACGGAGTACCCGACGATTCTTATGTTGAACGTTCAAAAAGAAAATTTTTTAAAATTTTTCCATGTATAACGCGGACATAGCAATACCCATAACTTTTCCATTTCTGTTTTAATGTTTTTTTTTGGTAATAAGGTATTCTTTTAATGCGCCAACTTTTTAGTTTTATATTTCTTATTTTTTTATATTTATATAAATATTAGAATAGATAATTTTACATTTTAGTTTTATGGAAAATATCATAAAAATCCAATATATTTTTCATAAAAGTCCCTTAACAATTTTTTTATATGAAAAAATCAAAATACCTTCTGCATCGTCTCAAAAAAGTCCATCAATAATTTTTTTGAGACGTTAAAGTCCCTTCACATGTTAAATATGAACAAAATTGTGACAGAAATAATTTAAACAACTTGGAATCATTAGAGATGTCCATTAGTTCTTTTCGGTTTATTTGATAATTTAGTCTCTTTATTTCGGTTTGAAATTTTGTGGGTCAAACTAAACGAAATATAAGTTCTTCAAAAATGAATCACAAACCACATTCGAATTTGGTTTATTCGAATAAATATAAAGTATGGTGTACTTTGGCTACTTGGTTTATTTGGTTAGTGTGTTACAATATTATTATTATTATTCTTTTCATTTAGTTAATTTACGGTTTTACCCCTTAATTTTAATAGAGTTATTATACGTTCTCTAAACGCTATTAATTCTTTTCTTATAAACAATTTACGTTTATAGCACTTAACTTTAATATATTTATGTACGGAAGTTTAATAAAGTTATTTTTTAACATATATATTTTTACTTTATCTTTTTCATATGTTTAATTCTTTTTTTACTTAAATTATCATTTATTTGACTTATTATAATTCAAGCTAACTTTTTAAATCTTGACATATTTAATTAATCGTGTTGATTATTATTACCACCACGTAGATTAAAGTCAACATGGTCTATATTAACCCTTCAATATACCAGGTAACAAACTTAATTATTTTTTTGTTTACCTTATTATGCTTAAAGCTAACTTTTAACTTTAAACATGTTACTTAACCATGCTGATTGTTTATTTTTACTGCCGTTTAGATAAAAGCCTGCATGGTCTTTAATATGTCATCGATATACCATGTAACAAATACATTCTGGCCAATACAGTCCTATGACCCCGTCGAGAAGCGTGGGCTCCAATACTAGTTCTTAACAAACTAACAAATTTTCGATGGGTATGAGACCGGATATAGGGCATGCATGATTTTCCAATCCATAGACATGATATAACACTCCTAGAAAATTATTTTTGTGATTTTCTTTATTTGTCATGATGTAACAATTTTAATTAATCAGGCAGAGACAGTTATAAAATTTGCATATGGAAAAGAAACACCAACATCTCCATCACACAACAAACTCCAGACTCTTAACCAAGGTACTATTTTTCATAATTTTACACTTTCCTAAAACTTAGAAGTATTTACTATGTATAATTTATGAAACTTAATGTGCTAAGCATTCATCATATATTTACTTGATGTAGGGAAGCAAGATGTTGATGAATCGTGTTCAGATCTACCCATCGCACGTAAAAGGTCACTGCAAAGGTTTTTGAAGAAACGCAAGGGAAGGTTCATCTCGTCTTTACTAAATTCCTATTTAAAACAAGACTCGGTTTTAACAATATAATCATTTTAGTTATAGTAATGAAAAAAGGTTTGAAAAGATTATAAACCCTAGTGATTTTTGTGATAAAGATCTATATCAGTCTTGTTCAGTACACAAAAATATATAGTAAGTATAAGAAGTTGCAGTGGCGGATCTAGGATTCACGCCAAGCAGTAACGTTTTATAAGAAAAGCGGTAACGAAATCGAAAAAACGTCAAATTTTTCCAAAATTTACACTAAAAACGTCAAATTTTTCCCCGCCAAGCGGTAGCGGGCGCTCCCCCGAGTGACCACATAGGTCCGCCCCTGAGAAGTTGTATGTAATGCTGATCAGTTTTAATGACAAAGATAAATAGAGACGGTTATTGATTATATATCAAACTTAAAAATAATAAGTACATGTGTTTATACGAAATTCTCAACTTAAAAGTGGTTATGTATTAAACGCGTGTATCACATAAGCATCTACACATAGTACTATAAATAATAGGGTTATTGGATTTTATCATCCTAACCTATTGGCTATTGGTCGCTGTCATCCCCAACTATCATTTTGACGTCCGTCACCCCCAACTTAACGCTTAGTGTGTTCTGTCACCACATCGTTAACTGATCACTAACGATGATGTTACTATACTTTTGGGGGTGTCATAGGGATCTTAAGAAGGTTTTAGGGATCTTAGGACACCCCAAATGTATAGTAACAGGATCAAAAGTTAGTGATCAGTTAACGACGTAGTGACAGAACACACTAAGTGTTAAGTTGGGGTGGCGGACGTCAAAGTGATATTTGGAGGTGGCAGTGGCCAATACTCAATAGTTAGGAGTGATAAAATCCAATAACTCTAAATAATAGTACATGTTTGAGAGAGAGAGGGGTGTGGTTATAAGGATACCCTCTTATATATCATATTTAAAATAATATATTATACATGCTTATTCAGCTCTCACAATTATCTATTTAAAATTGATTTGGTATAAAATGACCGATTGTATATATATTCAATCATTTTATGAACACTAAATATCAATTATCATGAGATAATATGGAATCTGTTAGCTTTTTCTTCATTTTAAAAGATTTTTTACACCACTAAATGGTTTATGGTTTAATTTCAGGGTGAATATGGGAGCTCCTTACTAAAAAGAAGGCCTGCAATCATTAGGGGTTAATTATTTCCGTGTTTATAATAATTGGATTTATATCCTTTTTTTCGTTAATGTGGATATGAGGATATCTAATTGTCACGTATGATTAATTTGGATTCATATCCTTTTTTTCGTTCATTATGGCTTATATTTATCACTTTAATTTATATAATACTTGTTATGTAAATGCGCTGAAAGTGATGAAGTGTTGAACCTGACGAACTCTGAAAGTTAAGGGGTCTTGATGTAACTTTTGTTTAATGTTTGTAAACTAGTTGATGTCCCGCCCGCGTTGCGGGGCGATGGCCAAATAGTTCTCAATCAATTAAAAAAACACTACTATAATTTTGCTAGGAAAAAAACTAAAACAATGATAAGACTGTAATGTTGGGCTCAGGGCAAAAC
Source organism: Helianthus tuberosus (assembly GCA_030545235.1). Taxonomy (NCBI): domain Eukaryota; kingdom Viridiplantae; phylum Streptophyta; class Magnoliopsida; order Asterales; family Asteraceae; genus Helianthus; species Helianthus tuberosus. Next base: position 12,873,984 of record CM060397.1, read on the forward strand.
TGTAATTTTTCAGGACTAATGAGCGAGTGTTAGGCAGCTCCTTTAGACGAAAAAAATTAAATCAAGTCAACCAATTAAAACAAAAAACCTTTATAGTTTTGCTAGAAAAATTAAAACGATGGGGAAAACGTAACTTGGAACTGAGGGGAAATCATAATTTTGTTTCAGGGATAAAATTGTAAATTAAATGGACCAATGGGGTTGACGGCAAAATCGTAACCTGACTGTGTGAGGAAAAAAAACTAATGGCAAAACTGTAAAGTTAAACGGGACAAAATCGTAATTTTGAACCGAGGGCAAAATTGAAATTTTTAGCTGGGAGGAAAAGCATAAATTTATTTTTAAATGGGGGTAAAAACATAATTTTGAATAGATGGCAAAATCGTTATTATAAGGAAAAAACCTAATGGCAAAACTGTAAATTTAAACGAGGCAAAATCGTAATGTTGAACCGAGGGCAAAATTGTAATTTTTTAGCTGAGAGCAAAAGCGTAGATTTATTTTTAAGTGAGGGTAAAAGCATAATTTTGAACTGATGGTAAAATCGTAAATTTAAAACAGGATAAAATCGTAAATTTGTTAGGCCAATAGGGGAGTGCCATGCATGACTATAAATATAAACGGGGCAAAATCGTAATTTGGCAAAAAAAAAAAATTTATGGGTGGCATGTGGCTGCCCAAGTCAACCAATACAATGAAACTACTATTGCCGCCGACTCTTAGTTTTGTTGTAGTTAGAAAATGGATATTCCGAATTATGTAATAGTTCCCAATTACTATGTGTAATTCGGAATAATGAGTTGTCAATAGTATGTTCAGAAGTATTTACTTTTGAACTTGAAGGCATACCGCATCGTCGGACGTTCATGGTCGTTTGTTGTTAAAATACAACTAACTTGAAGGCATACCGCATCGTCGGACGTTCATGGTCGTTTGTTGTTAAAATACAACTTGTACAAAAAGAAGAAGTTTGTATCAATTTAAGTATGCTTATCTTACTAATTATTTGGTCTTAAATATTACTTGATATCAAAAGCTTATCTACCTTTCAAATGGGTTGTTGAGTTGGTTAAACTACTTTATTTACAGTTACGTATCCACTACTTAAACAATGACAACTTAGTACTAATTATATTCCTTATTGTAACGTAAAAATACTTATTCCTCAAAAGATTCCTGACTTTAAGAATGAAACAATAGAAAACCTCCCTGTTGCTTTCGATTGTTGGTTGATCTACATGTTGTGACAGTGTGACACGTGTTGTTAGGTTGTAAACGAACCAAATGTTTAGCAAACCATTCGGCGGAAAGTTCGTTTACGTGCATTTACTTAATAAGTGAATGAACATGAAACAAGGAATTGCGTTTGATTAATTTATTCAACGAACATGAACAAATGTCGCGTTTGTTCAAGTGTTTTCATCAGTGTTCACTTTATATATACATTTATGTTTGGTTATTAAAGGTTTTGTTCTTGAATTTTAATTTTAATTTATTACTATAAAATGAACTCGACTTAGTTTTAAGGGTACCCGGTGTGGTTCGGTGAACCCTTCGGGGTCTTCACTTCACCGATCAGTGATCCATTTCTGGCAATTATTCGGTGAGCGGGAAATGTGTATTTCGGATTTTCGGTGTATACTCACCGCTCGGGAAGAGGAGGGAAGGAGGAGAGAGAGGAAGTTAATAGTGGGCCCCATCTTTTTTCAACTAACCATAATTTTTTATTTTAAATTCTTTACCACTCTTCATGTGTTTGAACCATACCCTCTGATTGAGTGCAAAACAGAGAGTGGAATGAAGACTTGACATGACATGGCATGACATTATTGGTTAGAGAATAACTCAAACACATTGAACCATACCCTACACCCTAAACCAAGCTAGCTTGGCTTGGCCTAAACTCGCTTGACTTAGTTAATGTGTTTATACTTATTAGATTTTGTATTATTGTTTTTCAGTTTATTACCTTACATTTAAACTAGAAACTCTGGGCCTCACACCGTTTACATGTTGTTTCAACCTTTCCTTCTTCGCATTGTCTTCCATGTTCTATGATTACTCGTCGAAACATTATTTTGAGATATTCAAGTTTATGATTATTATGACAAGTATTTAACTTTATATTTAACTTGGTCAGTTATGTCGGATACATGAGATCAAGAACATTAATTTCTATTTTTCAAATTAATATACGTTACAAACAAAATCATATCTATAAAGAACGAACACAAACACAAATTGTTCATGAAACATCCTTGTCCGATAAAAACTTAAAGGGCGAACATTAACAACATCCTGTTTGGTTCGTTTACAGCCCTGAGTGTTGTAATCTAATTTCTACCACCAAAAGATCTTCAACATCATCCTGTGACCAACGGATTTGCTTTGATGCTTATGACCCAGTACAAATCAACTTAGTTTTAAACCAAGATAGCTCGGGTTGGTTTAAATTGGCTAGACTTAGTTAATGTGTTTATTTATGTTCGATGAGTTTCATGTTCACAAAGAGGGAAAACAATGAGTTTGAACCATACCCTGAACCACTGATCCCAAAATTTGATCCAATAGCCCCTGTTGTTTTGTTTTCCTTCGATCGGAGTCTCTGACACTAATAGACGAGTAAAATCCGTCAATGTTCAAACAACCATCGTTATCTCCAAAGGCATAACGGTCATTTCAGTCAAACTCACACACTAATACCTCAATCTACCCTCCACATGTTTGAGTTCATTCATGTTCCTTGATTTTTTTTTGTGTTTATTCGTTTGTCTTATTTAACTAATATTAAAAAAACGAACACAGACATGTTAATATATCCTTAATGAACAAACACAAAGAAATCCCATTTAAAAAGTATTCATGAATATACTTAATTCATTTCGTTAATGAATTAACACAAATAAAACCATGTTTACACAAAGCATACGAAAAAAACTGTTAACGAAAGAACCAAATTATTCTTAGCTTATGTCAATAATAAGTCAACTTTTTAGAATCTTTGAGTGATATTAATAATTAACAGAAATAACATACAGAACTCGAAAAAAAAATCAATTGACGATAAAAGAAAGGACACAAGAAAAAAACTAAAGAAAAAAACATAAAATAAAATAAAAACAACAGGAAGTAGAAAAAAAACGAAAAAAGAATGATGATTAACAATGGAAAGAAGAAGCATCAGTTTTAAAAAGCTCGATTTTGGAGCCTCATGGTTTAAATCAGCCCAAATATTATCAAGTTTTTTCATCATCTGCAACCCTTATTCCACCGTTTAAACAAAGAAGAAAAAAACTAACAAAAAAATCACACAAATCATGTTTAAAACTTTGAAATCTGACCTGAAAGTTGCACAACTGCATATACTATAGATCGATACATCTGTTTATATACTGAAAGAGATTAAAACGAGTGACGGCGCAGAAAACCCTAAAGCCCATATTAACTTTTCGGTACATGGGCTTTCTAGGAAGGCCCATATGTGTTATATAACTTGGGCTTTATTTTTATTTGGGCCTATAGTTGACAGATGATTTTTACAAGTTGAAGGCCGGAGATCAAATGACAAATGTAATGAAACTAGTAAGATCACCCGTGCAATGCTGCGAGGTTTCGGTCGAGATTTATTTTGGTTCAGTATAGCAACCGATAGAAATATGCTTAAAAAAGAATATTGACACATGTTTTACATCGACCGAAAACTAAATAAATTTAAATTGGACAGCGGGAAAGACTGATTTTTGTAAATATTAGGGTATTTCGGGCTCATTTAGATACGATAGATAAAGGAATTCCATGTAATGAAACTATTTCATTTACATATAACTTGGCTAACTGTTCCATACTGAAAATTTTCTTCATTGGTAAGAAATGATCAGATGTGGTCAATCTGTCAACAATCACCCAGATTGTATCATTTCATTTTCTTGTCTTGGGTAATTTGGTAACAAAGTCCATTGTTATCAATTCTCATTTCCATATTGGCATTTCTAATTGTTGCAATAATCCTGAGGGTTTCTGATGCTCAGCTTTAACTTGTGAACAAGTTAGACATTTAGCAACGTAGTTTGCTATATCCTTTTTCATTCCTACCCACCAGAAATTCTTTCTTAGATCTTGATACATCTTATCACTTCCGAGATGTATCGTATATTTAGACTTATGAGCTTCTTCTAGAATTTTGTGGCGTAGGTTTCCTTGTTTAGGTATCCACGTCCTTTTCTTATGGAACTTCCAAATTCCATCTGTTCCTTATTCTAATTCCTTAATCATTCCTTTCAAACTTTCAGCATCGTCCTTGATTGCTGTTTCATGTACCTTTTTAATTTGCTCATTTAAATCTACTTGTAGATTTAATCTGAGAGAACGTACTCGTTTTGGCTTTTCATGATACTTTCGACTTAAAGCATCAGCTACTACATTAGCTTTCCCAGCATGATACTGGATATCACAATCATAATCACTAAGAACTTCCATCCAGCGTCTCTTTCTCATATATAATTCTTTTTGCCCAAAAATATACCTTAAACTCTTATGATCGGTGAAGACAACAAATTTATTTCCATATAAATAGTGTCTCCAAATCTTAAGGGCAAAAACTATGGCTCCTAATTCTAGATCATGGGTTGTATAATTCTCTTCATGTTTCTTAAGTTGTCTACAAGCATAAGCTATAACCTTTTGACATTGCATCAACACACATCCATATCCTTACTTAGACGCATCACAATAGACTATAAAGTCTTCAGTTCCTTCTGGTAATGCGAGTATGGGTGTATTGGTTAAGCTTTGCTTAAGAATTTTAAAAGCTTCTTTCTGTTTCGGTCCCCATTCAAACTTAACTGATTTACAGGTCAGTTTAGTTAATTGAATGGCTATTCTAGGGAAATCTCGGATAAACCTTCTATAATATCCTGCCAGTCCAAGAAAACTTCTTACTTCTGTTGGCGACTCAGGGACTTTCCACTTAGTAATTGCCTCGATCTTTGTGGGATCCACATGAATTCCTTCATAATTAACCAAATGTCCAAGGAATTGCACTTCCTGTAACCAAAATCCACATTTTGATAATTTAGCATAAAGCTTCTTTTTTCTCAACAATGTTAGAAGTGTATGCAGATGCGCTGCATGTTCTTCTTAACTCTTAGAGTAAATTAGAATATCATCTATAAAGACAATTATGAATTTATCCATGTATGGTTTACATATCCTGTTCATCATGTCCATAAATGCGGCTGGGGCATTGGTTAAACCAAATGGCATGACGGTATATTCATAATGACCGTACCTAGTTCTGAAAGCAGTTTTAGGAATGTCATCTTCCTGTACTTTCAGTTGATGATATCCTGAGCGTAAATCGATCTTAGAAAACAATCGAGCTCCTTGAAGTTGATCGAAGAGATCATCGATTCTTGGTAGTGGGTACCGATTCTTAATTGTAACATTGTTCAATTCTCGGTAATCAATGCACATACGCATCGATCCATCTTTCTTCTTAACAAACAACACCGGTGCTCCCCATGGTGATGAACTTGGTCGTATAAAACCCTTGTCAAGAAGTTTGTCCAACTGTTTCTTCAGTTCCTGCATCTCTGTTGGTGCTAATCGATATGGTGCCTTGGCAATCGGTGCCGTTCCAGGTATTAGGTGAATCCTAAATTCAACCTCTCTATCATGCGGTGTACTTACGTGTACTGTCTTTTGATCACATAAAATACTGGCACGATTGGCTACCAACCAATCCATTCCTAATACAACATCGAATCCGGCCAGATTCATTGGGTAAATGTTAGAAAAGAAATGATGGTTCAGGATTTCTATTCTTGCTCCCTGCAAAATTTCACTTATCTTAATGGATTCTCCGTTTGCTGTTTCTACCAGACAATCTTGTTGAAGTTTGGTTAAGGGTTGGTCAAGAAGTTTGTAGAAAGAAGTATTGATAAAACTTTGGTTTGCACCAGAGTCAAATAATACTTTGGCAAATATATTATTAACTAAGAACGTACAGGCAATCACTTTCGAAATCAACTTGGCTTCCTCAGCTGTCAGAACAAATGCTCTGGTATTTTTCTTGGGTCCTTCAGTTGTCTTAGCCTTGTTGGTTGCTACTGGAGCTAGTTTCGAACAGTTCGGTTTGATGTACCCAGTTTCTCAACAATTGAAGCATATTCGATTACTAGGTTTCTTCCTACAGTCTTCTTCCTTGTGTCCAGATATTTTGCAAAAGTTGCAGTATACGGAGCATCTTCCAGAATGCTTTCTTTTGCAATACCTACAGTAGGGTGCAGAAGAACCTGTTCCTTTCCCACGGTTGGAATTACCGTAGCGAAATTCCTGGGTAAGATTTTGAGCTAGGTTCTTTTTCTGGTTTTCCTCTTGAGTACGTACCAATTCATCAGCCAGGGTATTGGCTAGTTCTACTGCTTCTTCTATGGTTTGCGGTCTAGCTGCCTTGACTACGTGTCTAATCTCACTAATTAATCCCCAAATAAAACGGGAGATTAACACTGGTTCAGGTGAGGCTAAGGTTGGCACTATCCTAGCATATTCGAAGAATATGGTAGTGTAACCTTTGTAGTCTATTCTAGTCATTCTAAGATTTATGAACTTATTGGCGATTTGTTCCTTTTCATTAGGAGGACATAATTTTCTTTCAACCCTTTCCTTAAAGTTGACCCATCCCATATTATAAACTCTGTCACTTCCCCTAGACTGGAGAATAGTATTCCACCATTCTAAGGCTACATTTTTTAAAAGATTAGAAGCAAACATAATCTTATCTTCATCTGCACATTTACTTATTTTTATGACTGCTTCTGTCTTTTCTATCCAACGTAAGGCTGCAATGGCTCCTTCATTGTCTGAGAATTCTATTGGTTTGCAGGCCAATAATTCTTTATAAGAACAACTATAAGAAGCGGTTCTTCTTCTTTTAGGAATTGGGGCTTGGATAATAGGTCCGTTATTATCGTTCACACTGTGACTTGGTTCAGTGTGTTGGCGTTTACTTCTATTTGACTTCTTTGACTTGTAACCGAATCTTTTATTTTGTTTACTTTAGTTGTATTATGTGGAGTATCTGTGAATAATCGAGGTTTTATCGATGTTTATCGCTTGTTTTATCGCCTTATCGCTTATCGCATCGCAACTTGAAACACCAAAACGCAACTCGTCGGAGCCACTCGATCGAATGGCCATCCGATCGGATTGCCAACCGATCAGATCACCATCCGATCGAAGTGTCATCCGATCGAGGTGACCTCCTGTTCGACACTTATGCTCCTTTCCCTTTTTGGCAACCTATAAATACTCTCCTGTCACATCATTTGTGATGTGACAGCTCCTCCACTAGACCAGCCGCACTCAAGCCCTCATTTCTCTCGATTTCTCGCGATTCTTGTAAGCCCTCATTTGTGATCTACACACACTTCTTAATCATTTCCACCTTTGGATCTTAACTTTTAACCGTGAAATCAGTGGATTTGAGGTGTTCTAGGGTGATGTCATCATGGAGTTCTTATGAACTTCAAGTTCTGGCCTCATTCCACCAAGAACAACTCAGATCTGAAGGATTTCCACATGATTAAACAACAATTTCGCATAGATCTAAACATTTTCAAAGTTAAAAAGATTGAAAGATGGTTTTCCAACTTTCTTTCAACACTTTTACACTCAATGCACTCAAAACCGATAGAATCGGAGCTCGTTCTGATCTTCTACTCTTTCTTAGTGATGTATTGGTCCAAGATCTGAATTCTATCCAAGAGACAACTGATTTCGGGTTAAACATGAACCACCGTCTCGAATAGTTAACTGATCGGACTACGGTGATTCCTGTTCGATCGGATCACTTGGGTCATGATGGGGTTTCTGTTGTTTAGCACGTTGTCATACCGTCTCGATCAAACCGCAAAAAAAAATCAAAATAATCAACTGCCAAGACGATCAGATCGTTGGGACGGATTGCCATCCGATCGGACTGCCATCCGATCGGATTGCACTTGGACTTAATACTTAAACAATTTTCAACATGTTCAATGCATAGTCAGTTCTAACGGATTGTCATCCGATCGAGTGACAATCCTGCTGTAAACTTGTTCTCCAAAGAAATGTCTCGCCGAACAGATCGTCATCCGATCGAACTGCCGTTCGATCGAACAACCTGAAGGGTAGAGATACTTCTCTGTTTTCAAAATGCTACAATGAAAACTTCAAAGCCATCATACACAAACACATCCTTACCAAACGAATGTCAATCCAATCGAATGGCCAACCGATCGGATTGACATCCGATCGGACTACCGTTCGACGCTTGGTACTTTTGCACCGTTTTACGCGCCGTTCTTCGCTTACACCATCGTTAACTGTTCAGGCTAATCTCTCAGCGCTCCCTTCAATCCAAGAGAGTGTTTACTTGTTAAGCACGATCTGTGAGTATACTCGATCCCTTTTTGCTTTACGCACTTTTGGGTGTTACATACGTTACTTATTCAAATCACAAACGACACACAACGCAAACACTGTATATACGCTGACTGTTATTGCATGCTGCGTGTTATTCGATGAACGCTTGTATGTTATGTTAACACAGTGATTGTTTCCTGACACCTTAGCAACAATAGTACTATAGTTTGGACTCAGCACCTGTCGTGGACAGGGGTTGTTAAGGGCTTTACTTCACGTGTCCCAGTGGGGATATCTGTTGAGCATTCTACAACTCGCAGTCACGTCTGTGCATATTTCTCTGTCGATAACCTACTTGCCTTCATTTTGTACATGTTACATGCTGGTTATGCGTAAACGATTTCGAACTCTATTATACTATCAAACTTGTATGCTCACCTTTACACTATGTGTATTGACCTCTATTTTAACGTATGTGACAGGTGCTTAGGATGCTTGCTTGCTATTTGATGGAAACAAGCCTAGGAGAGTCTAGAAACCGACGAACAATTTATTTATATTTGAGTTGTCGAAACAGAACTATTTGTCTTTGAATTGTCTGTAATAACTATGCTACTTGTTATGTCATGGTATGGGACGTGATGCTTAAATAATTGGTAATCGTAGTTGTTATGGAAACTCCTGGACAATCTGTTTCGCTCAGTGCCGCGCCCCGATGTTTCCGTCATCGGTTGGGGTGTGACAAGTATGCACACTTGAATGTTTGGTGTTTTGGGCTATTAATCTGTTATACATATGTGCACTTGATTGTTAACTTATACGTGACCCGAGTTGCTTGATATGTGATGATGTGTACTACTTGTTAACTGTTAAAACTCATGAAAAGCTTGGGTGAAATCTTAACTGACTATGATAATCATGATAGGACGTAGTTGAACTACTGTATGTCAAGTAACTAGTCTTACCGAGCAAATTTAAGGTGAGTTCACTATCCTTTTTACAAGCATGCTTCCGGTGGGGACAATCAAACAGGCAAACAAAACAAAACAGACTTTCATAAACCCATATCCTTGTAGGGGATATGAGGCAGTTTTTCGGTAAATGTCGATGTTGGATAATACACTACTTTCTATCACTTAAGTCACATCATACTACCGAACCAGTTGCTTGTAGGGCAACGAGGTTATTAGTTGATAGCGCTATTAGGGTTGGCACCCTCACGACGTACCTGGATAGGACGGGCGTGAACTAGTAACTTTAAAAATCATGACCAATGTTTGATAGAGCATTGGGGAAGGGCAAAAAGGAGCCGTCTGCGGTATCGAGTGATTATCAACATGACATAAATCAATACTTGGTAACAATCGGTTAACAAATCAGTGAACTCGCCAGCGTTATGCTGATACACTTTTTTTTTCTGCATGCTTGCATGTCAATAGGTATAATTATTTGGAACTTGTTGTCTGGGATGCTGGAGTGGTCATGGGTCGAGTTACATGGAATCACGAGACAAGTCTAATGGTTTTTATACACTTGGGTTACGAAATTCTTAACTATTGTATTATGCTTCCGCTGAATAATAAATAATGTTTTACAACGCTTATTTTAATAAATGAATGTTTTATTTGAAATATTGTTATGAGTTCAATGTGATTGGTGGCTAGATCCTGGTACGTCACACGCCCTGCGGGGGTTCCCGCATGTGGTATTTTGGGGGTGTGACAAATCGAGTGTAACACGAGACAGAACTCCAACGACTGAGTCAAGCAAAGCCTTGACATGCGTTACAGAGCCCTAAATCGATCGTGTAGGGTAATAGCATGGTTATAATACTTACAACGAGGCAGAGCTTCGCTTTATAGGGGTATAATACCCGAGTATTATGTCTACTATATGTTGAGAGAGAAAAGAAAATTTTAAACGGTGAATTCTGAGCTCTCGACCCCCTTTTATAGGCTGATCAGCCACTCCGTCGAGCCCCGCGACGGATCAGGCTTCGGCCTTCGCGGCCCGCGTGAGCCCTCGTGGCAGTTATAGCTTTGACTGGTCAGCAGACTAGCCTTGCCACGTGTCGACACGTGGCGAAATTGTGTGTCCGGCAAGTCTTAGGCCGTCGCTCCCCGCGACAGACCCATGGTAACTAGGTCGCGGCCTGTGAGCGACCATAATATTTGTTTTTATTTGATTTTTGTAAATATTAAGGTATTTCGGGCTCGTTTATCGCATACAGGGTATATTTAGGGACGTTTAGGGTCACGTTAAGGGTTCTAGGAGGGTTGTTATATTTACCATGGTAAACTAAGGTGGAACATCACCATTTTGAGGTATAACTTTCTGTTTTGGAAGAAACTTTACTAAACGTTTACAAACTTTGTGAAATCTTGTACCTACCTTGATCCTAACCAAGCCTATGGTTAGAGAGCGTAAGTATGGTTGATTTCTACAAGTTTAGAGGTGCAAACACCTTTTAAACTTTCTGTTTTGATAAGGTTTTAGACAACCTACAAGTGTTGGAACCATCCAAGCTCACCATCTTCAATATGGTGAGACTTGTGCTTTGGTAAAAGTGTGAACCATGGAAGATTGGGCTATCCAAATTTGTTCCACTACCTCACTTGCATGTTTTGGTATAAAAACAACTTCCATAAAGTGACAATGCTACATCACGTCCTCAAATACTTTCCATGCTCGTTATGCACGCATCTAGTTTGCTAACTTGATTGTTTTAGTTAGTTAGTTCAATTTAATCTTATATTCATAACCAACCGAACTCATCAACTAAGTTGATGAGTTTAAGCTTTGGTGAATCATACAATGAGGTTTAATGGATGGTAATAATCCTACCTCAATGCTTGACTTACATGATAATACATGATGGACTAAATTATAACTTATACTATATAATATATAATATATTCCTATTAACCGAATTCTTGATACTAACCGGATTATGGTTAGATGTCAAGGACTTAGGTTACATTATCTTCGTTACTAGACTCCTCGTTTGTGATTCTAATGCGCAAGTTAGGACCCATTAAAACACATGAAAACTTAGTGTTCAAACAAGTATCTAGACAAGATATACTTTCGTGCACATATACTTTTTATATTAATTCCGAATCCAAACTCTCCACGAATCCCATATACTTATACGCCTTCTTTTCCCCAATGTAGGGTAAATTTGGTGCTTCACCCTCAACGACTCATCAACTCACGTTTACTTTGGAAAGCTTTGCAAACCGTGAGTGTACATGACCCCCTTTTTACTTTTGACACTTTTGGGTGCAATTCTTATGTCTTATTAAACTCACACAATCACATACAAACATGCTTGACACAAACAAACAATCCATTATACTTGCTTAATACGTGATGCTTAGAAATTCATACATGCTAGAATTCTTACTTGCTCTATACTTTGTCATTAACTTCATATAAGCCTCCCTTAACATGTATAACGCTATAGGAGTAACACACCGCCCGTATTCTTGAGGTCACGTTAAGTCATACAAAACCCGTCTTGTCGTTGCGACGACAAGATTACGCTAGCGGGAATCTTTGGGTTGACAAGTAGGAGATGCATGCTAGCGTTGTATTGATATGTCTTAGTTTACGATTATTCCATGTGGATTCCTTAACCATTTTTATACTTATCCTAGTTATTCAAACTTGTATGCTCGCCAATACTTTTTGTGCTGACATGTATTTTAATATGTATTGCAGGATCTTGATGATGATACATTGAAAGTAATCTAGTAGGACGACTATAAATGCACTTTAAATTTTGTTATGTATTGTACCTTGTTTCCTTGTTACGTGATGTTGTACTTTGTTTCCAAACATTGTATTTTCGATTTAGAAATGAAATAAAATTTTGATTATTAAATACTTGTCACAGATAATTGTTATGAAGTCTCTTACAATCTCGTTTTCGTCTCACTCTGATGTTTCCGCCATCAGTTGGGGTGTGACTGGGGGGATGGATGGACGAAGGAAGTCTAAATGATCTGTATTCTAACTATTCAACCTTAATAAAGATAAACGACACATGATAGAAAGATGTATGGTTAAGGAAATCGAAGACATTGCTTTCTACTGAAATTGGTCAAGAATCACACATACACGAATGTAGAAAAAGCGGAGTTGTTGAGATGCACGAAAGTAACAAGAAAGTGAAGATTAATAGGTGGTGAAGACAATTAGAGGTGGTATATTGATGCAGCGAGTCAATTTTCGGAGAAGCTTATGAAGACACTAATTGAGAAAATTGTTTCCTCATGAGAATAGATTATTTGGCTAGTCCAAATGGCTTCCTAGAAAAGGTCAACTTCTTCGAGTGTAGAGTAGGTCTTGAGGGAATCCAGACAAAAGTGACGCTGGCCAATAGAAACATTTATTTGCCCTCAACTGTGTGTGATTGGTGTGGATCAGTTTTAGAAACATCAGATGACCTTCTCGTCTCATGCAAGGTGTCGGTTTGGAAGTTGGTGTAGAAAGTTGCTTGCAATAGGTACCTCGTTCATAGATAGGCTACAGTTCAAATTAAATCAAACGAAAGCAAAGCGTATAAAAATATGGGTTAAAGTAATATCGATTATTCATATTTTATGTTGGATTTGAGAGTGTATGCTTGTGTGTGGTTTTGATCAAAACTATTTAACAATTCAAATGATCATTCATACAAGTTAATAATCAGTACATCAATCACAACATAAACTGGATTTGTAAGGAATGAATGTCTAATGATTTCTTTATTACTAATTTCAGCAATACATCATAGTACAATTGTCACACCCCTCACCAGGTGTACTCTTTTTCATACTTTAGCCTTTCACTCTCTAGATTCTTTGATCTGAGATATTCAGCTGTAAGAGTTACAATCTACATCAGTGTACTGTGCTATTTATAAGAGGTGATAATTGCTCGTAATGTCACTATAAAAACGACCCAAAACAACCCAATAAAGGTGTAATTGGTAGCAGTTTGCAAACTGCTGGACAAAAAGCTAAAACAATTGATAACCTAAACTACTTGAAATATAAAAGAAACTATTGGGAAACCAAATGGAAGAATCTAGTACTTTTGGTTTCCAACACTTTAGTATTCAACTGTTGACTCGTTGACCAACACTTGTCTTCAACTTTGAGTTGTTGACTAACTCTTTCTCATTTCATCACTTTGACTTAGTCATCCCAGTAGTTCTTTTCCAGCTGTTTTGTTGGTTGTTTGTGAAACTTTCAAAGGGGGGATTTCTTGTACTTTAAAGATTGCAAAATTTTTATTACAAAGGCTAAGGAAGATGGTTCCTTTGGGTTTTGGTTTTTATCATCAGCAGATCTTATACCTTCAGTTCATGTATTTTATATTTATATTTTCATTTTATGTATTTATACTTCCATTTCATATATTTATATATCCATTTCATGTATAGATACCTCAATTTTATGTATTTAGAAGCAAAAGTTTTAGCCCAAGTTTTGTTTTGGCTATTAACCGAAATTAAACGAATCAAACTAAAACCGTCAATCTAATTGAATAAACCATATCGATTAATGAAAAATCGATTGGTTAATACAGAATAGACTAATCAATGATTTTGGTTTCAGTTGAGGAAAATAACTGAAACAACCGAACAATGTACACCCTGCGAGTGTCTGTGTTTCCCGTCGTATTGCCCGGGCACTCTTCTAGTGTATGTATGCATATATAAAGGAAGAATCCTTTGATAGAAAAAATTAATGTGAGGAAAGAAACAACTTATGTTTGTAATTACACACCTGGTACATATTTAAAGCATAATACATTGACATTTTCAAGCCTTTTGTAGAATTTTATATAAAAATACTATATTTAAATGGACGTTTCCAAGCCTTTTTATAGAAATTTATATAAAAATACTATATTTAAAATAAATACACTTAAATACTTGGTTCTATGGTATATTTTTAAAAAATAATACAAGTTTATAAAAGCTATTGTGGTTTTTTTTTTTTTTTTTTTTTTCCCATTTTGCCTCTTCAAGCAATTCATTAATTTCATTTTGTACATGTGACACCCCTATCGTTACACTCATTATTAATTAAGGGAAAATTACCAAAGTAGACACTGACTAATGAAAAAGCCAAACTAGACATTGGAGACGGCTTCTCTAAAGACTACACATAGAGAAAAAGACTGCTGCCTTTTCACTTTTTCTTTTTCTCACTATTTTTAAACGAACATAACTTTTTTGTACGATAATATTTTTTTTAAATTACACCAAATTAAATAGAATAAAATGCTCTTTAACTTGGTGTATTTTTTTTAATATTATCGTACAAAAAAGTTATAACCGTTTAAAAATCGTGGGAGAAAGAAAAGAGAAAAAGACTACTAAGAGATCACACAAGGAGAACGTGTTTGTAATGTAGTTGTTTCCAAGTTTGTGGGACCCATCTTGAGAACCAATAAATATAAGACATGTGGCACTTTATAAGAGATAGAGGACACATACCCCCAAGTGATTAGTATTATCGTATAAAAAATTTATGTCCGTTTAAACATGATTGGGGTAAAAGCTACAGAGCCTATGTAGCTTCAAGAGAGTGTTGTTTCCGTTGTTTATTTTGGCGATTTGTAGTTGGTCAACGTCTTATTGGTGATTTTCCAATTAATCTAATCTTGATCTCATATTACTTCCTACACTTGTCATGTTAAATTTTACTTTGTATTTCTATATATACAACAACAATCTACTCAGTAAAACTCGCCTTATATCCAAATTATTGGTACGGTCTACAAATGGTGTGATATAGGCAAGCCTTACCTCTACACAAAGGAATATAGAGGTTGCTTTCATTCTTCCGACTTGACCCCAACTCCAAAAAATCAAGTTTCTCATATTTGTTTACATGACAATTTTGCAATATTTAGCATGCTACTCTAGGCTGGCAATATAGATGGCTCGAATTCGAAAATGTAGAAATGCAGACTTCATTCGCATCACGAACCTCCTTCTCTACATACTAAGGTGCATCAACCAACCATACATATGGTGCATTAATAGTTTCAAACACAAAATCAAGTAGTCAAAAACTTACAAGTTGAAACTAACAATGTGGTAAACTTACTCTCAAGCTAAATTACATTGTTATTACACGTAAACAAAATAATTAGTTTCAATTTTCATATCAGTGTCACAACTAAAGAACCAAAAGAATTAATCCATACCCACACGACGAAGAAGAAACAAAGTTCTCCTTTAACCCTCTGGCAAACTGTCCATCATTTGTTCTCGCTGATTAGCAGGGTATTGTTGAGATCCTCATGAGTTTAGTACTCGTATCGGCCTTCCATGATTAAAGAAAAAAAACCAAAAGGGAATAAAAGTTTCCCATAACTTAAAACATCAAGATATGTGGGTATAGAAACAGTTTAAGTCAATCGTCATGATTTTACGCAATTCTACCATAGTTTAGCACCATCAAATGATTGCTAGTGGCTGAAGATCGAGCAACCACACTAAACCCAACATCATTTCTTGGACTGTTCCATATATTATCTCTTACATGTTGTAGGGTCAATATCGACAAGAGTTGATGTCCTTTGCATGTTATCTCTACCTGTTTTTCATTTTAAACCGTAAATAAAAACGAATATTAGTAACGTACTGAATGAAAAAAGATCAAGTGTTTTGTCTGCATGTTGTAAGAAAGAGAACCGCTAGCGTAGAAACGTAATCATTAGGAATAGTATATAAATGGACGTTTTAATCCCACGATAAATTCCTATATACATACAAGCATGAAGTTAAAGAGAATGCACGATTGGAAAAAACAATGCCCCTTTAATCATGACTTATTTAGCCCCACCACAACCTTTGCTCCCAAGCCAAACCCATGATCATTCATATTTGTATCTATATTTTGTTTTTGTATATATCCATATACGACTTTGGGGATCAAATGAGAATCTTTTAATTTCATTAGGACCAGTATAAATTAACAACCGGATTGGGGTTTGGGGGGGGGGGGGGGGGGGGGGGGGGGGGGGAGGGGTCTACAACAATAAGAGGTAAAATTATCGTAATACAAACATAACATTAAAATGAACGATTTTAACAGTTTTCATCGAGTACAGCGGCGGATCTAGAAAAAACCTAAAGGGGTAACGTTTCTATAAAAAGGGGCAGCGAAATCGAAAAAACGTCAAATTTTTCCAAAATTTACACTAATTTTACACTACCGTCGGAGCGTCAAGGGGCAACCCCCGCCCCTTGTTCTATGCTAGATCCGCCCCTGATCAAGTATAGATTATATTTTCGTGTGTGATCGTATGTACCCATATAGATGCATATTTATATATCTACATACATATAGGAAGTGGGACATATAGTTGTACTAGTTCTCTTCAAGTATCATCATGTCTATATTTATGTGAGTGATATAGTATTTTTCTTTTCAACGAGTGGCATGATTGATTTCCTCTAGATTTTCATCATATCCATGCATTGCTTTCGTTCAAAGTAAAAATATATCTTTTTTTAATTTGTTTTGTCCTGTTTGAAAATGTGATTTGAAATGAACTACTCCATATGTTTCTTTTCTTCATGTAAGTGGAGCACTTACATACAAGGTATTATGATAGAACCAAGCCCCCTTTAAGCAAAAAGAGTTGTGGACCCTTACAAGAGAAAGCCATGATGCTCCCTCCATACCTATAATATATACATAATATTTATTTTTATTTGCGAATTGAGTTGAAGCATGCGAAAGCATGACAAAACCATCATGCATGATAAAATTCCATATATGGTATTGGATTTTTATCTCATGTTCTATTTCAGGTCGATCTTATAGCTACATACATAGCATATAAATATATATAAAAATACGTATAAAGAGAGTGCGTTCATTTCAGAAACAATAGCATGTTGAGAACCGTAAGAATTGTTTTAACAACGTACTGTTTATTATATGAAAATATCTAAATATATGTAGATTTCAACATTTTTAAGATTTATATCTTTAATATAATATTGGTAGTATTTTGTTTAAATGCATACACACATACACTATATGCATATGTATAAGCAATGTGCGCACATTTATATATATTTTTTTAAATTAAAATAGATGAAGTAAAACTAAAAAAAACAACAGAGTGACAGAAAAATAAACAAATTTTGTTCTCTATTTTACCATTTTCATCGAATCGATATGTACAAACTCTTATGCGGTTATCGTGATTGTTAACATAATATTTGTTCTTAAATGAAAAAACAGACACTTTAAAAGAGTGGCATACTATCTTGAGAACTAACGTGCCCTACATGATTTAAAAAATTACATTTCCACACATGTAGTATTGCATTTTTTGAAGGTATGAAAATATGCATGCATATTGAGATTGATATGATGATGTGGAATATTGTAAGTTAAGGTAGCTAGTAATTAAGGAAGCAAATGATTGTATATTGAGTTTTGGTTTTGTAGCATGGTTTAGTATATATGACATGGGATAATTGATTCCTTCACGTAAAAGCAAACTAAATAGCTAAAGTAGCTGGCATCATCAATGATTTGCTGGATCAAATCCTTGCATATATGCACATAAGGTTGACCGATTAATAATACTATTAATTAATTCATTATACTTCTAAAAAACAAAATGTATATACGACCCACTAACCATGCATAGCACCCTTTGGTAGTATTGAATTTCTATATATATTCTTGGTGGTAGCATGTAGAGATTCTATTTAGTTTTTTATATTCCAAAAGATATATATGGTAGCTAGTTGACTAGTTTGAGGAGTACATTAATTTACGTTGACAATCTATGTTAGTTCTTGGCATGTCGGAACTAATGATTTAAAAACGGCCTACACGCAGCTACTTTTAACTAAAAAATATGTTTAATGTCGCATGCACAAAAAGATATGTAATGTAACCTACCTTAAAAGACCACAATTAAGTGATTTGCATGTCTTTTATTTGTACTATGTCAACGAAGACTTGAATATATTATACATACTCATACTTGGAACAAAATGGTAAAATAGCCGTTTCAAATTAGTTAACCTAAATGAAATGTTCATTTTCTTCTGCATGTTTTCTTAAATTCAAATTTTCACTTATTAATATGTAACTAATTATCTCTCCTGATAGCTTTATGATAGGTCGATGGTTATGCAAACACGTACGTACACACGCACATACATATGGCGGAGACAAACGACATCAATCAAAACTTATAAGTTCTAATAATGTATGCATGGCAATTTGTTATAAGGTCATATCTATTTTAAATTTACTATAAATTTGATAGAATAAGAGTTACTAATAATATGCCACAATTTCTACTTAATGTTGTGGTGATAACATACTTATCGGCAAACAATCTTAACAATTATACCTCAATATAGCATATGGGGCGACTTGTTGGTATTGTTGTTGTTGCTTGAAAACTTCTTAGCGAGGCTCAATGGTTGTCATAAGTCTAGAATGAACATATTTCTAACTTAACTCAAAAGTTATGATCAAATGTTAAATGAACATACCCTATGTATATGTTAACATATTAACCTACTAAATTTTCCCTCCAACTTTTTTGTTAAAATAAACATACCCTATATATATGTTAACATATTAATCTACTAAATTTTCCCTCCAACTTTTTTCTTTAATCTATCCTCAAGTTATAGCAAATCTTCAAATGAACACATTAATAGTTTTGTAAATTAGGAGTCTATATAGCAATGGGTAACAAAAAATCTCTCTTCAAACGCGTTCTAATAAAATCTTGTAGCCAAACTTTACTTTGTAAATTTGTTTTGCTTCGCTCGTTTTCATAAATTAGCCAGAGAATTGATCTATAATGTTCAAAGAAATACGATACGATCTATATATGTGTGTGCGCGTAAACGTGTGTACATATATGTTAGTATCATATACCTACATTGATGTATATGGTAACTAAGACATGAAGCAAGCAAACGCTAGATGTTCTTTTGTGCTTACTTTGGGAGAATATATTATGATGGTGGCAAGCAGTTTTCTATTCAACATTTGTCCTTCATTTGGGACCTACATGATTTTCTTCTTCAAGCTTTGTGTTTCCATGTTTAACGTGGGTGTCATATCCCTACCCTAATTGACACGACCAATACTAGTTAAACTATTACCATAATTTCAAAATTACCTACAAATACCCTCCCCACCTAATTTCATATATCACTAAACTAAGAACTAGAGATACCCCTCAATCCATTCTAGTTTGCTCCAACGTTTCTTTCATCTTACTCTCACCAACCATATTCTTACATTTGTTTGATGGGGTTTCCCCCCTTTTAATTTACTCCTAAAACACAAATACATATGTGTGTGTCTATATACATGTATATATAATAATCGTATATAATTTGCCCTCGTGTTTGGAATGAAATATTACAATATGTTAAGAATTGATGTTTTAATCGTATATATTCTTTATCGGGTTTCCTATCACTTGTTGATGTCGCGTATACAATCGAACATTGAACAAGAACTATCAACTTATGTAATTAATATCACTAGCTAAACAATATCAAGATGACATTGTAGTAGGGTTTTAATTAACCTAACTATATTACATGGAAATATAAGTGTTATTTAAGGATTTAAAGTATGGTGGTAGTGAGTATTAATTAGCTTAAACAAACATACCTCAGATTCGCTTCCAAGCTCAAGCTTATTAACCAGGTACTTGATTAACAATCCTACGGTCATTCTTCCATCCCTGAGTTGATAAAATAATACCATTCATAATCAATAATATAAAAAAAAAATATTAACATTTGTCATTAAGGAACATAAAATAGTAATTAAAGATTAATAGTGTTACTTGATTCTCATGTAACTCTTTGGTATTTGAGGCAAAAATGGTTCCTTGGCTCTGCATTAATTCATCAAACGAAATAAAATAAGAAAAATGAAATCCATAAGTGCCATGCAATGAAATATATACACCATATATTATTCAAATTATTATGCAAGAAAAAAAAACAAAAGTACTATTTGTATTGAATAGTAATTAGGGTTTTGAGAGTTACTGTTGTTGTGATGCCTGTAGCATAAACCAGACGCCAGAATGAGGTCTTCTCGGGGGGTTGACCACTCTTGCTACGTTTAATCGACGGTGGACATGAAGCGGGCGTGATCCGTATTGCTCGGATGAGCCCGAAAACGAAGAAGATGAAGAAACCGGTGGATTAAGAGGTGCTGCCATCATGTTAGCCGGAAAAGGCCTAATTAAATGCATATAATTATAATTAGTTTCTTGCTCTTGTTGCTGCTGCTGTTGTTGCTGTTGCTGTTGTAAAGTCATAAACGGCTGCACGGAATTCATTGCAGCCGCCGTTTGGTGCGGCTGCAAAAAGAAAGTAGTAGACATAGGGTGATGACCCTGAAATTCAGGAACTTGAAAAATAAGTTGAGGTGGTGGCGGAGGCTGTCGTATCTGTCTAGACGAGCTCGGTCCGCCGCCACCTGTAAAAAGATCAAGGGTAACTGACGGGGGAGACGAAGATATCTCCGCAGTCAGTACCTGGTTGTAGTTGCTGGTGGTGGACTCGATGTGTCCACCACCTAGACTCAACTGCAACCAGCTCCCGTGATCTTCGCTAATATTAATATTAATATCCTTTGAGCTTGATTCCGCTTCTTCGTTATTGGTACTCGTTTCGGTTCTTGATTCATCCTCCGCCATTAGATCTGAAAACCCTCTTCCTAAACTAATAAAACAGTCATACCCCCCTTCAGAAAAACCACCATTAACATGCTTTGATGAAGACAAATGAGCAGGAAACATGGTCATGTTGTAAATCTCTGAAACTGATGATCACCAGTGTAGATTGATCTATGAACAGTACTCAGGATATGAAAGAAATCCATACATGTAAAAAGAGAAAACTTAAGGGCTTATGTATCAAGAGATTTAGCACAAATGCATTAATGGTGAAGAAGATCTGGATATGGTGAGATACTGAGATATAGAGAAGATCTTACTGATTTGCTTGCATATATGTTTTTTTTTTGGGTTTGGTTTTGTTTCTCCTTGTACTAGAGTACTAGGAGATGAGAAGATGGACCAAGAGAAAAGTACCTGATTATATTCTTGAAAATGATCAAACGGATGGGTGGTCTGTATTATTGTTTTTTATATTCAATCATTATTAATATTTAATTGCTTTGTGTATGCAGTATTGAGTATTATTTACATCTGTCAATTTAGTAATTTAATGGTGCAAATATAAAAACTGAGTGGTGTTTTCATTGAAAGAGAAAATTATGTGAAACAAAATGTTACTTAAAAGGATAGATATAACTTTTACTTAAAAACAGGTAAATAGTTTTACTTAGGCTAGACGGTATGGACCCGTCTTCACCCCGTCCTCAAGCGGCGACGGACCGGCACACCATGCCGCCCCCCTCCCGTCCCGTCCCGTCCCGTCCTCTGCGTCCTTTCTTAGACGTTTGCGACGGACCATTTTGTGGGGCCCAAGACCAAAAGTAACCGTTATTATAAAAAAAATTAATTTCTAATTTAAATTATTTTTTCAAACGGTAATAATTCAAAAAAACACCCAATTCACTCCCACTTTTAAAAATACTCACCTCTTTTACACATTTTTTCACAACTTTTCACCCACTACAATCTCATATCTCTCTCACATTTTATAACCCCTCTTCCCTTTTTATAAAAACTCATCTATTTTTATACCATTTTTTACCCGCTACCACCCCATCTACCTCTAAAAAATTATCATGGCTTCACCTTCTTCCATTTATTCAATTTCTTCCATTTCTTCATCATCTTCGTCTACGTGGTATTCTTCAACTTCGGAAGAGGATGCTATTATGCATAACATGGTTATGAACGCGGCTCAGGTCATCATGACGGGTGATGAAGCGTCGTCCCAAAGGCTAACTAGACGAGCAAAATTAAACCGAGACCAAGAAGGTATTTTAGTATTTTTTTTCCTTATGTTTTATATAGATTTGAAAATGTATTTTATAATTAATTTCATTTATGTTTCGTTTTAAATTTATAGCCGCCCACGTTAAACTAGTAGCCGATTATTTTGCCGACGAACCCGTGTACCCAGCCGAGATTTTTCGACATCGGTTCCGCATGAGTCGTCCACTGTTTTTACGTATTGCAGGCGACATGGCCCAGTCTGATCCGTTTTTTACACTGCGAAACAACGCTAGGGGGCAAAGGGGTTTCAGTAATGTACAAAAATGTACGTCGGCCATTCGACAACTGGCATACGGTTTCGCACCCGATGCATTAGACGAGTATATAAGGATGTCTGAAAGAACCGCACGTCTATGTTTGCACAAGTTTTGTGAATGGGTTGTCAAATTGTATAGCAAGCGATACCTGCGGAAGCCGAACGCAAACGACGTTCAAAAGTTATATCAAGCACACGAACAGAGACATGGTTTCCCAGGAATGCTCGGGAGCATTGATTGCATGCACTGGCCGTGGCATAATTGCCCAGTTGCCTGGCAAGGTCAGTATACTAGGGGAGATCATGGACATCCGACTATTATTCTAGAGGTTGTTGCGTCACAGGATCTCTGGATCTGGCATGCTTTTTTTGGTCTACCTGGTTCGCTCAACGACCTTAACATCATATATCAGTCACATATATTTGAGGATGTAGTGGCGGGTACAGGTCCAGACACAAGCTTTACGGTTTCGGGGGTGGAATACAGGCGAGGTTACTACCTAGCCGATGGGATATACCCAACGTACTCGACAATTGTTAAAACTATTCCGTACCCGACGGACGATAAAAGAAAAAAGTTTGCGAAGTTTCAAGAGGGTGCGAGGAAAGATATTGAACGGGCTTTTGGTGTTCTACAAAAAAAATGGCAAATCATTGAACATCCATCACATTCGGCTACACCAAAGCGGTTACGAAACATTATGTACGCTTGTATCATCCTTCATAACATGGTCATTGAAGACGAAGGTAGAGCGATATGCGAGTACGATGAAAACGCGTCTACTGGAAATTCTGTTCCAGTTAGTGGGGAACAACAAGATTTGAACATGTTCGCTTTACGTAACGAGTACACACATCATAACCTACAAGCGGACTTGGTGGAGTACATTTGGAACAACGTTCAAAACGAACCCGACAACGACATGGAAGACGAAGACTAGTAGCTTATTTTGATATATTAGGATTTAAGTTTATGTTTTTTTTTAAGTTTATTTTTTTAAGCTTATGTTTTTTTTATTTTATTTTTTTAAGTTTTTTTTAAGTTTATGTAATGTTTTTTAATATTAATGAAAATATTTTGTTAGTTTTTTTGTTAAATGTTAAAAAAAAATAGAAGATTAAAAAAAATAAAAAAACATAAAAATGGTGGGGAGGACTATGACTAGGACCATCCTCCCATACCCTCCACTTTTGGGGGATGGACCATCCTTGGGAGGATTCTGACGTGGCGTCTACGTGACGGATGGTCCTCCAAGGATGAGATGTCACCATACCCTCTAGCCTTAGAAAAAGATTGAAAGTTACTTCAATGTTATAACTTTTAATTATATCTACTATATTAATTGTTCATTAAGCTAAAAAGAAAATTTTAATAATTTAATGGTGCAAATATAAAAACTGAGTGGTGTTTTCATTGAAAGAGAAAATTAAATGAAACAAAATGTTACTTAAAAGGATAGATATAACTTTTACTTAAAAACAGGTTAATAGTTTTACTTAGAAAAAGATTGAATGTTACTTCAATGTTATAACTTTTAATTATATCTACTATATTAATTGTTCATTAAGCTAAAAAGAAAAAAAAAGATGAAAACTAAGTAATTAGGGTGCTTTCATTGAAGAGAAAATAGTTATAAAAGAAACAAAATTTTACTTAAAAGGATAGAGATAAATTTTGTTTAAAAAAACAGGCAAATAGTTTTACTTAGAAAAAGATTGAAAGTTACTTCAATGTTATATTTTTTAATTATATCTACTATATTAATTGTTCATTAAGCTAAAAAGAAAAATATAAACCCACCAACTCCTTAATAATTTAAATTTCTTTGTTATGAATCCAACCTTTTACTACATCTACATGTTACCATTACCAACTAGTTGAGGTAATTCGTGCGGAAAGTTGATTGGTATCGTTTCGCTTCTTTAAGGTACTGACACAGGTGGAGAATGATTGAGTTGCAAGCCCATGCGGGTACGTGTTCTAATCGGTTTGAGTGATTATTTCAAAAGCGCTAATGCATCAACTATTAGCCAATTTAAACCGACTGGAGAGAACATTGTGAGGGATGTGCATGATTTATTGGTTTCAAGGGCGGGTTAATCTTGGATAACCATTTTATATGTGATTATTCACTTTACCGTTAATTATGTTGAAAATTGTAAAAAGTTTGAACTTTGCCATGACAATTGCCTTAACCTTAGTCTAAGGGAATGGGGAGTGTATTTCTTGTTCGACGCACGTGAAAGTGAAAGTGTAAGACCCGTCTCATTTATTTAAGATTTTAATATAAGATACGCATTTTCTAAAACCAAAATGCATAATTACAAAAACTTAGTTATAAAAACTAAGATTACATAGTTAATGTGTTCTAAGATTACCAACTGACTAGTTTAAAACGTTCAACATATAGTTACTGTTTACAAATAAACATCATCTAAAACAAGATTAAATTAGCGCGGAAGCTTCAAAAGTTTGTGTTCGGTTCTTGATTTCTTGTTTGATCGGCATCCGAAATGAGACGAATATCACCTAAGGTCAAAACCACAATAAATGTTAGTTTTGACAACAATAAAGTGTATATAAACAGGTTCTAGTATCATACAAATGAAAACAAAAATAAAATTTCGATTCTTGGTCTGTCGCGCCACGCGACAGACTCCTTTAAATCCTTCGCGCCCTGCGAGTGCTCTCGCGTGTCGCGCCAGAGCTAAGGTCCCCTGTTGCATGCCGCGGGGGAACCCGTTTTCCAGCGGCTGCAGGTTGAATTCCTGTATTTCTGCCCAGCTCCGAATTTTTCCATAATCTCAACTTTAAACTAGCATAACTTTTTACCTGCTTGTCCGTTTTAGTCGATTCTTCCGTAATAAAAATACGGACCTAATCATTCGAATTTTGCGTGACGAAACCCGGTTTATGAACGGATGGTTCACAAATCCTCATTTCGATTATTCGACCCATTAGCTATGTGTGCATATTTTTCATCATTCAATTCTATGGCATACCAGGCTTAATTACCCATTCCCCGGGCTTATAAACTTTAGCTTATCAGCACCATTACATGGTTTTACGCTCACAATAGGATTTCATACTTGTTTTCTCATATTTCAAGCAATGCCGCTTTATGTAACTCTTACGAGTGGTTACTAACAGTTTGACCCAATATCACGGGTTCATAGATCTAACTCAGTTTATCCAATTCATGGGCGTATTATTTTCTAACACTAGCATATTACGAGACTTTCAAGTCTCTACATACATCATCGTTTTTAAGACATAGTTTTGACCCGTTTGGTTGTCAAGTGAAAACCTTCACTTTGATGACTACCAAGGTTTATTCAAATTCACCCGTTTGATCTATCGAGTGAACTCCGTCACTTTCTTGATACATCAAACGTCCTTATTACACTACAACATTATTTATAAGACATACTAAACAATTTTTGTAACTAAATAACGGAACTGATAGTTACGTACCTTTAGTGCACTCCTTTCAAACGCGTATCCCCTCCGGCTTGTCCACTTGACGATCCAAATTCCTTGCCTAAAGAGTTCAACCAAGTATTGTTTAGAACTCTTTTTCACAATATATCACGAATAATTTGCCATATCGTACAAACATGCGTTTTTATCTCAAATTCACTATGTTGACTTTCTTTTAAGCATTTTAACAAACACTTTAAGAGCATGGTTTTTAAATAACCATTATCAAGTTCATGTCTCAACTATTTAGCCGAGTTTTTATACTTTTTGCAAGTTCTTTGCTAGACCATGTATATCAATATCAAATTCGATTCATGCAAAGTGTTTAACATCAATTTTCTGATTACTTATTAGGTTTCCTTATCATTCACAAAACCTATTTGACACTTAGATAGGTAAACATGAATATTCATAATTTGGACATCAATTTCACAAATTATTGGCTAGGGTTTTACATCTAAACATGTCTCTAACCCTAATTTCATCTAAACATCTACATATCAAGCTCAGATTTTGATTTCACAAATTATCAAGAATCTGAGATGGGACAAAAGTGATGGAATTTAGCATACCTTATGATCACTTCGCTGAGATGATCACTAATCTATGTTTGGAATTCGATTTGGAACACTTTAGAGCCTTCAATTTGATCAATTTTGTGATACTAGGGGTTGAAGGTGAGTTGGTCGCCCCCCCTGCGTTCTTGATCGATCCAGACACACAAACACACAAATGTGTGTTTGGATTTTATTTTTATTTTTTTTATCAAAACTGATTTGATTTTTAACAACTTTGGCCCTTTAACTTATTATTGCTTCTCTAATTTAGATGTTTTTATTCAATCTTCCATGTTTCTACAAAATAGTTAACTAACTAGGTTATTTCTATCCCTAGTTAGTTTATTTCGTTTATTGCCACTTTAAATTTAAAATTACTAATTTATATTTTCGGGGTGCTACAAGTCCACCCCCCTCTTAAAAGGGTTTCGTCCCCGAAACCCGAGTACGTACCAAACAATGTAGGGTAGAGTCGTTGCATCTCCTCTTTGGACTCCCATGTGGTATCCGAACCTTTTATTGTAACACCCCGAAAATGGGTTTGGGTAATCAAACTCCGTTAATACTAAAAGACGGGTAAAGTACCGTTAGTGGTAAAATTTACTCGGTAAATATTAGGATTTAAATAATTAATCCTAACATTAAACAAAAAGTCAATAAAAGCTTTTAAAGAAATAAAATGGATAAAAGGCCCGGGTTAACGGGACCTAAAATAAACTTAGTCATAAATATTCCCGAACCCGCTAAGTTAACTAGGAATATTAAACCTGGTTAATAAGTGGGAATATTATTGAAAATAATTAGGTTATGACCTAATTAATAACTAACCAAACACGAGGGACCAAAGCCGGGTAACTTGAAAATGGAATTATAAACTTAAAATATAACACAACACACACACTTGAGGTGTGTGTGCGTGCGTGAAGTAGTCCAGGGGAAGGAGCAAGAAGCTCCAAACCCTAGCTCAAACAATCTCAACAAATTGAAGGGGCAAATCAAGTCCAAATCAAAATCCGAGTATGAATTAGTGATCTCCATTGAAAAAGGAGTCACGAGGTATGTAAATTTCTTGAGAAATCTCTAGTTGAAATTCTGAGCAAACCTAGAGAATTCGAATCTGAGCTTGCATGTTGGTTGTTTGGATGAAATTAGGGATGAAACTATGTCTAGTAGTAAACCCTAGCCATGTATTTGTTGAATTGATGTTCATGGTTGTGAATTCATGATCATACACTCATGTGTCAAGTGGGTTTTGATTATGTAGTAAAGATGATGATGTACACATGTTTAAAATCATCATAGTTTCTAGTAGAAACAAGATACTTGAACAATTTGCAAGTTGGGTGTTGAACATACTTGGGTGTTGAACATACATGACTTGAAATGGGTTTTTGGATAATTTAATGAAATTGATGTTCTATTGGTGTTTATAAACATCATACTAATTCATATGAATGAACTACTTGAACAAATTAGAGATTTTGTTAAGGGTTTATAAGTGACTAGAAGTGGGTCTTGACAAAAGAGTTAAAACCATTTTGATGGTCAAAGTGTGTATATGCTTATAATAACTGAAATTTACATGTTAAATTATTATTACTTGAGATAGGAATTGGATGACATGTTAGTTAATTTGGCGTCTCAAAAGATGATGCTCACTAAGTGTTGATAATGTGCCTAATTGAGTGTTGTGAACTTGATAGTGCAATCATATGTGATAATTGGCGATTTGACTTTTAAAAAGTCAAACCGACCTACAATATGATGAATACTAATTTTTTATACGAAAGAAAAACGTAGGTGGGAATAGTCATGATTTCTAATGACTAAACTAACCATCTTACGAATTACGATTATAGTTTGACGCTTAACGAGCTAGGTAGAGGCTTGTGGAGGAAGCGGATCAAACGGATCGAGTACAAAAGAAAAGTGTGGCTTGGATGCAAGGTAAGTATAGCTTACACTAGTCATAAATCTTAGAATGTTCTTTGTCGTATGAATTACGAATAAGATAAATGCTTAATTGAGATATGGTGTTCCGGCGTGTAGTCGTACGGAACAAGATAACCAAATAGAATAAGAAACCGTATTGATGGTTAAAAATGAGTTAAATCGGTAATTCGATCATGTTGTGACGAATGAAATATCTAATTTTAAAGGTTACCGTATAAGGTAAATCATGATAACCAATAAGGGTAAAATTGTAATAAATGTCACCTCGCTAGTAATTGGTCATAGAGACCAAACGGGTCAAAAGGTGAAATAATCACCCTTTGACAATATCGACTAATGGGTTGTCGAGTTGTATGATTTTAGGGAATAAATAGCATATGGATGTTTACAGCGCTATCACTTAGCAGCCACTAAGGCAAGGTATTAAAACGGGTCAATATATTGACCCGAGTCAGGTATGTATAATGATACAACTCATCATGTAGAAATTGAAGTTCTATAACAGTTAGACAAGGTTAAAATAAGATATTCGGTTATCTTTTAGGTAAAGCGAATAAATTGAGTTATGATTAAGGTGTTTTAGAAACATATTGATTTCTAAACAAGAATATAGTTAAAAGGTCGTAATTTGGGATCAAACAAGTACTAATAGTCCTTCGTCGTAAATGAAGGACTAAAATTGACTAAAACGCCCTTGTAAGTGGAATTGAGCAAACGAACCATAAAGGTTGTTTGGAAATAAGCGATAGGATGAAATAAATACTTTGAATAAGTATGAAAAGCAAAAGACGTAAATTATTGGTCAAAAGTCTCTATAAAGAGTCTTTGCCGTAAAATAATGATTTGAAGTGTGTAATTTGGAATATATAAATCACCACATTGAATCCACCACAAATATAGTTGTGGTGGGAGGTCATATGATAAGAAATGTGGGCATATGTATTTAGAAACGAATGAAAGACATTGGTGCTTAAATTATGCATAAATACCCTTAACGGGTCAAAATGAGTATATGAGTGAAAATGGGTTTAAGAAGGTATATAAACCTGTAATTTGAAACCTATTATGTTAAACATTTTTGAACTTGATAGGTTTATGAGAAATAAAGGTCAAACAAACTTGTTTGTTTGATAAAATAGAACGGGTCAAAAGTTGGTAAAAAGGGAAATAAGCCGAAGACTTAAAAGTCTAAAATTTTGTAAAACCGGAGGTTGGATTTTAACTCCATAAGGTGGAGAATCAAATTACAATCACGTAGGAAGAAACGGTAGGTCAAACGGACAAGCGGTTTGAATGATACGAAAGTTTTCGTGTCATTAAACGGCAAAATAGAAAGATGGAATGCAGGGACCACCGTAACTTACGGTGCCACCGTAAGTTACGGTGGAGCTGATATAGTTACGGTGGGTTTCTACTGAGTTACGGTGGAAGAATATACTTTCAGGGGCTACCGTAAATTACGGTACCCACCGTAATTTACGGTGGACCCAGTAATAAAATATATTTTTAATTAGTTTCAATTCCCGGATTCGTTTAGACTCTTTTTAAACCCCGTTTAACTAAAACATTTCATGTTTATGAAATGTAGGTACTTTTGGATGCCGGGAGACGATCAAGCTCAGCAAAGAACCGAACACGATAAAGTTTTATGCTTCCGCACCTTGCTTCGTCGTAAACTTGAACGACGAATCCGATCACGTTATGTTAAATAACTTATGAATTGTAAAAGTTTTAATAAACCCGTATTTTTATAGCATGTGTAGTCTTAACTATACATCTAATCTTTGGTATTTACATGTAAAACTGTTAATTAGTAACTAGGGTGTTACATTTATGTGCTCCCATTTAACCTTCACTTGGTTAATTTCTTTGTTCCTCAAACTTTTCACCTTACGATCTAAAATCGCAATCGGTTTCACCGCGTAGTTAAGACTATTATCCACCTATATGTCATCGTAGTGGATATAAGCTGTTTCGTCGGCTAGACATTTCCGGAGATGTGATACGTGGAATGTGCTATGGATTTCACTCAGTTCCTCGGGTAGTTCGAGACGGTATGCGACCTTACCAACCCGTTCAATGATTCTAAATGGCCCAATAAACCTCGTGCTTAATTTTCCCTTTTTTCTGAACCGAATAACCCCCTTCCACGGAGATACCTTTAGCATAACTTTATCACCAACTTGAAACTCAACCGGTCTCCTTCTTTTGTCCGCGTACGATTTTTGTCGATCCTGAGCCGCTTTCAAATAGGCTCGGACCAAGTCAATTTTCTCATTCGTGATTCGGACTACATCCTTATGTGCAAGCTCACGTGGACCAACCTCATCCCAACACACCGGGGTTCGGCATTTTCTACCATAAAGCATCTCATACGGAGCCATACCGATGCTTGCATGGTAACTATTATTATATGAAAATTCGACCAAGGGTAGATAAACATCCCAACTTCCCCCGAATTCGATAATACATGCCCGTAACATATCTTCCAACGTCTGTATTGTTCTTTCACTCTGTCCATCCGTTTGTGGATGGTACGTTGTGCTAATGAACAATTTAGTTCCCATTTGCTCTTGGAATTCGCGCCAAAAGTTTGAAGTGAATCAAGTATCTCTGTCAGACACGATGGATATCGGTACCCCGTGGCGTGCCACTATCTCATTGGTATACACTTCTGACATCTTTTCGAAGGTATAAGTATCACGAATCGGAATGAAGTGAGCACTTTTTGTCAATCTATCCACAACTACCTATATAGCATCGTATCCACGGTTGGTTCTGGGCAGTTTGGTCAATAGATCCATTGTGATTTGCTCCCATTTCCAAACTGGGATGTCCAACGGTTGCAGTTTACCATATGGATTTTGGTGCTCTGCTTTGACTTGTAGACATGTCAAGCACTTCTCTACATACTTTACAACATCTCTTTTCATTCCGGGCCTCCAATAGTTTTGCTTTAAATCGTTATATATCTTGGTTGCCCCCGAATGGATAGAATAACGGGATTTATGAGCTTCGTCAAGTAGAAGCGTCTTGACTCCACACGAATTTGGGACCCATATTCTTCTTAAACGAGTCTTTAACCCGTTGTTATCATCCGCCAATTCTTTCAATTGGCCAACTATTCTTTCTTTCTTCAAATTTTCCTCTTTCATTGCTTCAACTTGAGATTTTCAGATTTGTTCAAGTAGACCCGATGTCACAATTAGTTGCATCGATCTTACTCGAATTGGTGTATAGTCTACCTTTCAGCTCAACGCATCTGCCACCACATTAGCTTTCCCGGGATGCTAATGTATATCACAATCGAAATTTTTGACTGTTTCTAACCACCGCCTCTGTCTCATGTTTAATTCCTTCTGATCGAAGAAATATTTCAAACTTTTATGGTCGGTAAAGATAGTGCATTTTACCCCATACAAATAATGCCTCCATATCTTTAAGGCAAATACCACCGCCGCCAACTCGAGATCGTGTGCAGGGTAATTCTTTTCATGAGTCTTCAGTTGTCTCGAGGCATAGGCTATAACCTTGCCTCGTTGCATCAAAACGCACCCGAGTCCTGAATGTGACGCATCCGAGTAAACTACCATATGTCAATACCGGAGCGTGGGTCAATTTTTCTTTAAGCGTTTGGAACGCTTTTTCTTGATCATCGCCCCATATAAAATTTTCATCTTTACGAGTTAATTTGGTCAACGGCGCAGCAATCTTGGAGAAATCTTGTATGAATCTCCTATAATATCCCGCAAGCCCCAAAAAGCTTCTGATTTCTGAAGGTTTCTTCGGAGGATTCCATCTCGCCACTGCTTCTATTTTTTTTGGGTCTACCAACACCCCGTTCGCACTAATAATGTGCCCGAGAAATTGCACTTCTCGTAACCAGAAAGCACATTTCGAGAATTTTGCATATAATTTCTCTCTTCTTAGCGTCTCTAACACTTCACATAAATGACTTGCGTGTTCTGCTTCATTCTTCGAATACACTAGGATGTCGTCGATGAACACTATCACCGACTTATCCAACATCGGCTTGCAAACCCGGTTCATGAGGTCCATGAAAGCCGCGGGTGCATTGGTTAACCCGAAGGACATCACGAAGAATTCGTAATGTCCGTATCGTTTACAAAAGGCCGTCTTCGGTACATCCTCCTCCTTGACCTTCAACTGATGATAACCCGATCTAAGGTCAATCTTGGAGAACCAACTTGCACCTTGTAGTTGGTCAAATAGGTCATCAATTCTTGGGAGCGGGTATCGATTTTTCACCGTGAGTTTGTTTAACTCCCGGTAATCGATACACATTCGCATACTCCAGTCTTTTTTCTTCACAAACAGCACCGGTGCACCCCACGGAGACACACTCGGCCTAATAAAACCTTTATCGAGCAGGTCTTGAATCTGAGACATTAATTCTTGTAACTCCGATGGCGCGAGCCGATATGGCGCCTTAGCTACAGGTTTCGCACCCGGAATTAATTCAATTCCGAACTCTGCCTCCCGTTCAGGTGGTATTCCTGGTAAATCTTCCAGAAACACATCTGCATACTCACGTACCACCGGTACGTCTTCAATCTTCGGTAAACCCTCCTCGGGTTCGTTTGCGTAAATCATGAACCCTCTACATCCGTGTCTCATAAGTTTGTGAGCCTTTAACATTGAGCATATTACGGGATTACCCCCTTTCTCGCCATAAATGGTAACGTGTTTTCCACCTGGAGACGTTAGTTTTATCTCCTTGCGGAAACACACGACCTTCGCGTGATGTCTGGATAACCAATCCATCCCGACCACTACTTGGAATTCTCCCATTGACATCGGGATCAGGTCTATTGAGTATTCTTCACCATCGATACTCATCTTACAATCTTGACACACGTCACACACGATAAAACTTTTGTAGTCACCTATTTCTACTTCTAGAGGCATAGGTAATTTTGTCAATACAAATGAAGGATGTCGAATAAATCCATGTGATAGAAAGGATTTATTCGCACCCGTATCAAATAACACATGTGCGGGAATTGAATTTATGGCGAATATACCTGAGACCACATCGGGTTCCATCTTTGCCTCGGACGTGGTTAACTGGAAGGATCTGGCCTTTGCCTTTGGAGTTTCTGCTTGCGAATCCTTGCCATCCTTCTTTCCGACTAACTCTGGTCATTCTGATTTCTTATGACCCCTCTGGTAGCATTTATAACAAACCGACACTTTTCCCGGGCATAACGCAGCCATATACCCTGTCTTCCCGCATATGGGGCACGACTTATCTTTGAACCGACACTCGCCCTTGTGCCCTTTACCGCAGACCTTACAACTCGGTGGCCCGCCTTTCGCTTCCTGTTTCTTAGACGACTCCGTGGTTCGTGCTTTCTTTATAGGGCTTGGAGTAACAGTTTGTGCCCTCCGTTCACCTCGCTCGATTTGCTTTTTCAACTCTATTTCTCTTTCCCGAGCCGTGTTTATGATCTCGGTGAGAGTTTCATATTGTGGTAGTAAGCAAATTGTGGTAGTAATATACTTTCTGCTCCTCGAACGTCACCAACTCGTCACAAAATCTAAATTTGTCAAGGAAGATCCCTGTGATCTTATCAATAGATTAACCTTTTTGCCTTAACTGAATAAATTCTTCCTTGATTCTGTTAATGACTGCCTTGGGACTGTGGTGTTTAAGGAATGGTGCTTTAAACTCGTCCCATGTCATCGCCCTCGCCGCTTCATTCCCAATCTCCTTTTTCTTGTTATTCCACCAATCTTTTGCTTGGCCTCTCAGCTGACCCGTACCATAAGTTACGAAGTCATTTGTGTCGCAGTGGGTTCTCTCAAACACCCCCTCGATATCACTTAGCCATTGTTGGCATATTATCAGGTCCACCTCTCCATTATAAAGTGGTGGTTTACATGCCATGAATTCTTTGTATGAGCAACCCTTCCGCTTTCCAGATTTTTCCTTTTCTACATTGGTACTATCTTCCAACTTCTTGATCCGCTCTTCGTGTCACACCCCGATATTTCCACGTATTACCGGTGGGCCCGGTGGGGAGTATCGTGACATAGTTGACATCATCATAGTCAAATTATCACAGTTTAATGCACAGCGGAAGTCTAAAGATAATAACATTACAAATCGATTGAAAGTAATATCAGTGATTACAAACGGTTGTAAAGAGATCCACAGGCGGATCAAAGATAAAAGAAACATTGTTCAACAGATTTTTAAACATCTAAGCTTGCAAGACTCTTTATTGATGCTAGGAGTAGCCAGCCCATTTCGCTTAGTACCTGCACTTAACCTTTTTGGAAAATACGTCAGTTTTCACTGGTCGTGTGAGGTCAATCAGAGGCACAAGAATGGCATGTTGACACTTTGGATCCCTTTATTAACATATTTACATTGTTTGACAACTTCAGTCCCTTAGGAATAGTTCTTTACACTCTTAAAGTCCATGACACGTGTCTTCATAATATTGGTCGTGATTTTTACGAGGTGTTACATCCTCACCCCCTTAAAAGAAATCTCGATCTCGAGATTTACTGAAATAAATGAGGGTACTTCTATTTCATTGTGGACTCAACCTCCCACGTGTATTCTGGGCCTCTTCGGGCATCCCATTTAACTTTCACAATCGCTACGTGCTTCTTTCGAAGTTTCTTAACCTGTCGATCCTCGATCGACAAAGGTTTTTCAACAAATTTCAGGCTTTCATCTATATGCATATCCGTATGTGGCATGACTAGTGATTCATCAGCTAGACATTTCTTCAGATTGCAGATGTGAAACACATTATGAATCCCACTGAGCTCTTCAGGCAGGTTTAACTTGTAAGCCACTGTTCTGACACATTCGATGATCTCGAATGGTCCTACGTATCTTGGGCTTAACTTGCCTTTCTTGCCAAATCGCATTACCCCTTTCCAGGGTGATATCTTAAGTAGAACTTTGTCACCTACCTCAAATTTTAGAGGCTTACGTCTTTTATCTACGTAGCTCTTCTGCTTATCCCTGGCAGCTTTGAGACGATCACGTATCTGCACAATCTTATTAGTCATCTCCAAGACTATATCCGATCCTGTTAATTGGACATCTCCAACTTCTACCCAACAAACGGGCGTCCTGCACTTTCTTCCATACAAAGCTTCGAAAGGTGCAGCTTGTATACTCGAATGATAACTATTATTGTACGAAAATTCGATCAATGGAAGATGATCATCCCAACTTCCACCTAAATCAATAACACAAGCTCTTAACATATCCTCCAGAGTTTGAATTGTACGCTCGCTCTGACCGTCCGTCTGAGGATGATATGCAGTGCTGAAGTTTAATCGAATGCCTAGGGGTTGCTGAAAGCTTTTCCAAAAATGCGATGTATATCTCGTATCCCTATCAGAGATAATAGACACTGGTACTCCGTGAATAGATACAATCTCGTCCACATATAGCTGAGCTAACTTATCTGAGCTGTGTTTTTCCTTAATAGGGGTTGCTGAAAGCTTTTCCAAAAATGCGATGTATATCTCGTATCCCTATCAGAGATAATAGACACTGGTACTCCGTGAATAGATACAATCTCGTCCACATATAGTTGAGCTAACTTATTTGAGCTGTGTTTTTCCTTAATAGGTAGGAAATGGGCTGACTTGGTCAATCTGTCGACTATAACCCAAATAGTATCATTTCCTCGCTTTGTCTTTGGTAACTTAGTGATGAAATCCATAGTTACCATTTCCCACTTCCAGGTGGGAAGTTCAGGATGTTGCAGCAAACCTGACGGTTTCTGGTGTTCGGCTTTAACCTGAGCACATGTCAGACATTTGGCCACATAAGTGGCTATAGACTTCTTCAAGCCTATCCACCAATAATTTGCCTTCAAATCCTGGTACATTTTATCACTGCCAGGATGAACCGAGTACTTAGAATTATGGGCTTCTTGAAGGATCACTTCCCTAAGTCCTCCATATATTGGAACCCATATTCGTCCATTCAATCTTAGGATTCCATCCTTGCCATATGATAACTGTTCAGCAGTTTCACCCAACTTTTCATTTGGATAGTTAGCTTCTAACACAGCTTCCTTCTGAGCGGCTAACAATCTTTCATTCAGGCTGTTCTTTAATTCAATGTTGTTGGCATTGATTTTAATGGGCTTAACTCTTTTTTTTCTGCTCAATGCGTCGGCGACCACATTCGCCTTGCCTGGATGATATCGGATTTCACAAAAATAATCATTTAAAGTCTCCATCCATCGACGCTGTCTCATGTTCAGATCCTTCTGATTGAACAGATGCTGAAGGCTCTTATGATCAGAATAGATCACACACTTGGTACCATATAAATAATGCCTCCAAAGTTTTAGTGCAAATACAACGGAACCCAATTCCAAATCGTGGGTGGTGTAATTCTTCTCGTGCACTTTTAATTGTCGGGAAGCATAGGCAATAACCTTGCCCTTCTGCATGAGCACACATCCCATACCTGTGTGTGATGCGTCGCAGTATACCACAAACTCATCAATTCCTTCAGGCAATGTTAACACAGGAGCATTGCTCAACTTTTGCTTAAGAATCTCAAAGGATTCTTGTTGCTTAGGACCCCAATCAAACTTGATATTCTTCCTAGTCAACGAAGTTAGGGGTGCAGCAATCCTTGAGAAATTTTCAATAAAACGCCTATAATATCCTGCCAGACCCAAGAAGCTGCGAATCTCTGTGGGCGTCTTCGGCTCTTGCCAATTCATGATAGCTTTAATCTTAGCGGGATCCACCTGGATACCACGCTCACTAACCACATGTCCAAGGAATTGGACTTCACGAAGCCAAAATTCACACTTTGAAAACTTGGCGTAGAGCTTTTCTTGTTGAAGAAGTTTAAGAATACAACGAAGATGCTTCTCATGATCAGCCTGATTCTTTGAATAAATAAGAATGTCATCAATGAAGACAATGACAAACTTATCCAAGTAGGGTTTGCAAACGCGATTCATGAGGTCTATGAACGCTGCTGGTGCATTAGTAAGCCCGAAAGGCATCACCAAGAACTCATAATGACCATAACGAGTTCTGAATGCAGTCTTATGCATATCTTCATCTCTAACATTCAGCTGATGATAACCTGATCTCAAGTTAATATTGGAGAAATAACTTGCTCCTTGAAGTTGATCGAACAGATCGTCGATCCTAGGCAATGGATATCTGTTCTTGATTGTAACCTTGTTCAGCTCTCGATAATCAATGCATAAACGCATTGATCCATCCTTTTTCTTCACAAACTGAATCGGTGCTCCCCGAGGAGATGAGCTAGGCCTAATAAAACCTTTTGCCAATAATTCATCTAACTGAGTCCTTAAATCCTTCATCTCAGTCGGTGCTAATCTGTAAGGTGCTCTTGCAACAGGTGCTGCTCCTGGAATAATGTCAATTCTAAACTCCACTTGCCTATCTGGTGGTAAACTAGGTAGTTCTTCAGGGAATACATCTGGATATTCAGAAATGATGGGAATGTCTTCGATTTTGGGCTTTGGTTCATCAATAGTCACTTGTGCCATATAAATGACACAACCTTTCTTCATACACCTTGATGCCTTAAACATAGACACTTGCTTAGGCAACCCGTACTGAGTGTCTCCTTGTATAGTAAGTGGCTCACCATACGGAGTCTTGATAACCACTTGTTTCTTGTCACAAACGATCTGAGCTTGGTTATGAGATAACCAATCCATGCCTATTACTATGTCGAATCCAGCTAGTTTCAAAGGAAGCAAAGACAATGGAAAAGAGTGGTTCCTAATGGATATAAAACATCCATCTAACATGGTTGAAGCAGTTTCTATGGTACCATCGGCCAATTCTACTTCATACTTTATGCTTAGGGTTTTAACAGGCAGATTTAATAACTTACAAAACTTATTATCTACAAATGACTTATCTGCACCCGAATCAAATAATACCCTTGCATAAACATCATTGATAAGGAAGGTACCTGTTATCACGTTGTCATTCTGGATCGCTTCTTGAGCATTCATCTGGAAGACCCGAGCATTGGTCTTCTTGCCTTCTTCAGGCTTCTTCGCATACTTTGGGCAGTTGGACTTGATATGCCCCTTCTCGTTACAGTTGTAACAAGTTGCATCCGTATTCTTCTTACAATCCAACGTCTTATGCTCACTAGATTTACAGATCCCACAAGCTCTTGGCTGCGATTGGGACTTTGATTCATACCTGCACTTTCCCAGATGGCGCTTCTTGCAGGTCTTGCATTTGGGCTTCTCACCCAACTGTTGGTCATCCTTCTTGAACCCTGAACTCTTCTTGTGATCAGAGTTCCCCTTGTGCTTCTTTTCTGAATGGTGTGAGTTATCATCCTCACGTTTTCTCATCCCAGCATCAGAATTCCTAAGCGATCTCTGCCTGACCGCATCAAGGGTAAGAGATAATGACAAATCAGCTACTGACCTAAAGGTAGTAGATCTTGATGCTTTCACACTAGCTTTAATCTCCGGGGCTAAACCCCCAATGAAACGGGCTATACGTTTTGGTTCCGGTGTCACCAAGTATGGAACCAATCGTGACATAGTGTTAAAACTCGTGAGGTATGCTTGGTAGTCTAAGTTCTTCATAACCAATGTTAGGAAGTCGGTCTCGATCTTCTCAACTTCATGTTGAGGACAAAAATTCTCTTTGATCAAAGCAACAAACTGAGCCCATGTTAAATTGTATAACGGAATCTTTCCAGTAGCTTGGATCAAGGACCTCCACCAAGCTAGGGCTTCTCCCTTGAACGACTGTGAAACATACTTCACAATATCTTTCTCAGCACATCCACTAATATCGATCACCGTATCCATCTCGTCTAGCCACGTCATGCAATCAATGGCGCCTTTTTCCCCAGTGAAATCCCTGGGCTTACAAGAGATAAAATACTTATATGAACAGGTCTTTGACGTGGCTCTTGATCAAATATAATCTTCTTAGACGGGATACTGTGCTGATTTGATGAGTGTTGGGCATCATCCTTCTTTGACTCATGAGATTTAGAAGGTGGCTTGCTGTGAGCTACAGAGTGAGTCTTTGAGCGTGTACCACTAGACTCTCTAAATTGCCTGTCCATGGCTTTAGAAACAGCATTATCAATCAATGCTTGAAGTTCCGCACCAGTTACATGGATTCTAGTAGTATCATGATTCTCTACAAGGTGACTGTTGATTTCTTCAGATTCTGCCATGTAGCTTGATTGCTTGTAGGTCCCCTTGACGTGTATGGATCTTCACAGAATTGTCAATCTAATCAAGAGTGCGGAATCCTCTTAATCAGAATATCACAGAATGAGTAGAAACAGAAATCAGCAATTCACTTTCAAACCGGGTTTTCTATTGATTATCAAACCAAAGTATTACAATCAATTAAAACCCTAACACACTCAAATTCGTCCAAGCCTAGCTCTCACGAATTCTAATGCCTCTCAAACACTGTTTTGGCTGATTAACCTAAACCCTAAAGCAAAGCCTTGTTTATATAACACAAGGTTGCTACTTTAGGCTTGGGTTTCTACATGGGCTATGGCCCAATTCATCCCCCCTAGACCCAAAGTGTTTGGGTTTGGTTAGCCCAAACATTACAACTCACTAATACAAAGCTAAACCCGCTAACTGTTTATCGTTTTACTAATTACAAGATATCCAAAGACCAAATCTAAGCTGTTGTCACAAACATGCACCAACAAAGTCCCCCTTGACAATAGCTTCATAAAATAACTTTGTCTTCAGTCTTCTTGCAATCTTCATGTATCCTTGCACTGTCTTTGGTCTTTGGATAGCTTCAGCTTCAATAGCTTCTGTCAGCAACAGACTCCCCCTAAGCTGATGCATCCAATCACCAAATCTTCAAAAACTTTAGCGTTTGAGTAAACTCCAGTTCAGCATTTGTATAGCAATCTTCAAATTCTTCAACTTTGTCTGCAATGTAGAAAGGAGGTTCTACCATGCATCCAATCAAACTCTCATCTTCACAGCAACTATCTTCTCAGCAACATACTGTCACGACCCTCGACCCACCCTGGACGGAATCGGGAGTCGCGAACAGCTCAGTGGTACCGGTGATTATTTTGAAAACGTTGCAGCGGAAATTTCATCAGGACCGTGAGTTAGGAAAAATATCAGAGTTTAGAAAACACCGGATTTTAATAAATGGGATAAACCCTTGTTTTATAATGGTAGCTTTAATAAAGATAAATTTGATTATATAAAACAATATTTCTAAATTTTGATTTATTTAATAAAATAAGCCACTTCTTGATGCCTTTCAGTGCCATATCCATCTCTTACTCCAATCTACTGTAATTACCTGAAAAATGTTTTAAAAAGGTTTTGTCAGCGGGAAATACTGAGTGAATCATTCTATTTAATAAAATGACACATTTGTTATAATTTACAGTATTAAGAGCGATTACAATGTTTCTGATATCAAGCCAACTACCCACGGTATTTGTCACTCGACCCATTGGCCCATTCGTCCAATGGTGTCTGTGACTATGGTCATATCCCCCATTGGCTGCCCCAATGGTGACGATTATCAAGTAATGTATACAAAACCCCACATACCGGCTGTAACTTGGTGATTACAAAGACTTAATCCCCGTAATTATAACTTTAAAAATAAACATGATTTTGTAAATAGATTTGATAAAAAGAGAGAATGACTCACAGATAATCATGCAGATTCATACGGACAGAATTTAGTCTACAGATAAGCCTTGATATATTGCAGATTTATACAGGCAGGGCTTAGCCTATTGATTTTGCCTTGTAACCTAGTGCATACGAACTAGGTAGGTAACTTAATACAATA
The DNA here is from genome assembly GCA_030545235.1 of Helianthus tuberosus. Lineage (NCBI taxonomy): Eukaryota > Viridiplantae > Streptophyta > Magnoliopsida > Asterales > Asteraceae > Helianthus > Helianthus tuberosus. The sequence goes on from CM060397.1 coordinate 12,915,475, forward strand.
ATTACGATAACTCACGAGATCAAATTCTCACAATGAACGACAAAGTGCAATACTTCATCCATCGAATTAACGATGATCCGTCAAATTAATGACGAACGACAAAGTATAATACTTCATTCATCGAATTAACGATGATCCGTCAAATTAATGACGAACGACAAAGTATAACCCTAGTGTGGGCGGCACTTAAACATCCATTGGATATATTGATTGTCGGAAAATGAATCGTAATAACGATTAAGTTAATACCCTGTATCGTAGCAGCACCCCCCCTACTAATTAGTGTTTTTGAGGCTGTTTCGAGTATATCTCAGCGTACGTAACTCCGATTTACGTCGTTTCAAGGACAGAATTCAAGTCCCAAACCCACCTATTTATACTGAGAATTTGACTCAGTAGCGTAGCGCGACTGCCTACCCCCTTAGTCGTCGCGCTACGCGACTGCCAACCTATATTCATAGGGTAGCTACGTGCATGGGTAGGCTTGGTGAGTCGACGGTTTTGTAAATTTTAATTTTGACAGAAAGTTATTTAGATAATCGTAACGAGGGTTTTACCCCCCCTGAGTTTTAGGGGCCCTAATCCTGATTCTGAAAATTCTGAAAATTTTAGGGTTTGTACAGAATCAATTGGGTGTCTCAATTAGGGTTTCCTATTGGTCAAATTACTTTAGTAATTATGACTTTTGATGAGAGTCGTTACATTCTCCCCACCTTAATAAAAATCTCGTCCTCGAGATTTATTGGAATAAGTAGGAATACTTCTTCTTCATCTCAGATTCCAGCTTCCAAGTGTATTTGGGTTATGATATTTCTTTTAGACTTATGTCACCTTTTAGTTAATAAAAAAAATAATATTAAGGTAGATGATACAGAATTTAAAATATCGAATTTTGTGAATACGAGTTGTATCATAAGTAGGATTCAGTGATTCAACTGAATTAGCTCGAGAAATCGATGATAAACGAATGAGATGAAATGATATAATTTTCAAAGTGACTAGGTTCAAGCCAAAAGATATATGATCAATAGATATTTAAAATGAATCTGAAGAACTTTTAGAATTAATAAAATTCTTTGTCAAAAGAAAGCTTACTTTGATTGGTAATTGAGGAAGACTTTGACAGTTTTCCAAATGAAATCAAAGCATGAAAAATGATTTGTCAAATAATTATGATATGAGAAATCAAAGTGTTGAGAGGAGCGAATTGCAAAGATACACCAAAAGATAATAGAGTTAGTGTATCTTTAAAGTTCCAAGTTGTTTTAATTGTGAAACAATGTGATAGTATACTTTTAGTAACCATATTTTCCATACTATATACTAGAGATTGAAATATAATAAGAACAAGTTGTATTGACCTTACCAATATAATATATATTATTTGTATCCCTGTCTGAACCGTATCTTATATATCAAATATAAATACTATGTAATATATTATTGGTTACATATTTTTACTATATGTAAATGGTTACTTCTTTTAAATAAATACTATTTTAGTATTTTACCATACTTTGTAAAATAACTATGTAATATATATTACAAAATACCGTAATTTATGTTACAAAATATCATTTTGTAAAAGAAATCACTATTTAAAAATGAAAATTATAAATAAAGGTGTAAAAATATTTATTGTATAAAATATTTGGAAAATATATAACATTTAATGGGTCGATTCTATTTGATTACTTATTTCCATTTTGAAACCATATAACGTTGTGAATGTAAATGTTGTAAATAAGTGAAAATGGAAATTATTCTTATATATTATAATGTTCTCCTAACCCAACGTAGTTAATGACTACCATATTATTCTTATATGGTTACTTTCTTACCATAGGGTTACAGTACATAGTTATTACAAAATATGTGATAGATAATTTATTTACATAATTTTATTTGTCCTTTGTTTTATGAAAATATGTCTTTTCCAAGGTATATGTATTTTCATATATAATTAAAATTTATTAAATAAGTATGATGACTTAATTTATATATATTACTAGTCATTATCATGGTGGATATTGGTTAGTGCTCCCTTATTTAAGCATAGGTGATCAGTCCATGCCTAATTAAGGCTAGGCTATCCAATACCTACCCTTGATAATAATCCTAGTAAAAATAATACCAACACTATTATTATTAATATTTTCTTAATAATAAAACTGATATTAGTAATACATAACTAAACATATACTTAAATGGAAAAAAATTCTAAAAAATGGTGAAACCGGCCGTCCCCAGGATCGAACCTGGGTCTAGGCCACACCCTTTCGCGCGTCTAGCCAACCGAGCTAGGTGCCTAGTTTGTGAAATTTCCATTTTGGTTAAATATAAGCACATGTATAATAAATTATGTATTTCTTATTATAAGTCACCTACTTATATTGACTAAGTATTTACTTATCCTCCTTATGGTGACTAATAAGAATATAATAATACTATTAGGTAATCACTTATGTAAGTTTCCATATATAAAATAAATTTTATATAATGTTTTTCGATTGAAGATGTTAAAGCAATAATTTATCACAAAAGACTCAATTGATGCTGTAATAATTGTTAAAAGATATATTGAAATATGACATGAATTTGTATATCATTATCTTAGCACAAGATTGTGTTAAGATTAAGTTTATAGGAATAATCAACAAAATGGATTTAATATAAATACTTAAATGATTAAATCCGAGATTAGCGCAATCTTCAGATTTTGTGAAAATGTCACCTCCAAGTGATTGTGATCATAGAAATGATTTAGTGAAGTCGAGGATTGCACCAGCATGTTATAGTTCAAGAGAATTGAAATGCTTGTTAGGATTATTTCGAATATGATGGTTTTTAAGTCATCATATGGAACTTTGAATTTGAATATGTAATGCGAGCAAGTTCAAACAATTGAACTCGGTTTGACTTTAAATAAGAAAGTTCGGACATGTTCATAACAGAAACCATGGATGCCAAAGAAAATTGAGTTTTTTTTTTTTTCAAAAATTGATTGACTCGATATTAAGAGTCATTGTTTAGCAATAATGCGGTTCACCGTGCCAAAATCAAGTCTAACTAAAGAATATTTGAGTTTGGATAAAACGACAAATTAGAATGAAGCCTTCTAGTGGAATTCAGAAATTAAATGAACCACATGCGCAACAAACGATGCATGTATAACGTGTGGATTTACCAAGAAATGAAATGAATCAATATTTGCTATTATGAAATAAATCCTCCTGGTATGATGACCGTTAGGAAAAGTAAAAATGCGAAAGTCAACTTATTATATGCAGAAGTCAGAATTTTCAACAAAAGAAATATAAGAACTTCTATCTGGAATTTCGAGTGATAATCGTTGTTAAGTGACATTACCAGGAAATGTCGAATAAAATGAAATAGGGAATTTGCAAAAGTATATGACTCATTTTTTTTTTTTTTTTTTTTTTTTAGTGCTAATACTTATGACTCCGATTAGACTGTACACTGATGGTTGTGAAATCTCGTTCTAGCGTACCTTAGAGATATTCATTTTGTAGGATCAGGTGGCAAAGTGCCTCTTTTTGATTAGTAGTTCTCTTTACTGACGGAATTTTAACATTGGTTTCATCGTGCCTAATTTATATTTTCAAAAGGTCTTGCCTCGAAAGTTGTGTGTAATATACTTCAACTTCTGTGGATTTATAATTTAAATTTTCATGTGTTTTCTTGTACCGTATCACCACTTTACATGCTTTTTACTTGCGTTAATAGTTTATGGTAACGTGTTAGAAATTCTTTGCACTTTCGATAGTATTTCAACTTAATGGGTTTCTATTGTTATTATTGTCGCTCGAATTACTAGGCAGATAATCAAACGAAATAATGTTTGATATTGGAAAAGAGATTCCTAATAAAGAAATCTGGACACAGATGCTTGTGCTTTATTCCAAATTGACTTTTGAAATTCCTTATAGATATACATATCTATATAATCATATATTTTACATGCTGAAATAAACATACCATTTATCAGGTCAATGTTTTTAACAAATTCATATTTCAAAAAAAAAAAAAATCAGTCATATATCAGATCATGATACTATTTAGGGAAATCTTCTCACTTGCTGACATATTATATACCTTCTTACCCGGTTCTTGCCGGAGAGGTAATTTCAGTATATCCGGACAAACGGGAGAGTCTGCTACATCATACCCAGTCTTGCCGGAGAAAATTTTCCATTTCCCATAATTAGTATCTTTTCAAAAGTGCCTATCTTATTAGGGCTTTTATTCAGAATTAAGGAAATTTGTATTTCCATAACATATCTTATTCTAGCCCAAGTAATATCAATAAGCAATAATTACTATTAATTCTTGCTTATTTATCATATCTTGCAATATTCTAATTACCATTCTTATGGTATATCAAAACCCATCATACTTTATTTACACCAGTACTTAGCTTATCTCGAAGCTTATACTAAGGCATCTTTTCTTAAGTTCAAGTCTAAATGCTTATCATGTGTGCTACCAGTAAATAGCAATCTCCTAACTCTTTTATATAAATTTAGGTATTATTATTACAACACCTAAAGGCGTAAAGCAGTGGCTCTTTGAGTTGGCTCTGATACCACCTTCTGTCACGACCCTCGACCCACCCTGGACGGAATCGGGAGTCGCGAACAGCTCAGTGGTACCGGTGATTATTTTGAAAACGTTGCAGCGGAAATTTCATCAGGACCGTGAGTTAGGAAAAATATCAGAGTTTAGAAAACACCGGATTTTAATAAATGGGATAAACCCTTGTTTTATAATGGTAGCTTTAATAAAGATAAATTTGATTATATAAAACAATATTTCTAAATTTTGATTTATTTAATAAAATAAGCCACTTCTTGATGCCTTTCAGTGCCATATCCATCTCTTACTCCAATCTACTGTAATTACCTGAAAAATGTTTTAAAAAGGTTTTGTCAGCGGGAAATACTGAGTGAATCATTCTATTTAATAAAATGACACATTTGTTATAATTTACAGTATTAAGAGCGATTACAATGTTTCTGATATCAAGCCAACTACCCACGGTATTTGTCACTCGACCCATTGGCCCATTCGTCCAATGGTGTCTGTGACTATGGTCATATCCCCCATTGGCTGCCCCAATGGTGACGATTATCAAGTAATGTATACAAAACCCCACATACCGGCTGTAACTTGGTGATTACAAAGACTTAATCCCCGTAATTATAACTTTAAAAATAAACATGATTTTGTAAATAGATTTGATAAAAAGAGAGAATGACTCACAGATAATCATGCAGATTCATACGGACAGAATTTAGTCTACAGATAAGCCTTGATATATTGCAGATTTATACAGGCAGGGCTTAGCCTATTGATTTTGCCTTGTAACCTAGTGCATACGAACTAGGTAGGTAACTTAATACAATAATTACGATAACTCACGAGATCAAATTCTCACAATGAACGACAAAGTGCAATACTTCATCCATCGAATTAACGATGATCCGTCAAATTAATGACGAACGACAAAGTATAATACTTCATTCATCGAATTAACGATGATCCGTCAAATTAATGACGAACGATAAAGTATAACCCTAGTGTGGGCGGCACTTAAACATCCATTGGATATATTGATTGTCGGAAAATGAATCGTAATAACGATTAAGTTAATACCCTGTATCGTAGCAGCATCCCCCCTACTAATTAGTGTTTTTGAGGCTGTTTCGAGTATATCTCAGCGTACGTAACTCCGATTTACGTCGTTTCAAGGACAGAATTCAAGTCCCAAACCCACCTATTTATACTGAGAATTTGACTCAGTAGCGTAGCGCGACTGCCTACCCCCTTAGTCGTCGCGCTACGCGACTGCCAACCTATATTCATAGGGTAGCTACGTGCATGGGTAGGCTTGCTGAGTCGACGGTTTTGTAAATTTTAATTTTGACAGAAAGTTATTTAGATAATCGTAACGAGGGTTTTACCCCCCCTGAGTTTTAGGGGCCCTAATCCTGATTCTGAAAATTCTGAAAATTTTAGGGTTTGTACAGAATCAATTGGGTGTCTCAATTAGGGTTTCCTATTGGTCAAATTACTTTAGTAATTATGACTTTTGATGAGAGTCGTTACACATACCGCTTCAATCTGTATACTATAAAACAAATATCTCGAGAAACCATAAGAATTTTTCAACAAAGTTAAATAAATTATTATTATTCAAGAGATAGTTAAACTATATTACAGATTAAGCATTTTCAACTTATCACCAACACACAAAACTTTTTAATCACACACCCTATAACCCGCATGATTTAAAATTTTGAACTCACTTTCCAACACCGTCTCCCCCTATCAGCAACAATTCCTCCAAGAATAACAGTTTTCCGTACGTTAAGAATTTTAAACTGAAAAAGACACTATTTTTTGTATTTTTATATTTTTCTAAAAGCAAGTAAATAACAAAAACAATAAACACTCTATTTTTGTGAGAATCACCGGTAAGAAGATCATATCAACAAAATCAAACTGTTTTCCACACTATTAGATAATTCTTTATTTAATTTTTCGTGAAAAGCAGTCCAAGACGATTACCAGTATGTTTGTCCACTTAAACAAAATGCATGAACATTTCAAGTTCCATTACCGTATGATACGTTAAGGTAATATTATTATACTGATATACTAGTGTGTCCCACTTCAGGATATACCCCCGCGATCAAGGTATGCACAAAGATTCATCGTAGTAGGTGAGTATACAGAATTCATCCGTTTTATTTTTCAACGTTTAGATAATTGGTGAACAGGTCAGTACTTCCGTACAACAGAGAGACCAAAATATCTAACGAGGGCTATGACAAATACCATTTTTTGGTACGATTTATGCATTTTGCATTTTTGAATAACTCTCTTTGAGAGCTTCTTCATTTATGGGTTTTGGCATTTTTAGCTCTTTTAAGATATCCTGGTTGTGTCTAGGTCAGCATGTATCTGGATGCAGCAGAAGGACAACCCTGATATCCCCAGATGAAATAACAGTATAAAGACCCAAAACTTCAGATTTTGGCAATCTATCAACGCAAGATTTAAGGTCATTAAACCATACACCACTGATGTGTTCCCCACTCATATTCAGTTCATTTAGGTTTATATCACGTTGGTAAGTTGATTATTTCATGCTTTTTGCCTACTGGTACATCGTCTAATGAAGCTGCTATCACACTTAAGCAATTTGATTTAGTTAGAGTGTGACAGTCTAACTTGCTGATGTACTATCATTTCTTCTTTTTCACACAGTGATAACTCATTTTTTATTTTTCTATTTTTTTTTATGTTTTTGATTTTTTCAATGTTTTTATATTTTTGATTTTTAAGAAAAGCAGTAAACTATTTACAAAATTCTTATGAAAAACCAGTTATTCAGGATTCCTCATCCCGTTGAGTTCGACTAAATGTTCAAAGCGAGCCCTGTCAAAAGCTTTAGTATAAAGATCTGCCAGGTTATCTAGTGTGTCGACTCGATGTAATTCAATGAGTCTCTTTTCAGCACAATCCCGTATAAAATGATGACGTATGTCAATATGTTTTGTGCGACTGTGTTTCACGGGATTATTAGTTATAGAAATTGTGGCATTATTGTCTATCATAATAGGAGTACGAGTGAAATCCAAACCGTAATCGCGCATTTGCTGTTGTATCCAGAGAACCTGAGAGCAGCAGCTACCCGCAGCAATATATTAAGCTTCACACGTAGAGGTAGACACACAAGATTGCTTCTTGCATTGCCAAGAGACAATCCTGCCTCCTAAGAACTGACAACCACCTGTTGTAGACTTTCTGTTCGACTTGCATCCTCCAAAGTCTGAGTCAGTGTAAGCAACAAAATTCATATCACTATCAGTTGGATACCACAACCCAAGTTTAGGTTTCCCCTTCAAGTAATGAAGAATACGCTTCACTGCTTTCATGTGTGACTCTTTTGGATTAGCCTGATATCTGGCACACAGACATACTGCAAACATGATGTCAGGTCTTGAAGCAGTCAAGTACATCAGAGAACCAATCATCGCCCTGTATTGAGTTGGATCAACGTCTTCAGTACTTTCATGATCTGGGCCAAGATTGTGATTTTCACAAATGGGTGTGTTGAAAGTAGAGCAATCATTCATTTTGAACCGATCCAAAATGTCATACACATACTTCGTTTGATGAATAAACATCCCATCCTCCTTCTGTTCAACTTGTAATCCCAGAAAGTAAGACAGCTCACCCATAGCGCTCATTTCGAACTTGCTCTTCATCACCTGCTCGAACTCTTTACACATGCTCTCATCTGATGACCCAAAGATGATGTCATCCACGTACACCTGTACCAGCAGAAAATCTTCCTTCTTCCTCTTGATGAACAGTGTACTGTCAATCTGACCTCTTTCAAAACCATTCTTGATCAGATGTGTAGACAGTGTCTCGTACCACGCTCTGGGAGCTTGATGTAATCCATATAAAGCCTTATCAAGCTTGTACACACGATCTGGATAATCTGGATCAACGAACCCATCTGGTTGTGAGACATACACCACTTCTTGGACTTTCCCGTAAAGAAATGCACTCTTCACGTCTAGTTGATAAACTTTGAAGCCCTTGAATGTTGCGAAAGCTAGAAACAAACGAATTGCCTCCAACCTTGCCACTGGTGCAAACACTTCATTATAATCAATCCCTTCTTGCTAATTGAAACCTTTGACAACCAATCGAGCCTTGTTTCGCGTCACGATCCCTCTTTCATCTTTCTTACACCTAAATACCCATTTGGTGCCAATTTCTCTTTCACCTTTAGGAAGGTCAACTAACTCCCAAACCTTCAACTTCGCAAACTGGGCCAATTCCTCTTGCATAGCCTCAACCCATGAATTTTCTTTAAGAGCCATATGTAAGTTCTTCGGCTCCTCTTGGAAAATAAAGCAACTATACAAGCATTCGTTCACAATTCCAGTCTTTTCAATCGACACAAATAAGCCAGAATTTGCTGCTATGCTTCTTCTCGTCTGAACACCTGCATTAGGATCCCCAAGTATCATGTCAACTGGATGATCTCTATTTGCTCGTGTAGTAGCAACAGTATCCACTTCTAAGTTATCACCCAGGTTTGATCCAACCTCCCCTTGAATGTTCTGATCCGCAAATGGATTAATGAAATCCTCCCCCTGATTTGGTTCAGGGTCACTATCGCTTGAATCAAGATCAGCAGCTCCTTGGGAAGTTTCCGAAGCATCTGTCATATCAAAATTCGATCTAGGCATGAACTCGCCTTCATCGTCTCCACCAATCACTGTTTGAATAAACTGAGAATCATATGCATTTGGAAACTCAGGAATATTAAATGATTTAAAAACACTATCATAATCATATAATATAGCTGGACCACTCGTTGATTGTTGAGGTTTGTATGTAGTAATTTCAACATTGTAAACAACCTCAATTTTACCAGTTTTTAGATTAAAAACCCTTTTATTCGGTGTGCCAGGCACGTAACCTAGAAAGTAGCCATCGTCAGCCACCTCACCGAATTTTTGTTTATCTTTATTTCGCACAATAGTGCAGGGTAATCCAAATGGTTCAAAGCCTTCCAAGTTTGGTTTCTTGTTAAACATCAATTCATGAGAAGTTTTATTAAAACGTTTAACAGTCAAAACTTTGTTTAGGACGTAGCAAGCTGTATTCACAGCTTCTCCCCAGAAAAGAACTGGTAGCTTTGAATCTGAAAGCATAGTCCTAGCGGCTTCAATCAACGTCCTGTTTTTCCTTTCAGCAACTCCATTTTGTTGAGGTGTATAAGGAGCAGAATATTGATGTTAAATTCCCTTTCGAAGACAATAGAGATCCAGAATTCGATTCTTGAACTCCGTGCCATTATCACTCCTTATCCTCTTGATCTTTGCATCATGGACATTTTCCAATTTTGTAAAAAGATCTATCAACATCTCTGATGTCTCATCTTTTGTACCTAAAACGAAAACCCATGAATATCGTGAGTAATCATCAGTAACAACTAAACAATAGTACTTTCCACCTATGCTCCTCACGTTCACTGGACCGAATAAATCCATGTGAAGTAATTCATAAGGGGCATCTATGGAATTTACTGTTTTTGATTTGTGAGGTTTCTTATGTTGTTTTCCCTTTTGACATGGAAGACATTTATCTTCCACTTGAAACCTCTGCATTGGAACCCCTTTCACTAGCTCATTTTTAACGAGGTAATTCATTTTTCGATAGTGAATATGGGCCATGCGTCTGTGCCACAACATCGATTCAGCTTCAGATTCTTTTGATAGTAAACACGCCACCACAGCCGTTGGATCCTTAGCACCCATGTCCATGACATAAGTGTCATTTCTCCTTGGCGCTCGCATCACTATCCAATCGTCCGGAATCTTCAAACCTGGTTTCAACACTAATGCTTCATTCTTGGTAAAATGGACCGAGTGACCCTTGTCGCAGACTTGTGACACGCTCATCAGATTGTGTTTAAGCTGCTCAACATAATTCACTTTGTCCAGTGTGATCTTCCCATTGGTCACTTTTCCTCGTCCTGTAATTTTACCACCTTTAGCACCCGCAAAATTCACATTTCCTCCATCACAATCTTCAAACTCAGTCAACAATCTCGCATCCCCCGTCATATGCCTGGAGCAGCCACTATCAACATACCATAAGTTGATAATCCTCCTTAGCAGCTCCTGCACACACCAACCAAAAAATTAGTTAGATTGTGGGACCCAAGCCTTAATGGTCTTGGGTCGTCCAAATTCACCAACCACTGGAACATCCATCCAATATCCATTACTCCTAACTGGAGTCTTGGATCTCAGACCTGTTGATGGAATTTGATTTTGATTTCCACTAGGTCTTTGGTCCTGAGGGTTCCTATATGTGTTTGGACTGTTTGACCTTTGAAAATTTTGATTTTGGTATCTTGAATTTTGATTCCAATAAGCATTATTGTTGTAATTTCTAAAGCCATTGTTATAAAAGATTCGACCACCATTATTCTGGTATCGATTTTGATATTGACTTTGACTTCTGAAATTATTTGAATTTCCATTAAAATTGTTCATTCTAGGTGAACTGCTTCTAGGTCTCTCATATCTGCCTGGTGAAGATCTAGGCTGAAATCTTGGTTGATTTCTTTGAAAACGAGGAACTTGTGGAGTTCCTTTTTCAGCCTTATCTACACCACCAACAACACCCTGTTGTTGCTGTGGAGTAGATTTCTTTGGAGAATTTGCAACTTTCTCCTCATTATCACCTTTCTTCTCAGGTGATTTCCCTCTTTGTTGCTCACTAACTTGTGCTTCAACCTTTTTGTTAGGACAGCAGCTAGCTACATGTCCCTTTGTGTGACATTTGAAGCACGATCTCTTTTTCGAAGACTTCTTATCTGAAGCCTTTGAACTAGATTCAGGTTTTGATGACGATGCCTTAGAAGAATTTGGTTCAGTTTGCTTAGTTTCAGAATTTTCTTTATTCTTGTTTTTTGCAAACTCTACATTAGCTGTTTCGTTTTTCATGTCACTTCCTTGAACAAAATTAATATGTTTAACAACAGTTGGTTTCTTATTCTTAGGATGTGAAGTTTTCGTTTTCAAAACTGGTGTGCTGTTATCATTCTTCTTAGCATCATCACACACAGACTCATCACCTTGCCTTGGTGTGGAACTACTTGGTGCTGTTGACATAAAATTTGTTAGCTCATCTTCATCAGGCAAGAAAGAATAGTCATGACTAACAGGAGGTGGAACTTCATTAAAACCATGGAATCCCACACTGGTTTTGTCATTACTCTTCTTCAAGCCACCCATCATGTGTTTCATAACAAAAGTAGAGTCCCTGAATTGACCTAATTTCTTTTCAAGTTCAACAATTTTGAGTTGTGCATCTGACAACTCTTTGCTTTTATCAGAAATCTCTTTTGTTTTCTCAGCCATCATTTCATGAGCTAAGTCTATGACTTGAAGTTTTTCGTTTAATTTGCAGGTTAATGCTTCAATTTTACTTTCATAACCTTTAATTTTCTTCAAGTATGACGATTCATTTCTTTTAGCAAAAAAGTTTGATTCTTTAATGTTAGACATCTCACTTACCAAACTTTGGTTTTGTGTAGACAACCTGTTAACTTCACCCTGTAATTCACGACATTTTAAACACACATAATTAGTCTTTACCTCTCCTGTTTGTTTGTCAAGGTTGGCCATTAGAGCCGCAAGCTGAGCTTCCATTCTTTTATATTTAGCTTCCTTTTCTTCAGCTTCCTTTTCATGGTCAGACTTTTGCTTTTCCTCTTCAGCATCTGTTGTCTGATCACTCTTCTTTTCTTCAGCTTTACTCTCTATTTTCACCTCAGCCTCACTTTTCTTCTCAACTTCAGCATCATCCACTGTAGCTTCACCATCATCAACTGGCGTTATCTCTGGCATGAATGCCTGAGTGGCATTCTCATTATCTTCAAGATGAATACTCCAATCATAAGAACCTTCTCGTGCTGTAGAGATCAAAGCCTTTGAGCTAGAATTGTTTGATGCATTCCTGTTGTTTGAACTCTGACTAGAAGTCTCTTGCTTTTATTTTTGACACTCCCTAGCGAAATGCCCATAACTTTGACAGTTAAAGCACCTCACTTTGGTCTTGTCAAAACCAACACTCCTCCCTACAAACTTCCTTCCTGTTCTGTTCATGAATCTTTTCACTCGTCTAGAAATCATGGCCATTTGCCATTGCAAATCCATCTCTTCCAAGTCATCAGGGTCAATCTGATCATAATCTTCATCCAACGTGGCAGGATCAGATATCTTCCCCTGAATGTAGTTCTCATAGGAAGCAACGAATGAGGCTAGTAGAGCAAGATGTTCTTCAGCAGACTTAACACTCATAGGCATCGACTTAACACTACTATTCTGCTTAGAACCTGATGTTCTCTTGGCTCCTGATGATCCTCCTGAAGCAGCTACAAAACACACATCACCATCCTCATTCACGGTGACCTGCTCATTCTCACACGATAGAAACGCAGTAGCAGAGTCGCTAGAAGCGTTGTGAGATGAAGAAGATGTAAGCCCATTGTAAATCGCTGGATCTTGAACCTGATCATATCCAGTGTCTTTCTTCTTCATACTGAGCTCATAAGCTCTCAGCTTGCCAACTACTTCTTCAAGCTCTTTTGTCTCATAATCTGCTTCTCCCTTGATCATGAGAGTGTAAATATCCCACTTGGTAGGTAAGGCATCGAGCAGCTTGTCATTCTTTTCTACATCTGTATAGCACTCTATCTCATAATTATCCATTTCCGACATCAGATGGTAGTATCGAGTGATGATGTCCTCAAGTGACTCATGTTTCATGTACTTGAAAACAGCAAACTGCTTCTTCAGTAGATCAACCTTGTTTTTCTTAACATCTTCATTTCCCGCATATCTTTTCTCTAATGCATCCCACATATCCTTTGAATTTGTGTACTTCTTGAAAGTATGCTTGATGCTATCAGGTAAGGACATTTTGATTGCAGCCAAGGCTCTCTTTTCAGCCTCATCCATCTTTTTATCAGCATCTTCCATGTTCACATAGGCAGTTCTACGTGGTCTGCCCTCAAAGGGGGTTTGTGTACCCATCTTCAATGCATATCCACATGCGTGTGTCCTGATATTCAATGAATGATTGAAAACGATCCTTCCATGTCAAATAATTCTCCACCTTCATCATCTTAGGTGGTTTGTTGGTAGTGCCAACCTCATGCTCCATCTTCAAAAGCTCATTCAAAGTAGACATGTTCGACATTTTAAACGTTGCAGACTGTTAAAACCGTACAAAATATCTCCGAAAACAGTGGTTACCAAATTACACCGTTAGAATCGTCTTGAAAAGACGAATCCAATGATATCTAATGTCGAAAACCGAATTCGGGATTTTCCAGAGTTTTTTTTTTTACCCTAAAAATGCAACGAATTCAATGGTGCAAACGGTTCTGTCAAACGAGCTAGGGATCAATTTCTATTTGCAAAAACGTGAATTTTTAGTTACGCTTGCCTAAAAATCTTCCACCCTTTTAAATTCGCTACTGAGTTCGCTAGCCAGTCAACAGTAATTTCGCTATCAGTTTTAGTTAACTTCGCTGGACAAGTTCTCAGGTATAGTTCGCTGAAAGTTCAAATTCGCTGCCAAATTCGCTGTATAATTTCGCTATAACGACGACTGGTAAAGTCGCCAAAACCGTGATAATTTCGCTGTGGATAATTATACGGTTACCAAAGTCGCCTTTGGATTTTACGCTCGCCGGGTCAAACAAACAATTTCGCTGATCAGTCTTTAAGTTTGGTAAATTCACCAATAGCCAAATTCGCTGGTCTGTATATCTGGAAACTTAATCTTTTCGAAAATTCTGATGATTTTTTCGGATCCCTTAACAGTTTCTGCAAAATCAAAACAGCAAAATATCAGTGATTTTCGAAAAAACAGTGAAGAACAGAACGAAGAACGTGAAGAACACGAAGAACAGTCTTCGAATTTTCAAGTCTATCAGCCGAAAACTTTTCCAGAATCAACAAATTCTTTCCAGAAATCCTGCAAAACAGCAATAAAACAAAGCAGAAGATCAAAACAGCCAAAGAATTTCGAAAATTTATCAAACACAAAAAAAATTTCGAAACCCTAGTTTTTCAGGTTTCAAGATTTTCGAAAATACTCCCTGTTTCTGCCAATCACAATTCTGAACCGAGCCTTCAAGAGCCTAATGCTCTGATACCAATTGTAGGTCCCCTTGACGTGTATGGATCTTCACAGAATTGTCAATCTAATCAAGAGTGCGGAATCCTCTTGATCAGAATATCACAGAATGAGTAGAAACAGAAATCAGCAATTCACTTTCAAACCGGGTTTTCTATTGATTATCAAACCAAAGTATTACAATCAATTAAAACCCTAACACACTCAAATTCGTCCAAGCCTAGCTCTCACGAATTCTAATGCCTCTCAAACACTGTTTTGGCTGATTAACCTAAACCCTAAAGCAAAGCCTTGTTTATATAACACAAGGTTGCTACTTTAGGCTTGGGTTCCTACATGGGCTATGGCCCAATTCGTCCCCCCTAGACCCAAAGTGTTTGGGTTTGGTTAGCCCAAACACTACAACTCACTAATACAAAGCTAAACCCGCTAACTGTTTATCGTTTTACTAATTACAAGATATCCAAAGACCAAATCTAAGCTGTTGTCACAAACATGCACCAACATTGCTACATAAAATAATGATAATGATTCATTCAGAATTCTATAACAGGATTGTCGTCTTGATAATTTTATTAACCATGGTATTAATAAACCATATTGGTTAATTTATTAAGCATATTCATTCAGGATTTTTCATTATAATTTTCCTCAGTTATAATTTATTAACATATTATAATGGCACAAAAGCCAAGTCACAGGGACAATTTAATTTATAAGCTATGATCTTATAGGATCGAGGCATTAAGGCATTGAATCATAGTTCATTACCTTTCTTGACAGGGAGTCATAGACTACAACTCTCTTTTGTCTTATATGACAATGATTATGGCCCGCAGGCATTACATCACTAATGGATGTTTAATAAAAGAAAGGAATTGGAAGGATCCAATATAAGGATGACTTATGTGATTTTATCGAATCACATTTGCAAGGAGTGTTAACATGTTTTCAGATGTTAACAAGGATTTTGAATCTTACAATGAACTACCATCATGGCCCTGTCTTAAAATGACACATGGCTAGGTTTTGCCTTCAAGATTTTCTTTTATATATAATGGCAGATTAAATTTTTTTTAAAGGAATGATATTTTGTTTTATTTTATATATTATATTTATGCATATAATGACAAAATGAATTTTAAATTAAAACATTCCACTAAGTTTAAAAAGAGAGTACATATTTGCCCTAAACGGGACTTTAACAGAAATAACTTGCCCACGCAGGGGCTAAACTGAAAATACAAGTCCTCGCAGGGACTGAATACATAAATAGATGTCCACGCAGTGACTTGATTGAAAATAAAGAAATTACAATACAAATAAATAAGAAATCTTCAAAAATCCCTTTTCTTCTTTCCCTTGATTAGATTTGCCAGACCCTTGAGAAATCCTCGGTGGCTCCTACGCTCTTCTTGAACCTTCCGTTCCACCTGGCTCAACCTCTGAAGAATCTCCTGTTGCTGCGGTGGCGGTATCAGTGGCGGCTGCGGCGGCTGCTGCTGTGGAGGTTGAGGAGGTGGCGGGTATGGATACCCAAAAGCCTGGTACCCGGACTGGTACGAAGCTGCATAGGGCCCTTCAGGGTGAAGAACATTGTAGTTGGCTGCTACGAGGTATGGGTCAACATCGGGGGCATTGTAGTAGTTGTACCCCGGGTAGGCAGGCTGCTCAAAACGGTTATACGCCGCTGCACCGGCGTATGAAGGAATTGGGTTATCAAAACCCATTGGTGGTGGTGCGACTGGCGCAGAGTCCACCTCAGAAACGGGGTTTGAAGGCCCACCCATCTGTGGGTCTTCATATAGTGGTGGGTAATGACTGCCACTTGAATGCTGAGGGGTGCTGAAATGGAAATCCCCTCCTCACACGGACATCCGTGCACCTGTTCTTCTTCGCCTCGGTGGCTCCGGAGGCAGTTGCTGCACTTGTGGTGGTGGTGGTGGCGGAGTGACCGCTACAAAACGCGAATCCTCAGAGGGATCCTGCTGCTGCTGAGACGGGTTGTAAGAGGGAGGAAACTCCCAGTTGTATTGCGCAAACCTTGCCTCATAGCTGTCTGGACCACGATAAGGTGATCCATGAAAAGACGACCCATTCGAAATCTCGATGGGGTGAGTGGGTGTCCCAGATGGTGGTTCGGCAGGATCTGGGTCATCATCCATATCCATGTCCTGAGCTTTAGGAAAATGGTCTTCGGGGCCCAATGGGTTATGACCCATTGGTTCTTCAATCTGATTTGTCGGGTTAAACCGGCTCTGGAAATACGGGGTCGGGTCTTGGAAGGCGCGGTGAGAGCCCGACCGCTGCAGTGGTAGGTAGGAGTGGTGTGAATCATTGGGCTCGTTCTCCGATTGTGGCCTAAAGGAATGATGATAACAGGGTGATGAACTAAGCGAGACAGATCGCCTCGCGGGCTCCAAATATGTCCTCCAATCTTCTTAAGGACTTGTGCTCATTGTTGCAGACGGAGTTGAATTTATGGCGAATATACCTGAGACCACATCGGGTTCCATCTTTGCCTCGGCCGCGGTTAACTGGAAGGATCTGGCCTTTGCCTTTGGAGTTTCTGCTTGCGAATCCTTGCCATCCTTCTTTCCGACTAACTCCGGGCATTCTGATTTCTTATGACCCGGCTGGTAGCATTTATAACAAACCGACACTTTTCCCGGGCATAACGCAGCCGTATGCCCTGTCTTCCCGCATATGGGGCACGGCTTATTTTTGAACCGACACTCGCCCTTGTGCCCTTTACCGCAGACCTTACAACTCGGTGGCCCACCTTTCGCTTCATGTTTCTTAGACGACTCCGTGGTTCGTGCTTTCTTTATAGGGCTTGGAGTAACAGTTTGTGCCCTCCGTTCACCTCGCTCAATTTGCTTTTTCAACTCTATTTCTCTTTCCCGAGCCGTGTTTATGATCTCGGTGAGAGTTTCATATTTCAAGGGAGTCATGAACTCCCGATACTCGGCACTCAGCAAATTGTAGTAGTAATATACTTTCTGCTCCTCGAACGTCACCAACTCGTCACAAAATCTCAATTTGTCAAGGAAGATCCCCGTGATCTTATCAATAGATTCACCTTTTTGCCTTAACTGAATAAATTCTTCCTTGATTCTGTTAATGACTGCCTTGGGACTGTGGTGTTTAAGGAATGGTGCTTTAAACTCGTCCCATGTCATCGCCCTCGCCGCTTCATTCCCAATCTCCTTTTTCTTGTTATTCCACCAATCTTTTGCTTGGCCTCTCAGCTGACCCGTACCATAAGCTACGAAGTCATTTGTGTCGCAGTGGGTTCTCTCAAACACCCCCTCGATATCACTTAGCCATTGTTGGCATATTATCGGGTCCACCTCTCCATTATAAAGTGGTGGTTTACATGCCATGAATTCTTTGCATGAGCAACCCTTCCGCTCGCCAGATTTTTCCTTTTCTACGTTGGTACTATGTTCCAACTTCTTGATCCGCTCTTCGTGTCACACCCCGATATTTCCACGTATTACCGGTGGGCCCGGTGGGGAGTATCGTGACATAGTTGATATCATCATAGTCAAATTATCACAGTTTAATGCATAACGGAAGTCTAAAGATAATAACATTACAAACCGATTGAAAGTAATATCAATAATTACAAAACAGTTGTAAAGAGATCCACAGGCGGATCAAAGATAAAAGAAACATTGTTCAACAGATTTTTAAACATCTAAGCTTGCAAGACTCTTTATTGATGCTAGGAGTAGCCAGCCCATTTCGCTTAGTACCTGCACTTAACATTTTTGGAAAATACGTCAGTTTTCACAGGTAAATACAATTAACCGATTCATTTTGAAAATGTTTTAAGAAAATTGATTTGAATGCACAAGGCACAAATAATCTTTTATAACTTGGGATAATTATTTAAAAATAAACTTGTTAAAGAATTACATGTTTATTATACGTTCAGTAGCCCGGGTTGAAAACCGGGTTAAAGATTAATAGACACACCACATAATATATCCCACGGCGAGTTATTCTCGAACAGGTGGGTACATTAGTTTACATACGCACCGGCAGGTGTATGCCTACACCCCGTGCTTAAGTCGTGGCCATTTCAATGAATGAGCCGAGGTTATCCAGGACATGGTCATTAACCCCCCAAAGGCTTAAAATAAACAAAACAGATTAAACGGGTGATCTCAATGATTTAACCTTCATACGATTAAAAATTCAATACCCGACCAAGTGGTATTTTATATACCATATCCCAAGCCCGTATAAGTGAAAATAAGTTAAAAGTATTTACCTGAGCAAATTATACAAATTTATCCCAGCCGTATAAAATTAGTAAGTGCGGTTATCTTTTACTGGGCTCCTAAATCTGGAACGTAGGTTTTAATAACCTATTAGATTCCTGACAGGTCTTACTTAAGTTTAAACTTAGACCGGTTAGTTTTAAAGAAAGGTATACGGTTCATAACGCAAGATTAAGCGAAGACCGGATTAGAATGTGGTTTAGACCCGACAAATATGAAGACTTGTATAATATGGGTAAACTAAACACATTCTGGATTTTGAAGTAAAAATGATAAGGTTTGACCCGTTTCGGTTAATTTATGCAAACTAGTTACATAAACCGTACCGAACGCGATAAATGCATAACGGGTAACCAAATGAGTCATGAGCAGGTTTCCTAAGTTAATATGCCTTAAATATGTTGTGATATCAGTAGGATACCTTCCATTATGCCCAAAACGGATTTAAAATCAATTTAAGCCCCGTAGGGGTATTTTGGTCATTTTAAGGATTATAAATGTCACGGCCCCCGGCCCGGTTTTACCCGGTTAAGAAGCCGCGGGACAGAAACCCGTGGTATTTATTATTTAATTTGGCAGCGGAAATGTTGACAGGATCTTTTAAACTGAAAACATCCAATTATTTTATTTCACACTTTTGGGATAAAACCCCATAATTTACAATAAAGGAATTTCACGAGGAAATTCCCTGTTTTACAAAACATGTTTATTTGTTTTATTTACTGAGCCACATTCTTCAAGCTGGTGTGCTATGCGACACCTTCCATGGTTCACAGTAAATCACCTGAAACATGTTTAAAAAGGTTTTATCAGCGGGGAAATACTGGCGAGTCACTCAAGTTATAAAATGACACGTTAGTTATAGATTACAGCATAAGAGCAATTACAATGGCTACTATCTTATTTTTATCTGGCGCCGTGTCACACCCTGGTGACGATGGTCATACCACTATTGGGTCCTTTCACCCAAGTAGTGATGATTATCACTGTTAGGTTGGTGAACCTAACCGTGAGAAATTAGTAATGTGCACAATACCCCACTTTTCAGTGATTCAAGATAACCAAGACTTAATCGCTGTAATTATAACTCTTGAAAATAATTTGAGTATTGTAAAACATTGTTGATAAAAAGAGAATGACTCACATTGCAAAGTTAGACGGGCAGAGTTTTGCCTACTGATTTTAACCTGATAACCTAGTTAAATAACAATGCACACGAAATTAGGTCAGTAACTTAATACAACATTTACGATAACTCACGAAATCAAAACCCTCACGACGAATGACAAAGTATAGCCCAAATACGGGCAACACTTAAACATCCATCGGATCGGTTTCAATCGATCGGACATTGTATCGTAGCAGTGATCGAGTTAATACCCTTTATCGTAGCACTGTCTCGACACCTTAATACTCGTTTTTAGGCAGAAAATGGACGTTTTGAACTAAAATTTCGAACACAGAAGCAATGTCCCATGCACAGGCAATTTATAGCAGATTTTTAGGTTTTACACGGCCCGCGTAAACCTTAACAACAATCTTACGCGGCCCGCGAGGGCCCCCTAGTCTACGGTTAGGGCTAGCGTGTCACGTGTAGGCCTGCCACGTGGCTGACACGTGGCCTGGAATGCGTCCCGGTCTCCAGATGTCCTGTCGCGGCCCGCGTAAGCTTAGGCTTAAGTCTTACGCGGACCGCCTGAAATCCAAATTCCTTGTTTTCTTGGTTTTTCATGAGCATTAGGGTTTCAGGGGTCCGAGTTTTCACTTACGGGTCATTTTTGGACGTTTTTGCAGATCCTTACATCCTCCTCACCTTATTTAAAATCTCGTCCTCGAGATTTACTGAAATAAGTGAGGATATT
Organism: Helianthus tuberosus; assembly: GCA_030545235.1. Classification (NCBI taxonomy): domain Eukaryota; kingdom Viridiplantae; phylum Streptophyta; class Magnoliopsida; order Asterales; family Asteraceae; genus Helianthus; species Helianthus tuberosus. The sequence goes on from CM060397.1 coordinate 12,936,401, forward strand.
TTCGTTTCATTTCCGATTCCAGCTCCCTGGTATACTCAGGTCCTCTTTTTGAATCCCACTTGACCTTGACCAGTACTAGTCTTTTGTGTTTGAGAAACTTGACCTTTCTGTCTTCTATTTGGAGTGGTTTCTCCACAAATTTTAGCTTTTCATTTAACTCTATATCTTGAAGAGGTACTACCAGGGACTTGTCAGATAAACATTTCTTGAGGTTGGATACATGAAATACGTCGTGTACTCCAGCTAATTCTTCTAGGAGTTGTACCTTGGACTTAGCTTTCCTTTCTTACCAAATCGGACTACTCCTTTCCAAGGGGAAACTTTCAAGAGTACCTTGTCTCCAATTTCAAATTCCAGTGGCTTGCGTCGATTGTCTGCATAACTCTTCTGGCGATCTCGAGCGGTCTTCAGTCTTTCCTTGATTTGAGTTATCTTGTCGGTGGTTTCCTGTACAATCTCGGGACCTGATAATTGACTTTCTCCTATTTCTGCCCAACAAACTAGAGTTCTACATTTTCGTCCATACAGTGCTTCGAACGGGGCAGCTTCGATACTTGCATGATAACTATTTTTATAGGAGAATTCAATTAAGGGTAGGTGGTTATCCCAGTTTCCACCAAAATCTATTACACATGCTCTGAGCATGTCTTCCAGGGTCTGGATCGTCCTTTCACTTTGTCCATCTGTTTGGGGATGGTATGCAGTACTCAAGTTTAATCGGGTCCCCATTGCTTCTTGAAAACTTGTCCAAAAATGTGAAGTGAAACGACTATCCCTGTCTGATACAATGGAGAGTGGGACTCCATGTAAGGATACTACCTCGTCTACATACAATTTTGCTAATCTTTCCATGCTGAAGGTTTCCTTCATGGGTAGAAAATGAGCTGATTTGGTTAATAGATCCATAATTACCAAAATCGCATTGTTATCTTTCCTAGTTTTAGGCAACTTAGTAACAAAATCCATTGTTATCAGTTCCCATTTCCAAACAGGCATTTCTAGTTGTTGAAGTAAACCTGAAGGTTTCTGGTGTTCTGCCTTAACTTGTGAACAAGTTAGGCACTTAGAAACATATCTAGCTATATCCTTTTTCATTCCTATCCACCAGAAGTTATTCCTTAAATCTTGGTACATCTTATTATTACCAGGATGCATGGTATACCTAGATTTATGGGCCTCCTCTAAAATTTTATTTCTTAAATCTCCCTACTTAGGTACCCAAATCTTTTTCTTGTGGAATCTCCAAATTACATCAATCCCTTGTTCTAATTCTTTTATTCTTCCTTTCATTCATTCAGCATCATCTTTGATTGCTGTTTCTTGAACGTTCTTCAGTTGTTCCATTAAATCTACTTGAAGATTTAATCTAAGAGCACGAACTCGTCTTTGTTTTTCATGATACTTACCACTTAGGGCATCTGCTACTACATTTGCCTTTCCTTCATGATATTGAATATCACAGTCGTAGTCACTTAGAATTTCCGTCCATCTTCTTTGCCTCATGTTTAATTCTTTTTGCCCAAATATGTACCTCAAACTTTTATGATCTGTATAGACTGTAAATTTGCTTCCATACAGATAGTGTCTCCAAATCTTAAGGGCAAAAATTATTGCTCCTAATTCTACGTCATGAGTCGTATAATTTTCTTCGTGCTTTTTCAATTGCCTTGAGGCATACGCAATTACCTTTTTGCGTTGCATCAACACACATCCTAATCCTAGCTTAGAAGCATCACAATAAACTTCAAAATCTTCTGTTCCTTCTGGTAAGGCTAGAATTGGAGCGTGTGTTAATCTTTGTTTTAAAATTTTAAAAGCCTCTTCTTGCCTAGGCCCCCATTCAAACTTAACTGTTTTACAGGTTAGTTTAGTTAATGGTACTGCTATCTTAGAGAAATCCTTAATAAAGCGCCTATAGTACCCAGCTAATCCTAGAAAACTTCTAACTTCCGTAGCTGATTGCGGGACCTTCCATTTGGTGATCGCTTCTATCTTGGAGGGATCTACGTGAATACCTTCGTGATTCACCATGTGACCTAAGAATTGCACATCCTGTAGCCAAAATTCACATTTTGAGAAGTTGGCATAAAGCTTTTCCTTTCTTAACAAAGTTAAGAGTGCATGCACGTGCTCACAATGCTCTTCCTGGTTTTTGGAATAAATAAGTATATCGTCGATGAAGACAATTACAAATTTATCCAGGTACGGCTTACAGATTCTATTCATCATGTCCATGAATGCTGCAGGAGCATTTGTTAGTCCAAAGGGCATGACTGTAAACTCGTAGTGCCCATACCTAGTTCTAAAAGCAGTTTTAGGTATGTCTTCTTCTTGTACCTTCAATTGATGGTATCCGAAGCGTAAGTCTATCTTAGAAAAGTATCTAGCTCCTTGCAATTGATCAAAAAGATCATTAATCCTAGGTAATGCGTATCGATTCTTAATTGTAACCTTATTCAATTCCCTGTAATCGATACACATTCGCATCGAACCATCTTTCTTTTTCACAAACAACGTTGGTGCTCCCCACGGGGATGAACTAGGTTGTATGAATCATTTGCTTAGTAATTCATCTAACTGCTTCTTCAATTCTAGCATTTCGGTAGGTGCTAACCGATAAGGTGCCTTGGCTATTGGTGTAGTTCCAGGAATTAGATGAATTCTAAATTCTACTTCCCTATCGGGTGATAATCCAGGTAGTTCTTCTGGGAATATATCAGGGTATTCTGATACTACTGGGATTTCCTTAAGTTCCTTATTTTTGGTATTAATAACTACCGAAGCCATATATACTATTCCTTGTTTTCTTGAATAACTGGCCATTTTCATTACTGAAATAAATTTCATTGACTTTCGGGGCTTATCTCCTGGAACCACAATTACTTCTCCTGTGGATGTATGAATTTCTATGGAATTCTTGTCACAGAGGATTCGAGCATGGTTGGCCACTAACCAATCCATTCCTAGCACGACATCGAATCCAGCTAAATTTATAGGTAACAGGTTTGCAGAAAATTTATGGCCTAAGAGTTCTATCTTTCCTTTTTGCAAAATCTTATCTATGTTAACAGAACCCCCATCTGCCGTTTCTACCGTAAAAACTTGTCTAAGTTTAGTTAAAGGTTGCTTAAGAGCTTGGCAGAATGAAGTATTTATGAAACTTTGGTTTGCACCAGAGTCAAATAATACTTTCGAATAAACGTCATGAACTAGGAACGTACCAGCTATTACGTCTGGAATCCGATCTGCTTCTTGGGTTGTCAGCTGAAAGGCTCTTGCGTTCTTCTTACTAGTTCCTTCAGCAGGTTTAGTCTTGTTATCAGCTGGCTTGACCAGTTTAGGGCAGTCTAGTCTAAAATGTCCAGCTTCTCCACAATTGAAGCAAATTGTTGACTTCTTTCTTCTGCAATCTTCTTCTTGGTGCCCCAGAATTTTGCAGAAGTGACAGTACCCCTTACATTTTCCAAAGAGCTTTCTTTTACAGGTACTGCAAAACGGCGGGGTGGACGATTGCCCATTCCCCTTTTTTCTTGAAGTTGCTACTCGTATTACCCCCTCGAAATCCTTGGGTAATCTTTTAAGCCAATTCCTTCTTTCTGTTTTCTTCTCGCGTACGCACCAGTCCGTCAGTCAAGGTGTTGGCTAATTCTACCGCATCGTCGATTGTGCGGGGTCTTGCAGCTTTGACGATGTCACGAATCTAGCTAATCAAACCCCAGATATAGCGAGAAATAAGTACCGGTTCTGGTGAAGCCAAAGTTGGCACAATTCTGGCATATTCGAATAATTTCGAAGTATACCCTCGACAGTCAATATCCACCATTCGGTGGCTCAGGAACTTATTCGCCATTTGTTCTTTTTCATATTCGGGGCAGAATTTTATTTCCACCAATTGCTTAAATTCTTCCCAATTCATAGCATAAGCCATGTCACTTCCTTTGGCCTGTAATACCGTATTCCACCACTCTAATGCCTCTTTTTTGAAAAGGTGAGAAGCATACATGACCCTATCCTCCTTGGCACATTTACTTATTTTAATTACTGCCTCGGTCTTTTCTAACCAACGCAGTGTAGCAGTCGCCCTTCATTGCCTGCAGGTGTTGCAACTTTCATTTTCTTAAGTGCAACCAGGTGTTGCAACTTTCATTTTCTTAAGTATTGGGGCTTGGATCACGTTGTCATTATTGCCACCTCCGTTAACACTATTACTGAAATTATCGTCGCGCGTACGTTTACTGGGGTTGGCTTGTGAAGGCTCAACAGGACTTTTAACAGCAACGACGATTGCTGGGATAGCATTTGTTATTCCTTGGGCAACGACGTTTTCTATATCTTGCCTATTAAGAAAGTGATCTTCATTGTTTTGCTCGGATTGGTTAACTTCGTTAACTGGTTCATTAACAGTGTGTTCCATCTGATAATTAACGATATATATATAAGTTATTGGCACAAAATAAATAACAACCAAATGCAATAAAGTAATCACACGTTAACACGTATAGCCAAAATTGTCGACTTTGCGACTTTCATATTTTAATATGCATCCATACACACCAGATATATTACAAAAGTTTTATTTTAAGTTATTTTACATGATTATGTTTTTTGTTATTATTTTATTATTATTAAACATATAACCACAAAACCATACACTCCCACAGTCAGCTGGCTTTTTAGAAACGACGTTCCCTCTCGTCGTATTTCCAGGAGATTCGTTCTCTCACTTCCCGGATTCGATTCCCTGCGTCCACCAGTTCCTTGCCGTAGTGACGGAGTTCAGCCAAGTTTTCTGTGCTCATAGGTGGGTTTGGTGCAGGCTCAGGGTCAAACTGGGGGAAATAGGTGTTAGGGTTATTCAAGAGATTCTGAAATTGCCAGTCGTTTGTCCACCATTCTTCCAGCTCTCCTTGTAGAGGTCGGGGGTTGACAATAGGATCTGGGATAGCCGGTTCCAAGTTAACTGGGAGTTGGGATTCAGCAGGGTAATTGAAGAGGTTTTCATCGGCAGGTCCGATGAGGTCACAATTTGCCAGTTTGCGATCCAGCTCCTCCCATGGTGGCATTTCCTGGACTTGCCCGGAAATTTCCCCGATCTCTTTACCTTTCCCTTTATCCTTCGGATCCTTAGTCTTTTTAACTTTCTGTGCCGCTGGTTTCTTCCTACGCCCGCGTTTCCAATCCAATATTCTCCTTCTCTTTTTCGGCTTGGGTTTCTCCTGAGCTTGGGCCTGGAAAGTTATGTAACAACTCTCATTAAAAAGTACTAATTATTATTTTAATTGTCCAATAGGAAACCCTAATTGAGAAACCCAAGTGATTCTGAACAAACCCTAAAATTTTTAGAACAATCGGAATTAGGAACAGGGCCCCTAAAACTCAGGGGGGATAAACCCTAGTCACGATTATCTAAATTATGTGCTGTCAAAATCGAAATTTCCAATTTCACCAACTCAGCCAAGCTACTGGGACACGTGCCTACTCTATTCTAGAAATGTCATCCCAGGCGACACGCGACACGTGCCATGGATTCTTCCGCGACTAGCGGGAGGTGCAAATTTTGGGTATAAATAGAAGGGCCTGGAACTTGCATTCTGTTGTTCGTTCGACGAAGAAATTCGAATTATACACTGAGTTATGCTCTGTTTACCACAATTAACACACACGGATCACTAATCGACGCCGCAATCAGGGTATTAACTCGATCGCTATTACGATTCATTTTCCGATCGATCAATGTACTCAATGGATGTTTAAGTGCTGCCCACATTAGGGTGATGCTTTGTCATTAGTCGTTAATTCGATGGATGTTTAAGCATAGCACTTTGTCATTCGTTGTGAGGGTTGATCTCGTGAGTTATCGTAAATGTTGTATTGATTACTAACCCAGAATTGTGTGCCTGTTATTAAATTTAGGTTAAAAAGGCTAATCAGTAGGCTAGGCTCTGCTGAAATTAAATCTGCAATGTGAGTCATTCTCTTTTTATCAAATTACTTTCAAAAGAATGTTTATTTCAAAGTTATAGTTACAGGGATTAAGTCTTTGTTATCTGAAATTACTGCCAGTATGTGGGGGGATGTGCACATAGCTACTAATTATTTATCACTTGTGGGTGAAAGGACCCAGCAAGTGATATGTCCATAGTCACAGTCCGGTAAAGTGACAACTGGATCAGTTAATTAAAAGATAGATGCAATTGTAATCGCTCTTAATACTGTAGACTATAACAACTGGTTATTTCATAAATAGAATGATTCACTCAGTATTTCCCGCTGACAAAAACCTTTTTCAAACATGTTTCAGGTGATCTGTTATGATCCAGGAAAAGTGCCGTGAAGCACTACAAGCTTAAGAAAGTGGCTCAGGATAAAATAAAGAAATATGTTTTGTAAAATAAAAGATTTCTTCGTGAAATCTCAAGATTGTAAATTATCGGGTTTTATCCCGAGTTGTGAAATAAAATAATCGGGAAATATTTCAGTTTTAAAAAGATCCTGATGATAAACTTCCGCTGTTAAACTCAATTAAATAAATACCACGTGATTTCTATCCCGCGGCTCCTGAAACGGGTCAAACCGGGTCGGGGGCCGTGACAAGTTAGTGGTTCCTCAGTATCCGCCTGGTAACCAGATGGGTTTCCTGTGGTATCCATATCGGTGCTATGGATAGTAAAGTTTCGGAGTGCCTCCGATAGTTCATTCATGCTGATATCACATATGAAGAAACACATACAAATTTAAGTTAAAATTTTGTTTATTGTAAATTAAATTTTCACAGAATCACAGAATGGCAATCAGAAAAATTAAGTATTTCTAAATACTTAATTGGCTTAAATCAGTGACTCTGATACCATCTTTTTCTGTCACGGCCCCCGGCCCGGTTTTACCCGGTTCAGAAGCCGCGGGACAGAAACCTGTGGTATTTATTATTTAATTTGGCAGCGGAAATGTTGACAGGATCTTTTAAACTGAAAACATCCAATTATTTTATTTCACACTTTTGGGATAAAACCCCATAATTTACAATAAAGGAATTTCACGAGGAAATTCCCTGTTTTACAAAACATGTTTATTTGTTTTATTTACAGAGCCACATTCTTCAAGCTGGTGTGCTATGCGACACCTTCCCTAGTTCACAGTAAATCACCTGAAACATGTTTAAAAAGGTTTTATCAGCGGGGAAATACTGGCGAGTCACTCAAGTTATAAAATGACACGTTAGTTATAGATTACAGCATAAGAGCGATTACAATGGCTACTATCTTATTTTTATCTGTCGCCGTGTCACACCCTGGTGACGATGGTCATACCACTATTGGGTCATTTCACCCAAGTAGTGATGATTATCACTGTTAGGTTGGTGAACCTAACCGTGAGAAATTAGTAATGTGCACAATATCCCACGTGCCAGTGATTCAAGATAACCAAGACTTAATCCCTGTAATTATAACTCTTGAAAATAATTTGAGTATTGTAAAACATTGTTGATAAAAAGAGAATGACTCACATTGCAAAGTTAGACGGGCAGAGTTTTGCCTACTGATTTTAACCTGATAACCTAGTTAAATAACAATGCACACGAAATTAGGTCAGTAACTTAATACAACATTTACGATAACTCACGAAATCAAAACCCTCACGACGAATGACAAAGTATAGCCCAAATACGGGCAGCACTTAAACATCCATCGGATCGGTTTCAATCGATCGGACATTGTATCGTAGCAGTGATCGAGTTAATACCCTTTATCGTAGCAGCGTCTCGACACCTTAATACTCGTTTTTAGGCAGAAAATGGACGTTTTGAACTAAAATTTCGAACACAGAAGCAATGTCCCATGCACAGGCAATTTATAGCAGATTTTTAGGTTTTACGCGGCCCGCGTAAACCTTAACAACAATCTTACGCGGCCCGTGAGGGCCCCCTAGTCTACGGTTAGGGCTAGCGTGTCACGTGTAGGCCTGCCACGTGGCCTGGAACGCGTCCCGGTCTCCAGATGTCCTGTCGCGGCCCACGTAAGCCCAGGCTTAAGTCTTACGCGGCCCGCCTGAAATCCAAATTCCTTGTTTTCTTGGTTTTTCATGAGCATTAGGGTTTCAGGGGTTAGGGTTTTCACTTACGGGTCGTTTTTGACGTTTTTGCTGGTCCTTACAATAAAAGAGGTTAAATATTAATATGAGGTTCTGGTCTTAAATGATCAGTAAAAATATTTATTTTTGCAAGTCATATCAGTAAGGTATTGCATATATGTGAAATTTATCATTTATACCCAAACTATGCACCGTAGGGCATTTTGGTCATTTCACATAAGCTTTAAAGTTCAAAATTGGAAATCTGAGTTCAAAACTTTTTCTTACTGTTAAAGTATAAAAATTTACTTAAAACATCAGTAGGTATTAAGTCATATATGCCAAAAATAGTTTTAACCCATACTATGCGTTTAAAACGCGTAAAAGTCGGTTTTAAGCGGTTTTCAGGTTATATAAGGAAATCTGAGTTCTTGATCAGTTTATAAAGTTCAAAATATTTTATTTATCATATAAAATCAGTAGCAAAAAGTTTGGTATCAAAATGTTATGTAAAACTCATTTTATTAGCAAAAAGGGTATAACCGACAATTACCGAATCAAAGCAAGAACCCCATGTTATAATCAGTTTAAAAATTAATAAAAATCTTCAAAAATCCCAAAATATTATATTACATTAGTGGGTAAAAAGTTTGGTGTCAAAATTTGGGTTTAGATAGGCTTTATGCTAATAATGCCGTTTAATTAATAAAAAGCCTTCAAATTACTATATTGAGCATAACTGCTAATTTAAACCTCAAACTGATGTCAAATTTTTAGGACATGTTTATAAATCAGTAATAAAGGTTTTTGTCCTCTCACATTTTCAAAAATCCCGTTTTAAGGTCCAAAGGGCATAATGGTCAACATTTAAGCAATTAAATGCAAATGAATCGGATTAATTAGGAACCAAGTTGTATAACCTCAGAGGGTTATACTAACCTATAAACTGGCCCTAATGGAACTCTAAGGCATATCTAAACTAAGCTAAATCGGGTCAGAACTGAAAGTCAAAGCAAAAGTCTACTTTTGCGACTTTCGGATCCGAACCGAGCCTAAACTCAAAATTGTCGGGTTGAACATGCTTAGACATGTTCTTACATTAATTACCAAGTTATATAAGTGTTAAAACAGGTTTCATAGCTTCTACATTGTTAATTATGATTTTCTTTGCAAAATAGCTTTCTGTTAACTTTTTAATATTAAGTTTGACTCGACAATTGACCTAGTTAGAGTGGAAATCAGAGGATGCCCTTTTAATGGTTTATTACCCACATAATTACCAACTCATAGCCACTTTCAATTCGAAAAATGACTGGACCATTAGTGATTAATCACTAAGTCAAAGCTTAATTACGACGGCGCTGACTTTTGGTCATTAGACTAATAAAACATGAATTAGGAAGGCTAAGAATGCTTACAAAGGTTCTTAGCATGAATTAGGAGTTGAAGGAAACTTGCTTTAAGTCAAGAGAGCTCCAGAGAGTGAGTTGTGAAAGATTTTTGAAAGTGTGCACCAAGAACTAGCAAACAAGGAGCTTATATAGGAAAATTAAACTCACAAGATCAATCCAACAAGGTCTACAGGTGATTCCTGATCATCCCAGGTGTCCCCTATGCATGTAAAACCATTGGTGCAACCCTTGGGATCGAAAACCACCATGCAAAGGCGGTGCAACCTGCTGTACAGGCAACTGTTCAAAAATTCTGCACCTGGTAGTCTTACGCGGCCCGCGTAAGTTTTGGCCGAGGGTCTACGCGGCCCGCGTAGAGGTTAGCTCCGGTCACCAAGTTTCAGCTATTTGCATTTTCAGTCCCTGGCCCCTCTAAACTTGTTTTAACTATTGTTTATTGCACTTTTAACCCCCAAATTTGACTTTTAAGGGCCTTGAGTCTTTAAACATTTATCCATAAGCCTTCGGTTAGTTACGAGGTCACCCGAATGGTCTTGAAATGCAATATTAACGCATTTAACCCTTATTACTTGTAATTATCGCTTTGCTTAATAATATGCATCGAAACTCCATGAATTTAATATCCGTTATTCTTGGGATCAAAATAAATTATCACAATGTTTTTGGGATCGTTAAAAGGTCACTCAGATGTTACTTTTAACATGTTGACACTTTTAACCCCTATGTTTCACAAGATCCTTATTTTAAGCACAAACGACTTTTCAAGTTCGATAAATTATTCGTTAAAGAATACGAACGTCGTGTGAGGTCAATCAGAGGCACAAGAATGGCATGTTGACACTTTGGATCCCTTTATTCACATATTTACATTGTTTGACAACTTCAGTCCCTCAGGAATAATTCTTTACACTCTTAAAGTCCATGACACGTGTCTTCATAATATTGGTCGTGATTTTTACGAGGTGTTACACTTCGACTACCGAAAGTACCGTGTTTTGGATCTTATCTATAAAACCGGATAGGCTATTCTCGATTGCCTTTCCTACCTCCTCGGCAATCACTTCTTTCATTTGCTCGGTGACTATCGGCACCACATCATTGTTACCTTTTCACTCATCTTGAAACTGAAATGTTTACACCAATCGTTAAACATTTCATTTTTATAACACATACTTTATTTACTTTTGTTTTGCCAAGTTTGTAACTTGCTTTAACCATTCTCCTTTAGTGCACTTTCCGGGTTCGAGTGTGATAATACACTCTTCCCGTGCACACCAATTCATATTTCTCTTCTACATTTAATAAGTCTACTAAAGCAATTAATTCTTACCGGATGTTTGATCAAGCTTGAACCGAACACACTTTGTTAACAACCTTGAGCTCTGATTACCAACCTGTAAGACCCGTCTCATTTATTTAAGATTTTAATATAAGATACGCATTTTCTAAAACCAAAATGCATAATTACAAAAATTAGTTATAAAAACAAAGATTACATAGTTAAGGTGTTCTAAGATTACCAACAGACTAGTTTAAAACGTTCAACATATAGTTAGTGTTTACAAATAAACATCATCTAAAACAAGATTAAATTAGCGCGGAAGCTTCAAAAGTTTGTGTTCGGTTCTTGATTTCTTGCTTGATCGGCATCCAAAATGAGACGAATATCACCTAAGGTCAAAACCACAATAAATGTTAGTTTTGACAACAATAAAGTGTATATAAACAGGTTCTAGTATCATATAAATGAAAACAAAAATAAAATTTCGATTCTTGGTCTGTCGCGCCACGCGACAGACTCCTTTAAATCCTTCACGCCCCGCGAGCGCTCTCGCGTGTCGCGCCAGAGCTAAAGTCCCATGTCGCGTGCCGCGGAGGTGCAGGTTGAATTCCTGCATTTCTGCCCAGCTCCGAATTTTTCCATAATCTCAACTTTAAACTAGCATAACTTTTTACCTGCTTGTCCGTTTTAGTCGATTCTTTTTCCTACGCGTCCGTAATAAAAATACGGACCTAATCATTCAAATTTCGCATGACAAAACTTGGTTTATGAACAGATGGTTCACAAATCCTCATTTCGATTATTCGACCCATTAGCTATGTGTGCATATTTTTCATCATTCAATTCTATGGCATACCAGGCTTAATTACCCATTCCCCGGGCTTATAAACTTTAGCTTATCAGCACCATTACATGGTTTTACGCTCACAATAGGATTTAATGCTTGTTTTCTCATATTTCAAGCAATGTCGCTTTATGTAACTCTTGCGAGTGGTTACTAACAGTTTGACCCAATATCACGGGTTCATAGATCTAACTCGGTTTATCCAATTCATGGGCGTATTATTTTCTAACACTAGCACACTATGAGACTTTCAAGTCTCTACATACATCATCATTTTTAAGACATAGTTTTGACCCGTTTGGTTGTCAAGTGAAAACCTTCACTTTGATGACTACCAAGGTTTATTCAAATTGACCTGTTTGATCTATCGAGTGAACTCCGTCACTTTCTTGATACATCAAACGTCCTTATTACACTACAACATTATTTATAAGACATACTTAACAATTTTTGTAACTAAATAACGGAACTGATAGTTACGTACCTTTAGTGCACTCCTTTCAAACGCGTATCCCCTCCGGCTTGTCCACTTGACGATCCAAATTCCTTGCCTAAAGAGTTCAACCAAGTATTGTTTAGAACTCTTTTTCACAATATATCACGCATAATTTGCCATATCATACAAACATGCGTTTTTATCTCAAATTCACTATGTTGGCTTTCTTTTAAGCATTTTAACAAACACTTTAAGAGCATGGTTTTTAAATAACCATTATCAAGTTCATGTCTCAACTATTTAGCCGAGTTTTTATACTTTTTGCAAGTTCTTTGCTTCTAGCATGTATTCTAGCATGTATATCAATATCAAATTCGATTCATGCAAAGTGTTTAACATCAATTTTCTGATTACTTATTAGGTTTCCTTATCATTCACAAAACCTATTTGACACTTAGATAGGTAAACATGAATATTCATAATTTGGACATCAATTTCACAAATTATTGGCTAGGGTTTTACATCTAAACATGTCTCTAACCCTAATTTCATCTAAACATCTACATATCAAGCTCAGATTTTGATTTCACAAATTATCAAGAATCTGAGATGGGACTAAAATGATGGAATTTAGCATACCTTATGATCACTTCGCTGATATGATCACTAATCTATGCTTGGAATTCGATTTGGAACACTTTAGAGCCTTCAATTTGATCAATTTTGTGATACTAGGGTTTGAAGGTGAGTTGGTCGCCCCCCTGCGTTCTTGATCGATCCAGACACACAAATGTGTGTTTGGATTTTATTTTTTTTTTGTTTTTATCAAAACTAATTTGATTTTTAACAACTTTGGCCCCTTAACTTATTATTGCTTCTCTAATTTAGATGTTTTTATTCAATCTTCCATGTTTCTACAAAATAGTTAACTAACTAGGTTATTTCTATCCCTAGTTAGTTTATTTCGTTTATTGCCACTTTAAATTTAAAATTATTAATTTATATTTTCGGGGTGTTACAGAAAGACAGATTTGCTTGAGGGCAAGCAAAAGACAAGTGTGGAGATGTGATACGTGGTCGAAAACCGGTGTCCGTTTATGTTTAAGTTTAAGTTTTTACTTAACTTTTAATCATGAAAAGTCTACTTTTGATTAGATATGTGTTTTGCAGGTTTAGCGGAGTTTAAGGAGCTTTTTGGGAGCTTTACGGGCCACCGGGACGAAAAACGGACCACCGGGACACAAAACGGGTCAACCGGGATCACGAAATGCGAAAAAACGGAGATGAGAGAAAGTAAGCACCGTCGCCGACGCCCAAAGGGGACGTCGGCGACGCCCCATGGATCACCCCGTCGCCCAAAATGTCCGTAGACATCTTGTTAACTTGTCGGCAGCGTTTTGTTGTTCCAGTCAGCGTCGGCGACGCCGCCAGGGGCGTCGGTGACGCCGCTCCCTGGTGGTTGTCCCGAAATTCTTGTTTTTCTTGTTGTCGGACGAGTTTTAAAGGGGTTTTGACCTATTTTTCGGGGGTTACGCTCTATTTTCAAGTTAGAAACACTTCTTGGAGCCAATATACATCACCAATTCATCCTCTAATCCGTCCATTTGATTGACAATCATTCGATTCGATCATCATCATCACTTCCACAACCCTAATCATCATTCACCTTTCCATCCATTCATCACCATCAATCATTCCAAACCGTAATCACCATTTCCACCACTTCAAGGCTTCAAGATGATGATGTTCAAGCTTTCCTCAACCATTGATCAAGTTCCGTTCACCATGAGCGGCTAGTTCTCGTGGGTTTCACCCCGGTGTTTCTAGGGTTAAACACTGTTTGAAATTTGATTTGTGACAAGTTGTAGTTTGATTTTGAACCCTTTGATAATTGTCATGCATTTGAATTGAATTTGTGAATTGTCGAATGATTATAAAATTTGACTTTGCGAAATGAATTTGTGCACTTATGCTTTATCTAGGTTAGGATTTACATGTTCTTGGTAACGAAGTGCATTGCGGTCCGTCGTCTACGACGTTGATAGCTCTTGGCACTAAGCCACGCGACACTAATTTCGTTAATCACTTTTGCAATTGAATTGAATCTAAAACGTGTAGAAACCCTAGGACTTCAATTACCGAACCGGGTGTGAACCTTGTTTACGTATATTGTTTTTAACCGTTAATTACATTTTCGTGTAATTATTCAAAGTTCCATTAGTTAAATAATCAAAAAAATCATAAAAACAAGTTAGCAAGCTTCATAAATTGTGACACTCGTTAAAATTCAATCAAGTCCATTCGCAAACCACATACTCTTCGTGGTTCGACCCCTTACTACCACTAGCTATTTGTTAAGGGTAATTTGAGTATATAAATATTATCTTTGACCGGAGCGCGACACTCCGATCAAAAGTTTTGGCCCAAGTTTGGTTTTTTTGCTATTAACTGAAATTAAATGAACTAAACCAAAAACCGTCAATCTAACCGAATAAACCAAATTGATTAATCGAAAACCGATTGGTTAATAAAATGGACTAACCGGTGACTTTGGTTTCGGCTTCAGTCGAGGATAATAACCGAATCGACCAAACCATGCACAACACAATGAAATAGATTACCCGATTACTTCGTTTTTGATGTATATCTATCACAATGATACTATAATAAATATTATATGAATAAGAAAACCAACAAAAAACGAGTATCACAATGCGATATGTCGCTCTCACCGCATCGCGCGAGCATCCTGCTAGTTAGTATTAAATCCACTAGCACATAAACGAAGACACATTTTTTACTACTTTCGCAAAGCCATGATCCATAGAGTTGAAATTTTCTCAAGCACGACCATCGCTTGATCCATTAAGCTAAGATATATAATTTTTTAAGTTAATCGCAAGCATTTGATGATCAATCTTGTAGAATAATTTGTGTGTATATCGTGATATACCTCATCTTATTTTATTATTTTTTGAATGACAAAGCTTACACGCTCCTAAATTACATCAAATTATTCCTAATCTACAATTGTTTGGGATTGAAACAAGGACCTCCCACTAAAAGGAAATAGCCTTTGCCAAATGAGCTAGCCTGATTGACATGTACCTCATCATCTATTGAACGTTGAAAGGTGCAATGTATGCATACGTTGATTGGGGACTAAATTGGGGTGTCAAAGTATTGAAAACCACTTGGAAACTTGGCTCGGCAAAACACACGATTCAAATGGCGCACTCATATGCCTCGAGGCATACTCATACGCTCGGCCTGGAGAAATTCCTAATACACAGTTAATACGATAAACCCAAAGATTAATATGGGTTTAGTAGTTATAGCTCAACTTATATTACATACTTACCCTTAGCCTATATGCTAACCCCAGAATCTTTATATAGTATCATGTAAAAACACTTTATGTTTATTAGTGTCCCATGCATGCTTTCTCCTTTTCTTGTGTGCATTGTGGATCAACACATTGGTTTTCCTACAGTTTTCCTATTTTCCTTGACTCATGTTAATCACTACTAAAAAAATAGTATTTATGATTGTCGTTTCGATCACTAGTCATTAACAAAACAAGACGATATTCAAGTCGTGTTAGGACCGAACGCCTGAAGGTGAGACTTGAGAGGATGAGAATGTAGATTATGTTTGGTTTGAGGAGATGAATACTGAATTTTATTCACAAAAATTTGGGTTTCAATAGATATGTAACATGAGGTGGGAATTAATAGTAACTAATATAACCTCCATTTGATGTTTTCAAACACATGTTGGTGGGTTACCAACTTACCAGCCTGGCTAGCTCGTGGTTGAACCTTAACCATATTGCATGAACAGTGGAGGGTGGGGTGGGGTGACCGACCAGTCAGACCATGCCTGACTGACTGACTGGACCTTCAAACTCTTCATTTTTATTTTATTTTAGTTTTTTATGAGTTAGTGTGAGAGATTAAATTAAGATATATATGTATGACAAAAAGAATAATGATGAGTGTGAAGAAAAAGAGTACGAAGAGAGTGTAGGCGTGGGCATCGGTGACAGTGCAACTGCATGGGCATGCCAATCAATTTTAATTGACTTCTGCTCTATTCCTTCTTCAACATGCATCTCTCTTGTTATTTGCCATTGTTTTTAACAATGTGTTATATTTTTTTATTTGCAAATTTGGATCACTGATGAACTGCTTGAGTATTATCATGTTATCAGTGGAATCACCCGATCATATCAATCTCCACTATACATAATGCCTATACACAAATTCAGGAGGAAACCCAATAAATATGAGAAAAAACTCCTTGTGGGAATCGAACCCAGGACCTATAGGTCCCAAAGTCTTATCACACCCCCAAGATGCCACTAGGCTACAAAGGATGGACAACATTCTGTTATAATGCTTTTGTTAATGTTATAAGGGTGAACGGAGTGGGGGCGGTAAACCCACTCGGTACCGACCCCCATCCACCGCCAATAAGTTTACCGATCAAATGTTACTGAATTGGTGGCCAAAATCGGTGAAGGTTCACCGAGTCGGGAGAGAGAGATGGGTGTGTGGTGGGGTCCATGCATTCTCAACCAATCACACATTTATCACTTTTTTAAATAGTTTACCTAAACCCCATTAGGTAAACCACCGCCAACGTTTTTGAGCATTAGGAAAACAAATTAGGTAAATTAACGTGGCACTGTCTGATTGGGTGAATGAGAAGTTTACCTATTCCAAATAGGTAACCACTACCTTCACCCTAAACTCTGTTATACATATATTGATTTCGATAAATGGTGAATAGTAACTTATTTTTATAATAATATATAGTTTATTATTATATTTAATTTTAGTAACATATTTTTCTTTTTTTATTCCTTTACCTTTTTTTAATAATTGTTTATTTTAAATATAATTTGATACTTCTTTAATAAGTTACGTTTATATTTTTTTCTAAAAACTTAAATACGTAGTTGTGCTTGATTTCTTTCCCTGACATTTCGTTATAAGTTTTATTAAAACGAGGTTATACTCAAGATAAAGTATTTATTTGGTATTATAAAACGGTACGATGATAAACTAAATCGTTCTAATGGTTTGACTTTCTAAACAACATGCTTTATTTTCAAATCACGTTTGTTTAACATTATCATTTGCTCGATTACGCCGCAACGCGCGATATAAATGGACTAGTAACTTTTTATATATCAAAGATGAAAAATTACATCACACATTCTAAAAACCAAAAAAATTATAGAAAAAATGATGCATTCATAAATATTGATATTATACTACATCTTAAATTACAAAGTCGGCGTTTGTCTTTTTCCTTATAAAACGGTACGATGATAAACTAAATCGTTCTAATGGTTTGACTTTCTAAACAACATGCTTTATTTTCAAATCACGTTTGTTTAACATTATCATTTGTGTCACACCCCGATTTCCACGTGTCACCGGTGGGCCCGGTCGGGGAGTATCGTGACGTGGTTGGCAACGTAATAGTCAAACAACACAACACAATATCAATATGCACAGCGGAAGCAAATTTAAAATATGATACAACCGAATTTAATTATTGTTATATCAAGTATCACAACGTTCGATTGTTTATCCACAGAACGGATCGAAATAAAATAGAAACAATGGTTCAACAGACTTCAGGCATCCTAAGATTTCGAGACTTTTTATTGATGCTTAGGAGATAATCCAGCCAATTTCGTTTAGTACCTGCATTCAGTCTTTTTGGGAAAATACGTCAGTTTACACTGGTAAATACATTCAACTGACTCATTTTGGAAAAATGATTGAAAATTGGTTTGGGTGCACATGGCATAAACATTTTATTTAACTGGGGAGAATTATTTAAATATATAATCTTGTGAACGAATTACATGTTACTTATGCGTTCAGTAGCCCGGATCTAGTCCGGGTTAAAGATCAATAGACACACCACATTATTGAGTTATACACTGACAGGTGTACGCCTACACCCCGTGCTCAGGTCGTGGCCATCTCGTAAGATGATGCCAAGGATATCCGGGACATGGTCATTAACCCCCCAAAGGCTGTAAAGTAAACAAGACTGTTTAAACGAGCCGATCAAATTATTCAACTACCCACTTTAACGGTGGAGATTTGATGCCCGATCAAGCGGTATGCTATATACCGTAACCCAAGCCCGTATAGGGAAAATAAGTTAAAAGTATTTACCTGAGCAAGTATTAATCACAATAAGCAAAATGCACGTAGCTTTTACTGGTCCTCCTAATCTGGAACGAAGGTTTATAATAACCTATTAGAATTCTAACGGGCCTTTTATTAAGATTAAGCTTAGACCGGCTAGTTTCAAGATACGGTTCGTACGCACGATTAAGCGAAGACTGGATAGAATGTGATTTAGACCCGACAAGTTCACAGACTTGTTTAATATGGGTCCTTCATGAACATTCTGGATTTTGAGATTAAACCGATAAGGATTGACCCGTTTCGGCCAATTTATGTAAACTTGTTACATAAACCGAACCTAACGCGAAATAAGCGTAACGGGTATCCGTAAGAGCCATATACAGGTTTCCTAAGTTAGTATGCTTCAAATATGTTGTGACATCAGTAAGATGTCTTTCATTATGCCCGAAATGATTTTAAACACAAACTATGCCCCGTAGGGGTAGTTTGGTCATTTTAAAGATTGTAAAAGAGTTTGAGTGTTAACCTTAGTTACAGGTCTGATGTAATCATCAAATATACTCAATTTGCCAAGTTATATCAGTAAGTTAAAGCATATATGTGAAATTTGTCAATTATAACCAAACTATGCACCGTAGGGGCATTTTGGTAATTTCACATAAGCCGAAAAGCTCAAAACTGAAGTCTGAGTTTATCAACCTTTGCTTACTGTTAAAATATTCTAATTTGCCTAAAATATCCGTAGGTATCAACCCGGGTATGTTCAATATGATTTTAAAACATACTATGCGTTAAAAACGCTAAATAAGGCGATTAAAAGCCATTTCCGGGTTCGGTACTTAAATCTGATATTTTTATATTTCCAGAAGGCTTAATATAATTTATTTATCATATGTGATCAGTGGAAAAAGTTTTGGAGTCGTTTAGATATGTAAAACTCATTTTATGGCCCGTAAGGGCAAAACCGACAATTACCGGATTAAGCCTACGACTACTAGTTATGCTCAGCCTAAAATTAATTAAAAATCTTTAAAAATCCCAAAATAATATATTACCTCAGTGGGTAAAAGATTTGGTATTAAAAAGTGGGCTTAACTAGGCTATATGCTAATTACGCCGTTTTATTAACATAAAGCATAAATTTTTGCGATAATGAGCATAACTCTTAATTTACAAGTCAAACTGATGTCAAACTTTGCATACAAGTTTATATATCAGTATTTAAGGTTTCTACACTTTTACATTTTCATAAATCACGTTTTAAGGTAATAAGGGCATAATGGTCAACATATGAGCAATTAACGGAAACATGCATATAAATTGGATAACTAATTAACCAAGGTGCGTAAACACAGAGGGTTGTTCTAACATGTAACCTAATCCAATTAAAGCTCTGAGGCATTTCTAAAACATGCCTAAACGGGTCAGAACTGAAAGTCAAAGTGAAAGTCAAACTATGTGACTTTCGGTTCCGAACCGGGTCTAAACAGAAAATTGTCGGGTTGAACATGTTTAGACATGTTCTTACACTTATTACCAAGTTATAACAATGATCAAACAGGTTGTATATGTTCTAGATAGCTAATCATGCATAAATTGCAATTTAATAATCCTGTTGACTTTTTAAGTACATGTTTGACCCGACATTTGAACTAGTTAGAGTGGTGATCAGGGAAAACCCTTTTGAGGTTTTATTACCCACATAAATACCAAGCTATAACTACTTTTAATTCGAGATATGACTGAGCCATTATTGACTAATCTCGAAGTCAAACCGTAATTACGACGGTTTGACTTTTAGCTAATTAAACAAGCTAAACTCAAATAAAGAAGGACTAGCAGACTTACAAGAGTCCTATGCACGAAATTTGATCACTTGGAAGCAGGCTTGAGCTCCAGAATCAATCAGAATGCAGGGAATTGGTGTGAGGAAAAGTTGTGAACTTGAAGGGCCTTATATAGTGGTTTAACCCACCATAACATGTTGACAACCAAGTCTAGGACTGACCACAAGCTTCCAACATGTGTCCTAGAGGTTTAGGAGGTGCTTTAGGGGCCAAGGGATGTGGAAAAACGGGTATAGGTCGCGCACAAGGGCAATGGCAGGCAAGAACCCACTTTTCTCAGAGCTGGGCAGGGCTAGCGTGACGCCACCCCCCCCCCCCTCGCGTCGCGCTAGGCCTTGTCTGATCTGATTTTGTGATTTTTGCGATTTGATCCTTGGCTCTTCAAAACTCGATTAGGCACCTGATTTCTTGCATTGTAAACCCTCATATTTGATCTATAAAGGCTTTAAAACATTTACCCATCTTGTTAAGTCCCCGGTTAACTTAATTGTTACCCGAAAAGTCCTAACTTCCAACGTTTACGCTTTAACCCTTCGCACACGAATTCGATCATAACTTTCTCATACGTTAACGAAACTTTACGAAATTTAAACCGTGTATTCTTGTGAGCATATTTAACATTTACAAAGCTTCGGGTTTGTCAAAAGGTCACTCAGAGGTATAAATTAAACATGTTGACACATTTGGTCCCTGTAGTTTGAAATCTCTCACTTTTAGCTTCGTATGATCCATGATTTATTCGTTTGAAGGTATGAGCATCGTGTAGGGTTAATGTACTTTATATTTATTCACAGTTGACACTTAGAATACGTATATTCACATACTTTCCATGTTTGTCAACTTTAGTCCTTCTATAATATTTCTTTCACACGTTTAAACATTTGACACGTGTCTACACATTATAGGACGTGAATTTTCGAGGTGTTACAATTTGCTCGATTACGCCGCAACGCGCGATATAAATGGACTAGTAACTTTTTATATATCAAAGATGAAAAATTACATCACACATTCTAAAAACCAAAAAAAAATATAGAAAAAATGATGCATTCATAAATATTGATATTATACTACATCTTAAATTACAAAGTCGGCGTTTGTCTTTTTCCTTACTCTCAGCCAAGATTCTCCTTTTCCCCCTTTCAACTACACGTGTATAACCTATGTTTTCCCCTTACTTAACATGTGTGCTTTGCTCTGCTCTTCAAGCTTTCTTTCAGAACTAACTACTGAAGATTTAGAAAAGTATCATATGCCCTAGAATTTAACCTCCGGATTTTCAAATTGCCTATCAGATTTGTCGTTCAGGTCAGTACTGTTGCTTGCCTTCCTTTTAATTTATAGGCTAGGGTTTCTTATTTGTGTTGCATCCTTTGTTTTAAGAGATGGAGACCAGTCTTGAAGTTCTGGAGATCGAAACTCGGTCTTCTGGATATTAGCAAATTCTTTGTGATATAAGCTCATTTTGCTTTGTATTTAATTTTATATACCACGAAGAATTGTTCTTACTTTATGATGGATTGATGATTGTTTTATGATTCTTCGAGAATGACTACCAAACTTGATTTATGAAATTCTTTTTTGGTCTAAACTCATGTCACCAATTTCTGTCAATTGTGATGGTTGCTAAGCATTAATGTAGAGACTTAAGGCACAAATTTCCAATTAGAGAGGCACGTTTTAATCCTAATAGTGTTAGAAGCCTATGTGAATGTGGAAAATTTATGTTACAAAAAATAATTCCTTTGAATATTCCAAGCATCAATAGAAGGGATTAACTATCTATATTTGATTTAAACATGCTTTAATAAGACGTCTTTGGAGACTAGAACAAATCTAATAATAGAATGATCTCCTATGCTTATTGCATTGTAGATATGTCTCTTTAGAAGATGTCTTTCAAGACTGAGTAATGCTAAGTATCTCACGTACTTGCTTCCCCCACAATTGAGATTTTTCATAGATATGTTCATAATTTCATAAGGTTGTTAATAGTGTCAACTACTCAATATGAATTATAGAAACCAATGTGTATAGGTATTCAAAAGAGTTGAAAGGTTTCAATCCTGACAGACATGATTTTTTAATATTTGAGAGTATAAATTCATGCCAGTGAAGAAATCCGATGCGGTTCCGAAACCAGACATAGCCCCCGTTGTTCTGAACCGCTACCGGTACTTCGGTACCGCAGCTCCTGAAAACTGGGTACCGCTACCTGTTCCGAATATACCGGTATGATTCGGAATCGGTACGGTACTGCTATTTTTGTGTCGCAACCGGTAAATACCGGTCCCGAATATCTCCCTGTCATGCAAAAAAAATTTAATGAAAACGATCAGAAGTTCTTTATATTGAACACTTTAGGCACCGTTGTTAGCTTACTTTATATGATCTTATGATATATCAGTCGTACGTCAACTTGCAACTATACCTCTTACGATTCAGAATCAGTACGGTACTGGTATTTTCGTGTAGAAACCGGTAAATACCAGTTTCTTCGAGCGATTTGTCGCTAGGTTCGGGGGCCAAAAACGTAAATAACAATCCTAATGCATTGACTACACCCAAAATGATCAGGGTGTACCAAATTCCGATACCGGTAGGATAATCGGCGTCGGTCTTTTTTGGGTCTGTGCTTTGAGAGGCGTAGAGGAACCCGTTGGCCTCGACAATGTTACCAGCTTTTCTGTCTGCAGTGGAGATACCGTGGCAGGTGGAACAGAGTCTTGCGGGGAAGTTTTCGTCTGGAACCACGAAAGTGCTGGAGTTAGGGCGAAAGTTGGCGAAAAAGAATGTTAAGGAGTACATGACTACGAGCATTACATGTTTATTAACATTTGTTGTATGGACCCAAAGAAGGCATTTAGGTTATTGGCTTGATCAGTTTGCTGTAAATTTGCTGTCATTTGTTGTCTGTACCCGGGAAGTTTCTGTCGGAATAACCTTTCATATTAATTTAGAAATAATTAAGAGCTCGGATGACCAACTTTTTTGGCATTTCATTCGTCAAAAGTGGCTGCAACACCTAACATTAGATTATAAAACAAAAAGAAAGATATATATGCAGAATGGTACATGTCATTTTACTTATTGCTACTTGGTAGACTTCACCAATGGCACTCATTGTCTTCGCGGGCGGGATCCACTCGATACCACTTAAGATGTCTTCTTGGAAGAGGTTGTTTGAGTAGAAAGCGATATCGAGTAAGAGCCAAGTGGAAGTGGTTCCGAGCAACTGGAGGTTGTGGCGACTACATAAATAACATTATAAGTCAAACTACTACACGTTGGGATAATCTTCAATACCTTACTAAATCGGCCGACACAAGATTCTTGACTCCACGGTTGCCGAATCAGCCTCCCGATCTGCAAGATCCCAGATATCTTGCAGCCGCACATGACTAAATCTATGTTTTATCTGCTTCTTCCATTGATGAACATACACAGATTGGATCTGTCAATCTGGGACGTGTTTTCCTACCATTTCTTAACCTAAGAACAAACTAACGACATGTAGTATTGAACTTACTGATTTATATATGTGTGTGTGTGTTAGCTCACATAATTTTATATTTGAATAATTTAGAATGATATACTGGCTTAGTTTTTTCTCAAATTAAGCTTGAACTTTTTCGACAAAGATTGCATCATTGGAGAACAAGGTGGGCTTTGATTGAGACAAAGATTACATGATACGGTTTAACTAATAATTTAAAAGGGATAATAATTACAATAATCAATAATAATGCTTAATATATATATTTTTTTAAATAGGAATACACGTTTGCTTTTAACTTTGTTTCACTGTTAGTAAAATATTTTAAACTAGCTTAGAAGTAGATTTCGTAATTATGTACGGTTTCCATTATAAGATCAAAAAAAAAAAAAACTTCACTTTAAATCCTCACATGCTAAGTTGAAAACATAAACGTACTGTTAAATTGTATACTAAGTATTGATTAAATTAACAGGGTATAAAGATATGTACAATGCTTTTTACTAATGACTTTCTCTTTAACATCTCAGGCTTTCAGCTTTCAGTTGGTGCCATCCGCCTAGGTTAGTCTTTAATATGTTTTATTTTTTATTTCTTTTACTTTTTTTGTCTAGGGTATTGTTATCGGTACGATAACGGACACTACCGCTAGGTATATAGTTTACGATACAAAATGACACTTTATTTTACGCAAAACTCATTTTCCAAGAAAATTTATAATTAAATGTAAATTCGTATCTGGAATTTTTTTAAAATTTGCTTTCTTTCGTATTAGTTTATTACGCAAGTTTTTAGTTAACTTTGTGTATGTTAGCTAGCCTTATTCTTAACTATGTCTACCTCTCGAAAAAGAGGTCGCAAATATCACCTAATGTACCCGCGCCGCAACGCGCGCAGGCACAGTCCCTAGTACTCTATTAATTTGTAACATAACGAGCAACAGTGCAGTTAACGGTGACGGCGATTTCCACTTTAATATGGAATACATATATTATGATTAAGTGGTGATAACATTCCAACTAATATATTTACTTAAATTCCAGCCATTACTAATAATAAATAACAAACTTTAAGTTTAAATAATCATACAAAAGCGAATTTATGATTATGTAATTGTTTATGTATACCAAGTATCTATACATAAAAATGAAATCAAATAGTAAATTTTCTGAAAGGTAAATATAATCTGTTGACATATGCTTAGTTTTATGTGCATTTTTAGCCGGTCTATATTTTAGCGTAAATTTTGTTCGGAAATGAGGCAGATCAAATATTTAATGGTATAAATTCGAGTTACTTTAAGTTTTGACGCTGTCACAACGCACGAGGGGTCAAAATACTACTTAGATATTATTATTAGAAAAATAAATTGATTACTAATTATATACACTAAATGTATAGCCACATAATATAACGTTTTAAAAAAAGCACATTTATTTTATTTCTTGTCGTCTGTTGGATTTGAACACAAAACTTTGCCTCCTCTCTCAAACTCAAGTGTTTAAAAGCTTTGTCTTTGCCAACGAACCACCACTCCATTGATACATGATATACCTTTTAGAATGTCATATATTCTTTCTTAACCTTTTAAATATCATATGCACTACTTGATCACATTTTAAAACACCATGATATCAATAAAAGGGCCTTTGGTTTAGCGGTTTTAAAATGTTAGATAAGTCTTTGTCTTCTTAAATGTTGTCAATTCGTGTGTTCTAAAATACTAAAATATCAAACATTTTTTTACATCCAAATACCATAACTTTGCTTTTATATAAACTTTTTGGCATGATTTTTCAACATTTTTTGCGATATTTTTGACATCTAAATACCATAACTTTGCTTTTATAAGAATTTAAACTCACATCACTTTTGTGTGGGACAAACACCATACCGCCATACCATATTACCACTAGATCATGGTCGAATTTTCAATAATGTTTTTTTTAACAACAAATGTTAGTTTTTTTTTTTTTTTTTTGAATGGCTAAACTTGCACATCATGGGGATTGAACCCATGACCTCCTACTATTTTATACCTTATCTAACTCACCAACACCATTGGGCTTCTCCCAATGGATCGCTACTTATTCCTATATTACACCAAATTAGTAATAATCTATTATCTACTTCGTGCCTAACATTTAACTCTAAGCCTCTCACCTAAACATTTGAACTAGTCGAGAATAATCATTTGTTAATAAGATTTGAACTAGTGTAGAGGGAGGCCCACCTAATGATGTTCATAATAGCGTTAAGAATGGTGCATGTCTTTCCATCACAGTAAAGTTGTGCATTTCTCCAATGGTCGCATCCACTATCATCTGCCCCCCCCCCCCCCCCCTCTTTATATACATACACGCATATATATACACGGGAATGTTAACGTATAATATTTTCTTAACATACGAGTATACGATATGAAAGTACGCACTTTATAAAACTCAAAACCCTAATCACGCATGGTTATGATTTTCAACATGCGTGATTATGGTTTTCCAACATACGTGTGATTAGGGTTTTGAGCTTTATAATGTGCGTAATTTCATGCTTCCCATTAGTTGGTGTTGGGTTTGAAGTTCATGGTAGCATATCAGCATGTGCATGATGACGATGATGACTTGATGAGTGATCGAGCAAGTTCAGTCAGATGATCATTAATCTCACTACTAGAAAATATGGCTTTTGACACCGCATATTCGGTAGCAAAACGGTAGCATTTGCCCTATTGCCACCATTTTGTAACCGAAAATGCGGTGGCAAAAACACCCGTGTCAATTGCCCTATTGCCACCAAATAGCCACCACTTTTATACTTTGCTACCAAACTTTTGCCACCACAAAAACGGTCAAAATTATTTGTGACCGCTCCACGTTGCTACTCGATGGCCTTGTTTGCTACCAAGTTGTGACGGTTTTTTTGCCACCGTTTTGATACCATTTAGCCACCGATGTTGCCTCCATTTAGCCACCGTTTTTATTGAAAATTTGCTACCATTTAATGACATATTTGCTACCATTTCATTAAAAAAATTGCTACCATAGCGGTTTCTCTATTTCCAGATTTTTCATTTTCCATGCTTTTTTCTATCATAATACATTTCTATAATATTACAAATTTATATAAAATAATCAAATAAAATTATAAAATCCCAAAAATATATAAAATTATAAAACATTCTAATATAAATGCCAACTAAAACATCAAATTACCAAAATTATCCTAATATGATAAACATCAAAACATTCAAAACCAAGTGTTTATAGCCTATCTTCGAACCATAGCGGTTAACATAGCTTCAATTTGTGACATCCTATTGAGCATGACATCTTTGTCCACCTTATCTTTTTCTTTTTCAGCCAACAAGCCCGCAATAACTCCATTTAACCTTTTTTTTTTCTTCTTCCTTTTCCTTAACGAGCTCCTTGATAACCAAGTTCGACTTTTCAATCTACAAAACAAACAATGAACAAAATCAAGAAGTCAGAATCAAAGAAAACGTACAAATTCACACAACCGGACAAAAGAAGCCATCGTTGACCTATTTAAATGGTGTGTTTCCTTTCCTACAATATGATTGCTTCCGCATCGCATGAGCTAACAATTCACGCCTAATTATTTATGAGCTAAGATAAACTTGGTGAACAGGCAACCTAATTCTATTAGAAAACTAAAACAAACTAATAATAATAAATATTATATACAAATAACGCCTAACAAACTGTCAACCTCTTATCATCAAGTAAGATCACAATAAGTATGACATGATAATCCCATTGGATCTGAATTGGAGAACTATGAAATAACAGTTGAAGATAAACATTGTGTATTCTAAAAAGGTAGATTGTTTAGCATTGTGTACCAAGTACCCGGGACACTCAATGTAAGAATATCATCACCATTGAGAAATTAGAAGGCGTAAAACTAAACTTACAGTAAGGATAGAGTAAAGCAATAAAAAATCTTTTACCTTATCATTTTCATCTGTCATCACATTTGATGTCATATTCATCATCTTCTTCTTTTTATGCTCAGGCATTTCTAACAAACTAATCTGTCACATGCACAGAACAGAAGTCCATTTACAAACCACAAAGCTCAAATTTTTATAAAAATTGTGTAACACTTGTATATCCTTTTCTCCAAGATCAATTGAGCCTTTTTACATTCAACATTCCACTCATATTCAAGATGAAATACTCACCCCTCCTTGACCACCCCTGGCAACAAGAATTTCGTCACCATGCTGAGCTAGATCTGTCAACATATCAAATAACGAGAAAACGAAGGATAAAGTCTTTTTCTTTGTCCTGTTTGCTCTGTGACTTGGAATTGGCCTTTTGATTGTTCATGCTAAGAGTAGCACCATGGCCTCCATCTCCGGCGCGAACAGTTATAATTGCTTGATCGAAATACTTGTGAGGTTCTCGTGTTAGGCTTTCGAGGCTTGGAGAAGCGACTTCTTTGGCCTTTGCAAGTCGACACTTCGATTATGTGATATGGGATTATTGGAAACAAATGTCTGTTTTTTTAGTCAGGATAATCAGAAACTCAGTTGTTCAGAGTGTTTGAAAACTTTTGTTTATTGAAGGATTTGCATGTAATATAACACTAAATAATCACATAATAAAAAAAAACTGCTTATTTACAACACCCCCCCCCCCCCCCCCCCCACACACAAAATAAATAAATAAATAAATAAAAACCTACATATCAGCTGCAAAATCCACTTTAAAATCTTGCCTTTCAAACTGGATATAATCATAATTATCAATGAAATCATTAAAATGGGTTTGGGTCAAAACATGTAATTGTTTTTGTTAGGGCTGCAATGAACACTAAGAAGTAGAAAAAATAAGGGCTGCCATGGAATTTAACCTCAGAATTATGAGAAACCGAACGCCACATTATGAGAAAAAATAAGGGCTGTCCAAATTCAGGTCTTTTAGTTTGACTAAAATAGCAAAAAGACCATATTCAGTCCACCATTTTTGTCATACTAAAATTATAAAAGCTGTTAATTAGATATCCAATACTAATGTAAATACATAAAGAAATCGTTAACTTGTATATTTACAAACCTTGAACTTGCTCTTTTTCTGCTGATTGCACACGCAAACTAGTCCAGCATATGCTTCCTTCTCTATTATCCTAACAGAATAGAAAAGAGCACCTTGTTTTTCAATGCCCATATTACAACAATAATGATAATTAAACTAAACTAGTTAAGGAAAAACAATCCACACTAAATATTCACGTTTATATATTGGACAAAGGACCTTTTAAGTGTAAGATCTGCAAGAACCATTTTGTTAAGGAAAAAAAATAAAACTGCTGAAAAATCATTTAATTAAACAAGATAACATAAGTTTGATGGCACCTTCTAGTTTTCATTTCGATAATGAGTATCAAATCCAACGTGTGATTGGCAGTAGTTAACGTTTGTCAGCACGGTACTCGTTGACAGGCACTCACTTCCGACGAGTGAAACGGTTGACTTGTCGAGCTTGACTGACCACGGGTAGTGATAGTTTTGAGCGCCCACACTCGGGACATTTCGCCCTTCTATTGATGGGCGTCACCTAGTTACACTTGAATACTGCCTCTCATAAACCGAATGACAATCGGCCGGCCGCTGCTTTGGCGCACTGTGGGGCAGTACTTTTGCCCTTGATGATTGCGTGTTCGCCATATAACTTGGGAACTCATGGACTGATTCAGCATATTTGGGCTTCGAGGCCGGGCTACTTTGGGCGGTTACGTATGAAAAGTCGTCATAATGACGACCGTAATCCCTCGGGCTTGGTTCCGATGGTGCTGGCGAGACGGGTATCGACACTCGTTCTCTAGAATGGCTTTTTCATGTACTTCTAGTGTCCATTTCAACAATCTTACCATCCTTTAGAATGTTGTTGATTTATGTCAGGCTTCAAGATCAGAGCCCCTGAACCCATCAATTAAACGAACATGGCAAAAATACAAACATAAGTTGCAAAACTGAAAACCCTAACCATCGTTGTTATGTGCAGACAAAATCTGCAAAACTTCTAACAAGTAAAGCAAGTAACAAAATGAAACAACACAACACAAACCTTCTAAACCCTAATCGAGATACGAAGCCCTAATTAATACCTTGTTATCGAAATCTGCGAAGCTCGAATCGACACAAAGCCTTAACAGAGACGTGAAGCCCAAATGGAACCTTAATCGACACAAATCCTTAACAGAGACGTTATTGCCGCTGCTCAACCGCCAGAAAATACCCACAACGCCTTCGCCGACTACCACAATCATCGCCGTTCTAAGGTGAGGAAAACAGAAACGTGGATACGCACAGTAAGGAGATTGTGGCCTTTGGGTGTGGGTGTGGAATTTTGAGGAGAGAAGGGACAGAAAGAGGCGGTGGATTTTCAAATTATTTCACCAGGATTTCTATGCTTTTGGGTTTGTGAGATTCGATTAGCGATTTGAATTTTAAATTGTGACCATCTGACGGTGGCAAGCTGAATGACCGTCAAAAAACGGTGGCAACTTCTTTAAGAGCATTCTCATCCAAACCATTATATTATGTGAGGGGTAGTTTTTATATTATAAAGGGTATAAAAAATGGTTGTGAGTGGAGGAGAGAGAAAATGTTACTGTTCATCTGTATATTTGGGGGGACACTGTTCACCCAGTATAATTTTTTTAATATATATTGAAAGTGGTTGTGAGTGAAGGAGAGAGAAAAATGTAATGATAATATTATTTAATTGAAAAGGAGAGAGAAAAAGTATTTGTTTTTAGTGAAAATATATTGATATAGGAGTTGTTTTTTAGTGGAATGTATGTATAATTTGATGGATTGGATGAGAATGCTCTAAAGCGTTATATGTTTATCTATTTGTCACCATTTTACCACCGTATTATATAAATTATTATTATTTTAGATATTTGAGATGTATTTGCTACCAATAATATTTTGGTTGAAAAATGGTAACTGATTTTGCTACCATTTTCTTTCGGTTGCAAATTTTGGTGGCTATTGCCTAGTTTTCTAGTAGTGTCTCCGGATAATTAGTAGATGTATAATTAGAATTAACTTTACTTTATGTTATTAGGAGTTGATTATAATTAGTTTTTTTTTTAAAGAGAACTTCATTAAAAACACACCCCCGACCCAAAAGGGCAAAAGGCCAAACAACACAAGCACCCCCGACCCAAACGGACAAAGGGCAACAAATTACAACATATACATAGGGTATTTACACCAATCACCCCAACTAACATAATTACAAGATGTTCTATTTTTAAACCAAGAAAACCCTCTCGATTTGATCTCCCTAACAATCTCCTGCGTACTTCGTCTGATATCTTTGAACACTATGAACACTAACTCGTTCCTCCCTTTCCATAGACACCAACATGAAATTATAATCAAACCTTGAATGATTTTAACATAAATAAATAAAATGCATGGCATGTGAGGGTATAATGAGTATACATGGCATGTCAGTCACAAAAAATTAAATTAATAATTACCATCAATCTGATGTTGTTGATGCATGGCGTGTGACATGTATATGGAGTTATGTCAGACAGTACAGACCGGGGATGTTCTCTTCTACTCTCCCCCTATATATCCGGTCTACCATTATGTCCTTAGGAATATGTTTTTTTTAAGGGAAAATAACGAAAATGGCCACGACTTGGTCAACTTTTCCGTATTAGCCAACTCAAACGTCTTGGGGAGACGTTTCAAACATCTGCAAACGTCTTGGCGTCTCACCAACCAAAAGCTGCCACGTGTCCGACAGGAGAGTCAGACGTCTGGACGTCTTGGCTGGACGGCTTGAGACGTTTCGTTATGGCTGGCCATTTATCCAGACGGCTTGAGACGTTTCCGGATGGCTTGAGCCATTTAACTGTATTTAGCCGGCTACATCAGCTCTAGCCGGATAACACGTTTTGTTGTACTTATTGAAGACGCTTTGTACGATTTTAAGACGTTTTGTACGAATTTAAGACGTTTTATTAGCAATTTAAGACGTTTTTATATTTTATTTTTATTTTAACACGTTTGTTGCAATTATTTATATGGAACCCTTATTTAATTCAAAAAGTTTGTTTGTTTTTAGTAAATATCTCACAACATGAGGGTGAGGTTTGTTGTTTATACTGGGGGGAAGTGGGATGTCATTAACGGAAACATTGAGTATGTTACTGATGGCGATTCAAGGAGACGTGGTTTAGAAATTGAAACAGGTCATTCATATAATAGTTTTTTAAACTATGTTTCTAAGATGTGTGATACTCCAAACATTACACGGTTGTCATACCGGATGTCTACGTTTACTGATCCGATCGATATAATTAATGATCGAGATGTTAGATTTTTATTTGATTTGGCGATGCAGAATCCTTTTGAATTATATAAATTATATGTTATTCAAGAGTCTGATGTTGGTTCCTCTGGTTTTTCTTCTTTAAACAACTTCAAAGCTCCAGATCTAAATATTTCAGTAAAAGAAAGTGTTGATGTTTTAAACGAAGAGTGTCCTATTTTAGAAAATAATTTTGAAAAATCATCCACGTCTAACAACGAATCAGGTTCTTTATCTATAGTGTTTGAGGCCGGTCATATATTCAATAACAAAGAAGAGATGAAGCTTGAGCTGGGAAAGAAATGTTTATTAGAGCATTTCGAGTTTAAAGTTGATAGATCATCTAAGACACGGTATGAAGTTTCATGCATGGGTGATGGTTGTGTATGGCGATTTAAGGCAAATGCTATTCCTTGTGGTAGTTTATGGTTTGTTAAACATATGAACGATAGACACACCTGTTCGAAGACGCAAACACACCCACATTTCCGTCAGGCTAACCCAAAGGTTTTGGGTCACTTTTTAAAGGAACAACTAAAAGACAGTGGTAGAATATATCGAGCGAAAGAGATTGTCAAAGATTTTAGAGAAAGGTTCGAGGTTGAGATGACAAACCTTCAAGCTTGGCGTGGTAAAAGCTATGCACTTGAACTTCTACAAGGAACAACCCGAGACTCTTTTGCCGAACTACCAATATACTGTTACAATTTGAAACTTGCAAATCCTGGAAGCGTTACTCACATCTTGGTTGATGAGCAGAGTCGTTTTGAAATGGTTTTTGTTGCTTTAGGTGCTGCGGTAATTTACACATTTTCTTTTGTACTTGCTCTTATTTTTTTAAAGTAACATGGGTTTTGCTCTTATTTCGTTTTCATAAACTTTCAGATTCGTAGCTTTATGATTAATCTAAGACCTGTCGTTATCATTGACGCGGCACACCTAAAGGGTGAATTTAAAGGGACGTTGTTTTTAGCAGTGGGCATGGATGGAAATAATCAGATTTTACCACTTGCTTATGCCATTGGAAAATCAGAGGATGGTGAATCTTGGACATGGTTTCTCTCAAAGCTTAGAGACTGTGTTGGTGAAATAGCAGATATGGCGATCATTTCGGATAGGGCGAATTCTATACATGTAGGTGTTAGAAACGTGTTTCCACGTGTGTACCACGGTTTGTGTTGTCGTCATTTAATGATGAATTTACGTTTGCCGTCGTCTAAAAAAAAGAGTACGAGGCACTATGGTGGAAGACATGTAAATCTTATCGGATGTCTGACTTTAACGAGTCATTCAATGCTTTGTGTCTTGCTGTTCCTAGAATACGTCAGGTTTTAACAAATATTGGGTTTGGTAGATGGGCAAGAGCTCATTGTCCTGGCAATCGATACCACTATATGACATCTAATAGTGCGGAGTCTATTAACTCTTTGTCTAGATTCTCGCGTAAGATGCCGATAACGCAACTTATCGAATTCTTCCGCGAGTCTGTACAAAAATGGTTTTATGACCGTCGACTGCAGGGCATGCAGGAGAGCCATTCACTGACTCAGTGGGCACAGAAGAAAATTTTAAAGAAAATTCAAGGGTCTAGAACCTGGACTGTTGCAGGCATTCGGGTAAACAGTTTTCTTGTTGAAGACGGTGGGAAAAGGGGTGTAGTTGATTTTTTGAATCGTTCGTGCAGCTGCCGTGTCTGGCAAGTTTCTGGTCTACCTTGTGGGCATGTGATTGCTGTTTCAAGATTTTTGGGTGAAGCTGACTGCAGTCATTATGCATTCTCGTGTTATTCAAAAGAAGTCTACAAAAAAACGTATGAAGAATCGATTAATCCTCTGCCTCATAGGTCTGAATGGGTGATACCAGAAGGCCTTGGCAGTGTATTACCCCCGCATATTACAAAACGTCAATCTGGCCGTCCAAAAGAAAACACCCGAATCTTGTCTCGTGGGGAAGAACCTGTTCCGGTATATTGTTCGCGGTGTCGAACATACGGACATGTCCGTGACGTTTGTTTAGATCCAATGAAATCACAGATTCGTTCACATAAATCATCAGGCAAAGGAAAAGGAAAAGGGAAAGAGACAGAAACCCAGAGTCCAACGGATGACATTTTTCCATCTTATAATTTAGCAGATTTTTAATAATAGCTTAGTTTTTTTATGTTTTATTTAGGAAAATCATGTAACAAATTCTGTAACCGCAATAGTAATTAGTACTTTTAATTTATATATGAATTAAATTTTACAATGCGTACGTCTAGCCATCAAAAATTAATTGGTGTGTAGCGGCCGGCGTAGAGTTCATCAGCCATGTAGCGTCTATATCTGACACAAGCATCCTGCATGTTTACTTCGTTCCATGTTAATGAACGGTTCTTAACTAGATTTTCCAATAGCATACATATGATAGCACCTGAGTTTCGACCAATATGAGCTCCGTGGTCAGGCCACACAACATCCCCGCAATACTCTAAGGCTTCTACACGATGTTTCCCTGATTGTTGCCAGTATGATATACGTCCCAGAAACCATACGAATGGAGATTCAAATTCTAAAAGAATTTGATGTATTTTCCTGTGTATGCAAAATCCTTCTCCACAATTACTTAGGTTACAGTTATCGGGAAAATAAGCATATATTTTAAGCGAACGCATATTTATTTTTAGAAGTAACCAGTGGTTTTCGTTGTGCGCTACGGGCATGTAAATCTGCAAAAATTTGAAACGTAAATAAGCCCAAGAGAAGGTATTATTTTAAGGGAATTTTTTTTAAAGTTACAAAAAAAATCTTTTGTACCGTATCAACGTCCCAAAAGGGAGGAAAAATTTCTTTTGAACCGTCTCCATATCCGTAGGCCTCTCTATTCTGTTCTATTATCATGTTAAAAAAAGTAGGCGGGACAACTGTCCACCGATAATCATTTGACGGCATCGCCCTTAAGCGTCTGTGAAGCTCCCGTTGATACATAAGCTTGTTGCACCATGCATTGATATGCTAAGAAAAATATGGTAAACGTTTGACAAAAAAAAAAAAAAAAAACACAGTATCATTAACATGAAAGGTATTTCGAAGGTACCGTTTCCTGAATAAAACCGTTTCCACAAAATCCAAGTAATCGACCCCACCATTCTTTTCCGAGAGGTGTTTTACCCATGTAGGTTGAGTAGCAAGTTGGAGTATCGCCGTCATAGTAAAACTCTAGAATATTTGGCGACCAATGTTCAAACCGATCATTTTGGTTTATCCAAATGGTGCGTTGCACGGAATGAGGAATGTTTGAGTAAGACATTTGGTGTGGCATTATTGACATATTGAGGGCACACATATATATACACACATGTTCACAATGAAAATAATTAATATAAAATATAATATTCAAAATACAAATAATTCTGTTTTATAAAATATAAATTAATACAAATCATTTAATAAATTCAATATCGTCCTCTTGTATCTCGTTGACTAATTCTTTAGGAATAAGCGAGTTGTAGAAAAGTGTCAACATATGGCGCCTCATCCTTGTAGCCGTTATGCTTGTGTCTTCACCATCATTTAGTGGTTTTTTGTTAATCAACCGGTCTAGAAATATACAAACCCAAACCCCACAGTCCCCTAATGGTCCTGACTGTTGTGGCACATCATCTGCATATACTGTTTCAAACGGATACTTTAACGTTAAAGGTTTGTTGTCATAGTAACCATGCAAACGAAGCCAATGGTCAAAAACAAAATTTATCTGGCAAACCACATCCGTTCTTCCTTTTTCGATTTCTCGCATACCCATCAAGCTACCAAAAAAAAACAAGCATTGATTAAAAGTCATAGCTTTTGAGAGTAAAACTATTAAATAATCAGCGTTTATAAATTTTTACCTGTCGTAAATAGTGAGGGTCTGGTTAACCAGGTTGAAAACTCCTAAAAACCAGTGAAATGATGGTATATATAACGGTACATACACCTCGTCAACGCTAAATATCCGAGGAAAAGGCTCTACCTCCCCGTTGAAGTAACATTCGAACTTCTGATCTAAATTTTGACAATGCATCTGGAAATACGGGGGTAAAATGGACCAATTGTCGGATGGATTTCTTGAATTATACATGTGTATCATCCATCCAAAAAGGTGTTGTCATAAGTTTGGACAATTTTAGCGAAAGTTTATAGGAAACTATAGTATATTTAGTATTAACAAATTTACCTCATCGCTTAACCAGCCTGTCCCGTCAGTGCCTAGCAAGGCCGCCCAGAAACTAGGACCAACATAGCCGCCTGCAGTGAGTGTTAGTTGTCTAACGCCGCTAGTTGGTGCCCAATTTTTTATCTTTTCAAATAATTTATCTTCATCATTTGCTATATTTTTTGGCTTCCGCTTGAGGTTTCTGAAAACTACAAACGGTGATAGCACAGCCTTGGCGGGCTTCACAAGCCTTTCGGACCGCCTCACTTTAATCATCTCCGGATCCTCATCCTACAATTACATTATTTAACAGGTAAATTAACAAAACGTACAGGGATAACAAAAATAAAGTTATACGCATGCCAAACTTACGGCTTCTTCGGTAAGATTTTCGGGAATTGCAGACACATGATACACTTCCTTATCGAAGTTAAAATAGGAATAAGCTGTCGCCTACAAATTTAAAAAAAAAGTTAGAAACATTTTCAAATAAATTTATTTTTTAGATTTTTATAACCAAATTAATGGGTTACATTATCATCTTCTTTTTGCGATTGGTCCATCGGTGTTCGTATGTGGCTTGGAGTATTAACCGGAGCCATACGAAAAGTTTGCAACAACTCCGACTTGAGCATGTCAGTCAACGCCCGGTTGTTTGAGTAGATCCTTTGCATCAACTCTGAGTTGTTTGATAACATCATTGACTGAAATTTAGAGACAAGCTGCTCTTCGGAATAAAATCCTGATGAAAACTGACCGGGACCAGCATCCCGTTGCACGTCAGCCGTGTTTAACGGAATATTATCCGTCTGAACCGGTTCCGTCTGAACCGGTATTTCAGGTGCAAATCCCTGCATTTGAGGCAGCTGAACTTCATCATCGCCGAACAACTCGGCAATGTAGTCCTTCTGTGGCTGGCCGTAGTTTTGACTCGGGCCGATTGGTTTATGAATTGGAGGGGGTAATTCAGTCGCCATAGCAGGGTTAAAAATTTGACGTTCAAGGTCCAAATAATCCGAGCTTGAAAGATACCATTGTGTCTCGGCCTCAAACATAGTTGGTGGTATGAAGTTTAGCGGTTTATATTCGCGTATCTAACACATTGAAAACGAAACATTTTACAAAAGGTTCAAACTGTTAACGGTTGGAAATTTTATTTTTTTAATTTTATAAGTTTTTTAAAAACTAACAAAGGTTCAAACAGTTAAAGGTTGTAACTGTTAAAATGTTTAATTTGTTTTTATAATTTTATAATATAATTTTTTATAAAATTATAATTTGAAACTAATAAATTTATTTTTTAGAAACATTTTGAAACTGTTAACGGTATGAAATTTTTTTTAGAAATCTTAACGGTATGAACTTTTTTTTTTAATTTTTAAATTTTATAGGTTGAAACTGTTATCGGCTTTTAAAATATAGTTATTTAAAATTATAAAATAGCAATTTACCTTTATTGCATTCGCTAAGATGCCATCAACACTACCCTTCAACAGCTTTTGTCCTTTTTTCCATCCTAAAAATCTCGGAATGGTCTGAGCATTGAAATACCCCCTCCTCTGTTTGAATTCCGGAAATACCTCTAGAATCCACATCTGTAAATGCATTACATATTTACCAGCTATTAGTATACAAGTTAAAACGAAATTACACTTAAAATATAAAATATATTTAATATATATACGATTTCAAACGGTACCTTAAAGGGCCAAACAAATCCATCTAACGAAAAACCCTTCGCGTTTGCCTTTTGACGAACGTGCATATCATACACGTTCGTATACGTGCTCTCCCAAAAATAATTACCCCATGGATATTGGTTAAACTCATTCAGATTATCCACCAGGTGTAGCAGTTTAATATCGATTGTATTTGAATCCTGCAACCCTAAAAACCCTTGACCCAAAAGCATCAGTAGACATATCCTTGTGCAATCTTCGTCACTATATCGCATCGGACCTTCAAACATATCTCTAATTCGTTTGAAAGCAATACGTTCACGGGCCGGGAAATGACGGTTTTTAAATGAGTCAGGGTGGTCAATCGGGGTCCAGTTAGTGGACCCAAACCTTAACCCTGTTATTAAACAAAATTGTGATGGGGTAAACATTAAAATTTCTTGGCCTAGGCGATATGTAATCCCTAATCTGGGTGTAGGTGTATGCACTTGTAATTGTGCAACGCCGAGTAAGAGTAGACTGTCACACATAACACACTGAATATCCAAATAAGGCCCAAAACATGTCTGCCTAAACTTGGATTCAATAGATTCCGTCATTCTTTCTTTCATAGTCTTTACTATATTCCATTTTTGACGAACTTTGATCTTTTGGACCTTGTAAAGTAACAAATGAAACAAAAAAAGACAACAATAAATATACTAAAATACTAAAACACTATAATAAAGAAAAAAAAGACAAACTCATAAAGTATCACCGCTACACTTGGGAGAAGATTTGATCCCACGTCTTGCATGACATGATCAGGAGGTTGCATGTGCTCTTGACCACCCAATGGTGGGAATCCGTAGTAATTTGGATCCATTTTCAGTCAACGGGTCGGGTCTTTGGTCGTCGGGTATTTCTTCGGATCTTCAATGTGGTCTGGTCTTCAACGCGGGTCGGGTCTTTGGTCGTCGGGTATTTCTTCGGATCTTCAATGGTCTTCGGATCTTCAATGGTCTTCGGATCTTTTCTTGAAGGTGGTCCTAAAGGAGAGAACGTGGTCCCCGAAGACGTTTGACGGTGGAAATGAAACACATGAACCCACACTCAAAGTCAAAACATGTTCCACGACACGTGTCACGCGATGGCAACACGGGGACCCAAAGTGGAACACGTGTCTTTCAGCAGACGTCTCAAGATGTGGGAAACGTCTCAAGATGATGTGGGAAACGTCTCAAGATGTGGGAAACGTCTTAAATGTACTAAACGTCTTAAAATGTGCTGAAAAGCTGAAACGTCTCTGCATGAATGCCACGTGTCAAACCCTGAGACGTCTTAAATCTTGAAACGTCTTAAAATGTGCTGAAACGTCTCTGCATGAATGGCATGTGTCCGAAACGTCTCTGCATGCTGAAACGTCTCTGTATTGACGAAAATTGGCATTTATTGATAAATTATTTTAAATTTTTTTTAATAAATAGCAATGGGAATCCAATAACAATTTTTCACTTTAAGTATAGTATTTGAGTACGTTTATGGAGCACGCAAAAATGTCTGAAACAGATAAAAATGATGTATACTGCTCTCAACCAGTAAACAAATCATCATCTTGGATTCTCAAAAAATGGAGAACTAACAAGGGTGAAAGTT
Organism: Helianthus tuberosus; assembly: GCA_030545235.1. Lineage (NCBI taxonomy): Eukaryota > Viridiplantae > Streptophyta > Magnoliopsida > Asterales > Asteraceae > Helianthus > Helianthus tuberosus. Next base: position 12,975,817 of record CM060397.1, read on the forward strand.
CTTCTGAAGTTCCACAACGAGATGATTCAGAACAAAGGCACTTTATACACAATCGACAAAGTTTTCACCTCCACCGGGCTGGTACATGGGCAATTCCAGACGACGAAAGTGAGAACTGGTCAAAAGACGTGGAAACATTCTACAGAAATGGGGATGCGCCGTTCTGTTATTCAGCAGTTTTCACAAGATCAATAGAGTTGGACAAAAAATTTTGGGGGACTCTATTAGGTTTTCGCTGTGGCGGCTACCTAACCTCAACAGTTAATTATTCTTCCTAATATTTTTATTATTTCTACAATGTTTTCCCCGTTATTAATTAATTTTAATTTTAAATTACAACTTATACAGCATATTGAAGGATGGGTGGGAAGGCTAATGGCTTGGAGGAATAGAAAGATTCAAAGGGATCTGTTGTTAAACTTGAGGTGGACAATTCTTCCACCACAATTTTATGAAATGTTGTTAGATTCTACTCCTAAAACCGTTGTTAAATATGCCAATGGCAAATTACACCCATTTCCTTCTTTCTTCGAAGTGGATTACGTCTTATTTCCGTTACCGTTAGAAAATAACGAATGGCTCCTAGCTCGACTAGAGTTATCGTCACAGGAGTTGGTGTTTTACCCGTGCGAAGATGTTTGTGTCGGCAATAAATACAGAAACGTTATTCTCCCCCGTTTGACGAAGGTTAAAGTTTACTTAGGAGCATTACTAGTGCATTTGCAATATTGGAAAAAAAACGGGAAAACCAGAAAAATGTATCTGTGCCGAGCTCAATGACAACTACGTGGTATCTAACACAACAATCGCAGGGAATGAAGCAATCTACCTGTGTATGCTTATGGAGCATCTGGTTACGGATAAACCAATAAATATAACTGGAGACATTCGTAAAACATTTTTGTCGTACAGACAATTTATTGCAGAAAAACTGTATTTTTGGCGGTGTTTACCCCGTCCAAATGTTGTCTAGTTTATGCAATAAAATACTTGTTTTTAATTTATTTTATTAATTTGATTAATAGTGATCAATGAACCCACTATAAAATGGCATATAGGCATTCTTGCCATTTAACCACATCCAATCACAATTTTACCTCAAACTTGAAATTTTTTAACAAAATCATGGATTCTTCTTGGACCGACGAAGAAGGCATTGCTATTGCCGTCTCCTACGCTGCCGCTCATGATGAAGACACTTACTCAGTTTCCGATCCCGCGTTCTGGGGTCAAGTTATGAACTATTTCTGCATTCACGTGCAACAAACGACCCGTAGCGCGAATGACCTCAACACTCGGTGTGCTTTCCTACGCTTCAAATGTAGCCGTTTTTTAGGAAGGTACAAGAACGTTAAAAAAAAGGATCGGCATAATAACCTGCCTGAAGAAGAGGTGATTGAAGAAGCCCTGCTAGACTACGCAATAATTTATGACGAGGATTTTGAACACATTTCAGTGTTTGAAACCTTGAAAATTTATATTTAGCTAGCGTTTTAGGATTTTATTTTTATTTTTATCTTGTATCGTTTTTTATCTTTTATTAAAGTTATGTTGGCAATTTTGGTCCAGTTGCAAATTCCTTCATAACAAGTGCTTACAAACACTAAATATGATAGCAATTCAATACATACTAATTCCACAAATACAACAATATTGCAATTGCAATTAAAAAGCTTAGCACATATAGTTTCTTCGACTTCGTCTTTGTGTCAAATCTCATTGCTTTCAAGTTATTGTTCTCTTCTATTAATAACATATTGTGTAATTCAAGGTTCTTTATCTTCAGGTCTTTAAACGTCACTGGAGTTGAGGTGCCGTATGAACGTTCAACGAACATCTTATCAGCATCTTCTTTCCACAAGAAGAATTTGCAATCACCTCTCTACAAAAACACAACAACTATAAAGAAATTGCAATTGACTATCTACAAAACACCAAATTGAACTTACAGGCCAGTGAGAACACCCGTAAAATTCTTCACCATGTCTTTCACTTTTAAGTCCAGCTACTCGAAGAACCGCAAGAATGTCGTGATGACAGTACACATTTCCATCCAAATCGACCTTGAAAAGTTTAGGTCTTCGAATTAGACCAGAGGTAGAAGACGAGGACATGTTGAATCAATGTTACAAATTGATTGTCACAACGGGCTTTTATAACCCCCCAGCTTTTTCAGATTTTTAACTTTTTTATATATTTTTTTTAAATAATATAGTTTATATAATGTAAGGAGTATATAAATATAATTTAAGTTCAAATTATAACAGCTCCGGACGGAGGATAAACTGGTTAGGACGTTTGGGTTACACACGTGTTGCGCGGGTTCGAATCTCACAAACGGCCGGTTCTTTAAAGAAGACCCCGTTTTTTTAAATGTTTAAGTTTTTGAAATATCAGTTTTAAATACTTAAGTTTATTAGTTAAGGTTCAACTTTTAAATACTTAAGTTTATTTATACCGTTTTAAATCCCAACCCCGTTAAAGAAAATATAAAACATTATAGTAAACATTAAATTTAAAAAACAAATATATACAAAAGAAAAAAAAATAATACATTCAAAAAAAAACCAACATCTAAATCCAAACCCTAATCGTTTCCCACTGCGAGACATGTTCGAAATCATGTCCTTCAGCGTGGCGGAAGTTGATGAGGGCAACCGCCTTGATGTCGTCCTCGCTAAGGCCCTCGGATGAATTCTCCGCAGACTTGTAGTAACTCTCGAACTTCTTACATTCCAACCGTATAACACGAAACCTTGAAGATAAGGCATCAACGCTACGGCCGTGGTCCGGACCACGGAGTTGTGCAAAATATTGTTGCACCCGAACCCATAGACCTCCCTGCCCTCGACGAGGAGGATTGATATACACCTCCTCCCAAGCCTCCACCAATGCTATGTCCTCAACTTCCGTCCACGAGTTAGCAGCCATGTGTGGTTGTGTGTTTCTGGGTGTAGAAGAAAGATGAACAAAGAAACTGGAATAACAAGAACGGCGTGTGCTTATGTGTGTTTGGTATTAGGGTATATATAGTTGGTAAATTGCCTGTTGAAACACCTTAACAGGTTGAAACGTCTTAACATATAGGCTGTTATAACGTCTTTAAACATTCAATTATACTGGATTGAGCAAGAATTAAAAAGTAAACAAATTTATAACTTTATTATCATTGAATACAAAGTACATAAAAAACATTACACTGTTACAAATATAATCATTTGAACTAGAATACACTAAACCGCTACTTCCATAAATTTAAAATGGGGTAGGAGATCCGGACTTTGATTCCGGAATTTGCATCGAAACACCTAGGAATAAATATGGGTCGTGAACTGGTAAGTTCCATCAGCCCACATTTATTTTGGCCTAGGTGATATGTAACGGGTTGTTCATATTTGGTTCTGCGGTTCTACGTCATCGGTGATGGTAGAGGATCTGGCAAACACACTGGTGAGAGCCCATTGTGGTAGACCAGCTCTCGTCCACCACCCAGAACGGGCAGAACTGTCATGACCCGAACAACCCGTTTAACCCTTCACGTGTCCGTTGTAGATGAGTTCTTGAACCCGATCGACCCCGCATAGCACGTGGAAGGGGAAATCCGATCTAATCCCATTACAAGGGAGAAGATCTGTGTCCGTTGTAGATGACTTCTTAGACCCGTTGTAGATGACTTCTTAGAACCATTTGTTGAATCCGGGGGTCTGCCCATTTTTTGAAGTTGTGAACACCAATGTGCTGGAAAATATGGTGAACAAAAAACGTTGTGTATAACAGGGTGGAAGTGGAAAATTGTGAACGACTTAAAAACAGGTTCCAAACGTCTTGAAAATCACTTTGAAAACCGGGAAACGTCTCAAACGTCTCATGGTTTGAATTAAACGTCTCAAACGTCTTAAAAAGACCTTTGGAAAACGGGAAACGTCTCAAACGTCTTAAAAAGAGCTTTGGAAGACGAGAAACGTCTCAAACGTCTTAACTTTTATTGAAACGTCTTAAAACTTTTTTAAAAAAGTAAAAACATATTAAAAAAAGAAATACAAAATAGAAATAAAAAAAAGAAATAAAAAATAGAAAATAAAATACCTACTAAACAATAAATTAAAAAAAATATATTAACAAAAGGGTGTTCTTTAAAGAACCGGCCATTAGTAAGATTCGAACCCTCGCCACTCGTGTACAACCCAAACATCTTAACCAGTTTATCCTCCGTCCGGAGCTGATATAATTTCAACTTATATTGTATTTATATACTCCTTCAGTTAAAGTATATTATTTTAAAGAGGTCTTCTTTATTTAAAACGTCTCAATATCTTAAAGAAACGTCTCAAACGTCAATCGTCTCAAACGTCAAACGTCTCAATTTTTTAATGAAACGTCTCAAACGTCTCAATATTTTAAACGTCAAACGTCTCAAACGTCTCAATATTTTAAAATATAATTGCTGACGTCTGAAGCCATGTTTAGGCGTCTCAAGCCGGCTTCAAACGTCTCAAGCCATGCAAGTATCAGCTTCTTGGCTCAACTATTAAAACGTCTCAACAAGCCGTCTAAAACGTCTCAGCCAAGACGTTAAGACGTCTGACCTGTATGGGACACGTGGCAGCTTTTGGTTGGTGAGACGCCAAGACGTTTGCAGATGTTTGAAACGTCTCCCCAAGACGTTTGAGTTGGCTAATACGGAAAAGTTGACCAAGTCGTGGTCATTTTCGCTATTTTCCCTTTTTTTAAACCACAAACTAACTTATTCACACACTTAGTATTTTGAAGATTTTTTTAGTGACTAAGTTACTTATAAATGCTTTAATACTTGCATCTAGCAGGATTTTAGTCATCTACCTTTAGAATAGAATAGAAGGGAGACATCTTAGTAATGCACACGGGGTATAAATATATAGGGATGTTCGAACCCGTATAAAAAAAAGAGTGTTATATATAGGTGTATTTGACATCACATCTGTAGAAATTTTGACATCGAACCTATAGAAACTTTGACACTAAACCTTAGATAATTTAAGAAACGAACCTTAACTTAAAAAAGAATAACTTGTTGAGCTTACATTCTATTAAAACATGGTAAAGAAAATAAATTCAATTATATTTGACTCGTTCGATTTTAAACAAAACTTTTATCAAAAAGTAGATAAAAATAAACTCGTCGCAATGGCATATTTAGTTTAGAATTTTATAACACGTTATATTATGTTAGAATGAGAAATTGGTAAACAATAACACTTTATAATTGACTTTTTTTCTATACAGTGACGACACAAATCTATAACATCTGAACAACATTGGTACCAATACCAATATTTGTTTATATGGTTTTCAGTCGATGTAAATCACTTCTTCATTACTGTAACAAACTAATTCGATAGCGATCAAAAGCCCGCCACGTGGCACGAGGAATCTCACTAACCATGCTACATGCTTATTTTTTCAACACTTGACTCTAAATTTTATTCAAATTCAAATATATTGTTATGACATGCTTAATTTTTAGGGTTATTGGATTTTATCACTCTAAACTATTGGTTATTGGCCGTTGTTACTCCCAACTATCACTTTGATTCCGACGATTCCCAACTTAACACTTTGTGTGTTGTATCACTGCCAACTGACACTTCGTGTCGTGGATTGGTGTCTGGTTAACTCCAGAGTGATACAACACCAAAATGTTAAGTTGGAAGTGGTGACACGTGATAGTTGAAAGTAAAAGCAGCCAATAACCAAATAACCAATAGTTTGAAGTGATAAAATCTAATAACCTTAGTTTCTATCTATAACTTTTATTATAAACCGAACGTCACAAATTTCCTTTCACAACAACACTCCACGACAACGTATGGGTTCGCGTGTAGTAGTTTGATAAAAATTATAAAACTTCATCCATTTATAGTAGTAATTTTCATGAAAACTTTTTTGGGACATTTTGACTTGCATAAGTAATTTTCATGAAAACTTTTTCGGGACATACATCATTGCTCTTTTACGAGCTTTTCTTTCTTTCTTTTTTTTCTTTTCTATAATTTAGATAAATCTATAATAGAATTATAGTAATATGTTAGAATAGCATTTTCAAATCAAGGTTCCATACCATTTAAACTAGATCACGTCAAATTAATTAGGGTCCAAATTTTTTTTTTTCTCTGAGGAATTCCGATAGTCGCTGGATACCTATCAGTCGCCGGTATGGCTCGACGATGAAGAACGACGCGGAATAGAGTGCGAGGTTGCTCGGTAATCCCAGTGGGTGTTATCCTTGAGTTTACCTTTCTCGCTATTTTGGGTGGTTTCTGACTCCATTCGCTGTCCGGGTCTGTTTGGGTCTTGCCGGTGTTCCTCATGGAGGTTGAAGACGGAGGTGAGCCGTGGAAGGGGCCTAAGGTCAGGGGGTCTGGAAAAGGGAACGGTTTCAACCACAGGATTGTCAAGTATTTCGTCTCTAACATTCCTAAGGGGTGTAGGCCTTGGGATCTTGCCAACGCGTTCAGGGTCTTCGGGGACATTTCGGGAGCGTTTATTGCCAAGAAGAAGGACAAGGTGGGTAGGACGTTCGGCTTCGTCAGTTTCAAGGGGGTTCTGAATGCGGTCGAGTTGGAAGGAAGGATGAATAATTTTAAGCTGGGAGGGAATACGCTCGTTGTTAACGTCGCCAAATTCTCTAAGGAGAATGTTGGCATTGAGAGGCCTGTTCCTCATGATGGTTGGAAGACGGATGGACCGGTTCGGATGTCGGGCGTTCCTGTCCGACAACCGGCTTCGAGGTTTAATGGGTCGTCCAGTGGTAAGACGTTTGTGGACATTCTTTTGAACAAGTCCAGTCCGTGTCAAGAAGAAGATGTTGTGGAGGTGGATTCATCGATCTTCACCCTCGCGAATAAATTTGGGAGGTCGTTAGTGGGGAGGACGGTGGATTTTTCGGTTCTCAGGTCGATCAACGTGTTTCTCCGGGAAGCAGGGTTTAAGGATATTGTGATTCAGTACTTCGGAGGTTTGACGGTTCTTCTTTCGTTTTCTAATGATAAGGTGGCTAAGAGCTTCGCGGAGGACAGCGATACATGGGCTCGGTGGTTCTCATCGATTGAGCCTTGGGTGGGCCAGTCCTTGCCGTTCGAAAGATTAGCATGGATTAATATTTTTGGTGTTCCTCCACACCTTTTGTCGCCGGGTGTGTTTGATATGATAGGGGGTAAGTATGGGAAAGTTGTGCATGGGTCGAAGTTTCACGAAGATGATGGGGACCTTACCTTCGATTGCCTTGGAGTGTTAACAGACAATGGTAATTTGATCTCAGGGGCGTTGAAACTGCGGTGGCAGGACAAATTATTCAAGGTATGGGTCACAGAAGAACCAAGTGCGTGGGTTCCTGATTGCCTGGGTAATATCGATGATGTAGACGATGTGTCATCGGAATTCGAGGTCGGAAGTAGGGATGAGTCGCAGTCGCCGGCTGAGCCATCCTCAGGTAAGGGAGGTGAAAAGTTGGAGAAGCAGCATGTTTTTCCAGATCCTTTGCTCGAGGATCAGGGGGTGGCGGCGCTTGGGTCGGTGGGGGAAGTTCCCATGCATGGGGGAAATTGCAATATTAATGAAACAACGGCTGGTGTGGCTTTTGATGTCCAAAGGAATATTCCCCCTCCTTCCATTCCTTCCAGACCTTCTTTTAATGATCATTGGGCCAATCTTGTGGGCCATCAGTCTTCTAGGCCCAGAAAAAGAATGAGAAGTGGGGCTTCCGATTTTGTTGAGGAATTTGTGGACTGCTCGGTTGGGCCCACTGGTTCTGTTAGCAGCCCATCCAAAGACAAAGGGGAATTTAACTTAAATGCTATTCCTGAAGGTTCGATTGAACATCAGCAAACTCATGGTAGGAATAATGAGGGTAGTGATTTCATTCCGGTGGATTCTTCTTTCAGAACCGATCCTCCAGACAACTTTATCGTCAATGAAATCGATGAGACAGTGGAGTTCGGGAGTTTGGTGGGTGTGAATCTGGAAGGTCATGAGGGTAAGGTGGAGCAAGCTATTAGGGAAGAGAAAGGTATCAATGGGGTTTGCAGATGAATTTCCTTTCGATTAACATCAGGGGGTTTGGAGTGGATAGAAAATCGTCGTGGATTAAGGATATTCGTGTCAAAGAGAAGGTTTCGTTCGTGGCGTTTCAGGAAACAAATAAGGTGGATATCCCGGATGTGGACATTGATCGTTACTGGGGTCGGTCAGGTTGGGTGAAGGAAGCTGTGAACCCTATCGGTAGGTCAGGCGGCCTTCTTTGTGTCTGGGATCCAGGTTTGTTCTGTCCTTCCTCGGTGGTTAAAGATCCGAACTTTCTTTTGCTGGCTGGGAGGGTTAAAGGGTGTTCGATGGAAGTGTTTATCCTGAATATTTATGCTCCTCAAAAATCGGTGGAGAAACGGGCTCTGTGGCAACGGTTATTGGCGGAGAAACAGGGTAGGAATGGGGTGTGGGTTCTGATGGGGGATTTTAATGTTGTTTGTAGTGCGGAGGAACGTAAAAACTCTAGGTTTAAAGCCCGAAGCGCTAGGGATTTTAACCAGTTTATTCACGATGCGGACTTGTGCGACTTTGATCTTAAAGGTAGCAGGTTTACTTTTATGGTGGAAAGTGAGAATGGGAGGAAGTTTAGCAAGATTGACCGTTTTTTAGTCTGTAAAGAATTCCAAAACTTATGGCCGGAGGCGTTTGTTAGAGCCCTTCCACGTGCTCATTCAGATCACAACCCTCTTCTTTTAGTTATCGAAGAATTGAATTTTGGGGCGAAACCATTCCGTTTTTTCAGTTCTTGGCTCGAGAGGCCGGATTTTGTTAGTGTTGTTGAATCGGCTCTTGGGAATTTTTCTGCGGAGGGACCCCCGGATCTGATTTTAACGCTTAAGCTTCGGTATCTTCGGCTGAAAATTAAGGATTGGAGTGATAGCCTTAGGCGGAGGGAAGGCGAGGAAGTAGAAGAGGCGAAAATGGAGCTAGAAAAGTTAGATGAGGAAATGGAACTCAGGGATCTTTCGGAGGAAGAAGAGTGGGTTCGTCTTGAATGTAAAAAAAAACTGCTTGAAGTTGATAATTTTAAGGCCAAGGATATGCGACAGAGGTCTAGTGCTAGGTGGGCTTCGGACGGGGACGATAATACAAAGTTTTTTCATGGGCTTGTCAATAAACGGAAGGCGTCTAATGCCATCCCTGGTCTGTTAGATAATGGTGTGTGGGTTTCAAAGCCGAGGTTGGTCAAAAAGCTAGTTTTTAATTTTTTCAGGCAAAAATTTAAAGAACACCAGCCGGTTCGGCCAGAGCTTGTGTGCTCTTTTGATAAAACTTTGTCTGCCGAGGACGCCTCGTTTCTGACGTCAGAATTCTCGATCGAGGAAATAAAGAAGGCGTGTTTCGATTGCGGTAGTGAGCGGGCGCCGGGGCCGGACGGTTTTAATATGAAGTTTTTCAAAAGATTCTGGGACCTATTTCAAGAGGACTTCAGCAACATTTTCAAGCATTTTTTTGACACAGGTTCGTTTTCTCGTGGTGTTTCGTCCTCGTTCATTGCTCTCATCCCTAAAACGAAAGACCCGGGCGACCTAGGCGACTTCCGTCCCATCAATCTGGTGGGTATCATAAATAAAATTGTTTCGAAAGTATTGGCGAATAGGCTGAAAATGGTTATCGGATCGGTCATTTCTGAAACTCAGTCAGCTTTTTTAAAGGATAGACTCATTTTGGATGGTGCTCTTATTCTCAATGAAGTGTTGGCTTGGGCTAGAAAGAATGGTAGGGAATGTTTCTTCTTTAAAATTGACTTTGCTAAGGCTTATGATAACGTCAATTGGCATTTTCTCTCTTCGATTATGCATCAGCTCGGGTTCCCCCCCAGATGGTGTCTTTGGATTCACGGTATCCTTTCCTCGGCTCGGTCCTCGGTTCTAGTTAACGGTTCGCCGACCTTCGAGTTTTCGTGTGGTAAAGGAATGCGTCAAGGCGACCCGATCTCGCCTTTTCTGTTCCTTTTAGTTATGGAGGCCCTTTCCAGTATGGTCAAAAAAGCTTGCGGGGTTGGGGCGTTTAGGGGCGTGGCTCTCCCGAAGGAGGGGCCGGTTTTATCTCATCTCCTTTATGCCGACGACTGTGTATTGATTGGTGAATGGGGCAGGAATAATATTAAAAAGGTGGCTTTGTTGTTAAGGTGTTTTTATATTTGCTCGGGACTAAAGATTAATATGAAAAAATCCAGTCTCTTTGGTGTGGGGGTGGTCAACTCTGATATCGAAGAGATGGCGAATCTTCTTAATTGTTCGGTTGGGTCCTTGCCTTTTGTCCATTTGGGGATTTTGGTGGGAGCGAAGATGAGTAGAATCGCTAATTGGAATTTCATTTTTAACATTTTTGAATCGCGTCTTGCGTTATGGAAGGCTTCCTTGTTATCTATCGGCGGCCGGGTTACTCTTATCAAATCGGTTCTTGAATGCCTGCCTAACTACTATTTTTCCCTTTTCAAAGCGCCGGTCACGGTTGTCGAAAAATTACAGGGTATTATTAAGAGATTTTTATGGGGTGGGGGGAGCTCGGGGAATAAGCTTCACTGGGTGGCTTGGGCTCGGACATCGGCTCCGACTGATATGGGTGGTCTTGGTCTCTCGAACCTCAAAGACATAAATATTTCCCTGCTTAGTAAATGGGTTTGGCGTTACCGCAATGAAAGTAATTCTCTGTGGAGAAAGGTAGTGGATTCGATACATTTTTCTAACAGGAGCTGGTCCTCGATCCCGTTTAATAACCAAATTGGTGGAGTATGGAAAGGTATTGTTTCTACCGTCATAAAAACCAAAGTGGAAGGAGTTTCGTTGCTTCAAAATTTTAAAGGTCTAGCTGGTAATGGCCATCGGATTAAATTCTGGCTCGAACCGTGGGTCTGCAATGTGCCTCTTAGGAGCCGGTTTCCGCTGCTGTTTCGGTTAGAGTCTGTTAAAAACTGCAGAGTGAGATCCCGGTATAACAGCGATCTGCAGGCCTTTTCGGGTAATTGGGGGTGGACTAGAAGTCCGGGTTCTACTGAAGAATGGGCCGAATGGAATGAGTTTATCAATTTAATGGATTCTATAAAGCTTTCAGATGCGGAGGATAAATGGGAATGGGTCGGCGGCTCGGATAATAGCTTTTCGGTGGGAGCGGTCAAATGTTTCCTCCGTAGCGGTTCCGATTTCAGCAACAACTACGTTTTCAAGTGGTCGAAGTGGGTTCCTAAGAAAGTCAACATTCTGGCCTGGCGAGCGCAAATGGGTCGGATTGCAACATTAGACGCTCTTGCTAAACGGAATTGTTTTAATGGTGATAATTCTTGTGTTATGTGCGGAGATGGCAACGAGACTGCAGAACACCTGTTTTGCTCGTGTGCGGTTGCATCGGAGGTTTGGTTTATCATAAGTCGATGGCTAAAAATTAGTCCGATCTTTGCTTTTTCTCTTACAGATATGCTCGAAATGCATGAAGCCTCCGGTTTAGGGTCTAAGGCGAAGGACGTTCTTAAAGGTGTCATCATGGTTGGATGGTGGTGTATTTGGAAAGCGAGGAACGATTCTAGGTTCTCCAATAAGACGGTTTCGGCCACCAGAATTGTAGAAGATATTAAGTCTCTAGGCTACTTATGGTATAGCCAAAGGTCCAATCGTAAAGGCGTCTCTTGGGCGAATTGGGTTTCTTTTTCTTTGATGTAATTGGTGTTGTTAGTCGTTGGGATTGTTTTGTCGTTGTTTGGTTTTCTTTGTTGTGTTTGGTGGTGATTGTCGTTGTTCGGTCGCCCTTGTTTTCGGGGGTTGGCCGTTGTGAATAATAGTTAACTTTCAAAAAAAAGTAATATGTTAGATGTATAATTATTTATTTATTGCTTTCTATTATTCTTAATGAAATATTCGTAACGACATAAAATGTGTTTAAAATATAGTTAAAACTAATAAAACATTGACACATCAATCAATTAAGGTGTTTGAAATTGATGGTAGAAAATAGGTTGAGCCGTGCTCGGGCTCAAGCTCATTTAAACTACGCTCAATTTGATAAGTGAAGCTTGAGCTCAAACTCATTTATTAAATGTGTTCCAACAACATGGTCGAGGCTGAGTTTGGGCTAGAGTTCATTTAAACTCGTCTCGATTCAAAAATACCCTTGGTTATAACCAAATTTTTAGACTGAGTTAGGCAATGTGATCAAAATGGCAAGAAAATGGAAAACTCAGGGACCCAGAGGAGAAAAAAACTATTTAGACTAAAATGACAATTTGAACCAAACCTCAAGGACTAAAATGACAATTTACTCTTTAATATTGTAATAGTTAGTTTATTATTATACTTACTTTTAAGTTTTAACATATTTTTATTTTTATTTAACTTTTTAAAACCATATTCTTTTATCATTTATTTTTTTATTTTTATAATAATATATTGCTTTTTAATATTTTATTATTTAATTTTATAATAGTTTATTATTATATTTACTTTTAAATTTTACCATTTTTTAATCTTTTTTTTACTTTCTTAGAACCATATTTCTTTTATCATTTATTTTTTAATAATTCATTTTTCTTAATTATATTTCCTTTATCAATAATTTGAAATTTCTCTAATAACTTACGTTCGTTAATTTATTTTTTTTCTAAAAACTTAACTACGTAGGTGTGTTCAGTTTTTTCTCTTACATTCCAGTATAAGTTTTGTCAAAAATAAAACTGTATTCAAAATAGAGTATTTATTTCATTTCGTAAAAAGGTATGATGTTATATTAAATCAATTATGACGGTTTGGCTTTCTAAACAAAATTTATCATTTTCAAATAACGTTTGTTTTACATTATCATTTGTTTCTTTTCGCCGCAACGCGTGACGTCAACAAATCTAGTTTAGCATACCCACCCTTTCTTCACATTCTCACAATTGCCAAGAACATATCCAACTTTGAATTTCAATTATTATTCAACAAGAAAGCGTGTGTGTACATACACTTTTGTGTGTGTGTTTTATCCAAGAGACCAACAAAACTTTGATTTAAGTAATAATAGAACAGATCCTCCACTTGTGGTGGAGTGGTGGAAAGGATTTTGGTTATCTTAGGAGACCAAGGTTCGATCCCCACTCACTACATTTGGGGGAAGGGCAATGAACGGGGGGAGAACCAGGTTTCCAGGTTCGAATCCCGGGAGCCAACCCGAGTTTTCTACTACAGTGCATTTACTCCAGCGGGTCGCTTGTCACAACAGGCGGTCGGCTCGTGTGGAGGGTGCAACTCCTGTCAAGTGGCAGGGGGCTGGAAATTTTCTCGGGGAGAGCCAAAGCTCCATTGCTACCGAAGCGTGGGCCCGGTTAAGACAACATAGTCTTCGGGACAGTAGTGGGGCGGGCCTGCGACTAGTGGGTGTGATATTACCGTCTGTTGTGAAAATCACCTCTCAAAAAAAAAAAAAGTAATAATAGAACAGAATGTATCATGGTTCAAACACGAAAGTACTTCGTTCAAACGACGTAGTTGGATATATTAACTAACGACGGCTATATATGTATAGTGAAGTTGGTAGGGACAGTGATAGAGTGAGAAAACAGAAACAAAATAAAAGGTAATCATGACAACCTTCAATTAACATGGAGTATAAGAATGAACAAAATCATAACACACTTTCAGTCTCTGGTTACTAGAATGTAACCATGCAAGACCGATTATGTTCATGGTTCTCGACTTATCTACAACTCATGCATTTTTTTTTAATATAAAGTTTTTGAGTCATTATGTGTCGGTGACGCTATGTCTCGTGGATAAAAATATGTTTGGTTTATAAAAGAACTGTCTCGTTATAAATACAATGGGAGTGTTAGTAATGGATGAGGGAAGAACTTCGTAATTAAGTGTGCTTGAATGAACGTATTTCAAAGCAGGGGCGTAGCTTTCAAGGGGCCGGGGGCGCCCAACCCCCAAACTTTTCGCTCAGCAGTGTTATGTATGTACGTTTCGTATAGAATTTTTTAGGTATATACGTTTTCGACCCCCCGGTTTTATAAAAAACTTTTTTACTTATATCGAATTTTTAGGTCCGGTGACTTCCGACCCCACGGTGAAAATTTTCAAGCTTCGCCACTCTTTCAAAGTCCTAAATTTGAATAAACATGCAGGGTGCATGCGCGATGCGGCGGTGACGATACTTTGCATTGCGTCATGCGGTACTTGTTTTTGGTAGTTTACTTATTCGTATAATATTTATTGTAGTATTATTGTACTGGGTATACGTCATAAACGAGGTCATGGGTTAGTGCATTTCATTGTGGTGTGCAATGGTTCGATTGGTTAAGCTAGTTATTATCCTGAATCGAAGTCATCGGTTAGTTTATTTTATTAACCAATCAATTTTCGGTTAATTAGTTCAATTTGTTCGGTTAGATTGACGGTTTTTTATTCGGTTCTTTTAATATCAATTAATAACAGAAACCAAACCCGGGTTAAAACTTTTAGTTATAAATACATGAAACTGGGGTGTAAATACATGAAATTGATGTATAAATACATAAAATTGTAAATATAAATACATGAAATGAAGGTACAAAATATGAAATACATAAACTGGAGGTATAAAAGCTGGAAATATATAAAAATATGAATAATCGGTTCGGTTAATTTTGGTTAAACGAGGTTACAAAAAACTAATAACTAGTTTTTAGTTAATTCCGTTTTCGACTAATCAGTTTTCAGCTAATTCCGTTTTGGTTGATTCCGGTTTGGTTTCATTTGTTTTTAGCAAACGTTTCAATTATAGTTTTTGCTCACTATCAGACACTGTTAATCACATAACATATTAATTTTTTAAGTTAAAAAAAAAAACTCTAGCTATACTATACTCAAATTAAAGAGAATGAAATGTTTTTTTTGTGTAATTTTTAAAAAAATAATATTAACGTACCAAGAAGTTATGGTCATTTAAAAATCATGAGGTAGTCAGTTTTTTTTTTATTTTAGGATAAAATGTAAATATTAACTAATTATCCATAATTTAGTTAAAGATAAGAAAATTAAAGTGTAACTAAATAAGAGATTTAAAGTGTAATTATTGTTTCAAAAACTAAATTACACTCAATTTTGGGTTGTATCTTATCTTATACATTAAATAAGGAATATTAGAACTTAATAATCATAACTATTCGCCGTTTGCTGTCAACAGTCTCAACTTAAAAAATAACCATTGACAGTCTCAACTATTAACATATTGGCCTCCAATGGACCCTGACTAACAGAACGCTAACGTCTTTAGTCTCCGGTCGCCGGAAAAACGTTTTTCACCGGAAAACTCATTTTTAGCCGGAAAACTCAACATTTTTGTCCAAAACCTCTTTCTAACCTTATTACGGACCTTTAGTAACCTTTTTCTAGTAAAAGCCCCAATTATTGAAGTCGTCGGAAAACTCTTTTTTCGCCGGAAAACTTCTTTTTGGCCGGAAAACTCAACATTTTCGTCCCAAACCTCTTTGTAACCTTAGAACGGACCTTTAGAAACCTTTTTCTAGCCAAAAATGGTTTTCTGGTGACCGGAGACTAACGGCGTTAGGATTCTGTTAGTCAGGATCCATTGGTGGCCAATATGTCAATAATTGGGACTGCCAAGTTGTTATTTTTGAAGTTGGGACTGTTAGCGGCTAATGACGAACAGTTGGGGTTTTTAAAATCCAATGCTCCATTAAATAAAAAGAGTTTTTAACTTTTGAATATCTTAAAATTTGTTTCCCTCATGCATTATTATAATATATAAGTTGTGAAACACTGTATTTCACGAGTCCTGCAACTCCTTATTCATGCTCTTGTAGTCCACTTAGCTATCATTCTCTCATTTTTTTTGTTTAGGTGGTCGTTGTTCTAACAAGTGTGCTATTTGAGCACTGGTTGGTCGAGTTTTTAATTTTTGTTGTTTTAAAGACATTTTCGAGTTTGTTTAGCCTGGTTATGGTTCCTCGATATTAGTTCCCTTTTTTCTACTTTCCCACCTAAACGTTATTTAATAATTATATTTAGAAAAAAATAATTGTATAGTGCTTGTAGTAGACTTCTTGTGTCTTGAATTCTTGATTTATCACTTAATGGTTGTCTTTGACTACTTGTGTCAGCTGTTTAAGGCTAACGGTGCTTTCTTAATTTCAAGTTTAATGTTCGTTTGCATTCGTGAACAAGTGAAATTCCTTAACAAACGAACACAACACAAACTTCTGTTCAACATGTGTTCGTGAACAGTTTACAAACATCTTCATTTCCATAACGAACACGAACATGGCCTCGCTCGGTTCGTTTACAGCCCTAAAACCACGTGGTTCAATTTTGAACATATTGAACTCGATTCGATTCGATTTTGGTTTTCAACCGAAAGACTTTCCGAACCAAGTAAACCGAAACCCGATCCAGTAAACACCTAGCAGGCTAGCATGGTTGTTGCAATTTGCAAAAAAAAAAAAGAAAAAAAAAGAAACCAAAGTAAGTCAAGTAGTTTGTGAACAAGAGCCCAAATCATACACTCATACAGACTTAAAACAAGCCCAAGTATATTGGCCCAATAAACATTTATCTTCAATCTTCATCGTCTCCATATTTTTTCTTCTCAAATTTCCCAATTTGAAACCCTAGTTTTCCAGATTTCCAGCAATTGGCATGATCAAACGCCATAATTCTTCAAATGACAATCGCTATTTCTCAAGGTTTTGCTTGCAGAACACATCTATCTTTCAATCTTCCCCTTTTTAATCGTGTACAAAAGGTATTTAATATTATATTCTTACACCTTTCTCCTTTATTAATTTGAATCCAAATTATACATTGAATAATGAATATACAACAATTATTTTAAATTAATACTCACTGTTCAACAGTAATCTGATTATGGAACTTATATAAAGTTTCCGAATTTATTTAATTACATTATTTACTTATTCAATTTGAATAATTTATGTTGATTATTGTTCTAATTATAGGCAAGACAAAGTTTTTCTGTGGCAGCCATTGAATCTTTGGCTGAATCAGTAAATGTTCATAAAGAAGATTTTCGGATTTCGCCTGCAAGAGATGTAAATGGTGATTTTTTCTTTTTTTATTTTTTAATTATTTTAGAAGGATTTATTAAGTTATGTATGAATTGTGATGGTTTTTGATGTCTGAGGTTGCATATGTGTGATGATAGTAGGAGGAAATGATGATTGCAAGCCACATGAATGGAAGAAATTATGTTCTAAAGAACTTGGAATCAGGACTTCAAGGATTGCAAAGCCTGCAAAAGTTGTTTTGAATGTGCTTAGGAAAAAAGGTTTGTTATGTTTTATTGGAATCGGTTATCTAGTAAACTTTTTAGGGATTGTTAAACAAACATCACTAACACACACTCGTGACGTGTCATACAGGCCGTATGACATGGAGAAAATGAGCGTATGGGCCGTATGACACAGCGAAAAATGGTCACATGGGTCGTATACTCGTATGAGGGCCGTATGATGTTTTGACTGACAAAGCAATGACTGATGTCGACAAACCTGTATGGCCTATATGACCCTTTTTCGCCCTGTCATATGGTCTGTGTGATCCATACCGCCTGTATGATGTGACTGGTGGGCTAGTGTAGACTAACCCAGTGGTGTACCTTTTAACAATACCCTTATCTTTTTCTATGTAGGATATGAAGTATACCTAGTTGGAGGGTGTGTACGCGATCTTGTATTAAAGCGAACTCCTAAAGATTTCGACATCTTGACATCTGCTGAACTTAAAGAGGTTTGTAACTTTGTTTCGTTTTCAATTCATTCAAAACCTCAAAATCTTCACATTCGCTGATCAACATAATTTGGACAATACGGACTCTTAATTCGCAGGTAATGAGAGCATTTCCCCGTTGTGAAATAGTTGGAAGGCGATTTCCAATCTGTCATGTACACGTTGATGACGCCATTGTCGAGGTTGGTCCATTGTTTGCATAATTTCATGTGCGGGATACGAATAACGTATGTTAAAAGTTACGTCTCTGACTGCAATACTATTATATTAAAAGATTTGTAACTTGGTTATGCATATCTAATATGGGTCAGGTTTCAAGTTTCAGCACAATCGGAAAAAAGTTCGGTAGGAAGTCGAAATCTTCCATGAGGAAACCTTCGGGTTGCAATGAATGTGATTTCCTTCGATGGAGAAATTGTATGCAGAGGGATTTTACGATCAATGGGTACTTACGTTTCCTTGCACATAAGCGTTTGAGCGGTTGTTTAATCGTGATATAAATTTCAATGCTCGGCTAAACAGATTCTGCTTCTGAAAATATAGTTCTTTACGGGTCAAATATATATTTCTATGCGTCTCTCTAAAGTAGATATCTTGATACATACAGGTTGATGTTTGATCCATTTGCGAGGATCGTGTATGACTATATTGGCGGAATGAAAGACATCCAAAAGGCTAAAGTGTGAATTTTGTTCTTTCAGTTTACATTCCAATAAACTCGTAAACATCTTAATTACACCTTTTTTAATTTATTTGTAATGTTTGGTTGTATGTAGGTTCGTTGCATAATTCCTGCAAGCACTTCTTTTGCGGAAGATTGTGGTATGTTTTACATACTTTACATATATGTTGTAACTGAAATGTGTAATTTCACGTTTGAATCTCGTATCTATTATGCAGCTCGCATTCTGCGTGGGATTAGAATTGCTGCGCGTTTAGGGTTTCGGTTTTCCAGAGAAACTTCTCATTATTTGAAAGAGTTCTCGGATTCTTTGTTAAGGCTTGATAAGGTATACCTTATCGTATACGGCTGATCTTTTTTATTTGACCACTTTTAGATATAACAGACCCAAATTTGATCCGTTTAAACTTTAACTTGTGGTATAGGGTCGGATACACTTGGAAATGAATTATATGCTGGCATATGGATCTGCAGAGGCTTCCTTACGGTTACTTTGGAAATTTGGACTCCTTGAGATTCTTCTACCCCTCCAAGTATGGGCCCTGTAACATCTTACATAACACATATTTGAGTAACGTACACGAATGGTCCTTGTGGCTTACCAAAATCTTGGATTTAGTCCCTAGCTTTCCAAAAGTACACAGATGGTCCCTGTGGTTTGCACTTTGTAACGCAATTGGTCCCTAACTTAGACGTGCTAAAATGTTTAGATTTGTTGGCTGGGGACTAAATGTGTTACAAAGTGCAAACCACATGGACCAACCATCCATGTACTTTTGGAAAGCTGGGGACCAGATCCAGAGTTTTGGTAAACCACAGGGACCATCCGTGTACTTTACTCTATCAGAAATTTGGGTTATTGCATAATAAGGTAACCATTTTTGGTCTGATTTATGTTTTAAGTAACCATCTTTTTTTATCCATATATAAGTAAGTAACTTTCAAAATTTTGATATAAGGTAATCTTCATCCTTGTTGGCAAAAAGTCATGGTCAAAAGTCAAGTCAAGATGGTAGAACTTACTGACACATCATAAGTTTGATTTTGATGGTAACTTGTATGGATTACTTTATACTGAAAATTTTGAAAGGGGTTTTTATTAGTGAAACTATAGATGGTTACTTGAAATAGAAATATGTTAAAAGTTTTGTTACCTCTTTATGCAACAACCCTTTAGAAAAGTTCATGAGTATAATATGATATATGGGTTCATGCAGGCATCTTATCTTGTTTCACATGGATTTCGCAGACGTGACAAGAGATCTAACATGCTCCTGGTTTGTTTAATAAAATGCTTTCGTTAACTCTAGGGGTGTTCATCGAATTGAATAACGAATTTTCGTTTTTTTTCGAATTATTTTTATTTTTGCTTGAATTCGAATCGAATTCGAATAAATTTGTTTTGATTCAAATTCATTTAAAATATGGAAATTCGTTATGGGTTATTTGGGCTTGGTAACGGGTTATTTTAGGACTTATATTAAATTTATAGATTAATTCATACTATAGCCCAAATTAAAGTTATATGTGTGTATTATATATAAATATGATAAATAAATATGTATAATCAGAATTCGAGTTTCGAATAGAATCGAATTTAAAATTATAAATTCGTATTTTATTTGTATTCGAATTACAGGTCTCGAATTCGAATTCTTGATAATCGAATCGAATTGAGTTGAATTTTGAATTTCTCGAATCCAAATCAAATTCTGATCACCCCTAGTTAACTCTACTTTGTAATTTGTATTATACAGCAAAATTAATTAAGATCCTGTTTTGCATTACAGTCTTTGTTTGCTAGTTTGGATAAACTTCTAGCACCTGACCGACCGTGCCACTCTTGCCTGTGGTAAGAAATATAGTTAATACACTAATTATCTTTTAACGTATTAAGATTTTTCGGACATAAAGTGTTTCGGGTCAACCCAACCATTGCTTATACAGGGTTAGCATTCTAGCGTTTCACGAAGCATTGGTGGAACAACCTCGGGATGCGTTGGTGATTGCCGCCTTTAGCATCGCGGTTCACAGGGGTGGATCGTTATCTGAAGCAGTAGATATCGCAAAACAAATCTCACAGCCTCATGAAACAAGCTTCCATGAAATATCACAATCTTGTTACGCGTATACAAAAGACGAATTAATGGATGAAGTTATAAAACTCGCAGATTCTGTCAAATCCTCATTGAGGAAACTAACAGACGAAAATATAGTTTCGCAGGCCCTGATCCAGTACCCCCAAGCCCCACAATCCGATATGGTGAGGATTCGGTTTGAAACTATTTATTATATAATACTTAGGGGCTGTTTGTTTAGCTCTTAATAAGGTTCTTAATGGTTCAGATCTATTACTGGTTCTGCACTTAATGGTTGAGATCGTTTGTTTCGCGAGTAGATGTCTGAATAATTCAGACATTTACCTCTGAATGATTAAGCATTATACTGAGTCTGAATGGTTAAGACCTCTTTCTGAATTGGTCAGACATTTGCCTTTGAATGGTTAAGCATTATTATACTGACTCTTACTGACATCTTACTGTTTCAGCACTTACCCATTCAGAAGTTGCCAAACAGCCTCTTAGTTTCAGAAGAATAAAAGTTGGTTACTTTTTTTTGTTCTTTCAGGTTTTTATATCGTGGGCTCTATCGTTAAAGGTATGTTCGATGTTTGATTGCGTTAAAAGGGGGAGAAATCGGAGGTTTGTATCGAACAGAGGAGGTGAAATCGACTATGAGTCGTTGGCATTGGGTAGATTGGATGAAGTGAGGGACATTTTTGGTAGAGTTGTATTCGACAGCGTTTACCCTATACAGTTGGCTACACAATGAACTTATTGGAAAGGTTTTTTATTTATTAGAAACATGGATTATTCATTTATTTTTCTTCTCTAGTTGAGGTCAGGGTTTATGACTTGAAAGGTACCACAAAAGGTGTTCAAGAAAATGTATACATACCATAAGAAAATGTTGTATGATTTCGGTTATGGTTGTCACATGTAGAATTGTAGTTGCTTGTGGTTGATCTTAGTTGGAGGCATTTTGTATGCTGTAAAGACGTTTAAAATAAAGATTATTAAAACACAAATGGTTTTTAGAATGATAATTTTTATTTTGACTTTTCATATAATGATATTTTAGTTTACTTATATTACCCACGCGTTAGTGCGGTGTCTTAAACACTCGGTTTTGACGAGCTGTGCTAGGGATGAGCGTGGTACGGGTACCAAAAATCGCAAACACTGGGTATCAGACCTAGGGCGTTTTCCGCCACGTGTCAGTACAGTCAGCAAGGGGCATTATTGGGCGTTTTTCTAAAATGGGTGTAGAGGGGATGTGGACATTATGTTAAAGGGTGTAAAAAATTAAATAAAAATAAAAAAAACCAACAAAAAACACCTATTGGATTAAAAAAGGGAAGAGTTAATGCTATTGGCCAAACACAATCCTGGAGGCGTGTTTCAAACAACGCGGGAGCAATTTTTTTCGAAAAAAACGCCCACAAACGCCCCTATGTAATGGGATGTGGGCTTTTTTTGGCGTTATTTTTCAATTAAAAAAATAAACGCCCCACTACGGGGGGTCTCAGTACCGGTATAGACGTATAGTACCAATATTTGAAGGTAAAAATCGGTGGTACCGTACCGAACCAAAGTACCGGTATTAAAAATGTCAAAAAATGTGTACAGAATTGGTACTGAAAATAATTCCGTACGGGAAATGAGTTGGTCACAATGGTGTGAGGTGGCGACAAGTAACAGGGGTAAACAAGTCGAGCCGTTCATTATCTAAATGAGACAACCTCGCTAAAAACTAAAATCAAACCGAGTTTAAACGAGCTTGAATAAAAATAAAATCAATTAATAAACGGGCCTGAACTTTATAAACCAAGTTGTGCTAGGCTCGAAAGTTTAAACAAGTAGTTAACTAATTATTCCAATATAATAACTTTTATTTAATATAATAAATACATTATATATATCATAATAAAATTAATCATATGTATAACTCTGATAAAAAAAATACCTAAATAACGAGCCATGCTAGAGCTTAAAATTTTCTAACGAACCGTGCTCGAGCTCTTTAATATTAATTTTTTTTTAAATTAAACTTTATTAAAAACACACTTCCGACCCAAACGGGCAAAAGGCCAACATACAAAGGACCCCCGACCCAAACGGGCCAAGGGCAAATAGATTACAACATATACATCGGATATTTATACCATTTCTTCTAATTGATATATTTACAAGAGGATCTATTTTTCACCCAAGCAAAACCCCTAGATTTAATCTCATAAACAATCTCTTGTGGACTTCTCCTTTTCTGATTGAACACCAATTCGTTTCTAGCTTTCCAGATACACCAAATAGTAGTTATAACCAGACCGAGCATAATCTTTTTAGCTTTTTTTCCAAAGAGACACGAATTATGTATATCCAGTAAATCCTTGAAGGCGAAGGCGAAGATTGGAGGAATATTGCACCAAGCACTGACAGTTGCCAAAACACGGGAAGCCATCGAACAAGCCGTGAACAAGTGATCCACCGATTCCTCGTATTCGTCACAGAAAGGACACATGACCGACGGGACACTCACGTTCCTTCTTATCAAGTTAACTTTTGTAGCAAGCCTGTCTAGATTACCTCGCCACGCCATTATGTTGCATTTTATCGGAATCCATTTGCACCAAACGAAAGTAGGGAGATAGCTATTTCCCCTATCGTTTATGCGCTCCTTTTTCACCGACCTGACCGAGAATCCAACCAGTTTGTCAACGTTCCAAGACCAAGAATCCGAATCAATGGACAGTTTCACCGTGTTTAAAATGTTTACACATTCCTGCCATTCCTTGAGCTCGGTATCTGTCTCGGGTTGTCTAACCCAGCTCCACGATAAGCCAACATTATCTTGCTCCATCTCAATTTTGTCCGCAACCCTGCATGATTTAAACTTGTCCAAAACAAACAAATGTGGCCATCTTTCTAGGAAAGGAGACCCTCCAACCCAGGTGTCTATCCAAAAACACATGTCATTACCGTTCCCCACCTTACCCAAAATCATCCTATTAACGCCCTTCCCATTAATTTTTATTTTGGAAATCACTTTAACAGTATTTACCCAACAGCCAGCGATGTTGCCATTAACCGGCAGAAAACTTCTTTGATTAATTTTTCCATGGCACGCTTCCACCACTTTTCTCTATAAATTTAGTTTTTCGGTTTTATACTTTCAACCCCATTTATATAGAAGGGTCTCATTAACTTCTTTGAGTCTATTAATACCCAATCCCCCCTAAAAATTGAACGAGCTGAACTCGAGCTTAACTTGTTTGTACACCTAGCTATCGATGGTAGGCACAACTCACGATGGAAGGGATGGTGTTTCTTGGTTAAAACTCAAAAGGTAAAAAGTTTAAAGTTAAAAGAAAATAAAGTATAGAGAAACGCAAATTATTGGTGAATATTAAAATAATTCAGTAAATGCTATACATATATCTCGTTAAAAAGCTTTTAAGTTAAGCCAGATAAATAAAGCAAAGTAATTATATGATTTAATTATATCCACTTTAAACTAAAGTTACACATCGGGTGGCAGTAAACCAACCACAAACTTCAGTGAATGCTTCATTTGTACCCTTACCTTTTTGTCTTGTTTCCTTCTTGAAGTTGCCTTAGACTAAAAGGAGTGGGGCATTCTTTTGAGAGGGCGTCTTCTGACACGTGGCGCCACGTCAGATTAGAGGATTTTGGGCAAAAAAAGGGGAGTGGAGCAACTTGGCTGGCTAGGGCGTCTTGCGACACGTGGCATTGATTTATTTTGTCTTTTTTTATGTAAAAGATATAAAAAAGTCATAATTTTTTTTATAAAAGTATTGATCAAAGTAAATAAAAACTAATACTTCAACAAAAAAAATTACTTCAACAAAATAAAAAATACATCAACCGAAAAAAAAAATACATCAACAAAAAAAAAATACAATCAACAAAGGTTATATTTTTCTCGAATTTCTTGCTTCATTTGTTCGGCTAAAGCGAGCTCGGCTCCAGAAAGGTCTGTCGTGTCGGATGTTAATATTTGCAAATCAAGTGCTTTTTGACGACTTTCTTTCAGCTTTAGCTTTCGGTCACCGTGTTCTTTTTTTAAGTTGATCCGTTGTTGGCTCGTTTGCAACAAGCCGTCTAACTTATTGGTGACTTTTTCGAAAACCACCGGGTTGTTGTGTGTTCCACGTGGCGAACCCCATATTTTGCGGTATCGTCATATTGTTGTAGTATACTTGCGGTGTAGGGCTAGGAACGTGCATATTATTGAAATAGGTGTAAAAAGCGGGGTTATTTAAAACGTTTGGGTCCGCCATATCGGGTTGTGGATTGGAAGATTGTGTATTCGGGAATGGAATTCGTGGATTTTGGTTGAAAGGAGGGTTGTTGTGGGGATACATTTTTTTATAAAAAGGAGTAAAAAATAGAGAGAATGGTATAAATTTTGATGAGTTGAGAGAAGATTGTGGTATTATTTATAAGGGTTGGGGGTTATGGTTTTGTTTAAAAAAAATGGCAGGTACATTCAAACTATCCGTTGGCAACGGATATATTTTGGGGAAAAGAAAAATTGTGGGCGTTCTGTGGGAGACGCCAAGGAGGGGGACGCCCTTGGGAACGCCGATGGGGGGCGGTGTGTGGGCGGCTTGGGTAGGGGAG
This sequence comes from Helianthus tuberosus, assembly GCA_030545235.1. Classification (NCBI taxonomy): domain Eukaryota; kingdom Viridiplantae; phylum Streptophyta; class Magnoliopsida; order Asterales; family Asteraceae; genus Helianthus; species Helianthus tuberosus. The sequence goes on from CM060397.1 coordinate 13,000,983, forward strand.
ACGCCCCACTCCCTTTAGTCTTACTCATAAAAGTTTATTATTATCTCGGTGGGGGATGTTAAAAAAATTATTGGACAGTGACTAAGACTACAGTAATAATTGTGTGCTCGGTGTAAGTGGGTTTTTAAGAAGTGTAATATTTTGGTTTGGAGAGCGGCTTTGGGTAGAATTCCTACTATAGATGTCCTTATAGCCAGGAATTGTTTCGCAGGTGAAGGGTACTATCATGAACAGATTAAAATCTCGAGCTTGAGGGGCGTAGTTTTGCGATACAAAAACCTAACTGCCATATAACTATTGTAATGAAAGATATATCCTTAGATGAATATATAGATACCAACTCTATTAGATGGTCACAAAAGAAAAAAAAGGATACAGCTATGCCGAATTATGATATGTATAGTAACGAGGAACATGGGACAAAAAATAAATCCAATTGGTTTCAGACTTGATACAGATATTAGATAACAAATCCATTGTTTCACTAAGATTTTGAATAGTTGTCCCGAATTCAAGTTGATTCTATTTTGTCTCTTCCTTGTAGATCGGATCATCCCTATAATATACAAAGACAAACTCTAGATATTTGAGATCTTTCTCTTTTAATAATATATTAATTCATGTGACGGTTTCATATTAGATATCTTACAACTAGAACCGCTCTTTTTTTACGATCGAGCCCCTCCACCACCGTGAACCCCAGTTAGATTCAGGCATGTTGCACTTCTAAGTTATTGGGAGAACCCAAGTACTCTCTTTTGGATTCAAGAAAGAATTCTCATAGATCTTTTTCCTTTTGGAAGATACAGGAGCGAGATGTTTGCGTTCTTTGTAGTTCGAAGTCGGAGACCACAAATCACATATTTTGTGCTTGTATTGTGGCCTCAGTGATTTGGGTCAAGTTAATAGATGGTGTAAATCTAATACCATATATGCTTTTTCATCAAAAGATCTTCTGGAGGTGCATGAGTATGCAAGATTGGGTGGAACTGCTAATGAGCTGGTATTTCAAGGTATTATCATGGTTGGATGTTGGTGTCTATGGAAAGCTAGAAAGGAAAGGAGATTTTCAAATAAAGAAGTGGCGATTGGGAATATTATACAAGATATTAAAGTGATTGGATTTTTGTGGTTTTGTAATAGGTCAAGGCATAAATTGGTCACTTAGGATAATTGGTGTAGTTTTGATGTGATGTAAGCCGTTTTTTGATGGTTGGTTGTGCCACCCCGTGTTTTGGGGTTGGCGTTTGTGTATAAAACTTACATTTCAAAAAAAAAATACTAATAAAAAAACTAATATTATTAGTAGTAGTTTAACATATAAAAATGAGTAATTGCTAATATATTTTCTTTAAACAAACTAATAAACTATACGTGAGTATGTCTGTCTAGGGATGAGCATTTGGTACTGGGTACCGGTACCAAATTTTTTCGGTACCGGTATCAACTTTTTGGCATTTTCGGTATCGGTACCGGTAAAATGCCAAATTTTACCTTTAAATACCGGTCCTGGTACCCAGTTTTAACGAATTTTGATTTGATATCGGTATCAGTTTGGTATGATACCAGTACCACGCTAATTCCTATGTCTGTCTAACTATACACATGTTACTGTTATATACATAGCACTACCAAACTTTCTTTCTTAATATATTATTAATATTAATTTTTCAAAAGATATATGACTGTATTATCTATTATCTATATATTAAAAATAGAAACTAATGAATAGTAACTTTAATATTATAATATTATAAATAGTTCTTTTATATTTTTATTATTCTAATACTTTAATTTTTTTTCTTTATCTTTTAAGTTTATTATTATTCTAATGTTATAATAATAATTATTATTTCCTTTACTTTTTAAGTTTAAATAAAAATAGAAACTAATGAATAGTAACTTTAATATTATAATATTATAAATAGTTCTTTTATATTTTTATTATTCTAATACTTTAATTTTTTTTCTTTATCTTTTAAGTTTATTATTATTCTAATGTTATAATAATAATTATTATTTCCTTTACTTTTTAAGTTTAATAGATTTTCATATTTTTTTCTTAACTTAAATAATTTCTTTTTAGTACCACGGGCTGGGATAGGCTTCGTTTCAACCGATATTGATTCGATACTGGTTAAATTGAATACATTTTCATACTTTTATTAACTTTTATGATGTTTTATTATCACGGGTTGGGATAAGCTTGGTGTGAACCAGTATCGAACCGGTATTCGTATCGAAAATACCCATACGATCCGGTTCGGTATCGGTTGATGAAGGTAAAAACCGGCACCAGCCTGGTACAAAAAACGCCAAAAGTCGGAACCGAACAAACATTGAAAATCTTTTAGTACGAGAAATTCGATACTGCTACCTGGTACTATTTGCTCATCCCTAATCACGGATACTGTACGAACAACGACGATATCATATCTTTTTTTTTTTGTTAATTTTCTTCAACTTTTAATGATTTTTTTTTAGTTTCATGGGTAGGATGAGCTCGGTGCCAACCAATACCGAATCGGTACTGGTACCGAAGATACAGGTTACGGTACTGGTATATGAAAGTAAACACCGATAGTGAACTGGTACCAGTAACGCCAAAAGTCAGTACCGAATTGGTACTTAAGATCTTTCGGTTCAAAAAAATCGGTGCCGGTACCCAGTACCATTTGCTCATCTCTGACCACGGGTTTCATACGAACAACATCATTACCTTACAACTTTTTGGTTGATTTTCTTTTCGTGTTTTTTTCTACATTTTCTTTTTATTATTGTCAGCGGTTCCGTGCGCAACACATTCGTAGTTATTTTAAAACACAAGTAAACACAGACTAAATAACAAAAGAAGTACGCCGCAACGCGGCGACGTCATAAACCTAGTTTGATTAATGCAAGTTGGGCACATTAAAATGTTAGTATAAAGTTTACTCACTTGAAAAAGGGTGTTCTGATTGTAAAATAAAAAGAAGACAAGTTTGTTGGATCGATATATACAACAACAAAACAAGTATAGATTAATATATTCATGTAGTTTGTCATTTTTATGAAAATATACTATCTAATAGAAGCCAACTTTCATCATCATTTCATTAAAATCATTTTCATATTTAACTAGTGATATTCCCCCGCGCTTCGCGGCGGGGATTAAGTCGGTATCAATTTGTTTCGTTACTGTGACAGCCAATTAGTAAAAAGCCAGCTGGAGAGCACTGAAGGCTTGGAAAAAATGTGGCTATAAAAGTTACCTAAAAGACGATGTTTTAAATTCAATAAAATAGGGTTTATCCCTATAAACGTATTGTAATAAGAAACTTGGGTTTTACCCATGTGTTTATTAATATCAAATATGGTGGTTTTACTCTAATAAACATTTCCTAACTACGGTCCTGATGTAATTTTCGCTGCCAAATTAACAAACTGATACCACCAAAATCTGAGTTCGCGTCGGCCCGTTCCCGGGACAGATAAGGGATCGGGGGTTGCGACAGAAAGTGGTATCAGAGCCTAGCCACTGGTCTAAGCCAAAGAAGTGTTCTGCTGACACTTAAATTTTAAATTTTGTGTTAGGAAATAAATTACGGGAATACGTGCATAACTGTATTTATTTGTTATGTGTTATTTGACTATCTGTTAGTTTACAGTATGAGCGACTAAGGACCATCTGACGCGTACCGTCAATTGTCTGGTTCGCCTAGAAGCGAAAGCACCTCCTCTTCTCAGCCTGCCCTCTCAGGGTACTCCGCTGATACGGAAGAAGGAATCTTTGTGTTTAAGGCTCAGTCAGAAGAGCTATTTCCTCAGAAAAAGAGGGGATGGTTCAGTAGAGGGGCACACGAGCGTAGGAAGCGTATGAAAAAGTTACAAGATCAGAGGGTATTAGCAGCAGCCAAGAGAGAGACGGATGCCTATGCCCAGGATATGATAAATAGGGGTATAGCCAACATCCACATATTAGCAACCACTGCAGCTGACCCTAATCTGAAGCAAATAATAGCACCCCAACCACAACTACCAATCCCTGACCAACCTATGGAGATAGAAAACCCTGAAAACCAAGTAGAGATGCATGACTTCAATCCGAAGAAAATACCTAGGGTACCATCACCAAACCCCCTAGACCCAAATTACGACCCCTGGTGGGACGAAGTTAGGGACTATGTGCAACGCTACCCGATACATGAAGACACACCCATGCAAAACGTAGGAGCCTACACAGGCAGCTACACCCCCATATCAGGAACCCGCACCCCAGATTCCGAACCCAGTCCTAGAACCTGCACCCCCAATGAGTGCAGAAAACGTACAAGAACTTAGGACATTTAGTGAGTAAATTTTAGAAAGCAGTGAGAGAATGCGACAGGTGGGAGAGCGACTCGTATGGAAATACGATGAGCGCAATATGGATTTTTGGATGAATCCATATCCGTGATGTGATAGAGGAGATGGTAATAGTAATAATAATATAATAAAATAAAAATAATATAATATGTGTGTACGGATGCCTATTATTATTTATTTCAGTTTGTATTGTAATTTTATTTCAGCACTAGTGTGTAATAGATGCATAATAGACGAATAGAGTAAAAGTCACAATGATCGACGCTTTTGGCAAAAATGCGTGTCATGTGATTGACTATATTAAATATTATTTTGTGATATTAATACGGGGTAAATGTTTAAAATTCAGATGGCCGATGAAGGAAATCAAGGAAATCTGAATAATGATAACCAGAGTAACATTAACGTGGTTAATGAGAATCCGAGCATCAATAACAATGGAAACCAAGTGGATAATAGTGCTATCCAACACATAGTCGCACAAGGAATAATAGATGCAATGCCATATATTATTCAAACGATTAAGGAAGCCGATAACAAGAGTAAACATAGCAGTAAGCGACCAATTGAACCAGAACACAGCGTGAACAATGGACCTATACTTCAAATGCCCATTCCCAAAAGAAGAAGGACCGTGTCTTACGGTTGTTCTTATAAAGAATTCTGGTCCTGCAAACCAATAGAATTCTCGGGCAATGAAGAGCCTATTGCAGCCCTACGCTGGATAGAAAAGACTGAGGTTGTTCTGAAAATAAGTAAATGTGCGGAAGAGGACAATATAATGTTTGCTTCTAATTTGTTTAAGAACTCAGCCTTAGAATGGTGGAACACTATCCTCCAATCATGAGGAAGTGATAAGGTTTACAATATGGAATGGGAAGAATTTAGGAATATGGTAGAAAGGAAATTCTGCCCTCCTAACGAAAAAGAACAAATAGCAAACAAATTCCTAAATCTTAGGATGAATGGAGTGGATAGTAAGGGGTACACTAAGTTATTCTTTGAATATGCTAGAATAGTACCAACCCTTGCATCACCAGAGCCGGTATTAATCTCCCGTTACATCTGGGGATTAATCGGAGAGATTAGACATGTAGTCAAGGCAGCTAGACTTCAAACCATAGAAGAAGCTGTAGAACTAACCAACACCTTGACAGATGAATTGGTCCGTACTAGAGAAGAAGACCAAAGGAAAAATCTAGCACAGAGTCTTACTCAAGAATTCCGTTCTGGGAATTATAATCGTAGGAATATGGGTTCTACCTCTGCACCTTATTGCAAGCATTGCAAAAGGAAGCATTCTGGAAAATGCTCTATATATTGCAATTTCTGCAAAATATCAGGTCACAAGGAAGAAGACTGCAGGAAGAAAGCTAACAACCGGGTATGCTACAATTGCGGAGAACAAGGTCATATCAAGCCAAACTGTCCAAAATTGGCTCCAGCTGTGAATAACAAGAACACTAAAAATGCTAGAGCAATTGTTCTGACTGCAGATGAAGCCAAGATGATTCCAGACGTGATAGCTGGTACGTTTTTAGTTAATGATGTTTTTGCTAAAGTATTATTTGACTCTGGTGCAAACCAAAGTTTTATTAATACATCATTTTGCAAACTCCTTAATCAATCATTAACTAAACTACCACAAGAATGTCTAGTAGAGACAACTAATGGGGAAACCATTAGGATTGCTGAAATCTTGCAGGGAGCAAGAATAGAAATTTTAAATCAAAAGTATGTTGCAAACCTTTATCCCATGAATCTGGCAGGATTTGATGTCGTTTTAGGAATGGATTGGTTAATAACCAATAAAGCCAGTATTTTATATGATCAAAAGTCAATTCAAGTAAATTCACCAAAAGGTAAAACGATCACCATTAAAGGAGATAAACCATCTAGATTCACAAAATTTATCTCTGTGATGAAAACTGCAAGTTATATAAGAAAAGGTTCTATAGTGTATTTGATTTCCATAATCACTAACACTAAAGGAAAATAACTAAAAGACATTCCAGGTGTGTCTCAGTTTTCAGATGTATTTCCAGAAGAATTACCAGGACTACCACCAGACAGAGAAGTTGAATTCAGAATTCACCTACTACCTGGAACAGCACCAATTGCCAAAGTACCTTATCGTTTGGCACCAGCCGAAATGCAGGAACTAAAGAAACAATTAGATGAATTGCTGGAAAAAGGATTCATACAGCCAAGTTCGTCACCATGGGGAGCGCCGATTTTATTTGTTAAAAAGAAGGACGGATCAATGCGTATGTGCATTGATTACCGTGAATTGAACAAAGTCACGATTAAGAATCGGTACCCATTACCGAGAATCGATGATCTATTCGATCAATTGCAAGGAGCTCGATTTTTTTCTAAAATCGATTTAAGGTCAGAATATCATCAATTAAAGGTACAGGAAGAGGACATTCCTAAGACCGCATTTAGAACAAGGTATGGTCATTATGAATTTACTGTCATGCCATTTGGTTTAACCAATGCCCCAGCCGCATTTATGGACATGATGAACCGAATATGTAAGCCGTATTTGGATAAATTCATAATTGTCTTCATAGATGATATTCTAATTTACTCTAAAAGTAAGGAGGATCATGCAAAGCATTTGCACACACTTTTAAGCCTATTGAGAAAGGAAAAGCTTTATGCTAAGTTTTCTAAGTGTGAATTTTGGTTAGAACAAGTACAATTTCTTGGACATTTAGTTAACCATGAAGGAATTCATGTGGATCCAGCAAAGATCGAAGCAATTACTAAATGGAAAACCCCTGAGTCACCAACCGAGGTTAGAAGTTTCCTAGGATTGACCGGTTATTATAGAAGATTTATTCGAGATTTTTCTAGAATAGCCATTCCTTTAACTAAGTTAACCTGTAAATCCATTAAGTTTGAATGGGGACCAAAACAAGAAGAAGCATTTAGAATTCTTAAGCAAAGATTAACCCATACACCCATACTAGCGTTACCAGAAGGAACTGAAGATTTTGTAATCTATTGTGACGCTTCTAAATTAGGTTATGGATGTGTGTTGATGCAACGCCAAAAGGTTATAGCATCTAGACAACTTAAGAATCATGAAGAGAATTATTCAACCCATGATCTAGAATTAGGAGCTGTAATTTTTGCCCTTAAGATTTGGAGACATTACCTTTATGGTAGTAAGTTTACCATATTCACTGATCATAAGAGTTTAAGGTACGTTTTCGGGAAAAAAAATTGAATATGAGACAAAGACGTTGGATGTAATTTCTTAGTGATTATGATTGTGATATCCAGTATCATGATGGAAAAGCAAATGTAGTGGCAGATGCTTTAAGCCGAAAGTATCATGAAAAGCCAAAAAGGGTACGTTCTCTTAAATTAAATCTACAAGTAGATTTAAATGATCAGATAAGAGAAGCACAAGAATCAGTAATCAAGGATGATACTGAAAAATTAAAATGTATGATTAAGGAATTGGAACAAGGAACAGATGGAATTTGGAGATTCCATGAAAAGAGAATGTGGATACCTAAATTAGGAAACTTACGTCAATGAATATTAGAAGAAACCCATAAGTCCAAATATACGATGCATCCAGGAAGTGATAAAATGTACCAGGATTTAAGGAAAAATTTCTGGTGGATAGGAATGAAAAAGGACATAGCAGCCTATGTTTCTAAATGTTTAACTTGTTCACAAGTTAAAGCTTAACACCAGAAACTCTCAGGATTTCTACAACAGTTAGAAATGCCAGTGTGGAAATGGGAATTAATAACAATGGATTTTGTTACTAAGTTACCCAAAACAAAGAAAGGAAATGATACAATCTGGGTGATTGTAGATAGGCTAACTAAGTCAGCTCATTTCCTACCAATGAAGGAAACTTTCAGTATGGAACAACTAGCTAAATTATATGTAAATGAAATTGTTTCTTTACATGGAATTCCTTTATCAACTGTTTCTGATAGGGATAGTCGATTTACCTCTCATTTTTAGTCAAGTTTCCAAAAAGCAATGGGAACCAAGTTAAATCTAAGCACGGCTTATCACCCTCAAACAGATGGACAAAGTGAAAGGACAATTCAGACAATGGAGGACATGCTTAGAGCTTGTGTAATTGATTTCAGAGGTAATTGGGACAATCACTTACCTTTAATAGAATTTTCATATAATAATAGTTATCACACAAGTATCAATGCTGCAACATTCGAAGCACTTTATGGACGAAAGTGCCGAACCCCAGCCTGTTGGGCAGAAATTGGAGAAAAGCAACTATCTGGACCTGAGATAGTGCAAGAAACAACTGAAAGATTATTCAAGTCAAGGAACGACTGAAAGCAGCACGTGATCGACAGAAGAGCTATGCTGATAACCGACGCAAACAATTGGAATTTCAAGTAGGAGATAAAGTATTATTAAAGGTCTCTCCTTGGAAAGGAGTAGTAAGATTCATCAAACGGGGAAAGCTAAGTCCCAGGTATATTGGATGTCACACCCCGACTTTCCACGTGTCACCGGTGGGCCCGGTGGGGAGTATCGTGACGTGGTTGGCAACATAATAGTCAAACAACACAACATTTAATATGCACAGCGGAAGCAATATAAAAGATAAGTTTCAACCGAATTTAATATTGTAATATCAAATGTCACAATATTCGGAAGTTTATCCACGGATGGATCGAAAATAAAATGGAATTAATAGTTCAACAGACTTCAGGCATCTTAAGCTTGCGAGACTTCTATTGATGCTAAGGAGAAATCCCAGCCAATTACGCTTAGTACCTGCATTTAATCTTTTTGGGAAAATACGTCAGTTTACACTGGTAAATACAATCAACTGACTCATTTTGGAAAATGATTGAAAATTTATTTGGATGCACGTGGCATAAACATTTTTATTTAACTTGGGAGAATTATTTAATATTATAATCTTGTGAACGAATTACATGTTCCTTGTGCGTTCAGTAGCCCGGATCTTGTCTGGGTTAAAGATCAATAGACACACCACATTATTCTTTTGTGCACTGACGGGTGTACGCCTACACCCCGCGCTTAAGTCGTGGCCATTTCGTAAAATGATGCCAAGGATATCCGGGACATGGTCATTAACCCCCCAAAGGCTTTAAGTAACAAGACTGTTTAAACGAGCCGATCAAATTATTCAATTACCCACCAAACGATGGAGGATTTGATGCCCGATCAAGCGGTATTCTATATACCGTAACCCAAGCCCGTATAGGGAAAATAAGTTAAAAGTATTTACCTGAGCAATGTATAAATCACAATAAGCAAATTGCAAGTAGCTTTTACTGGTTCTCCTAATCTGGAACGAAGGTTTATAATAACCAGTTAGAATCCTAACGGGTCTTTAGTTAAGCTTAAGCTTAGACCGGTTAGTTTCAAAGATACGGTTCGTACGCACGATTAAGCGAAGACCGGATAGAATGTGATTTAGACCCGACAAGTTCAGAGACTTGTTTAATATGGGTATTTCATACACATTCTGGATTTTGAGATAAAACCGATAAGGGTTGACCCGTTTCGGCTAATTTATGTAAACTTGTTACATAAACCGAACCGAACGCGTAATAAGCATAACGGGTATTCATATGAGCCATTTACAGGTTTCCTAAGTTAATATGCTTCATATATGTTGTGACATCAGTAAGACGTCTTTTATTATGCCCACAACGAATTTAAACACAAACTATGCCCCGTAGGGGTAGTTTGGTCATTTAAAAGGTTATAAAAGAGTTTAAGTATTTACCTGAGTTACAGGTCTGATGTAATCAGCAAAAATACTTATTTTACCATGTTATAACAGTAGAGTAAAGTATATATGTGAAATTTATCAATTATAACCAAACTATGTCCCGTAGGGGTATTTTGGTAATTTCACGTAAGCCGAAAAGCTCAAAACTGAAGTCTGAGTTTAACAACCCTTGCTTACTGTTAAAATATTATAATTTGCCTCAAATATCAGTAGGTATCACCCTTGTATGTTTAAAAAAATAGTCTTAGTACATACTATGCGCTAAAACGCTTAATAAGGCGATTAAAAGCCATTTCCAGGTTCGATACTTAAAGCTGATATTTTTATTATTCCAGAAGGCTTAAAATAATTTATTTATCAAGTGTGATCAGTAGCAAAAGGTTTGGAGTCGTTTAGATATGTAAAACTCATTTTATGGCCCGTAAGGGCGAAACCGACAATTACCGGGTTAAGCCTACGACTATGAGTTATGCTCAGCCTAAAATTAATTAAAAATCTTTAAAAATCCCAAAATAATATATTACATCAGTGGGTAAAGATTTTTATATCAAAAAGTAGGCTTAACAAGGCTATACGCTAATTACGCCGTTTTATTAACATAAAGCTTTCATTTTACGCTAAAGAGCATAACTCTTAATCTACACTTCAAACTGATGTCAAACTTTGCATACAAGTTTATATATCAGTAATTAAAGTTTCTACTCTTTTACATTTCCAAAAATCACGTTTTTAAGGTAATAAGGGCATAATGGTCAACATATGAGCAATTAACGGAATCATGCGTATTAATTGGATAACTAATGATCCGAGGTGTATAATCACAGAGGGTTATACTAGCATGTAACCTGGTCCAAATGAAGCTCTAAGGTATTTCTAAAACATACCATAACGGGTCAGAACTGAAAGTCAAAGTATAAGTCAAACTATGCGACTTTCGGTTCCGAATCGGGTCTAAACAGGAAATTGTCGGGTTGAACATGTTTAGACATGTTCTTACACTCATTACCAAGTTATATTAATGATCAAACAGGTTATATGTGTTCTACATTGCTAATCATGCATAAATTGTAATTTAACCATTCTGTTGACTTTTTATTAGTAAGTTTGACCCGACTTTTGACCTAGTTAGAGTGGGAATCAGGGGGAACCCTTTTGAGGGTTTATTACCCACATAATTACCAACTTATAACTACTTTTAATTCGAGATTTGACTGAGCCATTATTAGTTAATCTCAAAGTCAAACCGTAATTACGATGGTTTGACTTTTAGCTAAATGACTAAGCTAAACTTAATTTAGAAAGGATTAGCAAACTTACTGAAGTCCTAAGCTTGATTAGGGATCACTTGGAAGAAGACTTGAGCTCCAGAAATGATCAGAAAGCTTGAATGAATGTGTGAAGTATGTTTGCAACTTAGAGGCCTTTATATAGTGATTCAATCACCATAAGAAATTGACACACAAGTCTACATCTCACCACAACTGATTAACAAGTGTTCCTAGTGCTTAGGGGGTGTCTAGGGGTCAAGAAAGATGTGGAAAATCATTCAAGAGTCGATTAGAATGCAATTGGCAGGCAAAAACCCAAAGATTTCAGAGCAGACAGCCCCTCGCGTGACGCTAAGCCCCCCCCCCATGGGCCTCGCGTCGCGCTAGGCCTAATCTGACATGATCTTCAACTTTTGATTTTTGTGTTATGGTCCTTGGCTCTTCAAACTTTGTTTAGACATCATTTTCTTGCACTTTGAGCCCTCCAATTTGATGTATAAGGGCTTTAAGACATTTACCCACTTTGTTTAGTCCTCGGTTAGCTTTATTGCTACCCGAAAAGTCCTAAACTTCAACGTTGACGCTTTAACCCTTCGCACACGAATTTGATCATAACTTTCTCATACGATAACGAAACTTTATGAAATTTAAAATGTGTATTCTAGTGAGCATAATTAACCGTTACAAAGCTTCGGGTTTGTCAAAAGGTCACTCGGAGGTATAACTTAAACATGTTGACACATTTAGCCCCTGTAGTTTGTAATCTCTCACTTTCTTTCATATTTAGCTTCGTGTGATCCATGATTTATTCGTTTGAAGGTATGAGCATCATGTAGGGTTAATATATAATATATTTATTCACTGTTGACATTTAGGATACGTATATTCACATACTTTCCATGATTGTCAACTTTAGTCCTTCTAGAACATTCTTTCACACGTTCAAACATATGACACGTGTCAATACTTTATAGGACGTGAATTTTCGAGGTGTTACATCCTCACCCCCTTAAAATAAATCTCGACCCAAGATTTACTGAAATAAATAAGGGTACTTTTCTTTCATCGTGGATGCCACCTCCCACGTATATTCGGGACCTCTACGGGCATCCCATTTGACCTTCACAATAGGTACATGTATCCTTTGGAGCTTCTAATCCTGTCGATCCTTAATCGACACAGGTTGCTCATCATGTCATAAATCTGCATATCATTATGTGATAGTGCTTCTTGACTTATTGGCGAGACACGTCCTTAAATCATTGGTGTGGGGTGCATTGCGCGTTCCACCCAGCTCCTTAATTAGGTCTTGGCTCGTAAGCTATTAAATCTTGATACATTCGATTTCCTTCGAATGGTTCTATATATTCAGAGCTTAACTAGCCTGAAAATTTAACAATTTGGCACACCCTTCCTGGGTGATATCCCTTGTTGAACCCTATTCCTTAACAAGAATTTAGGAAGGTTGCTACTTTCCATTAATCCTTGATTTTCTGCCGAACACTGGCAACTTACAATCGATTATGGATTTGTATGATCTTATTCGTTGTTTCCTAGGCAACTTTCAGATCCTGATAATTGGACTTACCAATTCTCTATCTAACAATAGATGTTTAACATTCCATCTATACAAGGTCTCCAAAGGAGCAACCTTAATACTTACATATCAATTATTATAGAAAAGCTTATCTTAAGGTGGGATGGTTATCCCAACCATTGCTTAAAACTAATCTTAAGGAGTAGCTAATCCTTATAGCTAGTTGAATAACTCAACGATCCTGGGTAGTTGATGGCGATTCTTAATCGTTGTTAAAATAGGGTTGCGGTAATGAGTGCATAAGCAAAATGAACCGTCTTTCATACTTAACTATACCGAATTCTCAGGGTATTGAGTTAGGCTATATGAATCTATATCTTAAAATTTACTTAATCAGGGTTTCGGTTATTCCATAATCAACATGGAGTTCTTACAACACTCTAACCCAAAGCGGGATGTTAATCTTAACTCTACTTGTCTCCCGAGAGGTAAACAGGGTAGTCTTAGGAGAGGATAATCAAGATACAAGGAGGTTACAGAGATTTTCCAAATCTCAGGCACCAGTTCATCCATCCTTGCTGGTGTCAAATGAGTGACACATTTAAGCTACGAGTCCACGGATTTCTTAATCAGAGACACTTACTTAGACAATTCCATTCTGGATATCATCTTTGAATACCATTAGTTGACTTTACTACCATATGACCTCTCGGAATATCTTTGTGGTCCCATGCATTAAACCTCCATACTGATCAGGCATGGAAGCAATCTATGGAACTTAGTAAGATACACCAATCCTCATATGGCGCTTTTATCATACCATCTGGGATTCGGAATCGATAGAGATTAAACAGATACCAACTATATATGCTGACGCACTTCCTCTTAGAGAGAGGACATTTCGAGAACTCTATGACTGAAGGTTTCTGATAGGAACAAAAGAAATGATTCTTCCGATTTCGTTTGTAACTTTTACCTTGCACTTAATAGCTGGGGTTTTTTTTTTTTTTTTTTACGGGAAAATTTCTAAAATTTTGCTAAGCTTAAGATTTTATGAGAGACTTAGTAGCATCTTAACCCAACGTATCTCCTTGAGTGGTCAAAGGCTCACCATAAGGAGTTTTGATAACTACTTGCTTCTTATCATCCATAATATGGGCTTGGCTACCAGACGACCAACCCATTCTTATCACTATATCGAGTCCTTTATTATATAAATGAAAACGAGGACAGCAGAAAAGAATGATTCCTAATGGATATAAAACATCCATCTAATATTGCTGAAGCAGTCTCTGAGGTACCATCGGTCAATTTTACTTTACATTTAACGCTTAGAGTTTTAGCAGGCAGATTTAATGACTTACAAAATCTATTGTCTACGGAAGACTTATCTGAACCTGAATCAATTAATACTCTAGCATGAGTGTTATTGATAAAGAAAATACATGTTGTGACATTGTCATCCTGAATAGTCTCTTGAGTATCCAGTTGAGAGCTTCCAGCTTCGGTCTTCTTAGCCTCCCCAGGCTTCTTGGTTTTATTTGGGCAATTTGTCTTGATGTGCCCTATTTCATTGCAACCATAGCAGGTTGTGTCTCCCAATCTCTTGCAATCCAAGGTCTTATGTTCCTTGGACTTGCAGATTCCACAGTATAGAGGCTGAGTTTCATGTCTGCAATTCCCGAGGTGGTATTTCCTACAGGTTTTGCATCTGGTCTTTTCACTGGTCTGCTGTTTGTCCTTCAAACCCTTCTCAGACTTAGTTGCTCCTTCCTTGGCAGGATTAGGGCAATTAGTACTGATGTGGCCCTTTTTGCCGCAGTTGAAACAGTTTGCATTCTTTATGTCCCTACATTCGTGGGACTGGTGGCCAGCTCTTTTACAGATGCCACATTGCTTTATCTTTTGATTTGATCGACACTGTCCCCAGTGTCTTCTTTTGCAGGTTTTACATTCGGGTTTTGCCTCCTTTGGTTTGGACTGGTTATAGCTTGAACCGGTCTTACCCTTTTTGTAACTCCTATTTGGGGTTTTATTGCACTTTCGCTTATGATCCTTCAACACACGGTCCACAGCATTGTTTACGGCTGTATTTATCATAGCCTGAAACTCGGTGCATGTTAAGTTCAGTCTTGCATTATCATTCTGATCAATTGGATGATTGTGAGCTTCAGAGGAGTCAGCCATGGTGAAGCTTTGAAGGCTACTAACCAAGTAGAAATAATTTGTTTAATCATATAGCGAATTGTCGAATTTTGATGAATAAATAGCCATGGTGCAATTAAACCAAATAGGCCAATAGATAGTATTTAATTTATTTGATTATGTTCTGCCTAAGTTTTTAAATAAACCATCTTTGGCGTTTAAGCGGAATATAATCCTTCATATTTATTAGACAGGGGACATAAGTCACGACTGCCAATGTCATACTGACATCTTTTATATATAGCACAAGGGCTTGTTCCAAAGGACTTATGATGGCCCAGAGGCCTTGTCACTAGGGAAATTTTAAAACATAATCAATGATTCCTTTGGATCGGAAAATTTCATAGTTCATTGTCTTGACAAGAAGTTATGAAATAAGACTATCTTTTTCATGTATTCATCTTTACCCGTATGTAACATTTCGAATAGATGTTTTGATGCGTACATCATGTTCGACGTTTATTAGCCATGATTCCTATTGATCGCTTATGCTAAAAGGGGTTTGGAAAAAATTCCTAATATAAAGGTGACAAGTGCGATTCCATCGCATCACTGTTGCCAGGAGTGTCATCATATTTATAATGTTACAAGGATTTGAATCCTTTGAATAGGTTCTACCATCTTGGCCTCGTCTGGGGTGACATATAGGCTAGGTCGTACCTTTAAGATTCTTTTTAATATTTATACTGGCAGGAAAGGAATGGTATTTATTTTATTCAGGATTTTTATCATAATCCTAATTTATAAGTTAATAATAGCACAAATGGCCTAGTCGCGTAGACAAGTTTAATTTATAAGCCATGATTTCAGAGAATCGAGGCATTAATGTTTTAATAATAGCACAAATGGCCTAGTCACAAGGACAATTATAAATTATAATCTATGATTTCAGAGAATCAAAGCATTTAGGTTTGAACATAGTTCATTACCTTTCTTGGACAGGGAGTCATCTCTACCATTGTCCTTTGGCTCATGTAGAAATGAGCAAGGCCCGTAGGCACTATATTACCATTGTATGGTCAAAATATGATCATCCTAATTGATGATTTAAACCTATGATTCAGAGATCATTATATTGGGTTAGGAATCTTTTGAAGAATCCTGTATATAAAAATAACGTGTGTGATTTTTAATGAATCACGTTCGCCAGGAGCGTTAACACGTTTTCAGATGTTAACAGGGATTCGAATCTTTTAAACAGGTCTTACCATCTTGGCCAGGTCTTTATAATGACACTCAGGCTAGGTTTCACTCTTAAGATTCTTTTAATATTTAACGCAGAGCAATCCTAAATTGAAATCTTAACGAGGATCTGAATCTAATTGTGGAACTACCGTCTTGGCCTTGTCTTAATGTGACACATGGCTAGGTCTTGTCCTTTTTAGATTTTGCCATTTTATTATAATGGTAGATCTTATAATATAGGAATGATATTTTAAATATAATCGTTCCTTTAAAATTTAAACAAGTATATGGTTGCCCTAAACGGGACTTCTACTGAAAATGACTCGCCCATGTAAGAGCTAATCGGAAAATAACAAAGGAACCAATTAAGGACAAATACAACGAATTAGAATTTGTCCTATGTTCTTGTCTAGACTCAAGAATGTGCAACTGTGTAACTGAGATTAAACACAAAAGGCTAGCGTTTAATTCACTCAGTGTTGGCTCTGATACCAACCTGTCACACCCCGACTTTCCACGTGTCACCGGTGGGCCCGGTGGGGAGTATCGTGACGTGGTTGGCAACATAATAGTCAAACAACACAACATTTAATATGCACAGCGGAAGCAATATAAAAGATAAGTTTCAACCGAATTTAATATTGTTGTAACGACTCTCATCAAAAGTCATAATTATTAAATTAATTTGACCAATAGGAAACCTTAATTGAGACACCCAAGTGATTCTGTGCAAACCCTAAGATTTTCATAATTTTCAGAATCAGGATTAGGGCCCCTAAAACTCAGGGGGGGTAAACCCTAGTTGATAATTATCCTTAAATTTCGTTGTCAAATAACTGAAATATAAAAGTACTGACTCATCAAGGCTAGTCCCAGTCATGGCTAGTCTATAGGCCTATTTTTCAAGCCCTACGATGCGTATGGTATATATGGCCTACGATGCGCAGGCTAGTTAAAACACATACGATGCGTAGAGAAGTAAGGCCTACGGTGCGTATGCTTATCCCTACGATGCGTATGGTATGTTAGGCCTACGATGCGTATGGGTGATCAAAATTCAGCTATAAATAGCAGACATTGGCACTTGCTTTCTGGACATTTTATGACGAAAGAATTCTCAATTATACATCGAGTTTTCTGCTGTATACTTCAATTAACACACACATACACTAAATTGAAGCTGCAATCAGGGTATTAGCACAATCGCTGCTACGATTCATTTGTCCGATTGATCTAAATATCCAATAAATGTTTAAGTGCCGCCCTCATTAGGGTTATACTTTATCGTTCGTCATTAATTTGACGGATTGTCGTTAATTCGATAGGTAAAGTATTATACCTTGTCGTTCATTGTTAATTCAATGGATCATCGTTAATTCGATGGACAAAGTATTGCATTTTGACATTCATTGTGAGAATTTGATCTCGTGAATTATCGTAAATGCTGGATTGATTACTAATTCCAAATTGTGTGCTTGTTATTGAAATTAGGATAAAAGGCTAATCAGTAGGCTAGACTCTGCCCGTATAAATCTGCAAAGTGAGTCATTCTTCTTTTCTCACAGTTTGTGAGTCATTCTCCTTTTCTCACAGTTTGTGAGTCATTCTCTTTTTATCAAATTACTTTACAATACCTCAAATTATTTTCAAGGTTATAATTACAGGGACTAAGTCGTGGATATCTTGAATTACTGGTTAGTGGGGTATTGTGCACATTACTAATTTTCTCCCAATTAGGTTCATTGACCTACTCGGGATAATCACTGTTAGGTTCATTGACCTACAGGGATAATCATCACTATTTTGGTTCATTGACCTAATAGTGGTATGACCATCGTCACCATTGTGACTTGTCACCATTGTGACAGAATGCCAGATAAAAATAAGATAGAAGCCATTGTAATCGCTCTTATGCTGTAATTGATAAACTATGCATCATTATGCAAAATAGAATGATTCACTCAGTATTTTCCGCTGACAAAACCTTTTTCAAACATGTTTCAGGTGATCTGTTGTAAATCAGGAAAAGTGCTGGGGAAGCATTTCAAGCTTAAGATAGTGGCTCATTATAAAATAAAGCAATAAGTTTTGTAACATAAACAATTTCTTAGAAAAAAAAACATATTATTGTAAATTATCGGGGTTTTATCCCGAATTGTGAAATAAAATAATCGGGAAAATTTTTTAGCTTTAAACGATCCTGTTTCCGCTGTTAAACTCAATTAAATCAATACCGCAGTATTTTCTGCCGCGGCTCCTGAAACGGGTCAAACCGGGTCTTGGGCCGTGACAATTGTAATATCAAATGTCACAATATTCGGAAGTTTATCCACGGATGGATCGAAAATAAAATGGAATTAATAGTTCAACAGACTTCAGGCATCTTAAGCTTGCGAGACTTCTATTGATGCTAAGGAGAAATCCCAGCCAATTACGCTTAGTACCTGCATTTAATCTTTTTGGGAAAATACGTCAGTTTACACTGGTAAATACAATCAACTGACTCATTTTGGAAAATGATTGAAAATTTATTTGGATGCACGTGGCATAAACATTTTTATTTAACTTGGGAGAATTATTTAATATTATAATCTTGTGAACGAATTACATGTTCCTTGTGCGTTTAGTAGCCCGGATCTTGTCTGGGTTAAAGATCAATAGACACACCACATTATTCTTTTGTGCACTGACGGGTGTACGCCTACACCCCGCGCTTAAGTCGTGGCCATTTCGTAAAAGGATGCCAAGGATATCCGGGACATGGTCATTAACCCCCCAAAGGCTTTAAGTAACAAGACTGTTTAAACGAGCCGATCAAATTATTCAATTACCCACCAAACGATGGAGGATTTGATGCCCGATCAAGCGGTATTCTATATACCGTAACCCAAGCCCGTATAGGGAAAATAAGTTAAAAGTATTTACCTGAGCAATGTATAAATCACAATAAGCAAATTGCAAGTAGCTTTTACTGGTTCTCCTAATCTGGAACGAAGGTTTATAATAACCAGTTAGAATCCTAACGGGTCTTTAGTTAAGCTTAAGCTTAGACCGGTTAGTTTCAAAGATACGGTTCGTACGCACGATTAAGCGAAGACCGGATAGAATGTGATTTAGACCCGACAAGTTCAGAGACTTGTTTAATATGGGTATTTCATACACATTCTGGATTTTGAGATAAAACCGATAAGGGTTGACCCGTTTCGGCTAATTTATGTAAACTTGTTACATAAACCGAACCGAACGCGTAATAAGCGTAACGGGTATTCATATGAGCCATTTACAGGTTTCCTAAGTTAATATGCTTCATATATGTTGTGACATCAGTAAGACGTCTTTTATTATGCCCGCAACGAATTTAAACACAAACTATGCCCCGTAGGGGTAGTTTGGTCATTTAAAAGGTTATAAAAGAATTTAAGTATTTACCTGAGTTACAGGTCTGATGTAATCAGCAAAAATACTTATTTTACCATGTTATAACAGTAGAGTAAAGTATATATGTGAAATTTATCAATTATAACCAAACTATGTCCCGTAGGGGTATTTTGGTAATTTCACGTAAGCCGAAAAGCTCAAAACTGAAGTCTGAGTTTAACAACCCTTGCTTACTGTTAAAATATTATAATTTGCCTCAAATATCAGTAGGTATCACCCTTGTATGTTTAAAAAAATAGTCTTAGTACATACTATGCGCTAAAACTCTTAATAAGCTGATTAAAAGCCATTTCCAGGTTCGATACTTAAAGCTGATATTTTTATTATTCCAGAAGGCTTAAAATAATTTATTTATCAAGTGTGATCAGTAGCAAAAGGTTTGGAGTCGTTTAGATATGTAAAACTCATTTTATGGCCCGTAAGGGCGAAACCGACAATTACCGGGTTAAGCCTACGACTATGAGTTATGCTCAGCCTAAAATTAATTAAAATTTTTTAAAAATCCCAAAATAATATATTACATCAGTGGGTAAAGATTTTTATATCAAAAAGTAGGCTTAACTAGGCTATACGCTAATTACGCCGTTTTATTAACATAAAGCTTTCATTTTACGCTAAAGAGCATAACTCTTAATCTACACTTCAAACTGATGTCAAACTTTGCATACAAGTTTATATATCAGTAATTAAAGTTTCTACTCTTTTACATTTCCAAAAATCATGTTTTTAAGGTAATAAGGGCATAATGGTCAACATATGAGCAATTAACGGAATCATGCGTATTAATTGGATAACTAATGATCCGAGGTGTATAATCACAGAGGGTTATACTAGCATGTAACCTGGTCCAAATGAAGCTCTAAGGTATTTCTAAAACATACCATAACGGGTCAGAACTGAAAGTCAAAGTATAAGTCAAACTATGCGACTTTCGGTTCCGAATCGGGTCTAAACAGGAAATTGTCGGGTTGAACATGTTTAGACATGTTCTTACACTCATTACCAAGTTATATTAATGATCAAACAGGTTATATGTGTTCTACATTGCTAATCATGCATAAATTGTAATTTAACCATTCTGTTGACTTTTTATTAGTAAGTTTGACCCGACTTTTGACCTAGTTAGAGTGGGAATCAGGGGGAACCCTTTTGAGGGTTTATTACCCACATAATTACCAACTTATAACTACTTTTAATTCGAGATTTGACTGAGCCATTATTAGTTAATCTCGAAGTCAAACCGTAATTACGATGGTTTGACTTTTAGCTAAATGACTAAGCTAAACTTAATTTAGAAAGGATTAGCAAACTTACTGAAGTCCTAAGCTTGATTAGGGATCACTTGGAAGAAGACTTGAGCTCCAGAAATGATCAGAAAGCTTGAATGAATGTGTGAAGTATGTTTGCAACTTAGAGGCCTTTATATAGTGATTCAATCACCATAAGAAATTGACACACAAGTCTACATCTCACCACAACTGATTAACAAGTGTTCCTAGTGCTTAGGGGGTGTCTAGGGGTCAAGAAAGATGTGGAAAATCGTTCAAGAGTCGATTAGAATGCAATTGGCAGGCAAAAACCCAAAGATTTCAGAGCAGACAGCCCCTCGCGTGACGCTAAGCCCCCCCCATGGGCCTCGCGTCGCGCTAGGCCTAATCTGACATGATCTTCAACTTTTGATTTTTGTGTTATGGTCCTTGGCTCTTCAAACTTTGTTTAGACATCATTTTCTTGCACTTTGAGCCCTCCAATTTGATGTATAAGGGCTTTAAGACATTTACCCACTTTGTTTAGTCCTCGGTTAGCTTTATTGCTACCCGAAAAGTCCTAAACTTCAACGTTGACGCTTTAACCCTTCGCACACGAATTTGATCATAACTTTCTCATACGATAACGAAACTTTATGAAATTTAAAATGTGTATTCTAGTGAACATAATTAACCGCTACAAAGCTTCGAGTTTGTCAAAAGGTCACTCAGAGGTATAACTTAAACATGTTGACACATTTAGCCCCTGTAGTTTGTAATCTCTCACTTTCTTTCATATTTAGCTTCGTGTGATCCATGATTTATTCGTTTGAAGGTATGAGCATCATGTAGGGTTAATATATAATATATTTATTCACTGTTGACATTTAGGATACGTATATTCACATACTTTCCATGATTGTCAACTTTAGTCCTTCTAGAACATTCTTTCACACGTTCAAACATATGACACGTGTCAATACTTTATAGGACGTGAATTTTCGAGGTGTTACATCCTCACCCCCTTAAAATAAATCTCGACCCAAGATTTACTGAAATAAATAAGGGTACTTTTCTGTCATCGTGGATTCCACCTCCCACGTATATTCGGGACCTCTACGGGCATCCCATTTGACCTTCACAATAGGCACATGTATCCTTTGGAGCTTCTAATCCTGTCGATCCTTAATCGACACAAGTTGCTCATCATGTCATAAATCTGCATATCATTATGTGATAGTGCTTCTTGACTTATTGGCGAGACACGTCCTTAAATCATTGGTGTGGGGTACATTGCGCGTTCCACCCAGCTCCTTAATTAGGTCTTGGCTCGTAAGCTATTAAATCTTGATACATTCGATTTCCTTCGAATGGTTCTATATATTCAGAGCTTAACTAGCCTGAAAATTTAACAATTTGGCACACCCTTCCTGGGTGATATCCCTTGTTGAACCCTATTCCTTAACAAGAATTTAGGAAGGTTGCTACTTTCCATTAATCCTTGATTTTCTGCCGAACACTGGCAACTTACAATCGATTATGGATTTGTATGATCTTATTCGTTGTTTCCTAGGCAACTTTCAGATCCTGATAATTGGACTTACCAATTCTCTATCTAACAATAGATGTTTAACATTCCATCTATACAAGGTCTCTAAAGGAGCAACCTTAATACTTACATATCAATTATTATAGAAAAGCTTATCTTAAGGTGGGATGGTTATCCCAACCATTGCTTAAAACTAATCTTAAGGAGTAGCTAATCCTTATAGCTAGTTGAATAACTCAACGATCCTGGGTAGTTGATGGCGATTCTTAATCGTTGTTAAAATAGGGTTGCGGTAATGAGTGCATAAGCAAAATGAACCGTCTTTCATACTTAACTATACCGAATTCTCAGGGTATTGAGTTAGGCTATATGAATCTATATCTTAAAATTTACTTAATCAGGGTTTCGGTTATTCCATAATCAACATGGAGTTCTTACAACACTCTAACCCAAAGCGGGATGTTAATCTTAACTCTACTTGTCTCCCGAGAGGTAAACAGGGTAGTCTTAGGAGAGGATAATCAAGATACAAGGAGGTTACAGAGATTTTCCAAATCTCAGGCACCAGTTCATCCATCCTTGCTGGAGTCAAATGAGTGACACATTTAAGCTACGAGTCCACGGATTTCTTAATCAGAGACACTTACTTAGACAATTCCATTCTGGATATCATCTTTGAATACCATTAGTTGACTTTAGTACCATATGACCTCTCGGAATATCTTTGTGGTCCCATGCATTAAACCTCCATACTGATCAGGCATGGAAGCAATCTATGGAACTTAGTAAGATACACCAATCCTCATATGGCGCTTTTATCATACCATCTGGGATTCGGAATCGATAGAGATTAAACAGATACCAACTATATACGCTGACGCACTTCCTCTTAGAGAGAGGACATTTCGAGAACTCTATGACTGAAGGTTTCTGATAGGAACAAAAGAAATGATTCTTCCGATTTCGTTTGTAACTTTTACCTTGCACTTAATATCTGGGGTTTTTTTTTTTTTTTTTTTTACGGGAAAATTTCTAAAATTTTGCTAAGCTTAAGATTTTATGAGAGACTTAGTAGCATCTTAACCCAACGTATCTCCTTGAGTGGTCAAAGGCTCACCATAAGGAGTTTTGATAACTACTTGCTTCTTATCATCCATAATATGGGCTTGGCTACCAGACGACCAACCCATTCTTATCACTATATCGAGTCCTTTATTATATAAATGAAAACGAGGACAGCAGAAAAGAATGATTCCTAATGGATATAAAACATCCATCTAATATTGCTGAAGCAGTCTCTGAGGTACCATCGGTCAATTTTACTTTACATTTAACGCTTAGAGTTTTAGCAGGCAGATTTAATGACTTACAAAATCTATTGTCTACGGAAGACTTATCTGAACCTGAATCAATTAATACTCTAGCATGAGTGTTATTGATAAAGAAAATACCTGTTGTGACATTGTCATCCTGAATAGTCTCTTGAGTATCCAGTTGAGAGCTTCCAGCTTCGGTCTTCTTAGGCTCCCCAGGCTTCTTGGTTTTATTTGGGCAATTTGTCTTGATGTGCCCTATTTCATTGCAACCATAGCAGGTTGCGTCTCCCAATCTCTTGCAATCCAAGGTCTTATGCTCCTTGGACTTGCAGATTCCACAGTATAGAGGCTGAGTTTCATGTCTGCAATTCCCGAGGTGGTATTTCCTACAGGTTTTGCATCTGGTCTTTTCACTGGTCTGCTGTTTGTCCTTCAAACCCTTCTCAGACTTAGTTGCTCCTTCCTTGGCAGCATTAGGGCAATTAGTACTGATGTGGCCCTTTTCGCCGCAGTTGAAACAGTTTGCATTCTTTATGTCCCTACATTCGTGGGACTGGTGGCCAGCTCTTTTACAGATGCCACATTGCTTTATCTTTTGATTTGATCGACACTGTCCCCAGTGTCTTCTTTTGCAGGTTTTACATTCGGGTTTTGCCTCCTTTGGTTTGGACTGGTTATAGCTTGAACCGGTCTTACCCTTTTTGTAACTCCTATTTGGGGTTTTATTGCACTTTCGCTTATGATCCTTCAACACACGGTCCACAGCGTTGTTTACGGCTGTATTTATCATACCCTGAAACTCGGTGCTTGTTAAGTTCAGTCTTGCATTATCATTCTGATCAATTGGATGATTGTGAGCTTCAGAGGAGTCAGCCATGGTGAAGCTTTGAAGGCTACTAACCAAGTAGAAATAATTTGTTTAATCATATAGCGAATTGTCGAATCTTGATGAATAAATAGCCATGGTGCAATTAAACCATATAAGCCAATAGATAGTATTTAATTTATTTGATTATGTTCTGCCTAAGTTTTTAAATAAACCATCTTTGGCGTTTAAGCGGAATATAATCCTTCATATTTATTAGACAGGGGACATAAGTCACGACTGCCAATGTCATACTGACATCTTTTATATATAGCACAAGGGCTTGTTCCAAAGGACTTATGATGGCCCAGAGGCCTTGTCACTAGGGAAATTTTAAAACATAATCAATGATTCCTTTGGATCGGAAAATTTCATAGTTCATTGTCTTGACAAGAAGTTATGAAATAAGACTATCTTTTTCATGTATTCATCTTTACCTGTATGTAACATTTCGAATAGATGTTTTGATGCGTACATCATGTTCGACGTTTATTAGCCATGATTCCTATTGATCGCTTATGCTAAAAGGGGTTTGGAAAAATTTCCTAATATAAAGGTGACAAGTGCGATTCCATCGCATCACTGTTGCCAGGAGTGTCATCATATTTATAATGTTACAAGGATTTGAATCCTTTGAATAGGTTCTACCATCTTGGCCTCGTCTGGGGTGACATATAGGCTAGGTCGTACCTTTAAGATTCTTTTTAATATTTATACTGGCAGGAAAGGAATGGTATTTATTTTAGTCAGGATTTTTATCATAATCCTAATTTATAAGTTAATAATAGCACAAATGGCCTAGTCGCGTAGACAAGTTTAATTTATAATCCATGATTTCAGAGAATCGAGGCATTAATGTTTTAATAATAGCACAAATGGCCTAGTCACAAGGACAATTATAAATTATAATCTATGATTTCAGAGAATCAAAGCATTTAGGTTTGAACATAGTTCATTACCTTTCTTGGACAGGGAGTCATCTCTACCACTGTCCTTTGGCTCATGTAGAAATGAGCAAGGCCCGTAGGCACTATATTACCAATGTATGGTCAAAATATGATCATCCTAATTGATGATTTAAACCCATGATTCAGAGATCATTATATTGGGTTAGGAATCTTTTGAAGAATCCTGTATATAAAAATGACGTGTGTGATTTTTAATGAATCACGTTCGCCAGGAGCGTTAACACGTTTTCAGATGTTAACAGGGATTCGAATCTTTTAAACAGGTCTTACCATATTGGCCAGGTCTTTATAATGACACTCAGGCTAGGTTTCACTCTTAAGATTCTTTTAATATTTAACGCAGAGCAATCCTAAATTGAAATGTTAACGAGGATCTGAATCTAATTGTGGAACTACCGTCTTGGCCTTGTCTTAATGTGACACATGGCTAGGTCTTGTCCTTTTTAGATGTTGCCATTTTATTATAATGGTAGATCTTATAATATAGGAATGATATTTTAAATATAATCGTTCCTTTAAAATTTAAACAAGTATATGGTTGCCCTAAACGGGACTTCTACTGAAAATGACTCGCCCATGTAAGAGCTAATCGGAAAATAACAAAGGAACCAATTAAGGACAAATACAACGAATTAGAATTTGTCCTATGTTCTTGTCTAGACTCAAGAATGTGCAACTGTGTAACTGAGATTAAACACAAAAGGCTATCAGTGTTGGCTCTGATACCAACCTGTCACACCCCGACTTTCCACGTGTCACCGGTGGGGAGTATCGTGACGTGGTTGGCAACATAATAGTCAAACAACACAACATTTACTATGCACAGCGGAAGCAATATAAAAGATAAGTTTCAACCGAATTTAATATTGTAATATCAAATGTCACAATATTCGGAAGTTTATCCACAGATGGATCGAAAATAAAATGGAATTAATAGTTCAACAGACTTCAGGCATCTTAAGCTTGCGAGACTTCTATTGATGTTAAGGAGAAATCCCAGCCAATTACGCTTAGTACCTGCATTTAATCTTTTTGGGAAAATACGTCAGTTTACACTGGTAAATACAATCAACTGACTCATTTTGGAAAATGATTGAAAATTTATTTGGATGCACGTGGCATAAACATTTTTATTTAACTTGGGAGAATTATTTAATATTATAATCTTGTGAACGAATTACATGTTCCTTGTGCGTTCAGTAGCCCAGATCTTGTCCGGGTTAAAGATCAATAGACACACCACATTATTCTTTTGTGCACTGACGGGTGTACGCCTACACCCCGCGCTTAAGTCGTGGCCATTTCGTAAAATGATGCCAAGGATATCCAGGACATGGTCATTAACCCCCCAAAGGCTTTAAGTAACAAGACTGTTTAAACGAGCCGATCAAATTATTCAATTACCCACCAAACTATGGAGGATTTGATGCCCGATCAAGCGGTATTCTATATACCGTAACCCAAGCCCGTATAGGGAAAATAAGTTAAAAGTATTTACCTGAGCAATGTATAAATCACAATAAGCAAATTGCAAGTAGCTTTTTCTGGTTCTCCTAATCTGGAACGAAGGTTTATAATAACCTATTAGAATCCTAACGGGTCTTTAGTTAAGCTTAAGCTTAGACCGGTTAGTTTCAAAGATACGGTTCGTACGCACGATTAAGCGAAGACCGGATAGAATGTGATTTAGACCCGACAAGTTCAGAGACTTGTTTAATATGGGTATTTCATACACATTCTGGATTTTGAGATAAAACCGATAAGGGTTGACCCGTTTCGGCTAATTTATGTAAACTTGTTACATAAACCGAACCGAACGCGTAATAAGCGTAACGGGTATTCATATGAGCCATTTATAGGTTTCCTAAGTTAATATGCTTCATATATGTTGTGACATCAGTAAGACGTCTTTTATTATGCCCGCAACGAATTTAAACACAAACTATGCCCCGTAGGGGTAGTTTGGTCATTTAAAAGGTTATAAAAGAGTTTAAGTATTTACCTGAGTTACAGGTCTGATGTAATCAGCAAAAATACTTATTTTACCATGTTATAACAGTAGAGTAAAGTATATATGTGAAATTTATCAATTATAACCAAACTATGTCCCGTAGGGGTATTTTGGTAATTTCACGTAAGCCGAAAAGCTCAAAACTGAAGTCTGAGTTTAACAACCCTTGCTTACTGTTAAAATATTATAATTTGCCTCAAATATCAGTAGGTATCACCCTTGTATGTTTAAAAAAATAGTCTTAGTACATACTATGCGCTAAAACGCTTAATAAGGCGATTAAAAGCCATTTCCGGGTTCGATACTTAAAGCTGATATTTTTATTATTCCATAAGGCTTAAAATAATTTATTTATCAAGTGTGATCAGTAGCAAAAGGTTTGGAGTCGTTTAGATATGTAAAACTCATTTTATGGCCCGTAAGGGCGAAACCGACAATTACCGGGTTAAGCCTACGACTATGAGTTATGCTCAGCCTAAAATTAATTAAAAATCTTTAAAAATCCCAAAATAATATATTACATCAGTGGGTAAAGATTTTTATATCAAAAAGTAGGCTTAACTAGGCTATACGCTAATTACGCCGTTTTATTAACATAAAGCTTTCATTTTACGCTAAAGAGCATAACTCTTAATCTACACTTCAAACTGATGTCAAACTTTGCATACAAGTTTATATATATCAGTAATTAAAGTTTCTACTCTTTTACATTTCCAAAAATCATGTTTTTAAGGTAATAAGGGCATAATGGTCAACATATGAGCAATTAACGGAATCATGCGTATTAATTTGATAACTAATGATCCGAGGTGTATAATCACAGAGGGTTATACTAGCATGTAACCTGGTCCAAATGAAGCTCTAAGGTATTTCTAAAACATACCATAACGGGTCAGAACTGAAAGTCAAAGTATAAGTCAAACTATGCGACTTTCGGTTCCGAATCGGGTCTAAACAGGAAATTGTCGGGTTGAACATGTTTAGACATGTTCTTACACTCATTACCAAGTTATATTAATGATCAAACAGGTTATATGTGTTCTACATTGCTAATCATGCATAAATTGTAATTTAACCATTCTGTTGACTTTTTATTAGTAAGTTTGACCCGACTTTTAACCTAGTTAGAGTGGGAATCAGGGGGAACCCTTTTGAGGGTTTATTACCCACATAATTACCAACTTATAACTACTTTTAATTCGAGATTTGACTGAGCCATTATTAGTTAATCTCGAAGTCAAACCGTAATTACGATGGTTTGACTTTTAGCTAAATGACTAAGCTAAACTTAATTTAGAAAGGATTAGCAAACTTACTGAAGTCCTAAGCTTGATTAGGGATCACTTGGAAGAAGACTTGAGCTCCAGAAATGATCAGAAAGCTTGAATGAATGTGTGAAGTATGTTTGCAACTTAGAGGCCTTTATATAGTGATTCAATCACCATAAGAAATTGACACACAAGTCTACATCTCACCACAACTGATTAACAAGTGTTCCTAGTGCTTAGGGGGTGTCTAGGGGTCAAGAAAGATGTGGAAAATCATTCAAGAGTCGATTAGAATGCAATTGGCAGGCAAAAACCCAAAGATTTCAGAGCAGACAGCCCCTCGCGTGACGCTAAGCCCCCTCCATGGGCCTCGCGTCGCGCTAGGCCTAATCTGACATGATCTTCAACTTTTGATTTTTGTGTTATGGTCCTTGGCTCTTCAAACTTTGTTTAGACATCATTTTCTTGCACTTTGAGCCCTCCAATTTGATGTATAAGGGCTTTAAGACATTTACCCACTTTGTTTAGTCCTCGGTTAGCTTTATTGCTACCCGAAAAGTCCTAAACTTCAACGTTGACGCTTTAACCCTTCGCACACGAATTTGATCATAACTTTCTCATACGATAACGAAACTTTATGAAATTTAAAATGTGTATTCTAGTGAGCATAATTAACCGTTACAAAGCTTCGGGTTTGTCAAAAGGTCACTCAGAGGTATAACTTAAACATGTTGACACATTTAGCCCCTGTAGTTTGTAATCTCTCACTTTCTTTCATATTTAGCTTCGTGTGATCCATGATTTATTCATTTGAAGGTATGAGCATCATGTAGGGTTAATATATAATATATTTATTCACTGTTGACATTTAGGATACGTATATTCACATACTTTCCATGATTGTCAACTTTAGTCCTTCTAGAACATTCTTTCACACGTTCAAACATATGACACGTGTCAATACTTTATAGGACGTGAATTTTCGAGGTGTTACATTGGACCTTTTGAGATTATTAGAAGAATAGGACCTGTAGCCTACCAGCTACAACTGCCAGAGGAAATGGCAGGAATACATGATGTATTTCTTGTATCTAATCTCAAAAAGTGTTTAGCTGATAAATCACTGATAGTACCTCTTAACGATATAGAGGTAAATGAACAACTCAAGCTTGTAGAAAGGCCTCTACAAATTGAAGACAGGAAAGTCAAGAACCTCAAGCATAAGAGACTAGTTCTGGTCAAAGTGAAGTGGGACTCCAAAAGAGGACCTGAGTACGCATGGGAGCTTGAATCTGAAATGCAAAGGAAATATCTACACTTGTTCCAGTAGACCTCGAGGACGAGCTCTAAAACAAGGTGGGGATGATGTAACAACCCTAAAGAAACCGACACCCTCAAATAATTTACGACACCATAGTATATTTTAAAATATCCCAAAATGTCCCAAAATACACCCCATACGTGAAAACGGGCCTCAAATATATTAAATAGTATTAAAAATAAATAAAAAACTGAAATATTAAGTTGAGGCGGGCCGCGTAAGACCCACCCCAACCTTCACGCGGGCCGTGTGAGACCAAGATGTGGCACAGCCCGATGTGGCCATGTGGCCTAACACCCGGCGGACCTACATGCTGACCCAGCTAAGCTACTCGTTGACCCAGGGTTGACGCGGGCCGCGTAAGGCTTTGCCTTATCTTACGCGGGCCGCGAGAGAGTCAGGATCAGCACCTATATAAGCAGGCATCGGGTTTCAGTATTCCTCGTTCATTTCTTTTCTTTCTTAAGCGAATTTCTGAGTAGTAGAAGTTATAATCGGGTATTATATCCCCCTAATTAGCGAAGTTCTGCTCCGTTGTAAGTATTATAACCCCTGGATACGTATTAGATACGCTGCCCGATTGATCTAGGATTCCGTAACGGCTGTCGTGGTTCTGCCCGACGTAGTCGTTGGAATGCCGTCTCGGGGAGGGTATTATTAATGTTAAAATGGGTTATTTTACTAACACGTGTACATTTGTGTAAATTGTAGATTAATCCCAGGAAACCCTTACGCAAAGTCTAAGATAGCAATGTGAGTTTATCCTATTTTTGTTAACCTTTTTGTAATATTTTACAAAACCTTAAATGTTTTACAATGCGATTAAGCGGTGATTGAGTCTTTGTAGTTCTTCAATTACTGCCGGTATGTTGGGGTTTTGTATACAAAATTTACTACACTGTGAGTAGTAAGTCGGGACGACAACACGTTACCATTGGACAACGAGTTAGCCAATGTGTAATATGACCCACCAGTCAGGATTGACAGTACTGAATGAGTAATTGTGTAGAAATAAACAATGTGATCGCTCTCAATACTGTATTAATTGATAAAATGATTCTTGATTAAACTGGGATTCACTCACCAGTATTTCCCACTGACAAATGTTTTTAAAACGCGTTTCAGGTAACACAATTTAAAATTTAAGTGTCAGCAGAACACTTCTTTGGCTTAGACCAGTGGCTAGGCTCTGATACCACCTTCTGTCGCAAATTATTTGGGGTGGGTCTTACGCGGCCCGCCTCAACTTAATATTTCAGTTTTTTTTTTATTTTTAATACTATTTAATATATTTGAGGCCCGTTTTCGCGTATGGGGTGTATTTTGGGACATTTTGGGATATTTTAAAATATACTAAGGTGTCGTAAATTATTTGAGGGTGTCGGTTTCTTTAGGGTTGTTACAGTTACACTACATGCACTCGATATAGTAATTGAAAGAGAAAACACTACATCGATCGAAAACAAAAAAAAAAACACATATTGATATGGTACCTATATATGTTGTTCAGTTGATATATGTTCGATTCGCTTGCATTTTATGTTTATTTTATTTCAACATTACCATATTTTTTTGATAACGGATATTCAGCCACTATCGTACCAAGCTCAATCGAAACCAATTGAACAACATTTATATCGGTACCAATATTTTTTTATTTTTAGTTTTGTTTGCTTTCAATAAACTGATAATGTATCCCTACCATATTGTACCGAACATCATCGGTACTGGTATACATTCCGTTTTATTATTTCCTGTTTGATAACGGGTACTTTGATCGAATCTTAAAAGTTATATGAAAGAAAAAATATACTTAAATCAATTAAAGTAATAAACCAATAAAATAATAAAACCTTAGAAAAAACAATATTGAAAAAAAAAAACAATTATTCCCCTCTTTTTATTTCAACATTACAAATTTACAATGTATATTTTTTAAACGGATATTGTGTCGCTATCATACCAAATTCAATCAAAACCGATTGAATTACATCTGTATCCGTATCAATATTTATTTTTAATGGTTTTTGCTTTTGATGAATTAATATCATATCACTACCATACCGTACTGAACAACATTAGTACCAATATACATTCATTTTTATCATTTCTTATTTGATAACTGATACTTTGATCGTATCTTAAAAGTTATATAAAAATATATATTTAAATCAATTAAACTAACAAAACAATATAATAGCAAAAACCTAGGAAAAAAATAATATTAAAAAAAAATCAAAAAACACTGTTCATGAGCATTCTCTTTCAATCAAAACCGATTGAATTACATCTGTATCCGTATCAATATTTATTTTTAGTAGTTTTTGCTTTTGATGAATTAATATCATATCACTACCATACCGTACTGAACAATATCAGTACTAATATACATTCATTTTTATCATTTCTTATTTGATAACTGATACTTCGTATCTTAAAAGTTATTTAAAAATATATATTTAAATCAATTAAACTAATAAAACAATATAATAGCAAAAACCTAGGAAAAAACAATATTAAAAAAACAAAAAAAAAACACTGTTCATGAGCATTATCTTTTAATATGTATAATTAACTTTATAAACGCTAAAGCTCTAATACTATTCTATTGTTTGAAATTAGACCGAGCGGTGTGGGGCTCGTTCCAGGGCTGCGACGTACGACAAGGTCCAGCAAACTACCCCTTCGGCCCGTCCGCGTCTCCTCCAGGCTCCATCTCCCCCTGGACGCCTGCAACGGGGCTATCACACACACACACACACACATATATATATATATATATATATATATATATATATAGTCTTCGGTTTAATTAAGAACCACAACGAGTTGTGAGAACCATGAGAACTCATACTTCCTGCGCGAGTTGGGTCATAATTTTTTACACAAACGTAGATAAAAATATTATAAACACATCTGTAAAAAAACAAAAAAAATTGTCGAGTCGGTAGTTTTCCCTGATGTAAGTTTTGTTTATGCGCTGATTTAAATTTTGTTATAGCGATGATTTTTTTACACCTCATGTAAATTTGTGCATGCGGCATTTTTTAATTTTTTTTTTCTAAAACAATTGATTTTTTTAAAGATTTTTGAGAATTTTATTTTTTTGAAAAAACATTTTGAAAGCCCTAATTTTCATGATTCTCACAACTTAAGATGGTTCTCATTTTATTCTTTACATCCCATAATCTTATTGACAACGGGATAAATTCAGCGATCATGGAACATTAATTATGAAAATTATATACTACCTTAAAAGAATTTGTCGGTGCAAGACAAGTATCCACTGTTCCTTTTTTAAAAATTACTAGTGGGTAACCCGCGCGTTGCCGCGGAGTCAACAATAAGGGGCAGTAGCATAATTCAAACTTTAAAACGATATAAAAAAAGTCCATATCATGATCTAGTGTTCTATGTTCTTGTCCAATATCATTTGTGACAGTTTCTTTTCCACATGAATCAACCTGTATGCCGCAAACTCTGCAACGGTCGTCCCCAATCTGCACTCCTCTAGTCGCCAATGCCGTAGCAGTCGGGATATTGCCATTAATGGCCCTTCTCACAAAAAATTGACCTTCAGGACTGCGAGCTTATTGCATTTGAACTGTTGGCCTTGGATATTCACTGCCCATACACCTCCAAGTCGCTCCTCACCTGTTTGACCGAAAAATAAACACACTTCCCTCTACTTTTCCACTTCCATCCAGTGCTACCGGAGTTGGAAACATCAAAAATAATGTGCTCATTTAAGTTAATCCCAGCCTTGATTACTGTGCGTGTGATTTCTACTTTCTAGTAGTAGATTGTTTTCCTCGAACTGTCACATTCTGCTCAAAACAACGCTACAAAATCACAAAAAACATGTCAAATGATATTCATGGGTGCTCGCATAGATAAAATACAAAAACAATTCAAATTCCATATTTGAGTTAATCAACATTATAAAATGCATGAGCACTAAAGAACCCGCAATTTTCAACATATAAAACAACTTTACACAAATTTGGGAAACAATTTTCTGAACTCCAACATAAAAATCATGAGAAAAGGTTATTATTTTTATCTATGGTGGGTCAAATGAGAACAAAGATACGCGGCTACAAATGAAAGAAGGAAAAAGACGTCAAACAGGTCAACGGTTGATAGCAATGTCTTATAACACATACAACCTACATTAAGCTTTTAATAGTTCCATAACAGCAAATATAGCCTACCAGTTTAAAGATACTTCCATTTCCAACAGCCTTTAAAGAATCAACGTTCATTTCAGCAACTTTCTTTGCCTTTTTTTCTTGGACCTGACAAAGTCAACAAATGTTGTTAGTTTTCGAATCTGTCATGAAAAGTTAATAAAGATAGAATTGGTCTACAATGTACGATTCAAAACAACATATACATAACCGGAAAATGACCTACGACCCAATGAATTCGACCCGTTTAACATCAGAAAGCCTATGCTAGGGAATTCATTTACTTCCTACTATGACTACGTTCACTCGGAGAAAGAATTGTTGGTGGTTTAAAAATATAGAACTTTGTGTCCAACAGACTCGCATCTTCATTCGTTTGAAATGCTAGTTCTTATCCAATAAAGCAAAAAAAAAAAAAACCCCATCTTAATCTCCGAGTGAACGTAGTAATAGAAAATATAAATATAAATATAAATACAAGATGTAAACATAAAAGCAATAATAAATTTTTAAAATTTATGTTGAACAACTTTCAATATGAAACCCATAACAAAAAGCAGTAACATGTTTAAATTCTTGAAACCCTAAGAGTTAAAGGTCAAAGCTTTATTACCTTTACATGACATGATAACCAACCCTCCCATAACTGAAAATGGGTATACCAACAAAGAAGAGCCACTTAATTCTTGTTCTTAATCTCCTCAGAATCATCATCAGTTTCAGTTCCTCTAGACGCCGCTTTGCATTGTCGAGCTCCTTCAAGACCTGTTGTTTCCATTCTTCTACTGCCTCGGACTTTTTCTTTAGTAATGGGATCTCTTCATGTGCTTTTCTAAGTTCTTGTGCAACTTGCTTGCGCCTCTGCAAATCATGAACATTGTTTATAGTTAGTTTTGACCGGAGTAGGTTGTGTTTGCGCGGTTTCAGGTCACTTTATCATAGATGGTGAATGCATGAAACTTATGGGTGTTCATAAAACGTTAAAATCGACAATCTGGTCGGCCCGAATCAAGTTGACCGGTTCGGCATGTTTGAGTTTTATACGGTTTGGTCTTGCGTTTTGACACATTAACATTCCGGCAGACGGTTTGAAACTTGGAACCGCCATGTAAACTGAATTGGCCGTTGAACCTTTTCTATTTATTTGTTTTTTTTTTCATTTTTAGAATATTCATTAGTGTATATATGCATTATACTAATTAACCATTGTTATCATTTAAATTTTTTAATACAGCCTAACCGTTTAAAAAAAAGTAAAAATTAATCAAGTCAAACCATCAAAACGGAATCATCAAACTGCTAAAACCGGCTCGCCCACCCAACCCGACCAGTTTGGTTGGTTGTTTCAAAAAACCATAGTTTGTCATTCATCTCAACTTTTTTTTTTGTTAGATCTGGTCGAGCAAGACTGTAAGCACCCCTAGCATCATTTTTACTTACAAAAATAACCTATAAACAAAGATTACCTCTGCGATCCGAACTTTATGGGCTTTCCAGTGGAATTAACATACTCCTCGTCTGTAGGCAAACTTCTTTAGTAGACAACAACCATGCATGCATATAAAATTCATAAAAAATAATTTCAGTTTTAGCAAGTACAAACGAGTTAATCGCCAAAATCGTCCCTAAGGTTTGGGCAGGCTTGCCATTTTCGTCCAAAATGACATTTTTGTACCAAATTGCCCCCAACGATTGTAACTTTATGCCATTTTCATCCAAACCACTAACTTAGTTTATTTTTTCTATTAAGTTAAGGATATTTGGATGAAACTGGCAAATATAAAACCACAAGGACGATTTTGGCAATTTACTCAAACTCTTTTAAGTTTCTTTTATTTAATTAATTTTGTTACATATATAATAAAAAAGAATATACATGCAATTTTTATATGAAAAAAATAATAGCTTTGTCACATAATTTTTATAAATTTTCATCCATCCACTAACTAAGTTAATTTTTCTATTAAAGCGAATGATGTTTATAAACTAAGACAGAAATTAATTTCTAATTTTTTATATAGATCAGTTTTATAAAAATAAAATCTACTTAAACCTCTAAATTTTATAAAACTAAAATGCTGGTGACCTAATTGAAAAATGTCAAATAAAAAAATCTTATCGTATGTTCCAAGTTTGTAATTCATCTTCTACTCTTTTAAATTCGCTCCTATGGAAAAACAGAAGCCAGTGCCCCCCCTCTCTATCAAACAACGTATCGTTATCAAACCTTAAAATTACCCACCAAATTGTAATTATAATGCTATGAACCAAAATTTTATTTACTCAAGCCACTCAGAATAAGTATTAGTTAGTTACCATCATAATCTTAATTAAATAAATATTTTATATCTTACAACATATTTCCTAGGTGCTCAACACATTTAAAAAATATGTAACGTTTTACAATTTTTTTCTATCTCTAGAACTGATAAAATACTAAAAGTTGTAATCTATTGTACAGCACACCAATGACATTTTTTCTTTATACAACTTATTCATATAAAGAAGCTGTAAATTAATTACTGTGTTAAATTATAAAATTTAAAACATCTTTCACCTTAATAGAAAAAATAATCTGAGTTAGTGATTTGTATGAAAATTTATAAAAATAATGTGACAAAACTATTAAATTTTTTTTCTAAAAACTCCATGTATATTCTTTTTAATTATATATGTAACAAAAATAATTAAATAAAAGAAATTAAAAAGGGTTTGAGTAAATTGCTAAAATCGTCCCTGTGGTTTTATATTTGCCAAATTCATCCAAATATCCTCAACTTAACAAAAAATAAATAAACGAAGTTAGTAGTTTGGATGAAAATGACAAAAAGTTACAAACGTTGGGGGCAATTTGGTACAAAAGTGTCATTTTGGCCGAAAATGGCAAACGTGCCCAAACCTCAGGGACGGTTTTGGCAATTAACTCAGTACTAACAAAAAATAAAATAAAAAATGGGTTAAAAACTTTACATTCCCTGTACCAACAGTTACCTTATTAAGCCAAACCCATTTGAGACTGCTATTCAACCAGCTTTTAAAACAAACGTACCATACTGGCCCAACGCGGCGCGAACCTAAAAATCTGACACAAACCCGAACACAACCCGAACCCGAAAACCGGTTGTGAACCCAAACACTAAATGTTTTGATCCCAAAAGCGCGCCTGAATGCACGACATTGCTGTCCTGTTCGCTGCACTATTTTAGTAGCTCAATACCGATGTTTTTCGCTGTCGTTGGGTCAATAAAAACAATTAGATAATAAATTGTGATAAAACAAACCATAAAAGATAGTGTTTGGATGTGCTTATGTTTTTTAAGTTGTTATAATAGGACAATTAGATGTTTAATTGTTTTATTGACAACGGGATAAATTCAGCGATCATGGAACATTAATTATGAAAATTATATACTACCTTAAAAGAATTTGTCGGTGCAAGACAAGTATCCACTGTTCCTTTTTTAAAAATTATGAGACATAAAGGTGCAAACATTGTTAAGTATAATATAATTTTTCAAAACTTACAATATCGTCCCACTTATAAGTTTTTTTTTTTTGCTTTGTTTTTGTTTATAACTTTTTAATAGAGAAATGATCAAATAGGAAGTTTATTTTGGCTAGGAAGTGTAGGAAGCAATATGATCATGGTTGTAAAAATCCCGACTAGGTGCCGATTAATCCCCGATTAGTCACCGATTAATCAAATTAATCCCGATTAATCCCCATAAATTCCGATTAATCCCCGATTAATCGCTAGTCCCCACCTCGCCGCCCGACTAACGACTAGCGATTACTACAACACTGAATAGGATTAGGACATGTGGCAACATTTAAAATAAAGAAAAAAAGGTATTTTAGTCAATCCAACCATTTCTTCTTCCTTTTCAAAACCCAGTAACTTCAAAATCCACCATTTTCAAAACCCACCATTTTCAACTATTTCTTCACTTTCTATCTCAATAATCACTACATTATAGTGCGATTTTCATCACCAATCAATGATTCAAACACCCGATCAACGTGTTCTTCAGCTTTTTTTGAAGAAAACCCAGTTTAATTTCATACAAAATCTCGTTTTTTCCGGTGATTTTGAAGATAATCACTCGATCCGTTCGATTCGAGCGCTGATAAGTGTTTCAATCATTCAAAATTCTTCAATTGTTGAAGAAATCACTTCGATCCATGTAAGAAATTATTTAATTTCATTTTTACGATCTGGGTTTTTGATTTAGTCATTGTTTTTTACGATCTTGGCGAGGGTCCGGGGGCAGCGCCCCTGGTAGCGGGGTCATAGGGGCGACAGCCCCTGGCGGGGTCCAAGGGGCAGAGCCCCTGGCTGGGGTTGAGCTGACAATAGTTTTTCGATTAAATTGCTGTAATAAAAACGCATCAGAAAAATTAATTTTTTGTAAATTGCCTCTGGAAACTGCATTGGTTCAGACAATTCACAACACAGACAAAACTATTGTCATGGTTCAATGCGTTTTAGAGAGAACACTTTCTTTGGTGTTTTTAGGCAATTGCGTTTTAGAACTAAAACATTTTTATGTGTTTTCTGGCCATTGCGTTTTAGAAAAACACATTCTTGAAGTGTTTTTGGTGCATTGCGTTTTAGGTAAAACACTTTTTTAGGTGTTTTCAGTCCATTGCGTTTTACAGAGAACACTTTCTTTTGTTTTTTAGCCAATTGCGTTTTAGAATGAGTCATTTTTAAGTGTTTTCTGGCCATTGCATTTTACAAATAAGACATTTCTTTGTGTTTTTGGGCCATTGTGTTTTACAAATAAGACATTCTTGAAGTGTTTTTGGTGCATTGCGTTTTAGGTAAAACACTTTTTAGGTGTTTTCAGTTCATTGCGTTTTATAGAGAACACTTTCTTTTGTTTTTTAGGCAATTGCGTTTTAGAATGAGTCATTTTTAAGTGTTTTCTGGCCATTGCGTTTTACAAATAAGACATTTCTTTGTGTTTTTGGTGCATTGCGTTTTAGGTAAAACACTTTTTTATGTGTTTTCAGTCCATTGCGTTTTAGAAAACAGACATTTTAAGTGTTTTCTGACCATTGCGTTTTAGAAATAAGATATTTGTTTGTGTTTTTGGTGCATCGCGTTTTAGGTAAAACACATTTTTATGTGTTTTTAGTCCATTGCGTTTTAGAAAGTACATTTTCTTTTGAGTTTTTAGGCTATTGCGTTTTAGAAATAAGACATTTCTTTGTGTTTTCTGGCCATTGCGTTTTACAAATAAGACATTTTCTTTGTGTTTTTGGTGCATTGCGTTTTAAAAAAATGTCATTTTTATGTTTTTTTTTTCATTGCGTTTTACGTAACTGGGGGTTTTTCTATTGCGTTTTACGCAACTGGGTTTTTAATTTTTTTTTTTTTTGAAAATATAGCAATAGTATACTCGTTTTAAAAATAAAAAACGCTCATTTTTTTGGTGCAGTTTTTATAAAAAAAATAGTGTCGTATGAAAGAGTTATTAACGTTTAAAAAATGGGGGGTAATTGGAGGAGAGAGAAACTATTGGCTTGGATTGACTAGAATGCCCCTAAACAAACTCACACGCCTCTTTTCTTCCCTTCAATTTCTCTGATTTAATCTTAGCCCTTGATTAACTAAATGGATGGTCAAGATCACTTACTAGCCTTCTTAGCCAAATAAACTTCCTATTGTATCTCCACCCCTTTTTAATAATATGTTTCATAAAGTTTCGAATACACTATTGTGACAAGCTTATTTTTATATATATTTTAACTAGCTTACAACCCCGTGTATTACACGGGTTGAATGATGAAAAATGTAAATTATAAACTTATATATAATCCTTATTAATGAAATGACTTATTTAGATAAATTAGTAAAACAAAAGAACAGTTATATTTTCGTCACTTATACATGTGATTTGATACTTTATTTGTAATTATTGTTTATATCCAAATAATATATTTTATCTTAACAAATATATATGGTTAGGATAAAATAAAAACTTCTACAAGTTGTGAGAATTTAGAGAACTCAACCTTACAAAAGGTTTTTTGAATTTTTTACAGAGGGTGTGAATAAGCGGTTAGAGACTCAGGGCGTTAAACTTTTTGATTTTGTATTCAAGTGGTTAAAACCACTAAAACATAGAGACTCAAAAAGTAATTTACTATTAATTAAATTTGAAATTATACGTTTGATCTCTAGCTATATTAAATAATATTATACTTATTAAAAAATATTATACTTATTATATTATTTGATACATTTATATTTGTTATAGATAATTATTAATTAAATTTGAATTTATACGTTTATCTTTAACTATATTAATTAATATTATATTATATTTTGTGTATAAAAATTTAAATTTGAAATTATACGTTTGATCTCTAGCTATATTAAATAATATTATACTTATTAAAAAATATTATACTTATTATATTATTTGATACATTTATATTTGTTATAGATAATTATTAATTAAATTTGAATTTATACGTTTATCTTTAACTATATTAATTAATATTATATTATATTTTGTGTATAAAAATTAATATGTAATACTATTATTAAAAGGGAGGAGGCACCAGAGAGTGACACGTGTACAAAAAAGATTTTCGTTTATTAGTATAGGAAGATTTAATAGCACATTATTCTAATCAAGTTTTTTTTTTTTCATATAATCACCTTTCTAAGACCGTGGGGTATGGGGCGGGGGTTGGGAGAAAACGCCCAAGCCACCACCCCGGGTGGGCTTGGGTTGGGGCGTGGCCCTTGGGGCTTGGCTTTCAAGCCGGGCGTGGGGCGGTATGGCCTTGCTAGTTGGCTGAATCTCATTGGCTCACCCGCCACGTCAAGCGGTTTTTTAAATTTTGAATTTTAAAATTCAAACGGTCCCCCCAAATGGTCCCCTCATCTTCTCGAACCGCCACGCGGGTTCCCAAAGGCCTATATATTGTAACCCCAACCCACTGGTCCCCCCATCCCACGAACTCAACAACCCCACCGGCTACCCACTTGGTCCACCCCATCCCACTTCTCTCGAACCCGCTACCCCACTTGGTCCACCCCATCCCACTTCTCTCGAACCCGCTATGGCATCCTGGACTCATGAAGAGGAAATTGCTCTCGTCACAAGCGTCGTTGACGCTATGAAGGGTCGGCCACCGGGCCAAACAAAATATTGGGTGGAAGCATTCCAAGCCTACCGACATAACGTCGGTAACGACCGCCACAACCTCAACGCGTGCCAACATAAATGGCGCGAGCTACGGCCCAAGCTCGAGCGTTTCAAGGCTTACTACGAAGCCGTTCCCGGTGGCGAGTTAAGCCACGAGGATCGGGTGGCGGTGGCTAACATAGAGTTTCGAGGCAAGGAAAAAAATGCGTTCGACAAGATCGACCTTTTTGAATTTTTTTTAACGCTTTAGGTTTGTTATTTTGTAATTTTTAGGATTATGTAATGTTTTAAATTTTAATGAAGTTGTAGGTTTTTTTATAATTGTTGTGTGATTTTTTATAAATTTTTTTGTATTTTTTTTTTAATTACTCTGCCACGCGGTGCACCCAACCCAAGCCCCGCCATATCCCGCGGACACGTAACCAGGCGATGGGGCTCCCATTCCACGTGTCACCAAATGCCCCAACCCAAGCCCAACCCCCGCCCTGCCATACCCCACGGCCTAATAACACGTACCGTCACATATAGACTATTGGTATAAACGTAACCGTATAATAATATATTAACGGATAACAACAAAGCGAACATTTTCAAACCTGTTCATCTAATTATGGTATACCTATCATAATTACTTGCTGCCCTCCACACTATCTTGCGCCATATCCCAACCGGAGATCTAGCACTACTCTATTTATCCACACTATCCTGCGCCAAACCTCACCGGAGATCTAGCACCACTCACCGGAAATCTAGCACTACTCGCCGGAGATTCTCCGATGGACAAAACACGTACGGCAAGTCCGGTATATCCACGGAAATGGAGCAGCGAATCTGGCGCCACCACAACCACTGCCGTATCTTCGTCTCCGGCGATGTCTCCGGGGCGCTATCAACACAACCGTTCGTCTTCAAACTCCGGCATGTCAAACATCAAGAGGAATCAAAATGTTGCAGCTAAAGCCGCGGCTCAGCGGTTGGCTCAGGTTATGGCTTCTCAGGCTACCGACATTGACGCCGACGATGATGACGAGGACGATGACCTAGACTTCCGATTTGCTCCTCCGTCTATTAACCGGAGACCTCCGCTTAATGCGAACAAAGTTACAACCGCTAATGCTGCTAATAGACCTTCCGTTGTTCCATCAGTTGTGAATAGTAATAAGATCGCCGGATCTCCGTTACCTACGGTAGTTTCTGTTGGTTATTTGTGTTGATTTTGAGTTCTAGTTGACCATTTAGTGTATGTTGCCCTAGAGTTATCAGTTTGCATTGATTAGTTACATTATTAGTGAATAATATGATTTAATTGTTGTTTAATTAGAATCTATTAGATGAATCTAACAGTTAATGCTACATATAATGTGATATTTAGGTTAGTTGTGCTAGAGTTATCAGATGCATTCATTTGTTACACAATTAGTGAATAATATGCTGTAATTGTTGTTTAAATGTTTAATTAGTGTTTAATAGGGATCTATCAGATGAAACTAACAGTTATGATATAAGTAAAGTGATATTTACGTTAACGTTAATTTTAACTTCCAGTTGGCTGATTTAGTGTATGTTTCTCTAGAGTTATCAGCTGCATTGATTAGTTAGACATTAGTGGATCTCCCGTCGGAGGGGAGATCCACCCTACGCCCGGCTGACGTGCTAGTTTTTGGTTGGGAGGGCGGGAAACAGGCTTGTGTCGATCTCACAGGTGTATCCCCCCTAGCCGGGTTCCGGGAAAATGGGTTTGTGGCGGGGCAAGCGGTACTGAAAGCAGAGTCGAAGAAGGTGGAAAAGCACGCGAAAGCTTGTGAGGATAATCAGCATGCCTTTGTCCCCCTGGCGTTTCACACGTTCGGCTCCTTGGCGCCAGAGGCAGTTCGGTTCTTGTCTAGAGTTCAGCGTGTGGTCCACAACAACTTTTTCGACCCCTCAGGGGCGAGGCTTTGTTTTCAGTAGATTAGGGTTTTCTATTCAGAAAGGGATGGCGGCGCAGTTTGTTGCTCGTCTACCTGCGTAATTTGCTATGATGATTGGAATGAAAATAGCAGATTTTATAAAAAAAAAAATTAGTGTTTGATTGGACTCTATTAGATGAATCTAACAGTTTGTTACAAATAAGGTGATATATAGGTTGATGTTAATTTTAACTTTCAGTTGGCCGATTTAGTTTATGTTTGCCCTAGAGTTATCAGCTGGATTCTTTTGTTACACATTTAGTAAATGTTATACTCTAATTGTTTTTTTTTTAAATTGTTAATTTTGGCTCTATTAGATGAATCTAACAGTCTTTGCTACACGTAATGTGATGTTTAGGTTAATAATAGCTCATGTTTATTGTCACTGAAATTCTTTTGCCGGTTGGAATTTGGAAATTGGAATTTTGTCCTTTTTGATTAATAAGCATAACAAGCTGAATATTGTATGTTTTGTTTTGGTTAGCTAGCTAGGACCAGATCAGAGGAAACTCAGCCATCGCGGATTACATCCGCATTGAGTGGAGTGCCATCGAAATCAAATAGCATGC
This sequence comes from Helianthus tuberosus, assembly GCA_030545235.1. Classification (NCBI taxonomy): domain Eukaryota; kingdom Viridiplantae; phylum Streptophyta; class Magnoliopsida; order Asterales; family Asteraceae; genus Helianthus; species Helianthus tuberosus. The sequence continues at coordinate 13,045,152 of CM060397.1, forward strand.
TGCCATCGTTACCGCCAAGCAAAGCATCTTTGAGAACCCCAATGGCTATTCCTCCAATTGATCCTCCAAGCAAGAAACAAACAAACAAAAGGTAAAAGAGAAAACATAAAAGTTGCATCAGTTCAATTCTTCATGATTAATAAATTTATGTGACTGTTTGTATTTTGGCATAAATTTCAGGTTCCCTATGGAACTGGGTGAAAATAACTCGAAAAATGCAGATGGGCAAGAGGCTTCTGCACTTCGTGATGAAGTATGTAATAAGTTTCTCTTTTTAACTTGCTTTCTCTTTCCTGATCAGCACATGTGACCATATCTTGTGTGTTACATATTAGATATGTAAAAGTATGATGTTACTACTGATGAAGTATAATTATATATATTTATGATTTTTAAATTTTGCAATTTAATGCAGCTTGATATGCTACAAGAAGAGAATGAGAATGCCCTTGAGAAGGTAAGTTTGTAATCTATACAGTTACCCTGCTTTCACAGTACTATGTTTCACATAATTGCGATACCCTTGGTTTATATAATCTCTAATAAATGATAATCAATCTACTTGTGCAGCTTAGAATTGCTGAAGAAACTTGTCAAGATGCAGAGAAAAGGGTTAAGGAGCTTGAGAAGCAGGTCATATTCTTCTTATTTTCTGTTGTATATTGGTTTCTAAAATGATTAAAAACCGAAAAATGAAGGAAATCAGTATGAAAAAGGCACATTAATTCCTAACAACCATATTCTACAATTGTTTTCATATGTTCGACATATGTACTTGTGTAGGTATATATTTTTAACTTGATATCATTTAGTAAGATTGCAAGAGTTATGCATCTCATATGCTTCATGCCTTTACTTTATGGGCTTTAAATTCTTCCATAAGTACTCATTTGTATTTTTTTGTTTAGGTGGCTTCTCTTGGCGAAGGAATTTCGTTGGAAGCAAAATTGTTAAGCAGGTTAATATTTCTCCTACGAAAATGTATATTATATTATATATATATAAAGACAATCTATTCTAATTTTCTTTATTGTTGACTTGAATTTCCGATGTCTTGCAGGAAGGAAGCTGCATTGCGCCAAAGAGAGGTTGCTTAAATTATTAAACGTGTCTTATTTTGGTACTTTGTTTCTTCATGTTGTGTTCCGAAAAACTTGAGTCTCAATGCCCTTTTTAGTTAAAAGTCATTGGCTTCCAACAGACAAATATATTTGCTTCTTACTAGTTACTATTTATTTATATAGAAGACATAAGTACTTCTACTGTGACAGGCTGCACTTAAAGAGGCCAAAAAGGCTAAAGACGGAGTAAATGAAGAAGTTTTATCGCTCCGGTCAGAAGTCAAGGTGAATCTTGCCGCTATATTGCTCTTGTGAATTGTGATATAGTAGTATATGCATAACTTTTAAACACCGAAAGTCGCATTGATTTGACTTCTTAAGCGAAAGTCGCAAATTGGTTAACGCTTTTCGTATGGAACAGAAAGCAAAAGATGAGGCTGCAGCTGTTGTGGACCAACTTCAAGGAATCGAGTCTGAAGTCAAAGCTTTTCACTCAATGACACAGAGAATGGTTTTAACTCAGAGTGAGATGGTATGTTATTTTAATTTTTAAATGTATCCTATTTTTCTGGTATTTTTCCATTATATTTTATTTTAAAATTGCAGGAGGAAGTAGTACTAAAGCGTTGTTGGCTCGCACGATACTGGGGTTTAGCTGTTCGCCATGGTAGTTTATGCTACATAACTGTTTTGTACTTTTCTTTTCACAGTAAATGTCTTTTTTTTCTTGTTATTTTCTCATGTTTATTTGCAATTTGTTTCGTAGGTATTTGTGCTGATGTTGCAGTTTCTAAGCATGAGTATTGGTCGTCTTTGGCACCTCTTCCCTTCGAAGTTGTTGTTTCATCTGGGCAAAAGGCAAAAGAAGAATGCTGGGATAAAGGCTAGTAATTTCTCAATCAAAATGGGCGGGCCGGTAACGGGTCATCTTTTAGTGTGGTTTGTATAGGGCCGGGTCAGATTAAAATGACCTGCAAACACTATTCCGTATACAATTATTATAAATGATTACTTCGTTAATTATGATTCTGAAAACAACATTATTAGAATATTAATCTAAAGAGTAAAGTACACAGATGGTCCCTGTGGTTGACCAAAATTTTGGATTTAGTCCCTAGTTTTTTAAAAGTACACAGATGGTCCCTATGGTTTACGTATTTAATCCCCAACTTTTGCAAAAAGTACACAGATGGTCCCTGTGGATTACACTTTGTAATGCATTTAGTCCCCAACGTTTAGTGACTAAATGTGTTACAAAGTGCATACCACAAGGACTATCCATGTACTTTTGTAAAAAGTTGGGGACTAAATGCGTTACAAAGGGCAAACCACAGGGACCATCTGCGCACTTTTAGAAAGCTAGGGACCAAATTCAAAATTTTGGTTAACCACAGAGATCATCCGTGTACTATAATCTAAATCTTTGGATGAAAATGATTTAAGAGGTTGTGTGCATTAAATTGGACTTTGTTGACTGACAACGTGTTTGACCCGTTCCCATTATAGCTAAATTTTGCCCATTTGACTTGTTTGAGATAAATGCAGATCTTCACATTCATAAGTAAACGGGTCAATATTTAACAGGTGATGGTAATCAGGAAAGGAGGAGTAAGCTTGTGCAGGACTTAAATGATCTAACAAGCGAAGGGAATATTGAGAGTATGCTTACCGTTGAAATGGGTTTGAAGGAGCTTGCATGCTTAAAGGTTTTTTTTAATAATATATAATTTCATCTTCTACAATGATGCTGGAATGTTTTGCTATTAGTCTAAAAATAGGTGACAAGATGGATGGGTGACAACCGACAATGGGTCGTGACTCATGTCGGGTTGGGTTGACACTAATTTTAATAAGAGTATAGTACACGGATGATCCTTGTGGTCTACCAAAATTTTGGATGTGGTCCCTAGATTTCTAAAAGTACACAGATAGTCCCCGTGGTTTACACTTTGTAACGTATTTAGTCCCAAACTTTTGCAAAAAGTACATGGATTGGTCCCTATGGTTTGCACTTTATAACACATTTAGTCCCAACTTTTTCAAAAAGCACATGGATGGTCCCTGTGATTTGTACTTTGTAACGCATTTAGTCCCTAACTTGGACATGTTAAAACCTTTAGATTTGTTGGCTGGGGACTAAATGCGTCACAAATTGCAAACCACAGGGACTATCCGTGTACTTTTAGAAAAGCTAGGGACCAAATCCAAAATTTTGGTAATCCACAGGGACCATTCGTGTACTTTACTCTTGTAATAATTAACGAGTTATGGATGTAAAACCAATTATTACAGTAATAATCTAAATCTTTGCATAAAAACGATTTAGGTAGTTGTATGCATTGAAAATACACTTCGGGCAACTTTCAACCCATTTGACCGGTTCCCCTTTTGACCCATTTTAAATTAAACGCAACCCAAATCAACCCGTTCATAAATAAGTGGATTGAAACTTGAAATTATCTCATACTGTGCTTGTATAGGTTGAAGACGGGATCGTGCAGGCACTGGCCCAATTGCGGCGTATGAACTTGGCTCGACAAACTATGTCAGGTAATTTTCCCATGCGAACCTTTAAGTATGATCTTATTGTTTGCAAGTCTGTTATAAATCATATACATCTGTATGTATATTGATTCTTTTCAAGATCTAATCAATCTGCTTTGTGCAGATGCTAAGTCTTCAGGTGACCCAAAGTTTATGGAGGCATTTGGTAAGTTGCATTTTATTTGATATTGTTCAAGTTAGGACTAGGACTGTAAACGAACCGAATGTTCATGAACTGTTCGTGAACTTGTTCGGCGGGAAGTTCGTTTATTTAATAAACGAATGAACATGAACACAATTTTTTTGTTCGTTTAATTAAACGAACGAACATGAACACATGTTTTGTTCGTTCATTTATGTTCGTGAACATCCGCTTATGTTTGTTCATTTGTGTTCATTTATGTTCGTTCATTTACATATGTATATGTTTGTTCGTCAATGTTTGTTTCATTTTAAATACATAAGTGGTTATGTTTGTATAAGTATTAAACATAAAAAGAACTTCCTAACTACTTATATAAATATAACTAATTGGTAATTGGGCACTCTAGTAATAAAAATGGATTTCCAATGAAATTTATCGTAATTAATCACTAATTTATATAAAAAATTACTTTATGTTCGTTTATGTTTAGTAAATTATGTTCATCTTGTTCGTTTATGTTTGTTTTTCAATTATGTTCATTTTTGTTGCTTATTGTTTTTTAAATTATGTTCCTTTAAGTTTATTTATATTCATTTATGTTCGTGAACTGTTCGTTTAGGTTTTAAACAAACAAACAAACATAAACGAACACGAACATGCCTATTTTTTAATAAATGAACATCAACAAAAAAAACATGTTTGATTATATGTTCGTGTTCGTGTTCGGTTAAGTTAAATAACGTTCGTGTTCGTTTGGTTCATTTACATGCCTAGTTCAAGTTAAATATATGTATTATTGCTCTATCTGTATGAAAATCTAGAAACGTGTGATAGATGATATGTATATTTGTTGCAGAGTTGAGCCCGGAGGAGTCTGAAGACGTTCTTTTCAAAGAGGTATGATTATCGCTAGTAGCCGATATGAGTTCTAGTTATTAACTCTCGACCTTTTTCTCTTATCACTTTTTTTTAGTTCTTACTTTATTTGCATGTTATTAACAGGCATGGCTTACTTATTTTTTAATTCTTACTTTATTTGCATGTTATTAACAGGCATGGCTTACTTATTTTTGGAGTAGAGCAAAAAGGCTTGGTATTGAGGTGGAAACCGCAAAGGCACGTCTTGAATTTTGGATTAGCCGAAGCGCACATTCTCCAACTTCACATGACGCTGTTGACGGTAACTGTCCAGTATATGTATTATTTATTGTAGAACCCTGATTGGTACAGGTGGCAATTTCGACCCATTTATATATATGCTAAAAGATTTATAACTAAAACAGTAAAATGCCATTTCATCTTTGAGGTTTGGCCAGTTTTGCGACTTTAGTCCAAAGGTTTGTTTTTCCGCATTTGGATCCAAATAGTTTGAAATCTTGCCATTTTCATCTGACTCGTTAACTCCATCCATTTTTCTCCATTAAGTCAGGGGTATTTCTGTCTTTTTTGTTAACTTAAAGGGCAATTCGGACTTTTTCACTTTATTTAAATAGACCGAATACCCCTAAAAAAAGACCGAATTGCCCTTCAAGTTAACAAAAAAGACGGAAATACCTCTGACCTAACAGAGAAAAATGGATGGAGTTAACAAGCCTGATGAAAATGGCAGGATCTTAAACCTTTTGGATCCAGATGCGGAAAAACAAATCTTTGGATGAAAGTCGCAAAACTGACCAAACCTCAGGGACGAAAATGGAATTTTACTCTTAACTAAAAATAAAACACCTTAGATGGGTCAAGTGAGTTGGACAGGTAAGTCATTCGAAATGTTAACGAAAAAAGTGATGACACGTGACTAAATGACTTTGTAGTTGAGCAAGGGTTAATGGAGCTAAGAAAAATGGGCATCGAGCATCGTCTATGGGAAGCATCAAGGCAAGGAAGTTGATCCACCAATGCACAATAACACTTGCTACAAATTGTCAACATTGGACCTCATGATACTTGGTTAATTCCCGAGTTTTTCCCACTTTATGAGTTGGCAACACGGTTTTCAGTCTCTTAACATCACAGTTTAATATGTATGTTATGTTCTTGAATCCTCTCGAGCCAACTTCAGTAAATTTTATATCTGCCATAATATAGTAAGAGTCATGTATTTGAGTTGATATAAGTTGGTTTTGCGATTGGCGGGTGTGTGTTCTGCCATTCTTGAGGTAGAGGTAGCAAATGGGTGCATCGGGTGACGGGGTTCAAATGAGTTCGGGTTTGGGTCAACACTTGGTACTGAGTTGAAACAAGTAGGTGTGGGTTGGATGCTTGGATGTTTATGTGAAGGTTGTTAATATAATGATTGCTGCTACTACAACCATTTTGAATTATTATGCTTATTATACTTGTATTTTTGAAACATCAAGTGGAAGATATAATACAATATGTGAAAGTTAATTATTTGATCCTGTTGCCATTTTGGTGTCGGACTGTCGGTCTTGTTTTGGTTCCAAGGGGTGATCTGAAACTACAACAGGGGGGTGAACCTCCATTTTCAGGCAGTTGAACTCTAGTGCTAATATCGGTTTTGAAAGCATCACTGACATGCCCATTTCTCTCTTCTTTAAACATTCATTCAACTCCTCATTTTCGGTATCAATCCAGCCTAATGATCCCGAAACTCTCGCTGGCGATGTAGGTTTCATCCTGCCCAACAAGACATTTATAAGAGGCACAACAAACGGGTCAGGTCATTATATGTAAATAAAGGGTAAAAGCGTAAAATAACACAAGCAATTTCGTTACTCGAGCTCAACCTGAAACTCTGAAAGGCTACTATAAACAAGTGATTTCGAGCCAGTAGTCTGGTAACATGAGGTTTGGCTTGACTCGACTACATTATGCCGGTTTTCATACAAATTGTTTAAAACTGACATGAAAACAAACCTGCACTCAATCTGGCAAGTGTACTTAAGAAGCTGAGGTACATGCTCTGTGCGGCCACTACAGTTTTATAGCAACAATAAAACACGATAACTTAAGTTTACATAGTTCCGAATATTTGTAGAAAGTATGAAACTGAAAAATAAAAACAAGAAGCAGACCTATAGCCAGGAAGTGACATCTTAACTGTCGGGCCGAAAGCCATCCACTTCAATGGATTCATCTTCAAAACTATAACATATATTAGCATGATCATATTACTTGGAGAAAGAATGGAACTATCGGGTCGGGTCAATTTGCATAAAAAACAACTCGAGTATGATGTCAGTCCACATACTAGGAGGCTGGAGTCGAATATCATAGAGGCTCGTTGTTACAGGACCATCGTTTTCAGCTACGTGAATCATTTGGGATTCCACCTTCGAAAAAGTGGCAACTTGACTTGGAATACCGAATTCCTGAGAATATATGATCAAGCGTATGGTTGGATCAAACGCTAAAGTCGTATAACTTATAAGCATAACTTACAAGCTAGAAACAACTTGTTAATTTCAACATGTCATCTAAAAGACATCAAACTAGGGGTGTGAATTTCTGACACAACACGAACCTTAACACGAAATTTGCGGGTTTAGGTTTAGTCTAAACAGGTTCGGGTCTGTTTCAGGTTGAATCAGCGAACCTGTTTAGCTAAACGGGTCGGGTTCGGGTCAACCTGGTCGGGTTGACGGGTCCCGTTTAACCCATTTATATTATATTATATTTTTTTCCAATACGTTTTATGTCATAATTAAATTAATTTGGGTGTGTATTTTATGCATAATTATAACTTAAAAAAAGAGATTGACATAAAGTTTTATAATTAAAATGCAATTGTATTATATGCATTTGTGTTTTTTGTAGTAAAATTTTAATTTTAATATATTAATTTGTGAAAAAAATATTTAAAAATTTGAAAATTCAGGTTGAACGGGTCATGTTTGGGTCAACCCGCTAATATTATGGCCGTTTCCGGGTTCATATGTATGACAAGATTTTCGGGTTCGGGTCGGGTTGGACCCGCGAACCCGACCCGTTTAGCACCCCTACATCAAACTCGGCTTGATCCTACGTTGAAGTACCTTTCTTCCATGCATGCACGCGTTGTCATTGTTCACATAAACACTTGCTGCCCATCTGAAACTCAAAGAAACATAAAGAGCCAGTGATGCAAGTTTGAGTCAAGTGGTCAAAATAGCTATTGGGTGTCGTCCCGTTTTCCCCAGTTTTCTCTGTATGACACGTCAGCGTCACATCAGCTTAGTCCGTTTTTCCCCAGATTTCCCCAAAACCGATGTGTTTTAATTTAATTTAAACTTTAAAACAATTTATATATTTAAATGTTTTAAATAGAAATTAAAATAAATGATATATAAACAAAAACTAAATCAAGTTTCGATATATTTTTGTTATGAATTAAAATAAAAGATGTGTTTTATATATAAATTAAAATAAAAGATACATAAACAAAAGAATAAACCAAATTTCAATATATGTTAGTTATGAATTAAAATAAAAGATGTTTTAAATATAAATTAAAAAAAAAAAAACCATTAACACAAATACAATACATACACACACTTGAAAAAATGAAGAAAAAAAAACATTGTCACAAGCTGAATAAAACATGGTCACAAGCCGGGCTTCACCGAGCCTTCCCCAGCTCCCACACCCGATAGCCTTAAGTGACGATTAAACTCACGCATGAGACGTTGGCATTCGCGTGGTACGGACGATTCCTGCTATTGTCACAAGCTGAATAAAACATGGTCAACTTTCTTAATTAGTTATAAATTAAGAGGATAATTTGACAGTTGAAATAAGAAAATAACCTCATCAAAGGGTCCAAATGGGCTCTCAGTGTAGTTTGCAAGATAAAACCCTCCTGCTGTGTACCTGCAGTGTGTGTGCATATTCATATTACAATAATAAAACCATAAATGCATTTTTTTTATTTGAAAAAATAAATAAATAATTAAAAAGGTACCCAAAAGTTTCAACTAATTTGAACTCTTTAGGAATGATAGCTCTAGCAACTTCTGCTTTCACAAGATGAAACTGGTATAGGGCACTGCAAGTATATTCTTACCAAATCATATTTTTGAAACTTTATAGTATATTGGTAGAAAGATTAGTATATTGTTCATATTTTGAAGAAAATAATAATAATAATAATGATCTAATAGAGTTTTTGAATATTAGGATTAAACTTGCCTGCCTTTAAAAATCCAAGGAGGTTTACCAGCATATCCTGAACAACAATTGGTTTGCATAATCTCCATACCTTTCATGTTTTACAAGTTAACAGTAATGTGTACACACACACACACACATATATATATATATATATATATATATATATATATATATATATATATAGAGAGAGAGAGAGAGAGAGAGAGAGAAGACAGTACAAGAAAACAAACTAAGCTTTGTTTTAATTATCTTTATCATAATTATCATAATCTTATAAATTATGTTGATTGTATGTAAATAGTTGATCATATGCATATTAAATTAACTTAAAAGGGTTTTTAATATTCTATATTCTGGAACATAAAATAATCATATTTGTAATTCCTCATATTACTTTTCTGGATTGATAACAATATTTCACAAAATATAGAAAGATTAGCTCAGGCCGAAAAAGGTGATAGTTCTAGGACAATAGTTATAACGTGTTGCATCAATGAAGTTAATGAAGGAAACATTAGTATGGTCAGAAAAATCTGGCAAGCCTAACTTTTAATATAAGAGTATCATAGGAAGGACAGTTTATGGCAAACTAATATAGGAAGGATTTGAACCTCCACCTTTCGGATAGAGGTGAGACACCTTACCACAACACCATGTCCCTTTGGGACATTGTAACTGTTAATGAGACGTATGTTTTATATTTATCACTAAAATACGTCCAATTCTTCGAAATAGAAGGCAAACGAGCAACAACCTAGGCCACTAGCCTTTTTTGAATAGGAAAACTAAGTCTATTAAAAACTACATTCGTAGATTTTGGGGTTATAACATTACTATGCACAACCTGTTGGTCTCGACTAACTAGCTCCACAACGGTTGTTATTTGAAGATATGTTTTGATATCCTAGGCTTCTAAGAGAAAGAGAGAAAGATGTCGAGAGAAAGAGAGGTTGGACAAAGGCGGTTGTTCTCCGTCGGTGACACCTTCATGATTCCATCGTCCCCTTGACCGTTTGAAGATTTACATATTAGGGTTACACCAAATTTAGGGTCAAATTTCACTGTCTGATTGCTGCAACAAAGGTTTGATTATTTTATAATAAAGTTATTAAACATTAATATCAAGTAATTTGTTTTGAAGTTCAAGTACTTTCCCTACATGGTGAACAGGAGTTGCTTTGATAATGAGCAGGAGTTCATTATCTGCTAATTTTCATGTTTGATAGCTCAGTAAAAATATTTTTGTAGTTCAATATGTTTTTCTGCTATTTTTTTGGTGTAGTTGTGTGCAGTTCTATGTTTTTTACTCTTATATCGGGATATGTCTTTAGAGTTGGGGGTCTCACCGGAAGTAGTTTTTCTATCCCCTATGATATAGCTAAGGTGTGCCTATATCCCACCCTCCCGAAAGTCTACTAATATATTTCATGGCTATGTGTGGGATTAACTAGGTAAGGTTGATGTTGTTGATGATAATACAGTTAAAGTATGTTCCTGTTAATCTCTTAACAACCTTGATTTAAAACGTGCTCTTCATGCGTACATGCGTGTCACGCATGATACAATGCTGAAAACGCATCAAGTATAGTTTTGTGCTACTATTCCCTGGTGTGATATTGAGGCGACGAATATCACATGATGCGTCTATTTTGTTACACGCAATATGAACTAGATCGGATTGTGCGTAGATTTTTGAGCTGTAGGTAAGACTTTGCTTCTTCGAAATATTAAGGAGGTGTTGAGTTGAAGGTTCATGTTGAGTTGCAGGTAAGAAAATAAGAAAGGAAAAGAAAAAAAAGACGGTGAGATCTGATCTGTGTAAAGAGAGGGTAAACTCGGGCCAAACGAACCGGTAGGATTGGATTAAGAACAAGGCTATGCCGTTAATAACTTTATTAAAATTTAGGGGGTAAAAATGCTAGTTAAAAAAAAAAAAAAAACTAACAAAAGTTGAGAGAGGGGGGAATGGTAAGAACCAAAACCTTGATGGTAAAAAAAATTCTTGTGAGAAGGTTAAAAATGCCACTCAAAAGGAGTAAATTACAAACATGCTATAAAGAAGAAAATGTTATATATGTGAATGATTAACATACTTGTAATGTAATTAAAAGGAAAATAAAGGGGATAGTAGATACTGTAGCACCATGATGTGTTTTAATATAAAATATAAATATAAATATAAATATAAATATAAATATAAATATAAATATAAATATAAATATAAATATAAATATAAATATAATATAATATAATATAATATAATATAATATAATATAATATAATATAATATAATATAATATAATATAATATGTGGTAATAAAATTGTGGAGTACATTATTTTTTCTGATTTTTTTTTTGTTTTTTACCCCATCTCATCCTTTTAGTGACTTTTATTTGGTTTATTTTTTAGGGTTATTGGATTTTAATAATCCTAAGTTTCAGCAGTTGGCCGATAATAATCCCAACTTTAAAAATTCCCTCCAATAATCTCACCTTGTAAAAGTTTGGCCGCCATTGATCCTTTTCTAACATAGGTGCACTTAAATCAATTAAGGAGTCTCTAGGTGTAATTGAATCTATTGAGAAGACCAAATTCTTATATGTTTGAAAAGGATCAATGGCGGCCAAACTTTTACAAGTTGGGATTATTAGAGGGAATTTTTAAAGTTGGGATTATTATCGGCCAACTGCTGAAACTTAGGATTATTAAAATCCAATAGCCCATTTTTTTATTATTTAGTTTATTTATTTGTTTCCTTTGATTGTGAGCTTAATTTGTTAGCATTAAGTTGTTTGTATGCTATGCTTTTGTGTTAAAGTATTAGGAATATAGGAATTATTACGTATAATTATTTTTTAGTATTTATTTTAATAACAAAACACATTGCATACATGACGCGTGCACATCATGCAATGGGTTTGGGACCAAAAAGAGTCACAACGTATCGCTCCTTTTAAATCCAAGCTACCAACTACATTGTGGTATATGCTTTGGAAGCCAGAACAACAAATTATTTAGTCCCAAACTATGGGAAAATTTGACAGAATAGTAACCAACTTTCTCATATGTTCCACTGAAGTTAGTCAAAACTATTTAATTTGTTCCACCGGAGAAGAAGACCGGACTCTAGGAAAAAGGCTTGACCGGAGTTAGGGGAAGAGCTAGGGTAAGTAGAAAGTCATATTTTATTAATTTGTTTTCACTAAAATAATCCATGCCACTATAAATTTTTCACATGAGCATTAAAATTGAAAGAAAAAAATGAAGAAACATAACGTGTTATCAAGTAGTAACCGGTTAACCTGGTAATTGCACATGAATGAAATAGGAAACGAAAGTTGAGTGACTTTAGGAAAAAAAAAAATGACTTTAGTGAAACAGATGTATAACTTGGTTACCATTCTATAAAGTTACCCCTTTTTTTGAACGGCTAATTTCTTTAGTCTTCTGTCGTCTGTGGGACTCGAACCCAAGACCTTCCCCTTCCCAACCTAGGTGTTTTTAAAGGTTTTGTCTTTGCCAATGGACCACCATCCCATTGGTAGAGAGAGAGAGAGAGAGAGAGAGAGAGAGAGAGAGAGAGAGAGAGAAGGCCTTTACCACTTAGGGTGAGAGGGGTGCTCCCCTCGACTCCCTTCACCGGAGCCAATGAAATTCGCCCATGTCAACTCCTCAAACACTTAATCACAAGGGGTGGTTTCACCCAAACAAATTAAAAAAAAGAGTAAACTGCCATTTTGGTCCCTGTGGTTTGGCCAGTTTTGCCACTTTAGTCCAAATCTCAAACTTATTACATCCAGGGCCCTGTGGTTTGCATTTTGTTGCCATTTTAGTCCAAATTTCAAATTTGACCAGATTTCCCTGTTGCAACCTCCTATTTTGTCTTTTAGTTCAGGGGTATTTTAGTCATTTTGCTTTTCATTTAACATTTTCTTAATTCAAAAATTAATATATATATATATATATATATATATATATATATTAATATACACACATACATATACAATCTATATAACCCTCGATCTCTCTCTCTCTCACTAAAACAACACAGATCCACACACACACACTCTCTCTCTCTCTCTCTCAGTTCTCTCTCTCTCTACACCATTCACCACCGTCATCACCACAAATCACCACCGTTCACCACCGCCATACACACTCTCTCTCTCTCAGTTCTCTCTCTCTACACCGTTCACCACCGCCATACACACTCTCTCTCTCAGTTCTCTCTCTCTCTCTCTACACAGATCTCTCCTCCATAGGGGATTTTCGTCAAACAGATTTCGTCAAACAATCGGTTTCGTCAAATCCCCTCCACTTTCGTCAAGACACAAGTTTTCTTTGGAATCGGAGAAAGAACAGAGGTTGCTGATGTGTATCGAAGAGGGACTGTAGAGAGAATTTGTTGAATTTCAGTTTTGATGTTATGTTTAGGGTTATGTGGAGAAGATGAAGTTTGGGGATTTTGATTGTTGATGTGTGTATCGATGAGAATGAAGAAGACAGAAATGAACTCTGTTGCTGCACACAAGTGTTTAAGTGACAGGGAATGAAATTGGGGTTGCTGTTGCTGGTTATCGAAGAGATAAGTAGAGAAGGGTTGTTGAGGATGGTGGTTCTTGATGGATGGTGGTTCTTGATTTTCTAGGTTTTGTTTCACTAACTGTGAATATATGTGGTTGAATAAAAGAGTTGTTGATGATGTTTTGATGATGTTCTTGATATGGGTTTTGATGATTTTCTGATGATGTTTGGGTTTTGATGATGTTCTTGATCTGGGTTTTGATGATGATGTTTAGAGTGGCGGTGGTGGTGGTGCTATAGAGAGAGAGAGAGGGAGGAGGTGGCGGTGGTGTTCTGACAGTGGTGGTGGTGTTGGACGACGGCAGTGGCGGTGATGGTGGTGCTTGGAGAGAGAAAGAAAGAGAGAGTGATGGTGGTGTTGTCGATGATGATGATGATGAACATCTGCATATCAAGATGAGATGCAGATTTTTTAATGTGTTGAATAATCTGGACTAATGTATTAAATGAAAACATAAATGACCAAAATACCCCTGCACTAAAGGACAAAATAGGCAGCTCTCAATAGTCAAAAAGGGGTTTTTTTGGATTTTGGACTAAAATGGCAACAAAATGCAAACCACAGGGCCCTGGATGTAATAAGTTTGAGATTTGGACTAAAGTGGCAAAACTGGCCAAACCACAGGGACCAAAATGGCAGTTTAAAAAAAAAGGAAAATTGTGATTGGTTTTCATGTGTAGCAACATCAAAGAAACAATTCCTCTCAAGCGGTGACAAGTCCCTGATTTCAAGCATGCCGCGCGGTGAGGGAAGGGCCTGCGGCGGTACTGTCGTGCGAGGAAAACCTTCCCCGCACCCACCCCGTTCACCCTTTCATTGTATATAAAGTTACCCCTTTTAACTTTATTAAAGTTGTTGGCTTCTTGGTTTGAGAAATATAGGCACGTGAAGAAATAGCAAGGGACCAGTAAAGAAATCATTAGGCTATTTTGTTTGGCAGTTTGCATTTGCATTAAAGTTGTTGTCTTCTTGGTTTGAAAAATATAGGCACGTGGAGAAATAGCAAGTGACAAATAAAGAAATTATTTGCATAGATTTAGGCTACATTTGCATAGATTAGGCTACATTTGCATTAGGCTACACGGTATGGGGTCGTCCCCCTACCGTCCCGGTCCGTCGCCGGTTTGAACACCGTGCCGCCACCCCCGTCGCCGTCCAGTCATCGTCCTCTCCGTCGGTATTCCGACGTTCAGGACGGAGCAAAACAATGGGTCCCCCCTCCGTCGCCGGTTTGAACACCGTGCCGCCCCCTCCGTCTTCATCCCGTCGCCGGCTTCAGCTCTGGCACCATACCGTGTAGCCTTAAAGTAGTACTTTGTTTGGCAGCTGCATTTGCATAGGTTAGGTTTGCTATTTTTGGTTAATTGAAAGGGTGTACCTATTTGCATACCTATTTGCCTACTGGCACACCAAAAATGTGTTTTTTGTCCTATATGCACACCCTGCAGTGTCGAGCTGTGGCCAAAGCGCGGCGTTTTGGTCTGGCCAACCAGACAAAGACTGACGGGTGTCTGACGGGTCTGTTGACCGGACCAAAACGCCGAGCTTTGGCCGCGTTTTGGTCCTGCCAACCAGACAAAAGACTGACACCCGGTCTGGTTGACAGGACCAAAACGCGGCCAAAGCTCAGCGTTTTGGTTCGGTCAACAGATCCGTCAGACACCCGTCAGTCTTTGTCTGGTTGACCGGACTAAAACGCTGCGCTTTGACCATAGCTCGACACTGCAGGGTATGCACATAGAACAAAAAACACTTTTTTGGGTTGGCTATCTACACACTTGGTGTGTAGATAGTTTGAGCCAATTGAAATGCTAACTCATAAGGGCATACGGAGTGGGCGGCAAAGGGGATCGGCAAACCGAGTTCGCCGCTCGGGAACACCGCCGCCTACCCCCCTTTGCCGTGCGGTTTCATTGATGATCGGTGTTTCATTGCCGATCGGGGAGAGAGAGGGAAGGAGAGAGAGGGGTGTGTGTGGTGGGGTCCATGTCATCTCAACCAATCACATCTTTTTCCTTTTTTTTTAAATAGTTTACCAATTTATGAAGTGTCTAACCATTGCCAACACTTTTGAGCATAGTTTAAACACTTTTCATTGAATGACATGGCACACTCTCATTGGTCGATTTTGAAGTTTACCACTTTCAAGTGTCTAACCACTCCCTACACCCTAAGTTAGTCTCTGTAAAACCGTAACAAAACATTTTTTTTGTTTTTATATGTTACTACACATATATATATATAGGGCAAGGCTACATAGGAAACCCTATCTATATGAAAAACCCTAGAAAACCCAACCTCCCGACATTTTTTTTTTTTTTTGAAAAAATTAACACATGTAATATACATGTTTTTAAGAGTTTTGGGCCAAAAAAATCAAAAAAGCGCCGAAGGGATCTTTTAAAAAAAAAAAAAAATTTCAGCAATTTCTGTCTTTTGTAGCTAACACATGTTAGGCAACCGGACATGGCTGAAATTTGTTTATTTTTTTTAAAAATATCCCTTCGGCGCTTTTTTGTTTTTTTTGGCCCAAGACACTCTAAAACATGTATATTACATGTGTTATTTTTTTCAAAGAAAAAAAATGTCGGGAAGTTGGGTAAAAAT
Source organism: Helianthus tuberosus (assembly GCA_030545235.1). Taxonomy (NCBI): domain Eukaryota; kingdom Viridiplantae; phylum Streptophyta; class Magnoliopsida; order Asterales; family Asteraceae; genus Helianthus; species Helianthus tuberosus. Next base: position 13,061,204 of record CM060397.1, read on the forward strand.
GGGGGGAGATTTGGGTTTCCAGAGTTTTCTACCTAAATGAGGGTTTTTTGTCTAGCCTTGCCTTATATATATATATCTCATATGTGTAAATTCGTAAACTACATATATGTAACTCGTTTCATGCTCAATGACCAGGCCTATTTGGTGGACAATCGGTAGATGGATTCAAATGGTTGGTTTGGATAGCTGCAACTCGGTCAGAGAAGTTCTAGTAATGGCAGAAAACACATCAGATAGAAAGAAGAGGAGAAAGGCGGCTAAATGTGTAATACTAGCAACATTATGGAAAGTGTGGAAATACATAAATGAGAGGATCTTCAAAGGGACCTTCACACCTATCATCAAGATTATAGAAGATATAAAAGAGAGCACGTATACATGGCTGAGACACATAGCAAGGCTGGAGAATCTGAAGTTCGAAGACTAGAGCAGTGGTGGGATAAATGTTATAGATTGAATGTAGCAGCAGCCTGTCTTTTTGTTTTGTTACCTTGTACACTTTGGGTTGTCAAGCTTCTGGCTAGAGTAATTATAAGATGGCTCCCTTTTCTGTTAAAAAAAACATATATGTAACTTGTAAATTTATATATAATTTTTCAATCTTTATTTTTTGTCTACAATACTGACATTATAACTATAAAGAAAGTGAAAAGTAAAAATATATTAAAATATCAATTTGTTGGTAGTAGTTTTCTTAGTTTTTTTTAGTTTTTAGTAATTTTCTAACGAACTTAACCCTATATAATCATAGAATCTAATCATATTTCTTGCTTAAAGTAAATGTCATCTTTGTTTGTAGCCGATTATACTATATCCATATTAAAAATGAGAAGATTGAACACTATTTGCCTTTTTATTTTCCAAAACTAGTTTGTCTATATATGTGTTTTAACTGAACCAATTAACAAAAAAAATGTCGTGGTGGCTGAGCATGGCCACCCTAACTCAAACATCCTTGGTAGGATTCTTAGCCATGTTGGTTTAATCCTCTTATTCTTTATTTCTTTAATATTTTCTTTGTTGTTTTTTTTCTTTTTATTTTGCTTATAGTTATTATTATTATTAACGTTATTTTTTACCGTTGCGTTTACATTTAACTTTTGTTAAAAATTGGTCTGTCCCTTGCGGCGTATTATCGAATTTCCTATGCATAACGAACTGAATGATACCGACCGAGTTACCGTTGCATCGCGCAGTGAAACATGGAAAATTGTTTCCCACCGCGAAGCGTGGGCTTCATTTTTAACTCTAGTTGGTATAAATTATAATGAGTAAATTATGTTTTTGGCCCCTGTGGTTATATCACTTTTACTATATTAGCCCATAATAAGAATTTTTAGCATATCTGCCCCTATGGTCTCTATAACTAACCATTTTGGCCCCTAAGTCTAGAGATCATGGGGGTCAAAATGGTTAGTTATAGAGACCATGGGGGCCAAAATGGTTACTTATAGAGACCATGGGGGCAGATATGTTAAAAATTCTTATTTTGGGCTAATATAGTAAAAGTGATATAACCATAGGGGCCAAAAACGTAATTTACTCAATTATAATAATAACTAATTAGAAAAAAAAAACAATTTTAGCATTAACACTAGGATTTATAATACTAACTAATTAGAAAAAAAAAACAATTTTAGTATTAACACTAGGATTATTGTGGAGTATGCTTGTTAACATCTAGGAAGAAAACTCTTTTTTTTTTTAAATCAGTAAAACACATCTTTATTGAATATATAAAGACATCATCATACACACTCATAAATCATCATCATCATCATCATACTCAGTAAATCCCACCAATAGCAAAGCTAAGGTAGGGTCTAAGGATGGTAAGATATAGACAGCCTTACCTCTACCCTGTAAGAATAGAGAGGCTTCTTCCAGTGAGACCCCGGGCTTGATAGTAGTTTTGCATCAAGCCTTGGACATAAGACACATAACACTCAACAATCAGGACAAAGGTCGATTAGTGCATGTGTCACACCCCAAAATCCACAAGCGGAGTATCACCGCAGGGAGCGTGACTAACCAGGATCAAGCCACCAATCATATTGAACAATATAAATAAATAAATAAAATCAAAACCAAACAATTTAATTGGTGTCAAAACAACTTAACAAATTCTAAGCTATCAGCGAAAGCATTAAGTTCAAAACCCAAAATTATAAATTTAAAGTGCATAAGTTTATCATGAACACACAACGGTCCATGTTCCACAACGACTCCTCCCGTGCAAGCTCCTGCTAAGTACTTAACGACCTGCAAGGTATGTAACAACGAATCAACAACAAAGTTGAGCGAGTTCACAGTTGGTTGTCCATCTTAATATTGTTCCAAAAACCATAAGTTATTTCGAAAACCACGAGTTACCCAGTTCCTTGTTTCCCAAACCATAACCAGTGGGGGCTACCCCATGTTGTAAACCACTAGACTCGTTTCCATATCGACTACTGACTAGAGTCATGTTTATGTGTCCTGCGTCAATGTCTATCATCATTGACTAAGTGCCCAAGTACATTAGTCTACTCTCGTCCTCTGCGGCACGGTGTGAGGCTTGTCAGAACTAATAGCGCTATTTAACTAATGACCCGTTCGCCAATGGCCCGGCGATTAAGTCGATAAAAATGAGGGACTTCATGATAGAGTTTTGTCTAGTAAGTTATCTGTTGTCATCCTTCCTACGGAGGATGGAGGTACGTATTCTACCCAAGGAGAATACGCAGGATTTCATGTTGTCATCCTTCCCATGGAGGATGGAGGTACATATCCTACCCAAGGAGAATATTCAAGTTTCATTTTAGTTCCTTAACCCATTCCCAAACCACCGGGAATCCCATGCCTTGTAGAAAGTGTGAACTCACCTTAGATTAGCTCGGCAGATAAATAGAAGGTCACTTGAGCTAATTGGGGTCAACCACGTCCTATCATGGTTATTATACAGGTCAGGTCTAGGTTCAAGTAACACACATACGTTTCACACATAACTGACAGTTCATGTACACAAAAGGATCATGGCATACACATAGTATCATGGCAACTGACTAAACAATACTTAGCACGTTAAACGGTAACATTCAAGTTCACATGTAAGGCCCAATTGTGCGATTTCTAGTGATTGGGCTATTGATGATGTGCGAGCCCAATAGTCTTGTGCGAGTCTACCTTGTACAGCCCAATGGGTGCCCGGCCCACAATCAAGGATTGTGCGATCCATCCTTGATTGTGCGTTTCGGGTTGTGCGATCAAACCATTACCCAGCCCAAATAAAACGTGCGGCCCAATAACATCAAACTGTCCCATTACTTGTGCGGCCCAAGCATGTTGTGCGATCGACACTGATTTGTGTGATCCACAACATGTTGTGCGGTCATGCATAAAAGGTTTGTACAGTGTGCTTTAATGATGGTACTATATGCAAATCCAAGCTTGTGCGACTGACTTGTGCGATCAGGAACTTGTGCGTTTTGGCTTGTGCGACTGGGCTTGTGCGATCGGTTATGTGTTTTCCTTAAATCATGCAATCAGTTTCAATTCCCTTAAAATCGGCAACTTCCAAGATTATTATAACAACCCTTCCAAATTATTTTCGACATCCCTAATATGTTTAAAATGTCCCTATACGTCTTAAAATACACCCCGTGTGCGAAAACCGAGCCCAAAATACCTGATATAATTAAAAATCAAATAAAAACAAGATCCAGTTCTCGCTCGCGGGCCACGAACGTGTTGACTGTGATCTACGCGGGCCGCGACAGTTGGTCACCAGGGCGAGCCCCCAGGCTGCCACATGTCACCATTCGTGTCGAGACTAGTGGGATGACCAGGCCAAGCTTGGGCCTACCCACCCTAGTTCGCGGGCCGCGAAGCCCATGATTTAAGCTTACGCGGGGCGCGACAAAAGTCGAAAAGTCACTATAAATAGAGGCCTTCAGCCTCAGTTCCAACTCGCTCATTTCCTAGATCTCTCTCATAATATTCTGAATAGTATAAGCTATATTCGGGCATTATAACCCCCTAAATAACGAAGTTCTGCCCCGTTGTAAGTATCATAACCCCCGGTTACGTATTAGATACGCTGCCCGATTGATCCAGGGTTCCGTAACGGCTGTCGTGGTTCTGCCCGACGTAGTCGTTGGAATACCGTCTCGGGGAGGGTATTGCTAATGTAAATATTGGGTTATTATACTAACGCGTGTGCATTTGTGTAATTAATAGATAATCACCAGGAAATCCTAAAGGAAAACCCTAAGACAGCAATGTGAGTAATCTCCTTTTTGCAAACTGTTTTTACAAAACCTCAATTAATTTATAATATATTAAACAATGATTGAGTATTTGTATTCTACAATTATCGTCGGTATGTTAGGGTTTTGTATACAAAATTTGTTACTACATTGTGAGTAGTAACATGACCACAAGTCGGGTTGACAGTACCGTGGGTGGTAATTAAAGTAGATGGAAACAAATGTAATTGCGAGATCGCCCTCAATACTGTAGACTGGTTTTACCTATTTTGACTAAACTGGGATTCACTCACCAGTATTTCCCACTGACAAAATGTTTTTAAACGCGTTTCAGGTAACAAAATGTGAAAGACAAATAGAAGCCAGTTGGACAGCACTGAAGGCTTGGAAAAGTGGCTATAAAAGTTACCTAAATAAAGAGATGTTTTTATTTGAATAAAATAGGGTTTATCCCTATGAAAATGTGTGTACTTGAAACTTGGGATTTTCCCATGCGTTTAATGTTATAAAAGCGTGGTATTTTACTCTAATAAAATATTTCCTAACTACGGTCCTGATGTAAATTCCGCTGCCAAAAATGATAAACACCCGATACCACCGAGACTGGCCGCAACCGCCTGTTCCCGGGTAATCAGGGGACGGGGGTTGCGACAGAAGGTGGTATCAGAGCTAAGCCACTGATTCAGCCACATAAGTGTTCTGCTGACACCAAAGTATTATTTAGTGTGTTAGGAAATTATTTATGGAACTACGTACATTATTGTTGTGTGTTATTTGACTATTTGTTAGTTTACAGTATGAGCGACCAAGGACCTTCGGATGCTTACCGTCAGTTGTCCAGCTCACCTAGGGACGAAGGCACCTCTTCACAGCCATCCCTCTCAGGGTATTCGGCTGACAACGAAGATGGGATATTCGTGTTCAAGGCCCAATCTGAAGAGCCATTCCCTCCCAAGAAGAGAGGATGGTTCAGCAGAGGAGCGCATGAACGTAGGAAAAGGATGAAAAAGTTACAACAGCAGCGAACCTTAGCAGCCGTTAAGAGAGAAACAGATGCCCACACTCAGGATATGCTCAATAGGAGTCTAGCAAATTTTCATATCTTAACAACTACGGCTGCAGACCCTAATCTAGAGCAACTCATAGCACCCCAGCCCTTACCACTATTTCCCGCACAGCCAATGGAAATTGAAGCCAACCCAGAAAACCAAATCCCAATGCTTGACATTGACCCAGCTGAGATACCTAGGATACCAGCACCCTATCCCTCTGACCCAGACTATGACCCATGGTTTGACGACCACAGAGACTACCAGCTACTTTACCCAATAGAGGAGCCCATGCAAGATCTAGTAGGACCCTGCCCAGATCTTGACCCTCTAGACCCCTATTACGATAATGACCAATACATCCGGGAGATTCTAGAGAATCCATACCCTCAGGAAGAACAGATGCCCCAGTTCCCAGACCTAGTACCAGCCCCTGCACCACCAATGAGCACTGAAAATGTGCAAGAACTCTGAACCTTTGGTGAAGAGATTTTAGAAGGAAGTGAGAGAATGAGGCAGATAGGGGAACGACTCGTCTGGAAATGTGACGAGCGTAATATGGAGTTCTGGATGAACCCATACCAGTAATAGTAATAATAAGTATAATAATAAAATAATATATAATAGGTGTGTATGATTAAAAAAAATCTAGACAATAGCTATGGATGCATAATAGTATTGTAATTTTATATTTCAGTTTCGGTTTGTATTAGACGCATAATATAAAATAGAGTAAGTCGCAATGTTCGACGATTTTGATCAATATGCGTGTTACGTGACCGTTTGCATTAAATATTATTTTGTGATATTAATATGTGGTAAATGTTTAAAATCCAGATGGACAACGAAGTGAACCAGGAAAACCAGAATAACGATAACCAGAATAACAATAACAATGGAAACCAAGTGGATAACAGTGCCATCCAACACATAGTGGCACAAGGAATTATAGATGCAATGCCATATATTATCCAAACGGTTAGGGAAGCTGATAATAAAAGTAATCATGGCAGTAAACAACCTATTGAACCAGAACACAGTGTAAAAAATGGACCCATACTTCAAGTGCCCATTCCCAAAAGAAGAAGAACCATGTCTCATGGTTGTTCTTATAAAGAATTCTGGTCTTGTAAACCAATAGAATTCTCGGGCAATGAAGGAGCCATTGCAGCCTTACGTTGGATAGAAAAGACTGAGGCAGTCTTAAAAATAAGCAAGTGCGTGGAAGAGGATAAGATAATGTTTGCTTCCAATCTGTTTAAGAACTCAGCTTTAGAATGGTGGAACACTATCCTCCAGTCTAGAGGAAGTGATAGGATTTACAATATGGAATGGGAGGAATTTAAGAACATAGTGGAAAGGAAATTCTGCCCTCCCAATGAAAAAGAACAGATAGCAAATAAGTTCTTAAATCTTAGAATGACTAGAGTGGATAGTAAGGGTTACACTACGTTATTCTTTGAATATGCTAGAATAGTACCGACCCTTGCATCACCTGAACCAGTATTAATCTCCCGTTACATCTGGGGATTAATCAGTGAAATTGGGCATGTAGTAAAGGCAGCTAGGCCTCAAACCATAGAAGAAGCTGTAGAACTAGCAAATACCTTGACTGATGAATTAGGGCATACACGAGAGGAAGACCAGAGAAGGAACCTAGCTCAAAGGCTTACCCAAGAATTTCGTTATGGAAATTCCAACCGTGGGAAAAATATAGGTTCTACCTCTGCACCTTATTGTAAGGCCTGCAAGAAGAAGCATTCAGGAAGATGCTCCACTTACTGTAATTTCTGCAAGCTACCAGGACACAAAGAAGAGGATTGTAGGAAGAAACCTAATAATGGGATGTGCTTCAACTGTGGAGAAAAGGGTCACATCAAGCCGAACTGTCCAAAACTAGCTCCAGCCATGAACAACAAGACTACTAAAAATGCTAGAGCATTTGTTCTAACCGCAGAAGAAACCAAGATGATTCCGGACGTGATAGCCGATACGTTTTTAGTTAATGATGTTTTTGCTAAAGTATTATTTGACTCTGGTGCGAACCAAAGTTTTATTAATACTTCATTTTGCAAACTTCTCAATCAACCATTAACTAAAATTCCACAAGAATGTCTAGTAGAGACAGCCAATGGGGAAACCATTAAGATTTCTAAAATCTTGCAGGGAGCAAGAATAGAATTTTTAAATCAAAAGTTCATTGCAAACCTTTATCCAATGAATCTGGCAGGATTTGATGTGGTATTAGGAATGGATTGGTTAGTAGCCAATAAAGCCAGTATTCTATGTGATCAAAAGTCAATCCAAGTAAATTCACCAAGAGGTGAAAAGATCATGATTAAAGGAGATAAGCCATCTAGATCCACAAAATTCATCTCTGTAATGAAAATAGCAAGTTATGTAAGAAAAGGATCATTAGTGTATTTGATTTCTATAATCATTAACACTAAAGGAAAAGAACTAAAAGATATTCCTGTAGTATCTCAGTTTCCAGATGTGTTTCTCGAAGAATTACCAGGACTACCGCCAGACAGAGAAGTCGAATTCAGAATCCACCTGCTACCAGGGACAGCACCAATTGCCAAATCACCATATCGCTTGGCACCAGCAGAAATGCAAGAATTAAAGAAGCAATTAGACGAATTGTTGAAAAAAGGATTCATACAACCAAGTTCATCGCCGTGGGGAGCACCGATCTTATTCGTTAAGAAGAAAGACGGATCGATGCGTATGTGCATTGATTACCGTGAATTGAACAAAGTCACGATTAAAATTCGGTATCCATTACCAAGAATCGATGATCTGTTCGATCAATTACAAGGAGCTTGATTTTTCTCTAAAATCGATTTGCACTCAGGATATCATCAATTAAAAGTACAGGAAGAGGACATTCCTAAGACCGCTTTCAGAACAAGGTATGGCCATTATGAATTTACAGTCATGCCATTTGGTTTAACCAATGCCCCAGCTGCATTTATGGACATGATGAACCGAATATGTAAGCCATATTTGGATAAATTCATAATTGTCTTCATAGATGATATTCTCATTTACTCTAAGAATAAAGAGGAACACGCAGCGCATCTGCATGCACTTCTAAGTTTATTGAGGAAAGAAAAGCTTTATGCGAAGTTTTCTAAGTGCGAGTTTTGGTTAGAACAGGTACAGTTTCTTGAACATTTAGTCAACCATGAAGGAATCCATGTAGATCCCACCAAGATCGAGGCAATTACCAAATGGAAAACTCCTGAGTCACCAACTGAGGTTAGAAGTTTCTTGGGATTGGCCGGTTATTATAGGAGATTTATTCGAGATTTTTCTAGAATAGCCATTCCCCTAACTAAGCTAACCTGTAAATATGTTAAGTTTGAATGGGGACCAAAACAAGAAGAAGCCTTTAGAATTCTTAAGCAAGGACTAACCAACGCACCCATACTAGCATTACCAGAAGGAACTGAAGATTTTGTAATCTATTGTGACGCTTCTAAGTTAGGTTATGGATGTGTGTTGATGCAACGTTAAAAGGTTATAGCTTACGCATCTAGACAACTTAAGAATCATGAAGAAAATTATTCAACCCGTGATCTAGAACTAGGAGCCATAATTTTTGCTCTGAAAATTTGGAGACATTACCTTTACGGTAGTAAATTTACTGTCTTCACTGATCATATGAGTTTAAGGTATGTTTTCGGGAAAAAGGAGTTGAATATGAGACAAAGACGCTGGATGGAAATTCTTAGTGATTATGATTGTAATATCCAGTATCATGCAGGAAAGGCTAACGTAGTAGCCGATGCTTTAAGTCGAAAATATCATGAAAAGCCAAAAAGAGTACGTTCTCTTAAATTAAATCTACAAGTAGATTTAAATGAACAGATCAAGAAAGCACAAGAATCAATGATCAAGGATGATACTGAAAAGTTAAAAGGAATGATTAAGGAATTAGAACAGAGAACAGATGGAATTTGGAGATTCCATAAGAAAAGGATGTGGATACCTAAATTAGGAAATCTACGCCATCGAATATTAGAAGAAGCCCATAAGTCTAAGTACACGATGCATCCTGGAAGTGATAAGATGTATCAGGACTTAAGAAAGAATTTTTGGTGGATAGGAATGAAGAAATATATAGTAGCTTATGTTTCTAAGTGTTTAACCTGTTCACAGGTCAAAGCTGAACATCAGAAACCCTCAGGATTGCTGCAACAGTTGGAAATACCGATTTGGAAATGAGAATTGATAACAATGGATTTTGTTACCAAGTTACCCAAAACAAGAAAAGGTAATGATACAATCTGGGTGATTGTAGACATGCTAACTAAGTCAGCTCATTTCCTACCAATGAATGAAACTTTCAGTATGGAACAATTAGCTAAGTTATATGTAAATGAAATTGTTTCATTACATGGAATTCCTTTATCAATTGTTTCTGATAGGGATAGCCGTTTTACCTTTCATTTTTGGACAAGTTTCCAAAAAGCAATGGGAACCAAGCTAAATCTAAGCACCGCTTACCATCCTCAAACAGACGGACAAAGCGAAAGGACAATTCAGACAATGGAAGATATGCTTAGAGCTTGTGTAATTGATTTCAGAGGTAATTGGGATGATCACTTACCATTAATAGAATTTTCTTACAATAACAGCTATCACGCAAGTATCAATGCTGCACCATTCGAAGCACTTTATGGACGAAAATGCCGAACCCCAGTCTGTTGGGCAGAAATTGGAGAAAAGCAACTATCCGGACCTGAGATAGTGCAAGAAACAACCGAAAAGATTATTCAAGTCAAGGAACGACTGAAAGCAACACGCGATCGACAAAAGAGTTATGCTGATAACAGACGGAAACCGTTAGAATTTCAAGTAGGAGACAAGGTATTATTAAAAGTCTCTCCTTGGAAAGGTGTAGGATCGTTTTGTGACCCAAACGAGTCAATCAGAAGAGTTCTCGGTCTAATCAGAGGCGGAATTCATTGATTAGACTTAGTAACAGCTTGATTCACTCTTAATTGTCTTGTTTTATTGATTTGACAAAGATTACAATCAGTGGACACGTCGGCAGCACTTCGGTACCGGAATCATGAACCTTTCAAATGAATAAGCAACAAGGGTATTTATAGGAGTGTGATTTCGCACGGAATAACATCTTTCTATTTCGTGCGAAATAGCCAATGGTTATTTCGTACGAAATAGCTCTTTGCTATTTCGTGCGAAATAGCTCAATCACACCCAAACCCTGTTTTCTCGTACAACGTGCCCTGATCTAACATTTCTATTACAAGACTCGATACAAGACGAAGTCGACAGACGTATGCACCAACAGACTCCCCCTCGGATGTTGACGAAGTCTTCGGTGTCGAGTCTTCACAATCTTCAGCCTTGATCAGTCTTTGGGCTTCTAAATCTCAATCTATCTCTTCACATTCTCTTTCAGACTCCCCTTTGCAAGCAGACTCCTCCTTAAGTTGTGTCGGGATCGTAGTCTGGCTTTCACAGGTTCACAGGATCGAAACCTGGCTCAATTTCTGCTCAGGAATCGAAGTCTGGATAACCTGCACATCCTCTACCCAAAACATAAGATTCACAAATTAAAATTTAACACATTAAATCTCTGTTCACCACTTGTAGAAAAACAATCAATCAAAAGAATGATTTTACAATGTTAATCTCTGATGACCATTTGTATGAAAATCATTTTTATTTTCTAAACAATTTCTCCCAAACCATTTGTTCATCTTGCTTAGCACTTGGAATTTTGAAAATTAGCTCTTCAACATCAGTTGTCGAAAATCTTTTTGACTTTTTCAAAATTTATGCTAAAACACTCCGAAAATCTTTTTGGATTATGAATTCACAGAAATGCAGTAAAGAAATATATACAAACAATATTTTTGTGAGTTTGTGTAAGAGGATCATATCAGTTTATGACAAGTCACAAGTACCGTTGAGCTTAGTTACCCATTAAGAATTAAACACTTCACTTAGATTGTCGATATACTGATCCACTTAAATTTTCACACAAATTTCAACTGATTCAGGATATGAATTAGGTGTTTTAAGAACTTAAACTCATTCATGTGTCCCATCTCTTGAATATACTCCCGTATCCAGATCCCAATATTCAGTCTTACAGGTGAATATACCTAGATGACATCTGTAAGGGGTAAATTGCGAAACCTTGAGAGCTCAATTTTTCTTTGCAGAGATGAAGGTTCGACTTTTGGTGTGTCCCCCTTGGGGATCTTCTTTACAACAGCACTTGACTTTATCTTTTTGATTTTGTGTCAATTTTTATGCTGAGGGTGTGCTTTTATTTCAAGCAAGCAAAAAGTATTATACGGGGACTAGGCCATTGCTTCCGCAAAATCAGAAGTCCCGGGATAATACCCCAGATATCACTGAGTATAAAGACCTAGTATCTCAGAAAGAGGGATCTTTCAAACAAGATTTCGGGGGTTACCCATATATCCAAGTAGTGTTCCCCACAAATCAAGTAAGTTATGATTTATGTTTATATCCCGAACAAGTCTACTAAATGTATAAAAACCTATCGGCATATCATCAGTGAGACCGTTTAATGCTATTAAATCATTACATATCTTTAGCATACTGTAACTGTCTACTGATGTACTATCATTTCCTCTTTTTCACAACAAAACTCATTTTTGATTTTATCATGTTTTTGAACTTTTAAAATTTTCTAATGTTTTTGGATTTTCAAGAGGAAATTTCTTACTCCCCCTAAAATTTAAAATCATTTAAAGGAAATTTGAAAACAAACTGTACACATAAACTGACAAACTGATTCGAATTGCTTCAATTCGCCATCCACTTGGCATAAACAATCAGAACTCCCCCTCACAACAAACTATTTTCCCATTTAGATTTCAAAACATTTAAGTTTGTTTTAATCAAATGGTTTTTCCGGAAAATTAGTTTTGTTGAAATCAATTGTAGGTTAGGGGATATCATCACATTGTACATCTACCACTTGTATGAGAGTTACATCAAGTTCAAGTTAATGACCTTGATTAACCACTTGTAGGTTCTCTTTATCAACCATAAACACTTGTAAATTAAAATATAACAATTTTCAAGAAAACTACCACTTGTAGGTCGAAATTTCACTTTCGTGAATTTCTCAAGAAAGATGTCGATTCCTGCTCCACGCTTACCAACCTGGGAGCTCATGCAAGTCAGGATTTTAAGCAAAGAATACATCCACCCAAGCCTGACCAGCCTTGGGTGTAACCTGCTCACTTTCACCAGGTTTTGAAACATATCTTTTGGATTCGTAAAATTCTTTTACGCCCTTGGCCTTACCATTGACCATTTTTCCAAAAATATGTTTGACCTTTCCATTGAAGGTTTTATCAACATCAAATTCTTTCTTCTCCGAATAGAATTGATCTGAAATCTCAATCTTACCAACTTTTAACTTCAAATTTTCTTTCGACAATGGCGGAAAATTTTCATCGTTCATCTCAGGAACGGAATCTTCAACATGTTTCTCAACAAATGACTCCTCTGATTTTATGGAATCAGATTCATTGTCAGAACTACTCTCTGTTTTAACAACCCATTTCTGTTTGTTCAAATCGACTTTTCTTTTGTAAAAACGTTTTGAAACATCACCAGTTTCAAAAGTTGAATTTTTTAACTCTTTGAATTTTTCAACACATTTTTCTTTCATTTTAGAGTTAGAAGAAACTCCCTGTTTTGTGTTGTTGGACATTGGGCAATTCCAAGCAATGTGTCCAACTTCTTGACATTTGAAACAAGTTCTTCTGTCAACTCTTGGAATAAACTTCTTCATATACTTCTTCCTTTCAGCAAGAAACTCTTGGTTTGATTGTCTCCAGAATGGTTTCTTCTGTTCTTCCTCACAATTTGTTCCTGAAACAAATTTAGTTTTTGATTGATAAGTTTTCTCATTTTTATAATTTTCAGGTGGAACAAAACCCAAACCCTTCTTTTTGAAATTACTGTTATGGTTTGGTTTCTTTTGAAAACCAGAACTGTAACCCATTTTCTTGTTCAATCTTTGTTGAACTCTTGAGGTGTATTTCTTAGGTTTTTCAGAAAGATTTACATCTTTTATTTCAGAAATATCAATTTCTGTCAATTTGAAAACCTGTTTGATCATTTCAGTTTTGACACTTCTTATTGGAAATTCCTCATCAGAATATAATTTGTTCGAATCATTCAAAGTATATGCCACTTTGATTCGTTCATCATTCAAATTATTTTTCGACATCAGAAATTCTTTATTGTAGACCCGTTTAACCGGTGAACTCGGACTCTTGTCTAACCAACTCGAACTTTCAGATTTAGACTCCGACTTTGACTCTTCATCCATACCCAACACCTGATCGACCACTTTCTTTACTAACTCAGACTCATGATCAGTGTCAGACGCTGTGAATGTGACATCAATGTTGTCTGGTAACTCATCAATGGTTTCAGACTTTAACTTTATGTTCACTGCCTTTTTTAGACGCTCCTCATTTGGTTTTCTGGGGGAATAACTTTCATAGATCGGAGGCGGACACTTGTTATACTTGACACTTTGTTTCTTACCAGTATCTGTTCCTTCTGTCTTTTGTTCTTGAAATGCTTCAAGACCTGCAACAGTAGGATAAACTCTGTCAATCAAATAATCACAAGTTGTATAACTCAACAGTAATCGTTTGATTCTTTCACTTTCAATCTTTTCAAGTTCCAGATCTTGCTTCAGTTTTGCACAATCTTCAATATACTCATTGATGACCTTCTGCTTTGTCATTAATGTTGAGCTCATCTTTGTCATAGCAGCCTCAACTTCTGAATTTGTCTTTTTCAGATCAGTCACCGTTTTGTTCAGTACATCATAAGATTCCTTCACATACTTCACATCAGACAATAAATTTTCTTTTATCTTTTCTAATTCACTAATCTTCTTATCTTTTTCGTTACAATCTTTGCAAGATTCCAAACATTTCTGACAAGGTTTAGTAACTTCAATGATCTTTTCAACTTCAACAATTTTTTCAACTTCGATGATTTTCTCAACTTCAACGATCTTTTCAACTATCTTCTCAACCACTTTCTCTGCAACCGTTTCTTCATCAAAAACTATTTTTACTTCATGCTCTTCACATTCAACCTTCTCTGTCAAATTTTCTTCAACTTCTGCTTTTTCATCTTCCAACTTTGCCTTTCCTTCAGCAATCCTTCTTGCTTCCAATTCTCTCTTCAATCTAGCTGCCTTCTTCTCATTCAATATCTCGACTTTATCTGCAAAAAACAAATTAAAACTATCAGGATCTAGACCTTTTCTAGCTCTATTAATATATTCTTCTTCATCATTGGTATCTACATCACTTCCAAAGTCTGGAAAAATTGGTATTCTTTTCGGACTAGATTTGACTTCTTTTTCTTCCAGAATTTTAGCAACAAGACCTGAACCGGGTGGAATGTATTTATCCCAACTAAATCCTTCTGCCACTTTTTCATCATCTTGATGAATAAGATAAGCTTTCTTCTTTCCGTCATCAATTGCACTGGATGATGATGGTTGTTGAGCAATCTGATGAAAAATGGATTTCTGATAATAATCATTCTTTTCTTGTCTTCCGGTTGCTTCTTTGTTTTTACACTCTCGTTTAAAATGTCTCTTTTCTCTGCAACGAAAACAAGTAACCTTTGATTTGTCAAATCCTATCGGGGATTTAGACATCTCACTAAACTCATTTCTACCAGTGATTTGTTGAAATTTTTCTGCTCTTCTTACAGCACTGGCCAAACACCACTTAACATCCATCAACTCAAGTACTTCAGCATCTATTTGGTCATAATCCTCTTTGGTGAGCATCGGGTTTCCAATTCGTCCGCCAACCAAGCTATCATATGACTCTAACATAGCAACCAGTGACGCCATGTGTTGCTTGGCTATTTCTGGAGAAAATTTTTGACCATTTTGAATGTTCAAGGTAACATTGCATTGAAGATTCGTTGAATTCTGTTGTTGAGGATTTGGTGTTGTGAGATTCGGATCAAAACTCGAATATGATGATGAATAACCTCCACTCTGAGTTGTAGTGCTAACATTTGATCCAGAAGAACCATCAGCACTAAAAGCACTCTTGATCTTTGGACTTGGAGTAGTTTCAAATTTATTTCCTCGATAGTATAAACTAACATCTTGTTGCGCATTTGGATTACTCATGATAGCCGTTTTCTGAATGTCCAATTCATGTTCTTCAATCTTTTGAATGAACTTTGCCAAGTTCATATTTTCTAATTTTCTCAGGTGTTTTAAGATCAACAAATATGTTCCCCATTTGTTCTGCGGTAACGCATCAGCTAACTTATCAACCCATTCATCGTCGTCTTTCTTTATTTCCAATCTTCCCATTTCCAAAACTAGATGACAATATCTATCAATGGTCATTTTTGTTGTTTCACCTTCCAAAGCCACAAACATATCAAATGATTTCTTTAATAAAGCCTTTTTGTTCTTTATCATATCAGCGCTTCCCTTGAACTTTTGAATCAACGCATTCCAAATTGACCTTGCAGTACCCGAATGTTGAAGCAAAACAAAGATATCTTCTTTAACTGCTTGTTGGAGAATGCTGATCATCATTTTTTCACTTGTGTATTTCAATTTTTCACCATCTGAATAGTCACTAAATGCTTTTTCAAGCCCACGTTCATTTTTTGGTTTCTCATAATCTACCTCTAACGAACACCATGCATCAAACTTATAAGCTTGCACCCAGTTTTCAAACCGATTTTGCCAACCTCTAAAATCTTCAATGTACATAAGCTTCGGTGGTTTTTGATAAGTTCCCGTCTCATTCTCACTGTAAAGAGTTTCAGCAGCAGTAACTGGAGCAACTGGTGTAGCAAACGCATTGTAAAATTCCTCTTCCATGTTTCGATAACCTGATTCACAAATTCACAAAGTTCAAAAAACAACGAAAGTTCACACGAAATGAGAATACACACGAAATAACACACTGATACGAAATCAGTTTGGTGCGAAATAATATTTCAAACGAGATCAACTTTCATACGAAATACCAATTTCAAACGAAATAGATGACGATTTCGTACGAAATGAAGTTCACACTGTATATTTCGTGCGAAATGAAACTCAAGAAGATGATTTCGTGCGAAATAGATTCCACAGAGGTGATTTCGTACGAAATGAGATTTTAAAACTTGATTTCGTGCGAAATGATATCACAATTTCACACGAAATAGCCTATTTCGCGCGGAATGCTGCTGACGTCATCTTATCCGAAAATATTTTCAAGCGAAATGACCAATTTTACCAGTTTTAGATCGAATATAGGTCCAATTCTTTCAAGGATTCGTTAAAACACAGTTTCGCTTATAATGAGTGAAATTCAAGTCATTTTGACCGTCAAATTTTGTTTAATTTTGAAAAGAAGGTGTAGAAGATAGAAATTTTGATGAAATCAAGCTGATTTGGCAAGAACTCTTCCTCCTGAGCTCTGATACCACTTGTAGGATCGTTTTGTGACCCAAACGAGTCAATCAGAAGAGTTCTCGGTCTAATCAGAGGCGGAATTCATTGATTAGACTTAGTAACAGCTTGATTCACTCTTAATTGTCTTGTTTTATTGATTTGACAAAGATTACAATCAGTGGACACGTCGGCAGCACTTCGGTACCGGAATCATGAACCTTTCAAATGAATCAGCAACAAGGGTATTTATAGGAGTGTGATTTCGCACGGAATAACATCTTGCTATTTCGTGCGAAATAGCTCAATCACACCCAAACCCTATTTTCTCGTACAACGTGCCCTGATCTAACATTTCTATTACAAGACTCGATACAAGACGAAGTCAACAGACGTATGCACCAATAAAAGGAGTGGTAAGATTCATCAAAAGGGGAAAGCTAAGCCCCATGTATATTGGACCATTTAAGATTATTAGAAGAATAGGACCTGTAGCTTATCAGCCACAACTGCCAGAGGAAATGGCAGGAATACATGATGTATTTCATGTATCTAATCTCAAGAAATGCCTAGCCGATGAATCGTTAGTCGTGCCTCTTAAGGATATAGAGGTAAATGAAAAGTTAAAATTTGTAGAAAAGCCACTACAAATTGAAGAGAGGAAAGTCAAAAATCTCAAACACAAGAGATTATTTCTGGTCAAAGTGAAATGGGATTCCAAGAGAGGACCAGAATACACACGGGAGCTTGTATCAGAGATGCAAAGGAAATATCCACACTTATTTCAGTAGACCTCGAGGACGAGTTCTAAAACAAGGTAGGGAGGATATAACAACCCTTCCAAATTCTTTTCGACATCCCTAATATGTTTAAAATGTCCCTATACGTTTTAAAATACACCCCGTGTGCGAAAACCAAGCCCAAAATACCTGATATAATTAAAAATCAAATAAAAACAAGATCCAGTTCTCGCTCGCGGGCCGCGAACGTGTTGACTGTGATCTACGCGGGCCGCGACAGTTGGTCACCAGGGCGAGCCCCCAGGCTACCACATGTCACCATTCGTGTCGAGACTAGTGGGATGACCAGGCCAAGCTAGGGCCTACCCACCCTAGTTCGCGGACCGCGAAGCCCATGATTTAAGCTTACGCGGGGCGCAACAAAAGTCGAAAATAGAGGCCTTCAGCCTCAGTTCCAACTCGCTCATTTCCTCGATCTCTCTCTCAATATTCTGAATAGTATAAGCTATATTCGGGCATAATAACCCCCTAAATAACGAAGTTCTGCCCCGTTGTAAGTATCATAACCCCCGGTTATATAACAACCCTCCAAAATATTTTTCGACACCCCTATTATATTTTAAAATATCCCAACACGTCCTAAAATACACCATGTATACGAAAACAGGTCCCGGATACCTTTATTTTTATTAAAATTAAATAAAAACAAAATTTAATAGGCTGTCGCGGGGCGTGAAGCCTTTGGCTAGATCCATCGCGGGCCGCGACGGCTGGAGATCAGGACGCACCCTAGGGCGCCACGTGTCAGGACGCGTGTGGAGGCTACGATTTGAATCAGCCAAGCTAGGGCCTATCCTAGCTGGCCTCGCGGGCCGCGAAGCCCTTGGCCGAGTTCTACGCGGGGCGCGACAAGGTCCGAATCAGGCACTATATATAGAGGCCATCGGTCTTCAGTCCCAACTCGTACCACAACTTCTTTCTCTCTCGAAAATTTACATAGTATAAGCTATTCTCGGGCATAATACCCCCCTAAATAACGAAGTTCTGCCCCATTGTAAGTATCATAACCTCGGTTACGTATTAGATACGCCGCCAGATTGACCCAGGGTTCCGTAACGGCTGTCGTGGTTCTGCCCGACGTAGTCGTTGGAATGCCGTCTCGGGGAGGGTATTACTAATGTAAATATTGGGTTATTATACTAACGCGTGTGCATTTGTGTAATTAATAGATAATCACCAGCAATCCTAAAGGAAAACCTTAAGACAGCAATGTGAGTAATCCATCTTTTTGTGTAAACCTTTTTGTGAGTAATTTCCTTTTTACCAACTGTTTTTACAAAACCTTAAATATTTTACAATGTGATTAGCAGTGATTGAGTCTTTGTAATTCTTCAATTACTGCCGGTATGTTGGGGTTTTGTGTCACGGCCCCCGACCCGGTTTAACCCGTTTCAGGAGCCGCGGGACAGAAATCCCGTGGTATTTATTTAATTGAGTTTAACAACGGAAGTTTATCATCAGGATCTTTTTAAAGCTAAAATTTTTCCCTTTTATTTTATTTCACAACTTGGGATAAAACCCCGGTAATTTACAATACTATGATTTCACGGAGAAATCTTTATTTTACAAAACATATTTCTTTATTTTATAATGAGCCACTTTCTTAAGCTTGTAGTGCTCCACAGCACCTTTCCTGAATCACAACAGATCACCTGAAACATGTTTGAAAAAGGTTTTGTCAGCGGGAAATACTGAGTGAATCATTCTATTTAATAAAACAGACTTGTTTGTTATAATTTACAGTATTAAGGTTGATTACATTGTTTCTATATCAAACCAACTACCCACGGTATTTGTCACTCGACCGGATCTGTGACTATGGTCATATCCCCCATTGGCTGCCCCAATGGTGACGATTATCAAGTAATGTATACAAAACCCCACATACCGGCTGTAACTTGGTGATTACCTAAACTTAATTACTGTAATTATAACTTTAAAAATAAACATGCTTTTGTAAATAAATTTGATAAAAAGAGAATGACTCACTTTGCAGATTTAACACGGATAGAGTCTAGTTTATGGATTAGCCTTGTTAACCTAATTTAAATAACAATGCACACAAAACTGGGTTAGTAATCAATACAGCATTTACGATAACTCACGAGATCAAACCCTCACAACGAATGACAAAGTGCGATACTTAAACATCCATCGAATTAACGACGAATGACAAAGCATAACCCTAATGTGGGCAGCACTTAAACATCCATTGGATATATTGATCGATCGGACAATGAATCGTAATAGCGATCGAGTTATTACCCTGTTTTGCGGCAGCAATTAGTGATTCGTGTGTGTTGTAATAGTAAAAAGACTATAACTCAGCGTATATTTTGAATTTGTTCGTCGTTCAAGTGTCCAATTTCAATTGCCAATGTCCACTATTTATACATGATTTTTGACCCCCCCCCCCCTCGCGTGACACGAGGGGTCCTGCCCTAGGCTTCGCGTGACGCGAGGCCTCCTATTCTACCATAGGGTAGCTACGTGCATGGGTAGGCTTGCTGAGTCGACAGTTTCATAAAATTCAAATTTGACAGAGAGTTATATGGATAATCGTAACTAGGATTTTACCCCCCTGAGTTTTAGGGGCCCTAACCCTGATTCTGAAAATTCTGAAAATTTTAGGGTTTGTGTAGAATCACTTGGGTGTCTCAATTAGGGTTTCCTTTTGGATAAACTAATACAATAAATAGGAAATTTTGATACGAGTTGTTACATTCTCCCCACCTTAATAAAAATCTCGTCCTCGAGATTTACTGAAATAAATGAGGATACTTTCGCTTCATTTCTGATTCCAGCTCCCAAGTGTATTCAGCTCCTCTCTTTGAATTCCACTTGACTTTAACTAGAACTAGTCGCTTGTGCTTGAGAAATTTCACCTTTCGATCTTCTATCTGAAGAGGTTTTTCTACAAATTTTAATTTTTTGTTTACCTCTATATCTTGGAGAGGTACTACCAAAGATTCATCTGATAGACATTTCTTGAGATTGGATACATGAAATACATCATGTACTCCAGCTAGTTCTTCGGGTAGTTGTAAACGATAAGCAACTGGTCCTATACGTTGGATTACTAAAAATGGTCCTACGTATCTGGGACTTAGCTTTCCTTTCTTACCGAATCTAACAACTCCTTTCCAAGGTGAAACTTTCAACAATACTCTGTCTCCAACTTGGAATTCTAACGGCTTGCATCTATTGTCTGCATAACTTTTCTGGCGATCTCGAGCCGTCTTCAGCCTTTCTTTGATTTGAGTAATCTTGTCGGTTGTCTCTTGCACTATTTCAGGACCTGACAATTGACTTTCTCATATTTCTGCCCAACAAACTGGAGTTCTGCATTTTCTTCCATACAATGCTTCGAATGGGGCAGTTTCAATACTTTAATGATAACTATTGTTATAGGAGAATTCGATCAGAGGTAAGTGATCATCCCAATTTCCACCAAAATCTATTACACATGCTCGTAGCATGTCTTCTAGAGTTTGGATCGTCCTTTCACTTTGCCCGTCTGTTTGAGGATGATATGCAGTGCTTAAGTTTAGTCGAGTTCCCATTGCTTCTTGGAAACTTTTCCAGAAATGAGAAGTGAAATGACTATCTCTATCTGATACAATGGAGAGTGGAACTCCATGTAGAGATACGACTTTATCTACATACAACTTTGCCAGTCTTTCCATGCTAAAGGTTTCTTTCACAGGTAGAAAATGAGCAGATTTGGTTAATCGATCCACAATTACCCAAATCGCATCATTACCTTTTCTGGTTTTGGGTAACTTAGTAACAAAATCCATTGTTATGAGTTCCCATTTCCATACTGGCATTTCTAACTGTTGTAATAGACCTGATGGTTTCTGATGTTCTGCCTTAACTTGTGAACAAGTAAGACACTTAGAAACATATCTAGCTATATCCTTTTTCATGCCTATCCACCAGAAATTATTTCTTAAATCTTGGTACATCTTATTATTTCCAGGGTGTATGGTATACCTAGATTTATGGGCTTCTTCTAAAATCTTATTTCTTAATTCTCCCTGCTTAGGTACCCAAATCCTTTTCTTATGGAATCTCCAAATTCCATCATCTCCTTGTTCTAATTCTTTTATTCGTCCTTTCATTCCTTCAGCAACATCCTCTATTGTTGTTTCTTGAAAATGCTTCAGTTGTTCCATTATATCTAACTGTAGATTTAATCTGAGAGCACGAACCCGTCGTTGCTTCTCATGGTACTTACGACTTAAGGCATCTGCAACTACATTTTCCTTTCCTTCGTGATACTGAATATCACAGTCGTAGTCACTTAGGATTTCCATCCATCTTCTTTGTCTCATGTTTAACTCTTTTTGCCCAAAAATATATTTTAAACTTTTGTGGTCTGTATAGACAGTAAATTTACTTCCGTAAAGATAATGTCTCCAAATCTTAAGGGCAAAAATTACAGCTCCTAATTCTAAATCATGAGTTGTATAATTTTCCTCGTGCTTTTTCAACTGTCTTGAAGCATACGCAATTACCTTCTTGCGTTGCATAAGCACACATCCTAATCCTAGTTTTGAAGCATCACAATATACTTCAAAATCTTCAGTTCCTTCTGGTAAGGCTAAGATTGGAGCATTGGTTAACTTTTGCTTTAGAATTCTAAAGGCTTCTTCTTGCTTAGGTCCCCATTCAAACTTAACTGCCTTACAGGTTAGCTTAGTTAATGGTACAACTATTTTGGAAAAATCCTTAATAAACCGTCTATAATATCCAGCTAAACCTATAAAACTTCTAATTTCCATTGCGGTTTGCGGAACCTTCCAATTGGTAATTGCCTCTATCTTAGCTGGATCCACATGAATACCTTCATGATTTACCATGTGTCCTAAGAATTGCACTTCTTGCAACCAAAATTCACACTTTGAGAATTTGGCATACAGCTTTTCTTTTCTTAACAAAGTCAATAGTGAATGCAAGTGTTGACAATGTTCATTCTGACTTTTTGAATAAATAAGTATATCGTCTATGAAAACAATTACAAATTTATCCAAATATGGTTTACAGATCCTATTCATCATGTCCATGAATGCTGCAGGTGCATTCGTTAACCCAAAGGGCATGACTGTAAACTCGTAATGACCATACCTAGTTCTGAAAGCAGTCTTAGGTATGTCTTCTTCTTGTATCTTTAATTGATGATATCCGGAGCGTAAATCTATCTTAGAAAAATATCTAGCCCCCTGAAGTTGATCGAATAGATCATCAATCCTAGGTAATGGGTATCGATTCTTAATTGTAACCTTATTCAGTTCTCTATAATCAATACACATTCTCATCGAACCATCCTTCTTCTTTACAAACAACACTGGAGCTCCCCAAGGGGATGAGCTAGGTTATATGAATCTTTTACTTAATAATTCATCTAATTGTGTTTTCAGTTCTAACATTTCGGTAGGAGCTAACCGATAAGGTGCCTTAGCTATCGGTGTAGTTCCAGGAATTAGATGAATCCTAAATTCTACTTCCCTGTCTGGTGGTAATCCTGGTAACTCTTCTGGAAATATATCCGGGTATTCTGAGACTACAGGAATTTCCTTAAGTTCTTTACCCTTAGTACTAATGATTACTGAAATCATATATACTATTCCTTGCTTTCGTTCATAACTAGCAACTTTCATTTCTGATATGAACTTCATGGGCTTACGTGGTTTATCTCCTGCAATCGTGATTACTTCTCCAGTAGGTGCCTGAATTTCTATAGAATTCTTATCACAAAGGATTCGAGCATGGTTGGCTATTAACCAATCCATTCCTAACACAACATCGAATTCAGCTAATTTCATAGGTAACAGATTTGCAGAAAATTTATGACCTGAAAGTTCTATTTCTACTTTTTGCAAAACCTGATCTATTTTAACTGAATTCCCATCTGCGGTTTCGACTGTAAAAATCTACCTAATGTTGGTTAAAGGTAACTTAAGAGCTTGACAGAATAAAGTATTTATAAAACTTTGGTTTGCACCAGAGTCAAATAATACTTTTGCGTATACATTGTGAACTAAGAACGTACCAGCTATCATATCTGGAATGAGTTCTGCTTCTTGAGTGGTTAGCTGGAATGCTCTGACATTCTTCTTAGTGGCTCCGTCGGTTGCCTTGGTTTTGTTGTCTGTAGGTTTGACCAATTTAGGACATTCTGTTTTGAAATGTCCGGCTTCTCCACAATTATAACAAATTATGGATTTCTTCCTGCAGTTTTCTTCACGATGTCCTATAGTTTTGCAAAAATTGCAGGTTATATCGCATCTTCCATAATGTTTCTTTTTGCATTTCCTGCAGTATGATGGAGTTGGAGATTGCCCTAATCCTCTTCTCTTGAAGCTGTTATTATTACCCGTACGAAATCCTTGGGAAATTTTCTGAGCCAGTTCCTTCTTCCTGTTTTCATCTTGCGTGCGTACCAGTTCGTCAGTTAAGGTATTGGCTAATTCCACAGCATCGTCAATCGTACGAGGTCTCGCAGCCTTAACAATGTTGCGGATTTCGCTAATTAATCCCCAAATGTAGCGAGAAATGAGTACCGGTTCTGGCGAAGCCAGTGTTGGTACCACTCTAGCATATTCGAAGAATGTCGAAGTATACCCTCGACAGTCCACATTCACCATCCGATGGTTTAGGAACTTATTTGCCATTTGATCTTTTTCATACTCGGGGCAGAATTTTCTTTCTACAAGATTCTTAAATTCTTCCCATTTCATGGCATATGCCTCAATCCTTCTTTTAGCTTGTAACACAGTGTTCCACCATTCTAACGCCCCTTCTTTAAAAAGATTGGAAGCATACATAACTTGATCTTCCTCAACACATTTACTTATAGCAATTACTGCCTCAGTTTTCTCTAACCAACGTAATGCTGCAATAGCCCCTTCGTTACCTGCAAACTCAGTTGGTTTACAGGCAAGGAATTCTTTGTAAGTGCAACCAGGTGTTGCAGCTTTCATTTTCTTGAAAATTGGGGCTTGCAAATCATTATTGTTATTAACATGATTTCCGCCTCCGTTTATACTGTTACTAAAATTGTCGCCTTGAGTACGTTTACTAGGAATGATTGATTGAGGTTTAACAGGTTTTTGAACAGCAGCAACAATTGCTGGAATAGCATTGGCTATTCCTTGTGCAATAATATCCTCTATATCTTGCCTATTTAACAATTGTTCTTCCTGAATTGGCTCAGATTGATTTACTTCATTTACTGGTTCATTACCAATGTTTGCCATCTGATAATTAATTTATAGATAAATAATTAGTATAAAAGAAATAATCCAATGTCACAATTAATTGCACATAATCACGAAAACGAATATACAAACAAAATTGTAAATTTTCTAAAATTCCATTTGTTTTATAGATTATATCATGCCTCTATATACAACCGTTTTATTATTTCTTTTACACATACTGATTTTTTTTATTAATATTACTATTACACAATCATAGTCTTACTATCCACTTCTCTCTCGTCACTTGTTTTCCTAAAAACGAAGCTCCCTTTCATCATATTTCCAGGCAATTTGTCCTCCTATCTCTCGGATCCTATTCCCAGCATCCATCAGCTCTTCACCAAAATGGCGAAGTTCAGCCATATTCTCGTTACTCATCGGTGGATTTGGTAGGGGTTCTGGATCGAATTGTGGGAGAAAGGAATAAGGACTGTTGACAATGTTTTGGAATTGCCAATCATTTGTCCACCATTCATCCATTCCTAAAGGTTGGGTATGGATTATGGTTTCTGAAATTGCTGGTTCAAGATTTATAGGGATTTGGGTTTCAATAGGACGAGTAAAAACATTTGTATTGACAGGCTGAATAGTATCACAGCTTGCCAATATAAAATCTATTTCCTCCTGAAATGTCATTTCCTGGTTTCGTTTAGAACTTTCTCCAATTTCCATCTGAGTTTGTCTAGTACCTTTTCCAACCTCTGTTTCTATTTCCTTAGAGTATTCCTCAAATTGTATTCCCATTTGCCTAGATTCTTCCCTGACTTCAGTCTCCAATTCCGGCTGTCTAGAACTTTCCCCAGTTTCAATTTCTTTTCCTTTTTCTAAGGGATTATTTATTTTAGGAAGTCTCTTAGCTGGCTTTTTCCTACGTAGATGACTTCCCCACACGTATCTCCTTCTTTTCTTTGGTTTTGGCTTTTCCAAAGGTGGAGCGTTGAATTCTATTGGTTGTTCCACATCAGGAAAGTACCCAGTAAATTCTTTGGAAACTTCTATGTTTACGGGGTAGAGGTTGAGATTCTCTAGGGCTCCAGATAACTCATTCATGCTGTTTAAAATAAATTAAAAATTTTATAACAACTTTCAAAATAACCTTCACATATTATTGCATACCATACGATTACAAAACAACTGAAATTTAAAACACACTATGTTTTATTGTAAATTTATTTATTTACTGGATAGATTTTCTAGCTTGTAGATGGTATGGTTTGCTAAAACTGAAACAAATTATTTAAAGATCTGCGTTTACTGCTACTGTAGCTAGCATATACAGATCTGCCCATTTTTCGTCTAACTTATCTTCCCAAGGTGATTTACTGAGTAATTCTTGGGTTTCCTTTTTAACTTTCTTTTCTCGGGATTTCCTTAATTTCTCCTGACTTTTTCTAAAAATTAAGCTTCTTTTATCAGGAGAAAGTGGTTCCTCGTATTGGGCTTTTCGAACGAATATTCCTTCTTCAGAAGTTTGGGATGGACTTCCTTTTTCATTTGATGACCTATCTAATTTAAGATAGATGTTTCAAAGCTTTTGCTTACCCATACTGTAACTAACAAATAGTCAGTTAATAAAACACATAATCACATAACAGTAATCAGGAAAAATTAAGTATTTCTAAATACTTAATTAGCTTAACTCAGTGGCTCTGATACCACCTTTTTCTGTCACGGCCCCCGACCCGGTTTAACCCGTTTCAGGAGCCGCGGGACAGAAATCCCGTGGTATTTATTTAATTGAGTTTAACAGCGGAAGTTTATCATCAGGATCTTTTTAAAGCTAAAATTTTTCCCTTTTATTTTATTTCACAACTTGGGATAAAACCCCGGTAATTTACAATACTATGATTTCACGGAGAAATCTTTATTTTACAAAACATATTTCTTTATTTTATAATGAGCCACTTTCTTAAGCTTGTAGTGCTCCACAGCACCTTTCCTGAATCACAACAGATCACCTGAAACATGTTTGAAAAAGGTTTTGTCAGCGGGAAATACTGAGTGAATCATTCTATTTAATAAAACAGACTTGTTTGTTATAATTTACAGTATTAAGGTTGATTACATTGTTTCTATATCAAACCAACTACCCACGGTATTTGTCACTCGACCGGATCTGTGACTATGGTCATATCCCCCATTGGCTGCCCCAATGATGACGATTATCAAGTAATGTATACAAAACCCCACATACCGGCTGTAACTTGGTGATTACCTAAACTTAATTACTGTAATTATAACTTTAAAAATAAACATGCTTTTGTAAATAAATTTGATAAAAAGAGAATGACTCACTTTGCAGATTTAACATGGATAGAGTCTAGTTTATGGATTAGCCTTGTTAACCTAATTTAAATAACAATGCACACAAAACTGGGTTAGTAATCAATACAGCATTTACGATAACTCACGAGATCAAACCCTCACAACGAATGACAAAGTGCGATACTTAAACATCCATCGAATTAACGACGAATGACAAAGCATAACCCTAATGTGGGCAGCACTTAAACATCCATTGGATATATTGATCGATCGGACAATGAATCGTAATAGCGATCGAGTTATTACCCTGTTTTGCGGCAGCAATTAGTGATTCGTGTGTGTTGTAATAGTAAAAAGACTATAACTCAGCGTATATTTTGAATTTGTTCGTCGTTCAAGTGTCCAATTTCAATTGCCAATGTCCACTATTTATACATGATTTTTGACCCCCCTCGCGTGACGCGAGGGGTCCTGCCCTAGGCTTCGCGTGACGCGAGGCCTCCTATTCTACCATAGGGTAGCTACGTGCATGGGTAGGCTTGCTGAGTCGACAGTTTCATAAAATTCAAATTTGACAGAGAGTTATATGGATAATCGTAACTAGGGTTTTACCCCCCCTGAGTTTTAGGGGCCCTAACCCTGATTCTGAAAATTCTGGAAATTTTAGGGTTTGTGTAGAATCACTTCGGTGTCTCAATTAGGGTTTCCTTTTGGATAAACTAATACAATAAATAGGAAATTTTGATACGAGTTGTTACATTTTGTATACAAAATGTGGAAGACGTTACCATTGGACAATGGGATAGCCAATGAGTAATATGACCCACCAGTCAGGATTGATAGTAATGAATGAGTAATTGTGTAGATATAAACATTGTAATCGCTCTCAATACTGTGAAATGATAAAACCTGTTTTGATTAAACTGGGATTCACTCACCAGTATTTCCCAATAACAAATGTTTTTAAAACGCGTTTCAGGTAACAAAATGTAAGAGCCAAATAGAAGCCAGCTGGAGAGCACTGAAGGCTTGGGAAAAGTGGCTATAAAAGTTACCTAAAAGACGATGTTTTAAATTCAATAAAATAGGGATTATCCCTATGAAAATGTGTGTAATAAAAACTTGGGATTTTCCCATGTGTTTAATGTTATAAAAGCGTGGTATTTTACTCTGATAAAATATTTCCTAACTACGGTCCTGATGAAATTTCCGCTGCCAAAATGACTAAATACAGATACCACCAAAACTGGTCATGGCCGCCCGTTCCCGGGTAATCAGGGGACGACGGTTGCGACAGGTTATGTATTAGATACGCTGCCCGATTGATCCAGGGTTCCGTAACGGCTGTCATGGTTCTGCCCGACGTAGTCGTTGGAATACCGTCTCGGGGAGGGTATTGCTAATGTAAATATTGGGTTATTAAACTAACGCGTGTGCATTTGTGTAATTAATAGATAATCACCAGGAAATCCTAAAGGAAAATCCTAAGATAGCAATGTGAGTAATCTCCTTTTTGCAAACTGTTTTTACAAAACCTCAATTAATTTATAATATATTAAACAGTGATTGAGTATTTGTATTCTACAATTATCGTCGGTATGTTGGGGTTTTGTATACAAAATTTGTTACTACATTGTGAGTAGTAACATGACCACAAGTCGGGTTGACAGTACCGTGGGTGGTAATTAAAGTAGATGGAAACAAATGTAATTGCGAGATCGCCCTCAATACTGTAGACTGGTTTTACCTATTTTGACTAAACTGGGATTCACTCACCAGTATTTCCCACTGACAAAATGTTTTTAAACGCGTTTCAGGTAACAAAATGTGAAAGCCAAATAGACGCCAGCTGGACAGCACTGAAGGCTTGGAAAAGTGGCTATAAAAGTTACCTAAATAAAGAGATGTTTTTATTTGAATAAAATAGGGTTTATCCCTATGAAAATGTGTGTACTTGAAACTTGGGATTTTCCCATGCGTTTAATGTTATAAAAGCGTGGTATTTTACTCTGATAAAATATTTCCTAACTACGGTCCTGATGTAAATTCCGCTGCCAAAAATGATAAACACCCGATACCACCGAGACTGGACGCGGCCGCCTGTTCCCGGGTAATCAGGGGACGGGGGTTGCGACAATTATTCCAATCATATGTTTGGTAACTCATAACAAAAATCAAAACCTAACAACTCATTCAAACGGATCAAACCGTTTATTTTCTCTTGACTTCATATGAACCCTAATTATCATCCACATCACGAACTATCAACCATCATGCAAACATATAATCGGATCATCAGACTATAGAATTCGAGTACTAATAGGCAACCTAAATCATCATACAATTCCTCATGCCAAATCAAACTAATCAACTATACACTCAATCAAGATCACATCCCTTTAACATGTATTCGGTCCTAGGTTAACATATATCATCATTCAATCCATCAACCATAAACAGTTCCATCCATCATATATATATAGAAACTGAACACATAATTCCAAACCATGATCACAATATCCATCAACATTACTACTAGCATGAACCCTAGTTTTCATACAAAAATCATAGCAATCAAAATCATGATAACTAATAAAGATGTAACACTAACCAGAAAATCAAAGAGACTAGTTTGATCGAGATGGGAGAGCTTCGAGTGAGGGGACCGCCGTCGAACAAGAGGGAGGATAGGAAGAGAGAGCTAGGGTTTTGTGTGTTTTCTTGTAATTTCAGTATTATGGAAATTACACACAACCCTTATGTGTGTTATGCGCACGAGAGGCCATTCGGGCCTGGTCTTGGGCTTCGTTTAGGCTGTGAACCAAGTCACAATCGACGAGGGGGGTTTGGACCGAGATGTAATAACAACGAGAGGAGAGAAGTGTGCGGCCCGGTCCCATTGTATGACCAAGATTTCATCATACATACATAGTCACAATACATTCACATAATACATACACATAAACCACTCATAACATTTCATTAAAATCAAACATATCAATTAGTCACGTAATGTTCATACAGTTACATCAAGCACAATGAAAAGGTTCTAAAATGCGAGTTGTCACATCATCCCCAAGTTGAAAGAAATTTCGTCCCGAAATTTAGCAGGTATTCACTGAGGAAGCTAGTTAGGTTGTGCGGTTTCCTGTTTTTCCTGGGGTATCACATCATCCCCCCGTTGGTTTTAAATTTCGTCCCGAAATTCCGCAGTAGCTTCAGTAGTGGACTCACTTTCCTTAAACTACTGGGGATACTTGCGTTTCATTTGGTCTTCTCGTTCCCGGGTGAACTCTGGGCCACAGCGGGAGTTCCAACGAACTAGAACAATAGGTATCCTGGTACGCTTGAGAGTCTTAACTTCCTGGTCCATAATTTCCACTGGTTCCTCGACGAATCGCAACTGGTCGTCGATAGTGAGTTCCTTGAAAGGAACTATGAGGGTCTCATCTAACAGACACTTCTTAAGATTCGACACATGGAATACGTTGTGAACACCACTGAGCTTTTCGGGCAGATTCAGTCTGTATGCCACCTTGCCGATTTTCTCAGTGATTTCGAAAGGTCCGACATAACGCAGATTAAGCTTGCCCCGTTTACCGAAGCGAACCAGACCTTTCCAAGGTGAGACTTTAAGTAGCACTCGATCCCCAACCTGGAACTCGAGCGGTTTTCTGCGCTTATCAGCATAGCTTTTCTGACGGTCGCGAGCTGCCGCCATTCGTTGTCATATTTGGGCAATCTTTTTCATTGTGTCGACGACGAGTTCTGGGCCAGTGATTTGGCTGTCGCCAACTTCTGCCCAGCATAAGGGTGATCGGCATTTCCGTCCGTACAAATCCTCGAACGGAGCAGCCTGGATGCTGGTGTGGTAACTGTTGTTATACGAAAACTCCACCAAAGGTAGGTGCCTTTCCCAGTCGTTACCAAAGTCAATTACACATGCTTGAAGCATGTCTTCAAGAGTCTGGATGGTACGTTCAGTCTGCCCATCCGTCTGTGGGTGATACGCTGTGCTCATGTCTAGACATGAGCCAAAGGATTTGTGCATCGCTTGCCACAAATCAGATGCAAAACGTGGGTCATGATCGTAAATGATGGAAGTTGGCACCCCGTGCCTCGCAACTACTTCCTTCAGGTAGATGTCTGCTAGGGTAGAGAACTTATCTGTTTCCTTGATAGCCAGGAAGTATGTAGACTTTGTCAGTTGATCCACTATCACCCAAATGGTATCGTTTCCTCGTTGAGATCTAGGTAGGCCAGTAACAAAGTCCATGGAAATTTGCTCCCACTTCCATGTCGGGATTTCTGGTTGCTGAAGTAGGCCTGATGGCTTCTGGTACTCAATCTTGACCCTCACACAGGTCAAACATTTACTAACTTAGGTCGCTATGTTAGCTTTCATGTGGGGCCACCAGTAGAGAGTTCTGAGGTCTTGGTACATCATGTCAGAACCAGGATGCACCGAGTAGCGAGACTTGTGTGCTTCGTCCATCACAAGTTCTCGTAAGTTTCCAAAGAATGGAACCCAGACACGTTCCATGAAGTAGTAAGTGCCGTCTCCCTTACGTTCGAGTTTCTTTTCCATGCCCCGCAGGGACTCTGCCTTGAGGTTCTCTTCTTTCAATGCTTCAACCTGAGCATCGCGAATTTGGGTAGGAAGACTGGAGTGAATGGTAAGCTGTAACGCACGTATACGCTTAGGTTTGGTTTCCTTACGACTGAGGGTGTCGGCCACAACATTGGCTTTGCCTGGATGATACTTGGTTGCGCATTCGTAGTCGTTAAGAAGTTCGACCCATCGACACTGTCGCATGTTCAACTCCTTCTGATCGAAGATATGCTGGAGACTCTTATGATCGGTGTAAATGGTGCACTTGGTACCGTACAAGTAATGCCTCCATATCTTAAGCGCAAACACCACTGCTCCCAACTCCAAGTCGTGAGTAGTGTAGTTCTTTTCGTGAACCTTGAGTTGGCATGATGCGTAAGCAATAACTTTCTCACGTTGCATCAACACACAACCAAGTCCTTGGATTGACGCGTCACAATAAACCACGAAATCTTCTGTGCCTTCATGTAACGAGAGAATAGATGCGCTACAAAGTCTCACCTTCAGCTGCTGAAACGCGGATTCCTGAGCATCACCCCAACGATAGGTGACACCCATCTGAGTTAGAATAGTAAGAGGTTGCGCAATCTTTGAGAAATCCTTAATAAACCTTCTGTAGTAACCCGCCAAACCTAAGAATTGACGGATTTCAGTTGGAGTTCGAGGTGCAGGCCAATTCTTGATCGAGTCAACCTTGGATGGATCAACGTGAATCCCATCCTCATTAACCACGTGGCCTAGTAAATGGACTTCACGAAGCCAAAAGTCACATTTCGAAAACTTAGCATAAAGCTGTTCTGCATGAAGAAGTTCCAGAATGAGTCGCAGATGACGCTCGTGTTCCTCCTGACTCTTGGAATAGATCAAAATGTCGTCGATGAAAACAATAACGAACTTATCCAAGTATAGTTTGCACACTCGGTTCATGAGGTCCATGAAAACCGCAGGTGCGTTTGTCAACCCGAAAGGCATAACCAGGAACTCGTAGTGTCCGTAACGAGTCCTGAATGTTGTCTTGGAGATGTCCTCGTCTCGGACTCTCAGCTGATGATAGCCCGATCTCAGATCAATCTTGGAATAGAAGCTCGACCCTTGCAGCTGGTCGAACAGGTCATCGATACGAGTTCGCGATAGTCTATGCACATTCGAAAGGTACCGTCTATGCACCTTATTGAGTTCGCGATAGTCTATGCACATTCGAAAGGTACCGTCTATGCACATTCGAAAGGTACCGTCTTTCTTCTTCACAAACAAAACTGGATTGAGTTCGCGATAGTCTATGCACATTCGAAAGGTGCCGTCTATGCACATTCGAACGGTCACCTTATTGAGTTCGCGATAGTCTATGCACATTCGAAAGGTACCGTCTTTCTTCTTCACAAACAAAACTAGAGCTCCCCAGGGCAAGAGCTGGGACGAATGAAACCCTTGTCCAAAAGCTCTTGCAGTTGCGCTGACAATTCTTCTAGTTCAGATGGAGCTAAGCGATAAGGTGCACGAGCTATAGGCGCTGCTCCAGGGGCTAGCTCGATTTGAAACTCGACCTGACGATGAGGCGGAAGTCCAGGTAATTCCTCAGGGAATACTTCAGGATAGTCGCGTACGATCGGAATGTCTTCTATCATCTTCTCTTTTGTTGAGGTGTTAGTAACGAGAGCTAGAATAGCAGTGTGGCCCTTTCGCAAACATTTATGGGCCTTAAGAAAAGAGATGATGCCCACAACAGCACCACTCTTATCACCACGAATAACGAGAGGTCCATCGCTAGAACGAGGAATGCCGACAACTTTCTCCTTGCAGAGTATTTCCACTCGATGTTGGGATAACCAATCCATCCCAATAACAATGTCGAAACTACCAAGAATGATGGGGATAAGATCGATAGAGAAGGTCTGACCAGCTAGTGCGAGATTACAACCCTTAACTATGTGTGTGGCCTCAATATTTTTACCGTTTGCTAGTTCTACGATATGCTTAGAATCCAGAGGGGTTGGGGTACGCTTAAGCATCTGACTAACCCTTAAGGACACGTAACTAGTATCGGCTCCCGAATCGAATAAAACAGAAACAAAGAAATCATCCAGTAGAAACTTACCCGTCACGACGTTGGGATCGTTTCTTGCTTCACCCTGACCAATCACGAACGCACGTCCCCTGGCACCATTACCATCATTGTTACCCCTGTTGTTGTTTCCATTGACCTGATTGTTGTTATTGTTGTTTTGATTCTGATTCAGCTGTGGGCATTTCCTCTTGAAGTGGCCTTCGGCTCCACATTGAAAACACCCTCTGTTGTTACCCTGCTGTTGTTGCTGTTGCTGGTTCTGAGGGGCTTGTTGCTGTTGCTGCTGACGATTCTGATTTGCAGGATGTGGGCTCCTACAATCTTTTGCTGCGTGACCAGGTTTGTTGCATCTATGACAGTGACCCTTGCTGCACGGCCCGCTGTGGTGCAAGTTACAACGGTTGCACTTAGGGTGGTTTCCCCTGTACCCACACTGGCCTTGATTACCAGAAGACTGCTGACTGGGGCTCTTGTAGTCATCAGTCCTTCGCTGCTGAGACTGAGACTGAACAGAGCTTGAACCCTTGCTAGAATTTCCATCCCATTTGCGTTTGTTGTCACTTGGAACATCAGAAGTAGTGGCACTAATACGCTTAGGTAGCTTATTCTGCTCGACTGCCTGATCAGTGAGGTGGTGGGACAGTCGTATGATCTGCTAGATCGTGGGAAGGTTAGTTGAAGTTACCATGCTCTGAATCTCTGGCACTAAACCCTTGATGTAGAACTCGATACGCTTGTAAGGAGGATTCGACATGTTGGGACATAATGCAGCCAATTCGTTCGAACGCTTCGTGTAGGCCTCGATTTCTGACCCTACCATCTTGAGGTCGTAGTACTCCACTTCCAACTTATGAATGTCATCACGATGACAGTACTCTTCTTTGATCAGCTCCTTAAAGTCATTCCAGGGGGTGGCATTAGCAGCTGCCAACCCTAACATCTACACTTGTGTGTTCCACCAAGAGAGCGCACCACCTTCAAGAGTTCCAGTTGCAAACTTCACCCTGCTAGCCACAGGGCATTCACATATCTCGAAAACGGATTCGATCTTCTCGAACTAGTGGAGAAGACCTACAGCTCCTTCTGTGCCACTGAAAGTACTAGGGCGACAATCCATGAAGGTCTTGAACGTACACACTCGAGGCTGAGCATTTTGACCTCTTGCTTGAGCTGCTACGAGAGCCTCAGCAACTCGTTCGTTGATTAGTGCCATCAGTTGGGCCTGAGTCAAGTTGAGACATCCACTCATGATCTTCACATCGAGAAAAGCACAAGTAAGAACGGTGACGTAGAGGTGTGAAAAGTATGGGATGACAGAAGAGAGTTTCAAGCAACAGTTGTTACGTTAACTAAGCATACCAAGAACAATGCACTATTTAAACTAACAGGCAGGCAATACAAACATAAACCATATCACCTATAGTATTGAGTCTTGCACATGGAGCGAAGCGTCGTTGTGGATCGTTGAACACTGAACAGGTTATAGTCTGGTTTTTATCAAAAAGTTGTTTCCCTTTTTAAAACCAAGTTCACTATAACCAATGGCTCTGATACCAATCTGTCACACCCCCAAAATCCACAAGCGGAGTATCACCGCAGGGAGCGTGACTGACCAGGATCAAGCCACCAATCATATTGAACAATATAAATAAATAAATAAAATCCAAACCAAACAATATAATTGGTGTCAAAACAATTTAACAAAGTCTAAGCTATCAGCGGAAGCATTAAGTTCAAAATCTAAAATTATAAATTTAAAGTGCATAAGTTTATCATGAACACACAACGGTCCATGTTCCACAACGACTCCTCCCGTGCAAGCTCCTGCCAAGTACCTAACGACCTGCAAGGCATGTAACAACGAATCAACAACAAAGTTGAGCGAGTTCACAGTTGGTTGTCCATCTTAATGTTGTTCCAAAAACCATAAGTTATTTCAAAAACCACGAGTTACCCAGTTCCTTATTTCCCAAACCATAACCAGTGGGGGCTACCCCATGTTGTAAACCACTAGACTCGTTTCCATATCGACTACTGACTAGAGTCATGTTTATGTGCCCTGCGTCAATGTCTATCATCATTGACTAAGTGCCCAAGTACATTAGTCCACTCCCGTCCTCTGCGGAACGGTGTGAGGCTTGTCAGACCTAATAGCACTATTTAACTAATGACCCGTTCGCCAATGGCCTGGTGATTAAGTCGATAAAAATGAGGGACTTCATGATAGAGTTTTGTCTAGTAAGTTATATGTTGTCATCCTTCCTACGGAGGATGGAGGTACGTATTCTACCCAAGGAAAATACGCAGGATTTCATGTTGTCATCCTTCCCATGGAGGATGGAGGTACATATCCTACCCAAGGAGAATATGCAGGTTTCATTTTAGTTCCTTAACCCATTCCCAAACCACCGGGAATCCCATGCCTTGTAGAAAGTGTGAACTCACCTTAGATTAGCTCGGCAGATAAATAGAAGGTCACTTGAGCTAATTGGGGTCAACCACGTCCTATCATGGTTATCATACAGATCATGGCATACACATAGTATTATGGCAACTGACTAAACAATACTTAGCACGTTAAACAGTAACACTCAAGTTCACATGTAAAGCCCAATTGTGTGATTTCTAGTGATTAGGCTATTGATGATGTGCGAGCCCAACAGTCTTGTGCGAGTCTACCTTGTACAGCCCAATGGGTGCCCGGCCCACAATCAAGGATTGTGCGATCCATCCTTGATTGTGCGTTCCGGGTTGTGCGATCCAACCATTACCCAGCCCAAATAAAACGTGCGGCCCAATAACATCAAACTGTCCCATTACTTGTACGGCCCAAGCATGTTGTGCGATCGGCACTGATTTGTGCGATCCATAACATGTTGTGCGGTCATGCATAAAAGGTTTGTACAGTGTGCTTTAATGATGGTACTATATGCAAATCCTAGCTTGTGCGACTGACTTGTGCGATCAGGAACTTGTGCGTTTTGGCTTGTGCGACTGGGCTTGTGCGATCGGTTATGTGTTTTCCTTAAATCATGCAATCAATTTCAATTCCTTTAAAATCGGCAACTTCCAAGATTATTCCAATCATATGTTTAGTAACTCATAACAAAAATCAAAACCTAACAACTCATTCAAACGGATCAAACCGTTTATTTTCTCTTGACTTCATATGAACCCTAATTATCATCCACATCACGAACTATCAATCATCATGCAAACATATAATCGAATCATCAGACTATAGAATTCGAGTACTAATAGGCAACCTAAATCATCATACAATTCCTCATGCCAAATCAAACTAATCAACTAAACACTCAATCAAGATCACATCCCTTTAACATGTATTTGGTCCTAGGTTAACATATATCATCATTCAATCCATCAACCAAAAACAGTTCCATCCATCATATATATATATATAGAAATTGAACACATAATTCCAAACCATGATCACGATATCCACCCCAACATTACTACTAGCATGAACCCTAGTTTTCATACAAAAATCATAGCAATCAAAATCATGATAACTAATAAAGATGTAACACTAACCAAAAAATCAAAGAGACTAGTTTGATCGAGATGGGAGAGCTTCGAGTGCGGGGACCGCCGTCGAACAAGAGGGAGGAGAGGAAGAGAGAGCTAGGGTTTTGTGTGTTTTCTTGTAATTTCAGTATTATGGAAATTACACACAACCCTTATGTGTTATGCGTACAAGAGGCCATTCGGGCCTGGTCTTGGGCTTCGTTTGGGCTGTGAACCAAGTCACAATCGACGAGGGGGGTTTGGGCCGAGATGTAATAACAACGAGAGGAGAGAAGTGTGCGGCCCGGTCCCATTGTATGACCAAGATTTCATCATACATACATAGTCACAATACATTCACATAATACGTAAACATAAACCACTCATAACATTTCATTAAAATCAAACATATCAATTAGTCACGTAATGTTCATACAGTTACATCAAGCACAATGAAAAGGTTCTAAAATGCGAGTTGTCACAACATGTACCATTTTGTCTTTCGGCTATCATAAAGTAACCATAAAATGTGTGGTATTCAAGTCTCTCCCTTTATTTGAGAGGGAAGGGGTGTTTAAGCTTTCTACTCCCTCCGATCTCATTGTGTCAGGTCACTTAGACTATCCACTATCCTTTCCTACCCTTTTTAGTGTGCCACTTAGACCATTCTACCCTCTTCCTTTTTTTCTTTTTTTTATTACAAATATAAATAGTTAAACATATAAATAACTATTACTATAAGTTAAAAAATACATTCCAAATAATTAACATTCAACAAACATCCAACACGCAATTAAAAATAAAAATGAGACACACCATAAAATACAAACAAAAACATATAGAAACTAATACGAGTTCGACTCCTCAAGGTAGGGTAGATCAAGAGCTACAATGTGTTCCGTGAGATCATACTGAAGCCGAAAATGTATGCCTTCATCATGCAACTCAAGAGGACGTTTTCGTCAAAAACTGTCGCGACTGGCAGATCTCTTATGTGGACCGGTGATATTGCATGACCC
Source organism: Helianthus tuberosus (assembly GCA_030545235.1). Classification (NCBI taxonomy): domain Eukaryota; kingdom Viridiplantae; phylum Streptophyta; class Magnoliopsida; order Asterales; family Asteraceae; genus Helianthus; species Helianthus tuberosus. Next base: position 13,099,533 of record CM060397.1, read on the forward strand.
TGTCCTTTAGGATCATGCTGTGCAATATTATGCACGCATAAGCGACGCTCCTATTCTTATCTACCATCATAGCCTGCTATTATCGATTAAGTATACCCTATTTCCTCTTTAGTACCCCAAACAAGCGCTCCACATCCGTTTAGGCCGCCTTTTGCGCCCTTTTGATTTTTTTCCGTCGGATCAGTGGGATAGCAAAACGTTTTTACAAACGTCGACCAAGTAGGATAGATACCATCAGTAAGATAATATCCACGTTTGTATGTGTGTCCATTCAAATTAAACGGACATTGCAGCGCGATTCCATTTAGTTGGTTGGTAAAAACAGGCGATTGTTGGAGAACATTAATGTCGTTTAGTGATCTGGGCAGACAAAAAAATGCCAAAACAACAAATCTTGTGACGCTATCGCTTCTAGCATGATCGTAAGGTATTGGTGGTCACCTCTCATATATTGTTCTCGCAACTTCTTAGGACACGTTCTCCAATTAAAATGTGTGTAGTCAATGCTACCGATCATACCTAGAAGGCTGTCGCAACCCCCGACCCCAGCCTCGGGAGGCGGGCGGCCGCGGCCTACTCAGAGGTGGTGGTATCGGTGTTTATCATTATTTGGCAGCGGAAATTTCATCAGGACCGTAGTTAGGAAATATTTTATTAGAGTAAAACACCACATTTTATAATAATAAATATATTGGGATAAAACCCAAGTTTTCGTTACAAACAGATTTATAGGGATAAACCCTATTTTATTGAAATAAAACATCTTCTTTAATTAGGTAACTTTTATAGCCACTTTTCCCAAGCCTTTAGTGCTGTCCAGTTGGCTTCTATTTGGCTTTCACATTTTGTTACCTGAAACGCGTTTAAAAACATTTTGTCAGTGAGAAATACTGGTGAGTGAATCCCAATTTAATCAAGAAGAGTTTTATCATTTCACAGTATTGAGAGCGATTACAATGTTTATTTCTACACAATTACTCATTCAGTACTGTCAATCCTGACTGGTGGGTCATATTACTCATTGGCTATCTCATTGTCCAATGGTAACGTGTTCCACATTTTGTGTACAAAACCCCAACATACCGGCAGTAATTGAAGAATTACAAAGACTCAATCACTGCTATTTATAATTTAAAATAATGAAGGTTTTGTAAAAACAGTTAACAAAAAGGTTTACAAAAAGGAGATTACTCACATTGCTGTCTTAGGTAATTTCATGTGGCTTCCTAGTGATAATCTATAAATTTTAAATAATGCACACGCGTTAGTATAATAACCCAATTTTACATTAGTTATACCCTCCTTGAGACAGAACTCCAACGACTACGTCGGGCAGAGCCTCAACAGCCGTTACGAAGCACTAGATCAATCGGGCAGCGTATCTAATACGTAACCGGGGGTTAAAATACGTACAACGAGGCAGAGCTTCGCTATATTAGTTGGTATAATGCCTGGGTATTATAATTGCTATGTAGAAATTAGAGAGAGAGAGATTGAGAAAATGAAAGAATTGGGACTGAAGGCCGATAGCCTCCTTATATAGGGTTGTTCGACCCTTTTCTCGCGCCTCGTGACGACAGAGGGTAGGGCCTTTGCGGCCCGCGACATACGCACAGTAGGGCCTAGTTTGGCCCGGTGATGGGGTAGGTTCGACGGATGGCGGGACACGTGGCGGCTCTGGGTCACGCCGCTTGTCCTCTCGCTCGCGGCCCGCGTAAGAAGAAGAACAAGTCTTCGCGGCCCGCGAGAGACTATAAAAGTTGATTTTTATTTATTTTTTATAAAAATAAAGGTATTTAGGTTCTGTTTTCGTATACGGGGTGTATTTTAGGACGTTTAGGGACATTCTAAATATTTTAGGGGTGTCGGAAATCTTTTAGGAGGGTTGTTATATCCTCCCCACCTTGTTTTAGAAGTCGTCCTCGAGGTCTACTGGAATAGGTGTGGATATTTCCTCTGCATCTCTGATTCAAGCTCCCATGTGTATTCTGGTCCTCTCTTGGAATCCCATTTTACTTTGACTAGAACCAATCTCTTGTGTTTGAGATTCTTGACCTTTCTATCTTGACTGTAGAGGCTTCTCTACAAACTTAAGCTTTTCATTTACCTCTATGTCCTTAAGAGGTACCACTAATGATTCATCGGCTAAACACTTTTTCAGATTGCATACATGACATACGTCATGTATTCCTGCCATTTCCTCTGGCAGTTGTAGCTTATAAGCTACTGGTCCTATTCTTCTGACAATCTCAAAGGGTCCAACATACCTGGGGCTTAGCTTTCCTCTTCTGATGTATCTCACCACTCATTTCCAAGGAGAAACCTTTAATAAGACCTTATCTCCTACTTGAAATTCCAATGGTTTTCGCCTGTTGTTAGCATAACTCTTTTGTCGATCGCGTGCTGCTGTCAGTCTTTCCTTGACTTGAATAATCTTGTCTGTTGTTTCTTGTACTATCTCGGGTCCAGATAGTTGCTTTTCTCCAACTTCTGCCCAACAGACTGGAGTTCGACACTTTCGTCCATAGAGTGCTTCGAAGGGTGCAGCATTGATACTGGTATGATAGCTGTTATTGTAAGAAAATTCTATTAATGGTAGATGATCGTCCCAATTACCTATGAAATCAATTACACAAGCTCTAAGCGTATCTTCCATTGTCTGAATTGTCCTTTCGTTTTGTCCGTCCGTTTGAGGATGATAAGCGGTGCTTAGATTTAGCTTGGTTCCCATTGCTTTTTGGAAACTAGTCCAAAAATGAGAGGTAAAACGGTTATCTCTATCAGAAACAATTCATAAAGGAATTCCATGTAATGAAACTATTTCATTTACATACAACTTGGCTAGTTGTTCCATACTGAATGTTTCCTTCATTGGTAAGAAATGAGCTGACTTGGTTAGTCTGTCTACAATCACCCAGATTGTATCATTACCTTTTCTTGTCTTGGGTAATTTGGTAACAAAATCCATTGTTATCAATTCTCACTTCCAAACTGGCATTTCTAACTGTTGCAATAAGCCTGAAGGTTTCTGGTGTTCAGCTTTAACTTGTGAACAAGTTAGACATTTTGAAACATAAGCTGCTATATCCTTTTTCATTCCTATCCACCAAAATTTTTTCCTTAAGTCTTGGTACATCTTGTCATTTCCAGGGTGTATCGTATACTTAGACTTATGGGCTTCTTCTAAAATATGGTGGCGTAGGTTTCCTTGCTTAGGTACCCAAATCCTGTTCTTATGAAATCTTCAAATTCCATCTGTTCCTTGTTCTAATTCCTTAATCATTCCTTTCAATTTTTCAGTATCATCCTTGATTACTGATTCCTGTGCTTCTCTAATTTGCTCGTTTAAATCTATCTGCGGATTTAATTTAAGAGAACGTACTCTTTTTGGCTTTTCATGATACTTTCGACTTAAAGCATCAGTAACTACATTAGCCTTTCCTGCATGATACTGGATATTACAATCATAATCACTAAGAATTTCCATCCAGCGTCTTTGTCTCATATTTAATTCATTTTGCCTAAAAACATATCTTAAACTTCTATGATCAGTGAAAATGGTAAACTTACTACCATAAAGGTAATGTCTCCAAATCTTAAGGGCAAAAATTATGGCTCCTAATTCTAAATCGTGGGTTGTATAATTTTCTTCATGATTATTAAGTTGTCTAGAAGCATAGGCTATAACCTTTTGACGCTGCATTAACACACATCCATAACCTAATTTAGATGCGTCACAATAGACTACAAAGTCTTCTGTTCCTTCTGGTAACGCTAATATGGGTGCGTTGGTTAATCTTTGCTTAAGAATTCAAAAGGCTTCTTCTTGTTTTGGTTCCCATTCAAACTTAACAGATTTACAGGTTAGTTTTGTTAAGGGAATGGCTATTCTAGAGAAATCTCGGATAAACCGTCTATAATAACCGGCCAGTCCTAGAAAACTTCTAACCTCTGTTGGTGAATCAGGGGTTTTCCATTTAATAATTGCCTCAATCTTTGTGGGATCCACATGAATTCCTTCATGATTGACTAAGTGTCCAAGAAATTGTACTTCTTCTAACCAAAACTCACACTTGGAAAATTTAGCGCAAAGCTTATCTTTTCTTAATAAACTTAGAAGTGCATGTAGGTGCGCTGCATGTTCCTCTTTACTCTTAGAGTAAATGAGAATATCATCTATAAAGACAATTATGAATTTATCCAAATATGGCTTACATATTCGGTTCATCATGTCCATGAATGCGGCTGGGGCATGGGTTAAACCAAATGGCATGACAGTAAATTCATAATGGCCATACCTTGTTCTGAAAGCGGTATTAGGAATGTCCTCTTCCTGTACCTTTAATTGATGATATTCTGAGCGTAAATCGATCTTAGAAAAGAATCGTGCTCCTTGTAACTGATCAAATAAATCATCGATTCTCGGTAATGGATACTGATTTTTAATTGTGACTTTGTTCAATTCACGGTAATCAATGCACATACGCATTGACCCGTCTTTCTTTTTGACGAATAAGATCGGTGTTCCCCATGGCGATGAGCTTGGCTGTATGAATCCTTTTTCCAACAGTTCGTCTAACTGTTTCTTTAACTCTTGCATTTCTGCGGGTGCCAAACGATAAGGTGCTTTGGCAATTGGTGCGGTTCCTGGTAACAGATGAATTCTGAATTCGACTTCTCTGTCCGGCGGTAGTCCTGGTAATTCTTCGGGGAATATGTCTGAGAATTGGGATACTACGGGGATATCTTTCAATTCCTTTCCTTTAGTGTTAATGATTATAGAAATCATATACACTAGTGATCATTTTCTTGCACAACTTGCTGTTTTCATCACAGAGATGAATTTCGTGGATCTAGATGGCTTATCTCCTTTAATTGTGATCTTGTCACCTTTTGGTGAGTTTACTTGGATTAACTTTTGATCACATAGAATACTGGCTTTATTGGCTATTAACCAATCCATTCCTAATACAATATCAAATCCTGCCAGATTCATCGGGTAAAGATTTGCAATAAACTTTTGATTTAAAAATTCTATTCTTGCTCCGTGCAAGATTTCAGTAATCTTAATAGATTCTCCATTTGCTGTTTCTACCAGACATTCTTGTTGAAGTTTAGTTAATGGTTGATTGAGAAGTTTGCAAAATGAAGTATTAATAAAACTTTGGTTCGCACCAGAGTCAAATAATACTTTAGCAAAAACATTATTAACTAAAAATGTACCGGCAATCACGTCTGGAATCATTTTGGCTTCTTCTGCAGTCAGAACAAATGCTCTAGCATTTTTAGTAGTTTTGTTGTTCATGGCTGGAGCTAGTTTCGGACAATTTGGCTTGATATGACATTTTTCTCCACAATTGAAGCATACTCCATTGTTGGGTTTCTTCCTACAGTCTTCTTCCTTGTGTCCTGGTATCTTGCAGAAATTACAGTAGGTGGAGCATCTTCCTGAATGCTTCCTCTTACAGGCTTTACAGTAAGGTGTAGAGGTAGAACCTATATTTTTCCCACGGTTGGAATTACCGTAGCGAAATTCCTGGGTAAGCCTTTGAGCTAGGTTTTTCCTTTGGTTTTCTTCTTGTGTACGTACCAGTTCGTCAGTCAAGGTATTGGCTAGTTCTACAGCTTCTTCTATAGTTTGTGGTCTAGCTGCCTTGACTACATGTCTGATTTCACTAATAAATCCCCAGATGTAACGGGAGATTAACACTGGTTCTGGTGATGCTAGGGTTGGCACTATTCTAGCATATTCAAAGAATGTAGTAGTGTAACCCTTGCTGTCTACTCCAGTCATTCCAAGGTTTAAGAATTTATTACCTATCTGTTCCTTTTCATTGGGAGGACAGAATTTCCTTTCCACCATATTCTTAAAATCAGTCCATTCCGTATTATAGGTTCTGTCACTACCCCTAGACTGGAGAATAGTGTTCCACCATTCTAAAGTTGAGTTCTTAAACAGATTGGAAGCAAACATGATTTTATCTTCTTCTGCGCATTTGCTTATTTTTAAGACTGCCTCAGTCTTTTCTATCCAGCGTAGGGCTGCAATGGCTCCTTCATTGCCAAAGAATTCTATTGGTTTACAAGACCAGAATTCTTTGTAAGAACAACCATAAGACATGGTTCTTCTTCTTTTTGGAATTGGTAATTGAAGTAAGGGTCCATTGTTTACGCTGCGATCAGGTTCGGTAGGTGGTCGTTTACTTCCACTATTACTTTTATTATTTTCTGCTTTCTTAACTGTTTTGATAATATATGGCATTGCGTCTATAATCCCTTGTGCCACTATGTGTTGGATGGCACTGTTATCTACTTGGTTTCCGTTATTATCGTTATTCGGGTTTTCTTGATTCACTTCGTTGTCCATCTGGATTATAAACATTTACCACGTATTAATATCACAAGACAATATCCAATGCAAATAATCACACAACAAGCATATTGATCAAAATCGTCGAACATTGCGACCTTTACTCTATTTTATATATATGCGTCTATTACAAACTGGAACTGAAATCTAAAGTACAATACTAGTATGCATCCGTACTTATTATCTATGTTAAGGGATATATATATATATAGGGTAAGGTTCATGCGAGAACCACCTTTATTGCGAGAACCGCGAGAACCAATGTGAACACAACCTAACCTAAAAAAATCTAAAAAAAATCTAAAAAAATCAAAACAAAATCTAAATTTTTTTTTATATTTTTTAAGTTAAAATCGCTACTTTTAGTAACCAAATTTTTTTTTTTTTTTTTAAATTTAAAAAAAAAAATTTGCTACCAAAAGTATCGATTTTTTTATAAAAAATATTAAAAAAAAATTGTGTGTTTTTTTAGCTATTTTTGGTTGTGTTCACATTGGTTCTCGCGGTTCTCGCAATAAGGGGTGGTTCCTAACGGATCTTTGTCCTATATATATATATATATATATAGGGGAGCGCTAAAATGAGAACCACCTCGAGTTGTAAGAACCGTGAGAACTACACCGTACGGGGCGAGGTGGACCAAATTTTTTTTTTCATAAACGTAGATGCGTGTATTATAAACACATTTGTAAAAAAAAATTCAAAAAAAATGTGTCGTATGTGTAGTTTTGAGCACCACAAGTTTGTGTTTTACGGGTACCGTAAATTTACGGTACCCGTAAAACACAAACTTGTGGTGCTCAAAACTACACACACGACATTTTTTTTTGAATTTTTTTTTTTACAAATGTGTTTATAATACACGCATCTACGTTTATGAAAAAAAAAATTGGTCCACCTCTCCCCGGATCAAGTAGTTCTCGCGGTTCTTACAACTCGAGGTGGTTCTCATTTTAGCGTGATTCTATATATATATATATTTTCAACATACAAACATATTATATATATATATATATATATATATATTATTACTATTACTGATACGGGTTCATCCAGAATTGCATGTTACGCTCGTCATATTTCCAGACGAGTCTCTCCCCTATCTGTCTCATTCTCTCACTTCCTTCTAATATCTCCTCACTAAAGGTGCGGAGTTCTTGCACATTCTCAGTACTCATGGGTGGGGCTGGTGCTGGTATTGGGTTAGGAAACTGGGGCATCGGTTCTTCGTGTGGGTAAGGGTTCTCTAGGATTTCCCTGATATACTGGTCATTATCCCAATATGGATCCAGAGGGTCCAGGTTGGGATAGGGTGCTACTGGGTTTTGCATGGGTTCCTCTATTGGGTATAGTTCCTGATAATCTTTGTGGTCATCAAACCATGGGTCATAATCTGGGGGATGGGGTGCTGGGACTCTAGGGATTTCAGCTGGGTCAAAAGCAGGCACTGGAATTTGGTCTACTGGGTTTGGCTCAATTTCCATAGGTTGTGTGGGAAATAGTGATAACGGCTGGGGTGCAATGAGTTGTTCTAGATTCGGGTCTGCAGCTGTGGTAGCTAAGATATGAAAATTTGCTAATCTCCTATTGAGCAATCCTAGGTGTGAGCATTCATTTCTCTATTGGCCGCTGCTAAGGCCCGCTGCTGCTGTAATTTTCTCATCTTTTTTCTACGCTCGTGAGCTCCTCTGCTGAACCATCCTCTCTTCTTGGGAGGGAATGGCTCTTCAGATTGTGCTTTGAATACGAAAATCCCTTCTTCGGTGTCAGCCGAATACCCCGAGGGGGTAGGCTGGGAAGAAGTTCCTTCGTCCCTAGGAGAGCTAGATAGTTGACGGTAAGCGTCCGAAGTTCCTTGGTCACTCATACTGTAAACTAACAAATTGTCAAATAACACAAAATAATACAATATGCACGTAGTTCCGTAGATAATTTCCTAACATAACAAATAAAATTTTGGTGTCAGCAGAACACTTCTGTGGCTGAAATCAGTGGTTGCGGCTCTGATACCACCTTCTGTCGCAACCCCCGACCCCTGCCTCGGGAGGCGGGCGGCCGCGGCCTACTCAGAGATGGTGGTATCGGTATTTATCATTATTTGGCAGCGGAAATTTCATCAGGACCGTAGTTAGGAAATATTTTATCAGAGTAAAACACCACATTTTATAATAATAAATATATTGGGATAAAACCCAAGTTTTCGTTACAAACAGATTTATAGGGATAAACCCTATTTTATTGAAACAAAACATCTTCTTTATTTAGGTAACTTTTATAGCCACTTTTCCCAAGCCTTTAGTGCTGTCCAGCTGGCTTCTATTTGCCTTTCACATTTTGTTACCTGAAACGCGTTTAAAAACATTTTGTCAGTGGGAAATACTGGTGAGTGAATCTCAATTTAATCAAGAAGAGTTTTATCATTTCACAGTATTGAGAGCGATTACAATGTTTATTTCTACACAATTACTCATTCAGTACTGTCAATCCTGACTGGTGGGTCATATTACTTATTGGCTATCTCATTGTCCAATGGTAACGTGTTCCACATTTTGTGTACAAAACCCCAACATACCGGCAGTAATTGAAGAATTACAAAGACTCAATCACTGTTATTTATAATTTAAAATAATGAAGGTTTTGTAAAAACAATTGACAAAAAGGTTTACAAAAAGGAGATTACTCACATTGCTATCTTAGGTAATTTCTTGTGGCTTCCTGGTGATAATCTATAAATTTTAAATAATGCACACGCGTTAGAATAATAACCCAATTTTACATTAGTTATACCCTCCTTGAGGCAGAACTCCAACGACTACGTCGGGCAGAGCCTCAACAGCCGTTACGGAGCACTAGATCAATCGGGTAGCGTATCTAATACGTAACCGGGGGTTAAAATACTTACAACGAGGCAGAGCTTCGCTATATTAGTGGGTATAATGCCCGGGTATTATAATTGCTATGTGGAAATTAGAGAGAGAGATTGAGAAAATGAACGAATTGGGACTGAAGGCCGATGGCCTCCTTATATAGGGCTGTTCGGCCCTTTTCTCGCGCCCCGCGACGACAGAAGGCAGGGCCTTCGCGGCCCGCGACATAGGCACAGTAGGGCCTAGCTTGGCCCGGTCATGGGGTAGGTTCGACAGATGGCGGGACACGTGGCGGCTCCGGGTCACGCCGCTTGTCCTCTCACTCGCGGCCCGCGTAAGATGAAGAACAAGTCTTCGCGCCCGCGAGAGACTATAAAAGTTGATTTTTATTTAATTTTTATAAAAATAAAGGTATTTAGGGTCTGTTTTCGTATACGGAGTGTATTTTAGGACGTTTAGGGACATTCTAAATATTTTAGGGGTGTCGGAAATATTTTAGGAGGGTTGTTATAAAGGCGGTATCTCTCTTCGTGTGCTTGGTACAAACATGCAATGTCGTGGCTTGTCAGACTTCGTAAAAACTCTTTGTCGTATAATCTAATTACAACATTTCAAAATACTGTAGACATTCACGCAAAGTCCTCTTGGCCATACATAAATATTCATCGTAATCGTCTAGAGGATTACTGGTTGCAAGTTGTTTTATGATGGTTGTGCATTTTTGTATAGGCGTAGAACTCTTTTTCATCTGCCCATCCACGCCCACTCGAAACCACTTGAAATTTGCTTCTATGTCGGCTGCTATTTTTCAAAATAGACGTTTCGACATACAAAACATTTGTTTGAATATACCATCGTGGTATTTGGGCTTGTCGGAAAAATAATCTTCAAACAAAACGTTGTTTGCTTTTCCACGATCACACCACACAAATCTTTTTTAGATGTTCCCGTGTCTTCTAATTTGGCTCGCTTGGCGGCATCCACAAGATATTGTAGACTACTACCGTTTGAGAGAGGCCAAAACTCACGTTTTATTTAACTTGTGAAGTTACTATCACCACTCAAGATGTGCAAGTTTTATTGGTTATGTCGGTTGAAGGTGAAATGACAATGGAGGGACCATGTGCATGTGAAGAGTTGATCGTACACACATGATTTACACTCACAAAGTAACTATCAAATACACAAAATCAAATATGTACCTGGAGGATCAATTTGTAAACTTATGCCCTTTTATTTTTTCTCAAAAAGAAAATTACTTCTGACGTTGGTAACACATAACACAAAGCACATCGTTTATTTCAAAAATAAATAGTGGTATCCCGATAGATGTTTGGCAATGCGATAAAAAAAATTCTGGGATACGGTCTAAAAAATCTAATCCTAGAAAGCGTAATGTGTCACGTATTTCAAGTTGGATTTAGCGGTGTTTTTATTATGGTTACCGGAAGCTGGTTGATCATTTCCACTAACCGCACTTATAAAGAGACATAAGCCAAAACTCGCATTTATTTCACTTGTGGAAAACCTACTATCACTCTTCAAGGTGAAGCATATGTTTTATGGGATATGTGGATTGATGAAGGTAAAGTCGTTTCTGGGATTGATATGAAATGACAATGGATTTTGAAGAGGGTTTATTTATTTATGTATTTATTTTTATTTTTTTTGAACGGAAAATTTGAAGAGTTGATGGGGTTTACGCCTATAGTTGGAGATATCAAGGAAGTTTTAATTTGATTCATTCAACAAGCTAAAATGTATATATTGCATTTGTTAGGCTGGAGGGTGTGGGGGGCGCCACCCCCGCCACCTCACCATGTATAGCGTCCATATGGGCTCCATCACCACACCCTTCAAGTGAAGAGGGGGGCGCCATGGCTTGGGCTCCATGGTGGTAACGCCAAAGTTGAAGCATTCAGGTGGGGCCCACTAGTTTTAAACCAATCAAATGTTTTTTTTTTTTAATTTTGTTTAATAGGGGCTCCATCCACACCATGTAAATTAAAGGGGGCTCTATAGGTGAGGTGGATCCTAGGTGGCGCTGACATGGACTTGATAAAGCCCCATGGGGCTCCAACCACACCCTATAGCCTTAGAGCATTCACATCCGTCACACCAAGTTGTGTGAGTAGAGTTTTTATAATATAAAGAGTATAAAAAGTGATTGTGAGTGGATGAGAGAGAAAATGTTACTGTTCATTTGTATATTTGAGGGGACACTGTTCACCCTCTATAATTTTTTAATATATTTTAAAAATGGTTGTGAATGGATGAGAGAGAAAAGATACCGATAAAGGTATAAAAACATTATTTAATTAAAAATGAGAGATAAAATATAGTGTTTTTTAGTGTAATATAAGATAAAAATATGATGGAATGAATGTAAATGGTCTTAGGCTATGGGATGTGGTTTTCTCTTCCCTTATTCCCCAAGTCCACTTGAGCGCCACATCACCCTCACTCTCCACCTCAGCAACCTTTCCCCAACATGAGGTGTGGTTCCTCTTCTTCCACCTTCCATTTTTTTAATATTTTTTAGTTAATGTATTTTATTTATAAATAATATTTTTTTATTTGTTTAATTTGTTGATATAAATAAGAATTTTTTTTAATTTAAATTAAACTTTAAAACATTAACATATATAGCTAAAAACAAATTTGAGGGTTCTTTTAATAATTTACATCAAAGTCTAAGGTGTATTATTTAAAACTTAAACAAACTTGAGAGGTTAAGATAAAGAACAAACTTAAGGGGTAAAACCTACAACACACAAATAATCTCCTTCTTCCTCTCCCGTTCTCTTCCATTAAACTTGCAACAATTCATCTTCCAAAAATAAACCTACAACAAGAAAAAAACAGAGTATTAAACAGATTAAAAACGAAAAAAATAAATAAAATAAACACACAAGCAATCGGGGAGAATTCCTCGTGGGCACCGAAGAACCATCGGTGGGGGTGTTGTTCCCCGTCGGCAAAATGCTCCACCTCAGCCTTCCCGTTCTCTTCCCGAACCCATACCCCACAGTCTTAAGAGCATTCACAATTGATTCTCTATCTACATCTCTATAATTATACTAAAAAACATTATCTTTTCTCTCTCCTCCTCAGTTAAATAATAGTTTTTATACCTTTATCATTACTTTTTTCTCTCTCTTCCATTCATAACCACTTTCAGAAATATTAAAAAATTATAGAGGGTGAACAATGTTTTCTTCAAATTTACTGATAAAGAATAACATTTTCTCTCTCCTCCCCTCATAATCACTCACCACCACTTTATATAATATAGAGAACTCACTCACATAAATATAGAGAATCGAATGTGAATGCTCTTAGATGATGCCTTATTTACGGAAACATTGGGTGACTTTGAAACTTAGGATCTCGATCCTTCAAGTAATTGATATTTGTGTAGGGTGTAAACGAGGGAGAGCGGCTCGAGAGCTACTGGAGACCGAATCAGTAAAAAGTTTGAATAAGCCAAGCCTTAATGAATCCAAGCTCGAGCCTGAAATAAGGCTCGTTTAGTTATCGAACCTGAGCTTGAGCTTTACATACAAAACTAGTTTACGCTCTTGAGCCTAAACGAGTCCAAACAATTATTATTATTATTATTATTATTATTATTATTATTATTATTATTATTATTATTATATACCTACTATTTAACATTGGCGAGCCGAGCTTTTAGCACGTTTAAAATTGTTCTCAAATTACCTCGAGCCGAGCCAAGCTCAAGCTCTTGGGTTTTACTTGCGAGCCGAGCTTGATCTCAAAATAGTAGGCTCGAACTGAGCCGAGCTCGATTTTCATAAGAGCATGACGAGCCAAGCTCGAGCCAATCAGCAGTGGCGGATTTAGAAAAAAAGTTCAGAGGTATCCCAAAAAATATTTTTGAACCCAGGTGTATCCTATTATTTGCTTAGGAGTATCTCATACATAAAACGAAAAAGAAAATAGCACTAATTTTATACTTTGCCAAGAAAGTTGAGGCGTTGTCCGGGCTACTCCTGATTACTTCATAAATCTACCCTTGCTAGTCGGGCTCAGACTCAACTCGCCTCAGCTCATTTACACCTTATTGTGTATATGAAGAACACTTGATATATGAAGAACACTTAAAAGAGAATATTATTTTAGTTTTTAGTTTTTAAGTGGATTTAAATAAGAACGGGAAAGGGACCAAAACTAGTTTTAGCTTTACACCACCCGTAGTGGGGCGGTTTTCTTAAAAAAAATTCAAAAAAAAACGCCTAAAAACGTCCCCAAACCATTACATGGGGCGTTTTTTTTTTTAAATTCAAAAAAAGCCCCCTTGGCGTGGTTTAAAAAACGCTGAAGCTGGGAATGCTTGTCCAATCATATTTCAGTTTGCATTAATTGGCCAATAAAAATTTTAAGTTCTTTTTTTAATTTTATTTTATTACAAAACATAATGCCTAATAATGCCCCATCCCCACTACACCCATTTTAGAAAACGCCCAATAATGCCCCTTTGCTGACTGGACCGCCACATGGCGTAAAATGCCCTAGGGTGGGGGCATTATCTTCCCCTTCCACTACACATGGAAAGGATTTGACTTTGTCCTTTTTCTGACTTTAGTTGATCACTTCATTATGTGATTAAATCATATTTTCTTGACTTAATTTGAATGAATTATGTCTTCTAAAGAAGTTTCCTCACACAAATCTTCTTTAAAAAAAACTTTGAGTTCTATAAAAAAATATAAAGTCTTTTTTTTCATTTTATAAACCTTTTAGTTTTACAATACCACATTTTAAATTTGTAAGACTTTGTTTGGAAATAGTATTTTTTTTTATAAAGCTTGTTTATCATTGTAAGACTTTCTCAAGTGATCTTTTATTCATATACCATCTAGTGTTTATCGATCTTGCGTTGTCACTTGGTATGACCATAACATCGACCGTGGTACTTAGAATCTTCTTGATTTTAAGTTGACATGTGGACAATCGACGTATGATCCGACCTAAGCATCGACCACTGGGCTTCTGTGCACATTTGTGTATTCTTCGTTTAAGCTCTTTAATGTTTCTGAATTGTTGAATAATCAACCTTTTTCCGTTTTCTTACAGCTTTTGCTTACATCATCATCATACTAAGTGAATCCCACCAATAGTGTAGGGTCTGAGTATGGTAAGATGTAGACAACCTTACCTCTACCCCGTATGAATAGAGAGGCTCCTTCCAGTGAGACACCCGGCTCGATAAATTGCAAGCATGTGATGACACTTGCACAATATGACGCGGCAATGTTGACCAAACAAGCATTGGATGCGCATAAACACGTCGGGTACATAGTGAGAATACACTAGTACAACAAAGTGCAATAATTTTTTTTCCAAAAAAAAAAATTATCTAACTGGAAGAAAGAATACAAAAAGGTTAATTATTATATCCTTTTGCCATTTTGGTGTGAGCCCTATTTTTGGATACTATTGTTACTGAGATGGATAAGATGAAAATCCATGTTCCAAGGGGTGATGTGAGCCTTTTGAGACTACAATAGGGGGTTGAACTTCCATCTTCAGGCAGTTGAATTCCAGTGCTAATATTGGTTTTGAAAGCATCACTGATATGCTCATTTCTCTTTTCTTTGAACTTTCATTCAACTCCATATTTTGGGATTCAATCCGGTCCGTTGACCCTAAAACTCTTGCCGGCGATGTAGGTTTCACCCTGCACGATGTAAGACGAGTGATTTAGACGGTTGAGTAACGGGTCCATATATGTTTAGATGTAACAAGGTAAATACTATGCGCACGTCGAATTGTCTTGAGTTGACCCGTCAACACTTTTTCGGAATATAAAAACATTACAAAAAAGTAAACTACTTAAGTAGCGAAATACTTTCAATTTCAAGTTCAACTAAAACGATGTAAAAAGTTGTAAGCATATAAATACATGCTAGAGTGACGGATCTAGAAGAAAAATTCAGGGGTATCCAAAAAGAAAATCAGTGTATACAGTGACGGATCTAGAAGAAAAATTCAGTGTATATAGTGGCGGGTCTACATAAAACGGAGATTTTTTTTTTTTTTGCACTTCGCCAAGAAAGTTAAGGGGTACCCTGGGCACCCCCTGTCCCTTGAATAGATCCGCCCCAGTGTTAGACGACTTTTGACTATTTGCTAATTTTCACATTTAATATGTTACTAATAAAATGAAGCGTTGGTTACAAAAATGGTCCTTGTTGTTTGGTCCAACTTTCAAAAGTTGCGAGTCCAAACACTACAAAGCAACTCCACTCAACCTTAAAACATGACTCGGGCTTAATGAGTTATATGGTATGTTTGAGTTGATTCGGTTAACTGTATTAAAAGGGGGGCATGTTCATTTCGGAATCAATAGTATGTTGAGAATTACACAAAAAAGGGACATGTTTATTTATCAATAGTATTTTGAGAACCGCAATAACTACATAATGCATAAAAGATAATCAAAAGTAGTGGGAGAGAGAAATAGAGTTTGTCACATAACCTTCTTGTGGATCACATTCAAAGCAATACATACATATACATTATGCGGCTCTCAACATATTATTGGTTTTGAAACAAACGTCCCTTTTTTATATAATATATATAGGGTAAATATGTAATGTAACACAAGCACGATATGACTGGTGAACTTTACTATATTCGAGCATTTCATTACTTGAGCTCAACCCTAATGTCCTCTATAAATCAAGTAGATTTCGAACGCTTTTCAGCGCGTCTCAGGTAACAAGATATTTAAATTGACACGACTCGACAACATGTATACACATTATCACTTAAATTAATTAAAATCGAATCAAAAACAAACCTGCACTCAATCTGGCAACTGTACTTAAGAAGCTGAGGTATATACTCTGTGTGGCCACTACAATATCATAGCAACAAAAAAGAAACACTCTTAAAACTTAAAAGTTAATAAGACTTGCAGAACCCGAACAAAAACAATAGTTTTACCTAAAGCTCGGAAGTGACATCTTAATCGTTGGGCCCAAAGCCATCCACTTCAACGGATTCGTCTTCGAAACTATAATATATATTAGCATGATCATATTACTTAGACAAAGAATGGGCTTATCGGGCCAGGCCAATTTGTCTAGAAAAAAAATAACTTGAAGTAAGATGTCAATCCACATACTAGGCGACTCAAGTCGAATATCGTAGAGGCCCGTTGTCACCGGACCATCGATTTCAGCTACGTGAATATTTACATTACTACTGTTGCCTTTTCTCTCCGGTCTATCCGATATGGGATTTATACTCTGTTTAAATGAGATTAATGTCAAAAACCCAAATTTCAACTCAAATTGCGACATAAAAAAGACGTGATCACCTTAGAAAAAGTGGCAACTTGACTTGGAAGCCCGAATTCCTGAGAATATATAATTGGTTGGAACACTATTAACATACAAGAAAGAAACAAAATCTTTATTTCCTTAGCTTCATTTGCGTCATTCGTTGGAATGTTAAAAGTCATTTAAAACACGTCGAATTGAATTTGATCAAATGTTTGAATACCTTTCTTCCATGCGTGCACGCGTTATCACTGTTGACATAAACTCTTGCTGCCCATCTGAAACTCATGTAAATAATTAATGATTCAAGTTTGAGTCAAAAGGGTTGGGTACCAGGTCAAAACAGGTTTCGGTCAAACTTAGGTACTAGTGTGGTCAAAGTGGGTTGGGAAATTTAGTACTTTCAAAGAATTTCATTTAGAGGAATCTTGTAAGTTAACAGAATTTAGACGCCACCTCAGCACCACAAGTCGCGTACACATCAGTTGCCACATCGTCATTATGTAACCGAGTCAGATTCCACTAAATAAACTTCTTGAAGTTTGATCCTTTTTATCAAAACAAAGGAAAATAGTAATGAACTTGTATTATAGTAAGATTAAACTCACGCATGAGACGTTGGCGGGTTCCACACAATTCCAGCGATTGCCACAAGCTGAATAAACCATGGTCAACTTTCTTATAAAATTATAGATCAAGTTGGAAGATTTTATAGTTAAAAAGAAGAAATTAACCTCATCAAAGGGTCCAAATGGGCTCTCAGTGTAGTTTGCAAGAAAAAACCCTCCTAGAGTGTACCTGCAGTATGTGTATTCATATTAATAAACAGAAACCATTAACAAAGCATTTTTAAATTGTAAAAAAAATAGTTAATTAATAATAATAAGAATACCCAAAAGCTTCAACTAATCTGAACTCTTTGGGAATGATAGCTCTAGCAATTTCTGCTTTCACAAGATGAAACTGGTACAGGGCACTGCAAGTGTAGTAAAGACAATCTTGCATTAATATTTGTTTAGAAAAAAACGGTATAACACAAGGATAGTAAAGGTAGTCGCTAATTATAGTTATTAGTACATTATTATTAGGAGTTAGTTGTTTTAACTATGTTTTATTGGGGGCTTTATATAGAAGAAAAGTGGAGCCACGTAGACGCCACGTAAGCAACCATCGTTCACCTTCTTCAAATCGTGCCCCCTATTGTGGTTCCACGCCCCTAGCGTCCCCTTCACGCTTCCCATGCAATGCAACGTCTCTTTTTCTCCTTGCTCACGCCCGCGATATCCAAGCCCCAGCCCCACACCCGCTTGGCGCCCACCCGTAGAGGTGTTCAAGTCCCTACCAGCCCTGACGTGGCACCAATGGCGCCCCATTGAAGCCCCATTACACATTGCCTTGTAGCTCATGAGCCCGAGTCCCGAGATAGGGTTCTCTTCCTATATAGATAACATACCGAACTTTCCATTGTAATTCATTCGGTTGAATCAATAAAATAATTATCTTCGTCTTTACATGGTGCCGCGTAGATTGATTTGGGATAGTTTAGAGGGTAGAGGCGTTTCTAGGAGGTATATAGACATGGTTAAGGATATGTATGTTAGGACTGAAACTAGTGTTCGTGCGTCCGTAGGAGATACTGATTTCTTCCCTGTGGAGGTAGGACTCCACCAAGGGTCTGCATTGAGTCCGTTTCTTTTTGCGGTTGTGCTGGATGAGCTGTCAAAGTCAATTCAGGAGATTGTTCCATGGTGCTTGCTTTTTGCGGATGATATTGTGTTACTTGCTGAGAGTAAACAGAGCCTAAATGCGAAGCTAGAGGAGTGGCGAGCAGCTTTGGAGGGAATTAGTTTAAAGATAAGTCGTTCTAAAACCGAGTACCTTTATTGTGATTTCAGTGGTGCAGGCGATGGAGAGGACACTCGGATCAACATAGAGGGCCAAATGGTCCCGCATGCAACCAAGTTCAAATATCTAGGGTTGTTTGTACAAAGTGATGGGGAGATAGATAGTGACGTAGCCCATCGCGTCCAAGTTGGATGGTGTAAGTGGAAAGCAGCCAGTGGTGTATTGTGCGATCAGAGGTTCCCTGGTTAAACTAAAGGGGAAGTTTTATAGGGTTACAATTAGACCGGCCATGTTATATGGAACAGACTGTTGGGCTATCAAGAAGTCGCAGGCGTGTAAGCTGGAGGCAGCAGAGATGAGGATGTTGAGGTGGATGTGTGGACACACTAGGCTAGACAAGATAAGAAATAAGGTTTTTAGGGATATATTAGGGGTAGCTAGTATATCAGATAAAATAAGGGAGGGGAGGTTGAGATGGTTTGGGCGTGTTAGGAGTTGACAAACGACAGCCACAGTTAGAAGCGTAGAAAATCTCAATGTGGAGAGGAAGAGGAGTAGAGGTAGGCCAAAGCTAACGTGGGAGGAGCGGATTAGACAGGATTTGCTAGAATTGCACCTCTCTAAGGACATGGTCCAGGATAGGAGTTCGTGGAGACGTAGGATTAAGGTTAAGGACTTTTAGGACGATAGTTTGGTTTAACATTAAACTCGTTCTTTAGGAGCTTAGGATGTTTGATGTGCTTTGGGGGCCTTTTCATGTTTTTGCTTGTCTGTGTGTTTTATGTTCTGTTGTATGTCACTAATTGTCTATTTGGTAGCCTGCTAAATATCTTTAGTGCACTATGTTTATGTTGTTTTTTAGTAGCTATGTGTCTTGTATGTTTGGATGTATCTTTGATGTCTGGATATGGCGTTGGAGCTAGGGGTCTCACCGGAAGCAGTCTCTTTATCCCTTGGGATAGAGGTAAGGCTTTTTTTTTTTGGGAAACGGGGAAAATACCCCGGGCCCTTGCCTACATCTCACCCTCCCCAGACCTTACCGATAGCTTTGTTATAAGTGGGATTTACTGGGTACGCTTGTTGTTGTTGTTGTAATATGTTTCCATTCCTATTTGGCCATACTATTAAACCCATGGTGATTCCTAATTACAAACCAAAGCCCCTAACTTCTTACTAAATCATGATCAAACAATGCAACATACTTACAACTTCACTAACAATATATACATTGGTATATCACAATACAAATTCATCTTCGATTCGCTTCAACTACTCTACAACCCCTGGTTACTAATTGCAAGATATGATAAATTGTAAGTTGCATTGTTTGATTAAAAATAGTATATTCATAGCAAGATTAATGTATATTATGCATATTTTCAACAAAATATATATCTAAAAGAGGTATTGAACATTAGGATGTGACTTGCCTGCCTTTAAAAATCCAAGGAGGTTTACCATATCCTGAACTATATTTAGTTTCCTTAATCTCCATAATTATCACTAATGGATCCCCAGAAAATCTGTAAAAAAAATTAAAACATCACAAATTATACACACACATATAGTCAAATGTATATGTATATATAAGATAAGAACAAGAAAACAGAAACAGAAGAAGCAACTGCAAGAAAGAGTAATTAAGAGCATAAAGATTGTTAATAACACATTAAGAATGATGGGTTTTGTTTAATTACCTAAAAAGATTGTTTCTTTAACAAGATGCAACACCTGCAAATCAAGAAAAACCAGAGTACTTAAAAAGATTGTTTCTTTAACAAGATGCAACACCTACAAATGAAGAAAAACCAGAGTATTTGAGTTTTGAAGATGAAGGTCATTTATGTAATTTCACAGGGGTGTATGCATGTCATATTTATAGGGTCTCAATGTGATGACTGGTGTGTAATTTTGTACCAAGGTGTGGTGGTTTTTAAGTGACACCCCATGTGAATATTGGTGCAATGCCACAAGCACAATTGAGGAATTTACAAATTTATTTTTTTTAACGGCAAATTCGGATCACTAACGGACCACTACTGGAGTATTATCGTATCACGAGCGGAACTATCTAATCATTATCCATCTCCACTAGGCTATAATGCCTATACACCACTTCAGGAGTAAACTCAATAAATCTGGGAAAAACCCCCCTTGTGAGAATCAAACTCAAACCTAATGGTTCCTAAACCTTATCACACTCCAAAGATGTCAGTAGGCAAATTACTCATTTTATTTACTGAATTTTGAATATATTTGAAAAAGGTTACCATATTTTTAGAAGAGTTAACTTTCGTTTTGCTCCCGGTGGTTTGGTCATTTTAACGGTTTTGCTCAAATAGTTTAAAAATAGCAATTTTCCTCCCTGATCTTTCGAGTTTGTCGCCAGTTTGCTCCCTGATCTTTCGAGTTTGTCGCCAGTTTCCTCCCTGATGGAGTTAGAGGCGGGGAGCAAAATGACGATAAGTTAGAAAAATCAAGAAGGAAAATGGCTATTTTTAAACTATTGGGGCAAAACCGTTAAAATAACCTAAACTATTGGGGCAAAACCGTTAAAATAACCAAATCATAGGAGCAAAATGGAAGTTAACTCATTTTAGAAAATGGTATTTGTAGGATAATTGTTTTATTTTACCGAAATACATACTTTATTTGTAGGATATTTGTGTGATAATGTTATTAAAAGAAAGAAATATCTTAATATTATTTGTAGTGATAATAATAAATATACATAGTTAAAGAATATTAAAGCTTGACTTAATATCTTTCCTGTATTTTTAATTTAAATTAGTGAAAGTTAAAGAAAGAATTGTTGTTTATAGTGGTTAGTTAGACATAGGAAATTGGGGTCTTTGTTTTTATTAATAGGGAAATTGGATTTAAATAATCCGAACTTTCACCTGTTGGCCAATAACACTCCGAACTTTTAGTTTGGCCAGCAGCACTCTCAACTTTCATCCTATTTTCCCAAAACACTCCCAAAGTGTACCTTTTAGTGTTTAGAAAGCACCTGGTAAAGGCCTTTGGGAGTGTTTTGGGAAAATAGGATGAAAGTTGAGAGTGCTGCTGGCCAAACTGAAAGTTCGGAGTGTTATTGGCCAACAGGTGAAAGTTCGGATTATTTAAATCCAATTTCCCTTATTAATATTAATTAATATTAATAGTTTAAAGAAAAGGGAAGAGGATGAGGGAAAAAATGGGTTGATATGAAATTGTGGTTCCTGTTCAACGTTGGGATTATCATTATCCAACCTCCTTATCCAGCTTTCACTATCTAAAATAAATATTCAAAAAATATATATATTTTTTAATTTCAAAGTGTTATTTAATGAAATGATAATTTTATTATTTGGTTATTTATTAAGTGTATTAGTGATTTTTATAATGGTAAATTTTCTACAGATATTGTAAGAAATTTAATTTAATCATTATACTTACTCTTTTCTCTAAGTTAATAAACATTTTAAACAAATTATAACCGTAAAAAGCAGATATAATTTTGAGACAAAGAAAGTAATCAAAATTGAAAATGTGTTGCTATATTAATACACTAGGTTAGAACCCCGTGTATTACACGAGTTGAATAAATGTAATTTTATATATTAAAGAGTAAATTATCATTTTAGTCCCTGAGGTTTGAGCAAAATTGTCACTTTAGTCCAAATAGTTTTTTTCTTGTCATTTTAGTCCAAATAGTTTTGTTTTCTGCCATTTTAGTCTCTGACTTTTGTCATTTTTTGTCATTTTCATCAACCACCACCACCACCACCTCCCACCAGTCACCCTATCACAACCTTCTATCATCACCACCACCTGCCTACACTGTCACCACCAACCCACCCACCCTACCATCATCACCACCCACCATTTCCACCACCACCGACCACTTTTCTGCCACCCACGTCATCAACCATCACCACCGTCATAATCGTAAAACCAACAACCACTGCATTCATCTTCATTGTAAACCGGCACAACACCATCCCCATACGATCGCACCTACAAAAAAAGAAAGCAAAATGTGGTTTGACCAAATTTCACCTAAGTTAACTAAATTTTTTGAATGTAGTTAGTGGTTTGGATGAAAATGACAAAAAATGACAAAAGTCAGGGACTAAAATGGCAGAAAACAAAACTATTTGGACTAAAATGGCAAGAAAAAAAACTATTTGGACTAAAGTGACAATTTTGGTCAAACCTCAGGGACTAAAATGGCAATTTACTCTATATTAAACAATAAAAAGTTAGATCTTTATGAACCTCGTGTATTGTACGGGTTAAATAAATGTAATTTTATATATCAAATAATAAAAAAGTTATATCTTTAAAAACCATGTGTATTACACAGATTAAATAAATGCAATTTTGTATACTAAATACTAAAAACGTAGTATCTTTAAAAAACCCGTGTATAATCGGGTTGAATAAATCTACCAAATAATAAAAAATTATTTTCTTAAAAACCCCATATATTACACGTGTTAAATAGATCTAAAAAGAGTTATATCTTTAAAAACCATATGTATTACACAGATTAAACAAATGTAATTTTGTATATTAGATACTAAAAACGTTGTATCTTTAAAAAACCCATGTATAGTCGGGTTGAAAAATCTACAAAATAATAAAAAAAAAAAAAAAACATATCCTTAAAACACTGTGTATTACACGTGTTGAATAAATCTAATTTTACATGACAAATGATAAAAAGTTATATTTTAAAAACTTCATATATTAAACGGGTTATGTAAATGTAACTTTGTATAGTAAATAATAAAAAAATATATTTTTAAAAACCCCGCGTTTACACGAGTTGAATAAATATAACTTTGTATACCAAATAATAAAAACAAGTTATATTTTTAATAAATTTGGATAACATTTAATATTAATTTATTATTTATATATTTAATATAAGATAAGTAGGAAAGAGAGGTATTTATTTTAAAAATATATTAAATTAACAATTTAGATTTGAGGATAATATTTTATTAAAGTATGATAAGATTTAATATTAATTTATTATTTATTTATTTATTTAATTTAATTAATATAAGAGAAGTATAGATTTGAGAATACCTTTAATGAATGACACGTGTACAAAAGTTGGTTTCTTTTATTATAGTAGATACTCTTAAATAGAAAAGATGATACCGTCTTTCAATTACTGCAAGTTATAATTATTTTTTTTATTCTTTATGAATAACATTTTTTTTATATTTAAATACCATCTAACCATACATTTTTAAAGATTAAAACTCACATTTTATTTGTGTGAGTAGATCATGCTTAGTTATTAAAATGAAAGAAGTACATACGCTCATTTATTTCAGCAAGTTTCTCGTTTATTCTACAGTCCAAGTCTATCACTTGTTGCACAATATGTCCAAGTTGTTAAACACATCTCTGCCACTTCCTTCGAGTTAGTCGTTATTTACCTATAAATAAATGTATAAGTTAGATATCACTTCAAAAATTTTTAACATAGGAACAAAATAAGAAGAACCAATTTTGTACTACAAAGAAAAAGCTCATTCACATCATTTTAGAGTGTTCCGCTTCTTTGATGTGACTGAATTTGTCATTGCCAACGGAAAAAAAAAACAAAAGATAATATCAGCTTAACACAAAACAAACATAAAAAAATAGAGTATGACGCAAATACTAATGACTTTAACGTGTGTGTAATGTGTATTAGTTAGGCTCAGAAATCTTAGTTTCACAGGTTCCTTATAGAAAGCCATCACGGTTTACTAAGAAAGGATCTTTGACATCATAACATGTTTACAAAAAAAAATGGTACTATTACCAACTTCAAAACCCATGCATTAAAATTTATTACGTCTCAGACACGACACGGCTGCAATAAAAATTGTCATGCCATCAAAGCCAAGAAACCCAATCAATATGCCTATTATCAGATGAATACAAAGCCACCTTCATCAAAACCTTAGTCCCCAACAATATGGCCATAAGACAAAAATATCAGAGTAAGCCCACCATAAAACCAAAACAAACCATGCACAAAACTTTTGCCAATGACGCAATCCACATCTTTAAAATGAAGCCACCAACTAAATAAATCCAAACTTAATAACCAAACCAACTTACAACCAAATCAGTCTAAGATACAACCACAACTGCATACACAAACACCAAAGCACATTGTACAAACAGTGTTGCACAAACATGTTGCTAATTGATAGTGATGCAACCCACAATTACATAAATAAACATATGCACCAACATGTTGCTAATTCGTAGTATACTAAAGTACAGAAACAATCTCAAGATGGACACAAACAACCGAAGCTCAAAACCTTTAGTGAGTGCAATAAAGTGCCAAGCCAAACTGAAGTACTATCACAACCACGCTCTCAGATGACAAGCCAATCATCTTCATCGAGACAAAACCAACATCATGTTGCAAAAGTCGCTAGGCGCTCCCTAGTCGGTCGACCGGGTAGTTGAGAGTACTCGCCCTAAGTGGAGAGTACTCGGACGTGTTAAATTACAAAAAAATAGTTTTCAGAAATTAAATATATGTCAAATAACATAAATTTACTAATATTTATAATAAAATATGTGAAAATGATATTTATTCTGTAATATGATAGGCATAGAAATTATCTTTTATTTTTATAAAGTCAAATTCAGTCCAAGTTGACCTACTAGATCCGATTATAGCCAAGATTGACCGCGTTTGATCGATTCCGAGTAACTAGGCGGAGTTGAAGAAAGTCGCTTCAGCAACCTACCTTGTAGCGACTACTCGGGGAG
This sequence comes from Helianthus tuberosus, assembly GCA_030545235.1. Lineage (NCBI taxonomy): Eukaryota > Viridiplantae > Streptophyta > Magnoliopsida > Asterales > Asteraceae > Helianthus > Helianthus tuberosus. The sequence continues at coordinate 13,124,708 of CM060397.1, forward strand.
TATATTTATTATCATTAAAGGTCTAGGTATATTAGCTATTTAGCCACAAACATTTAAATCAAGTAAAAAGTTTTGCTTTTAAAAAGTGACTTAATCCAACCATTTCCTATATTTATCATTGTTAAATATAGTCACATATATTAAAATTAAGTAAAGCTTTTACTTATAAAAAAAGGACTTGATCCATCATCCAACCATTTACAGGATTATTTATTATTGTTAAAGGTCTATATGTGAAGTGACTTAACATTGAAATCAAGTTAAACTTTTACTAATAAAAAATGACTTGATCCAACTATTTACTCGTATGTTTATTATTGTTACATGTCTTCGTATATAGCCAGAAGTGTTGAAATCAAGTAAAACTTTACTTATTAGAAATGCCTTAATGAGATTTAACGGTACTAATTTTGTTAGTTTTAAACCATATGGGCCTGAGTTAAAACCGACTTAGGCATTTTAGGATTGAGTCATAATCATCATAATCATTATTATAATATACATAAAAAAACTAAAAATTTTTTGGGCTTTTTTAGGCTCGCAAGACTAAACGAACTTTGTATTTCAAGCTCGGGCTCAATAATCAAACGAGTTGTATTTCAGGTTCGGCTCGTTCGAGCTTTTAACCGAGCCGATCCCAAGTAGCTCTTGTGCCTCTGAGCTTGTTTACACCTCTAGGTATGAGTGTGAGTAGGTCTTTTAAACCAAGAACCACCCAAGAAGTAAAAGCCGGCGAGAGTCGAACCTTCGTTCCCTTCCACGTCCGTTGCTACACTCACACTGAACCCTCACACCCCACTCGCGGCCATGGTGCATCCGGACCCGGTGGGCCTGAGACCATGAGAGGAAGTGTACGCCGGATGCTATAATACTTGTAATGTTTTTCTATTAAGTGCGTATTTTTGCTCTTAAGATGAGTTTCTAATAACTTGTGGATTTAAACTTGGTCAACTGAAGCTTAGTTAAGTATTGAGTAATAAATATTATTGCCATAAACAAACAACTTACTTGGCTATTATTGTACCAAAACTAGCCTCTTAACACAAATTCACAACCTCTTGGAAATCTCTGCAAGCACACATAGATCCTAGAAGATGATAGTTTATTCATTCGTGGGTAATAATATTTATTAACCGGAACAAAAACTAAATGGATCAGATTAATCTGCAGCGGCATAGAGACTAAACTACTTCTACATACTTGCGATTCTGCGAGTGGCAAAATCTACCAAACCTTGATGCGTGATGCTGCCATTAACGTCCGCCATTGTTGCAACAGAAGTAGTCTCCTCGAAACAATACCAAGGCACCTGCCACTTTTCATCTTCAAGAGCTGCACCTACTTCAAATGTCATCACATGTGCTTCCCTTCCTGCATCCGCACACACAATCATCAATACTCAAAAGTTTAAGTGTTAAACATACTCCTCCTATCGTTTTTACCGAATGTACTCTGGAAGCAACCTCTCTATTCCTACGGGTAGAGGTAAGGTTGTCTACATCTTACCCTCCTCAGACCCTACCTTAGTTTTGCTATTGGTGGAATTTACTGAGTATGATGATGATGATGACTCTGCCACAACTAAATCAGTTACATCACCTCCCTACTTACTTTTGTGCATTACAGGGTGCATTTTAAATAACCAAATTAACCATTAATCACTGTTTGCCTAACCATACTTAAAGAGGACTAATAAACATACATCGCCCCCAATTGCTAGACACCAATGGCCTGTCACACATACGAGTCGTATATGGCTATACGACTTCTATAAACCCACTTTTTCCGACAAAGCTTTAGCCTTGTCACATTAATCGAATCGCATAGATATACGACCCATAGAGCGACATATGACACGTCATCTACACGAGTCATATATAGCTATACGACTCGTATAGCTCCTTTGTTTAATTAAGTTATACATTTTTTTCTTAAAAAAACATGAGTCATATAGCATCTCTCTCAAACCTGACACCACTACCAATCTATACAAGTCATATAACCTAGGGATGAGATCGGTATCATAACGGTACCGTACCGATACCGTTTAATTAAGTTATGTATTTTTTCTTAAAAAAAAAACATGAGTCATATAGCGTGTCTGTAAAACCTGACACCACTACCTATCTATACAAGTCATATAACTTACGGATGAGATCGGTATCATACCGGTACCGTACCGATACCAAAAAAAAGTAATAATATAAATAGAATAGAGTAAAATGCACGGATAGTCCCTGTGGTTTGGTGAAATTTCACCTTTAGTCCCCAACTTTTCAGAATTACACTCTTAGTCCCTGTGGTTTGACAAGTTGTTACTCGGATAGTCCCTAAAGCGGATGAAGGTTACTCGGATAGTCCCTGTGGTTTGACAAGTTGTTACTTGGATAGTCCCTGTGGTTTGACAAGTTGTTACTCGGATAGTCGTTGTGGTTTGACAAGTTGTTACTTGGATTGTCCTTGTCATTTCACACCCACTTAACCAGAAAAACTAACCTCCATCCGCTTTGGGACTATCCGAGTAACAACTTGTCAAACCACAGGGACTAAGAATGTAATTTTGAAAAGTTGGGGCTAAAGGTGAAATTTCACCAAATCACAGGGACTATCCGTGCATTTTACTCAATTGAATACAATACCAATTATAGCGGTACCGTGCCAGTTCGGTATCAGTAGTAAAGCAACAAAAAAATACTGAAACCAACTAGTACCAAAACTAAAAACCCTAAAAATGAATACCGCCGATTGTAAAAATGCTCATTATTCTTGACCCGGCTCGTGCAAAATGTCAGTGGCGTCTGGAAAACCGTACACTGTCAAAACCCTAACCCCAATTTTGTACCTTTTGTTCCCCAACTTGTTAATTACACACTACAACAGGAAACAAATTCCAAAAACCGATAAAAACAATCAACTTACCGGTATAAAACACCCAATGAACAGGGCGTCTAGAAGCAACATCTTCATAATAAGTAATAAAATCCGCTTTCTCCCAAACATAACAAAGAAACCCATCAACGGTACGTTGTCCGACATAATTGGCTCCGTCGAGCCAATTAGGTCGGAGGATTCCGACCTCCAGCTGCGCAGAAGAGCACTGGCGGTCGGAATCCAGAGTATAAAAAAACGAAGTGCCATTGTTCCATTCGAGATCGTACAACACGTTTCCAAGCTGGTGTTGGATAATGTTGAAGTTGCGGCCGTTGGTCCAGTCGTACCAAAGGTCTATTATTTCGAGTGTGCCGCTGTAGTTCATCATGAGGATTGAGTGGAATTGATGGGGCCATGGTGTTGGGGTTGGTTCGTTGGCGGTTGTGGGTGTGATTGTGGTGGTGAATAGTAAGAGGGTTGTGATGGTGGTTGTTAGGAGTGGTGGATAATGCATTGGAGAGTGAGACATCGTCACCATCGGTGTTAGTCGAATAGAAGGGTGGATAAGTTTTCTCTTGGATGGATGAATAAATGTGTTTGTGTGTGACTGGCAATCTACTATTAAAAATTCTTCTCACAATGAGATATATAACTAGTGAAATTCCCCGTAGCAGCGAGGAATTCGTTATTGAATCATTTTGTTTTGTAACGGGATTAATACGGTACTGAAACTCGGTATAACAACTGAAAGAAAAAACAAAAAAAAAGTCGTGCCATGACAAAAACAATATCCACACAAAAAACTGCATTACGTCTAGTAAGGTTCAATCTGCGTTAGGGATGAGTACGGTACATGTTCGATACCGAAAGTACCAGTATTGAAAAAAGGGGAAAAGTGGTACCGGTACCGAAAAACGGGGAAAATGAGAACCGCTACGGTACCGAATATACTCGGTACGGTTCGGTACCGATTCGATACCCAATACCAAATGCTCATCCCTAGTCTGCGCTACACTGTAGGAAGAAGAAGTAACAAGGAAGAGGCTAGAGGGAGACATCTTGTAGAGCACGTGGAAAGGGCTAAGGTGGTGGCGTTGAACCTTGTGCCTAGTGGCGATTTTGGGTAGATGGCAATGTTGGCAAGAGTAAGAAGTCGTCACTGAAAGGAGGTATCGTGAAGGATAAATAAGTAGGAGTGTTGGTTTGACAAATGATAGAATGAATAGGTTAATGATAGACGGGGGAGACTATGCGAGGTATATAGTATACGAGCGTGGGATATTAAAAGATATACATAGGCACATAATTTTCTTTATTTTGTTTCATATTATTTCACAATTGGTACCAATAATGGCCCATATAAGTAACGTTTTTTAAAAAAATCATCAATTTACCTCCTTTCTAACCAATTCTACTATTTTTGCACAAATCTTTTCCTCTAAAGAGTTAACTTCCGTTTTGTTCCATGTGGTTTGTCACTTTAACAGTTTTGCTCCAATCATTTATAAAAAAATCATCAATTTACCTCCTTTCTAACCAATTCTACTATTTATGCACAAATTTTTTCCTCTAAAGAGTTAACTTTCGTTTTGCTCCATGTGGTTTGGTCACTTTAACAGTTTTGCTCCAATCATTTAAAAACGGTCATTTTCCTCCTTGATGTTTCGATCTTGTCGCCAGTTTGCTCCCCAGCTCTAACTCCATCCATATTGTACATTAACTAGAAGGGTATTTTTATAATTTCAAGTATAATGAAAGGGTACTTGGATCTTGTATCTTAACTTGAAATTACATAAATAACTTTTCAGTTAACATACAATCGGATGGAGTTAAAGCCAGGAAGTAAATTGGCGACAAGATCGAAACATTAAGGAGGAAAATGACCGTTTTTAAATGATTGAGGCAAAACCGTTAAACTGACCAAACCAAAGTGAACAAAACGAAAGTTAACTCTCCTCTAAATTATGTATACTTCATTACATTCTATTCTATTCTATTATTACACAAAAGTGAAAAAGTATTATAACTTCACTTTTTAAAGCTTTTTATGTTTTATCAATTTAGAGGGTACACGAATACCCTCCCAAGTTTAAAAAAAAAAAGGTACATAAATCAACCCCTATTAAAATTTTCGATTTAACATCTTCGCAAATATGGAACTTTATGATGGGCCTATGACAAAAAAAACAAAGCCCAATTCAAAACAATTAAGGCCCAAGATGAATCCACAATATCTATATATCAACCAAACACCTAATTTACACACTCCTCCTCTTGAATCTGCTTTTCTAGTTAGGGTTTTCTTGAGGCGGCTGCAAATATCTCAAAAACAAGATGGTCAGTCCTTTCAATCTAACAATACATATGTTTGTATCGAATACATTGATTGATCTGTTGAATGAATACATTGATTGATTGCAGGTTCTACCGAATGATGTTGATCTGTTGAATCCACCAGCTGAATTGGAAAAGAGGAAGCATAAGCTCAAGCGTCTCGTGCAGTCTCCTAATTCCTTCTTCATGGTATTCTTTATACCTTTCAGTATTTAATTTGATTAATTTTAGCCGTATGATTGATTTTATATAAATTGTTATGAGTCTGTTTTTTATTTTTTTTTCTAATCTTATATTTAGGAAAATGTAGATTTATAGTTGCTATACATGTATTATAATTTAAGTTTTATAGGGTTTTTTGAATTTTTTTTGTTGAATCAGTTTTTTTTATTATATATTCAGTCAAGTATAGAATTTTAATTGCTAAACTTTGATGTTCTGAAATTTATTTGTTAAGTAATTAATTAGGAAAATTGTTGAATTACAATTGCTAAACTTTTATTAGATTTGAACCTTTTTAAGATGTAAAAAAATTTGTTGAATTACTTTTTTTTTGTCATATGCTTAGGAAAATATGGAATTAAAATTGCTAAACATGTGTTTAAATTGAAGCTTCTTTGGTTGTTTTAAATGTTGAATCAATTTTTTCATTCATGTATTTAGGTAAGTAAACACAGGATTGCAATTGCTAAACATGTATTTGAATTCAAGCTTTTTAGGATGTTCTAAAATGTTTCTGTTGAATAATTTTTTTTATCATATGTTTAGGAAAATATAAATCACAAGTGCAAAAGATGTATTTGAAATGAAGATTTATAGGGGTAATTGTATATAGTTCTGATTAATTTGATTGGTGCAGGATGTCAAGTGCCAAGGTTGTTTCAATATGTAAGTATTGATCCTCTTCACATTTTTTTAAGTTTTATTCATTCTTGTTTATTGCTATATTACCTATTTGATTAAATTCTTGGGTTTTTTTTTTGTGTTTTGGATTTACAGAACCACTGTCTTCAGCCATTCTCAGACTGTGGTTGTGTGCGGAAACTGCCAGACGGTGCTATGTCAGCCTACCGGTGGCAAAGCTAGACTCACCGAAGGGTGCTCTTTCAGGAGGAAGGGTGACTGATGAAGATGGCGGTGTTGCCGTTTTACCCTTTTTCTAGTATGATGTCTGAGTTTAGACTGGGGCTATTGCTTGCAAACAAGGGTAATGTTTTTGATGTGTTTTTTTTACTTCGTTTCTTTTAATCGATATGCAGCCTTTTTAGTGTTTTTGGAAACTCTTATTCTATGTAATGCTGCTGGAAATTCTGGATTTTTGTTAAATTTATATGAATGTTCTCATCTTGTTTGAGATTGATTGCCATTATATTTTAAGAAAAAAAAATTAAATTGTTTGTTTTTGTTGCCGCTTTTATGTTGGTGGTTAAGAGGGGTGTTTTGGTGTCCATTGAATGTTGTTTGGTGGTGTGTCATGATCATATTTGTGTTGAATTTTGTTCATCTGTAATTAAACTAAAGTAGTGGTTTTAGTGAAGCCAAGACATCAAGAACCAAACCATTTAGCTCAGCTGCAAACAATTTTTTGTTTATATAAGTTTGCCTTTGGTACTCCATTTAAGCTCGAGTTCATGATATTTCTCGGTTTGTGAGTAATAAACAGACCTGGTGATCAGAAACTTCACGAATATCATGCCAAATCAACACTCGAGCGTCTAGGGCATCAAACACTTGCCTTTAAGTACGCAGGTCTCATCAACCAGCTTTTAATAACCCGCTGCTCGACCTTAATGGTCTAATTTTTGAGAAGCGGGTTATCAAAGCCGGTTAATGAGACATATGAACACAACCGATTATCACCATTCACCACCATGGCTATGTTCAAAAGACGTGTATAGAAATCGGCAACATACTTTCCAAATATGCCAAAAACTATGATTGCAGTGAAATCAGTTAGGTGACATATTACACAAGAATGGTAAAATCTAGCGATTTTCTAAGCCCTGCTTGTAAAACAGTCAAATCGATGAGAAATATAAAAAAAATTATACAAATACATTGTGCCTCACGTACGTGAGGCATTGCACTTTGTGCCTCGCGCTTTGGACCTTATTCTTTTGGTGCGTTTTGCGCTTTTAAAAACTAAGACTTGTATAGTGTAAAACTGACAAATTTATATATTCATATATCTTCGCCTATAAAAACACCTAACGTGCCTGTTGAGTGAAAATATGAACCAACTTTCGCATAGCAGTTATTAGAAAATTATGTATCCTTTTTGGATGTATTCGTTTATAAGACTTTTGATCCTATAGTGAGGTATCGTAAAGGACTAGAAATGTATCCGGTAAAGCCTTATTTATATTTAGAATAACTGAGATAGTAATCAAGAAACCAATCATTCAGTTATGTTCTTTTATAACAGTATTTTATAGTTTGATTACAGTTATATGGTTAGAAACATATTCATTTTGTTCCGGTTCATCCATTTGTATCCATATCCACAAGATAGATATGTTGGCTCCAACCGATCTTGCACTTCCGCTAGACAGGCTGCAGCCATAACATAAACAGACCACATTCCATTATTTGATTCTTAAATCAACAAACCATTAACCACCCAGAATTTAAAGAAAAAAGCAAAACGAAGATATTAGTTTATACGTACTTTTTAAAAACAGGCTCGTATGCAGTGATGAGAATATCTGTTCCAACTCCTTTGAGCCGCAAATTCGCCAAACATACCTGAATAGTAGTACACAAGTGGTTAGTTTTGACCAAAACGTATATTCAAAAATTGAGTAAACTGCCATTTTCGTCCATGAGGTTTGACCAGTTTTGCGACTTTCGTCCAAAGGTTTGTTTTTCCGCATTTGTATCCAAAAGGTTTGAAATCATCCCATTCTCATCCGGCTCGTTAACTCCATCTACTTTTTTTCGTTTAAGTCAGGGGTATTTCCGTCTTTTTTTGTTAACTTAAAGGGCAATTATGTCTTTCTCACTTTATGTACAAGTATTAAGCATGATGTACAAGTATTCAAAATACCGAATTGCCCTTTAAGTTAACAAAAAAAAAAAAAGATGAAAATACCCAGAACTTAACGGATAAAAATGGAGTTAACGAGGCAGATGAAAAAGACAAGATTTTAAACCCTTTTGGATCTAGATGCGAAAAAACAAACCTTTGAACAAAAGTCGCAAAACTGGCCAAACCTCAGGGGCAAAAATGACAGTTTACTCAATTTTTGAATTGGACCGACCCGTTTCATTACATCTGCATCGTTATCAACAACTCCAATCCGTTGACCAAGTTTGACATCCCTCTTCCCGGGTCACCAGAACTACACCGTTGTTGACCACCGATCAAAGAAAACAACAAGCTTCCCGCTTATATCGATTTTCTTTCCTTGCTAGACACGACAAGATTCAGAGCCTCCCCGCTTTGACCAATCTTCTTCCGTCCGTCTACCCACAAATTTAATATTCTAAAGCCTCCATATATGACTATTAGCATCTCATAACAATATCAGCCTTATGCCAATAGCATCTAGAGCCCACCGTCTAATAACATCCAACTGCTGTATTTATTTTTTCCTTGCAGCCTCGCGAGGGGTGGCTCTCCCTTCTCAGAAAACGACTCTCAAAACCACTAACCGCTAAGCTCTGATACCAATCATATCAAATCATCTGGAATAAATTCTAACTAATATATTATTATATCTAATATATGTATTGGTGACAGAAGTTCTAAAACAACTTAAATACACAGATTGAAGTATAATTCATATTCTTGTGCATCTAATGGACTTTACAAACAACTAATATATTGTTAGGAATGATCCCACATCGGACAAGTGAGAAATAGTGGGTTGGTCATGTTAGATATAAAAATGGATGGTGAGGGGCTTATGAAGCTTTAACCCGTTCTGTCAGGGTGAGAGGTGACCTATCGATGATCGTATAGAGACGGTGGGTCGTGCCGACGCCTAACACAACGAACACACTTTAACAAGGCGAGTGAGTCTGCTCTACTTTAAGTCGGCTTGCTCGTCAATTTTTGGAACCCATTTAAATGGGCCAACAATTGTTTTAAAATGGTAGTCTATTTCTGAAGGCCCCCATTTTTGAGTTGTGTTAGGCTGAGGTTTCCAGCCTAAAGAAGCCTGGAAACATCTATTTCAGCGGTTCGTTAGCTATCCACGGGTCCAACCAAAACGCCACACTTTCGTTTATAACAGAATATTATATGAATACCAACTTTGTATTGAATCAAAACATAATTTTAGTAGGAAAGTTGCATCACTAAAAACCCTATCATCAATCAATGTAATCAAAAGAACAAAAAAAGAACCCCAAACAAAATAGCCTTTTCAAAGAATCAAAGGGCAGAAGCACCAAACAGGTTCCAATCATTGACTCGGAATGTAGCAACCGCTTGTTTAAAAACATCAGCCATTGGCGTACGTCCCAACTCTGCAGCAGGCACGGTTAAACCGGCTCCAACCGATCTTGCACTTTCACTAGACGGGCTGCAACCACAACACAAACAGAGACCACAGTCCATAACATCAATAGCCACCCCCCCCCCCCCCCCCCCCCATAATTTTTTTTATTTTTAAAAATAGTTTATACATACTTTATGAAAACAGGCTCGTATGCAGTGATGAGTACATCTGTTCCAACTCCTTTGAGTCGCAAATTCGCCAAATATACCTGAATGGAAGCACACAAGAAGTTAGTTTTGACCAACACATATATTTAAAAATTGAGTAAAATGCCGTTTTCGTCCCTGAGGTTTGGCCAGTTTTGTGACTTTCGTCCAAATGTTTGTTTTCCGCATTTGTATCCAAAAGGTTTGAAATCTTGCCATTTTCATCCGGGTCATTAACTCCATCTATTTTTCTCCGTTAAGTCAGGGGTATTTCCGTCTTAACGAAGAAAAAAGGAGTTAATGAGCCGGATGAAAAAGGCAAGATTTTAAACCTTTTGGAACTAGATTCAAAAAAACAAACCTTTGGACTAAAGTCACAAAACTGGACAAACCTCAGGGGCAAAAATGGCATTTTACTCTTAAAAATTTTATACACCAAAACATGGTAGTTTTCAACTTGTATAACACTATGTTTTGCCACAAATACATGTATCAAGATTTATGAAAAAAAAAAAAAATCTTATGGAGGATCAATAAATGTTAAGAGATACCTTAACAAGATTTTGTGCCTCTCTTCCTTGTCGTCCCTTGGATATAGCCTACGAGAAAATTACAAAATTATAACAAGAATAAAATTTGATTTGATTTATATTGGTTAACAAAATGTCTTTAGTTTGACTTCATTATTTGACTAATAGTCAAACATATTCCTGAAACTATTAGTAAAGTCAAAGTTGTTATCTTGTTTACCATTTGAGCAGTAGCAGTTGTTATGACAGAAGGTATGTTTCTGTATCCCAATCCTTGTGCCTCGAACACTGCCGATTGTTCAGTCACCTGAATGAAACAAATTAAACAAAGTTTTTTTTTTTTACAAATCTTTGAAAAATAGTAAAGTAGACGAAGAGGAAATAAATTCGAAAGAATTCGAAAGAGAGGAAATTTACGATGTTGCCCTCAGCCGCTTGTTCTGTTGCAAGGTCTTGTAGAAACCAAGTCGCACTTGCATTGTCTGCTAAGTCATGCTTCATTTCTAAAAGCTCGATTATCAGGCTCTCGTCGCGTGCAGGGTCCACAAACACCTCCTGAACACAAAATAAAAAAGAAAATCCAATAATGAAAAAGTAAAAGAGTTTGAAGCATAATTGAACCTAATGATGATGATGATCTTATTAAAGACAAATTGTTTTGGTTGGTGAGTAAATGAACTGAAGTTGGAAAATGAATACCGAATCCGCGAAACAAACAAACCTGATGATCAGGAACTTCACGAATATTGCTCACATCCTGCAAGTGAAAAATTCAACCTTCCGCATCAAAAATCTTTAAAAGAACAACTTACACACAACAAGGTGTTGTTTGTTTTTTCAGAGGTAAAACAATCTGCAGTCTACGGACCACATCTGCAAACGTCTGTAGCAGAGAAGAGGTGGACTAAACTAAAAGATAAATGGAAACAAACCTCAAACCTAAGTGGGAAAGTAGTGGAAATTGCTCTACCAAACAACTGTCTTTGTGGAAATTGTTCCATTCCAATCAACAACTGCAAAAAATTTACAAGGGTTTAGACTATGCGCAGCGGCAACGGTGGTTTAACTAAAAAGTGCAAAAGATTCTGCCACGTAGGCAGTCGGGCTTTAACTAAACTACACTTTCACAAGAGTGCAGTGGTTTAACATGAAACATAATTATTTTCTAGACAAATGTATGTCACAAACAACTGAAAGTTTACCTCTTCAATGCAACCAAATTTGAAACCCTGCTTGTTTGTTTCTTGAAATCAGTTGATATGGTTTTTATAGCGGCTGATTTGGAAGTTGAAAACTGCTGTCACATCACGCTAAGTTATAATGCTGTGACACCACGCTAAGTTATAAAATTCAATTGTTTGTTTAGGGTAAATTGCAATGTTTTACTCCTTTTAACTTTCCGCAATGGTTTAAGTTTCTGAAAAGAGTAAATTACGATTTTTGCCTCTGTGGTTATATCACTTTTACCCTTTTTGCCTAAAAAGAATCTTTTAACATCTGAGCCTCCAACGTCTTTTTTTCTAACCATTTTGGCCCCTAACACTAACCCCATCCATTTACTTTTAGGGGCTAAACTGGTTAGAAAAAAGACGTTGGAGGCCAAAAGGGTTAGAAAAAAGACGTTGGAGGCTCAGATGTTAAAAGATTTCTTTTTGGGCTAAAAGAGTAAATATGATATAACCACAGGGGCCAAAATCGTAATTTACTCTTCTACAAAAAAAATTTAGACATTGTCATTTAAGTAACGAAATTAAAGTGGATGCATTTTATGCTCTAATTTCTTTAGAGGTGGTGTCATTTTCTCCCTAAAAAGACAAAAATAAAGGATTTTTGCTGTAAAGAAATCAAAACTGTGGTAGAGAAATTAAAATACAAAGGACATCCGTTGTAATTTCGTTAGTTAAAGAACAACACCTGAAATTTTGCCGAAAGGTAAAGGACGTAAAGTGTAATTTACCCTTTGTTGTTATGAACCCACATCGGTCAAGTGGTGAAGAAACACCAAACTAAACTGGTGATTAGTTTGTGGTATGTGCCTCAACAAATAAGGTTAATCTTCTTTGTCTCGCCTGAGATGTGATGATGATCTTCCTGCAAAACACTAAACACCCCGTTAAGCTCGTTAAGAGGAGGAGAACAGGGGGGTTCTCCTCTTAACCACTATCCGGCATGAGAATAAGTGTGTGTATTGAGGATTAAGTATGTAATTAGGAGTGAGAGAGCAAGGAAGTAGATCTATAAACCTGTAGGTGAAGGCTCCTATTTATAGCCAGAGTGGAGTGGAGGGAGATGGGCTAATGGGCCTTGGGCCTGGAGTTGACAACAAGGAATATCAATCTTGTCCCCTCTGCAACAATTGTTAGTGTTTCTGGGTGAGGATGAAGTGGCGCACGTTGAATGGATCCACGTGTCCTGACCATTGTCCTTGTTGTCTTTCTGCCATCAGCGGCAGAGTGGAGATCGTGGAACAGATGTCGGCGCACGCTGATTGGTGCCACGTATGCGTCCTTGCATACCTTCTTGTCTCCTGTACGATTGCTAATCGTTGAGCACGATAGGATACAGCCTGTCGGACGCTCATTGGTCCACTGCTCTACCACTTGTACCTTTGTACTTGTCCTAAGATGACTTGCGCTTCTGTCCTCCGTGCGACTATCGGTGACAACCCGTGTAGCCGGCGCAAGGTCCAGGAAGTGAGGGTTTTCATCCAAGGAGCTAAGTGTGAAATCTGGTCTTGTATTTTCTTAGACCTCGCGTGCGACCCAGGCTTCACCTGATTGGCCGGCGCGAGGTTGGCAAAGTTGCCAAATTAGATAATAGGAGTATGGTCCCGCGCGCGACCTGATTGGTCGGCGCAGATTTTTGGGACCATACCCCTTCAAGTCCCCCCCCCCTCCAGTCCAGTACTGCTTCCATGCGTGAGGCAAGTGATTGGAGCTCTGGAATAGAAAAAAAGAAGAAGTTAAGGTTGGTCCTGCTTGGGTCTCTTGTAAGCATCCTCTAAGCTGTGGGAGCTGGCGTGCGTGTAATGTGTTATAATTACTACGGCGCAGCTGCCAGGCTTGATGTTGAAGAGTTATGCTACGTTGCGCAGAATGCTAGCGCGCGCGTGTATGAATGCTTATCCACATGGAGCACCCTCTTAGCTTGATGTTGAAGTAACTTGTTTTTGCGCGGGAAATTTCTTGAAATTTGAATTCTGACAAGTTGGTGCACTTTGTTGCTGATGGTGACGGTTGAGTTGACTGCTGACACAGTGACGATTATGCTGTCACTGTGTCAGCTGCGCCTTTTCGTCTTGTGTCAGGCGAGTAAGGTCCACGCGCGCGCGGTAACCTTCACTCCGTATTTCCCGCCTTACGTGTCGACTTCTGATTGGATACGCGCGTGGTGTGTCCGGCACGGTTAGCCATCACATTAAATGCGATGGGTATAAATAGTCGGAGATGGCGGGATAAAGATCACTGTTTCTTTGAATTCTCTCCTCCTCTCTCTGATTATCTCTTGAAGAACTTCAAATCTTCAAGGTGTTCTTCAAATCTTCAAGGTTTTTCCCAGAATTTCTTTGAATCTCCATCAAGTTCTTAAGGTCTTCGAGTATTTCAACTCTTATACCCCGATGTCGACTGAGGATGTGGCGCTGGTTGAAGAAGCCGGTGGCCCCTTACCACGGTTAAAATAGGATCAAGGATTATTCGAGCAACTTATCAGGGCTCAACAATTTCCTAGTGAATGGGATGCCAGATATCCCTCCCAAGTACAGACGGCTGCTGATGCACCACTAGGCTTTATTACCTTATATGCCGACTTCTTTGGGGAGGGCAATTTCCGGTTGTCGGCGACCCATTTCATGGCTGCTCTATTACATCATTATGCTTTCCATATTTCCCAATTAAGCCCCATGGGTATGGTGAGAGTTCGTCACTTCCAATTTGTGTGCAGATCGCAAGGTTTGGAACCGACTGTCGAGAAGTTTAGGGTTTTTTACCAGTTGCAGAGCAACCTAGGGTTTTTCTCCTTTGCCCTTCGCAACGTAAAGAAGATACTGATTAGCCCCCCCCCCCACCAAGAGCTTCCACGATTGGAAGATGAAATTCTTCTTCATCCGTGAAGAAGTCATTCCCATTGCTATGGAGTTCCGTCAGTCTGCCCCAATCCCCAAGGAAGATATGCAGGTCCCGCGCGGGGTGGCCTGGTACGAAAGGCTAATGGCGCTGCCAAACAGAGTGTTTGGGGAGCAAGTGCTTGTTGCTGCCGGAATGAGCCACATGTGGTCGGAACGAAGCACGGATGTGCCTGTTTTGCAGCTCAACGGAGAAGGTAAATTGTTTTACTCTGTTGTTCCTTTTATGAGAAAACTTGTTATTAACTCCTTATCTCTAAACGCAGATGTTGCGCTTTATCAGAGTACATTCCCAGCTTTCTCTGGATCAATGGGCTTGAGGCCCCTGCGCGGTGGTGAAGAATACTGGTTTGAGCAGATCAAGCCAAATTTCATATTCGCTAGAGCGGAGCTGTTTGTTGCTCCTCCTGTTGCAACCGAAGGTGCGCGCATTCCCAAACCTAGGCCATGTCGGGCCATGACTCCTGCTGGGAAATAAATTGTCTATCTTTCCAGCTAGGAGTTTGTAGCTTCATCAGATCATGAGTTAAGACCATGGGATGACGTGTTTGTAGGTGAGTTTCTCGATCTAGGAATTGAATATGAGGAGAAGAAACCGAAGAGGGCTGCTAAGAAGAAGGTTACCGTTGCGGGAGAGGAGACAGGTAAGAGAGCTGAGGCCGCTAGCGCAGCATCTGATGTTGCGTCCGGGAAAGGTACTACTCGCTTCCGACAAAGTAATCTTGAAAACTTTGTTATTGTAGCTGACACTAGGGGAATTGCATGATGTAGGTGAGAAACCGCAGGGCAGCGCAATGGCTGCAGCTAGAAGCTCTGGAAGCGCAGGTTCGAAAGGCCCTGAGTCCGGCGCGACCCCTTCCTTTGTTCATGTTGAAGAAGCTGAGGTGGAGCCTGAAGCTGAAAAGCTGATCAGGAAGAATACTTCCAAAAGGCCCCGCGCGGAGACAACTGCAACTACTCCCCCAGCTAAGAAGGTTGCGACTGGCAAGCCTATAGGGAAGAATGGGAGTTTGAGGAGTCATTATTCTGACGTCTCGCCGAGTAAGTGTGTTCACTTTCTTATTCTCTTTTTGCCTTAGTTATTTGTTAACATATTCTCCCTTCCAGAGATGGCTGTGAAGAAACCGGAGATGGAGACGATGAAAGCATCGACGCGGCCAAAGGTCAACATCATTCCCCCCAAGACCACTACTGAGAGAGGGAGGGTGAGAAGGAAGATAGAGCATTTGAGAAGGAAACCGGCGCTGTTAAAGCTGGAAAGCTGCCTATCGACATTACTCCGGAAGTCACGGGGCCTCCGGAGATTGTGAAGATTGCTAAGGGTGATCGACCTGCCGTTGAACGCGTTGATCCTGAGGTGCGGGTTGAAAACCCCACCGTGCAGCACACTGGCCCCATTCACACAGAAACGGTCAAATCATCTACTGGGGGGTCTACTGGCGGTGTTCATGCGGGAGGTGAAGTTAAAGATGTGACTGCTGGTGGCGGAGAAGCTGGTGGATCGGGCGCGGATGCTAGGAAAGGTGCTTCAGGGAAGAAACCAAGGCAACCGTCGCCGATCCGTGCTGAGGATACGTTGGACGATATATATTACAAGACATATGAAGAAAGTCGCGCCAACGAAACTCACACCCCTGTTTGGAACTTGAAACAGAGTGATACTTTCTCGGAGTTCGGGACATGCAGGGAGTGGATGATGGGGGCTTTCCCCCCGGGTGAAGTACGTCATCAGAAAGATCGTGGGCATGATAGCTTATATCAATCATATGTTTATACCCAAACTAACGCTGCTTCAGCCGGTCATTAAATCGCTCGAGAATGGCGGACGATGTATCTTGAGCGCTCTGTCTGGGAAAAACATCGTGAGCGGTTGGCTGCTGAAGCCAAACTCTTCGAGCAGGCGCAGATTAAACTTCAAGAAGATAGAGCTGTCTTTGATAAGAAGAAGAAGTCCGAGGAATGGGGCTTTCAGGGTTTAAAGAAAAAACTCCAAGCTAGCGAATATCTCCTTGCTGAAGGGCGTCGTAAGTGACGCGCAGCCTGTGAGAATGATAACAAGAAAATGTATGTTGCGCGCATGAAGATAACCAATCTTGAAGCGCAAGTCGAAGGGTTGAAGAAGTCTGAAGACAAAGTTCAAGGAGAAGTACGAAGAAGCCAAGTCTCACAGAGAGCGTGTTGAGGTTCTTCAGGCTAGCTTCCTTTCTGTTTTGGTAAGTGGTTAAGTTGAAGGAAATTTCCTAACTTTTCCATGTCTTCTTTAAATGAATTGCAGGTTGATTTATCTGCCCAAATCCTCAGCAAGGATAGAGAGTTTTGGGGTGAAATTAGGGCCCCCACTTCGTAGTTCGCTTAGGGTCTCCAAAAACGTTGGAACGGCCAAGTGCTGGTGTCATAAGAGTACCATGACGAACAAAACAAATAACGACAACATCGATACTGATATTTGTCTTATCGAACCAGTATCAGTGAAAATAAATACGCCTTTAACCCCTTTAGTTTTATATAATTTGATTTTTTTCCCGATAACTCATGTTCATTATCTTCTGTATAAAGTTTTTCTAGTATCATTTTTTTTTATCTAAAAGGCGTACATTCTTTTGGACATATCATGATATTAAACTGAGTGCCAGTAATGAATCAACCGATATAGACTGAGTTCCCGCCGCATCAGCTGGACAAATCCCACTAGTAAATATGGGTTTACTTAGATCGTTCCTAATAGGTTTTTGTCATATGAATATCTAAGTTTTCATTTATTAAATAATATAAAATATAAAATTTAGAGTAAACTTCCGTTTTGCTCCCTGTGGTTTGGTCATTTTAATGGTTTTGCTCCAATAGTTTAAAAATAGTCATTTTCGTCCCTGATCTTTCGAGTTTGTCGCCAGTTTGCTCCCTAATCTTTCGAGTTTGTCGCCAGTTTCGTCCCTGATGGAGTTAGAGGCTGGGAGCAAAATGAAGATAAGTTAGAAAAATCAGAAATGGCTATTTTTAAACTATTTGAGCAAAACCGTTAAAATGACCAAACCACAGGGAGCAAAACGGAAGTTTACTCTAAAATTTAAATAATCATTAATATTAGTTTAGTTAGATCATTACTAGTAGAGAACTTTGATTATTAATAATGCTTCAACCGACTTGTACCAAATCTATATTAAGTAGTAAAAAATAGAATAGTAAAAAGTAGTGAGAAAACAATATTAATTAAGTAGTAAAAATAGAATAGTAAAAAGTAGTGAGAAAACAAATTTGTGAACTAATATAGAGATAGAGATGCAAAGACTAACGGTTTTTATAATTTTGAAATTACAATTGTTTTACTAAATACTTTCATATGGTTTAAAGATGAGGCTTAGGTGTAGTACCAATTAAAAATTTGAATATTATATTATTTTTAATTAATTATTCTAGTGGAAATCTATATAGAATTAAATGCAATACCGATATACATAAAAGGAGATAAAAGAAATATTTTCCCGGTTAATTATTAATTAACCAAAAAATTTGCTAATAAATAAACAAATCCATGATTTTTAGGAAGTTATTCAATCAAGAGGTAACCAATAAGATTAGAACTATAAAACCTAACAAATCTAACAAATTAAATTATTAAAGGAATACAAAACCTAAATGAATACACACGAAACAAATTTAACAATTCGACTACAACTATAAAACCTCTAGCAATTCCATCTATAAATAAATAGTTTCCAACTAGTTATTCTTCATTCTTCTATACAACAATGGCTGGTGGTGTAGTCTCTTCTAGTAACACAAAAGCTTATCCTGGTGAACTCACACGCAAGGTACTAATAACATGTTTAGTGGCGGCTTGCGGCGGTCTGATTTTTGGTTACGACATAGGAATATCCGGCGGTGTGACATCAATGACGCCGTTTCTCAAAGAATTCTTCCCTGATGTTTACAAAAAGCAGTTGGAAACTAAAGACTCTAGCAACCAATATTGCAAGTTTAATAGTGCAACATTGACCATGTTCACATCATCCTTGTATTTGGCTGCACTTTTGGCATCATGTGTTGCATCCTATGTAACCAAAGCTTGGGGGCGGAAAATCTCCATGCTTACCGGCGGTATTACCTTCTGTGTTGGAGCGTTGTTGAATGGCGCTGCGGTATCCGTCTGGATGCTTATTGTGGGTCGGATTCTTCTTGGTATCGGGATAGGGTTTGCTAATCAGGTAATTTGTTCATACTTCCTATTTGTTTGTTGGCAGTATCGGGTGGTTCCACTACTGACACCAGTGATCCAAATTTGCCGTTTAAAGAAAAAAAACTACACTACTGATTTGAACCAGCAGTATTTCAACTTTTATTCCTTATAAAATATATTATTTAATGATATATACACTATTTCAAACTCTATGTTTTCATTATTGTATATCCAAAAATTTAAAAAAAATAAAAAAAAATAAAATATTGTAGTACCTTTATGTTTCTACATGCATACAAATTTTATCTTGATGAATGTATATGTTTGTTTCATGTTTATAGTCAGTGCCTCTATATCTCTCAGAGGTTGCTCCTTACAAGTGGCGTGGCGCATGCAACGTGCTGTTTCAGCTCTCGATTACCATCGGGATTCTAGTCGCAAATGCTGTAAACTATGGATTCGCCCAGATCAAGGGCGGATGGGGCTGGCGCTTGAGTTTGGGTGGCGCTATCGTCCCCGCTATAATCTTCATCATCGGCTCTTTAACCCTCGCGGATACCCCAAACTCCCTTATCCAACGCGGAAAACTTGAAGAAGCCAAAGATAGATTACTAAAAATCCGCGGTGTTGATAATGTGGATGAAGAGTTTAATGATCTAGTTGAAGCAAGTGAACAATCTAAAAAGATTGAAAGCCCATGGTTGAATCTTTTGAAAAGGAAATATAGGCCACAAGTATTTTTCGCGATTATTATTCCGTTCTTTCAACAGCTAACTGGCATGAATGTGTTCATGTTTTACGCTCCGGTTTTGTTTAAAACCATGGGGTTTGGAGACAACGCGTCGCTTCTTTCCGCTCTCATCACTGGCGCCGTTAACTCATTAGCAACTCTCGTTTCGATATCATTGGTTGATAAGTTTGGAAGAAGGTTTTGGTTTCTTGAAGGGGGCATTCAAATGTTAGTTATGCAGGTAAAAAAAATATATATATATAATGTTTTATGTCATGCAAGTACTTGTGATATAATCTTTATATATGTTATGTTTGTAGGTTGTTATTACGATTGCGATCGGTTACAAGTTTGGGATAAATGGAAACCCGGGCGAGCTTGAGAGCTGGTACTCGATTCTGGTAGTTTTAGCCATTTGCATATACATAGCCGGGTTTGCGTGGTCTTGGGGGCCGTTGGGTTGGCTCGTGCCTAGTGAAATCTTTCCACTCGAGATCCGATCTTCAGCGCAAAGCGTTACTGTTGGGGTTAACATGATCTTCACTTTCTTCATTGCACAAATCTTCCTCCAAATGTTATGTGCCTTGAGGTAATTAATTAATTAAACAAATTTATAATCTATTAATTATATTCTTATACACGTGTGTCCATATCATACCATATCATGTCATATCTTATGTATTTGCGTGATTTTGTTTTCAGGTTTGGATTGTTTATATTCTTTTTGTGTTGGGTGGTGGTGATGACGATCGTCATTTACTTGTACTTGCCGGAGACAAAGGGGATTCCGATCGAAGAGATGGCCGGAATCTGGAAGGAACACTGGTATTGGAAAAGATTTGTTCCGGTGGCTGATGAAGAAATGGGTGATGTTAAGGGTACAAACAAGGATGAAGAATGTTAAAAATAGTTTAAGGAATTTTTTGGTCATTTTTAAAGATATTTGCAGTGTTAAGTTTAGTTTTAGTTTGATGAAGTTTTGGGGACTATTGGTTTTAATTGTTGGTAGTTTTATATTCTGTATGAGTACTTTATTTTTAAATATTTTGTGTGTTTTTATATCTTTTATTGCGTCGTGATATTACGTGAAAAGTTGAAGTTTGATTTTGTGACTACAAATTTTGGTTCAAATGATTACTTTTAACTATTATAGGTGTAGAATTTTGTATTATTAGATAAAATAATATACTGAGTTGTGTTTAAATATATTTTACATCACATTAAAACACTATAGAATTGAAAGAGAGTTATAAACTTATAATAACAAATAACAAGATAATAATATTTTATCATTAAAATTAGTCAACAAAATAATATTATACACTGGGTGCTTAGGTTTAGGGTCGGATCGGGTTTCGCGTTTCGGCGAAGTCTATGGTAGGCCAAAGTAGAGCTTGTACAGCCAATCAGTGATGGATTTAGAAAAAAAACGTCAAGGGGCAACGTTTTAAAAAAATTGAAAAACGTCAAGTTTTTCCAAAATTTACACTAACGCCGGAACATTAAGGGGTAGCAGGGGCTACCCCTATTATCAAGCTACATCCACACCTGCAGCCAAATATAAAGTCTAAAATAATAAATATAGATGAGACCAAAGGAAACTATGGAGGAAGCTAAGTAGCTAACAAAATCAAATGTACACCGCGCTGTTGACAGAATATTAGGGCTATTCACAAGCCGAGCTGACGCAAGCTCGGGCTCGGCTCAGATCTGAAATCAAGCAAAAATATCTAAGTTCAAACACCATTTGAAAAAACGCACCCATTTTAACGCAATTGGAAAAACATTTTTATTCTATTTTTATATAACAATGTTGGGTCCAATGAGCAAAGTCATTGGAGTTTAGGCGTTGCTCCCCTTAAGGTCAAGGGTTCGAGCCCCGTCAAAGGCGGATTTGGTGTAACTTAAGCCGCTCAAAACATACGTAACCTTAAAAAAAATATTAACCTATGAAAAACCTATTAACACTTTTAAAAAGAAACATGAATTCCAAATTTATACTATTATTCCAATTGTACCTCTAATTTATATAACTTCCTATTTAATATATAACATATACTACAAAAATGTGACTTTATTAACCACCCCTAAGGAGGGAAACAACTTATACAAGTTACAAATCAGGAACAAGAATACGGTCCTGGATATCTGAAAATGTCTTCACTTCTGTTCCCCATAACCTGCTCATTGGAATTAATCGCGCAAAACTTAATTAAAACATATTACTACAAACAAACATATCTAACCACATCCCAACTGAAATAACGTATATTTACGCCTCTATATCAACTTTGAATATTCGATTACGCTTACCAGCAGTTAATTCCAACAGCATTTGCTCCTATCTTATCAGCCTTTTGATCATCTCCTACATGCACAGCTTTTGCAGCTTCCACGCTAATCTGATCTGATTATCGCGTGACAAACTATATAATTAGAAATAATAAAATTTATTAATGGGCAACTATTGTTACATGATTACATACCTAAAGCCGTTTCAAATATTTGTGCGTCTGGTTTTTCATACCCGACCTCAGAAGATATTACGACAGCATCAAACCTAACCACAAAAATACAAACTCAAAATATAATCAATATGACAAATAATATTGGCAGTGGCATTGTCGAGTGGTGACGATGATGATGTCGGCAAGAAGTGGCGGTGACACATAGTGTTGGTGCCATTTGGACCCGTTTTAAGTAGCAAGTTTTATAAGACTTAGTGACCCATTTTGACTCATGGTATAATTTTAGTAGGCCTTGTATAATTTCAGTAGGACCAATTGAACCCATAAGTAAACAAAAATTGCACAAATCAACCAGTTTCTTGATGAATGGGTCATGATTGCACAAAAAATTGCTAAACGGCCGTGTTCGCAGGTTGGTAGGTCCAACCGGCCAAACCTGAAAATTTTAGACAAACCCAAACTCGACCCGAACCCGAAAATCGTGTCTTGCGTATGAACCCAAACACGACCCATTCAACCCGATTTTTTTTTGCATATTAATATATTAAATTTTAATTTTACCACAAAAAAAATACACATGTATATAATACAATACATTTTAGTTCTAAAATGTTATGTCAATTCTCTTTTAAGTTATAATTATGGCATAAAATACCCACCCAATTTAATTTATGACATAAAATATATTGAAAAAAAATAAAAATATAATATAAATGGGTTAAACGGGTCAACCCGCCAATCCGACTAGGTTGACATGAACCCGGCCCGTTTAGTTAAACGGGTTCGCGGGTTCAACCTGAAGCTGACCAGGCACGTTTAGACTAAACCCAAACCAGCGAATTTCGTGTTAGGTTCACGTCGTTTTATCGGGTCGTGTCAGAAATTCACCCCTGAAGGCGTTAACACTTACAAGTCTATGATGTTGAGGTCTTGTAACAACTTTCTCAAGCGAGTGTCAAAGTTGGAGACAACAGCCAGTTTAACTGTAAGATATTATATATAATGAATGATTATTTACTTACAAAATATGCCAACTTATAAGATAAAGATGAATATTTGATTATAATTTATGACCTCCGGACTCTTTTAGAGTTAATAGAGTTTTATACGCGCCAGGTGGAAGGTGCCACGCATCACCATTGGCATAGTACTGATAAAATTGCAAATGAATAACGTTTAAATATGTTAAATTAAGAGTAAAAGATATTTTTGAGTGAAACAAAGTTGTTACTACTTATTGAGTCGTTAGGTGGCTAACCTCGTAAACTTCTTCAA
The DNA here is from genome assembly GCA_030545235.1 of Helianthus tuberosus. Lineage (NCBI taxonomy): Eukaryota > Viridiplantae > Streptophyta > Magnoliopsida > Asterales > Asteraceae > Helianthus > Helianthus tuberosus. Next base: position 13,147,864 of record CM060397.1, read on the forward strand.
AGTAATCGTTATTAGCACTACCAGTAGCTTCAGAAACAACAAGCCTCCAGAATGGTCTTCCATCTCCCTGTTAGACATGAAGAATATCAAGATTAATTATATACTAATGATAAAATGTTACAAGAAAATAATAGCAAACAATAAAGTGTTAAAAGGTTCTTTTAATGGACCATTTCGGAAGGATTTGGATAATTATGTAAAGAGTAAAATGCCACTTTCGTCCCTGAGGTTTGGCCAGTTTTGCGACTTTTGTCCAAAGGTTTGTTTTTCCACATCTGGATCCAAAAGGTATGAAATTTTGCCATTTTCATCCAGCTCATTAACTCCATCCATTTTTCTCCGTTACGTCAGGGGTATTTTCGTCTTTTTACCTACTTGTTTTGTTTTAAGTCAACAAGACGGAATTGCTAAATGCTTGTACATAAAGTGAAAAAACCTAATTGCCTTTAAGTTAACAAAAAAAGACGAAAACACCCCTGACTTAATGGAGAAAAATGGATGGACGATGGAGTTAACGAGCCGGATGAAAATTGCAAGATTTCAAATCTTTTGGTTCTAAATGAGGAAAAACAAACCTTTGAACGAAAGTCGCAAAATGGTCAAGCCTCAAGGACGAAAACGGCTTTTTACTCTTATCATCTTATGTAAAAGAACGAGAATAGATTACAATGTTACCTGGTAACGTAGTTTTTCGGGCCATGGAGCAGAAAAGGCTCTTTTAAACCCTTGTTTAATATCAGATGGAGTTGCATTTAAACCTATACACAAAGATTTAGATACAATGTCATGACGAAAATCACGAAAGTAGCCATTTTTTCGGGTGTGTTATACCTCTATAGTCGTGTCAGAGATTAATTACGCCTATAGCTATGAGATACATGAAGCCATGGTTGCATATCTATTAGTTCAAGCTAAAAAATCACATTGTAAGCAAAGCAGCACTTGTGTATGAACTTTTCAACTGATACAATTCAGTAAATACACAAGTTGGACTCGTGCGTATGTTTCTTTCTCTGTGTATGGTTTGATATTTAAGGCTCTAAGTTGAGACAAAATGTATCACTAATTCATAACTCATTTTAAACACATACATAAAGAGATCATTGCTTATATGCGGTTTTTAAGCAATGACGGTGATTCAATCACATAGGAGGTCTTTAAAATCATAATGTTAATCAATGTTTATGGTTATGGGAGTACCGAATACCGTAACTAGTTAACGGTACGGTACCTGTTTGGTACGTTTCCAATACTCATTACAAAATGCTAATCTCTGTATTTTATCAGTATCGTTACGGTACCGAAAATCAATCAATCAATCGTACCTAGTAAATCCCACAAATAGCAAAGCTATTGGTAGGGTCTGGGGAGGGTGAGATGTAGGCACACCTTACCTCTACTCATGAGGATATAGAGGCTGCTTCCAGAGAGACCCCCAGCACAAAAGACAGATAGTAGACAAGCAAGAAACTAAACAAATCTAGAAACAGAGAGTTACTAAAAAACAAAAGAAGTGTTGGAGAGGTAAGATAGTGAAAAAGAACAGATATTTCGAATCACAAGACCCCCACGTAAGGTATATGAAAAAAAAAAAAAAAAACCCGCCTAGACCATAAGGAAAACTAAGCCTCTACCCCAATGCTCAGACTTAAAGAACCTACTCCTAAAAGTCCTTAACCTTAATCCTACATCTCCATAAAGGTGTAACTCTAGCAAATCTTTCCTAATCCGCTCATCCCAGGTCATCTTGGGCCTACCTCGACTCCTCCTCCCTTCCACAGTTAAGCCTTCTACTGCTCTAACTGGCGCTATCAACTGCCTCCTCTACACATGCCCAAACCATCTCAATTTTCCCTCCTTTATCTTATCTGAAATAGTAGCTACTCCTAACCTTTCCCTAAAGTTCTCATTTCTTATCCGGTCTAACCTTGTGTGCGCACACATCCACCTTAACATCCTCATTACATCCACCTTAGTACCGAAAATATCGATACCAAATTTCTGAACAAAAGCGGTACCTAAGCTATCAGTACGGTGCCGGTTTGGTACAATGTTGGTACGATTCTGGCACTCATTACAAAATGCTCATTTTTATATGGTATCGATACTGGTACTAAAAATACTGATAACAAATTCCTGAAAAAGTGGGTACAAAAATGCTCATCTTTATATGGCATCGACACCGGTACTAAAAATACTGATAACAAATTCCTGGATGCCGAATACTACTGTACTGAAGCTATCGGTACGGTACTAATACTCTGCACTCATCCCTATGTCACACATCGGTTGTATGAGCAACAATATGGAGTTTATACGACCAATTGACCATAATGATTCAAGAAACAACTAACCGTATTTAAGAGCAATCGAAGCGTATGTATCCTCAACAGGCTTTGCCAATTGCAGAAGCGTTCCACCTGCATCCAACAATAAACCATCGTACGCTCTCTTCTTCACTGTTCCTGCTTCATACAAATTAAATTAGGCTAGGCTTCTTAAGATTGATATTAATTGTAGTGAATGAAGAGATGTTTGTTATTAAAATCTATCTAAATGAGTGATTAATAACTGACCTGTAGTGGGAGAATTGGAAGACGATGAGCATCGTAGACCGATGGATTTTTTTAAAAATGTATTTGAAGGTTTTAGGGTTCTGAGAAGAACGCCGGCGTCCATGGTGTATTTCTTAAGAATGACCGCCGTTAAGAGGTTGTTGGTTGCTACCGGTTGTGATCTGGATTCTGTCTTTACTTTACCAGTTAAGTATGGTAAAATGTTCAAATTTGGTCCTTCTTATATATAATACTAGGTGTAGGGCCCGTGTAACCACACGGGTAGGTTTAGTAATGATCGAAATCAAATACTAAAAAACAGATTATAATATATCATTTAAATTTTGGTCTTTAATTCTATATCTTTATAAAGTAATGTTAGGAAAGATTTGTTATATTACTAAGAATTTTGTAACACACTTAGACTATTGGGTATGGGGGAGGATAGTCTCCAAAGGACTACCCGCCACGTAGGCGTCACGTAATCACGGGAGGAGGATAGTCTATTTGGTGACTACCCAAGGGTGTGGGGACTACCCCACTTTAATAAAAAACAATATATATTCAGGAGAGAGAGAGAGAGAGAAACAATGAAGGTGGCCCACCACTTGCCCCGTCTTCACCGTCGGAAATCCGACGCATTTGCCGAGCCGGGCCCCTTGGGGGCGGTGTGTGACGCAGCTAAAGGGGGGGACGGGTGTAACAACTCTCATCAAAAGTCATAATTATTAAATTAATTAGTTCAATAGGAAACCCTAATTGAGACACCCAAGTGATTCTGAACAAACCCTAAAATTTTCATAATTTTAAGAATCAGGATTAGGGCCCCTAAAACTCAAGGGGGGGTTAAACCCTATTGACGATTATCCAAATTATGAGCTGTAGAAATCGAATTTACGAAAACTATCAACTCAGCAAGGCTAGTCCCAACCGTGGCAACCCTATAGCTAAAAATAGGTCTCACGCGGCCCGCGTGAGGATAAGCTAAAACTAAAGCGGGCCGCCTCAGGGTAAAATTTTACCTATAAATAGAGGGCCTTGGGACTTGAATTCTGAAAGAAAAACGACGTAAAAATTCGCAATATTCACTGAGATACGAACAGTATACTCTAAATCCACACACTGATCTCGAAATTCTGCCGCAAAACAGGGTATTAGCACGATCGCTGCTACGATTCATTTTCCGATCGATCAATGTACTCAACGGGTGTTTAAGTGCTGCCCACATTAGGGTGATGCTTTGTCATTAGTCGTTAATTCGACAGATGTTAAGCATAGCACTTTGTCACTCGTTGTGATGGTTGATCTCGTGAGTTATCGTAAATGCTGTATTGATTACTAACCCAGTTTTGTGTGCATTGTTATCTAAATTAGGTTAACCAGGCTAATTCATAGACTAGACTCTGTCCATATTAAATCAGCAATGTGAGTCATTCTCTTTTTATCAAATTACTTTACAAAACCCTATTTATTTCAAAGTTATAATTACAGGGATTAAGTTTATGTAATCACCATATTACAGCCGGTATGTGGGGTTTTGTATACATTACTTGATAATCTTCACCATTGGGGCAGCCACTGGGTGATATGACCATAGTCACAGACACCATTGGACGGAAGGGCCAATGGGTCGAGTGATAAAGTACTGTGGGTAATTGGTTTGATATCAGAAACATTGTAATCTTCCTTAATACTGTAAATTATAACAAATGTGTCATTGTAGTAAATAGAATGATTCACTCAGTATTTCCCGCTGACAAAACCTTTTTCAAACATGTTTCAGGTGATCTGTTGTAATTCAGGAAAAGTGCTGAGGAGCATTTCAAGCTTAAGATAGTGGCTCATTATAAAATAAAGAAATAAGTTTTGTAATATCACGATTTCGTAGTAAAAACATAATATTGTAAATTATCGAGGTTTTATCCCAAATTGTGAAATAAAAATAAATCGGGAAAATATTAGCTTTAAACGATCCTGATGATAAACTTCCGCTGTTAAACTCAATTAAATCAATACCGCTGGATTTCTGTCACGCGGCTCCTGAAACGGGTAAAACCGGGTCGGGGGCCGTGACAGAAAAAGGTGGTATCAGAGCCACTGAGTTAAGCTAATTAAGTATTTAGAAATACTTAATCTTTCCTGATTACTATTATGTGATTATGTGTGATATTAACTGATTATTTGTTAGTTACAGCATGGGTAAGAAAAAGCTGTCAAGCATCTATCTTAAATTAGATAGATCATCCAATGAGAAGGGAAGTTCATCCCGAACCAAATCCTCGAATCAGGCTGAAATTCCTGAAGAAGGAATATTTGTGCGAAAGGCACACTACGAGGAATCACTTTCTCCTAGAAGAAGGGAAATGATTATTAAGAAAAGTAAAGAGCAAATTCGACAAAAGAAGATTAAACGGGAAACCCAGGAATTAATTGATAAATCACCTTGGAAAGATAAGCTAGATGAGAAATGGGCAAATTTATATATGCTAGCTACAGTAGCAGAAAATATAAATCTTTAAATATTTTAAAGTTTTAGTACCTTACCCTTACAATCTAGAAACCCTGTGCCATAAATAAAATTTCAAAACCTAAGTGTGTTTTCCAATTATCTTTGTAATAAATTAGTACACAGTATGTAATAAATTAAAAAAAAAAAAGGTTATTTATGAATTTCAACTTAGTATTTTATGCATTTTGCATATATGCTACATCAGCATGAGTGGGATATCTGAAGCCTTTCAGAACCTTAATCTTTACCCAGTGAATATCGAAGTTTCCAAAGAATTTACTGGATACTTTCCTGATATAGAACAACCTGTAGAATTCAATGCTCCACCCTTGAAAAAGCCAAAACCCAAGAAAAGAAGGAAATACGTTTGGGGGAGTCGTATACGTAAGAAAAAGCCAGCTACAAAACTTCCCAAAATAAACAATCCTTTGAAAAAGGGAAAAGAAATTATAACCGAAGAAAGTTCTAAACAGCAGGAAATGGAAACTGAAGACAAGGAAGAGGTTAAGGAGATAGGAATACAGATGGAGGAAGGAACTAAAGAAATAGTAATGGAAGTTGGGCAAGGCTCTAGACCAACTCAGATAGAAATCGGAGAGAGCTCCAATCCAAACCAGGAAAGGACTTTTCAAGATGAGATAGATTTCCTATTGGCAAGCTGTGAAACTATTCAGCCTGTTAATACTAATATTTTTAATTATCCTCTTGAAAACCAACTCCCTATGAATTGGGAACCAGCAATTCCAGATCCAATAGTCCACTCCCAACCCATAGGAATGGACGAATGGTGGACAAACGATTGGCAATTTCAAAATATTGTCAACGATCCTTATTCTTTTCTTCCACAATTCGATCCAGAGCCCCTACCTAATCCACCCATGAGTAATGAAAACATGGCTGAACTTCGCCACTTTGGTGAAGAGTTGTTTGATGCGGGAACTAGAATCAGGGAAATAGGGGGACAAATTGCCTGGAAGTACGATGAGAGGGAACTGCATTTTTAGAACAACAAGTGACGAGAGAAAGTAGGATGGTAAAACTGTGGTTGTGTAATAGTAAGAGTAATAGTAAAATCAGTCTGTAAATTAACGAATAAAACTTTGTAAGATATTGGTGTGTAATGATGCATACTATGCTAGATATAAAATGAAATCGAGAAATCGATTGTTTTGACTATACCTGTATTATAGAATTTTCTGATTGTTTGTATATAATTGTTATTTAGTAGATACTAATAAAATTTATATATATTATCAGATGGCAAACGTTGATAATGAACCAGTAAATGAGGTTAATCAATCTGAACAACATTCAAGAGATCAATATATGACTCGGCAAGATATCGAAAACATTGTTGCTCAAGGGATAGCCAATGCTATTCCAGCATTCGTTGCTGCTATAAAGAATCCAATCGAACCGCAACAAATTATCCCTAGTAAACAGATTACTGAAGATAACTTCAGTAATAGTGTAAATGAAGGCAATAATCATGTTAATCATAATAGGGAACCACATCAAGCTCCATTAACCAAGAAAATGAAAACTGCAACGCCTGGTTGCACTTTCAAAGAATTCCTTGCTTGTAAACCCACTGAATTTGCAGGCAATGAAGGAGCAACTGCATCACTGCGTTGGTTAGAGAAAACCGAAGCAGTCATTTCAATAAGTAAATGTGGTAAAGATGATCAGGTCATGTACTCATCGAATCTCTTCAAAGAAGGAGCACTCGAATGGTGGAACACTGTGTTACAATCAAAAGGAAGAGTAATAGCTTATGCTATGACTTGGGAAGAATTTAAGGGTTTGGTGGAAAGAAAATTTTGTCCTGAGTATGAAAAAGAACAAATGACGAATAAGTTTCTAAATCATCGGATGATGGGTGTAGACTGTCGCGGTTATACCTCGACATTCTTTGAATATGCTAGAGTGGTACCTACACTGGCTTCGCCAGAACCGGTACTCATTTCTCGCTATATTTGGGGGCTAATTAGCGAAATCCGCAATATTGTTAAAGCTGCGAGACCTCGCACTATTGACGATGCGGTAGAATTAGCTAATACTCTAACCGATGAATTGGTACGCACCCAAGATGAAAACAAGAAGAAGGAATTAGCCCAGAAAATTACCCAAGGATTTCGGGCGGGTAATAGTAATAATTTCAAGAAAAGAGGAACAGGGCAATATTCAAATCCACCTTTCTGTAGAAATTGCAAAAGGAAGCATTACGGAAAATGTAATGTAACCTGCAATCTTTGCAAAGGTATCGGACATCGTGAAGAAAACTGCAAAAAGAAGACCGTAATCTGTTTTAACTGTGGAGAAGCGGGGCATTATAAAACAGAATGTCCTAAATTGATCAAACCTGTAGAAAACAAACCCAAGGCGACTGAAGGAACTACTAAGAAGAATGCTAGGGCATTTCAGCTGACCACTCAAGAAGCAGAACTCATCCCAGATGTGATAGCGGGTACGTTCTTAGTTCACAACGTGTACGCAAAAGTATTATTTGACTCTGGTGCAAACCAAAGTTTTATAAATACTTCATTCTGCCAAGCTCTTAGTTTACCTTTAACCAATATTAGGCAGATTTTTACAGTTGAAACAGCAGACGGAAATTCAGTTAAAATAGATAAAGTTTTGCAAGAAGGAAACATAGAACTTTTAGGACATAAATTCTCTGCAAAACTATTGCCGATGAATTTGGCTGAATTTGATGTTGTATTAGGAATGGATTGGTTAGTAGCAAACCATGCTAGAATCCTTTGTGATCAGAATTCCATAGAAATTCAATCACCCACCGGAGAAGTGATTAGGATTACAGGAAATAAACCACGTAAGCCCATGAAGTTCATATCAGTAATGAAAGTTGCTAATTATGAACGAAAACAAGGAATAGTGTATATGATTTTCGTAATCATTAGCACTAAGAGTAAAGATCTTAAGGAAATACCAGTAGTCTCAGAATATCCTGATGTATTTCCAGAAGATTTACCGGGATTACCTCCAGACAGGGAAGTAGAATTTAGGATTCATCTAATTCCAGGAACTACACCGATAGCCAAGGCACCTTATCGGTTAGCACCTACAGAAATGTTAGAACTGAAAAAGCAATTAGATGAATTACTAAGTAAAGGATTCATACAACCTAGCTCATCCCCTTGGGGAGCGCCAGTGTTGTTTGTAAAGAAAAAGGACGGTTCAATGAGAATGTGTATCGATTATAGAGAATTGAATAAGGTTACAATTAAGAATCGATACCCATTACCTAGGATTGATGATCTTTTTGATCAACTTCAAGGAGCTAGATATTTTTCTAAGATAGATTTACGCTCCGGATATCATCAATTAAAGGTACAAGAAGAAGACATACCTAAAACTGCTTTCAGAACTAGGTATGGTCATTACGAGTTTACAGTCATGCCCTTTGGGTTAACAAATGCACCTGCAGCATTTATGGACATGATGAATAGGATCTGTAAACCGTACTTGGATAAGTTTGTAATTGTCTTTATAGACGATATACTTATTTATTCCAAAAGTCAGACAGAGCATTGTGAACATCTTCATGCACTCTTAACTTTGTTAAGAAAAGAAAAGTTGTACGCCAAATTCTCGAAATGTGAATTTTGGTTAAAGGAAGTACAATTCCTAGGACACATGGTGAATCACAAAGGGATTCACGTAGATCCTGCTAAGATAGAGGCAATTACCAATTGGAAGGTTCCGCAAACAGCAATGGAAATTATAAGTTTTATAGGATTAGCTGGGTATTATAGACGGTTTATTAAGGATTTTTCCAAGATAGCTGTACCATTAACTAAGCTAACCTGTAAAGCCACTAAGTTTGAATGGGGACCCAAACAAGAAGAAGCTTTTAGGATTTTGAAACAGAAATTAACCCATACTCCAATCTTAGCCTTACCAGAAGGAACTGAAGATTTTGAAGTATATTGTGATGCTTCAAAATTAGGATTTGGATGTGTGCTTATGCAACGCAAGAAGGTAATTGCGTATGCTTCAAGACAATTGAAAAAGCACGAAGAGAATTATACGACTCATGACTTAGAGTTAGGAGCCGTAATTTTTGCCCTTAAAATTTGGAGACATTATCTGTACGGAAGTAAGTTTACTATCTATACAGATCATAAGAGTTTAAGATATATATTTGGGCAAAAAGAGTTAAACATGAGGCAAAGGAGATGGATGGAAATCTTAAGCGACTACGACTGTGATATTCAATATCATGAAGGAAAAGCAAATGTAGTTGAAGATGCTTTAAGTCGAAAGTATTATGAAAAACAACGACGAGTTCGTGCTCTCAGATTAAATCTACAAATAGATTTAATGGAACAATTGAAGAATATTCAAACTACAACAATCAAAGACGATACTGAAGGAATGAAAGGACGAATCAAAGAATTAGAACAAGGAGTAGATGGAATTTGGAGATTCCACAAAAGTAGAATTTGGGTACCTAAGCAGGGAGACTTAAGACCTAAGATTTTAGAAGAAGCTCATAAATCTAGGTACACTATGCATCCAGGAAACAATAAGATGTACCAAGATTTAAGAAAGAACTTTTGGTGGATAGGAATGAAAAAGGACATAGCTAGCTATGTTTCTAAATGTCTTACTTGTTCACAAGTTAAGGCAGAACATCAGAAACCTTCAGGATTACTACAACAATTAGAAATGCCAGTATGGAAATGGGAACTTATAACAATGGATTTTGTTACTAAGTTACCCAAAACCAGAAAAAGGTAATGATGCGATTTGGGTAATTGTGGATCGATTAACCAAATCTGCTCACTTTCTACCTATGAAAGAAACCTTTAGCATGGAAAGACTGGCTAAATTGTATGTAGATGAAATTGTATCCTTACATGGAGTTCCACTCTCCATTGTATCAGATAGGGATAGTCGATTCACTTCCCATTTCTGGAAAAGTTTCCAGCAAGCTATGGGAACTCGACTAAATCTGAGCACTGCATATCATCCCCAAACAGACGGACAAAGTGAAAGGACAATCCAAACTCTAGAAGACATGCTCCGAGCATGTGTAATAGATTTTGGTGGAAGTTGGGATGATCATTTACCATTAATTGAATTCTCCTATAATAATAGTTATCATTCAAGCATTGAAACTGCCCCATTTGAAGCATTGTATGGAAGAAAATGCAGAACCCCAATTTGTTGGGCAGAAATAGGAGAAAGTCAATTATCAGGTCCGGAAATTGTGCAAGAGACGACTGATAAAATCACCCAAATCAAAGAAAGACTGAAAATGGCTAGAGATCGCCAGAAGAGTTATGCAGACAATAGATGTAAGCCACTTGAATTCCAAGTTGGAGACATAGTATTGTTGAAAGTTTCTCCTTGGAAAGGAGTTGTTAGATTCGGTAAGAAAGGAAAGCTAAGTCCAATGTACGTAGGACCATTTTCAGTGATCCAACGTATAGGACCAGTAGCTTATCGTTTACAACTACCGGAAGAATTAGCTGGAGTACATGATGTATTTCATGTGTCCAATCTCAAGAAATGTTTAGTAGATGAATCTCTGGTAGTACCTCTTCAAGACATAGAGGTAAACGAAAAATTAAAATTTGTGGAGAAACCTCTTCAGATAGAAGACAGAAAAGTAAAGTTTCTCAAGCACAAACGATTAGTATTAGTTAAAGTAAAGTGGGATTCAAGAAGAGGACCTGAATACACTTGGGAGCTGGAATCAGAAATGAAGCGAAAGTATCCTCAATTATTCCAGTAAATCTCGAGGACGAGATTTTATTAAGGAGGGGAGAATGTAACAACTCTTATCAAAAGTCATAATTATTAAATTAATTAGTTCAATAGGAAACCCTAATTGAGACACCCAAGTGATTCTGAACAAACCCTAAAATTTTCATAATTTTCAGAATCAGGATTAGGGCCCCTAAAACTCAAGGGGGGGTTAAACCCTATTGACGATTATCCAAATTATGAGCTGTAGAAATCGAATTTAGGAAAACTATCAACTCAGCAAGGCTAGTCCCAACCGTGGCAACCCTATAGCTAAAAATAGGTCTCACGCGGCCCGCGTGAGGATAAGCTAAAACTAAAGCGGGCCGCCTCAGGGTAAAATTTTACCTATAAATAGAGGGCCTTGGGACTTGAATTCTGAAAGAAAAACGACGTAAAAATTCGCAATATTCACTGAGATACGAACAGTATACTCTAAATCCACACACTGATCTCGAAATTCTGCCGCAAAACAGGGTATTAGCACGATCGCTGCTACGATTCATTTTCCGATCGATCAATGTACTCAACGGGTGTTTAAGTGCTGCCCACATTAGGGTGATGCTTTGTCATTAGTCGTTAATTCGACAGATGTTAAGCATAGCACTTTGTCACTCGTTGTGATGGTTGATCTCGTGAGTTATCGTAAATGCTGTATTGATTACTAACCCAGTTTTGTGTGCATTGTTATCTAAATTAGGTTAACCAGGCTAATTCATAGACTAGACTCTGTCCATATTAAATCAGCAATGTGAGTCATTCTCTTTTTATCAAATTACTTTACAAAACCCTATTTATTTCAAAGTTATAATTACAGGGATTAAGTTTATGTAATCACCATATTACAGCCGGTATGTGGGGTTTTGTATACATTACTTGATAATCTTCACCATTGGGGCAGCCACTGGGTGATATGACCATAGTCACAGACACCATTGGACGGAAGGGCCAATGGGTCGAGTGATAAAGTACTGTGGGTAATTGGTTTGATATCAGAAACATTGTAATCTTCCTTAATACTGTAAATTATAACAAATGTGTCATTTTAGTAAATAGAATGATTCACTCAGTATTTCCCGCTGACAAAACCTTTTTCAAACATGTTTCAGGTGATATGTTGTAATTCAGGAAAAGTGCTGAGGAGCATTTCAAGCTTAAGATAGTGGCTCATTATAAAATAAAGAAATAAGTTTTGTAATATCACGATTTCGTAGTAAAAACATAATATTGTGAATTATCGAGGTTTTATCCCAAATTATGAAATAAAAATAAATCGGGAAAATATTAGCTTTAAACGATCCTGATGATAAACTTCCGCTGTTAAACTCAATTAAATCAATACCGCTGGATTTCTGTCCCGCGGCTCCTGAAACGGGTAAAACCGGGTCGGGGGCCGTGACAACGGGCCTTCCGACGAAGCCCATACCTGATAGTCTTACATATGGAAAGATTTGTTATATTACTAAGGAATAAAGCTTTTAACACACTTCATTTGTAACACACTTACATATGGAAAAATTTTAACCGTCGATATTTTAAACCATTTTACTCAAATTTAGTATATTACATAATTTTATTACAACTCAACCATAAGCGATAGTTGTTAGCAGCTCATTACACACAATAACTAAACCGAAGAACACATTTTTTTATTAAACAAACATCTTCTCGTGTTACTTTAAACAAAAATACATCCCAAAATCGTTCTAGAAAGAATCTAAACCCTCGAAGCACATTGTAGCAAAAAAAGTAGTTCTCATCCAGAAAATAAAGATCATTTTCATTAAGAGAACCAGTCTCCGTTGTTCAGCACATACGTAACTCCCAATAAGTATTTTTCCGTCAATTTGCTCATCCATGTGAATAGATAGAACTGGAAGTCAAAATAAATAATCACATATAATCAAAATTGTTTAATTTACAGTAATAAAGACTCCAACTTTGCCATAGTAATTACACATAACAAAAGTTTTATTCATACCTAGAATCCCTTGACTATGGGCTAACTTGCTAATAAGAGCCGTTTTGCCTGTACCAACTGGACTGTAAAGAAGAACAGGTCACCTCTAACTCACTGCCAACCGTACCATTTCAAAACTATTTTTTATTCGAATACAAGTCATAAAAAAAATCGCTTGTTTTAACCCAACAGTAGTTTGCACATAGGTATGAGAAATTTATCACATAACTTAAATTCAATTTCAAACATGGATGGAATATCGTTATCTGAAACACCTCGACATGGATGGAGATAAAAATAAAAATTTAACTTACAATTATTGGTACATAAAAATAAAAATTTAAACCACTTTTTTTCCAAAATAAGGACAAGAAGAAAACATACAAGTTTGCTAATAGATCCAAAGGTAAGTGCCATTTTTCCGGTCCCTGAAATTGTTATAAATAACAAATAAATCAGCATATCGAAGTTTAAAAAAAATAATAAAAGGGTTGGTATACATTTACCTTAAATGCTGTTAAGTGCTGTTAACTGCTGATTAGGTGGCATGGTTTGCTGCTGTTAAGTGCTGTTAACTGATGCTTCTTAACTCATGCTGTTAACTGCTGCTCGTTAACTCCTGTTAACTGCTGCTCGTTAACTGTTGTTAACTGCTGCTCGTTAACTGCTGTTAACTACTGCTCGTTAACTGCTGCTCGTTAAATGCTGTTAACTGCTGCTCGTTAACTGTTGTTAAGTGCTGTTAACTACTGCTCTAAATTTGACCCAAATAATCAAACTGATTTTGTAAAGAATATGAAAGTAATTAGAAGCTTAAACTGATTTTGTAAAGAATATGAAAGTAATTCTAACCTATGCATTAGTCTAATCTTCCTCTATTTTACTATTCTTAAGTTAATATTACCTAAAATATGTATCAGTTTACCTCCACATATAAAATGACATCCAAAGTCAGAATTCTTTAAAGTTCATAATACCAAAGAACAATGAAAACCGAAGGATTTCTTAGACCGAAAAAATCGCCCAATTCCTAATACCATAAACCTAAACGTCTCATTTTAAAACAACCAATAACATTCAACTCCCCCAAAATTAAGAAAGAGTAAACTACAATTTTACACCCTGAGGTTAGGGGTCATTGGCATGTCTACCCCCCCTAAGGAAATAATTGCAATTTTACCTCCCACTGTTTGCCCTTATTTCGCACTTTTACCCCCCGGCGTCAAAATGGGTAACTAATCTGTTAGATTTAATATGAAATGACTATTTTACCCTTTTATTTTACCCCCCAACATTCCTGTTATGTTGCATAATTACCCCCACAGGTAAATTACTAAAATGCCCTTTCTTATTACCCCCTATACTTTGAGTTTAGAAGAAATATTACCCCCTGCGAATTTCAAATCACCATGGAAACCAGTGGAGCTCAATAAATCCTCTTCTTCACCATTCCCCTAAAATCTCATTCAACAACAAACCCATTGTGGGTTTTTCTCACACTCAATCAACAACATAAGAACCCGATCCAGATCTGCAAATAATGAGGTAAAGATTCAACCTTTTTCACTTCAAGATGACTCTTACACCTTTAATCTTTTGTGGGTATTGTGCAAAGACGAATCTGAAGTGTTTTTATTGCAACAACAACAGCAGATGACTAGTGGGTCATTGGGTCAAAGATCATCAAGCTATGGATCTTTATTGCAACACCAACAACAGATTCAACATCAAAATGGTGTGTTTTTGTAGTCAACACCACCTATTACCTGCATTTAGTATCATTTTCTTTAGTAATTTGTCAAATTTACTAAATTTAGATTGACTTTTAGCTCAATTTGGTTTATGGGTCATTGCGTATTGTACTAAGTTTTGTGCATTTTTAGATCAATTTATGTTGCACACACTAGGGATGAGATCGGTACGATACCGGTACCGATACCGTAAATACCGTTACCGAAATTGAGGAAATGTGGATACCGATTACCGTACCGTATTTATAGATTCGATACCGGTACGGTACCGGTATTTCGGTACTTTACCACATTGGTACCGCTTTGGTGTCATCCATTGTTTTACCTTCAATGGATTCCATGCTTTTCACGGATGATGAAGATGCCATAAACAACTTGAAATCCACATTGATGTCTGATGTATTGCAATTTATACATATGGCCTATGGGTTCACAACTTCACATGCTAATAAAAAATCAAGCCTGTTATACTCTTTATTCTTTGTTCGACTAAACTACTAAAGCAGAAAACATAAAAAGATTTGTTCGACTCTTCGTGAAACATAACAAATACAAACATGGGTCAAAATAAATTAAAGCAGAAAAAAGAAGCTTGAACAAGACTATTACTGATGAACTACATACCTGAAATAAATTACACAAGAAGTTCACAATGTCCAAAATTGTAGTTGGATTTGATCGATTAAGAGTTCATGTTTGAGGGTGTGTTTGCAGGTGAAGTTATACAAGCAGGTGAAGTTACACAAGAAGTTACACAGATGAAGTTCACAAGTTGGATTTGATCAATTGTATAGAATTAAATTTCCTCAGGAAAATCAAATACAAACATAGCGTAAGATGAAATCTGTACATATTTCTAGAGCTGTTCACTTGCATACCTTTTAAAAGATAATAGCTGTCATAGTTGGCATAATCTTCTCCTTGATTATTGCCTTCTCGTTAATATTATTATTGCCTCTTTATTGTACAATCATTTTGTATTCATTGTACTTTATTTCATTTCCTTGTAAACAATGTAAATCAATTATAAATAATATTCTTTATCTCTCTATCAAATATAGAGAGTTTACCTCCTACATGGTATCAGCCAGATACCCATAACATTGATCTTCTTTTCTTCGATCTCACCATGTCATCTTCCTCCACAGACTCCAAACTTCCGATTGCTACCATCCTTCATATGATCACAATCAAACTTTCCAACTCCAACTATCTCTCATGGCAATATCAAATCCTTCCTCTCCTCTCTAACCAAGGTCTTATCGGTCACATCGATGGCTCGCTTTCCCCACCGGCCGAAACTGTTTCAGTCGACAACAAAAAACAACCGAACCCTGACTTCCTCACCTGGTCTGTTCTGGATCAGTAAGCTATTCTTATCCTAAACTCTTCTCTCACCGAAGAGGCAATCGCTGAGATACTCGGTTTATCAACCGCTCGGCAAATCTGGACTGCTTTGGAAGCAGCCTATAGCAACACGTCCCTTGAACGTATGCATCTTCTTCGTGATACTCTCCGTCAATTAACCAAAGGGTCTTCGACCGTAGCCGATTTCGGTCGCAAGTTTAAAGGTATTTGCGATCAATTATCGGCTATCGGCTACCCGGTTAATGATACCGATAAAACTCATTGGTTTCTATGTGGTCTCGGACCAACATTCGAAAGTTGGTCCACGGCTATGCGAACCACTCGTGACCCGTTACCTTTTCGTGACTTACTCACAAAGGCGGAAAGCCAAGAGCAATTTCTTGCCTCGCTCCATCCTCCTTCTCCGGCTCCTGTTGCATTCCATGCCAATTCGTCTAACACTCGGTCCTCGGGTTCTTTTTCAAACCGGCCCAAAATGCATCTGGATCCACTAAAAATCAGCCCTCATCCGCCTTCAAAGACTATCCGTCGTCCACCGCATTGTCAATTATGTCGTACTAACGGTCACTACGCCAACAAATGTCCCAAACTCGCTACCTTTGTCGCTAATGCCGCTTCGGATGAAGGACTTGCTCGTGCCTTTCATTCAAAGTGTCATGTTACCGACGATGTTCCTGATTGGACTGCAGATAGTGGAGCCGATCTCCATATGACGGATGACACCGGTAATCTTAAATCAATTTTTAAATATAATGGCAAAAACTCTGTTGTTTTTGGAAATGGCTTGTCATTGCCTATTACCCACACCGGCAATGCTAAAATAAATAATAACATTCCTTTAAACGATGTTCTTGTAGTTCCGAATATAACCCGGAATCTTCTTTCCATTAGCAAATTAACCAAAGATTATCCCGTTGACGTTCTTTTCTCGGATTCGTTTTTTCTTATTCAGGACCGGAAAACAAGCAAACCGCTCACTGAAGGACGATGTGAGAATGGACTCTATGTGATTCGGGATAACTCCTTTGCTTTTGTTGCTTCGCTTTCGTCAAATAAAGCTTCATTCGAACTATGGCATAATCGATTAGGGCATGTTGCTTTTGATACTATTTCCATTTTGCAAAAACTTGGTTGTTTATCTTTTACATCTATTTTGCCTAAACCAAATCTTTGTTCTCCTTGTCAACTTGCTAAGGCACATAAACTTCCATTTTCTTTAAATGAAAAACGTGCATCTCATCCCCTCGATCTCGTTCATTGCGATCTATGGGGACCCTCACCAATCATAAGTAAAGATGGTTATAGATATTATGTTGTGTTTGTTGATGACCACTCTCGTTTCTCATGGCTATATCCTCTTAAAACCAAAAATGAGTTTTACACAATCTTGCAAAATTTCTTAAATCTTGTTCAAACTCAATTTTCGAGAAAAGTTAAAGTGTTTCAAAGTGACGGTGGCACCGAATTTGTAAATCAATATGTGCGTAAAATATTTAATGAAAATGGCACCTTTCATCGGTTCTCTTGTCCATATACCTCACCACAAAATGGACGAGCCGAAAGAAAACACCGTCACATTGTTGAAACGGGTCTAGCCATGCTTTTTCATGCTCACATTCCTATTGAGCATTGGGTCGATGCGTTTAATACCGCTATATACATTATAAATCGGCTACCCACGAAATTGTTGAGCAATAAATCTCCGTTTGAGATTCTTTTTTGCACACAACCAACGTACACCAATTTTCGAGTTTTTGGTTGTTGTGTCTACCCGTACTTGCGAGATTATGCTCCTCATAAACTCGCACCTAGAAGCATTCCTTGTATTTTCCTTGGCTACGTTCCTCAATACAAAGGGTATAAATGCTTCGACCCAGCTTCATCTCGTACCTATATTACGAGACATGCCCGTTTTGACGAAAATTATTTTCCATTTAACTCCACAACTTCTCACACTGACATCTCCAAACTCTTTCTCTCTACGTTTGATGAAGTTGTTCCAATTAATCAGACCTCAAATTCTTCCACAAATCTTAGTTCACCACAAACTGTTCCTCATCCACACACCTCGTGCTCCCTTTGCAAACCTCCTGCTCCTTCACAACACACCCTACCCAATGGGCCTGCTTCCCAGCCCACTACCATTCCCACTTCCACTTCTGAGCCCACTATCGAAGCCACTCACCAGCCCACTACTAAAGCCACTTCTGAGCCCACTAACACCCCAGCCCATTCCTCTACCCATTCGCTTCAGCCCACTCCTACTGGCCCCATTAATACCGATCCACCTCAAACCATTAATACCGATCCACCTCAGCCCATTCACGGCTCACCTCAGCTCACTCCTCCTCCGTCTCCCGCACCAACTCACCCAATGGTGACCCGCTCCAAAGTTGGTCTCTTCAAACCCAATCCAAAACACACCTCCTACCTCTCTACAATCATGAATTCATGCCTTCATGCTTCTCTTCTTAGTAATGTTGATCCAAAAGGCTTCAAGAGCGCTTCCAAACATCCGCATTGGATGCAAGCTATGCGTGACGAACTTAATGCCTTAAATCGCAACAATACTTGGACGCTTGTGCCTCGTCCTTCCTCCACCAATGTGGTTGGCTCCAAATGGGTATTTCGCACTAAATACCATTCGGATGGTACCTTAGATCGTCACAAAGCCCGCCTTGTTGCTCAAGGATTCACTCAAGTACCGGGTTTAGACTTTCATCACACATTTAGTCCGGTTGTCAAAGCCACCACAATTCGCATTGTCTTATCCCTTGCCGTCATTAATCGATGGTCTCTTCATCAATTGGATGTGAACAATGCCTTTCTTAATGGTCATCTATCCGAAACTGTGTTCATGGAGCAACCACCTGGTTTCGTTGATCCACGTTTTCCGACTCATGTTTGCAAACTAACCAAAGCCCTTTATGGCCTTAAACAAGCTCCTCGTGCTTGGTTTCAGCGTCTTAGCGCTTTTCTTTTGTCATATGGCTTTACTTGTAGTCGCGCAGACCCATCGTTATTTGTTTTTCACAAAGGCGAGTACATTATGTACCTTCTTGTCTATGTAGACGACCTTATACTAACCGGAAATAGTTCTAAGTTACTTCGTAACTTCACAGCTCGTCTCAACAAAGAGTTTGCAATTAAGGACCTTGGTTCCCTAAACTATTTCCTTGGTCTTGAGGTTATTCACAACGACGAGGGTCTCTTTCTCACTCAAACCAAGTATGCTAATGACATTCTCACTCGTGCTGGCTTAACTGAAGCCAAATCGGCTCCAACTCCTCTCTCCACATCCGACACATTCACTACGGATGGCACTCCTTACTCCGATCCTACTACCTATCGTTCTCTTGTTGGAGCCCTTCAATATCTAACTATCACCCGCCCGGATTTATCTTATGCGGTTAACCAAGCGTGTCAACATCTTCACACGCCAACTGAAAAACATTTTCAGTTAGTTAAACGCATTTTACGATAGGTCAAGGGTACCATCTCGCACGGTCTTGTCTTCACTCGTCCTACCACCCCATCCATCTTAGGGTATTCGGATGCGGATTGGGCCCGATGTATCGAAACAAGGAGATCAACTTATGCGTATTCCATATTTCTAGGGGGTAACTTGGTTTCATGGAGTGCAAAGAAGCAGCCTACAGTCTCACGCTCTAGTTGTGAATCTGAGTATCGGGCGATGGCAAACGCTGCAGCTGAAATCGTTTGGATCACTCATTTGTTACAAGAACTTCACGCGCTTCCGTCATCTCGTCCTACATTGCTATGCGACAACAAAAGTGCCTTGTTCATGAGTCAGAATCCGGTTTCTCACAAACGTGCCAAACACATCGACTTAGACTATCATTTTGTTCGGGAGCTAGTTATGTCCGGGAAATTGCATACTAAGTTTGTTCCTACCAAGCTTCAACTCGCTGACATCTTCACCAAAAGCTTGCCGCGACCACAGTTTGAATTTTTTCGAGATTTGCTTCGGGTTCAGTCACCACCGTTTCGCTTGCAGGGGGATAAAAGATAATAGCTGTCATAGTTGGCATAATCTTCTCCTTGATTATTGCCTTCTCGTTAATATTATTATTGCCTCTTTATTGTACAATCATTTTGTATTCATTGTACTTTATTTCATTTCCTTGTAAACAATGTAAATCAATTATAAATAATATTCTTTATCTCTCTATCAAATATAGAGAGTTTACCTCCTACACCTTTGCTGATGCTTGACTCATTTTTTCAATCGAGCGTATAGCAATTTCGATAGCACTACATATTGCAAAGCATCATCGAGGTAAAAAAGGCCCATTTTTTTACAAAAACCCTCGATTTTTACATTGATCATGAGGTAGTCTGGTGATGATTCGTCGTCTGTCTCTTACCTTTCGATTTAGGTTTAGATCTAGATGTGGTGGTGAGAATGAGATTTGGCCAAGTGAAGAGGTCTTCGTCGTCTGGTGATGATTCGCTTCTGAAAGTAGGGGACTCCAATGACTGATCCGCCTGTGATTTGGTGGATTGATTTGACTAAAAGGTTGAGACCGGTGCAGCGAGTGAATGGTGAAGATGATGTTGAGAGTGAAGATAGATGATGTTGAGAGTGAAGATAATGATGATGATGATGATGATGAATCGGTTGAAGAGTTGTATGTGATGTGGGGTTTCCACATTTTGGTGATTGTTGGATCTCCGATTAGAGTTGATGAAATTGTTGGAGATGATGATGTGGTGGTGGTGGTGCAGGTGCGGTGGCCATGGTGATGTGGTGGTGATGGTGGTGTGCTTGAGAGAAAGAGGTAAGGAAAAGCAGACTTTATAAATAAATAAATAAATAATAATAATAATAATAATAAATATAGGGTAAGATTACCAAAATACCCCTGCCTATAACAGTCAACTGACTGTTGACTGACGCCGGGGGGTAAAAGTGCGACATAAGGGCAAACAGTGGGGGGTAAAATTGCAATTATTTCCTTAGGGGGGTAGACATGCCAATGACCCCTAACCTCAGGGTGTAAAATTGCAGTTTACTCAGAAAGAAATTACAACACAATAGCAAACCACCCTAAACGAACCAAGAAAAGAAACTAAAGCCCCAAATCATAAAATTAAACAAAAATCAAGCTCACATACCTGAGGTATTGACGATGTTGTAGTCATACCAAATATGCATATTACTTTTACATGTTCTCTTGGGTGCACCATGTAGCCACTACTCTCGATACATAGATTACAAAACCAAACTAAAACAATACAAACTGATTATATATAGTAGCAAAGTTTTATACAGGTAAGTTCCTATGAGCAAAAAGAACACCTTAATTTAACTAAATGAAACTAATGATCAAATCAAAATAATACAAAACCTCCAGTGTTATGTTTTGTTTAAGAAACATATATTAAACTACTGGAAATAAGACCATGCCACCTAAAGAAGGATCTCTTATCTTCAACAAAGAACAATTGATTAGGGTTTGAAGAAAAGAAAGCATCGAGTTGAATAGAGAAAAAAGAACAATCGCTTAGCACTACTAAAGGTCAATCACACCTCAAAAGGTCAACTTCTAAATTGGTTTTTTTTATAAATTGAATACATGTAACCATATTTTTTATTTGTTGATACAACTCAAAATTATGGATAAAAATGTTTTGCATGTGAAACTCTAATAACTTGACAACATGTCATCATGTCAATAGTCTTGCTTAATCTCAAATCAGAATACATATTCCCAAATCATAGGTAAGCCGTAAAGCTTAAAAATTACATGAAACTAAATATCTTTAAAGTTTACACAAAACAGAAAAAAACACATATGGAAGTACGTTGAAGAGTAGACTCAAAAAGAAGTGCATATAAAAAAACATTGCATCTGCACTATCCGCTAATCCATCTTGCTCGTGCCAACCTGGAAGAGATATGCAGAACGATATGCATGAAAAGATATACAACCAGAAGTACATACAGATGTAAAACAAAAAGGTCCTTTTTAGGTAATTATATTCTACCTATTTAATTCGTTTTGTTCATCCAAATTGACCGCCAAAACCAAAAAACAGAGGCCCTAATCTAGTGCCACATGGCCCAAACTATTTTCATTTATTATATATAGTAGATAATAGAAATAGATAACAGATTTATATAAACTATATGTAAAAATAGAAAGATTTGAAGCATGTTTTGCTGACTTTTTAGTGTTCTATGATAATCTCGCTCTCAATCTCATTAATCTCCTCTGCATTATTAGAAGAAAAAAAGGATAAGAACAAATAAGATGATGTTAATGTAGAATCCATTTGTGTTGGAATCAAATTTTACCTGTTTGATTGAATGATAGGATTGGAATAAAAAATAGAGATGATTGTAACACCCTATTTTCTATTTAACGGTTTTATATGCAAATACCAACAATTAGATGTGTAGCTAAGACTACACATACTATAAAAAAATACGGGTTTATTAAAACTTTTACAAATTATAAGTTATTCTACATAACGTGATCGAATTCGTTGTTTAAAATATACAACGTGGCAAGGTGCGGAAGCATGTAACTATATCGTGTTCGGTTCAGGATAGCCCTATTCAGGTTTGTCCAAGTTTTCAATCTAAATCTGCAACTATCAGTTTCTACGTATTGGTTGCATGTTTATATTCATGCAATAATTTAAACGTGCACCTGGTAAATGCTTGCCCTAACGGGCTTTTCTTGCCATTAGTCTTGTTCGCGACCATTACGCGATTTAGGTCCTTGATGGGCATGCTCTTCTTGTCATATCTCGGACCGTTCCATCATCATATCCACAATTCGTTTGACTCTCGTCGTCTTCAAACGCGAGTGTCCTTCAATTAAAACATTCACAAAAGTTAGTAACATCAACTTCAATAATCGCCCGTATTATAATACAAGGCTTTTTTTCTACTATACGCGTCAACGCGCGTATTTTCATCAACTATATCAATCATTTCAATTGGGGTAACGTGTATCACACGATAGCCCTATGTGTTGTTTACAACACTTTAGCATGCTAAACTATTAACATACATGTACTTACCGGATCTGCGATCAAGCCTCGAACCGAACACTATTCTTTATCAAGAGCGTAAGGTTTAAGTCCAAGCATGGTTTTCCCCACCATACTTGAATCTCTTAAACCAGGGCTCTGATACCAACTTGTAACACCCTATTTTCTATTTAACGGTTTTATATGCAAATACCAACAATTAGACGTGTAGCTAAGACTACACATACTATAAAAAAATACGGGTTTATTAAAACTTTTACAAATTATAAGTTATTCTACATAACGTGATCGAATTCGTTGTTTAAAATATACAACGTGGCAAGGTGCGGAAGCATGTAACTATATCGTGTTCGGTTCTTCGTTGAGCTTGATCGTCTCTCGGCATCCAAAATGTACCTACATTTCATAAACATGAAATGCTTTAGTCATACTGGGATTAAAACGTGATTAAACGAGTCCGGGAAACAGTTGATTCTAAAAACAAGAATTTGGAAATGACCTCCACCGTAACTTACGGTGGCACCGTAAGTTACGGTGGCCCCTGTAATGTTATTTTCCTACCGTACAACAGTAGGCAACCACCGTAGCATTTTCATCTCCACCGTAACTTACGGTGGCACTAGAGGTGTACAAATCGGTTAACCGGTTAAAAAAAAACCGGTTTTTTCACCCAAAATAAAAACCGGTTTTTTTTTATAACCGGTTCCGGTTACTAACCGGTTTTTGAGGTCCAAAACAATAACCGATATAACCGGTTGGGACCGGTTTTTAACCGGTTTTTCCCAAAAAAACCGGTTTTTTACCGGTTTTAACCGGTTTTTTAATAACCGGTTCGGTTAATAACCGGTTTTTGAAGTCAAGAATAGTAACCCGTATAAAAACCGGCGGTTAAAAAAAACCGGTTAAAAAAAAAACCGGTTATAAAAAAACCGGTTAAAAAAAAAACCAGTTTCGGTTTTTTTTCCGGTTTCGGTTCTAAAACCAGTTTTTTTGTACACCTCTAGGTGGCACCGTAAGTTACGGTGGACTCTGTAACAGCCCAGTTTCCTTTTTGCCGTAATTGACACGAAATCTTTCGTATCTTTCAAACCGCTTGTCCGTTTAACCTACCGTTTCTTCCTACGTGATTGTGATTTGATTCTCCATCACATGGAGTTAAAATCCGACATCCGGCTTAATAAATTCTGAGACTTTTATGCCTTCGGCGTATTATCTTTTTACAAGATTTTGACCCGTTTACGCATTTATCACACAAACATATTTGTTTGACCTTTATATCACATACACTACTTCAACTTAAGGTTATTTACCATATTAGGTTCTAACCACAGGTTTATTACACAATTTAAACCCATTTTCACTTGTATGCTTATTTTGACCCGTTAAGGGTATTTAAGCACTTTCGAGCCTAATTTCGCTTTTGATTACTTCTAGCAATCCATCACCACATTTCTTATCATATAATCTCCCACCACAACTGACTTTATGGTGGGTTTAATGTGGTGATCTATAAAAACCAATTTTTACCTCTCGGATCATTATTTTACGGCAAAAACTCAAATAGTGCCATTTGACTAATATAATACCTCTTTCAGCTTCTATACTTATTCTAAGTATTTATCTAATCATAAAACTCGTTTCCAAACAACCTTTAAAGGTTGTTTGTTCAAATTAGCTAACAAGGGCGTTTTGGTCCTTTTTAGTTCTTCAATTACGACAAGGTCTTTTGAGAGCATGTTTGACCCATGATTCTTCTTTTAAATTATGATCTTGCTCGAAAAGTCAATATGCTTTTCAAAACGCCACTACCCTCTTTTAAAACATTCGGTTTACCCATTTAAGTAACCCATTGTCTATCTAAGACTTCATTAAATACTCATTGAACCTTACGTTCTCAATGAATCATTACTCTATTACACATACCTGGCTCGGGTCAATGTATTGACCTGATTTAATGCCTTGCTATAATATTCGCTAAATAGTAGCGATGCAAATATCATTTCTACATTTATTCCTGAAGTCATATAACTCGACAGAATCATTAGTCGCTATTATCAAAAGGTGGTATCTTCACCCTTTGACCCGTTTGGTCTAAATGACCGATTATATTGGCGAGATGACATGTATTTTCATCTCGACTATATGACTCGCTCCGATTTACATCGTGCGGTCGCTTTACTTATAATTCATTTCTTAACACTTTTCGGCCTATTAAGGCTTACTTCATAAGTGTCTTTTAAAGCCAATAGTTATGGTCGATGCATGACCAATTTACCGTTTTACCCTTATTGTTTGTTTTGGTTTACCCTATAAGGTAACCATTCAAAAGTTCATTTTTCCATTTGTCATAAAATGATCAAATTACCGATTTAACTCATTTTAAACCATCAACATGGTTTCTTGTCATACTCGACTATCTTGTTCCGTACGTTTACACGCCGGAACATCATACCCCAATTATGTATTTATCTTATTCGTAACTAATACGATAAGATAATATTCTAAAATATAAGACTAGTGTAAGTTATACTTACCTTGCATCCGAATTATGCTTTTTCCTTCATTCTTGATTCGTTTGACCCGCTTTCACTCCAAGCTTCACCTAGCTTGTTTAAGCGCCAACTATTATTCATCATTTCACAAGGTGGTTAGTTTAGTCATAACTTAATACGATCATTCCACCCTACGCATTTTATATTCAAGAATTATCATTCATCGTATTATAGGTCGGTTTGACTGTTTAAAGTCAACGGCCTATTAATCATAAGTGATTACATGATGTAGCTTTACTACTCATTTAACTACTTGGTCAAATACACGGTAGCATCATACTTAGGCTACCGTTTATTCACTTCGTTTACCAAGTTTTATAACCATAATTCATCGAATTAACACTACATTAATCTTTCTTAACACATGATGATATCAAGCTTCATTTTTAACATGAATTTATCATCATTTCCATTCTTTTTACACCAAACCCAATTCATGGTAATTATGATTCATGTACTCAAACACCTAAATGGTTCAAGTAGCATACTTTTATTATCTAATATGAGGATTCTAATCACAATTTAGACACTAACATCATCATATCATAAAAACCCATCTCTATCATGTATGAACAAGTACTCAATCATGTAAATTTGTTCAAGTACTTTGTTTCTACTATCAACTATGATGATTTCTAGCACAATTATATCATCATCTTCATTATCTAGCCATAACCCACTTAGCACATACAAGGGAAATCATCAATTCCCTAGTTTTCAACACTAGTTCATCAAATTGTTAACTAGGGTTGTTCCTACACATAGATTTCTTCACAACTACACTCATGGATTCATCATCCATTCCTAAATTGTGATTTTGAGTGTTCATCATAACTTCAAAACATCACCAAATTACAAAATTTAACATACCTTACGATCCCTTTGACTTGGTGATCATTTATACGCGTTCATGCATTGATTTGGGGCTTGATTCGAGCTCCAATTTGGTGAATTTGTTGATTTTAGGGTTTGAGCTCTCTTGGTCGCTCCTGATGATCGATCCACACACACAAAGTGAGTGTGGTGTGTGTTTTTTTTATTAATAGAACTTGTTCCCTTTTTGACGATTTTGGTCCCTCAAGTTTTGTTAACTAGTAAGTAGGCTACAACCTACTTATTTTCAACAATACTTTGTTTTGTTAACTAGGTTAAACTTTGCTAGTTTAACTTAGTGAGTTCGGGGTAGTCATAACCCGTTTTATTTTAAGTCCCGTTAGCTCGGGCCTTCTATATACTTTGTTTTCCTCAAAGTATTTATCCTCTTTTAATTAACATCAAATTTATTTATTTAAATCCTAATATTAACCGGGTTAATTTTTACCACTAACGGTATTTTACCCGTCGTCACTAGTAACGTGGTTTAATTACCAAACTCATTTTTGGGGTGTTACAAGTCTACCCCCCTTAAAGAGGTTTCGTCCTCGAAACCTTTTCTTACATAATTTATTGAGTTTCAACCCAATGTACATAAACTGAGTAACCTTCTAAGCATTACTCACACTTTGACCATTTGTTAGTGTCATTAGACAAATATGGAAACATCTTTTAATTACACAACATATGTATCTTTTATGCGAATTTACGCAACTCAGAATAACGCCATCTTGTCATTTCAACTTGTTTGATTAACTTAGCGAAATTCATCGCCTTTATACTTTCGGATTCTTTGTGAATCTGTTATTTTCACCCATTTGGATGTTTCTAGTGAGATCTTTCACTGTTTACAAACAGACCCCTTTTCTTTACGAACTTATTCATTTGGTTCATTCGTACAACATTCGCCACTAAAATGAATTTCCTGATTTTATCTTATTTATTTAGCACTATCTAGATGTGCTATTAATGGAATTCTACAAGGCATATTACTACATACCTTCCGGCTTTATCCTTTTTATCGTGCCTTTACTCGATCTGACTTCCCAACACTTTGCTTGTGTTGCCTTGTGATCGCTCAGTATAGGCGATCAATACTTTTCGTTATTATGACCTCATGGACCATCACTGCCGTTTTGTACTCACTTGCCTTTATTATTTGGCTTGACTGAGTAGCCATTTGGCCACTTGGTCATACACGCTTATCAACTATGATTATTTCACGCTAATCTTAATATAGATAGCGTGTTGAACACTTTCTTAATTTAAATATTGACCTTAACCAGACTCACTGACTAGTCTTATTAGTCCAGTTACTTTATACCCATCTCTCGGGCTACTATGTGATTTTATTTCACATAACTTTCCTGACCGTGATCACGTCACGTCGTGTTTTAGGTTTATTTCCCAATCATCTCATACTATAAATGTTTGATAAAACGTTGTTTTTGACTAAAACGGAATTTTAGTTTAATGTTTTATCTTTAATTTATGTCAAGCAATTTTGACGACTTGGCATTTACTCTTTTACAGTCTTTGTTTTACGCGAGGATTCTCACTGGTTCTCTCGCTTTGTTTAAGTAACTCGTAGGTTCTCTCACGTGGCCTCGTAGGCTATTTCCTTAGGTCTTCACCCCCCCTTTTAATGGGAACCCTAAGGTTTATTCCCCTTTCTTTTCGTGACCCGAGGGTCATTCTGGTCCCGTAGACCTTAACACTAATCGCATTCCCGTAGGTTACGATGATCCCACAGATTCATCTTTTATTTGTATCTACATTCAAATGCATATATGTATATATGCATATATAGCTTCAAAGCATGTCTTGTTATGTTTGGAATCGTATATTTCCGCTTTTGAACTTTAGTTGACCTTGACCGTAGTCTAAGGCTTCATTTGTTTATTTTCGGACGAAATTTTCCGACTTTATGACTTCTCATATCATTTATTCGTCGGTTCATCTTATGCTCACCATTCTCCAGTTTTCATATATCCGTACTCGATTATGTCCCATTACCGGGCTCATTATTCTTTTGCTTTTAACGGTACCACTATCCCGTTTGTATTTACTCATGCCGTCCGGTGTGATATTGTAATTGACCCGTTCAACTTTAAAATAGTTGAACATAATTTATTCACAATTTTTATTTACATTATTTTGTCATCTTTTAGTTATGACCCAAAACCCGAGTCCTTTAACTTTCCATCCGAGTTTCCGTTTCTCGGTCTGTGCATGCGTTCAATTCTTACCCATCAACCGGGTGTTTTACCGAAGTCGTTATTATTGCAACCCTCCCGGTATGCATTAAGACCTCGCTTCATTTCTATATTCCGACTTTGTCCTCGAGTTTGACGTTTTACAAAAACGACTCGTTTAGGGACATATTCGCATTTTCCGGGTTCGAGTGTAAGTACACTCCCTCCCAACGCATATCTTGATCATTCTACATGTTTATATTCTTCGGGTTCGAGTGTAAGTACACCCCCTCCCAATGCGTACCTTAACTATTTTACATGTTTCTCTGTCCCTTCTTTCGGGCTCATTATCCTAATGTAATACGCTTCCGTCACTCGGCTGTGCGTTTACATTATTATCAAATATTTTACTCATTTGATTCATTTGGGTACTTTTAATTTGTCCCATTTACCCCGTCCTTACTACATCGGATGTAAATGTGTCGGCTATAGGAAGTTCATGGTATCATATGCCACTACTTACTTGGCCAGAGTAAGCGATTAACACATGACACGCATGACCTTTTTATAGTTTTCACATCACGCCCTATGTAAGTAATACCTCTGTTTATTTCTCTTGGAAACAATATCCTGGATAGGTATTCTATTCAGGTTTGTCCAAGTTTTCAATCTAAATCTGCAACTATCAGTTTCTACGTATTGGTTGCATGTTTATATTCATGCAATAATTTAAACGTGCACCTGGTAAATGCTTGCCCTAACGGGCTTTTCTTGCCATTAGTCTTGTTCGCGACCATTACGCGATTTAGGTCCTTGATGAGCATGCTCTTCTTGTCATATCTCGGACCGTTCCATCATCATATCCACAATTCGTTTGACTCTCGTCGTCTTCAAACGCGAGTGTCCTTCAATTAAAACATTCACAAAAGTTAGTAACATCAACTTCAATAATCGCCCGTATTATAATACAAGGCTTTTTTTCTACTATACGCGTCAACGCGCGTATTTTCATCAACTATATCAATCATTTCAATTGGGGTAACGTGTATCACACGATAGCCCTATGTGTTGTTTACAACACTTTAGCATGCTAAACTATTAACATACATGTACTTACCGGATCTGCGATCAAGCCTCGAACCGAACACTATTCTTTATCAAGAGCGTAAGGTTTAAGTCCAAGCATGGTTTTCCCCACCATACTTGAATCTCTTAAACCAGGGCTCTGATACCAACTTGTAACACCCTATTTTCTATTTAACGGTTTTATATGCAAATACCAACAATTAGACGTGTAGCTAAGACTACACATACTATAAAAAAATACGGGTTTATTAAAACTTTTACAAATTATAAGTTATTCTACATAACGTGATCGAATTCGTTGTTTAAAATATACAACGTGGCAAGGTGCGGAAGCATGTAACTATATCGTGTTCGGTTCTTCGTTGAGCTTGATCGTCTCTCGGCATCCAAAATGTACCTACATTTCATAAACATGAAATGCTTTAGTCATACTGGGATTAAAACGTGATTAAACGAGTCCGGGAAACAGTTGATTCTAAAAACAAGAATTTGGAAATGACCTCCACCGTAACTTACGGTGGCACCGTAAGTTACGGTGGCCCCTGTAATGTTATTTTCCTACCGTACAACAGTAGGCAACCACCGTAGCATTTTCATCTCCACCGTAACTTACGGTGGCACTAGAGGTGTACAAATCGGTTAACCGGTTATAAAAAAACCGGTTAAAAAAAACCGGTTTTTTCACCCAAAATAAAAACCGGTTTTTTTTATAACCGGTTCCGGTTACTAACCGGTTTTTGAGGTCCAAAACAATAACCGATATAACCGGTAAAAACCGGTTTTTTACCGGTTTTAACCGGTTTTTTAATAACCGGTTCGGTTAATAACCGGTTTTTGAAGTCAAGAATAGTAACCGGTATAAAAACCGGCGGTTAAAAAAAACCGGTTAAAAAAAAAACCGGTTATAAAAAAACCGGTTAAAAAAAAAACCAGTTTCGGTTTTTTTTTTCCGGTTTCGGTTCTAAAACCAGTTTTTTTGTACACCTCTAGGTGGCACCGTAAGTTACGGTGGACTCTGTAACAGCCCAGTTTCCTTTTTGCCGTAATTGACACGAAATCTTTCGTATCTTTCAAACCGCTTGTCCGTTTAACCTACCGTTTCTTCCTACGTGATTGTGATTTGATTCTCCATCACATGGAGTTAAAATCCGACATCCGGCTTAATAAATTCTGAGACTTTTATGCCTTCGGCGTATTATCTTTTTACAAGATTTTGACCCGTTTACGCATTTATCACACAAACATATTTGTTTGACCTTTATATCACATACACTACTTCAACTTAAGGTTATTTACCATATTAGGTTCTAACCACAGGTTTATTACACAATTTAAACCCATTTTCACTTGTATGCTTATTTTGACCCGTTAAGGGTATTTAAGCACTTTCGAGCCTAATTTCGCTTTTGATTACTTCTAGCAATCCATCACCACATTTCTTATCATATAATCTCCCACCACAACTGACTTTATGGTGGGTTTAATGTGGTGATCTATAAAAACCAATTTTTACCTCTCGGATCATTATTTTACGGCAAAAACTCAAATAGTGCCATTTGACTAATATAATACCTCTTTCAGCTTCTATACTTATTCTAAGTATTTATCTAATCATAAAACTCGTTTCCAAACAACCTTTAAAGGTTGTTTGTTCAAATTAGCTAACAAGGGCGTTTTGGTCCTTTTTAGTTCTTCAATTACGACAAGGTCTTTTGAGAGCATGTTTGACCCATGATTCTTCTTTTAAATTATGATCTTGCTCGAAAAGTCAATATGCTTTTCAAAACGCCACTACCCTCTTTTAAAACATTCGGTTTACCCATTTAAGTAACCCATTGTCTATCTAAGACTTCATTAAATACTCATTGAACCTTACGTTCTCAATGAATCATTACTCTATTACACATACCTGGCTCGGGTCAATGTATTGACCTGATTTAATGCCTTGCTATAATATTCGCTAAATAGTAGCGATGCAAATATCATTTCTACATTTATTCCTGAAGTCATATAACTCGACAGAATCATTAGTCGCTATTATCAAAAGGTGGTATCTTCACCCTTTGACCCGTTTGGTCTAAATGACCGATTATATTGGCGAGATGACATGTATTTTCATCTCGACTATATGACTCGCTCCGATTTACATCGTGCGGTCGCTTTACTTATAATTCATTTCTTAACACTTTTCGGCCTATTAAGGCTTACTTCATAAGTGTCTTTTAAAGCCAATAGTTATGGTCGATGCATGACCAATTTACCGTTTTACCCTTATTGTTTGTTTTGGTTTACCCTATAAGGTAACCATTCAAAAGTTCATTTTTCCATTTGTCATAAAATGATCAAATTACCGATTTAACTCATTTTAAACCATCAACATGGTTTCTTGTCATACTCGACTATCTTGTTCCGTACGTTTACACGCCGGAACATCATACCCCAATTATGTATTTATCTTATTCGTAACTAATACGATAAGATAATATTCTAAAATATAAGACTAGTGTAAGTTATACTTACCTTGCATCCGAATTATGCTTTTTCCTTCATTCTTGATTCGTTTGACCCGCTTTCACTCCAAGCTTCACCTAGCTTGTTTAAGCGCCAACTATTATTCATCATTTCACAAGGTGGTTAGTTTAGTCATAACTTAATACGATCATTCCACCCTACGCATTTTATATTCAAGAATTATCATTCATCGTATTATAGGTCGGTTTGACTGTTTAAAGTCAACGGCCTATTAATCATAAGTGATTACATGATGTAGCTTTACTACTCATTTAACTACTTGGTCAAATACACGGTAGCATCATACTTAGGCTACCGTTTATTCACTTCGTTTACCAAGTTTTATAACCATAATTCATCGAATTAACACTACATTAATCTTTCTTAACACATGATGATATCAAGCTTCATTTTTAACATGAATTTATCATCATTTCCATTCTTTTTACACCAAACCCAATTCATGGTAATTATGATTCATGTACTCAAACACCTAAATGGTTCAAGTAGCATACTTTTATTATCTAATATGAGGATTCTAATCACAATTTAGACACTAACATCATCATATCATAAAAACCCATCTCTATCATGTATGAACAAGTACTCAATCATGTAAATTTGTTCAAGTACTTTGTTTCTACTATCAACTATGATGATTTCTAGCACAATTATATCATCATCTTCATTATCTAGCCATAACCCACTTAGCACATACAAGGGAAATCATCAATTCCCTAGTTTTCAACACTAGTTCATCAAATTGTTAACTAGGGTTGTTCCTACACATAGATTTCTTCACAACTACACTCATGGATTCATCATCCATTCCTAAATTGTGATTTTGAGTGTTCATCATAACTTCAAAACATCACCAAATTACAAAATTTAACATACCTTACGATCCCTTTGACTTGGTGATCATTTATACGCGTTCATGCATTGATTTGGGGCTTGATTCGAGCTCCAATTTGGTGAATTTGTTGATTTTAGGGTTTGAGCTCTCTTGGTCGCTCCTGATGATCGATCCACACACACAAAGTGAGTGTGGTGTGTGTTTTTTTTATTAATAGAACTTGTTCCCTTTTTGACGATTTTGGTCCCTCAAGTTTTGTTAACTAGTAAGTAGGCTACAACCTACTTATTTTCAACAATACTTTGTTTTGTTAACTAGGTTAAACTTTGCTAGTTTAACTTAGTGAGTTCGAGGTAGTCATAACCCGTTTTATTTTAAGTCCCGTTAGCTCGGGCCTTCTATATACTTTGTTTTCCTCAAAGTATTTATCCTCTTTTAATTAACATCAAATTTATTTATTTAAATCCTAATATTAACCGGGTTAATTTTTACCACTAACGGTATTTTACCCGTCGTCACTAGTAACGTGGTTTAATTACCAAACTCATTTTTGGGGTGTTACAATGATGCATCCCAAAAGTTTATGGCACCATTGTTACTTAGTATCTTGATGTGCCTTTTAGTGCTATTAAAGATGATCACTACAGAGAAAGAAATATGCTAATGCAGTTTCACAATTATCGGATTAGATGCAAAAAAGTAATAAAAATCGGATTAGAACGCATTTAAAACATACACAATTATGTTGATATTATAATTTGTGTTATCAGAAAGCATACATCTATACAAAGAGCCAATATTGAATAACTATAAACAAATCTAGTTATTAGATAAACTCCAAAGAGATAAAAAAAAAAGTCTGAAGAAAAAAATTTAGGAAAGGAAAATATAATTGTATGGTGTATTAATTGTATTTGACCATTACATGATTAAAAGGATAGTGAACCAACTCAATTCATTGTCTTTAATAGCCAGAACATCAAGGATGATTTGAATTATACCTGAATCATATCAAAAAACTGATCGTAATTGTTCGAAATGCCGAATGAAAGAACGACAATTGAGAAACGGATTTGAAATCTTCAGATTGCCATGACAGAAGTAGAAGTTTATTTCGAATTTTTCAAGTCCGGTTCCAACATCTAACACTTAGTCTCTATATGTGGACCTGAAGTCCATAATCATCAAATTCATCTCCTAAATCAACACAAGTCTTAATCAATATCTATACAACTTCGCTAATCATAATAAACTTCACAAAAAACCAACCAAAATTAAAGTCAACCATAGTCTTATGAAAAGGTATATCTGAAGGAAATCAAATCAGATTCATCAGAACCCTAAAATCTTATGATAACCCTTTAACATATCAAAAACAAAATAAATAACTATATTACTTGATTTCAATATAAAATAGTACCAATCAGAGTAAGTAAACATATGGGACAGTACCTCTGATCGGATGAAATCAGCTTTAGTTTTGTAATCTGCAATAGTGGAGAAGACGGTAACACACTAATATCATAAGTCAAACAAAATAAACACAAAATCAAGAATCTAAATTGAGGGTCTCGCTAAAATTGAAAACAAACAAAACCTTTAATCTTATTCCAAAGGAAAAGTATTCCACAACTATTAGCGGCCACACATTATCTCCATGACAGTCTTTACTTAATAACTAAAATTCCATTTTTTTTCTAATGAACATATATTCTTATAATAACTGGAATTCAATAATATTACATTTAGTTCACAATAAATTTACCTTTTTAGATTTTACATCAATGGCCGGAAAACACCAGCCATCGGTCTTCATTGTCGTTCTCACCGGCAATTCCCACCATCCTACAAAATCAATAACATAACGATTAAACTTTCAAACATTTGCTTCTAACATCAATAAATTCTACTAATCACAATTAACTTTCACAAAATCCCCAAATATTCACTTAAGACTTGTCATTGCTACTTCAGATCCCGATTGACAAAACAAAAATAAATAAATAAATTTGATGTGAAGAAGAGAAGTGTACTCACAATAAACAAATAAATTTGATGTTAAGAGAGATCGGTCATTGTACTTTTTCCGGCTACACCTTATCTTCTCCGGTCATCTTCTCTAACTTTCCGGTGACCAAAAATTATCAATAATTTCGTTTCAAGAATCAAGAATGATGCCATATAATCACTAAGCACTGAAATGGTAACACCACCTGACTTAAAGTAGGTTTAGAATGCATAGTAGTTGAATTTCCTTCACCAGCTCCCATGAAATCCACATGCAAAAGAGCAATTAACATACAAATGAACTGATCTCATAAAACTTAACCACAACACATTCATCTCATAAAATCGTTGAAACCGCTCTAATTACCAGATCCAGATCATAATAATTGTTCACAAAAAATAGATAAAACTTAACCACAACACTATTCATCTCATAAAAATGTTGAAAACGCTATAATTACCAGATCCAGATCAAAATAACCGTTCACAAAAAACAGATTAAATTTAAGCACAACACAATTTATTTCGAGAAATCATAAAAAAGGCTATAAATACACGTTTCAGATCAAAATAACCGTTCGCATAAACAGACCAAGCTTAACCACAACACAATACATCTCAAAAAGTCGTTAAAACGCTATAATTATCATATTTAGATCATAATAGTCATTCATAAATACAGATTAAACAATTTGTGTCTTTCAAGCCATTTTTCAAACAATTTAACCAGTTACATACAATGTAGATACAGAAAACAGCCATGAGAAAACACTACCTGATTAATTAGGAATAACCTTCAGTCAAATCAGCTGTTAATGACAATCAAGCAAGCTCAAGCACCCTGAAAATAAAAAAAACATAAAACATATAAGCAACTGTACATGTTCAAAAAAATACTTTAAAAAAAAGTAAACATTATTACCTAAAAGAAACCAGCCACATGAACATTAAAAACTTTAAGAAAGACTTTTTAAATCATCATAAAAAACAAAAACTTGAAAGCCCTGAAAGCAAACAGAAAGATGATATAATTATATGAACCCTTGGAGTGTGACTGATGATGAAATACGAATTTCAAGA
Organism: Helianthus tuberosus; assembly: GCA_030545235.1. Lineage (NCBI taxonomy): Eukaryota > Viridiplantae > Streptophyta > Magnoliopsida > Asterales > Asteraceae > Helianthus > Helianthus tuberosus. The sequence continues at coordinate 13,183,968 of CM060397.1, forward strand.
AGTCTTTTTTATTCCAAATTAAAATAAACCCCACCAGCACATACCTACAAATATAAGAACTTACTCACATTACCAGTTATACGGGCGCAAAAGCATGTACGCGTAATCTCTTGAAACTGATAGAACTGAACAGATTATTGTGTTATCATCTTCTTGCGTTGGCGTATATCATCTTCTTTCAAGATGGTATAAATTTTCTGAAACGTGAAACAGATAATGTCATCAACTATGAAAGTTCAAGCATCAAACGATCAGTATCAATCTACCAATTATCCATTCTAATTCTTCAAGTCCCCAAAAAACTGCAAATTAGTTTGCTGGAGCAAAAAATAAACAGCGTGTTGCTAAAGAGACACCATTAGAATTCTGAAAATATCAAATCGAGAGAAAAGAAGTCCAAATAAGAGGCAAGAACTCACATGAATTTCATTTTCAGATGATGTCCATGGCAAAAACGCATAGGCCGGTAATTTGCATCTTGAAAATTTAGTTGAAGCATTTCATCAAACAGTTGGAGTGCGTCTTTAAACCTTCTAGTTTAAAACATATAATATTCTAATGATCAAAGAACATAGCAGCCCAACCATACAAAATTTACCATTTTTTCTACCCAGATTTGCTATAAGGAGCCAAAACTTACCAGCAAAACTCATATGTGCTTGCAGGTCTAATTGACAAGAGCCCCTTCATCTACTCTATGCCATTGTTGTTGTCGGAACAATCATCGACAACGTACTACGTACTGCAAACATTATACACAAATTGCTTTGGTTCATCCATGATACACAAAAACACCAAAATAACTTGGAACCCAACAAATCTTAGCCAAGAATCATCATTCTTACCCTGATTTTCATTGGATTTGAAGTCCCATACAACCATGTTAGACACCAGCTCTTAATCAGACTTGGATATAACCCCTAGATTAGTCCAAATGGTCTCTGAAATAACCTGAAAACATATGAAACAATAACCAAATCAGAATCACAACATGCATGTGAAGACACCAGCTTTAAGAAACTTACCTAATTGTTTCGGATTTAGACCTAATAGTCCAAAACATCCATTCTTCTTCGTTTCTGAAAAAAAAACACCACTAATAAACAACAAATGAGAAAAACTAAGCCAAAAACAAAAAAAAAAGACCCAACAAATTTCAGCAACACTATTATTGCTAATTAGTGTAGTAACTTGTCACGTTTTCCCTCTTAGACTTTCCATGTAAGCCACCAAACAAAATACCCAAGTTTATTGACATTTCTATCCAAAGGGCAAATTAAACGAATCATATCATAGTGAAATATAAAAAAATCAACTGGGATATATAAAAAATTGATTAGTTTTTACCACAAATCTCACTCCACAACGAACTAAAATCTCTTCGAGCTACACACAGATTCATCGATTGATCGATCAGAAATCAGATCTGAAATCTCAAACAAATACAGCAATCGTACGGATCTGATCCGTCGATGGCAGGGGCGGCCTCTGCGTTGGTCCTTCTCGACATCAAAGGCCGTCTTCACTAAACTCATAGAGAAAGAGTTTACTTTCAACTGGAATCATATCATAGTGAAATATAAAAAAATCAACTTTTTCAAATTAAACGAATCATATCATAGTGAAAGAAAAAAGGGATGGTATGATTTCGGAATCGGTCAAACACATAAATATGAAATTAACAAACCTCTGGCATCATCGATCTGAGTACCAGTTGTGAATGTGGGTTACCTCGTCTTGAGCTGGAACTCACTTGATAGCAAATTTGATGAATCTTCTGAACAAAAGCCTAGCTTCCAACTGTTCTTGATTGATTCGAAGAGATGATTGTATTGTTACCGTAGAGAATCGACGATGGAGGAGGTTCTAGGGTTTGCGATTGGATGTGGAGCTGCTCTTGAGAGAGGGATTGAATTTTGAAAGTGGAGCCAGAATAATGTAGGATATATATGTATACAGTTTGAATTTTGAATCTGGAGCCAATATTTTGAATATGGGCAGTGGTTTAGATGAACATCAGTGGTTTGCGAAAAAGCGAATGTGGGCCACCTTTTCTATGAAATGAACATCAGTGGTTTGCTTTGTATATGTGGGCAGACATTTGAAAAAGTGAATGTGGGCCACCTTTTTTTATGAAATCAGTGGTTTGAATATAGATTACAAAATACAAAAAGGAATTATGACATCAGCATTGACACTTGTCATAGCTTAGGAGTTGACACTAAGGCAGATTTACATCAGCCCATAATCTCTTATTATAGATAGTATAGATTTGCAACTTATATACTTTTAACTAGGGGTGTGAATTTTTTACACGACCCGAACCTAACACGAAATTTGTGGGTTTATGTTTAGTCTAAGCGGGTTCAGGTCAGTTTCAGGTTGAACCCGCGAACCCGTGTAGCTAAACGGGTCTGGTTCGGGTCAACCTGGTCGGGTTGACCCGTTTAACCCCTTTATAGTATATAATATTTTTTTACAATATGTTTTATATTATAAATTAAATTGGGTATATATTTCATGTTATAATTAGAAATTTACATAAGATTTTATAATTTAAATGTAATTGTATTATATACATTTGTGTTTTTTTTAAGTAAACTTTAAATTTAATATATTAATTTGTGTAAAAAAATAAAAAAATAAAAGTTTTCGGGTTGAACAGGTCGTGTTCGGGTCAACCCACGAATATTCGGGTCTGGTCGGGTTCGTATAAAATTTTCGGGTTCAGGTCGGGTTGAACCCGCGAACACGATTCGTCTAGCACCCCTACTTTTAACCAAAAACATAAAATTATAGTAAAATAATGTTTTTAAAGGAGTAAATTACCATTTCAGTACCTGATGTTTGACCCTAAATGTCATTTTAGTCAAATAGTTTTTTTTTTCCTGAGTCCCTGATTTTTCCTTCTTTCTTTCTCACGATCGTTCTTCCGAAACTTGTTCAAATTGAACTCTAGTTTTACAGGGGTTAGATCAAGTGTCCTTCTTGACTTGAAATTCAACATGGTTTACTGCATTTGTAGGTTTGAAACTAAGATCCGTACCTCGAGGACCTCGCAAAATCCAGGTTGTCGTTTTCATTGTTGCAATCGTCCAAGAACTAGTTGTGGATTCGTCTGTTGGGTTGAGCCCCATTTGTTTGTGCCAACAGTAGCCGTGAATCGTAGAAAATCAAAGGGATTTGGCTGCTGAAATCAGGAACATACAAGAAGTGTTTGCGGGTTGGCGAGTTCAACCTGACCCGAACCTGTAAATCTTGACATACATATGAACCCGAACACGGCTCGTTCAACCCGATTTTTTATATTTTTTTGCAAATTAATATATTAAAAATAAAATTTACTACAAAAACACACAAATGTATATAATACAATTACATTAAAATTATAAAATGTTATGGCAAAAAATATACACAATATTTAATTTGTGACATAAAAGTAGGGTGTGAATTTTTGAGAAGAAACGAACCTAACACGAATTCACAGGTTTAGGTTTAGTCTAAATGGGTTTAGGTCAGTTTCAGGTTGAATCTGCGAACCTGTTTAGATAAACAGGTCAACCCATTCGGGTTGGCGGGTTAACCCATATCTATTAAAATAATATTTTTTATAACATGTTGAGTAAATTGTCATTTTAGTCCCTGAGTTTTTGTCCAAATTGTCACTTTAGTCTAAATAGTTTTTTTTTTCTCCTTTGGGTCCCTAACTTTTCCTTTTTCTTGCCATTTTGATCACATTGCCTAACTTAGTCTAAAAACCAGGTTATAATCATGGGTATTTTTGGCATTAAATTATTATGAGGTTTATAAATTATGTTGTAAACTACCCCTGGTTATTAGTACACAACATTTATGCAAAAAATACCCCTGGTTATAACCAGATTTTTAGACTGAGTTAGGCAATGTGATCAAAATGGCAAGAAAATGGAAAAGTCAGGGACCCAGAGGAGAAAAAAACTATTTGGACTAAAATGACAATTTGGACCAAAGCTCAGGGACTAAAATGACAATTTACTTTAACATGTTTTATGCCAAAAGTTAAGTCGTGTGTGTATTTTATGCTATAATTATAACTTAAAAAGGGAATTTGATATAAGATTTTATGATTTTAATATATAAGTTTGTGTTTTTTTAGTAGATGTTAATTTTAATATATTAATTTGCTAAAAAAAATAAAAAAATCAGGTTGAACGTGTCGGGTTCGGGTTCATATGTATGACACGAATTTCAGGTTCGTCTAAAATTTCCGGGTTCGGGTCAGGTTGAACCCGCCAACCCACGAACACGCCCCGTTTAGCACCCCCTACATAAAAAAATATTATAAAAATATAATATAATAAAAATAGGTTAAACGGTTCAACCCGCCAACCCGACGGGTTGACCCGTTTAGCTAAATGGGTTCAAGCTGAAACTGACCCGACCCATTTAGACCAAACCAAACCCACGAATTTCATGTTAGGTTCGTGTCGTGTTAGAAATTCACACCCCTAATTGTAGATCTATTATTCTGTTAAATATGCATAATCACAATCGATAATATAAACCGCAAAGAAGTAAAGAACATGTTGATTTAGGTGGTTCGGTCTAAGGTCACCTAGGTGATGAGAAATTATTATTGATTAATTGATATACACTGGTTTTAAAAAGTTTAATAGGATAATTTTATTTAAGCATTGTGTTATATATTAATAGGATATGAAGGTGTATGTGTAGTTAGTTAGTTAGTTACATTTTCGCAATTTGATTAATGTGAGTGTCTGTTTTTTTATTACCCTAATTTATCATGATGCACTAGCAGATTGAGTTCAATTCATAATCAATCGAAACTGTATTATTCAACCAGTATCGATGAATCGCGTGTTTTCTAGGGCTTTAATTTGCAATTTGTCGTTCATTGTTCTGTTGTTTGGATCGAGTGATAGCAATTTGTTTGGATCAAGCACCTGCTAGACGGTCTCTGTTATCGTTTTCGGAGTAACTTTTTGTCTATTTTGTTGTTGATTGATATTGTTGTTAATGATGCATGCATATGTTTTTTTGGTAAAGTTGTTGGTGTTAAGAGTTAAACCCTAGGGTATGTGTTTGTGAAAGAGGAGTTATGTGAGGCTTTTTGTTAGTTGGATTTAGACCATCCGTAGTGGTTTTTTTTGGCGTTTTTTCCCCAAAACAATTAATTTCACAAACAATTTTCGAAGTATCTAAAGGGTTGGAAATCAAAAGCAATTGCAAATAGTGGCGAAGCTTGAGATATCCGATGGGGGGCAGAAGTCACCGGGTCTAAAAATTTCTATAAAACCGGGGATCGAAAACGTACATACTAAAAAATTTATATACGAAAACTACATACTTTCTATTTTGCTGAGCGAAAAGTAGGGGTGAGCAAATTAACCACCATAACCGATAACCGAACCATAACCGACATAACCGAACCACTAATAACCGATAACCGATATAACCAATGGTTATGGTTATGAAACTTTGTATAACCGCTCAATCGGTTATGGTTATGGTTATGAAGCTTTGGTTAACCGATATAACCGAAACCGAACCGAACTTGTGATGTTAACTTTATATAATGGATTTGTGTTTTACAAAACCATATAGAGGGTTTTTACTAAGATAATAGTATGTTAGTAGTAAAATGATCTTTATGTAGATGCCCATTTATTTTGATAAAGAACTAAGGTGTTATGGCCATAATTGTTTTTGTTTGAGAATTACCTTATTAAAAATAACCCTAAATTGGGAGTTTGACCAAAAAGTTTAGTCTCCGTTATCTTATAAAATAGGCTGAAGCTAAGTTCAAATAGTGCACAACCCTATTTATTTCAAACCTTGCTTGGTTACTTAACCGAAATTAACCAAAACCGAACCATAACCGACTTCATAACCGATTAACCATAACCGAAGTTTGGTTATGGTTATGGTTAATAGTAAAAACGAACCAAACCGACCCATGCATACCCCTAGCGAAAAGTTTGAGGGGTCAGCCACCCCCTCCCGCCCCTTAAAAGCTTCACCCATTTTGCAAAAATAAAATAAAAAATCAATATACTCAAACCACAATTTTTTCTCAAAAGAAAAATGGCGTCCTCTGGTTTTTGAAAAAATGGCGCCAAACGAAAACTAGAAACACACCACAGATTCAACATTCCCGCCATGGATGCTCGTCAATATCACATATTCACATTCCATCGTTCACAAACCACAATAACAAATTAACAACATCGATCGTTACCTTCATCACCTGAAATGGATCTACCGGACATTGCAAGGAAGTTACAACTCTCTGAACCCAAGCAAATCGTCCGCAAAGCCGCCGAGCTCCGTCGCATGTCCGATCTTCAATTCGATTCATCGAGTGCCGGAATCGTACGTAGTTCATTAGTGTTACATCGTTTCTACAGTAACATATCATTTTCTAGGCTTACAATGTTTTTGTTTGGTGGTTGTAGGGAGAGATTTGCAAAGCGATAATCTGTCTCGAGATTGCTGCTAATATGTACGTCTGAATTTCATTGGAATATTGTAGTCTAGGGGTGTTAAACGGGTCGTGTTCACGGGTTGACGGGTTCAACCTGACCCAAACCCAAGAATTTTAGATGAATCTGAACACGACCTGTTCAATCTGATTTTTTTTTTATTTTTTTTTCGCATATTAATATATTAAAATATAATTTACTACAAAAACACACAAATGTAAATGTATATAATACAATTACATTAGAATTATAAGATCTATTGGCATAAAATACACACAATATTTAATTTGCGACATAAAATATGTTATAAAAAATATAATATAATATAAATAGGTTAAACGGGTCAACCTATCAACCTGACCTGTTTAGCTAAACAGTTTCGTGGGTTCAACCTGAAGCTGACCCGAACCCGTCTAGACTAAACCCAAACCCGTGAATTTCGTGTTAGGTTCGTGTCGTGTCGTGTCAGGAATTCACACCCCTAATTGTAGATCTATTATTCGATTAAATCTGTGTAATCGCATTCGATAATATAAACCGCAAAGAAGTAAAGAACATGTGGATTTAGGTGGTTCGGTCTAAGCTCACCATTGTGATGAGAAATTATTATTGATTAATTGATATGCACTTGTTTTAAAAAGTTTAATAGGATAATTTTATTTAAGCAATGTGTCTAGGATATGAAGGTGTATGTGTAGTTAGTTAGTTAATTACATGTTTGCAATTTGATTAATGTGAGTGTCTGTTTTTTTATTACTGCAGGAAGCAAGTTTTATTCGATCGCCAGACTGCGATTAGGTTGAGCGGGATGTCCGAGAAGGCTTACATTCGATCGTTCAACGTCATGCAAAACGGAATCGGTGTCAAGTATGTTAATCTGTTAATATACTTTTTATATTGCATATTGAGTTGAAATAGATGTGTATCGGTCTATCGGATCATTGAATTCTTAATTGTGATATTTTGTAGGAATACACTTGATGTTAAGGAACTGGCTATTCAATTTGGATGTGTTAGGCTTATTCCTCTTGTTAAAAAAGGCTTATCACTGTAAGTTCTATAGTTTTTAACTTTTAATATCTAACTTGATGTATTTAAAATTCAAATGTTTATTATTGTTACTTGATGTAGTTAACATGATAATACTTACAGATACAAAGAACGGTTTATTGCGTCGTTGCCTCCTTCACGTCGAGCTAGTGCTGACTTCACACGACCAGTGTTTACTGCCGCAGGGTTTTACTTGTGTGCCAAAAAACATAAGCTCAAGGTTGACAAGAATAAGTTGATTGAGCTTTCTGGCACGTCTGAAGACGAGTTTTCAAGTGTAAGAAGCGGTTATACTTATACAATGTCCCCAAATGTCACTAAAACGTTACGTTACATATGTTACATATACGTGTGAATCAATGCAGGTGTCTACTTCTATGAAAGACCTTTGTCATGATGTTTTCGGTGTGGCTAAGGAAAAGAAGGATCCGAAATCTGTGAAAGTGAACAGAGGTACTTATTTCACTTGTTACCATTTTCATGTTGTGTACAAGTTATTAGTTTTATAGAGGGAATGCAAAGAAGATGAAATTTGTATACATTTATTATTTTTATCTTATTTTGTAGATTTGTTGGATGTTTTACCCGAGAAACGACAAGCTGAGGAAGGTGGTTATTCATCTGATGAAAGCGAAGATGTAATAACTTTCTTTTACATTATATATCTATCTTATATTGCAGATCTAGAAGTCATGCCAAACTGTTGAAACTAATTTATATGTATTATTTGTAATGTGTTACAGCGTTCAGCCTGCAAGAAGCGTAAGCGTGAAGAGAACCACAAATATGAAGAATGGAAATCTACGGTCATAGAATCCAATAAGCAAAGCATGGATAAAGGTAACTCCATCCCAAATGAGTTGATATGCTCTATGTTTGCGGGTCAACGTGTTGTGCACAAATTATCCCTTAAAAGTGTTTGCGGGTCAAAATGACCCAGCTCATTTTGAACCCGTAAACTTTATATGTGCTGACTCTTTATCCAACCCATTCGTTTGTTCAAACAATGTAAAGGTATATCGGCTAATTCTGGATCTATGATTTTTATTTTGCAGTTGCGGTTAAAAAGACGAAGCAATCACACCTCAACTTTTTCAAGAGTGTTCCGGGAACTGAAGTTGGAGTATAAGCTTGTTTGTGGTCATGTTGCCTTAATATATTAGCAACAAAGTTTTGTGGATATGCATTCCAACAACTTAATGTACAGAATCTAAGTTTATATTGGCCTCAAAATTCTAATATTTAATGGAAATGCAAGAAATTTAGCTCATATAATTGATCTTTACTTTGTGAAGAGGTATGGTCCCAATTCCTTGCCAACATGGCAAGGACCACACCACTTTTTTCATCAGACGTGGCGCTGACATCGACGAAGTCATCCAGAAGCTTCTAGAAGCTTCTGGAAAATATCTAGGTGACACCAAAGATGCTCCGTCCGACATAAAGGACAACACGTGTCACCAACCACCAGGCGCCAAGTGGACCTGCAATGGATCCAGGAGCAGGCAGACAACACCAGTACGACGTCTCCTGAGTAGGCGAATGCAGGCGCGCCACGTGTACCACTACACTGACCACAGCAGAGGAGACCAAAAGGATATTCCCCTTGGTCGGACAGCTGGCGCGCGCCTACAGCTGGCGTTGTTGCTCTTTCCCTCCTTCACCCTCCGGCTATAAATAGGACCCTTCATCATCCAGGTTGATCATCTTGCTCTCTATACTCTCACCCTTAACACACACTGTTTATCCTTCCTCAGAACAGTACTTATTCTCACGCCGGAGCCTGGTTAAGAGGGAAACCCCCATATTCCCCTCTTAACGAGACTAACGGTGTTTGCTGTTTTGCAGGAGTCGAGCCATTCCCGGCGAGCAAGAAAGGAGATTGAACCCACCATTGAAGTAACCCCACTGATTAGCCTTAGCGTTAACCAGTGTTTCATCATTGGCGCCATCCGCTTTTAGCAAAACCACTCTCATCTCTTTTTCTTTTCGGAAAAACTCGTCAAAATGGCCGAAAACAACCCTTCTCACCCAGTGGATGGAGACGTTTCTTCTTTTGAACTCATTGCGGACAACACACGTCCAAAGAGGTCAAAGGAACGAAATTATCCAAGAAGGGCCGATGAACAACGATTTTCCTAGTATTTTCGGGAGTGCATCCAGGGTTGTTACCCAAAACACAGCTGGTGCTACTTTCCAAACTCCACCTAGGATCATCACTCAAACCACAAACGGAGCTACTTACCAGCCTCCGTCAGAGGTAGTCCAACAAACGCCCCCACAAGTGCAAACACAGAGCCATGGAGTTGGTCCCTCAGCTCCATCGGACCAAGCACAACTGAACTTCTCTGCACTACTAGGGCTACCCGAAGGAAAAACTCTGGCTTCCTGGTATGCTGAACAAGTGGCGTCCATAAACCTTGTTTACAAACAACTCAGTGCGCAGCAAGCTCTGCTTCAGGCGCAAGCTCTCCAGTCAGCATTTGTCACTCCACCGCAAAGGCCTTTGAGCGCACCCATGCCTCAACAGGCCAATGCATTCAATCTGCGTCCTGAGTCAACACCTCCACCGCACATTAGAAGGCCGAGCGCGCACGACACGCGCGACACGTACGGTGAAACAGAGAGCAATTATGTGCATTATTCTCACCAACCAAAGAAGCCAATACAAAGTCGTTTGGGCCCGCGCAACATGAACGACGAGTTTGAAGACGACGAAGAGACGAACACAGTGTTCAGCAGGCTGCCACCAGAGCACGAAGCATACAAGCCTCGCAAGCGCGCAGGCTACGATCCAAAAGCAGAGCACGATTACACCTTGAGCTATCGTCCAGATGACATGGCTGAGAATTCAAAATTCATCAAAGAGATCGCCACGGCTGCCATTGACAAAACGAAATTGCCACACAACGTGGGCAAATACAACGGGTTGACAGACCCAGACGATCATCTCCAAGTTTTTAACGGTGCGGGAGCAACAGGCGGATGGAACTTACCAACCTGGTGTCACCTCTTCGCTCAAACCTTCATAGGCGCAGCGCGCGTCTGGTTTGACAGCTTACCAGCAGGGAAAATCAAATCATGGGTTGATTTCCGAGAGAAGTTCCTGGCACACTTCTCACAGCAACGACGACACACCAGAGACCCGGCCGACTGTTTGAACATATGGCGCAGAGACCACGAGAGCGTGGAAGATTTCATTACTCGGTACAACAAAGAATGTTTGGAGATCGGCGACGTAGGAGAGAAGATGATGCGCGCACACTTCATGCGGGCAGTCAAGTGCGATGATTTAATCAAGCGTGTAAAAGGCAGAGACGGAGGACCCAAAGATTGGGAAACCTTCATTGAGGCAGCCAAAACCATTGCGCAGTCTGACAGACAACTGACCGGGGACGATCACCGTCAGCGCAGTTACAACCATAACGACCGGCATAACAAGAAAGGCAGAAGCCAACCATGGAAAGCACCCGGTCACAGAGAAAGAAGCCCGGTAAGAGAGGATGCGCGCCACACGATCAATCAAATAGCTCACCGAAAAGAGGTGAAACGAGAAAACAGGGAGAAACAGTGGACACCACTCACAAAAACTCCCTCAGAAGTCTTAGCAACCGAGAACCACCAGTTCAAGCCACCGTTACAGATGCGCAACAAAAGGGGCCAAGACCCGAATCTCTTCTGCGAGTTCCACAAAGACACAGGGCACTTAACTGACGATTGTTTCAGTCTCAAACAAGAAATCGAAAGGGCCTTGAGAGACGGAAAGTTAACTCACTTGACCAAAGGTGGAAGGCGTGATTACCGCCAGATTCAAAGAAGAGAGGAGGGGCCGGACAACAAAAAACTCCGGAAGTTAGAAACCCACATGGTCCAAGGGGGCCCACGAAGGCCAAGGAAAAACTACAACAAGCGCACGCAAGACGATTCATGGCGCGAAAAGCAAGTCGTTTTCCCGGTTGTGAGAGGAGGCCCACGAGAAAGAAGACCCATAGTCATTCCGGGCGTAATAGGGCATTACCAAACAGATTACATTTTCATCGATCCGGGGAGCACTGCGGATATCATATATGAACAGTGTTTTAATCAGTTCGACCAGGAGGATAAAGCGCGCCTAGAACCAGTTGATTACCCGCTCACTGGTTTCTGCAACGAAGCCGTTTTTCCTCTGGGACAAATATCGTTCCCAGTGTTGCTCTCGGACGGAAGAAACTCAAGAACAGAAGAAGTCACATTCATGGTGCTGCCAGCACATTCAAGACACGATATTCTGCTCGGGAGAGAATCCCAAGGTGATTTCAGCATGATCTGCTCTGGCCCACACTCGGTAGTGGGATTCCCAACAGAAACAGGAGTAGCCATCATCTATGCAAGCAAAGAAGTATTAGCAACAGATGAGCTAAGACCTGCAAAGACAAGGAAACCAGAAGCGCGCCAAGAAGCAGAAAAATGGGTGCTAAACAGCGCATATCCGGAACAAACAGTCACCTTAGGGCCGGCAATGTCTGACCTCACACGCGCCGCGCTAAAGAAACTGTTGTTTCAGAATATGGATGTCTTTGCCTGGACCCCAGCAGACATGGTGGGTGTTCCACGGCACATAGCCGAACATCGCTTAAACGTCTCAGAAGAAGCTAAACCGGTGGTACATGCAAAACGCCATTTGGGAGACATAAAGCACGACGCCATGAAAGAACAGGTGATAGAGCTGTTGAATGCAGGGATCATCAGGGAAGTCAGGTATCAAACATGGGTAGCAAGCCCAGTGATGGTCCAAAAGAACAATGGTAGCTGGAGAATGTGCGTAGATTACAAGGATCTGAATAAGGCATGTCCACGCGACTGTTATGCCTTACCAGACATTGATGAAAATATCGATTCACTTGCCACATTCCGATGGAAATGTTTCCTCGATTGCTACAAGGGGTACCACCAGGTACAGATGGCCGTGCAGGATGAAGACAAGACCGCGTTCCGCACGCCGACAGGGCTATACTGCTACACCAAAATGCCTTTTGGTTTAAAAAATGCGGGCGCGACCTATCAAAGGCTCATGAACGAAACCTTCCACGACGCCATTGGCAAGTATATAGAAGTGTATATGGACGATCTGGTTATTATGAGCAAAGAGGAGAGTACAATGTTGCTGAACATCCAAAAGACATTTGACACCCTGCGCGGAGTAAGCATCAAGTTAAACCCAGCGAAGTGCTCCTTCGGCATGGAGGAGGGGAAATTCCTGGGTTTCATTGTCACGAAAGATGGTTTCAAGGTGAACCCTGACAAGATACAAGCAATAGAGCGCATGCCGTCACCTTCAACGATCAAAGAGATGCAAAAATTGGCAGGACGGTTGGCAGCACTCAACCGCTTCCTGGCCAATCACGCAGCTAAATCATTTCCGTTTATAAAAACTCTCCGTAACTGCATGAAGAAGAGCCAATTCCAGTGGACTCCGGAAGCTGAAAGCGCATTCCGCGAGATGAAAGACTGCCTCATCAAGCTGCCAACACTAACTGCACCGGTCAAAGGCGAACCCCTGGTACTATACTTATCGGCCTCCGACAGAGCAGTAGGAGCAGTGTTGCTTGTAGATCGACAGGGTGTTCAGACGCCAGTCTATTATGTGTCACGAACTCTAACCGACCCGGAAACCCGGTACGCAATCATGGAGAAACTAGTACTCGCACTGATTCATGCATCAAGAAGGCTGCGCAGGTACTTTGCCAACCACGTCATCCACGTGCTAACAAACTACAACATTGGCAACATACTCGCACGGCCGGAGATTTCAGGGAGACTAGCCAAATGGGCGATAGAGCTCGGGGGTCATAACGTAGTGTTCAGACCTAGACCGGCGATCAAGGGCCAAGTACTTGCAGATTTCATGACAGAGGTACCGGATGACAAAGATCGAGAATGCAAGGCGATGGAAAAAGCCGAAAAACAGCAAGTGGAAGAACCATGGCTGCTATACACAGACGGTGCATCTAACGAAGATGGCGCAGGTGCTGGGCTCAGGTTGGTGAGCCCTGACAAACATGAGTTCACCTACGCCATACGTCTGGATTTTAAAAGCACCAACAATGAAGCTGAATATGAAGCTTTCCTTGCGGGTTTAAGGTTGGCAATAAAAATGGGAGTACGACACATCGAAGCGCATGTGGACTCCATGCTGGTGGCAGGTCAAATCAACGGGCAGTACGAAGCCAAGGGAGACACAATGGCACTTTACCTGAGCCAAGCAAAGATACTGCTGCAAACCTTCTATTCCTACAAAGTGCATCACATCAATAGGAGTGAGAATAAACCAGCAGACGCGCTGAGTAAACTCGCCTCTACAAGCTTCCAACACCTGGCAAAGGATGTACGAATAGAGGTTTTAAGCAACCCATCAGTGCCGCTGCGAGAAGTGAGCGTCGTTCAACTAGGGACAACGTCTTGGATGACTCCGATAATCGCGTACCTCCAATCTGGCATACTCCCGGAAAACAAGGCAGAAGCGAGGAAGGTCCAGTACAAATCCGAGCATTATCAGATGACTGATGGGATTTTGTACAGAAAATCATACCTCGGGCCTTTGCTAAGATGTGTCGATCCCGAAGACGCCAGCTATTTGATCAGAGAAGTGCACGAGGGAATTTGTGGTATACATGCCGGACCAAGAATGGTGGTTGCCAAGGTCATGAATGCCGGGTACTACTGGCCCGGAATGCACCTAGATGCGGTGAAAGAACTGAGAAAATGCAGCGGGTGCCAACGACATGCCCCCAAAACGATGCGCCCCAAAAATGAATTGGTACCAGTCACCACGGCATGGCCCTTTCAACAGTGGGGCATAGACATGGTCGGCCCTTTCCCCGAAGCCCCAGGTGCTGTCAAGTTCATAATAGTCGCAGTCGACTATTTCACCAAATGGGTAGAGGCAAAGGCCCTCGCATCAACCACAGCCGCCGTTGTCAAAAAGTTCATTTGGGAACAAATCATATGTCGTTTTGGTTTACCTCTCAAGATAATCACCGACAATGGAACCAACTTTGCCGAAGACAACCTTCAACAGTGGTTCAAGGAATTACACATCGAGCACACCTTCTCCTCGGTCGCGCACCCGCAAGGGAATGGTCAAGTTGAAGCCGTCAACAAGAGTATCGTCGACGGAATTAAGGCAAGGTTGGGAGAAAAAAGAAGAGGTTGGGTAGACGAACTGCCAAGCATCTTGTGGGCCCACAGGACGATGCCCAAAACAAGCAACGGAGAAACGCCGTTTAGCTTGGTTTATGGGTCGGAGGCTGTAATTCCAGCGGAGATAGGATTGCCGTCACCTAGAATGCTCTCAATGAACATGATCAACAATAAAGAAGAGGGGAGGATCGACCTTGACCTCCTAGAAGAACGGAGAGAAATGGCGGCAATCAACGAAGCAAAGTACAAGACGAAGCTGGAGAAATATTACAACTCCAAAGTCCGAGTCTGCACCTTCAACCCGGGAGACTATGTCCTCAGAGACAACGAGGCCTCAAATGCAGAAAAGCCCGGGAAGTTGGCTCCCAAGTGGGAGGGCCCATATGTCATCGACACCGTGCTCGGAAAAGGAGCCTATAAGCTGCGCACCATCGACAACAAGGACGTTCCTCGCACATGGAACGCCCAACAGCTGAGAAAATGCTACCTGTGAAAGAAATTCATGTAATAGCAATGGCCAAGTCGCCAGCACATTTATGATAATACAAGAAGTGTTTGGCTATATTTCTATCATGCAAATTTCCTTGTCATAACTGCATATATTACTTTGGGCATACACGAAAACATCAATGGCTCGACCATTAGGAAACGTTGTAGACCTCCAAGGCCTGTCACGAGCAAGTGCACAGCCGGGTCAGACACACAACTAAAGCCTAACAAACGCCAAATAAATACTTCGTGCCCACATAAACACGAAAGCATCGAAAACAGGATAAAACAAACATTGTAAGCACCCCCAAGGCCGCGCACAGCTGGGTCCACACAATAACCTGTAAATCGATCACTTCGTATTCATGAACCAATCTGCGCACATAAACGACAGAATAAAACGTTGTAACAAACACAACACAACCTGTCAGCGCCATCATTCATTCGTGACACCTAAATCAAAGTAATTTTACATGCACATATTATGACGTCAACAAAATTCGCAACGACGCGAAAACATATATATTAACATATCAAATGTCAAGACATAGTGAAATATCCAGAAACGTCACAAGGAAGTTAAAATTGTTTATCAAATTGTCAAATACAAGACCACTCAAGGTCATACGCGGCGCGCAGGCCGGAATTCTTCATTCGGGATGACTGGGTCCAACACCCCCAGCCGCACCACCTTCATCACCTAGTGCTCTTTTTAGCATAGCAACACCATCCGGCCTTCGAGACAGTTTTCCCGCAGCATTGACCACCGCAAACTCCAAAGACGAAAACTCCTGTCTCTTTGCGGCGTAAGCAGCGGTGCAATATTCTTTCCACAGCTCAAAATGGTGCTCTTTCTCCTTGTTAGCCGCTGCAGCCCTGCCCTCGATATAACCATCCTTACGCCGGCTATTATAGCCCGCTTGCCCCAACTCAAACATGTAGTTGGCTAGTTCATGTGACTTGACAATGCGATCAGCAATCTACAATGAACACACAAATAAGGGACAATTCACAAAAGTCACAAATAAAGTGAAAGAGATTACCAGAGGCACAGCGCGAGAGAGCAACCACTTGCAATCGGCCGACGTCTCCTCAGCAAGGACCTCAGAAGCTCTGCATTCGACAGTTTTCTCTTGCAAAAGACGGTCAGCAGTTTCATATTGCCTAGCAAGCTCTTCCAGTTTAGCAATACGCGCAAGATACTCTGTCTCCTTTTTTTCAAAGGCAACACGCGCCTCTTGGGCCTCATCAGCAGCAGCCGCCTTCTCCCCGGACAAACGAGTAATAGTATCACGCTGAGATCGAAGTTCTGCATTTGTACGTTCGCACGCAGCCTCCCAGTTCTTCTGCTTATCAGCGTTGGCTTGTTTTTCTTTAACAAGTTTCTCCTCTGCATCAGCAAGCCTCCACTCCAACCCTTTCTTCTCAGCGTTGAATTTCTCCTTCTCGTCCGCAAGAAGTCTCTTATCATTCTCAAACTCCAACGTATCCTCCCCCATCTGCTTCCACTCACGGACAATCTCCTGAGTGGTAGAGAAAAAATTAACCCCGGCTTGAACATGGTCATCTAACAGTTCAAACCGACGGCGTTTTTTCTGAAACATCCTTTCCGCTGGGGGGAAAGACGAGTAGAAGTCATGACAATTTTCAAGATTATCCATCCTAGAACCTTGGGTCAAGTTCCAACGGGGGACGTGCGGGAGATCATCACATGCAGGATTCGTTGTATCATAAGAATCAGCACGCACCTTTTCAAATTGGGGGCTGCGAACAACACCTGAGGTCGCGCCACCGCCATCACCCGGTGAGCGATTGGTATACACCGTATGATGAGGAACGGTTTCACTCACCCCCACTTCAACCTCAACATTTTTACCACGGTCACCACCAACAACACCACCCGCATCACCACCAGCAGCAACACCAGCATCACCAGCTGTATTACCACCACCTTCTCCAACCTGCTCAGCATCCACACCTCTTTTCTCCACGTCAGGAGCATCATGAGGAGGAGACACCCCGAGGGTCCTTGACGGCGGAGACTCAGGAGGTGTAATCTGAGAAATATCAATCTTGTGCCCACTTTGGGCTGTTTTGGCACCTGCTCCAAAACAAGCAGCACGTTCAGACAGAGGGTGAACGAACAAAAGTATAAGACAAGCAAAACTAAAGAGATATGCTGAAAACTGAAAAATCGAGTACCAGAAGCCTAAAAAATCTTCTGCAGCAAATCAGAGGGCTTTTCGGCAAAAATACCCATGTCAATCTCTGACTCAGAAGGGGCAGGGGGATCTTCTTTTCGAAGTTTAATTTTCTTCGATGCAAGCACAGCAGCAGCTTGCTCATCAAGTTTTCGCTTCTTATCCTCAAACATCTTCTTCTGCATAATCTCCGTCAGGGTCGCGCGGTCCTCAGGGTCTGACTCAGGTCTTTTCTCTCCAACTCCTAAACCGGGCAGTGTATCAGAAACGACAACATAATCAAGGACACGAGGAGTGTGAGGACGCTTACGAGGAGTACCAGATGCAGTTTCCTCAGCCTTCTTCCCCTTCCCTTCCGGCTTATCAGCTTTTGTCTTCCTCCTCGTCTGCAACGGGTTAACAGTCTCGATAGGAATCTCCATATCTTCTTCAACAGGCTCGTTCACCGGCTCTTGCACAGCCCCTTACGCCGGACCTGCACGCGCGGAAGGAGAAGTTAGATCTTCAAAGGATCTGCCAGACTCATCACTCGAGAGAACGATAACTTCCTCTCGACTAGAATCAAACGCATCATCATCATCCTCACTATCTTCACCTAAGACAGTGTTCACATAAGTAATGAAACTCTCGTTGCTTGGATGCAGAAACCGGCCACGAATCTGATCTAACCAAGGTCGCTTATCAGTTTTCTGTATCGCCTCAACCACTGCACCCGGAGCATCAGGATCCAAAACATTCATCAATGTGTACCCTACTGCAAAAAAGGAGGAAATAAAACACAATACAAAATAATACAACCAAAAGGAAAACAAAAGGGGGATATGGAACAAACGTACACTTGCCACCATAACCGTAAACCGGAACACCCAACGGATTTTTCGGAACCCACTTCATGCTCATGCCGGCACCCACCAACGCCATCTCCTCAAGCTGGACTATCGGAGTCGCTTTCCGGGTCAATTTCTTATACCAGTCCTGATCAGCAAAGTCTGCAACCACATCAACCTTTGGGATACCCTCACCCACAGATCTGTAATGCATGTCCACAGGCACAACGCCCCGACGAATATAGAAAAACTTCTGCTTCCAATCATGTATACCCTTCAACGGCACAGAACAAACTGGCGACACGCCGGTACGAGCACTAAAGGAGTAAAAACCATTTGTATACGTAACAGTGTAGAAGACGTTGAACATCTCAAAAGTCGGATCGAAACGGTTCGCCATACAAATAAACTCGAAGTGAGTAATCCGAGGGAGTCCGATGGCATTTATTTGAGAGATGTGGAGACCATAGCCCCTCAAAACGTCAGCAGTAAATCGAGTCATCGGAAGTCTAAAGTTACCCTCCCGGAAGAAAGCAGCGTACAAAGTCATGTACCCGGGAGGAGCGTCCATGGCGGTGGAGCCAGCAATAGGGTACTGGGCACCCCATTCAGGAAGAAAACTCATCTCCCTCACTAAATTCTGGAATTCCTCCTCTTTCCACCCGATCACTGCCTGATCCGGGCCGGGAGGAGTTTTCCCTTGTTTCCTCTTCCTCCGTGAAGAAGGATTAGAAGAAGACATCGTGAGAAAGTGAACAATAATGCAGATGAACTCAAAGGTTGGAGGAAGAAAATAAGGGGAGAAGAGAAAAGTCTGGGATTCAAAATTTGAAAAGTGAAGTATGGAGGAGACCGCCTTGGAATTTATACCCATCGCATTTAATGCGATGGGCAGTGAACCGCCAGAGGTACAGGAAAAGATCCAATCAAGGCGAGACACATCAGAGGAGAGAGAAAACGCCATCATCTTTTTTCGGAAAAGTATGCAACAACCGCCTGCCACTATGACATAAAGTAACTGACGTGACTGAAAAGGCACCTGTTCACCTGACACCAGGCTGTCACGTCAACCACTCCTCCCCAAGACAACAAAGCTTCTTCCTGAAGACAACACTCATAAAGCGCCAAAACCCATGCGCCATGCGTCTATTTGGCTCACTTCCACAAGGGTCAAAACCCATGCGTCATGCGCCATGCGTCCATTTGGCTCACTTCCGCAAGGAGTCAAAACCCATGCGCCATGCGCCATGCGTCCATTTGGCTCACTTCCACAGGGGTCAAAACCCATGCGTCATGCGTCATGCGTCCATTTGACTCACTTCCGCAAGGAGTCAAAACCCATGCGCCATGCGCCATGCGCCATGCGTCCATTTGGCTCACTTCCGCAAGGAGTCAAAACCCATGCGCCATGCGTCCATTTGGCTCACTTCCGCACGGAGCCAAAGCCCATGCGCCATGCGTCCATTTGGCTCACTTCCGCACACGCCCACCCGACGACATAACAAAATACCACACTTATAAGTCCAGCATCCCTCCCAGACGATCAACTCAACTAGAAGGCACACTGGACTGGGGGGACTTGAAGATGTATGGTCCCAATTCCTTGCCAACATGGCAAGGACCACACCACTTTTTTCATCAGACGTGGCGCTGACATCGACGAAGTCATCCAGAAGCTTCTAGAAGCTTCTGGAAAATATCTAGGTGACACCAAAGATGCTCCGTCCGACATAAAGGACAACACGTGTCACCAACCACCAGGCGCCAAGTGGACCTGCAATGGATCCAGGAGCAGGCAGACAACACCAGTACGACGTCTCCTGAGTAGGCGAATGCAGGCGCGCCACGTGTACCACTACACTGACCACAGCAGAGGAGACCAAAAGGATATTCCCCTTGGTCGGACAGCTGGCGCGCGCCTACAGCTGGCGTTGTTGCTCTTTCCCTCCTTCACCCTCCGGCTATAAATAGGACCCTTCATCATCCAGGTTGATCATCTTGCTCTCTATACTCTCACCCTTAACACACACTGTTTATCCTTCCTCAGAACAGTACTTATTCTCACGCCGGAGCCTGGTTAAGAGGGAAACCCCCATATTCCCCTCTTAACGAGACTAACGGTGTTTGCTGTTTTGCAGGAGTCGAGCCATTCCCGGCGAGCAAGAAAGGAGATTGAACCCACCATTGAAGTAACCCCACTGATTAGCCTTAGCGTTAACCAGTGTTTCATCACTTTGGGATATTTTTTAAGTAATCAATATAAAGATAAGTATTAGAGCATCAAATCCATAATACCATTTTCATATCTCAAATCATTTTCTTGAAGTCTTTTACAAGATTTATAAAAATCCATCATCTACTTAAAGATATGCTTCGCAAGACTTGGTTTTTGCCGCTGAATTAAATGTGACAACATGTGTATTCATTTGGCGTCGTGAATTCAACATATTACCTGTATTTGAAGAAAAAATCCTTGTTCTTTCCCTTTCTTGCATGTGATTGCTCAAGTTTTGACCTATTGATCCTAGACACACACATGTGACATGTGCTTGACCCGCGTGTTTATTCACACTAATATTCACAACAAGTTGAGGTTTTCGGTTTAAAGTAGAAGTGATAGGATAGACCATAGACGGGTGGGACAGCCGTACAGGGTTGGCTAACATGCTAAAACGGATAGATTTGGCCATTTGGGTCAATTTAGTACGCGTGTGGTTAGGTCGGCTTGGCGAATACTTGTCTCATTTTGGTATCTTTAATGTCTCGATGCGTTGGGTACGATTAGACTAACTTTTTATTCCAATACTGAACTTGATGTTTCATTAAAAAGATATAGCAAGTTATATGTATTAAAAGTATATTTTGGGGTACTTTCAATCCATGTTACTCATTCAGTTTTTGTTAAAAAATTAATTGGAGAGGTGTTTACTATTTGGATAAAACATGATGGGTCATTTGATACCAAAGGGATCGTAGCCTCGTGGTATTCTACGATGTATCTTAAATGTGTTTCTCTCAGACTGGTAAAGGGTGGTAGTCTCATAATAAATATTGGTGTAGGTTTAAAGGTAAATTTAATCCCAAAGTAAAAAAAAAAAAAAAAAAAAACCATGTCTATTTGACAAGTAAATTAAGAAATATAGTTTGTTTATATGTCTAAGTTATAATAACTAGATAATAAAATTTCAAATCCAAAAATACATACAATCTACTTTTTCTCAATGTACAAGTGATTTGAAACATGTGTAGAATGCATGTTATGAACCAAACGTGCAACTCCAACTCCTATCTGGTTCCTATGCAAATCAAACGCCCCACCTATCAACTTGTTGTCGGCTTGAATTTTCGCCACCGGTGTGGCCGAATCCAACCGGTGGCGCCACTCTCGCACAGGGGCGGACCCAATAACCGCCCCCTTCTCGTTGCCACTAATCATACCATGTCCATCACCAGATACTCTCATCTCTCTCCTCCACATTGCACCCGCTAATTGCGGCACACTCTCTCTCCTTCCTCCCCTCTCACATTTATCATCCTTACCCATTCTCAAAGACAGATTATTTTCTTCTTCTCTCTTCCACGTCATCCTCGTCTGTTTCTCTTTCTTCCACATCAGACCACGGGCGACTAGATTCTTCCGCTATGAAAATGGTCTTAGGGAAATCGGACACACTGGCAGTGACAACGCTCCATTTGACACTCGCCTCACTCGGTGCATACTCGTTGTTCTCGGTTGCTTGTCGAGCAAGAAACGAGTTATAATCCTCGTTAGCCGAGAAGTTCTCGATTTCAAATAAATCCGAGCTTGCATCACTCCCCGTATCGTCTTGTCCCCCGTTTCTAGAAACTTCTAGAATTTCCTCATTCGCGATATGTTCCCGATCAACTTGTGGTAGCTTGGGGATGCGAAAATGCTTCGCATCCCCCGTTGAAGGATTTAAACCACCACCACCACCTTTAACGGGCTGTTTGATTTCTTTAATCTTTATAGAATCTTTGTTTTTGCAATTGCAACCAATACTAGCTAACAAGCTTTTGAAGCTAATTTTCTTGCTATGATTGGTGCCATTGCTAACCAATAGCCCTCTCCTGCTATTCCAGCTCGATTCAGATCGTGCGCTTGACATGGCTTTTGATTTTGGTAACGCGCAAGGTTGATCTTCGTGTTTTTCTCGCGATTGGTTTATTTGATGATGAACATCCGTTGCTCCTTTGAAGTACTTCTCGGCTTCAAAAATCCCAAGTCCGTCGTCCTCTAAGTGCTTTTTCACGAGTTTAGGCACAAAACGCTCTTTGGTAGCGTCCCCATTTGAGTAGGAGCACGAGGCATCCGGCGCGATCATGTTGCTTGTTTTACAAGCAAGGGCGTAGCTTTCAAGGGGCCGAGAGGGGCGCCCGACCCCCCGAACTTTTCGCTCAGTAGTGTTATGTATGTACGTTTCGTGTAGAATTTTTTAGGTATATACGTTTTCGGCCCCCCGGTTTTATATTTTTTTTTACTTATATAGAATTTTTAGGTTCGGTGACTTCCGACCCCCCGGTGGAAAAAATGATGGAAGTGTTGTGTATACATGAAGATTTCAATTTTGATACATTTGTGAATGAGTAGTAGAGTGCTTTTAAGAGGATGGTGTTGGGCTGAGAAAGTGGTTATGACTTATGATCATAGAAAAGGTATTTTGTATGGTTTAGAACTTGCAAGAGGCCGGTTGGTTGGGCTGACAAGTACATATGATTTTTGGGTTGTACTTAAATTAGTTACGGCGGTGTTCTAGCGAATCCCCACGCTTCCCAATGCATATCCACTTTGTCTTTTGCCTCCAACAGTTACATTCACTCCATCTAGAGCTAGTTCGTGAACACGTGCCCCCCATCTAGCTAGATCAAAGTGGTTGCGATGGTGTCCTAGTTGAACCTGGTGAACAGGATCAAAGACGATCCCCCCCCCCCCCCCCCCCCCCCTATCTCCCATTTTTAACGTCCATACATTAAATCTCACTTTGTCATATGTGCATTCTATATGTACATTCTTGCATTCACCCTCTCCATATTCTTCCTCTCTCATTTGCTTATCAATTCAACATAGAAGAACTACACTAACATCAATATAATTTAATGTTACACATAGTTATTACACGATCAAATGAGAGTTTTTAATCAAAAATTAAAAACATGACATCTTACTATATAAAAAGCAGATAAGTATCTTATATGACAAGTCAAGTCATGGGTACAAGACTTCTTCTATAGATAAACTTTTACGAAAAGAGTTATAAAAGGTTTATTTTAGAAAGTATAAAATGTTATCTACATAAACTATATGAATGGATGAATTCGTGTGTATTGAGCCATTTATGATTTTTTTTTTATAATTGTTATACCAAATAAAGAAATAACAAAACTAATTTGGCAAATTAGAAAGTGATGATAAGAGGGCCAAATGTTGTAGAAATAGGAAGCTACTCTCCATGTGCTTTGCCCGTTTTCTTTTGTCAAAAAACTTGGTGTGTTATTATTATGTCAAAGACGAAAGTTTTGACCTATTAAAACGTATGTGTTAGAACTTAGAATAGTGTTCACATACCTAGTTATTATTATGTAAAGTTATAATAATCAAATAATCAGTTGTAATAAATAATATTTACCTTATCGTGTATTAACAACCCTATGACTTTTCAAAGTGGAGGTCACCAGTGGCGGATCTTGCCCGTTGAACGTGCCAGGGCCGAAAGACACGGACACTAAAAAAAGCTCGGACAAGCCCGGGCCAAACATAGTACATATAAAAAATTTCGATCGAAATGCGGAAAATTAGCACTACGGCCGAAAAACTTGCCCGGGCCGTGGCCCTGCCACTAGCCTACTAAGAACCGCCCCTGGAGGTCACGGATTGAAGTCTCACCTGAAGCAAAAAAATTAAAAAAAATAATTTGAGGTCAGCCAGAGGTTTTCCTACAATGGGTCTTTGGGCGATGAGTTTCCTTTGAAATGGTGGTGGGCCTGGTCACCAGCTGCGTCTATATTAACGGACGTGGGTGGCCTTTTGTCATTGGGTTTACCAGGATGATCGGGCTTTTGTTTGTCGTTTAGACAAAAATATTTACTTTTATAAAGAAAATACCAAACGGAAAATTTTTGTTAGGCTTGTACGTTCGACAACATAAATTAAGTTATCTTATGTAATAGTAATAATAATAAATATTTAACTAATACATAAAAAATGTTATTTAACAAACTAACCACGTTCTATGCAGGGGCGCAGCTTTGTAGGGGCTGGGGGGGGGCCCGAACTTTTCGCTCAATAGTGTCTGGTATGTAGTTTTCGTATAGAATTTTTTAGGTATATACGTTTTCGACCCCCGGTTTTATAATTTTATTAGGTATATACTTTTCAACCCCATAGTCGGAAATCTCAAGCTTCGCCACTGGTTCTATGGATATGGCTGAAGTCCAAATCGCATTGCTACTCCAACTTATTTAAAAGTTGATGAAGAATTAGCTTGTTTTGCAATTTAGATCAATCATTAAACATCAATCATATTTTCTTGATTTTTAATACATGATGTGTTACATCAAACTTGTCTAATACCCATCTATAAGCTCACATGTACATGTACATAAAGTCATCACCGAAGGGCCAATCCAACTTGTTCAAAAGAATGATTAAAGATTAGATCGTTTTGTAATTTGGATCAATAATCGTACTTGGTCTAGTAATCACCAACAACACCATCCCTATAATGTCAATAATAAATTTCTTTCTGGATATGATGTGTCGCATCGGAGTTGTCCAAGACCCGTCTATATTTGTGATGATACGGCCATCAATACATTTCAACATAACAAGTTCACTACACTTTAAAATAACATATTCACATTTGTCGAGTTATAAATAGCGGGGGAGGCATCATGAGAAAACTCATCTTTATGAGAAAACTCTATCTAATAATTACTAAACCTAAAGACTAACGCCTAGGGGTGTGCAGAATTCGTTTCGAGTTAGAAAAATTCAAATTCGTTTAAATTCGATTCGATTATCAAGAATTTGTTTCGATTATAAGAATTCGAATTCGATTCAATTCGAGTCAAGTAAATCGAAAACGAATCGAATACAAATTTATGATTTCAAATTCGATTGATTCGAAATTCGAATAAAAATTATACATTTTTATTTATTATTTTTATATATAATACATATATAACTTTTATTAGGCTATACTATAAATTATTTTCAAATTTTTTTTCCAAGTATTAAAATTACCCATTACCAAACCCACTACATGGCCCATAACTAAAACCTATGTAATAAATCTATCAATAGATTTCTAAGCATAAAAATATTAACTTGTAATGTGGAGTGGTTATTACCGACTACTCGTTTTGAATTTTAGACTTATGGTACTTTATTTGGAACTTTTTAATGTGATATCGTGCTTTATGGCTGCTTTAAAATTTATGTTTCATTTTGAAAGTTTTTTTACATGTTTTTAAAGAATCTGAATTAAATCGAATTTATTCGAATTCGATTCGAATTTTTAATCGAATACGAATTGGGTTTTTTATTCGAATACGAATTCGAATCGAATTCAGTAGGTTTTAATCGAATACGAATTCAAGGAAAAATAAAAATTATTCGAACAATTCGATTTGAATAATTCGAAAATTCGATATTCGATTCGATGAACACCCCTACTAACGCCTAAAAACTAAATGGTAAAGGTAAACCCTAAAAGTTAATTGCTAAACTCTAAAAATTAAACTTTAAAAACCTCAAGAAAATTCAATACAATTATCAATTGTTTGATAGAGTTTTCTAATAAAGAAAGAGCTTCTCATGATCCTCTCCTGTTAATAGTGTTTATATCTATGTTGATTTTTTAGAGTAAATTACGATTTTAGCCCCTTTGCTTATATCACTTTTACTATATTAGCCCAAAATAGGATTTTTTAACATCTGTGCCCCCATGGACTCTATAACTAACTATTTTGGCCTCTGAGTCTAACTCCATCTCTTACCTTGGTTAATTATTTGTCACATTCAAGTCACATGATGGGTATTTTTGTAATTTCTCCTCCCCCTTTATTGACTTTATAAAGAAAACCCAGATCTTCAACGAAACATCATCATCTGCATCTCTTTCCTTCCCCTCTTCACTTTCTCAAAACCCTAGCCCCAACTTCCTACTTTTTTTCTACAACACACACACTAGAGAGATCAAGAGAGAGAGAGAGATGAAACCAGTGGATTTCTAGCCACCCATGGCAGCCGCAGGTGGCGGCGCATGGTGGTGCACAGCGGTGGCCCCACCCTTCTTCTTTCCCCTTCGTATCTTCGATTCATGTAAGACCCTAACACGTAATTGACAAAAAGTCGCAGCGAAAATTTGTGCCATAAAATTTCTTCCATTATAACTGTCTTGACTTACTTGAATTTCATTTTAAAGTAACTCTTTCACATAAAATCATCAATCAACTCGTTTACTAAATAAAAACACAGGTTATGTCTACTACAATACATTCACCAACATTCCCGTACAATCTATCTTGTGACTCGGTCTTCGATCTCTAGTCCTTGATGATCCTCTGTGACTCGCACAACCTGCGATCACCACATACGTTCATTACGTTAGCACACATTATAAACATAACAAGATTCATTCTTGTTTAATTTTCATTCCATTATTTTTTTACATTCAAGCTTTCCATCCGAGTATATAAGCCATGGTGAGACTTCCTTATTGTACCTGTCTTACACATTATCCACAAGGCACGATATTAATATCGTCAATACTCAATTGTATTGAAAACTTGCATACATACCTACACACATTCATGCCTGCACACATACATACCTATATACGTATTTACCCTTGAACACACTTACATACATATATACGTCCACATACAGTTACTTACATACATATAAACATACATACGTATATGCATACATACGTACTTACCTTCACACATGCCTATATTTCCTAAATCATAAGATAAGTTGGTCATACTTAACTTACAAGTGTTTAAAACGTGTTTAAACAGATTCGTGACTGAAAATGAACACTCGGCAGCAAGTTTGCTGCCATTTTGGGCCCTCGCGGGGCGCGACGAAGTCGCCCTCAAGCCGTAGCGGGCCGCGACCTCTGTCGCGTGGCGCGACCATCCCTACCTCTTGTCGTCGCGTGGCGCGACGACCTCTTTTTGACAGACAGTTCGCAGCTGATTGCTGCATATTCCCAGCATAACAATTTTTTTACGGAAACGAGCATAACTCACTCGTTTTTTATCCGTTTTACACGATTCTTTTTCCTACGTGATCGTAATTCAATTCTTCATCACATGGAATTAACATCTGACATCCGGATTAACAAACTTTTAGACTTTTAAGCTTTCGGCTTACTACCTTTTACAAAGTTTTGACTCGTTCATGCATTTATCAAAATAACCTGTTTATTTGACCTCGTTTTCTTATGAACCTTATAATTTCAACGTTGTCTATCATATACGGTTCAGATCACGGGTTTCTTACATCTTCTTAACCCATTTTCGTTCGTGTCCTTATATTGACCCGTTAAGGGTATTTGCACATTTTAATGCATTTTATTCTCAATATCATACTTTTCGCTTTTATACTTGTCCTAAGTGTTCACTTAATCAATTAGCTTGTTTCTAAACAACTTTTAACGTTGTTAGGCCCTATATACCCATCAAGGGCGTTTTGGTCAAACTTAATTCCATCATATACTACGAAGGACTTCAACACATATTTAACCAAATCTCACGATTTAAACTATAACTCAAATCACACATACCTGGCTCGGGTCAAAACTATGACCCGTTTCAATACTTATCAACTAGGTTACTAGTTAATAGCAACGCACATCTTCTCGCTATTCACCCTGTGAATTCATAATACTCGACAAAACAATCACCAGTCGTTATCGTCAGATGGTGATATCTTCACCATTTGACCCGTTTGGTCTAAAAGTCAATTTCGTCCTTGTGTGATTGTAATTATTTATTATCCCCTCCATATAACATGTTCCTTCGTTAACTCGCAATCAAAATTACCATAATACCCATTTACCCCTTTTAACCATCAAACTTAGTCTCTTATCATAACCATGTGTTCCGACCCGTATCAATACTTGTCGGAACATCATACTTCATATATTAGCTTATCATGTACGTATTCTATATGATGAATATATGTTCTACAAAAGGGTGTAAGCGTAACTTACCTCGCATCCAAATATGCTTCCCATGTGTATACGTTTCGTTTAACCCGCTCTTTTCCCAAGCTTCCACGCCGATTATCAAGCATCAAACTATCATATATTATTTTCAAGATAGTTAGCTTATTCATCGTTTATCACGATTCATTCCATCTCACGGATCTTATATCGAAATTATCATTCGACCTTATAACATGCTAATCTATAAAATCTTAGCCGAATTCTTTAAACATTCACACATATATGGTTTCAAACATCATTAACATGAGCATATGATCATTTTCATCATATTATACAAAACCCACTTCATAACTACTTTGTTAATCAATTACAAGTGATCTAATCTTATTTACCTCAAAATTTCATCATATACTTAGCGTGTATACTACCTCCTAAGCATAGTGTACAACTAATTTATGCGTATTCTTCTAATCTCATACATAATTCCTCTAATCCTCCTACTAATCAACATGCATCATTCACACCTAAACATCAAACACATTAGCATCACATTTCTTTCAATTCCTCTAACAAAAATACCTCATACATATCAAAATTCATCTATATTAAACAAGAATTGGACATGGGTGATTATTCAAGTCATCATTCTTATCATAACAAACGGGTTTCACCCCAAAACATCAAATTCACCCAAACCATGCATAATCCATGTTCTATATGACGATTCTAACACATGCTCATACTCAATTTAATACCAATTCACGGATTAGAACATAACCCACTTCGTGCAAGATCACCAATCTAGGTTTTAAGACATACCTTATGATCCCTTGTGAAGGTGATCATTAATCCATGCTCGGTTATCAATTTAAGCTTCATTTAGCCTTCCAATTTGAATATTTTTAGAGAAACTAGGGTTTGACTCTTTCTTCTTCCTGGACATCGATACACACACACACACACACACACACACTATGTTTATCTTTATTTTATAAAACTCATGTTTCCCACTTAACGGTTTTGGTCCCTCAAGTTTTATTTTAACCGGGATTTTAATTTACCAAACCCGTCTACCCCCCTTAAATGAGGTTTCGTCCCCTAAACCTTTTCTCGTTTCCATTTAACACTAACTATCTTTCCTTCCCTGCCCATCAACAAGACCACAAGCCCATCTAATGATGACCTTCTATCTTCAAGAACCCGTCCCAGAGTTCTTATTAATGTCACTTCCACTAAATATTGCTAGTGTCTATCACGCTTCATAGCTAGAGGTTTATTCATCATTCTAATACTCGTATATCACGCACAATATACCATTTTATTTACTTGAAACAATTCCAACATCCCATTAATAAAATTCCTTTTTGTTTATTTCAACATTCATCTTATTTTCATCGACCATACGATCTAATTTCGTATTTTATAGACACACATCTATGTTTAATTTCGATAGGTACATCATAATACTAAGTAACTATCCATTCTCGATTCATGACTATTCATATAATTGACTTCTTTCTAACAAGTCCATACTTTTCATACTTTACTTTTACATAACATTCTCCTATCCTTGGCCCGTTTGTAGTGGGTCAATATACATACTTCTTCACACTTATTATCGTACTTACATTCGTATGATCCATTATAACAGATCTAATACCTTCATCCCACCTCTTATATTATATTCTATACATATATCATATAACATTTAGTTCTTGTTTTGTTATCGCAACAAAACTGCTATTTCATAGTCACATATACACGCTTAACTCCAAAGTTAACATCATTCTACGTTTCCTATAGTTATTTGTACTATACGTACCCTTACGTTACCTTCAACTCACCTAATTCCTTCTACATTACTATTCCTCTCAATTCATGCATTACTTAATTTGCCTAAGCAAGCGTACCATGCAGGTTCTTCATACGAGAGTTTAACCAATACCTGAAATTTTTCGCTCAAAACTTTTAAGATTTACTTCTTAATGACATAGTTTTCTTCTTATGTCAACTGTTAAAATCAAGCATTCCATACCATACTATACTTATTCCATCATTCATCTCGTAGGTCGTTTTCAATTTACTAATTCATATCTATCCGTCATGAATTAAAACATTTTACTTACCTCAATTTCAATTTCATACTTCAGCGATCCGTAAATCAGAGCGATCCGCTCCTTCATGAGTACTAACCGTACCAGGCCAGCTTTCATTCATCCTTGTAATGGGCTTCCACTCGTGCACATTCTTTCACAAATTCGATTGGTTTCATCACATTCATAATTCTACCAGTAACATCTACAAAACCGGCGGTTAGCACCTTTCATTCAAACATTCATTACATCATCTCAGTATTCTTGCCAAAACTTACCCTTCCCAATCATACTTAGACTGTTGTCCGGGTCGTAGCCCGTCATTCATTACGACTCCTAAGAGTCGATTACTAACACATCTAACACATAACATGTTCAAAACTTCTTTCTTTCGTCAAAATTTAGCTTTGCGTGCCAAACATTATGCTCACCTATAAGTATAAAACTTAACAAATCAAAACATTAAATATATCGGGTTTGAATGGCGATTACCATTTGACCCGCATGACTCATTTGTCTCTTTAACCCTTCTTGTATACAAACATATTCGCTTATATATATATATATACACACACACATTTATTCAAACACACACATATATATATATAAGTTTAAGACATAACTTGGATAATATTCGCTTTTAAAGAATATTTACTTGCTTAGTCTGTAATTACTTACATATTCAAATCTTTTCATTCTTATCATTCATTATGTTTCGAACCCGTCGCGCGGTTTCTAACATATCATTCATACTTTTATTCTTTCTTTGTTTCGAATCCGTCTCGCGGATTCTAACATATCATTCATGCTTTCATTCCTTTCATGCTTCAAATCCGTCTCGCGGATTCTAACACATCATTCATGCTTTCATTCCTTTCATGCTTCGAATCCGTCTCGCGGATTCTAACATATCATTCATACTTTCATTCCTGAAAGTCTTACATTTCTCTTCACCCTCACGTCCACCTTCTACCTAATTCTAACGGACATACCTGTAACAATTATCACGGTCTCACGAACGTCTTATAGTTTCTTGTGTACGGGCTAGGTACACAATCCACATACTAGTTTCGTGTCTACGTGTAATCGCCACCTTATGTCCGAAGAATTAAGTTTCGGAACGTGTAATATTTTCAAAACTTCATTACCATGCCATTATTATATTTCATTTAAAATTTTCTTTCACTTGCTAGATTATACCATTACATACGCCCACATGTTAAATTTACGTACCTGGGGTCAATTTGTCTTATTTCTTGCCTTGATGCCGGTCCTAAACCGCATTCACGGATCATCATTTCCAAGCAATTATGCTTACCTTACACATAACATGCTGTTAGTTTTCTTCAAATACATACCTAAGCGCACATTTACCTTTACTTCTACCCTTAGATCTTGATCGAGTCTCAGATTGTACGGGTTCCTTGTCACAAGAGCACACAGGTTTGAGTTCAAGTATTTATCTCCTCATACTTGATTTCCCTCAAACCATGGCTCTGATACCAACTTGTAAGACCCTAACACGTAATTGACAAAAAGTCGCTGCAGAAATTTGTGCCATAAAATTTCTTCCATTATAACTGTCTTGACTTACTTGAATTTCATTTTAAAATAACTCTTTCACATAAAATCATCAATCAACTCGTTTACTAAATAAAAACACAGCTTATGTCAACTACAATACATTCACCAACATTCCCGTACAATCTATCTTGTGACTCGGTCTTCGATCTCTAGTCCCTGATAATCCTCCGTGACTCGTACAACCTGCGCTCACCACATACGTTCATTACGTTAGCACACATTATAAACATAAAAAGATTCATTCTTGTTTACTTTTCATTCCATTATTTCTTTACATTCAAGCTTTCCATCCGAGTATATAAGCCATGGTGAGACTTCCTTATTGTACCTGTCTTACACATTATCCACAAGGCACGATATTAATATCGTCAATACTCAATTGTATTGAAAACTTGCATACATACCTACACACATTCATGCCTACACACATATATACCTATATACGTATTTACCCTTGAACACACTTACATACATACATACGTCCACATACAGTTACTTACATACATATAAACATATATACGTATATGCATACATACGTACTTACCTTCACACATGCCTATATTTCCTAAATAGTAAGATAAGTTGGTCATACATAACTTACAAGTGTTTAAAACATGTTTAAACAGGTTCGTGACTGAAAATGAACACCCGGCAGCAAGTTTGCTGCCATTTTGGGCCCTCGCGAGGCGAGAAGAAGTCGCCCTCAAGCCGTCGCGGGCCGCGACCTCTGTCGCCTGGCGCGACGGCCTCTTTTTGACAGACAGTTCGCAGCTGATTGCTGCATATTCCCAGCATAACAAATTTTTACGGAAACGAGCATAACTCTCTCGTTTTTGATCCGTTTTACACGATTCTTTTTCCTACGTGATCGTAATTCAATTCTTCATCACATGGAGTTAACATCTGACAACCGGATTAACCAATTTTTAGACTTTTAAGCTTTCGGCTTATTACCTTTAACAAAGTTTTGACTCGTTCATGCATTTATCAAAATAACCTGTTTATTTGACCTCAGTTTCTTATGAACCTTATAATTTCAACGTTGTCTATCATATACGGTTCAGATCACGGGTTTCTTACATCTTCTTAACCCATTTTTGTTCGTGTGCTTATATTGACCCGTTAAGGGTATTTGCACATTTTAATGCATTTTATTCTCAATATCATACTTTTCGCTTTTATACTTGTCCTAAGTGTTCACTTAATCAATTAGCTTGTTTCTAAACAACTTTTAAGGTTGTTAGGCCCTAAATACCCATCAATGGCATTTTGGTCAACCTTAGTTCAATCATATACTACGAAGGACTTCAACACATATTTAACCAAATCTCACGATTTAAACTATAACTCAAATCACACATACCTGGCTCGGGTCAAAACTATGACCCGTTTCAATACCTATCAACTAGGTTACTAGTTAATAGCAACGCACATCTTCTCGCTATTCACCCTGTGAATTCATAATACTCGACAAAATAATCATCAGTCGTTATCGTCAGATGGTGATATTTTCACCATTTGACCCGTTTGGTCTAAAAGTCAATTTTGTCCTTGTGGGATTGTAATTATTTATTATCCCCTCCATATAATATGTTCCTTCGTTAACTCGCAATAAAATTATCATAATACCCATTTACCCCTTTTAACCATCAAACTTAGTCTCTTATCATAACCATGTGTTCCGACCCGTATCAATACTTGTTGGAACATCATATTTCATATATTTGCTTATCATGTACGTATTCTATATGATGAATATATGTTCTACAAAAGGGTGTAAGCGTAACTTACCTCGCATCCAAATATGCTTCCCATGTGTATACGTTTCGTTTGACCCGCTCCTTTCCCAAGCTTCCACACCGCTTATCAAGCATCAAACTATCATATATTATTTTCAAGATAGTTAGCTTATTCATCGTTTATCACGATTCATTCCATCTCACGGATCTTATATCGAAATTATCATTCGACCTTATAACATGCTAATCTATAAAATCTTAGCCGAATTCTTTAAACATTCACACATATATGGTTTCAAACATCATTAACATGAGCATATGATCATTTTCATCATATTATACAAAACCCACTTCATAACTACTTTGTTAATCAATTACAAGTGATCTAATCTTATTTACCTCAAAATTTCATCATATACTTAGCGTGTATACTACCTCCTAAGCATAGTGTACAACTAATTTATGCGTATTCTTCTAATCTCATACATAATTCCTCTAATCCTCCTACTAATCAACATGCATCATTCACACCTACACATCAAACATATTAGCATCACATTTCTTTCAATTCCTCTAACAAAAATACCTCATACATATCAAAATTCATCTATATTAAACAAGAATTGGACATGGGTGATTATTCAAGTCATCATTCTTATCATAACAAATGGGTTTCACCCCAAAACATCAAATTCACCCAAACCATGCATAATCCATGTTCTATATGACGATTCTAACACATGCTCATACTCAATTTAATACCAATTCACGGATTAGAACATAACCCACTTCGTGCAAGATCACCAATCTAGGTTTTAAGACATACCTTATGATCCCTTGTGAAGGTGATCATTAATCCATGCTCGGTTATCAATTTAAGCTTCATTTAGCCTTCCAATTTGAATATTTTTAGAGAAACTAGGGTTTGACTCTTTCTTCTTCCTGGACATCGATACACACACACACTATGTTTATCTTTATTTTATAAAACTCATGTTTCCCACTTAACGGTTTTGGTCCCTCAAGTTTTATTTTGATTATATAAAAGACTAAAACTCATTTCTTTATATCAACCGGGATTCTAATTTACCAAACCCGTTTTTGAGGTGTTACAAGTCTACCCCCCTTAAATGAGGTTTCGTCCCCGAAACCTTTTCTCGTTTCCATTTAACACTAACTATCTTTCCTTCCCTGCCCATCAACAAGACCACAAGCCTATCTAATGATGACCTTCTATCTTCAAGAACCCGTCCCAGAGTTCTTATTAATGTCACTTCCACTAAATATTGCTAGTGTCTATCACGCTTCATAGCTAGAGGTTTATTCATCATTCTAATACTCGTATATCACGCACAATATACCATTTTATTTACTTGAAACAATTCCAACATCCCATTAATAAAATTCCTTTTTGTTTATTTCAACATTCATCTTATTTTCATCGACCATACGATCTAATTTCGTATTTTATAGACACACATCTATGTTTAATGTCGATAGGTACATCATAATACTAAGTAACTATCCATTCTCGATTCATGACTATTCATATAATTGACTTCTTTCTAACAAGTCCATACTTTTCATACTTTACTTTTACATAACATTCTCATTTCCTTGGCCCGTTTGTAGTGGGTCAATATACATACTTCTTCACACTTATTATCCTACTTACATTCGTATGATCCATTATAACAGATCTAATACCTTCATCCCACCTCTTATATTATATTCTATACATATATCATATAACATTTAGTTCTTGTTTTGTTATCGCAACAAAACTGCTATTTCATAGTCACATATACACGCTTAACTCCAAAGTTAACATCATTCTACGTTTCCTATAGTTATTTGTACTATACATACCCTTACGTTACCTTCAACTCACCTCATTCCTTCTACATTACTATTCCTCTCAATTCATGCATTACTTAATTTGCCTAAGCAAGCGTACCATGCAGGTTCTTCATACGAGAGTTTAACCAATACCCGAAATTTTTCGCTCAAAACTTTTAAGATTTACTTCTTAATGACATAGTTTTCTTCTTATGTCAACTGTTAAAATCAAGCATTCCATACCATACTATACTTATTCCATCATTCATCTCGTAGGTCGTTTTCAATTTACTAATTCATATCTATCCGTCATGAATTAAAACATTTTACTTACCTCGATTTCAATTTCATACTTCAGCGATCCGTAAATCAGAGCGATCCGCTCCTTCATGAGTACTAACCGTACCAGGCCAGGTTTCATTCATCCTTGTAATGGGCTTCCACTCGTGCACATTCTTTCACAAATTCGATTGGTTTCATCACATTCATAATTCTACCAGTAACATCTACAAAATCGGCGGTTAGCACCTTTCATTCAAACATTCATTACATCATTTCAGTATTCTTGCCAAAACTTACCCTTCCCAATCATACTTAGACTGTTGTCCGGGTCGTAGCCCGTCATTCATTACGACTCCTAAGAGTCGATTACTAACACATCTAACACATAACATGTTCAAAACTTCTTTCTTTCGTCAAAATTTAGGTCTGCGTGCCAAACATTATGCCCACCTATAAGTATAAAACTTAACAAATCAAAACATTAAATATATCGGGTTTGAATGGCGATTACCATTTGACCCGCATGACTCATTTGTCTCTTTAACCCTTCTTGTATACAAACATATTTGCTTATATATATATATATATATATACACACACACACATTTATTCAAACACACACATATATATATAAGTTTAAGACATAACTTGGATAATATTCGCTTTTAAAGAATATTTACTTGCTTAGTCTGTAATTACTTACATATTCAAATCTTTTCATTCTTATCATTCATTATGTTTCGAACCCGTCGCGCGGTTTCTAACATATCATTCATACTTTTATTCTTTCTTTGTTTCGAATCCGTCTCGCGGATTCTAACACATCATTCATGCTTTCATTCCTTTCATGCTTCAAACCCGTCTCGCGGATTCTAACACATCATTCATGCTTTCATTCCTTTCATGCTTCGAATCCGTCTCGCGGATTCTAACATATCATTCATACTTTCATTCCTGAAAGTCTTACATTTCTCTTCACCCTCACGTCCACCTACTACCTAATTCTAACGGACATACCTGTAACAATTATCACGGTCTCACGAACGTCTTATAGTTTCTTGTGTACGGGCCAGGTACACAATCCACATACTAGTTTCGTGTCTACGTGTAATCGCCACCTTATGTCCGAAGAATTAAGTTTCGGAACGTGTAATATTTTCAAAACTTCATTACCATGCCATTATTATATTTCATTTAAAATTTTCTTTCACTTGCTAGATTATACCATTACATGCGTCCACATGTTAAATTTACGTACCTGGGGTCAATTTGTCTTATTTCTTGCCTTGATGTCGGTCCTAAACCGCATTCACGGATCATCATTTCCAAGCAATTATGCTTACCTTACACATAACATGCTGTTAGTTTTCTTCAAATACATACCTAAGCGCATATTTACCTTTACTTCTGCCCTTAGATCTTGATCGAGTCTCAGATTGTACGGGTTCCTTGTCACAAGAGCACACAGGTTTGAGTTCAAGTATTTATCTCCTCATACTTGATTTCCCTCAAACCATGGCTCTGATACAAACTTGTAAGACCCTAACACGTAATTGACAAAAAGTCGCTGCAGAAATTTGTGCCATAAAATGTAACACCTCGAAAATTCACGTCCTATAAAGTGTTGACACGTGTCATATGTTTGAACGTGTGAAAGAATGTTATGAAAGGACTAAAGTTGACAATCATGAAAAGTATGTGAATATACGATTTCTAAGTGTCAACAGTGAATAAATATATTGTATATTAACCCTACATGATGCTCATACCTTCAAACGAATAAATCATGGATCATACGAAGCTAAAAGTGAGAGATTACAAACTACAGGGGTTAAATGTGTCAACATGTTTAAGTTATACCTCTGAGTGACCTTTTGACAGACCCGAAGCTTTGTAACGGTTTGGTATGCTCACTAGAATGCACGATATAATTTTCGTAAAGTTTCGTTATCGTATGAGAAAGTTATGATCAAATTCGTGTGCGAGGGGTTAAAGCGTTAACGTTAAAAGTTATGACTTTTCGGGTTAACCAGAAGTGTCCAGGGACTTGGCAAAGTGGGTACAAGTCTTAAAGCCCTTGTAGGTAAATAAGAAGGGGTCAAAATGCAAAGAATAAGCTTGGTTGCCCTTTCGAAGAGCCAAGGGACGAATATGTGGAAACTTGAAAATGTGGAATCAGATCAGAAGGCCCAAGCGGGCCGCGTAAGACCTAACAACATCTTACGCGGGCCGCGTTAACCGCCCAGATATAGAAACATTGGGACAGCAGCCTGTAAACGCGCATAACCGATCTTTAACAGAGATTTTCACATTGTGGGCGATCCCTAAACAGTTCCTAGAGCACTAGGGACACTTGTGGATGAGTTGTGGTCAGTTGTAGACTTGTGTGTCAACATTTTATGGTGATTAAATCACTATATAAGGCCATGAGTTGCAACCAAGTTCTTCACACCTTCCATCTGCACATTGGAGCATTTCTGGAGCTAAGGACTTCTCTCTAAGCTTCACATTTCGTGCATAGGACTTCAGTAAGTTTGCTAATCCTTCCTTAGTTAAGTTTTTGCTTAGTTATAGCTTAAAAGTCAAACCGTCGTAATTAACGGTTGACTTTAAGATTAATCACTAATGGTCCAGTGATTAGTCGAATCAAAAGTAGTTATAAGTTGGTAATTATGTGGGTAATAAACCCTTAAAAGGGTTCCCCCTGATTCCCACTCTAACTAGGTCAAATGTCGGGTCAAACTTGTTAATAAAAAGTCAACATGATACTTATTTTCTAATTTATGCATAATTAGCAATGTAGAACACATATAACCTGTTTGATCATTAATATAACTTGGTAATTAGTATAAGAACATGTCTAAACATGTTCAACCCGACAATTTACTGTTTAGACCCGGTTCGGAACCGAAAGTCGCAAAGCTTTGACTTTTGCTTTGACTTCAGTTCTGACCCGTTTTGGTATGATTTAGAAATACCTTAGAGCTCTATTTGGACCAGGTTACATGCTAGTATAACCCTCTGTGATTATACACCATGGTTCATTAGTTAACCAATTAATACGCATGATTCCGTTAATTGCTCATATGTTGACCATTATGTCCTTTTCACCTTAAAACGTGAATTGTGAAAATGTAAAAGTGTAGAAAATTTAGTTACTGATATATAAACTTGTATGCAAAGTTTGACATCAGTTTGAGGTCTAGATTGAGAGTTATGCTCATTAGCGTGATTAAGAAGCTTTATGTTAACTAAACGGCGTATTTAGCGTATAGCCTAGTTAAGCCTACTTTTCGATATCAAACTTATTACCCACTGATGTAATATATTATTTTGGGATTTTTGAAGATTTTTAATTAATTTTAGGCTGAGCATAACTAATAGTCATAGGCTTAATCCGGTAATTGTCGATTTTGCCCTTACGGGCTATAAAATGAGTTTTACATAGCTAATCGACTCCAAACCTTTTGCTACTGATTAGATATGATAAATAAATTATTTTAAGCCTGCTAGAATAATAAAAATATCAGATTTCTATATAGAACCCGGAAACGGCTTCTAATCGCCTAATTAAGCGTTTCTAACGCATAGTATGTACTAAGACTATTTTTAAACATACAAGGGTGATACCTACTGATATTTTAGGTAAATTATAATATTTTAACATTAAGCAAAAGTTGTTAAACTCAGACTTCAGTTTTGAGCTTTTCGGCTTATGTGAAATTACCAAAATGCCCCTACGGTGCATAGTTTGGTTATAATTGATAAATTTCACATATATACTTTACCCTACTGTTATAACTTGGTAAACTAAGTATTTTTGCTGATTATATCAGACCTGTAACTCAGGTAAATACTTAAACTCTTTTATAACCTTTTAAATGACCAAACTACCCCTACGGGGCATAGTTTGTGTTTAAATTCGTTTCGGGCATAATAAAAGACATCTTACTGATGTCACAACATATTTGAAGCATATTAACTTAGGAAACCTGTATATGGCTCTTACGGATACCCGTTACGCTTATTACGCATTCGGTTCGGTTTATGTAACAAGTTTACATAAATTAGCCGAAACGGGTCAAACCTTATCGGTTTTATCTCAAAATCCAGAGTGTGTATGAAATACCCATATTAAGCAAGTCTCCGAACTTGTCGGGTCTAAATCACATTCTATCCGGTCTTCGCTTAATAGTGCGTACGAACCGTATCATTGAAACTAACCGGTCTAAGCTTAAGCTTAACTAA
This sequence comes from Helianthus tuberosus, assembly GCA_030545235.1. Classification (NCBI taxonomy): domain Eukaryota; kingdom Viridiplantae; phylum Streptophyta; class Magnoliopsida; order Asterales; family Asteraceae; genus Helianthus; species Helianthus tuberosus. Next base: position 13,224,177 of record CM060397.1, read on the forward strand.
AGACCCGTTAGGATTCTAATAGGTTATTATAAACCTTCGTTCCAGATTAGGAGGACCAGTAAAAGCTACTTGCAATTTGCTTATTGTGATTATTACTTTGCTCAGGTAAATAATTTTAACTTATTTTCCCTATACGGGCTTGGGTTACGGTATATAGAATACCGCTTGATCGGGCATCAAATCTTCCATCGTTGGGTGGTTAATTGAATAATTTGATCGGCTCGTTTAAACAGTCTTGTTTACTTAAAGCCTTTGGGGGGTTAATGACCATGTCCCGGATATCCTTGGCATCATTTTACGAAATGGCCACGACTTAAGCGCGGGGTGTAGGCGTACACCCGTCAGTGCACAAAAGAATAATGTGGTGTGTCTATTGATCTTTAACCCGGTACATCCGGGCTACTGAACGCACAAGGAACATGTACTTCGTTCACAAGATTATATAATTAAATAATTCTCCCAAGTTAAATAAAATGTTTATGCCACGTGCATCCAAATAAATTTTCAATCATTTTCTAAAATGAGTCAGTTGATTGTATTTACCAGTGTAAACTGACGTATTTTCCCAAAAAGATTAAATGCAGGTACTAAGCGTAATTGACTGGGATTTCTCCTTAGCATCAATAGAAGTCTCGCAAGCTTAAGATGCCTACAGTCTGTTGAACCATTGTTTCCATTTTTATTTTTGATCCTTCTGTGGACGAACCTTCAACTATTGTGATACACGATATTACAATATTATTAAAGTTGAATTATATCTTTCAATTTGCTTCCGCTGTGCATATTTATAAATTGTGTTGTTTGACTATTATGTTGCCAACCACGTCACGATACTCCCTACCGGGCCCACCGGTGACACGTAGAATTCGGGGTGTGACATAAAATTTCTTCCATTATAACTGTCTTGACTTACTTGAATTTCATTTTAAAATAACTCTTTCACATAAAATCATCAATCAACTCGTTTACTAAATAAAAACACATCTTATGTCAACTACAATACATTCACCAACATTCCCGTACAATCTATCTTGTGACTCGGTCTTCGATCTCTAGTCCCTGATAATCCTCCGTGACTCGTACAACCTGCGCTCACCACATACGTTCATTACGTTAGCACACATTATAAACATAACAAGATTCATTCTTGTTTACTTTTCATTCCAATATTTCTTTACATTCAAGCTTTCCATCCGAGTATATAAGCCATGGTGAGACTTCCTTATTGTACCTGTCTTACACATTATCCACAAGGCACGATATTAATATCGTCAATACTCAATTGTATTGAAAACATGCATACATACCTACACACATTCATGCCTACACACATACATACCTATATACGTATTTACCCTTGAACACACTTACATAAATACATACGTCCACATACAGTTACTTACATACATATAAACATATATACGTATATGCATACATGCGTACTTACCTTCACACATGCCTATATTTCCTAAATAGTAAGATAAGTTGGTCATACATAACTTACAAGTGTTTAAAACATGTTTAAACAGGTTCGTGACTGAAAATGAACACCCGGCAGCAAGTTTGCTGCCATTTTGGGCCCTCGGGAGGCGCGAAGAAGTCGCCCTCAAGCCGTCGCGGGCCGCGACCTCTGTCGCCTGGCGCGACGGCCTCTTTTTGACAGACAGTTCGCAGCTGATTGCTGCATATTCCCAGCATAACAAATTTTTACGGAAACGAGCATAACTCTCTCGTTTTTGATCCGTTTTACACGATTCTTTTTCCTACGTGATCGTAATTAAATTCTTCATCACATGGAGTTAACATCTGACAACCGGATTAACCAATTTTTAGACTTTTAAGCTTTCGGCTTATTACCTTTTACAAAGTTTTGACTCGTTCATGCATTTATCAAAATAACCTGTTTATTTGACCTCAGTTTCTTATGAACCTTATAATTTCAACGTTGTCTATCATATACGGTTCAGATCACGGGTTTCTTACATATTCTTAACCCATTTTCGTTCGTGTGCTTATATTGACCCGTTAAGGGTATTTGCACATTTTAATGCATTTTATTCTCAATATCATACTTTTCGCTTTTATACTTGTCCTAAGTGTTCACTTAATCAATTAGCTTGTTTCTAAACAACTTTTAAGGTTGTTAGGCCCTATATACCCATCAATGGCGTTTTGGTCAACCTTAGTTCAATCATATACTACGAAGGACTTCAACACATATTTAACCAAATCTCACGATTTAAACTATAACTCAAATCACACATACCTGGCTCGGGTCAAAACTATGACCCGTTTCAATACTTATCAACTAGGTTACTAGTTAATAGCAACGCACATCTTCTCGCTATTCACCTTGTGAATTCATAATACTCGACAAAATAATCACCAGTCGTTATCGTCAGATGGTGATATTTTCACCATTTGACCCGTTTGGTCTAAAAGTCAATTTCGTCCTTGTGGGATTGTAATTATTTATTATCCCCTCCATATAACATGTTCCTTCGTTAACTCGCAATAAAATTATCATAATACCCATTTACCCCTTTTAACCATCAAACTTAGTCTCTTATCATAACCATGTGTTCCGACCCGTATCAATACTTGTCGGAACATCATACTTCATATATTTGCTTATCATGTACGTATTCTATATGATGAATATATGTTCTACAAAAGGGTGTAAGCGTAACTTACCTCGCATCCAAATATGCTTCCCATGTGTATACGTTTCGTTTGACCCGCTCCTTTCCCAAGCTTCCACACCGCTTATCAAGCATCAAACTATCATATATTATTTTCAAGATAGTTAGCTTATTCATCGTTTATCACGATTCATTCCATCTCACGGATCTTATATCGAAATTATCATTCGACCTTATAACTTGCTAATCTATAAAATCTTAGCCGAATTCTTTAAACATTCACACATATACGGTTTCAAACATCATTAACATGAGCATATGATCATTTTCATCATATTATACAAAACCCACTTCATAACTACTTTGTTAATCACTTACAAGTGATCTAATCTCATTTACCTCAAAATTTCATCATATACTTAGAGTGTATACTACCTCCTAAGCATAGTGTACAACTAATTTATGCGTATTCTTCTAATTTCATACATAATTCCTCTAATCCTCCTACTAATCAACATGCATCATTCACACCTAAACATCAAACATATTAGCATCACATTTCTTTCAATTCCTCTAACAAAAATACCTCATACATATCAAAATTCATCTATATTAAACAAGAATTGGACATGGGTGATTATTCAAGTCATCATTCTTATCATAACAAATGGGTTTCACCCCAAAACATCAAATTCACCCAAACCATGCATAATCCATGTTCTAGATGACGATTCTAACACATGCTCATACTCAATTTAATACCAATTCACAAATTAGAACATAACCCACTTCGTGCAAGATCACCAATCTAGGTTTTAAGACATACCTTATGATCCCCATGTGAAGGTGATCATTAATCCATGCTCGGTTATCAATTTAAGCATCATTTAGCCTTCCAATTTGAAGATTTTTAGAGAAACTAGGGTTTGAACCCTCTTTCTTCTTCCTGGACATCGATACACACACACACTGTAGGTCCCTCGGAGGTTGAGGTGAAACCTATTCCTTGTTATGTCAAACACACTAGCAAGTGCGGAATCCAAGCTAGCATGCAAACCGAGATAGCACAAGCACAAGCACAACACACAATCTTCACCGATTAACACCACTTGTATTAATACGTATGAAAGGTTCGGTTACAAGCTCAATGTTTACAAATGTGTTTTGCAAACTCTCTCTCTTGTGTGTGCTCTCCACAGAATGCTCTCTACAAGACCTTGTCTACTCTTGTGTCTCTCTTTTTTTGTGTCTATTCTGAAGTGAACACAACACATGGGTATAAATACCCAACACAGCTCGTCTGGTCGAAGGATCAGATAGACTGATCGAAGGATCATCTATCGACCAGAAACCCATCGAAGGATCACATATACCTCGAAGGATGATATCCTTCGAGGTCCATCTAAATCCATCGAAGGTTTAACCTTCGAGCCCATCGAAGGATATAAACAATCCTTCGATGACTCATCCTTCGACCCAAACATCTTACAACCAATGTGCTAACTGTTTGGCCAAGTCAAACCAGGAGGATGGTTGACTTGGTCAAACTTACATCGAACGCACATAGTAACAAACCTAAGACGTAACTCAGACTAACACAAGACATCGTTTGGTATAAGGACAAAATACAGACAAAGTACAGACACAAGTGCACCAACAAACTCCCCCTTGGTTGTAACTTTGTCTCGATCTAAATTCTTGTAGGTCCCTCGTGTCTTCAAGTCTTTGACATCTTTTCAAGTCTTCAATGTCGGAGGATCTTCAAAGTCTTCACGTCTTGAAAGCAGAAAGTGTACCAACAAACTCCCCGTTTCATGTAGGAAGTGTGTTGACAAACTCCCCCTTAACATAAGCTCCCCCTTGAGTTATGCTCGTGAATGTTTTGATCTTTACAATTTGAGATCCTTGTGGTGTTGATGATGGTCAGCGGCAACTCGATCATCTTCATCATTTGAGTGCCTTCACGTCGTGTCTTCATTCCGAAGCTTGTCATCGACCATGTTCTCCTTGCCTTTAGAATCTGCACATGCAAGAAATCTAAACGCGTAATGAGAACAACTGCCTGGAATATCGTAAGTAAACGACACACATGTGACCATTGTTCAATCAAACACCGTCCGACAGTTTGAAAGTTTAACAAATTTATCAATTTTAGATTTTGAACTTTCAAAACTTGCAAATTTCGACCGTTTATGAAGATTCAGTCGTTTTGGTTTTCGTTCAGGTTTCAGGTAACGAAGATTCGAGTTCCAACATCGTACGATCGAAAATAAAATAGAAATAAAATCTTTTTGGCTTTTAGAAAGTTTATATTAAAACACACCTAAAATCTTTTTGGAATTTTTGAATATTTCAAATGTAAAGACTGAAAGCAGTAAATAAATATATACAAAGATGCAGAAACTGAAAGCATTAAATAAATATTTACAGACATTCTTTTTGCGAGTTTCGAGGGTAAGAGAATCATATCAGTGTACGATCATGCCAAAACGCTCTTGTTGCTCAATTAGTTAACATTAAGATAAGCATCCTATAACAATTATCGGTATTGTTGTCCACTTAAGCTCAACTTATCAGATGTAATCATGGCGAGGGGATACGTTAAGGTATGATTTATACTTACCGACCGGTGTTCATCCACATCACGACACATTCCCGTATCAAGGTATGCACGAGGGTTCATCTTACCGGTGAGTATACCGATTATCATCTGTTTGACCGTATAGGATGTGAGATTCTCACTTATTTTGATGTGAAAACATTCCCTATGTGATATAATCACTTATTGATGAGGAACTTGATTTTCGATGCATGAGGGCACATGAGCAAGTCCGTGAACAGGTCAGTACTTTCGTACAGCAGAGAGACGAACTTGACTCCCGGAAAGAATCTGTGATATATTATCACTTATTTTGAGGGACATGTGATTGTTTATCACTTATTGAGGTCGAATGCAGTATGTACACGTATGTATGGTATCATGGAAGATCTAGACTTGCGTCCCCGTTATTTTTCGGAAAAAGATACAACCATGATACCCAGATGATAAGCAGCATAAAGACCGAATATTTCAGAACCTCGGCAATCTCTCAAACGAAATTTCGGTACTAAGACCATATGCCAATGAATGGTTCCCACCTGGTCTTCAGTCGATTAAAGTTTATATCACCCTGCACACTTTAAAATGATTGTGAGCCTACCGATACATCTTATATAGAGCTGCTTAACATATTTTTCATTTAAGGTTTAAAGAGGTTTGGATAGACCACTGATGTACTATCATTTTCTCTTTTTCTCGCCAGGAAACTCATTTTTGTTTTTCCAATGTTTTTGGGTTTTGAAATTTTTCGATGTTTTTGAATTTTCAAATTTGGATTTACTCCCCCTAAAATCAACAAACTAAGATAAATTTTAAAATACAAAGGTATTTACAAAAAAAAAGATTTTCCGATGTTGGTTAACTCATGTTTTACCTCAATGCCGTTTACCAAAATTAATTTTGAATCAGAAATGATGTATCAAATTTTGGAAAAATCAGTTGGCATGTCGGTAAGCGGTGCGGACCATGACAACATTGATGAGTTTCATAGTGAAACAATCACGTGTGAGGTGATATTCGAGATCAACGTGTCTGGTCAAAGAGTGCTGTACGAGATGATAATAATTCATAAAGCAGCTGAAATATCGACAAGTAAAAGAGAGATTAGAATTTTAAAACCGTATCCTGCAACTGCTTTGTGCATTGCCAGGAATCTGAGTGCTCTCCCAAACTGGATATCCACCAGGTGTGGACTTCAAAGCCGATTGTTGTAGCTACTGAGAAATCTCTTGACAGCAACAAGATCATAAACCTTTGGGTCCGGCTGGTCTTCCACATTGTACCAGCGAAGGTCTTTGTCTTTCTCTTTGAGAAGTAGTGTGCGGCTGTTCAATCCATGCCAAGGCATCCGCACACCCGGTTGGTTTGTTCATCAAACACATTTTCTTCAAACACACCGTGGAGAAATGTACACTGCACGTTCATTTTGTCGATTGTGAACTTCAGACGTGCTGCAGGCGCGTACTTTTCATTGGAATCTTTCATGTTGACCCGATCAAAAACCATAACAACCAAATTTTGGCACATATCTCATCATGGTCGAATTTTTCAACTTCATTCAACAACATTATTTCACCATCATTCCTTCATCAGAATGTTTGTCTTCTTATCTTTTTCCTTTCTTTTCTCATTTCTCTCCATCAAAGGCAACAATTTCTTCTGTCGCTTTTCTTGTGCAAGGACGCTCCACTATCAACAATCTTACGACTATCGAAAGTTCCTCCTGGAATATCCTACACACTTACTCATAGATTAGTTGGAGAGAGGGACCCAAGCCTTTGTGGACTTGGGTCGTCCTTGATCATCAAGGAAAGTGATTTCAATCACTTGATGATTAGGAAAAAGAACCTGTGGTGCTCCCCCTGATTGAATTACCTGCTTTTGCTTCCAAGCTGTTTGTCCTTTACCAGTATTTGAATTTATTGTTTTAGCATTTACTGGTTTTACAGTTTCAGATTTTGCTTGTACAGGTTTTTCTTCTTTGACCTCTGATTTTAAGGCCTTTTCAATTACCTTTTGATTCTTTTGCTTGAACTTCTTTTCCCTTTCTTTCAAGACACGTGGGTCTTGTTTCGGGGAAACTGATCGTTTTCGGTAATCGATTTCTTGGGGAGCACTCATTTTTGACTTCAGCTTTTGCACGTGTGGGCAATATCTTACAATATGCCCAACTGTCCCACATTCAAAACATGTTCTCCACTCTACAAACTTCGGAGAAACACGTTGATGACCAGACGGAGAACCAGACCATGAACTTTGTGATCTAGACGTGCTTGGACCTAAATCACATCCGTTGGTGTGTTGGGTGTAATTATTCTGATCATTTCGTTTTAAAATTCTAACTTGTTTTACAAAATCAACGTTAGATTTATCCTGAAATGTTTCAAGTTTGTCTGAACCCGTGGATCCAACAAAGTTCATTTTCGGTTCTCGTTTCTTAACAGGAGCTCTTTTGTTTTGCACCTTTTGTTTTTGAACCTTTGGTTGTTCAGTCTTAGGCTGCTGAACTTTAGGTGCTTGAACATTCTTGTTCTGAGCCTTCTTTCCCTGTACCTTACCCTTTCCGGAGTTGACTTGTTGTTTTCGCTCAATTGGTGGTTTTTGGTTTCCGTATTGTTTTCTAATTTGTTCACACGGAATTGGATCACATTGAGTGACGGTAACTTTGCCACTTTTGTTCCCCAAAAACTTATCAGTGCATCCTTCAAAAATTTGCTCAATTAAATCTTGATTTACATTTTTAATTGGAAAATCTTTGTTAGAGTAGATTTTGTCATCTCCTTTGAGCGTGTACAACAAGTTATTCTCTTCACGGCTAGATACAAGGGACTCCATTGCTTTTGACGTTTCAGTCTTACTCGGTTTCACTGGTGGATCACACAGGATGTGATTCTCGATTGGAATATCTGTTGTAACCGAGTTAGACTGTTGTTTCACAATTTCTTCAGATTCATCATCCGAAGAATCAGCATCCTCAACAATGGGAGGACTCTGTTCCTTAACACACGATGAATCTGTCACATTTTCAGATTCAGATTCTGATTGACCCGAGGATGATGTACCAGTTGTGAACCCGAGGCCTGCTGCAAAGTCATCTAGATCGAGTGGCACAGTAGGTTCAAAACGGGGCATATCCTCGTCATCAGGCAATTTGGAGTAATTGTGATTCATTGGGGGAGGACATGATTTGAATCCAATACATATTTTATCCCCCTTTTTCTTTTGAACGTCAATGATGTGATCCAATACATAGCGGGAATTGGAATAGCTTTCCAGTTTCTGCTTAATTGTCTCACATTCACATCGAGCTGTTGCCAACTCTACCATTTGCTTTTCAATTGTGTCAATAAGATTATTGTTAGCATGTTGTTTTCGCAAAACAGCCTTTTGTAATTCTGAAACATCATGTCTTAATGACGCAATTGTTGCTTTAAATTCCTTTTCATTTCTGGTTAAAAACAAGTTAGCTTCAGTTGCTTTAGAGAGATCTACAATCAATTCTTGATTGTGTTTGTGTGTGATTTCAAATTTCTCTTGCAAACCCTCGTGTTTGCTTCGCAATTCACAACACTTATCATTCATCGAAACATGTTTGTCTTGCAAGTCAAACAAACTAGCTTGTAAAGCATCATGTTTGCCTTGCAACTCAGACATGTTTGCCTCTAAATCAGCATTTTTAACACGCAAACTATCACACTTATCACAACTAGCAGCAATGGGTTCATCGACACATACCTGACCTGATGAACTGTCGACATTAGCCATAAAGGCTGAATGGAGAGAAGACGAAGAGTAAGCAGCTTGATCCACCAAAGTAGATCTTCTTTCAGTTCCTGCTGCAGCTTCTTCCAAAAGCTCATCAATATCTGCATCGACTGACGCACTTGATGTCTCATCCACATGATCATTGCCTGAAGTGGAGGATTCTTCATCTGAGCTTCCACTATAACCAGAACTGTCTTCATCTTCAGAAGATTCATCACCATTGGTGGAAGATTCTCCACCACTGGCGTGCTTTAAATCCTTTACGACTTCAGCGAAACATGCTGTTCCATTTGGAGCATCATTTCCCAACTGAAGCGACCAATCACAACCTTCATCTACTTGAACCACAAGTGCCTGGTTGGCATTTGATGACCCTGCTTGGCTTTGGTTGTTGACAGGTATCATCGTACGAACATTGTTCCTGTTCTGGTTCTGCTGGTTGCCTTGATTTCTGAAAGGATTTTGGTTTCCATGCTGAGCTGGTCTTGTGCATTCCCTTTTGAAATGACCCCGTTCACCACAGTTAAAGCACGTTACAGCTTGCTTGTCGAACCCATACTTGGTGTCTTTCTTGCTTTCCAAGTTGGTTCTCCCCGTCCTTTCCATAAACTCCTTTGCTCTTCGAATTGCACTAGCAAGAGCCCATTTGATATCCATCATTTCAAACTCTTCTTTATCCACTTGCTGATAATCTTCATTGGTTAGATTGATATTCCCAATCTGACCTGCGACTAATCCACAATAAGCACTAACCAAGGTGTTTAACATCTCCATATGCTCCTTGGCTACTTCGACACTGACTTTGGAAAAGTTGGAAGTGTCTAATCTGACTGTGTTCGGATTGGAAGTGGCTTGAAAGTTTGAAGAGCTTCCATAAAACCCTTGCTGTTGTGGTTGTTGCTGCTGAGCTGTCGGTTGCACATTCGGTCTTGAAAACATCGTGTAAGCTGAAGGATCAAACTGATCTGTTGTTGAAGGTCCGGTGTTTGAGATGAAGGCTGTTTGAAGCTTCGCATGTTGAGAGGCTGGTTTTTCTCCACTGATACCTCCTGCAATCCCAAAGTACATCTCTGGATTTTGAGGAGTTAGTGTTCTTTTTGCCTTAAGCTTTTCTTCTACATCCTTGTTCTCCAATTTTTGAATTAACTCATAAACGTTGATTGTGTCTAGAACACCATTTTCTTTGAGAATTTCAAGATAACTGCTCCACTTTGCTGGTAAGCTATCAGCGAATCTCTTCACCATTTCTTGTGGAGTGGCAGTGACTCTAAAACCAAACATCTCGCTCAACAAGTGATGGAACCTTGTAGATAACTCTGCCAAAGTCTCATTCTCCATACACGTGAAACCTTCAAACTCTTTCTTCAGTAATTCTTGCTTGATCTTTCTAGATTGAGCATTTCCTTCACATCGTAACGTGAGCATATCCCACAAGCTTTTAGTAGTCGTGCAGTAAACAAACTGGTGGTAAATGTCTTTGTGAAGAGCTTGTGTGAGAATCATGAATGCCTTCTTTTCTAACTCAAATTTCTTCTTATCATCATCAGACATAGTGCTGTAAGTTTCTGGATTAGATCCTGCAACTTCCAAATCATTGTCAAATGCGGTGAAGAAGCACATCCATAGATCTTGACCTTGCCCCTGAACATAAGTTCTCAGCCTTTCTTTCCACCATCCCCAATCATTTATGTGATTTAGCTTTGGCGGTTTTGTGCTTGTACCAGTTTCACTGTCGTTCTGCATCATAGATTGAATGCTGCTGCTTTGATTTGTGACCAATGCCCATTGATTTGCAGTTATCATTGCAGCTTGAGGTGGGGCAATAGCCTGCATCCATGCTTTGTTGAAATCTGACGCAGATTGCGTAGCTGATGATTGCGTAGCTGATGATTGTGGAGTCAAAGATGTTAGAGTCCACGCGGTTGGATCCCACTGACCGTTTGTTCCCATTTTTTAAAAAATTTTCACAAACTATGTTAATATCTCGAAGGATAACAACCAGCCGAAGGATCCTTGATCGAAAGACCTGAAACACACAAACAGACTAGGATCGAAGGATCAAGACTTGTTCGAACGATCAACAGTGTTCGAAAGATCACTGTTGAATTTCGAACAAAGATGATTTCGAAAGATTCTCCAAACGAAGGATCCTTATCTTTCGAAAAAGAACTGTAGACCGAAAGATGTATGCTTCGAAAAGATTCCTTGGATCGAAGGATAAGTCACAGACTTCGAAGGATGTTCGAAGGATGATTATCTATCGAACCTCCTTTGATCGAAAGATGATCTTTCGACTTCGAAGGATATCCTTCGATCTGCACTGACACAGTTGACAAAAGTGACAGGTTGGTGAAAAAGGTGATGGGTTGGTAAATCTTTCGGCAGAAAGTATGGTTCAGACCATCATTGTTTACCAAACCAGATTTGAACAATAAAATATTATCACGAAAAACAAGGTTCTTATCCAGAAACCGGTCACCGGAGTAAGCCGGAATTTGGCCGGAAATGACCAAACTTCTTAAAAACAAGTTTTTAAGTTACCCAACCCGTCCTTTAACACACCCGGTTAGTTTAGAACACGTTTTAACGTCAAGAAGAGCAAGAAAATCAGTAAAAACGGGTGCTAAACCAGTGAGTTTTTGTCCAAAACACACCAAAATCTCGTATAAACTCGGTTTTTAACAAGGAAAAGAGCCACGGCTCTGATACCACTTGTAGGTCCCTCGGAGGTTGAGGTGAAACCTATTCCTTGTTATGTCAAACACACTAGCAAGTGCGGAATCCAAGCTAGCATGCAAACCGAGATAGCACAAGCACAAGCACAACACACAATCTTCACCGATTAACACCACTTGTATTAATACGTATGAAAGGTTCGGTTACAAGCTCAATGTTTACAAATGTGTTTTGCAAACTCTCTCTCTTGTGTGTGCTCTCCACAGAATGCTCTCTACAAGACCTTGTCTACTCTTGTGTCTCTCTTTTTTTGTGTCTATTCTGAAGTGAACACAACACATGGGTATAAATACCCAACACAGCTCGTCTGGTCGAAGGATCAGATAGACTGATCGAAGGATCATCTATCGACCAGAAACCCATCGAAGGATCACATATACCTCGAAGGATGATATCCTTCGAGGTCCATCTAAATCCATCGAAGGTTTAACCTTCGAGCCCATCGAAGGATATAAACAATCCTTCGATGACTCATCCTTCGACCCAAACATCTTACAACCAATGTGCTAACTGTTTGGCCAAGTCAAACCAGGAGGATGGTTGACTTGGTCAAACTTACATCGAACGCACATAGTAACAAACCTAAGACGTAACTCAGACTAACACAAGACATCGTTTGGTATAAGGACAAAATACAGACAAAGTACAGACACAAGTGCACCAACACACACACACACACACTGTGTGTGTGTGTGGTGTTTTATCCTTATTTTATAAAACTCATGTTTCCCACTTAATGGTTTTGGTCCCTCAAGTTTTATTTTGATTATATAAAAGACTAAAACTCATTTCTTTATATCAACCGGGATTCTAATTTACCAAACCCGTTTTTGGGGTGTTACAATTCAGTATCAATTAGTGGCAGTCCAAGGTGGATTTGAGTGGTTGTCAGGAAAGTAAAAGGCAGCAACACATCTAGGGTTCTGCCTGAACCCACGGCGGCGCGTGGCGGTGCTAATTTTGACACGAAATGGGTAGTGTACAATGTGATTCTAGGTTTCAAGATTTTCAAGATTATGGTTCTAATCTGTCTGGTATTAGATTATTGGGCATCCCTTTGTTTGTGATTGAATGCTGACTGCATCCATTAATCCAGAAATAACAACTTTTTTCAGGCTTGCAAGTATTGTAGATGATGAGAATCAGATGTAGATGGTTGATATTTATTATAAGAGTATTTTTATGAAGATGGTTGATATTAATAAGAAATAATCGTAGTCTTATTTTCTTTTTTGTATCATTGCATTTAATTTGCGAAGAAAAGATGTTCTTGAATTTGGCTTTTATTTTTGATTTTGTTCATGCCATTTATTACTTTTATTATAATTTTCTCTTTGTTCCATCCTTATTTTTTTAAATTATATAATATGGATATTACATTATGTCATTTCGAAATTCCATGGACACTACCATGTTCGGTTGTCATGGATGATGCGACATTTCAATTATCTTTCACAGGATACAAACAAGTTAATCTTGACTACTTAACAACCAGTGGCGGATCTAGAAAATCCGCCAAGCCGTAACGTTTTATAAATAAGCCGTAACGAAATCGAAAAAACCTCAAATTTTTTCAAAATATACACTAATTTTTCCAAATTTTTCCGCGCTAAGCCGTTGCGGGCGTTGCCCCCCGGCATAAGGTAGCTCCGCCCCTGTTAACAACTACAAGAAAAGGAATGATACTCCGACTTTGTCATATCTCGCATTTTTACTCATACACTTAGACAGAAATCATAAATGAGCTTCAACTGTGTCTGTCGGGTTATAGTGTTTTCCTCTAACATAGTAGCACAAACAATATTGTATAGTACGATTCTAAAATAGGTACAAAACAACATGTGATGTGTAAGTGCTAATGAAATAAGCAAAAAGTCAATTTACTTTTATAGTTTTTAAAAAGTATATTGGTAGAAAATAAAGGGACAATAAATTTAAATAATGTTAACTTTCACAAATTGGCCGATAGCACTCTCAACTTTCTATTTGTACCACATCACTCCCAACTTTCATCTTATTGACTGACAGTACTCCCAAACTAACCTAACACTAATCCAGTTTGCTGGCATCAACTACCACATCATCAAAAACCCAAGTCAATGCCACGTCAGTTGCCACATCATCAAAAAAGCCAAGTCAGACGTTATATCACTTGTAAAATTCCACGTCAAATGTCACGGCATAACACAAGTGTCACATCAACAAAAAACTAACTGGGTTAGGGTTCAGTTAGTAAGTGCTATCGGCCAATAAGTTGAAAGTTGGGAGTGGTGTGGTACACATGGGCGTAGCACAGTGGGGGCCGGGAGGGGCGCCCGACCCCCCGAACTTTTCGCTCAGTAGTGTCAGGTATGTAGTTTTCGTATAGAATTTTTTAGGTATATACGTTTTCGACCCCCGGTTTATGGTTTTTTAAGTATAATTTTAGGTCAGGTGACTTCTGACCCCCCGTTCGAAAATCTCAAGCTTCGCCACTGGTGGTACAAATCGGAAGTTGAGAATGCTATCGACGAATTGATGAAAGTTGAGGTTCTTTGAATCCAATATCCCGAAAATAAATATTATTGGGTCGATTTAGGTGGATCGAACATCCAATGACCACTTAATCTTCCTCGTTTTGTATGGACCAAAAATGCAAATAACTTTTGGGAGTGAAGTATTGTAAATTGTAATCTATGCCGTGGACCTTGTCCCCCAATCCTATGTCAAACAATCTAATTTATTTTGCTTTTTATATTGTTCCAATATTTAAACATTAAATTTTGTGTTAAGGTTTGTCTAAAAGTTTATGATTGCTTAGAACATGTGGTCAGTAATCATTGGATATTTCGTCACTAATCATTTGTCTCTAGTTATATCTAATAAAATATTGTGTTTCTATAACATGTACATTATGTCCTTGTTAACATATTGAAGGCAAACTAGAGGAGTGTTTACTTAAATTAATACAGTAGAGTTTATTATGATAGTATGGGAGGTTATATAATTTTATAGCAAACTTTATGGATAAAAAATTTATAAGTTATACGTAAACCCATATTCAACTATCTTTATACCCCATATTCAACTAGGGGAATGTTAATTTGAGAAGAAATTTAGTATAAGAAGAAAAAGAAGAAAATGCATATTAGTAAAATAGTATTTCATTTATAACTCATATCATTAATTTTTCTCTCTTTAATTAATTAGTCAACTAATCATTAATTATCCTACATATAATCTACAAAACCTAAACATATAAAAATTTTCCGACATATATATCCTACACATTATAGAATTTTATCCTACACAGTCGAAATTTATCCTACACACCTCGAAATATATTCTACACAACTCATAATTTATCCTACACAACTACTAATTTATTCTACACTTTAAATTAAGTTGTTTTTTTAACTTGGAAAATATATATTTTGAAAAGGAGTTACAAATTTAATTTAGTTAGTTATTAAAGGGGAAGAATACAAATTAATGATTTATGTAAGTTTACCAATATACTCTTATATTAAATTTAAATGCAAATATTAAATGAAGTAAAATGAAGCATTCTTATTGGTTGAAACTTCTTCTTTTTTCTTCTTACAAAAAAATTATTCTCATTTGAACCCTCCATTATTCAACTATTTATTTTTTATACTTATTCATCCCTAGAAAACCAATTAGCTTCAAATATCCGCTTTCTATAATGCCCTTAAAAATATATTTTCATATGTTAATAATAACTGATACACATGTAAATGTTTTAGGCTCTCACTATCTCATATCTCTAAATCTTATTTTCACATCCTTTTTCACTATATCTCTCTCTTTATAGAGAGATAGAGATGATGGGTGTGTGAATATTAACTCCAATGTTTTATTGTCTTCCATAAAACTCGTGTAACAAATTATTTATATACAATTATTGAAATAAAAGTCATACCCAGTTAAAAGTTTAACACGTACTATTGTTGATAGGGATGAGCTCGGTACCGACCGGTACCGAAAGTACCGGTACCGAAAATCCCTAAACGTGGGTACCGGTACTGAATATACCCGGTACGGTACGATTCACGTTTCATTTAGAACTAACATATTAATTTTGTTATTATTTAACCTGAGTATTTTTTTTCATTACTAGATTTGTTTTATATATATATTTTTTTCTTTTTATCTACCATGTTTATTTTTATGTGTTGTAAAACAACGACCTACTAGCAATGTATAGAGAAGAATGAGAGAATGAGAGATGGATTTCTTATTGATTGATTTCAACACCATATACAAATGCCATTATATATAGGCCCTTACATTAGTACAATAGTAACTAAAGAGATAGGAGTTATAGAGGTGGATAGTCACTACATAATGGATGCACTAAAGGGATAGGAGTTATAGATGTGGATAGTCACCACATAATGGATACATTCATAACACTCCCCCTTGACTATTCACATGACATACTATTCTTTAATACACTTGGTGATGCTGCCTCGTTAAAAACCTTGCTAGGAAAACCCAGTGGGACAAAACCTCAGCTAAGGGAAAAAGAGTGCAGCGCGCATTTTCTCCCCCTGATACTTTTGGATCAGATATGTTGCCTCATTAAAAACCTTTACTAAGAAAACCCAATGGGACAAAACTTAGTCAAGGGAAAAAGAGTGCAACTTGAATAACTCTCCCCCTCATTTTAACATGTATCCTTTAAGTGACGTGTGTCCATCTTCCTTGAAAGTTGAATAAAGCCTTTGTAGCGAATGATTTGTTGCTTGATCCCTTAATGTGCAATTCTTTATGTTGAGCAATGTTGTATAATCTTCTAACGAGACTTTAGGTGCCTCTTTCCAAAAATTATCGTATGTCCATGACTGTGTGAAAATCGTTACATTCCTGCATCTACAAGACTGACCAAACTTGTTTTGATGGGTTAGTAAAATATAATCAAATATCGTTTATACCTGAAATGTTTCTTTGAACTCATTCCAATGTCTCTTCGCTTGACACAAGTTATATCATGACAATAAGCTCAAGTGAAAGATATTATAACCATACATAGCTAGCAAAACATATTAATGCACTTATGCATTTAACGATGGTACTTCTAGAATGAGAATCTCTACTTTGATAGGAGATGATAATAGGCATTTCTTATAACAAATGACTTTACAACCTTTAACATACTTTAAGGTTCAACTATGTCCATACTAAATATCCAAACATCATCTTCTAGATGTACTTGGGGGATTGGTAAAATATAATTACATATACACGCGAACTGCAGTTCGAGTAATAATTAGACCGTGCCAAGGTCATTAAAAAATTCTCCCTCTAAAAGCTCGACAATTTCTCTCGATGATGCATAGACATCATCACTGTAAACTGCGATTATAGTGAACTTTTAAAAGTAGAACGTCGATAAAACATGGCTAATTTAATCAAACTTATATTCCTCTTTATGCAAATATCTCGAGTTGTATAACACTCGATCTAACTATTTTAGTCCATACATATTCTATGAACTTGATATAGTACGCTCTTGAGGTTTTGACATCATTAATGCTTCTAGCATTATCAATCCATGAGGGAATTCTTTCCATCTTATCCAAATATGCATGTGCTTTCACTCTTAGAAGTTTTGCTATATAAACTTGCTCTTTTAACACATAGATATCTATATCATATGCAAAAATATCAAGAACACTTGCTTTTATCTCCAAAATTCATATTGTACCATGTTTGTACACAGTGTACATTGAGATGCCATAATAACCAGGTACACATTTTCTATGTATGTTTATTGGAGTATTGGTGCACTATAATTACATCCATAAGGTGTTTCAATTAACCTCTTAAGCACTCAAATGCTTTAGGATACTCATGGGGAGTTCCAATTATATTCAATTCAATAACATATACAACATGTATATGTATTCAGATCTGAATTTATATAATTATCATAATATTCTTGAGAACTTATTTTATATGACTTAGTATCAAGTGATACATAGCTTTCATAAGACGCGTGTCAATTCTCTTTTATATATTACCAGACTAATAAGATATTAGAAAGTCAATGCATCCACCACTGAAGAATACGTTTTCTCATAATCAATCATAGATATTGTGAAAATTCTTGTGCTACCAATTTTGACTTATATCACTTAATTTGATTTTCACATGATTCGCGTAAAAGACACTTTTGTATCCAACATATTTTACAACTTCAGTTGTATGGACTGTTGGTCCAGAAACTTTCCATTTCATTAGAGAACTAAACTCTGCCTTATTTGCGTCTTTCTATTTTGACCAATCATTTCTTAATATTCATTCATAGACAGATCTTAAATCTTGATCCTCATCATTTAATCATTTTAAGCGCTACATTATATACAAAAGTATAACGACGTCGATTTTTATTTTGATTCCATACATATCTTAGACATGATACAACTTGGCGAGATCTCTTTATTTTCAGGTACCTGAGGTTCTTCTTGAACCATGATGTCTATTATCCCTTCAGGGGATCTTATTACTATAACCTCGACTTGACCATCTTAATTACTTGCTCCAATTTTCGAGGGATTTTATTGTTGGAATCAACTAGTCTACCACGCTATAGGCGTACAATAGACTCATTACAAAAATATGTGGTTGTCCTCTTAGGACACAAAGATAACTGGAGCATAAGCAGTTGATTATGTGACTTACTTAGTCACTCTATTTAGGTCAGTGAACTTGTCTGGTAATTTGTTCTTTAATATTGGTAAATGAATTATACTTTAAACTTCTAGTTCATAGTTTATAGTCTGAGGATCAAGATGACATGATAATTCATTTCATTTTTCACTTTCCAACTGCTTGTTATCTCCCCCTAATGTTGGGAACATTCATTCACTAAAGTAAAAACCAATGAGCCATAAACGAATTTCTCACTAATGGCTTTAAGTATTTAATCATAGACGATTATTTATACCCAACATATTCTCAAACTTTTTAGAAGTCCCATCTTTGTGTGGTGTGGTGGATGAATTTCAATATATGTCGCACAACCAAAATCGTTGATGAGACATATTTGGTTCCTGACCAAAAACCAACTGTATGGGGAGAACTATAACTTATTGGCTTGATGTGAATTGATAGTACTATATATAAAATTACATGTACCTAAATGAACTTTTGCTCCTCTCATGATCATTGGATTTGTAACCAATAGTAGACGTTTAGTGATCATCTCAACAATAACACTTATTCTAATGATCGTTAATAACTTGGGAATCAAATTCACTATTATCAAATAAATATACTAATCTGGATTAATATGCTTGCTATCACATTAGCTAAGCAACAATCACACAAACTTCAGGTTGTGGATTTGATAACCATTTAGACGATGCATCGATTTAAAAAAAAAACTAAATGGTATCATGTTGGGATATGCATCTCCTTTAATCACTTCCAGAATATTCAGGTATACACACCCTCGTTTATTTTGAAAATATATAATTTCCCTTGAGAGAAAACATTACATGCTAATTATTATCTTGAAGAATCTTCTAGTTCTTCATTATGTTTCACATCATTATTGACTCGGTGTGGTCTAACCGGTCATGCCAATTAATTAAATAATTATGATCCATAAACTCCTGGTTTATGATCGTATGTGTATTACTTGATCGTATGTAATACAAAACATATGATACGAGAGAATATACTATAACTTCAAAGTTAAAACCATCTCGTTATGCAATCACTCCTTAGTTTGCCACTTTTGGTGGTCCATCTCATTATTAAAATGACCATCATTACAATTCTTATAGTCATTCTCATCATTACAAGTTTCTCAATTAGGTCCATCATTACTTATACAATGATTAGTATATAATCACATTCACTTTTGGGAATGGAATAGAACCAAAACAAGATTCATAGTTTTTCATTATTTACTCGGTCACATGAGTATAAAATCATTTCATTTTTTCATAACTCTTATAATGATATTGCTACTTTAGGAGCATATGTCTCAAGTGTGACAAATGAAAAGAATTTAATCGATTTTTCCTTGTAAATAATGTTCTCTTTGCTTACCATCAATTTAGAACTAGATGAGTCGTATAAAATTTATCAATCTTATATCTTACGACCTTTATAACGATCATTGTATAGTCATCTCATTATTAACATGGTTGATCTCAATAGATGAGCATCATAACAATTTTCTCAATTACCATGATTACGAACTTTACACCAATTATTATATCATCACATTCAGTTCAAGGAATGGATTATAACCAAACAATGATCATGGTGACATCATTACAACTTTCTTAGTTATTATATACATGATCGCGACCTTTACATTAGTCATTATATCATCACATTCACTTCATGAATGGATTAGAATCACAAAACTTTCATGGTGGTCATTTCAAACCTTACATATTCTTTAACAATCTTGCTTCTTCAAGAGCATATTTGAGGTTTGACAATGGAACTTGTTTTATCCACATGTATAACTAATCTTTTCACCACATAACATCAATTATACGACCGGATCATTAAGATTTATCAGTCCAAAATCTTACAAGCATCAATAAATTTACAATAAGCTTTAGTGAGTTTGAAACTTTGAATGTCATATTATAAATTAATCTTGATCACTATTCAATCATGTTTATAATGTGTGATCTTATACACAACTTTAATTATTCTATTCTATTCTATTCTATTCAATACCATATGTATAAATGAATAATAGATTGTGACATATAATTTATACATAATGTCAAGTTATATGATACATGACGTTATAATATGTTACTATATATAATAAATTATAGTAAAACCATAAAAGTGAGATTATTTTTCAATACTTATGAGAAAATATATTATTTTGCCAATACTTATGAGAAAACATATATGCTTTTTAGAGTGTAAGCAATCACAATCATAAGTTATTTTAATAAGTATATTTAATGTTAATTAGTTCCTTTGACAACTATTGATGAGATAAAAGCGTAAGAAATAGATAGTTTTAATTGATTAACAAATTTAGGATAAATAAAACAAAATTATCAATTATAGCACATGTAAACCTATTTTAATATCTATATTAACAACTCAAGCTATTCATAAAAAAAATAGTGAGAACTTGAAGCTTCTTTCGTAATATTTATTACTCTATTTTTAAACATAAAAAAATATCCCTCTCAACTTCCCAACATATGATCATTTATAATTTTGAAATACGTCTTTCTTTTTAGTACTAAATATCATTGTCAAATTACGCACATATATAATTTGTATATATAATTCATATATAAAAGTGATAATCATCATCAAGTAAAGGAGGAACCCAATTAATATAGAGATCCCAAGAATATAGATACAAATATCTATAAATATAAACTTATTTACGTATATCCTTTAATTATAATAGCAAAAGAAAACATACTAAAAGGAGATTTAATGACCATTCTCTGACGAAAACAAATTAGTTAAAATAAATAGTAAATATCCAAGGCAATATAGTAAGTAACAACTAGCATGGTACTGAAGCTGTACCAAAGACGATCTACTGAGATATTGAGGGGTGTTTTCATTAATAACCAACGACAGATTTGAACACAAAGGCATAAATTTAAGTCTATATGCTTTATAACCAAATTATTTGATTATTTAACATTCAGAAGTTCAAAATTTAATAAATTTTAAAATGAAACTAAACTTGGTCAATTTTTTTTTCATGAAATATAACATTGTTTATATGTTGTTTCAACACAAAATATACTTTTCACCCTTTATACGTCATATCTTGAAATAAGTAGCAGATAACAAAATATATTAACAAAATAATTATAACATGACTGTTAATCAAAATGTACTTAGTAAAGTGGCTACCAAAAAGAATCCACACATACGCAACTCCAAAGGTGAATGGTTACATACCCGACTCTACTATTTGGTTTTCAAAAATAATTATGTTAATCCATATAAAACCCAGATGAACATTATCATAGTTGGAAATCTTAAATTTTATAAATCTATTTATTAATTTACTAAATTTCTGCATTGATTTCAAAACACATTCGTATCAATTGTTAGTGGGCTTTGGTTTAGAAAATAGTTGACAGAGTTTTAAACAAAAGTAGAAAACAACAACCGATAAAAAGCTATGTTACTCATTGGAATGTATGCAAAAATCAAACAATATGATAAGAAGACATATATAATAGCAAGATATTGATTCTTTGTTACCTTTTTTTTTTTTCTGTATAACAGTATCAGATCATTAAGTCACCGGGTTCCCAACAATCACCGCATTGTGCAACTCTTTTGATAATGTCATCTATCTTCAAAAGCAACTCGTGCTGATAACGTGTTGTAAAACAACGACCTACTAGCAATGTATAGAGAAAAATGGGAGAATGGGAGATGGATTTCTTATTGATTGATTTCAACACCATATACAAATGCCATTATATATAGGCCCTTACATTAGTACAATAGTAACTAAAGAGATAGGAGTTATAGAGGTGGATAGTCACTACATAATGGATGCACTAAAGGGATAGGAGTTATAGATGTGGATAGTTACCACATAATGGATACATTCATAACATTGTGTATATTTTCGGTTGGGTTACATTTTAACAAACGTGTCGGTATAAATTCATGTTTCAACGTAAACAATATAAACTCACGTTTGGACATAATTTTTTTTCGAAAACGAGTCTAGTCAAATATAATACGTTTTAATGCATATTTTTGTGTACGTTTTCGGTTGGTCGTAGGTTTTGACGTAAATTTTGTTAGGAAAAGAGTCGGCCAAATATAACACGTTTTCATTCGACGGTATGACTTCGAGTTATTGTATGTTTTAACATCGCTAAGTCTTGATGCAAAGGTAAGGGTGATGTAGTGGTTAGGTGGAACCCTCACTAAACAAACCATTTCAGATTCGATTTAGTTTCTTTGGTAACCGCTCGGCTCGATTAACTTATGAGAGCTCGGGCTCGAGCTCGGCTCGATTCGAGTTTTGTTTTCAAAGCTCGAGCTCGGCTCGTTTATTATCTATTAATTAGTATATTAGTTAAAAATGTTATAAACAATAGACTTTTTAGGCTCGCGAGCTCGATAAGTGAAGCTCGGGCTCGGGCTCGTTTACTAAATAAGCTTATTTTTAGGTTCGAGGTCGGCTTGTAAACAAGTTTAAATAAGCTTGGCTCGACTCGGCTCGTTTACACTAAGGCTCGATAAGGCTCGACGAGCCTAACGAGCTTCACATGCGAGGCTCGAGCTCGGGCTCGATAAACAAACGAGCTTTGTTTTGAAGCTCAAGCTCGGCTCGGGCTCGATAAGACTCGGCTCGTTTCGAGCTTTTTCTCGAGCCGATCTCGAGTAGCTCGCGAGCCGCTCGGCTCGTTTGCACCCCTAGTAGCAAACCATTAATGGTCCTATGTAACGATTGATAATCCAACCATGCTCCCCACACCCTTATCCTTAATATAAACCAAGCTAGAGACCAGACATCATAATGAATTCAGTCCCAATTATTCAAAAGTTACATTTTCACCTTTTGTTTTAATAACCTTGTTAAATTTTAACATACATATGAAAAAAACAACAAAGAATTTATGCAACATCTGAATCGTAGTTTGATCCTATCGGGTCAAATCATTCCCCCTCGAAACACACTTCCCACCGCCGTAGAATCCGATAACCGCGTCCGCCCTCCCGCCTCACCGCCACCAACCTTACGCTCATCTTCGGCCACTCTCACCGCTTTATAACTCGTACAACCGGAAAGAATACCTGACCGTTTCCTTTGCTCATCTTTACTATCCTTAACCCGAACCCGACCAGACCCACTAGAATTTCTCCAACCACTGCCACCGCCACCGCCACCTGTCCTTACATCCTCAAAATCCGAACCCACCGAGAAATCAGCCGCACTCGCCGTCACCACGCTCCACTCAATGCTAACCTCGCTAGGCGCGTAACAGTTTGACTTCCGTTGACCCAAACACGAACTGTCTCCCGTAGGCGAAAAGCTCTCGATCTCAAACAAATCCGAGCTCGAGTCGCTATCCACCTCGTTGTTGTACATCCTGCTTGACGAGTTGTACATTTCATCTTCCAAATCACTCAACAAACTTATTTTCTTTCCGATGCTTAAACGTCCCCCAATATTATTATTACTATTACTATTGTTATCAACTTTAACTGCTTTTCCCGCCAAATTACCAGATTTTGAATTCGAACTCGAATTTGATACCGAATTCGGATCATTCGAGTTTGAGTTCAATACCGGGAAGCTAAAGTACTGATTTCTGGGTTTCTTCTCCTTCGTTTTATCCAACAACCGGTCGGTTTTCTGACCAAAATCGGATCCAGTTTTCGTGTTCGAGTGGATGAATTGTTTCTCGTTGATTTGAGTTGATTTCTTGTTCATACAGTTGCATCCGAATCTAGCAAGAAACGTTCTGGTTTTGCTTCCGTTTTCGATCTTTCGAGTAGAATCTTTGTTACGCGGTAACAACCCGCTTCGACTATTGCAGCTAGCATTTGATCGAACACTTGGAGTGTGCATAATTGTTTGCTCACCTCTTACTTTTGTAGAGAAATTGTTATCAAATTCTTCAATTTTTTGATCCATTTTTGTGGTGGGGTCACTAGTATCAATGAATCTGATATCATTCTGATTTACTTCACCTTCAATTTCCCCTTTGAAGTACTTTTCGGCACCGAAAACACCAATTTCTTCGTCGTCTTCGGGTTTGACATGATCGTTTGGGAGCTCCGAAGCTTGATTCGCGAGCTTTCGAACCATGTTTTCTTCGGTTTTGTTCAAGTAGGATGAGAACGAGACTTCGCGAAAACTGTTGGGTTTTTCGAGTGTAAGATTGGCTACAAAAGATGATTCGTTTGCATACATTTTCATGGAGCAAACACAAGAAAATTTTGGAAGATAAACTTGGATGTTGAGTGATGTTGAAGGAGATTGATGAATGAAATTTTTGAGATATGCAAGTTGTGTATCAAGTCGGAGTTATTATGACACATGACAAAGATTAGCGAGGTCCACATACGAAAAAGACAGGTTTGGGTCGACTAAAATGACCTGTTTAAAAACAGGTCGGGTTAGGGTTGACCCATTTTAAAAACGGGTCGGGTTCGGGTTGACCCATTAACCCGTTTAACTATTTAGAAAAAAAACTTTTATGTTTTTGTTTTTTCCGTTTTTGTTTTACATGGTTAGTCGGGTTGACCCATTAACCTGCTTAACTATATAGAAAAAAAAACTTTTATGTTTTTGTTTTTCTGTTTCAATTTTACATGGTTAAATTGGTATGGCTCATTTAAAAATTCGGGTTAAATTGATCGAGTTTGGATTGACCCGAATTTATAAGGGTCGGGTTAGGGTTGAAATATTTTACCCGAATAATAATATAAGTCGGGTTCTAGTTGAACATTTTAACCCACCAACCCGTAACCGTAACCCGTAACAGTTACAACTTGGATTCTAACTCGAAAAAGGCTAGAATCGGCCCAACTTACTCCATGACTCGGTCCTCAAGGAATTTGGAGCAACAACAACTTGTGACCATGAGCGGAATTGGTGGGCAGGGGTTCGTTGACCCTCTAGCCGACCAAATTTTGTGCTAAGACTGCGGGGTATGGTGGGGCTTGGGTTGGGCGTGGGTTGGGGCGGGTGCTGACACGTGGAATGGGAGCCCCCCCACTGCCTGGTACGTGCCCGCGGGGTATGGTGGGGCGTGGGTTGGGTGCACCGCGTGGCAGGGTAGTTTAAAAAAAAAAATATACAAAATTTAAAAATTAAAAAACTTTTGGGATGACCCGCTATGACGTGGCGGGTGAGCCAATGATATTCAGCCAACTAGGATGGCCAAACCGCCCCACGCCCGGCTTGAAACCCATGCCCCAAGGGCCACGCCGAAACCCATGCCCACCCGGGGTGGTGGCTTGGGCGTTTTCCCCCTACCCACGCCCAAACTCCCGCCCCATACCCCGCAGTCTAATACGAGTATCCAACGTAGAATGTTAACTAGATTTTAAAACTTTCATTTTTTATTGTTTGATAAGATTATTTGTTTGTAGGCCAGTTTTCCACTGGTTGATTTCTATTTGTTTATTTTTTTGGCTCAAACTATCTACACATTGGTGTGTAGATAGCCACCCCAAAAATGTGTTTTTTTGTTCTATATGCATACCCTGCAGTGTCGAGCTGTGGTCAAAGCGCGGCGTTTTGGTCCGGTTAACCAGACAAAGACTGACGGGTGTCTGACGGGTCTGTTGACCGGACCAAAACGCCGAGCTTTGGCCGCGTTTTGGTCCTGTCAACCATACCGAGTGTCAGTCTTTTGTCTGGTTGACAGGACCAAAACACGGCCAAAGCTCGACATTGCAGGGTGTGCATATAGGACAAAAAACACATTTTTGGTGTGCCAATAGACAAATGGGTGTGCCAATAGGTACACCCTATTTTTTTCACCGTTAAAAATATAAAAATTTGACAAGGCGAGGGTAAGTTGCATCCACAAGCGCGAGTTCGATTCCGGGCTAATGCGTGTCCCTCTGAGTTAGCTCCTGCCCTGTCGCCTTTAAACCTTAGTCTCTGACGGGGGGGGGGGGGGGGGTCCACCATTGTTGGGGAAATGGTGTGGGCCGGTTAGCATGTCCGGTAATACACGTTTGCATCCACTTATTATTTATGAAATAAATATATATTTGAAAACTCACAATCCCAACATTTAATGCAACTTCAAATGGCATATATCAACTATATTAAATATGCCGTATGTTTAATCTACGATAGGATCAAGTCAGAAATAGAGTGACCCACCATTAAATGAATCCAACTACTTAACAAACCCCACCATTAAATGACACCAAAATGATGTGTTTCTCTTGCGACTTATGGGCCAATATTATCAGTGGCGAAGTTTGAGATTTATTACCGGGGGTTGAAAACATATATACCTAAAAATTTCTATAAAATCGGGGGTCGAAAATGGAAATACCAAAAAATTTCTATACGAAAACTACATACTCTCCACTACTGAGCGAAAAGTTCGGGGGTATGCCGTCCCCTCCCGCCCACTAGTCTTTTTAAGGATAACCGCTTCTCCAAACCTAAAATCACTAAGTTTAGAATAAGGTACAACTCTTAATGCACGATCTAAAACTCAAAAATGCATGATGGGTGTGGAAGAAGGTTGGGTGTTATTGGAGCAGTTGAGACATACTCTATTGTTTGAAACAAATTATCTAGTGTCACTAACATAATGACAAAAACATGACACTTGCTAAATTAGTCTAAAATCATCCAACCTTTATGCAAACCAGCATGAATAATGAAATAAAAATGTTAAAAAAAAAATTCTTACCATTGAATTGAAAGGCTTTTGCTTGTTTAACAGTACAACAAACACAATATCATAATGGAGTTGATTAGACCACCCTTAGGCCATGTGTAGTCATAACGCCTCTTTGTGGGCGTTATGTGACACGTGGCGCGCCACATGGGCGGGTGGGGGTTATGGGGCGTTATGCATTTTAAGCCCGTAGTCATAAAGCCCCCGCCTAATCATTACTCAATTATTAAAATAAAAACATTACAGTAAACAAAAAAAAATGCAGGGACCAAAGTGTAAAATGCAGGGACCAAAGTGTAAAACTTTAAAACAAAAATAGGCTTCTTCTCGGTCTTCATGCTTCCTCTCCGATTTGCAGGTCTTCTTCTCCGGCTGAATCATGCTTCCTCTCCGATTTGCAGGTCTTCAGGTCCGATTTGCAGGGACCAAACATGCTTCCTCTCCGATTTGCAGGGACCAAACATGTATAAACCAAAAGCTTTAAACAATCATAACGCCGCGAAAATCATCGCGCCACACCCCATTTTTCGTTTGATAGCGCCCGGAGTTTTGGTGTTCCCGGCGTTTTTGGGGCGCTATCTTTGCTTTGGGCGGTATATGCAGCCCCATTACGCATAGTCTTAGTGGGAACCAAATTGAGCGTTTTTTTGCCTCATTCACGCCAAAACACGCCGGCGCACCACCCCAGGGGCGTGATCTTCATGTTTTTGTTCAAGCGTGTTTTTTAAAACGCCCTAACTCAATTCAAAGAACCAATAGAATATTTTGCTTTTGTTTTTGTTTTATTTTTCTAAAAAATAATAATAATTGGGTAATAATTGCAGGGACATTATTGGGCATTATACTACTACACCCATTTTAAACTAATTTTGTCACATAATGCCCCATTGCTGACTGAACTGTCACGTGTCGCTTCATGTCCAAGGGAAAGACATTAGTTTCAAGCCCCACTACACATGGTCTAACTAATATTTATCAAATACTGGTTGATGTATATCATTCCTCATATGTTGCAACATTTGTATCTCACAAAAGTTTCGTTTAAAATTTTACAGATTTACATTTGATGACACTAGTGAGTATTTGATGTCAATAAGTGGGACTTCTAGTTACTTGTTCGGTACCAAAATTGAAGTAGTGAACTCTATGCTTTATGACAAATTTGAACCTTTATGACCCCTATGGAAAAGCTTATGGCGTGCTAGCGAATACCTCAATGCTATTGGGATCTTATGTGATGCCCAAGTCACTTGAATTAGATTCAAACTCTAAGAATAAAGGAAAAATCATGTTTGAGGTTTATTTTTTGTCACTAAAAGTTCTATCTCATATACTCTGTTGTTCTGAGACCACCCGTAGTGGCTTGGGGATTGAGCGTTTTTTTTGCCCTAATCCACGCCCAATAATGCCCTAGCACGCCCCCCTGGGCATTTTTTTTTCGATTTTTTGTTCCGGGCGTTTGATTTATATCGTCATATTTTCGCAAGTTTTGATGATTTGACCGTTGGGGAATGGTCATCAACGGTAATAAAAAATAATAATTTGTTCTTTATTTTTAATCCATTTTTTACATATAGAAACCCAACTTTCAACTCCATTTTTTATAAACTTTTCTCTCTTCTGTTCATTACTTCTTCACATTTTATAAAAAAATATATCACGAATCCCTTCCGAGCCCCTTTCGGCAACAAATCCGTAACAAATACGGACTTTAGATTTTATGTTTTTTTAGCATTTTGTCGGTTTTTTTTTAATTTTTAGTAATGTAATTTTTTATTTAATGAAATATTATTAGTTTAAAAGAAAAACAAAAAAAAAAAATTAATTAGGTAATCATGGGATGAGACATTATTGGGAATTATACCACCACACTCATTTTAAACTAATGCCTCATAATGCTTCAATGTTGACTGGACTACCAGGTGTCGCTTTATGTTCAAATGAGGGGCATCTACTTTTATTGGGCTAATTGGATTAAGATAAAAAGGAATAACCAATAAAGAGATCGATATTAAAGATGTGGAGATTAGTTGAGAGTTTAATGTTTTAATTTTTTCAAATACAAAAAAACGCTCTCTAGAATCTGAAAAGTCGCCGTCTTTGTGAACCGGCCGGAGGCTCGACGAAGAAGAGATTGAAAATAGCGAGCGAGGTCGCCGGACTTTGGCTTGACCTTTCTTTCTAACTTGGCTCTTGATTCTTCCATTCGCCGAAGGAGGTTGTCTTTCTAGACCCTGAACAGTCAACAGATTATCGAACTTGCCGGTGGCTCGACGAAGTAGAGACGGTTGGATTAGCAAGCGAGGTCGCCAGAGTCTTGGGCTTGACCTGTCTCTCTAAATTCGATTCTCAATACTTCCATTCGCTAAAGGGGGTTCGCCGGAATCTGTCATTAGTAATGGTACTAGAAAGACAGAATAATATGGCGAGGAAAGTTTGGAGAGTAAAAGAAGGAACAAGGGATGATGATGAAAATGAAGGGCCATGGATAGACGTCCCCGGGAAGAAAACAAAGCAGTATTACGGAGAAAAAGCAACAACTTTCTATGTAGCAAACTTGCCAGAATGGACCACTGGGAGAGACTTGTGGATTGAATGTCAACCATGCGGATGTATATGTGATGCGGTAGTACCAAAAAGAAGAGATTATGCAGGCAGGGTATTCGGATTTGTGAGATTCAAAAGAATCAGGGATCAAGAAAAATTGTTGCAGGTCGTAAATAACGTATGGATAGGGAATAAGAGGATCAAAGTAAACGTATCGAAATTTGTGAAAGAAAAGAAATCGGAGCAAAAGGGAGGACGACGAGAAGATACAAGAGATTATAAAAACGAAGAACAAGGGGGAAACAGATACAGACAGGAAAAGATTTTCAAGCAGAACCAAGGTAATGGGTTCACAAATGGGAACAATTATGAAGAGACGAGGGCAAATGTGTACAAGTATGAAGAAAGGAGAAACATGAATGAACAGAGATCGTATAAAGATATTTTGACTGGGAAGAGGATGAATGAAGAAATCAAGAAGGTAATTCATATTGATAATAAGGAAACAGTAAACACAAAAACTTGGAAGAAAAGATCAGTTATAGCAGAAAGTATAAATTTGGAAAAACTGAAGACAGTGGGTGAAGTATTGCCAGTTATTTTCCCTAATACGATGGAATTAAGATATTTGGGAGGATTGAAGTTCCTTATTACGTTTGGATCAGAAGTTGAAGCGGAAGATTTCAGAGTTAGCATTAACGAAAGTTGGGAGGAAATATTCAGTGATATGAAAGAATGGAAAGGTGGAGCTGAAAAGTATGAGATATTAGCTTGGATAAAGATAACTGGGATTCCAATTATGTTATGGAATAAATAAGTAATGGAAAAAATTGGAAATACAATTGGCAAAATAGTGTATATGGGAAAAAATAATATGAATAGTGGGAATCTAAATGAAACAAGGTTGGGGATCATAGTAAACAGTGGTAAAGAGATTAGAGAAGAAGTAAAACTAGAATACAGAGGACAAGAGTTTACAATTTGGATTTCAGAGTTGTCGGGAATGTGGGAACCGGAGTTTATTCCCGGAAAATACTTATTAATCAACCCAGTGGAAGAAAATACATCGGAAAACTTTGACATTCCGATAAATGAGCAGAATTTTGATACTCCGATGAATGAGCAAAATCCGGTGGAAGATGTTACCGGAGACGATGAAGAGGAAGGTATCGGAAATGAGGAAGAGGAAGGGACGGGCAGCCAAAACGTCAACACGGATCAAGAGAAATTGGAGAATGAACAGGTGAGAGAAAAGAATACTTTTTGCGATAATTGGGAGAAGATATTTGGAATTAAAGAAGGCATAAATGAGGTCAACGGTAGTAATAATGCCAAGGAATATTCAGATACGGATAGAGTAAATAAGAAGAAGTAGGTAGAGGGTTCAATAAGTAGAGGTGTCTTCAAAGCCCAAAACAAAAATAAGGGAGGCAATGTTGGGCCTAGGAAAAAGGGGAAGTCTGTTAGCAAGAAGTGTGATATATTGGGCCAAGTTTTTAAAGAGAAAAATGTTAAGATACCCGATTTGAATGTGGGCATACCAGATCCGGCGGATCCCTTTTGTCTGGATGACCTAATATGGTCGAAAACTATTCAACCAAAAGGAAAAAAGAGAAAGAAAGGGGGTACGACGTTTTCTGAAGTAAAGAAACAAAAGATTGGGAGAGAGCATATACCAGACATAAATAAAGAAGCAGATAAGGAACAGGAGTCAATCGATGAAGCACGTAACTTGGAAGAAAAAGAGGCCACGGAGATAATAAATGAAGAGAGCTATAACAGTAAAGAACAGGAAGTCTCAGAAGGAATACACAACGAAGAAGAGATCGAGAAAGAAGTACAAGAAACTACTTCAGTGGGGGAGATATTAAAAATAAAGGTACGTAATTTTCAAAATCAGATTAGAAAGATAGTGGAGGAAGAAAGGGAGACAACATTGAAGCCATGAATTTTATGTCTGTAAACATAAGGGGGGTAGGGGGTGAAGAAAAGGCTAGGTGGATTAAACAATTGGTTAGGACGCATGAGGTAAATTGTTTATTTTTACAAGAAACTCAGATAACCGGAATAGAAGAAGAAGTAATTAAAAAGTTTTGGCAAAATAGTGAAATGGAGTCTGAAGTAGTAGATGCACAGGGAAGGTCAGGGGGAGTAGTCACAATCTGGGATCCTCAGATTTTCAAAAGAGTGGAATTGATAAAAGCTGAATATTTTATGGTTATATCAGGGTTTATTGAAGGGTTGGGAGAAAAAATAAATTTGGTAAATGTCTATGTACGAAATGATATGACAAAGAAAAGAAATGTCTGGACAGATCTATTAAGAATTAGGAATTATGGGGAAGGGATTTGGTTAATGGCAGGAGATTATAATGAAGTGAGATTGGAAGAAGATAGAATGTTGTCAAAATTTGATGCTAATAGCGCAATGGCTTTCAACAAATTCATAGCTGAGGCGGGATTATTGGAATATCAGATGATGGGATCAAGATTCACGTTTATGACAGAAAACGGGTCAAGTATGAGTAAAATTGACCGTGTGTTAGTATGTGATGGTTTTATGAATAAATGGCCTTGTGCGAAATTGGAGGCTTTGCCAAGATTATTATCGGATCATAATCCGTTACTTTTAACATGCCTTTCAAGGGATTCGGGCCGATTCCTTTCAGATTATATAATTCATGGTTGTCTACAGCTGGGATCGATGAAGTCATAGTTGGAACCATAGAGTCACATGTTAATGGAGAAAACCGTATAAAGGATATGGGTGATCTACTAAAAAGATTAAAAATAAGAATCAAGGAGTGGAGAAAAAAGGAAAAAGAAAAGGAGGAAAAGGAGATTACGGTAGCAAAACAATTGGTGGAAAGGTTAGAACAAAGGGCCGAACAAAGAGAACTGAAAGATGAAGAAAAAGAGGAAAGAATGCAAGGAAGGTTAACCATCCGAAAGCACGAAAGAAGAAAGTTAGCAGATTTAAAGCAAAAGGCAAAATTCAAATGGGCAAAACTGGGGGATGAGAATTCGGGTTTCTTCCACAAAATTGTGAACTGTCGGAAAGCAAGAAATCAGATAAATAAAATTGTAATAGATGGTAAGGAGATGAGTGAACCAAAAGAAGTGAAGACAGGAATTATGAACGTTTTTATGAAGATGTTTGAGGAGCCTATGAAAAAGAGACCGGGGATGGATAAAAGAGGTTTTAACAAGTTAACGGAAGAACAAGCAAAACTAATGGTAGAGGAATTCACAAACAAAGAAGTAAAGCAAGCAATTTGGGCATGTGGAGATGACAAGGCTCCGGGACCAGATGGGATGACGTTCAAAATCCTAAAGAAGTATTGGAATCACTTTGAACCAAGTGTGATGAAGATGCTAAAACAACTCCATGCGAATCCAAATATTCCAGTGGGATGTAATGCATCGTTCATTGCATTAATTCCAAAGGTACGTGACCCAACTCTAGTAAAACATTTTCGGCCCATATCCTTAATCGGATTAATATATAAGATTTTTTGCTAAAATATTGGCCCAAAGAATAAAACCAGTAATTCCAGACGGGATTTATAGAGGGTAGGTATATTTTGGAAGGGCCGTTGATTGTAAATGAAATTATTTCTTGGGCGAAAGGCAACAAAAAAACAGATTTTTATATTAAAAATAGACTTTGAAAAGGCGTATGACTCAATAAATTGGAAATTCCTCCTTTCTAATTTAAAAGCGATGAATTTCCCACTTTTATGGAGAAAATGGGTTGGGGCAAGCTTAACATCTAGTAGAGCTTCGGTTTTGGTAAACGGATCGCCAACAATGGAATTTAGTATGTCTCGTGGGCTTAGACAAGGGGACCCGTTATCACCATTCCTTTTCATTATAGCACTTGAAGCTTTAGATGTTATAATGAAAAGAGCGGTAAAGGAGGGACTTTTTAAAGGT
Source organism: Helianthus tuberosus (assembly GCA_030545235.1). NCBI lineage: Eukaryota > Viridiplantae > Streptophyta > Magnoliopsida > Asterales > Asteraceae > Helianthus > Helianthus tuberosus. The sequence goes on from CM060397.1 coordinate 13,257,775, forward strand.
GTAGGGTTACCGAGAAATGGACCTATGATATCACATTTATGTTATGCGGATGATGCAATATTTTTAGGAGAATGGTCGGAAGATAACATAAAAAATTTGAATAGAATACTTAGATGCTTTTATCTATGTTCGGGTTTGAAGATAAACTGGGGTAAGTGCAATCGTTTTGGGGTAGGGGTAAAAAAGGAGGAAGTTGAATGTATGGCAAAAAGCCTAAATTGTCAAATTGGGAGTTTGCCATTTAATTTTTTGGGAATCCCGATTGGAGCAAATATGAAAAGGGTAAAATATTGGAAACCAATTGTTTATAAATTCAATTCCAAGCTTTCGTCTTGGAAGGTGAAGGTATTATCAATGGCGGGGAGAATTGTACTAGTCAAAGCAGTTTTGGGAGCTCTCCCGAACTATTTTTTCTCTATGTTTGTTGCACCAAAAAAAGTGATAAAAGAGTTGGAATCTATTAGAAGAGATTTTGTTTGGGGAAAAAAGAATGGGAAATGTAAAATGAGGTGGGTTGCATGGAAAAAAGTAGTCAAGGCAAAAGGGTACGGTGGGTTAGGGGTTGGGGACATCCGTAGTGCAAACCTTGCACTATTAGCAAAATGGTGGTGGAAATATAAGGACAATCCTCGGGCTTTATGGGCAAGAGTGATTGAAAGTATACACTCTAAACGGAATTCAAATTCTTTCATGCCAAAGAAATTCAAATTGAGCGGCACTTGGAAAGACATTATGGGAATTGAAAAGGAGTTTGAGAAGATGGGTTTGTCTCTTAACAAGCAGCTGGTTGCAAATATAGGGAACGGGTGTAAAGTAAAGTTTTTGTTAGACACATGGGTAGGGAACGTTCCATTAAAGGAACGGTTTCCAGCTCTATATGCTTTGGCGAAGAACAAAAATTGAAAAGTAAGTGAATGTGTGAGAAGAATAGGTGAAATACAAATGTGGGATTGGGCCTGGAACCGAGGTATAAGGAGCGACGATGAACGGGATCAACATTCAGAACTGATAGAAGTGTTAAAAGACCATAGACTAAAAGAAAGTGAAGATACTTAGAAATGGAACACAAGACCAAATGAAGAAATCACAGTGGCTGTATTAAGAGATGAAATTTCGAGGGCCTCTTTAGAGACAAAGGATACGGAGTGGAAATTCTGGAATAGGTGGATACCGCCAAAGGTGAACTTGTTCGTATGGAGGGCTACAAATAACAAGGTTCCGGTTAAAGTGGAGCTGAACCGCAGAGGTATAAATATTGAGGATCTGATGTGTTCAAGATGTGGAAAAGACGAAGAAACAACGGAACATTTGTTAATGAATTGTGTGCTGGCTCGAGCAACGTGGTGGAATATCAAGGCTTGGCTGAAATTACCGAGTAACGAGGAACATAATTCATGTGAGGAAATGATGCAATATATACAGGATCGAAACGGCTCAAAGGAGTGGAAACAAGTGATTATGGAAATTTTCATGATAGCAATGTGGCAAATATGGAAATCCAGAAATGAAGTGATTTTTAACGGAAGGAATGGGTCAGTAACAAGGACGGTTGACGAAATAAAAGAGTTGTCGTTCTTATGGATAAAAGAAAGATCGAAGTTAAAAAATATAGAATGGGAGAGATGGAAGGATTTCAATATAAGAGATATAATCTAATAAGGTTGTAAGTAACTTGTTTTGTTTTTCTGAATTGTATTTGTCTTTGCTTTGTTTTCTTGTACTTTTGGGTTTTACAGCTTGCCGACCCTTGTTCTATAATCATAGAATTTTCGCCGTTCAAAAAAAAAGTTGAGAGTTTAATTAATTGTTTAGTTTAAATTTGTTGTTAAAAAAGTTGAGTTATTCAGTTTACAATAATGAAAGAGTTGAAGCCGAGAGTTGGCATAAAATTGTTTTTCTTGTCTTTGTGTGTGTATTGATCCTTGGGTTTAATTTCCAACAATTGGTATCAAAGTTTGGTCAAGAGTCGAAGAAGAGAAGTCGAAGTAAGGATCGATCACACGTTCAAGATCTATCAAGCCGAACTCGACCAAAAGAGAAAGATGAACCGAGGATCAACAAATAAGTATATCCGTTCACTAATTGTGTTTGATTATCGTAGTCGGAAGAAAAAAAATGAAAGAAGGAAGAATAAGGTTTGCTTGATCGAAACCTTTTATTTTTTTGGTGGTGATCTGTAACACCTCGTAAATTCATGTCCAATAATGTATCGACACGTGTCATGAGCTTTAAACGTGTAAAAGATTACTTTAGAGGGACTAAAGTTGACAAACATAGAAAGTATGAGAATAAAAGGATTCAAAATTTCAACAACGGATAAATATACTTTGCAATAACCCTACACGATGTTTATACCCTTAAACGAATAAATTATGGATCATACGAAGCTAATTGTGAAAGAAAGTGAGAGATTACAAACTACAGGGGTTAAATGTGTCAACATGTTTAAAGTATACCTCCGAGTGACCTTTTAGCGAACCCGAAGCTTTGTAACGATAAATTATACTCACTAGAATATGTGATAAAAATTTCACCAAGTTTCGTTATCGTATGGGAAAGTTATGACAATATTCGTATACGAGGGGTTAAAAGCATCAACGCTGAAATTCAAGGCTTTTCGGGTGAACATAAAACTAACAAAGGACTTAACAAAGTTGGGTTAAGTCTTAAGGTCCTTGAAAATCAAGTTAGAAGGTTAAAAGTGCAAATTGGGAGCATAAAACCTCTTTTAAAAGGACCAGGGGCTGAAATGCAATTAGCTGAAACTTGTTTTAACTTGTCTGACCACTCATACCGGCCGCGTAAGCCTTCATAAGGTCTTACGCGGGCCGCCTGGGACTGCCAGCGACAGAATAAACTTGGCAGCTGGCAGTTCAGGCTGTGTAACCGACTTTGGAGCTTGTTTTTACATACCAGGGCTGCACCAACAGGTTTTCATGCATAGGGGGCACTTGTAAGCATCATGTAACACCTGTAGACTTGCTTGGCATCATCTTGGTGAATTAAATTCACTATAAAAGGAGCTCTAAGTTGCAACATTGGGTACTTGCACTTGGAAACTTTCATAACTCAAGTTCTGGAGGTTCCTGAAGCTCAAGACCTGTTCCTAGAAGTCATTAGTCGTGCATAGGACTATTGTAAGCTTCCTTAACCTTCTTTAATTCAGTTTTACTTAGTTAATTAGCTTAAAGTCAAACCGTCGTAATTAGAGTTTGACTTCGTAATAAATCATAATTTGTCCAGTCAAATTTCAAATTGAAAGTACCTATGAGTTGGTAATTATGTGGGCAATAAACCCTTAAAAGGGCACCCTCTGATTCCCACTCTAACTAGGTAAATTGTCGGGTCAAAGTTAATCTTAAAAAGTCAACAGAAAGCTTATTTTTAAATTAATGCATAATTAGTAATGTAGGAGCCATGCAACCTGTTTTATCATTAATATAGCTTGGTAATTAATGTAAGAACATGTCTAAACATGTTCAACCCGACACTTTTCAGTTTAGGCTTGGTTCGGAACCGAAAGTCGCATAATTTGACTTTTGCTTTGACTTTCAGTTCTGACCCATTGTAGCATGTTTTAGAAATGCCTTAGAGCCTTAATAGGACCAGGTTACATGTTAGTATAACCCTATGTGATTATACAACTTGGTTCATTAGTTATTCGATTCATATGCATGTTTCCGTAAAAATGCTTAAATGTTGACTATTATGCCCATATGACCTTAAAACGTGATTTTTGAGAAAATAAAAGAGTAGAAACCTTCATTACTGATTTATAGACTTGTCCCTAAAATTTGACATTAGTTTGAGGTCTAGATTAAGAGTTATGCTCAATAGCGTAATTAGAAGGCTTTTTATTAATTAAACGGCGTAATTAGCATATAGCCTATCTAAACCCAATTTTCAATACCAAACTTTTTACCTACTGATATAAAATAATATTTTGGGATTTTTGAAGATTTTTATTTAATTTTATGCTGAGCATAACATAGAGTTCTAAGCTTTATTCGGTAATTGCCGGTTTTGCCCTATAAATTGAGTTTTACAAATTATTTTGATACCAAACCTTTTTCTACTGATCTAATATGATAAATAAAACATGTTGAGCCTTCTGGAATAATAAAAATATCAGCTTTCCTTTAAAAACCCGGAAATAGCTCAAAATCGCCTTTTAAGCGTTTTTAACGCATAGTATGTATTAAAACTATTTTAAACATATAAGGTTCGATGCCTACTGATATTTTCAGTAAATTTTTATATTTTAACAGTAAGCAAAAATTTTAAACTCAGATTTCCAGTTTTAACCTTTTAAGCCTATGTAAAATTACCAAAATGCCCCTAAGGTGCATAGTTTGGTTATAAATGATAAATTTCACATACATGTAATACCCTACTGTTATAACTTATTAAATTAAGTATATTTACTGATTATATCAGACCTGTAACTCAGAATCATATTAAATCTCTTTTATAACCTTTTAAATGACCAAAATACCCCTACGGGGCATAATTTGAGTTTAAATCCATTTTGGGCATAATAGAAGATATCTTACTGATGTCACAACATATTTAAGGCATATTAACTTAGGAAACCTGTTCATGAATCAGTTGGTTACCCGTTACACATTATTCGCGTTCGGTGCGGTTTATGTAACTAGTTTGCATAAATTAGCCGAAACGGGTCAAACCTTATCATTTTTGTCTCAAAATCCAGAATGTGTTTAGTTTACCCATATTACACAAGTCTCCAAACTTGTCGGGTCTAAATCATATCCTATTCCGGTCTTCGCTTAATCGTGCGTTTGAACCGTATCTTCTTTTAAAACTAACCGGTCTAAGTTTAGGCTTAATTAAAGACCCGTTAGGAATCTAATAGGTTATTAAAAACCTTTGTTCCAGAATAGGAGACCCGGTAAAAGCTACGTGCACTTGCTGTTGTGATTAATACTTGCAAAGGTAAATACTTTTAACTTATTTTCCCTATACGGGCTTGGGGTACGGTATATAAAATACCGCTTGGTCGGGCATTGAATTTTTAATTGTATGAAGGTTAAATTATTGAAATGTCCCGTTTAAATTATTTTGTTTGCTTAAAGCCTTTGGGGGGTTAATGACCATGTCCCGGATATTCCTTGGCATCATTTTAAGAAATGGCCATGACCTAAGCACGGGGTGTAGGCGTATACCCGACAGTGCATATATAAATAATAAGGTATAACCGCCGGTTTCGGGAATAACCCGCCGTAGGACTATATCATGTGGTGTGTCTATTAATCTTTAACCTGGTGTCAATCCGGGCTACTGAACGTATAACGAACATGTAATTCTTTTACAAGTTTATATATAAATAATTATCCCAAGTTATAAAATGTTTTGTGCCTTGTGCATTTAAATCAATTTTCTTAAACCTTTTTTAAAATGAGTCAGTTAATTGTATTTAACAGTGTAAACTGACGTATTTTCCCAAAAAGGCTAAGTGCAGGTACTACTCGAAATAGGCTGGCCTCTCCTTAGCATCAATAAGAGTCTCGCAAGCTTGGATGCATTTTAAATCTGATGAACTATGTTCCTTTTTATTTGATCCGCCTGTGGATCCGTTACAGTCCGTTGTGATACTTTGATATTACTATTTATTCGGTTTGTAATGTGATTCATCTTTTGCTTCCGCTGTGCATTTAAATTGTGTTGTTTGACTATGATGATATCAACTACGTCACGATACTCCCCACCGGTAATACGTGGAAATATCGGGGTGTAACAGGTTGGTATCAGAGCTAACACTGAGTGAATTAAACATTAGCCTTTTATGTTTAATCTCTGTTACACAGTTGCACATTCCTAAATTTTCGAGTCTAGACAAAGAACTTAGGGCAAATCCCGATTTGTTTTATTTTTGTCTTTTATATATTTCCTTGTTGATATCTTTGTTTATGTTGACAGGTTAAATCATGCCACCAAGATTCAACAGGGGAAGAGGAAAGGCACCAATCACAGGCCACGACCATGAGGCCGGGCCCTCACACAGACGAACCCCACCAGCCTCAATGAGTACGAGTCCTCAGGAGCATTGGAGGACGTATATAGAGCCAGCAAGGCGATCCGTCTCGCTAAGTTTGTCACCATCCTATCACCATTCCTACGGGCCTCATTCTGAAAATGAGCCCCATAACCCGCAGCCATCTTTCATCCCCCTCCAGAGATCCAGCCCTCACTATTCATTCGATGACCCGACACCTGTCTTCCAAAGCCGGTTCAACCCGGCAAACTACATTGAAGAACCAGTGGGTTTTAACCCACTAGGACCTGAAGACCACTTCTCGGGCGACCATGCGATGGACATGGACGAAGACACGGATCCCGCCGAGCCTCCAACTGGGACCCCTAACCACCCTATCGAAATTTCGGATGGGTCACCTTTTGTGGGATCACCTTATAATGGTCCCGACAGTTATGATGAGAGGTTCAGACAGATCGACTGGGTGTTTACTCCCAGTTACCACAACTCACCACAGCCGCAGCAACCACAGCAGGATCCCTTCGAGGATTCCTGTTTTGTAGCGGTCACTCCGCCACCACAACCAGCCCCGCAGCAGCCTCCAGAGCCACCGAGGCGAAGAAGATCGAACGCACGGATGTCCGTGCGAGGAGGAGTGCGTATCAGCACCCCTCAACCTTCAAGTGGCAGCCGCTACTCGCCACTCCATGAAGACCCGCAGATGGGTGGACCTTCAAACCCCGTCTCGGAAGTAACCTCTGCGCCTGTCGCGCCACCACCATTGGGCTTTGGCGACCCAATTCCTACATACGCCGGCTCAGCGGCGTATAATCCCTTTGAGCAGCCGGCCCACACCAATTACAACTACGCGAATGTTGACCCGTACCAGGCAGCGTGGGATTACAATGCTCTCCACCCGGAAGGATCCTTTGGGGTCCGATATCAAGCTGGATACCCACACTATGGGTACCCACCTTATGGGTATCAACAACCGCCGCCTCCTCAACCTCCGCTATATCAGCAACCCCCGCAGCCGCCAGTGATGTCGCCACCGCATCATCAAGAGATTCTTCAAAGGATTAATGAGGTGCGGCAGGAAGTGCGGGAAGACCATAGGCAAAACCGAGGAATGTTCAAGGGTCTGGTGAACTTAATCAAGGGGAAAAGCAAAAAGGATCATTAAATCCTTCACTTGTTTAATTGTATTTCTTTAATGTTTAAATCATGTCCCTGCGTGGACATTTGTTTCTGTATTCAGCCCCTGCGTGGGCATGTCTTTCTGTATTCCGCCCCTGCGTGGGCATGTTTTTCTGTTTAACCCCTGCGTAGGTATGTTATTTCTGTTTAAGCCCCTGCGTGGGCATGTTATTCTTGTAGAAGTCCCGTTTAGGGCAAGTATGTACTTGATTAATTTTGTAGTGGAATGGTTTAAATTAAATTTTCATTTTTAAATTATATGCATAAATATAATATGTGAAATAAATGAAAAATAACATTCCTTTATATAAGATCTATCATTACAATAAAATAACAAAATCTAAAAAGGACAAGACCTAGCCATGTGTCATCTTAAGACAGGGCCAAAATGGTAGTTCCATAATTAGATTCAGATCCTTATTAACACCTCAACTTAGGATTGTTCTGCGTTGAATATTAAAAAGAATCTTAAAGGTAAAACCTAGTCTATATGTCGTTGCAGACAGGACCAAGATGGTAAAACCTATTCAAGGGGTTCAAATCCTCGTTAACATCTGAAAACATGTTAATAATCCTGGCAAATATATGATTCGATAAAATCGCATAAGTCATCCTTATATTAGATTCTCACAAATACTTTTAATTAATTAAAACATCCATTAGGGATATAATGCCTACGGGCTATACTCACTGTCATATAAGACAAAAGACAGTCGTGGTCTTCGACCCCCCTGTTAAGAAGAGGTAATGAACTATGATTAAAACCTCAATACCATGACCTTATAAGATCATGATTAAAAACTTAAAACCGTCCACGTGACTAGGCCTTTTTGCCATTAATATATTTTAATTCTAACTAAGGATTACTATAATATCCTGAATATATATATGCCTAACAAATTAATCAAAATGGTTTCTTAAAAACCATGATTAATAAATCATATAGGATGATAAAACTGTTATAGACCTCTGAATGAATTAAAATCATTTATCTTATGTAGCAAACAAGCTATATGGCAGAATCTGAAGAGATCAACAGTCACCCAAAAGAAAATCATGATACCACCAGGATCAATGTAACTGGTGCGGAACTTCAAGCGCTGATTGATAATGCTGTTACCAAGGCCATAGATAGGCAATTAAATGAGTCAAATGGTACTCGAAGTAAGGCCTCATCTGTACCCCATTCTAAACCTAAGACTCACTCTGAGGCTCATGGTAAACCACCATCAAAGAAGAATGATGACGATCATCACTCCTCAAACCAGCATAGCGTTCCGTCTAAGAAAATTTTATTGGGTCAGGAGCCACGTACAAAGACTTGCTCCTATAAGTATTTCGTATCCTGTAAACCCAGGGATTTCACCGGGGAAAAAGGGGCAGTTGATTGCATGTCATGGTTAGACGAGATGGATACTGTGGTAGATATCAGTGGTTGCGCTGATAAGGATGTCGTAAAGTCTGTATCTCAGTCATTCAAAGGCGAGGCACTAGTATGGTGGAGGTCCTTGATTCAAGCTACTGGGAAGACCCCATTGTACAATCTGACATGGGATCAGTTTGTTACTCTCATTAAGGAGAATTACTGCCCTCAGCATGAGGTTGAAAAGATTGAAGCTGATTTCTTGTCATTGGTTATGAAGAACCTAGATTGTCAAGCCTACCTTACAAGCTTCAATACTATGTCAAGATTGGTACCGTATCTGGTAACTCCGGAACCCAAGAGGATAGCTCGTTTCATCGGGGGTTTGGCCCCAGAAATCAAGGCCAGTGTGAAGGCCTCCAGACCAGCTACTTTCAGGTCTGCAGCTGATATATCATTGTCCCTTACTTTGGACGCGGTTAGACAGAGATCGCTCAGAAACACTGATGTTGAGAAGAGAAAGCGTGAGGATGACAACTCACGACGGTCAGACAAGAAACATAAGGGAAATGTCACACCCCTATTTTACCACGTGTCACCGGTGGGCCCGGTGGGGAGTATCGTGACGTAGTTGATATCATCATAGTCAAACAACACAAATAATGAATGCACAGCGGAAGCAAAAGATAAAATATTACAACCCGATATAAAGTAATATCCAAGTATTTCAAACGGAATGTAAAGGATCCACAGGCGGATCTTAAAACAGAAAGATAAACACTATTCAACAGACTTTAGGCATCTAGAACTTGCAAGATTCCCTATTGACGCCCTGAGCTCCTAGCCAATTACGTACAGTACCTGTCACTTAACCTTTTTGGAAAATACGTCAGTTTACACTGGTAAATACAACTTAAAGGACTCATTTTGAAAATAGTTTAGAAAATTGATTTGAATGCTCAAGGCACAAAATTCTTTTATAACTTGGGACAATTATATAAAAATAATCTTGTATACAGATTTACATGTTCGTTATACACTTAGGGCCCGATGTAGAAACCGGGTCAAGATTAACAGACACACCACAAGTATAGACCCACATGAGCGTGAGATACCGTTTCCCTTATGCAACTGTCAGGTGTATGCCTACACCCCGTGCATAAGACGTGGCCATTTTATAATACAATGATGCCAAGGATATCCGGGACATGGTCATTAACCCCTAAAGGCCTTTATTTCAAACAAGACAGATTAAAGTGGGTTACCTCAATAATTTAATCACAATATGATTAAACATTCAATACCCGACCAAGCGGTATTATTATAATACCGTATCCCAAGCCCGTATAGGGAAAATAAGCTAAGAGTATTTACCTGAGCTAAATATAAATTCAATCCCAGCCGTATATCAAATCAGCAAGCACAAGTACTTCTACTGGGGCTCCTAATCTGGAACGAAGGTTTTTAATAACCTATTAGATTCCTAACGGGTCTTAATTAAGCCTATGCTTAGACCGGTTAATTTTAAGGAAAGGTTTACGGTTCAAAACTCAAGATTAAGCGTATACCGGATTAGAATGTGATTTAGACCCGACAAGTTTGGATACTTGTATAATATGGGTAAACTAAACACATTCTGGATTTTGAGGTGAAAATGATAAGGTTTGACCCGTTTCGGTTACTTTATGCAAACTAGATACATAAACCGATCCAAACGCGAAACGTGCGTAACGGGTACCCATAAGAGTCATATACAGGTTTCCTAAGTTAATATGCCTTAAATATGATGTGATATCAGTAAGATACCTTCCGTTATGCCCAAAATGAATTTAAAACCAATTTATGCCCCGAAGGGGTATTTTAGTCATTTAAAAGGTTATAAAAGAGATCAAATATAAATCCGAGGTTCAGGTCTGATTTGATTAGTAAAAATACTTAATTTACTAAGTTATATCAGTAGGGTATTACATATATGTGAAATTTATCATTTATAATCATACTATGCACCGTAGGGGCATTTTGGTAATTTCACATAGGCTTAAAAGGTCCAAACTGGAAACCTGAGTTTAAAACTTTTCCTTACTGTTAAAATGTAAAAATTTACTGAATATATCAGTAGGCATCAACCCTTATATGTTTAAAATAGTTTTGATACATACTATGCGTTAAAAACGCTTAAAAAGGCGATTTAGAGCCATTTCCGGGTTTTCAAAGAAAAGCTGATATTTTTATTATTCCAGAAGGCTCAAAATATTTTATTTATCATATTAGATTAGTAGAAAAAAGTTTGGGGTCAAAAGGATTTGTAAAACTCATTTTATAGCCCAAAAGGGCAAAACCGGCAATTACCGAATCAAGCTTAAAACCCTATGTTATGCTCAGCCTAAAAATAATTAAAAATCTTCAAAAATCCCAAAATATTATTTTATATCAGTGGGTAAAAAGTTTGGTATCAAAAATTGGGTTTAAATAGGTTATACGCTAATTACGCCGTTTAATTAATAAAAAGCTTTTTAATTACGCTATTGAGCATAACTCCTAATCTAGACCTCCAACTGATGTCAAATTTTAGGGACACGTTTATATATCAGTAATAAAGGTTTCTATTCTTTCACATTTTCAAAAATATCATTTCATGGTCAAAAGGGCATAACGGTCAATAGTTAGGCATATAACGGAAACTTGCAATGAATAGGATACTAAGGATCTAGGTTGTATAACCTCAGAGGGTTATACTAACCCATAATATGGTCCTAATGGAATCCTAAGGCATATCTAAACTAAGCTAAATCAGGTCAGAACTGGAAGTCAAAGCAAAAGTCAACTTTTGCGACTTTCGGTCCCGAACCGAGCTTATACTTAGAATTGTCGGGTTGAATCATGCTTAGGCATGTTCAACTAATATTTACCAAGTTATTAAAGTGATAAAACTGATTTTATGACTTTTATATAATAGCCATGTATTTTATTTAAAACTAACCCGTTTGACTTTTATTTGACCCGACAATTAAACTAAGTAAACGTGGTAATTAGGAGGTGCCCTTTTAAGGGTTAAACACCTACCTAATTACGGTCACGTAGCCATGTTTGATGCGAACAATGGCTCAACCATTTAAAAGTCAAAGCGTTTATCGAAAACGCTTGACTTTCGGTTATAACCGCTAAAATTTAAACTAAGCATGAAAGGACACTTACAAAAGGTCCAAGCAAGGAGGGAATTGATCTTGGATGTTCAGGTATGAAGCACAAAGGCCCCAACTTAGAACAATGAGATCAAGGTGTGAATGAGAGCAAAAATCAAGTGGGTATTTATAGGTTTTTGAGAACTGTTAGGATCGTTTCTCGTAAACCGTGCTTCAATCTTGGCCCTCCATGTGTGCCCAAGGTTTCTAAATACAATGGGTGTTGAAAACCAGCTCATGGTATTGAGAATTTTACCTAAAAGCCCTTGAAAAATGACAAAAATGCTGAAAATATGAATCTGCCCAGACCTGGGCGTAGGCTACGCTGCAGGGGGCGTAGCCTACGGCCTGCACAGCTCAAACAAACTTTCAAAAGTGCAGTTTTGGTCCCTGCTTGCATAATAATGTGTTTCTGACACATCTAAGGCATGTTAACCTCATTTCAAGGCTCTAACATGATGCCTAAATATAGGGGACATGAAACATGCTCAAAAACATGTTGGATGTCGGTTCGTTTGGGCGTACGGTCACGTTGTGCGTTGAATTACGACGAAACACGGACGGACGCTAAAAACGGTCCAAATTACGCGCCGAGTGGAATTTTATCATGCCACACACTAAAATAAAATATTTTAGTGCTTACATAAATTTTTGGGTGTCCGGGGATATTCAGAATGCGAGATATGCGCAAAAGTGCAAACTTGTGCACTTTTTGACACTTTTAGTCCCTGCATGACATAAAAGTTTATTTTTGCGCACCAAACACCTCTAAGCCTATATCTAAGTTATATAAAGGATAAATAGGGTATGTTTAACTTATGGACATATTCCGGAAGGTCCGTTACCATACGATTCGACCTACTTTTGCAGTTTGACGCAATTAGTCCTTTAATTGCGCATTGTAGCGCGAAATGTCATTTAATGATATCCAAGCCTCCTATGGCCCATAATGGGCATTCCCAAGCATATACTTAAATATTACTACGCTCTCGTTCGCCTAGATGGTCACCGAAAGGCGTAGATTCAAAAGTTGACGCTTTAGGTCCCTATATTGCGCAAACTTGCGCATTTCATCATTTAATAGCATTGAAGCCTCATCTAATCCATATTAGACATTCTTGAAAGTATTATTAAACATCATGATGCTTCGGATTCGCTAAAAGGTCATTCAGAGGTATAATTAAACATATTGACACTTTTAGCCCCTCTAACTTGCAAAGTTGCGCGTAACTTTACTTATAGGCATAAAAACCTTAGACGGCAATTATTTGGCATTCCCGAGAGTATAATTAAATATCATGAAGCTCTCGGTTTGTTAAAAGGTCACTCAGAGGTTAGAATTGACATGTTGACGCTTTTAACCCTTTATTACGCAAACCTTCAATTAATTACGCAAACGGCTACACTTAACCATCAAGTGGCACATTTGTGAATATAAACATCGTAAGAGGTTATTTAGAAACTTATTTTAGGTATGCTAACACTTCCAGTCCTTTCATAATCAAAGTTTTCGATTTTTCAAAAAATTAGTCCCTAAATTTCAATGTTTGACTTCATTAGGGTTCATTACACGTGTCAAGACTTCATTGGACGGGATTTTACGAGGTGTTACAGGAAACAATGACCACAAAAAGAGTTCTAGAACTAAAAAGGATGGTCGTCAATCGGGTGATAAGCCCAAGTGTAAGGTCTGTAAGAAGCACCATTTCGGGAGGTGCAGATATGAATCAAAATCCTAGTCACAGCCAAGAGTTTGTGGGATTTGTAAATCCTCTGAGCACAAAACCTTAGACTGTAAGAAAATCAAGGATGCAACGTGCTATAACTGCAATGAAAAAGGGCATATCAAGTCCAACTGCCTAAAGTTTGCTAAGAAAGCTGAGGAAGGGAAAAAGACCAATGCTAGGGTCTTCCAGATGAACGCACAGGAGGTGATCCAGAATGATAATGTGATAACAGGTACTTTCCTTATTAATGATGTTTATGCAAGGGTGTTATTTGATTCTGGAGCAGATAAGTCATTTGTTGATGATAAGTTTTGTAAGTTGCTAAACCAACCTGTTAGAACCCTAAGCGTAAAATATGAGGTTGAATTACCCGATGGCACCATAGAAACCGCATCAACCGTGTTAGATGGATGTTTTATATCCATTAGGAACCAATCTTTTCCATTATCCTTACTTCATTTGAAGTTAGCCGATTTCGACATAGTAATAGGCATGGATTGGTTATCCCATAACCAAGCTCAGATCGTGTGTGACAAGAAGCAAGTAGTGATCAAGACTCCGTATGGTGAGCCACTTACCATACAGGGAGTTACTCAATATGGGTTGCCTAAGCAAGTGTCTATGCTTAAGGCATCAAGATGTATGAAGAAAGGTTGTGTCATCTACATGGCACAAGTAACTATTGATGAGCCGAAGCCCAAGATTGAAGATATTCCCGTCATTTCTGAATATCCCGAAGTATTCCCTGAAGAACTAGCTGGTTTGCCACCAGATAGGCAAGTAGAATTCAGAATTGACATTATTCCAGGAGCAGCACCTGTTGCAAGGGCACCCTACAGGTTAGCACCAATAGAGATGAAAGAATTAAGGACTCAACTAGATGATTTGTTGGCAAAGGGTTTCATTCACCCTAGTTCATCTCCTTGGGGAGCACCAATCCTGTTTGTGAAGAAGAAGGATGGATCGATGCGTCTATGCATCGATTATCGTGAGCTAAACAAGGTTACTATCAAGAATAGATATCCATTGCCCAGGATCGACGATCTGTTCGATCAACTTCAAGGAGCGAGTTATTTCTCCAAGATCGATTTGAGGCCAGGCTACCATCAGTTGAAGGTTAGAGATGAAGATGTGCACAAGACTGCATTTAGGACTCGTTATGGTCATTACGAGTTCTTAGTGATGCCTTTTGGGCTCACTAATGCACCTGCCGCATTCATGGATCTCATGAATCGCGACTGTAAGCCCTATCTAGATAAATTCTTCATCGTCTTCATCGATGAAATTCTCATTTACTCGAAGAGTCAAGCTGACCATGAGAAGCATCTCCGTTGTATTCTTAAGATGCTTCATCAGGAAAAGCTCTATGCCAAATTTTCAAAATGTGAATTCTGGCTTCGTGAAGTCCAATTTCTTGGACATGTTGTTAGTGAGCGTGGTATCCAAGTAGATCCCGCTAAAGTTGAAGCTGTCGTGAATTGGCAAGAGCCAAAGACGCCTACTGAGATTCGTAGCTTTCTAGGTTTGGCAGGATACTATAGGCGATTTATTGAAAACTTCTCAAGGATTGCTGCACCCCTAACCTCACTAACCCGCAAGAATACCAAATTTTATTGGGGTCCTAAGCAGCAAGAGTCTTTTGACATTCTTAAGCAGAAGTTGAGCAATGCACCTGTGTTAACATTGCCTGAAGGAATCGAAGAGTTTGTGGTTTATTGTGATGCATCGCACACAGGTATGGGATGTGAGCTTATGCAGAAAGGCAAAGTTATTGCCTATGCTTCTCGACAGTTAAAGGTACACGAGAAGAACTACACTACCCATGATTTGGAGTTGGGTGCCGTTGTATTTGCATTAAAACTATGGAGGCATTACTTATATGGTACTAAGTGTGTGATCTACTCTGATCCCAAAAGCCTTCAACATCTGTTCAATCAGAAGGACTTGAACATGAGGCAACGATGTTGGATGGAAACTTTGAATGATTATGACTGTGAGATACGATACCATCCTGGCAAGGCGAATGTCGTCGCCGATGCCTTAAGTAGAAAGGAAAGAGTGAAGCCTATAAGAATCAATGCCAAGAGCATTGAATTAAAGAATAGTTTGAATGAAAGGTTGTTAGCTGCACAGAAGGAAGCTGTACTAGAAGCTAACTATCCTGATGAAAAGCTAGGAGTAACTGAAGAGCAGTTATCTTATGGAAAGGACGGAATCCTGAGGTTAAATGGACGAATATGGGTTCCAGTTTATGGAGGACTTCGGGAAGTGATCCTCCAGGAAGCCCACAGTTCTAAGTACTCCGTTCATCCTGGAGCTGACAAGATGTACCAGGATCTGAAGGCAAATTATTGGTGGATAGGCTTGAAGAAGTCTATAGCTACCTATGTAGCCAAATGTTTGACGTGCGCACATGTTAAAGCTGAACATCAAAAGCCGTCAGGTTTGTTACAACAGCCTGAACTTCCCACCTGGAAGTGGGAAATGGTGACAATGGATTTCATCACCAAGTTGCCAAAAACAAAGAAAGGAAATGATACTATATGGGTCATAGTAGATAGACTGACTAAGTCAGCACATTTCCTACCCATCAAGGAGACTTATAGCTCCGGCATATTAGCCCAGTTGTACGTGGATAAGATTGTATCTCTTCATGGCGTACCAGTGTCTATTATCTCGGACAGAGATACTAGATACACATCTCATTTTTGGAAAAGTTTCCAACAATCTTTGGGCACGAGCTTAAATTTTAGTTCGGCTTACCATCCTCAGACGGACGGGCAGAGTGAGCGTACCATCCAAACTTTGGAAGACATGCTTCGTGCATGTGTGATTGACTTAGGTGGTAGTTGGGATAACCACCTGCCATTGATCGAGTTCTCCTATAACAATAGCTACTGTTGATGCAACAAATACAAGACCAACGGTAGTAGCTGGGCTGGTTAGGCAAAAGGGTTGAAGGGTTCAACTTTGCCTAACGCAGGTCGTGGGGTCCCCCCACGTTTGCAAAACGTGGAAGGAGGTTCACTAGTTAGTTTTTGTTATTTGCTGGAGATCCTTCTCTGAATTGTATCCAGATTCGGATGTGAGAGCAAATAGAATGTGTGTGGTGTATGTGAAAAGGAGTGACTCGCATGTAAGCAAGTACTTAATGTGAATGACCAGAGATTAGAGAATCAGAGCTGGCCAGGAGATGTTTTCTGAAGTAAATGAAGTGTCACTTTATAGGAGAAGACATCTCCCGAAGTAGAATTCATTTGACTAGTGATCCTGTTTGCAGTGAGGAGCTTACCCGTTTGGGGGTTAAAGCCTTTTGACCCCTGGATAATAGCGTGTGTTTTGCAGACCTGCTTTGCTTTTACGGCTGTGAGTTGGTGAAGCAATCCCTGGATGTGACTGGCCACTGTTTCCGTATTGCTCTTCCCCATCTCATAGCTTTTCAACCAATGAACCGTTTAACCCTTTGAGCATTTATGTATTTAGTCATTTTATTTAATCTTGGGCTACCCCCGTCATCAGCCCCCCAAGTCAGGGGTTTTTGAGGAAGGAGCTCAAAGACTTCTGACTTTTATACGTGTTTTTTATTGCCCCAAGGCTTCGAAGGTTCAAGGGTCGGAAGGTTGGAACGGTTTTTGAATTTCGGAATTTGACAAGACAGTTGACAAGACTTGTGGCAGTTTGTCAGGCGGCGGTTTTTAAATTTTTTGTCTCTTCATAATTATCCCTTATCTCATTTATTTTCTCATTTTATTTTTGAAGAACATAACTTGCTCTTTTATTTCTCTCAAGTTTCCCCTTTTTCATTCAAAATCAGGTCAGTTCCATTTCTTTCATTTTCTCTTTAATTGTTCATAGTCATGGGTGCTCGGAAGGATATGGCAAAATCCTTCTCTCGACTGACCCAAGAGGAAGTCGATTTATTTTGTGTAGAATGGGGAATAGGGACAAAGTATAAACCGGTTGCACCGGCTTGCGATAAATCCATCAATGCCTGTCCTTCTGGTATGATTGCCTTGTATTACCGTCATTTTGAGTTTTCAAACCTTCGTTATCCGTTTTCAAACTTTGTCTTGAATGTATTGGAATATTATCGGGTGTCTTTTGGTCAAGTTCATCCCCTAGGCATGGCTAGGGTTTTGCATTTTGAAATTCTGTGCCGGGCCTGTGGGTATGATCCATCTTTGTTGTCCTTCCGTCGCTTTTTCCGGCTTGCTAAGAATGGTGATTGGTTCACCTTTGAAACCAGTCAAGTTGACACTTGCTTAATCTCGTCCATGGTTTCTACACTTGGGGTGTGGAAAGATCGGTTTTTCTGGGTGTCGGAGGAAATTGTCCCTTTCAAACCTGTTTGGAGACACCTAGATGCTGTTCTGAACGAGCCGGAGCCCTCTGATTCCGAGATAAACACTCGCTTCTTAGAGATTCTTAGGGAGTGTCCTTCTAGGCTTCGTCCTTTCCCTGAGCATTTGTTGGTGTTGTTGGGTATAAGTAAGTTGTGGGAAAAGGCTAACCGGGATCCGGTGCTTATTAGAGATGGGAAGGGTATGCATTTATTCTTTTCTTGCTTTTTTGTTCCTTTCTATTTATTTGCTTATGTGCTTTTATATTTGTGTTGTAGCTATGTCTGCCTTGGATTTTATCAAAAGCGATGATACTTCTGACGTTGTTTTTGATGATGTTGCTGCTACCCCTGACGAGAATGCAGTTGTTAAGGGTGCCGACTATAGGTTTGAGGGTTCTGGTTATGTCAATGTTCCGAATGTCAAAGGCTTCACCAAGGTTACCGCGTCCAAGGGTTCCACTCGTCGTTCTCAACGTCATCTGAAGGGTGTTGATCAGCACTCTGGTTCAGAGCCTATTGACGTTAGTGATGATATCGAGGCATCAGAGGATCAAGCTGTGGATGTTGGTAAAGGCAAGGAAAAGGAGTTGATTGTTTCAAGCAAGAAGAAGAAATTGGTTAAGAGGGGTACTATTTCTGCTATTGAAGGTTCGTCGGCCAAAACTGTTGAAAGCTTCGAGGGTTCAGAGGACATTTAT
The DNA here is from genome assembly GCA_030545235.1 of Helianthus tuberosus. Taxonomy (NCBI): domain Eukaryota; kingdom Viridiplantae; phylum Streptophyta; class Magnoliopsida; order Asterales; family Asteraceae; genus Helianthus; species Helianthus tuberosus. Next base: position 13,276,279 of record CM060397.1, read on the forward strand.
GTGCCTAATTGGAAGGTTAAGGTTGGTGACAATTTTAAGGATCCTGCTGTTTGTGCTGAAGCCTTGGCTCATTTTGCTCATCCCGGTGTTCGAGATGCCATATCTGAGATGGAGGGTGATCATCTTATTTCTAGGATGATGCTCAGTTCCTGCAACCTTTCTGCCTTTTTGGCTGAAGGTGTCACTCGCTTTGCTAAAGGGATGCGGGAATATGAGGAGGCCTCTAAGAAGAAGGAGAAAATGAAAGCTTCAATTGCTGCCATGAAGAAGGAAATTGAGATTTTTTCTGAGAAGGAACTGGCTTGGGTTAAGAAAGAGGAGGAGTCGACAAAGAGGCACGAAATTGAGATGGGTGATCTCAAGAAGAGCTTTGAAGCCAGCCTGTTGAAACTGAAAGCTGACCGGGAGACCTTGGCTGTGCAAAAGAAGGCTTTTGCTAAAGAGAAGGATGGCTTGAAGACTTTAGTTGCACAGGCTACTGCAGATAACCAATGGCTCATTGAGCAGGGTTTTCGCCAAGTGGTTACTTATCTGTTACATTTCAAAGAGTTTAACTCTGCTCTTGGTGATGTTTATACTAAACTACTCAACCTGGGAAAACACCAAGGTCTTATTGCAGGTTATAAGCTTCACGAGTCTGGCAACCCTTTGGAGAAATCTCCTCTGTACCGTCCCGAGGCTTCTGACGTCTTTAAGAGTTCCGTGGAGCAAATGGAGAGGTTATCATACCCGTATGTGAGTCAAGTTGCCTCTTGTTATGGTAAGCCTCTCTCTGCTTTACAGGAACTGAAGCCGGATGGTTTGAATGAAAAGTTATGCGCTGAACTGCTTGGCTCCCCTTCGAGGAAACGTTCCTTTTCGGGAGATAGTGAAGATACTTTTTCTGGGGAGGCCGATGCTCTGAAGGATGTCAGTTTGGAAGTTTCAGCTGTTGATGATCAAGGTCCGAAGGCTAAGAAGGTTAAGAAGACTAAGAAGGCCAAAGGTAGCATTTCTGGGGCTACTAAGCCTTCTGTTGATGCCTAAAATTCGTAGCTTTCTTAGCACTTTGTTAAAACAATTCATGGTTTGTAACCTTTAAACAATATTAGGTTTTCAGGGACCCTTAAGGTTCCTTTTGGTTGTGTTGAAGGCCTGTATGGCCATTTGAACAATAGTTGAATTTGCAAGTTACTAGGACTTGCCTTAACTTGTATTTGAAAGTCTTTTAGGGCTTTCTTTGATATGGTATGGTGCTTAACTATTTTCTGTGTGTTATATTTTTACATTTGTGCCTATTTCGTTAAGGCAGTCTGTTTGGCATTTAACCTTCCAAGCTTTTTGGCTGTCTGTTAGTAGGTTGAAGCCTTTAAGGTTTCGAGATATTACTCGGGTGGCTTGAAGCCTTGAAGGCTTCTTAGTTTTGTGACCTGACTTGGTTTGTATCTTTGTGATTTTTGTCCAAGTGATTTTGTTCTTTTAGATTGTCTTTGTCTTTTTGTAACTTTGTCTTTGTCGAGTTTGTGATGCCCTTATGTTTTTTATACCTAAAAGGGTTCAGTGCTGCAGACACTTAGCCTTGGTATTTTTAACAAGAAGACATAGCACCTATCCTTCTTATCATTTCTTTGGTTTTCGCTTGACTTTTTCAAGCCTGTTTGCGGATTATATTTTTAAAGCTTAGGGAACATTTGGTGTAGGCTGTTCACACCCGTCTATGAGACAATTTTATGTTTTCTTCTTGACAAGTCTCATGGAGTTGTATTGATTTAGGAACTCACCCCTTATATAGGCTCATTCAACCCTTGAACCTATTGAGCGATGTGGCCTGGGAGCTCATCCCCTTACATGGCCCTTGCCATGGAGTTTTTTGCTAGGTTCTCAACCTGATCTTAGGATAGAAAGACAAGTTTGATAAAACAACTTCATTCATTTAAGCAATACTTGCTTTTTACAAAAGGTATTCATAGTGTTGTTCGAGATACATTTTGATACAAACCAAACTTTCCTGTCTAAACATGGAACCTTTTTAGGGTTTTGCCGTTCCAATGCCTTGGAAGCCTTTTGCCTTCTGAATCTGCCAACTTGTAGGATCCACCCTTGTGTGCTTCAAGGATGGTGTATGGACCCTCCCATTTTGGGCCAAGCTTTCCTTGATTTTCTTTCTTGTTGGCTTCGTTGTTTCTGAGGACCAGGTCCCCTGGCTTGAAACGTTCGTTCTTGACTTTTTTGTTGTAGTAAGCCTCCATCTGTTGCTTGTATTTGGCTTCTTGAATTGCGGCTTGATCTCTTGCTTCCTCTAGGAGTTGTAAATTCAACATGGTCTCTTTTTGGTTTGTTTCGGGATCCATGTTGACAATTCTTTGGGTTACAACTCCTATCTCAGCGGGGATCACAGCCTCGGATCCAAATACCAAGCTATAAGGTGTTTTCTTGTGGCTTGTTTTTTCGGTTGTTCTAATTGCCCATAGGACGCTAGGCAATTCTTCAAGCCAGTTGCTTTCGTATCTTCCCAATCTTGTCTTGATGCCTTCCACTATACTTCTATTCGTCCTTTCAACTTGACCATTTGATTGTGGATAAGCCACTGAGCTAAAAACCTGATCGATTTTGTATTCTTTGCACCAAACGCTGAAAGGCTTCTCAGCAAATTGTCTTCCATTATCAGTGACAAGTACTCCCGGCAATCCATAACGGCAAATGATGTTTTCCCAAACAAAGTCAATGACCTGTTTTCCCGTGATCTTAGCAAGTGGTTTGACCTCGGGCCATTTGGTGAAATAATCTACTGCCACCAGTAAGAATTTTACTCCCCCTTTGCTTGGGGGAAATGGACCAACAATGTCCATCCCCCATTTATGGAATGGCCATGCCGGGGTTATCGGGACTAAGTCATGTTTGGGACTTTTTGGAATTGGTGCATGAATTTGACAAGCATCACATTTCTTCAATTCTTCGGTTGTATCGCGATGCATTGAGGGCCAGAAATATCCGAGGTTCATGAGCTTTGCAACTACCGACCTAGCCCCAAAGTGGGCTCCGCATACACCTTCATGAATTTCCTTGATCAAATGCTTACTTTGCTCAGGAACGACACATCTTAGCAAGGGAGCAAGGTAACCTCTTTTGTAAAGGGTCTCTCCTTGTAGTGTGTATTGCCTTGCCTTGATTTCAACCCTTTTAGCTTCCACTTGATCATTGGGTAATTCACCATTTTTAAGGAACTTTTTTATGGGAGTCATCCAGTTTGGATCTTCTTCGGTAACTACATCTTGAACTTCCAATTCATCGATTGATGGAGTCTTCAACACTTCTACCAGCACCTTCTTGGTAAGGTGGGCAAAAGTGAGAGATGCAAGCTTACTTAAGGCATCAGCCTTTTTATTTTGAGATCTGGGGATCTGTTTGATGTTGCATGCTTGGAAGGTACTCATCAGTTCCTTGGATTTTTCTCTGTATTTTTTCATGTTGGGTTCCTTAGCTATGTAGCTATCATTTACTTGGCTTGAGACCAGCAACGAATCCGTGAACACTTCCAGCTTTTCAACCTTCATTTCTTTAGCCAACCTTAGGCCGGCTATTAGTGCTTCGTATTCAGCCTCGTTATTGGTGGTCTGAAAATCAAAACGGAGAGCATATGTGAATTCCAACCCTTCTGGGTTGATCAAAATTAACCCAGTCCCTGACCCTTCAATGCTTGAAGCCCCGTCGGTAAAAAGCTTCCAGGCTTCAGGGTTGGAAGGTTCAGTGGTGGTAGCATTTACTTCAGTGGTCGTTTGGTTTGGGACTTCCACAATGAAATCAGCCAAGACTTGGGCCTTGATGGCTTTTCTTGGGACATAGGTGATGTTATGTTCACCCAGTTCTATGGCCCATTTGGCTAACCGCCCCGAGTTTTCAGGTTTTTCAAGCACACTCTTGATAGGTTGGTCGGTGACCACTTGTATGGGGTGTGCTTGGAAATACCTTCGAAGCCTTCTAGCTGTCTGAACTAGGGCTAGAGCAAGTTTTTCAAGGGGAGGATATTTTGTTTCAGCTAATTTTAAAGTCTTGCTGAAAAAATAAACGGGTACCTGGGCCTTGTCTCGCTCAATGGTGAGGACTGCACTGATGGCCTCGTCAGCAATTGAGAGGTACACCGATATTAACTCCTCGGTTTTTGGTGCCGCAATATCTGGTAGGGAAGCTAGATGTTGCTTCATCTGGTTGAAAGCTTCTTGAGCTTCTTCAGTCCATTTGAAATCCTTCTTGTCTGAGCAGTTCTTGAGCGTTTTGTAGAAGGGCAGAGATCTTTCGGCCAACTTTGAGGTAAAACGCTTCAAGGCTGCAAGCTTCCCGTTTAAGCTTTCAACCTCCTTCTTGGTTTTTGGTGGTTTGGTTTCGAGGACGGCTTTCACTTTGTTAGGGTTGGCTTTGATGCTTTGTTTTCCAACAATGTGACCCAAGAATTTTCCCTCCTCGAATCCAAATGAGCATTTTTCCGGATTAAGCTTCATGTTAACCTTTCTGAGGTTCTTGAAAGTTTCTTGAATATCGTCGAGCATTTGATATTCCGTCTTGCTTTTAATCACCAAGTCGTCGACATATGCCTCCATGTTTTTGCCAATTTGGCTTTCGAAGGCTTTGTCAACGAGCCGTTGATAGGTTGCTCCGGCATTTTTGAGGCCGAAAGGCATCTTTTGATAACAAAAGATCCCTTTGTCCGTGTGAAAGGCTGTTTTTTCCTCATCCTCTTCCTTCATGAGGATTTGGTGATAACCTTTGTATGCATCAAGAAAGCATTTGAACGAGTAACCTGTGAGGGAGTCAACCTTGAGATCAATTTCCGGTAGTGGATAGCAATCCTTAGGACAAGCCTTGTTAAGATCCTTGAAATCTATGCACATCCTCCAAGAGTTGTCAGGTTTCTTGACCATAACCGGGTTTGCAACCCATGATTGGTACTTGACTTCTCGGAGAATACCGGCCGACACAAGCTTTTCAACCTCTTGGCAGGCTGCCAGACTTCTCTCGGGTGCCAGGCTTCTTTTCTTTTGGACCACAGGCTTGACATCCGGTGGTATTCTTAACTCATGCTCGGCAATGTTTCGAGGGATCCCGGTCATATCTTCTGGACACCAAGCGAATACATCGCTGTAATGTGTTAGCAACTTTTCAAGGTACGAAAGGGTCTCTTGAGAAAGGTTTGGATTGACCCTTATTCGTTGTTCAGGGTACTTAGGGTTTATGACCAACCTTTGCCTGTCTTCTTCACTGTTTGAGTTTTCACCTTCAACCATGTAAGCTTCCTGAGAGGGTTGAAGGGTTGCTATGCCCCTCTCGGTAGGAAATTTGACTGTGCCATGGCCAACAGACACGACCATGTAAAATGCACACTGTCCTGGTCTTCCGATGATCACGTCATAGCTTGAGGGGATGTTGATAACCACAAAGGTGAGTGGTTGGGTTCTTTCTTTCAAACCTTCGCTGAAACAAACATTAAGTGTCAGTTGCCCTAAAGGCTTGAGGGGTATATCGGCGATACCTTTTATAGAGGTTCCAGAGGGTTGAAGCCTTGAACGTTCTTCATTGCTCAAACGGTTGAAGAATTTCTCGAACATGATTTCAGTGGCTGCCCCAGTGTCTATGTATGCTCTACATGTTTGCAATGTTCCCACGGTAGCTTCGACCACAAGAGGACCAGAGAGAGGGTCTTTCTCCGTTGGGGGGAAGCAGACACACTGAAGCTCCCAAGCTTCCAACCGCTGTCTTTTATGAGAAACCCTTCCATCGAAATCCACCATATTGACTTCCTTACCCTTTCCTTCAGTCATTTTGTCCCGGACTCCCTTTACCAAATGAGCGAGTTCTCTGGACTTAACAGCTTCTTCAATTCTTTTCTTGAGCTGGAAGCAATCATTGGTGTGGTGACCTTTTTCTTCGTGAAACTCACAGTATTGGGTGAAGTTCTCGTTTTTCCTGCTTTTGGGGAGAGGCCTAGGAGGCCGAAAGTTTTGTTTAACTTCCTCTGTTGCAAGGATTTCTTGAGGGGTTTTTGTGAGGGGTGTGAAACTTATGCCTTTTTCCCTGCTTGAAGGGTTCCGGCCTTCAGACCTTCGAGGGTCTGAACCCTTTGACCGCCTGTCATAGGAGTTGAAGTTCCCCCTTTTTCTAGCTGGACTATTGCTTCGCCAGCCGGATCCTCTTTTCCTTTGTTCTTTAATGTCTACCGCCTCCTCTCCCCGGATGTGGGCTTCAGCCCTTTCGAGGGCTTCTTCCAAGGTCTTGGGTAGGGATTTGTTGAAATCTCTTGTGAGATACTTAGAGGTGATGGCATTCATGAAACCAGCCACTCTCATTTTCTCATCGGCCCCTACATAAGTCAGACCTTCCTTCTTGTATCGTTCAATGAAAGCACGAAGGCTTTCATCATCACGTTATTTTATCTGAAAGATCACTGTTGCGTCTTTGACATATCGCCTTGGTTGGGAGAAATTGGCTAGGAAACCCTTGCTAAGATCGTCAAAGCTTCGAACGCTTTGAGCAGGCAAGTCGTTGAACCAGATTCTGGCGGATCCAACAAGAGTTTGCATGAACATTAAGCAACATTCAGCGTTTGACCATTTCTCTATCCTTGCCGCACCGGTGAAGATCTGAAGATGGTCCTCAGGATCTTCAGTCCCATCATACGTCCTGATGTGGGGTGGCATCTTGATCTTTGCTTGGAAATCATAATCGGCTATCTGTCTTGAAAAGCACGAGAGATTACTTGGCTTGTATGGTTTAGCCAAGTCTTCTTCAGCCCTTGCATCCATATTGTTGCCATTGCCGTTATTTCCTTGAGTGGCTAGCACCTGATTAATAAAGTGTTGCCACGGGAAGTTGGCCATCATCTGGGTCATCATGTTGGGCATGAGGTTGAAGCCTTGAAGGCTTCCTGGGGCAACTGAGCAGTTCACTCCAAGGGGAGTGCTCATAACAGCACTTCGTGCCAAAGGGAGCACTGACAGAGCTTGCTCCCACGTGGTTGTTGTGGATGCTGGAAAGCTTGTTGCTGGGGATTGTAGGAGCTGGTCAAGAGTTAGCTCATGTCCCAAAGGAGCACCACTAGTAATTGGTTGGGACGAGAAGAAAGGATGTACCGTGGGATTCGTCATTGTGGACAGATACAGGTGAGGGTTAGGAGGATTGCTGGGACCAGCCTCATTTCTAGTTGTGAAAGGAAGAGGAGGTGGCCCAGGAGACAATGTTGGTTCAGGCTCATCATAATCTAAACGAATCCTCACTCCTTTTTCTCTTTCTTTACTCACATGTTGGTTGAGAAGGGACCTCAACTCAAGGAAATTGTTGGCAACCCCTTCAGGGGTAAGTTCAACACGTGCCGGGGTGTCAGAGACACCGACATTGGGTGAAGGAACTCCGGATCTGGACGGAGTTGGTGTGTTGAAGGTGAGGAACTCGGGTGTGCTCCCCGGAGTTGAAAAAGAAGTTGGTATAGCCACGTGAGCTTGGCTACTACCCGGAGTAGAAGTGTTTGGAATCTGATTTACTTCTTCCGGGGATCCACTTTCAGACATCGTGATTTTAAGTGAAGAGAGCTACACTACTAGGTCTTTTAGAGAAGAAATAGCGGCGTGGCCCCACGGTGGGCGCCAACTTGTTGATGCAACAAATACAAGACCAACGGTAGTAGCTGGGCTGGTTAGGCAAAAGGGTTGAAGGGTTCAACTTTGCCTAACGCAGGTCGTGGGGTCCCCCCACGTTTGCAAAACGTGGAAGGAGGTTCACTAGTTAGTTTTTGTTATTTGCTGGAGATCCTTCTCTGAATTGTATCCAGATTCGGATGTGAGAGCAAATAGAATGTGTGTGGTGTATGTGAAAAGGAGTGACTCGCATGTAAGCAAGTACTCAATGTGAATGACCAGAGATTAGAGAATCAGAGCTGGCCAGGAGATGTTTTCTGAAGTAAATGAAGTGTCAATTTATAGGAGAAGACATCTCCCGAAGTAGAATTCATTTGACTAGTGATCCTGTTTGCAGTGAGGAGCTTACCCGTTTGGGGGTTAAAGCCTTTTGACCCCTGGATAATAGCGTGTGTTTTGCAGACCTGCTTTGCTTTTGCGGCTGTGAGTTGGTGAAGCAATCCCTGGATGTGACTGGCCACTGTTTCCGTATTGCTCTTCCCCATCTCATAGCTTTTCAACCATTGAACCGTTTAACCCTTTGAGCATTTATGTATTTAGTCATTTTATTTAATCTTGGGCTACCCCCGTCATCAGCTACCATACAAGCATTCAGGCTGCGCCTTTTGAGGCATTATATGGTAGGAAGTGCAGAACGCCTATTTGTTGGGCAGAAGTAGGAGAAGCTCAATTATCAGGACCGGATATAGTCCTTGAAACAACGGACAAAATTGTCCAAATTCGTGACCGCCTAAAAGCTGCCAGGGATAGGCAGAAAAGTTATGCTGATAAAAGGCGAAAACCTCTAAAGTTTGAGGTTGGTGATAAAGTTTTGCTTAAAGTATCACCCTGAAAGGGGGTGATGCGATTTGGTAAGAAAGGTAAGTTAAGCCCAAGATATATAGGACCATTCGAGATCATCGCATTGTAACACCTCGAAAATTCACGTCCTATAATGTGTTGACACGTGTCATGTGTTTAAACGTGTGAAAGAATATTATAGAAGGACTAAAGTTGACAATCATGGAAAGTATGTGAATATACGTATTCTAAATGTCAACAGTGAATAAATATATTGTATATTAACCCTACATGATGCTCATACCTTCAAACGAATAAATCATGGATCATGCGAAGCTAAAAGTGAGGAATTACAAACTACAAGGGCTAAATGTGTCAACATGTTTAAATTATACCTCTGAGTGACCTTTTGACAAACCCGAAGCTTTGTAACTGTTAATTATGCTCACTAGAATGCGCGATATAAATTTCATAAAGTTTCGTTATCGTATGAGAAAGTTATGATCAAATTCGTGTGCGAGGGGTTAAAGCGTAAACGTTGAAGGTTAGGACTTTTCGGGTAACAACAAAGTTAACCGGGGACTTAACAAAGTGGGTATATGTTTTAAAGCCCTTATAAATCAATTATGAGGGTTCAAGATGCAAGAAACAAGTGTCTAAATGAAGTTTGAAGAGCCAAGGATTAAATCGCAAAAATCTAAAAATGCAGATTTTCTGCAGAAGCCGTCGCGCCACGCGAGGGGCCCTCGCGCCACGCGAGGGACTCCCAACTCTGAAATTTTTGGCTGTTGTCTGCCAAGGCCTTTATGCGCGACTTTAACCGAATTTCCTCATCTTTCTTGGCCCCTAGGCACCCCCTAAACACTTAGGGACATGTGTTGATGAGTTGTGGGCAGTAGTAGCTTGAGTTGTCAACATTTTGTGGTGGATTAAACACTATATAAAGGACCAAAGTTGCAACCAAGTTCCACACACCTTCTCTTGCATTCCTGATCAATTCTGGAGCTCCCAATCAGGCTCAAGTGATCATAATTCGTGCATAGGACTCTTGTAAGTTTGCTTGACCTTTCTAAATTAAGTTTTAGCTTAGTTATAGCTTAAAAGTCAAACCGTCGTAATTAACGGTTGACTTTAAGATTAATCACTAATGGTCCAGTGATTAATCGAATCAAAAGTAGTTATAAGTTGGTAATTATGTGGATAATAAACCCTCAAAAGGGTTCCCCCTGATTCCCACTCTAACCAGGTCAAATGTCGGGTCAAACTTACTAATAAAAAGTCAACAGAATGTTAAATTTACAATTTATGCATGATTAGCAATGTAGAACATATACAACCTGTTTGATCATTAATATAACTTGGTAATTAGTGTAAGAACATGTCTAAACATGTTCAACCCGACAATTTCCTGTTTAGACCCGGTTCGGAACCGAAAGTCGCATAGTTTGACTTTCTCTTTGACTTTCAGTTCTGACCCGTTATGGTATGTTTTAGAAATACCTAAGAGCTTCATTTGGACCAGGTTACATGCTAGTATAACCCTCTGTGATTATACACCATGGTTCATTAGTTAACCGATTAATACGCATGATTCCGTTAATTGCTCGTATGTTGACCATTATGCCCTTATTACCTTAAAACATGATTTTTGGAAATGTAAAAGAGTAGAAACTTTAATTACTGATATATAAACTTGTATGCAAAGTTTGACATCAGTTTGAAGTGTAGATTAAGAGTTATGCTCGTTAGCGTAAAATGAAAGCTTTATGTTAATAAAACGGCGTAATTAGCGTATAGCCTAGTTAAGCCTACTTTTTGATACAAAACATATTATCCACTGATGTAATATATTATTTTGGGATTTTTGAAGATTTTTAATTGATTTTAGGCTAAGCATAACTCATAGTCGTAGGCTTAACCCGGTAATGGTCGGTTTTGCCCTTACGGGCCATAAAATGAGTTTTACATATCTAAACGACTCCAAACCTTTTGCTACTGATCACATATGATAAATAAATTATTTTAAGCCTTCTGGAAATATAAAAATATCAGATTTAAGTGTCGAACCGGAAATGGCTTTTAATCGCCTTTTTAAGCGTTTTTAACGCATAGTATGTGCTATAACTATATTAAACATACAAGGGTTGATACCTACTGATATTTGAGGCAAATTATAATATTTTAACAGTAAGCAAAGGTTGTTAAACTCAGACTTCAGTTTTGAGCTTTTCGGCTTATGTGAAATTACCAAAATACCCCTACGGGGCATAGTTTGGTTATAATTGATAAATTTCACGTATATACTTTAACCTACTGATATAACTTAGCAAATTGAGTATATTTGCTGGTTACATGATGTCACGACCCCGGACCCGGTTTTACCCGTTTCAGGAGCCGCGGGACAGAAATCCCGTGGTATTTATTTATTTGAGTTTAACAGCGGAAGTTTATCATCAGGATCGTTGTAAAGCTAAAATTTTCCCGATTATTTTATTTCACAATTCGGGATAAAACCCCGTTAATTTACAATATTATGATTTCACGAAGAATTCTTTATTTAACAAAACATTTTTTCTTTCTTTCTTTTACAATGAGCCACTTTCTTAAGCTTGCAGTGCTCCGTAGCACCTTTCCTGAATCACAACAGATCACCTGAAACATGTTTGAAAAAGGTTTTATCAGCGGGAAATAATGAGTGAATCATTCTATTTACTAAAACAACCTGTTTGTTATAATTTACAGTATTAAGGAAGATTACAATGTTTCTGATATCAACCAACTACCCACAGTATTTGTCACTCGACCGGATCTGTGACTATGGTCATATCCCCCATTGGCTGCCCCAATGGTGACGATTATCAAGTAATGTATACAAAACCCCACATACCGGCTGTAACTTGGTGATTACATAAACTTAATCACTGTAATTATAACCTTTAAAAATAAACATGATTTCAAAAGTAATTTGATACAAAGAGAATGACTCACATTGCAGATTTAACACGGATAGAGTTTACTCTACGGATTAGCCTTGTTAACCTAAATAAGTTTTGCATTGTTTCGGTAATTTAATTCAACAATGTCATTATTATTACTATTATAAATATAATAGAATTTAACTGTTTTTAGTAAGTTTTAATAAAAAAATATCATTATCATTATAAATTATAAATATATTTGAAGTGGGAGCGGATATTAAGGTAACGATTTTAAAAGAAGCAATATTGTCATTATATGATATTAACATGATTTCTATAAAATCGGGGGTCGAAAAACGAAATACCAAAAAATTTATATACGAAAACTACATACTCTCCACTACTGAGCGAAAAGTTCGGGGGTATGCTATAACAACCTTAAAGAAACCGACACCCTCGAATAATTTCCGACACCCTAATATATTTTAAAATACCCCAATATGTCCCAAAATACACCCCATACGTGAAAACGGGCCCCGAATACCTTAAATATTATTAAAATTAATTTAAAAATCTGATTTTTGGATTGAGGCGGGCCGCGTAAAGCCCCACCCCAACCCTGACGCGGGCCGCGTCAACTTAAAACCTGGCACGACCATGGGCCGCCACCTGGCCCAACACCCGGCGGACCTATAAGCTGACCCAGCCAAGCTACGCGTTGACCTGGGTTTGACGCGGGCCGCGTAGACCCTTGTCTACATTTACGCGGGCCGCGTAAAAGTTGAAGACAGGCCCTATAAGTAGTGGCCATCGGATCTTCAGTCGACTCGCTCACTTTCTTTTCTCAATCACGAAAATCTGATAGTAGAAGCTATACTCGGGTCTAATACCCCCCTAAATAGCGAAGTTCTGCTCCGTTGTAAGTATTATAACCCCTGGATACGTATTAGATACGCTGCCCGATTGATCTAGGGTTCCGTAACGGCTATCGTGGTTCTGCCCGACGTAGTCGTTGGAATGCCGTCTCAGGGAGGGTATTACTAATGTTAAAATGAGTTATTATACTAACACGTGTGCATTTGTGTAAATTATAGATTGTCACCAGGAAACCCTTACAGAAAATCTAAGACAGCAATGTGAGTTGATCCGCTTTTTGTAAACCTTTTGTTAACTGTTTTTACAAAACCTCACACGATTAATTATATATTAAGCAGTTATTGAGTATTTGTAAGAATACAATTATCATGAGTATGTTGGGGTTTTGTATACAAAATTTGTTACCACCTGGTCAAGGAGTAACATTGCCACAAGTCGGGTCTGACAGTACCATGGATGTTAATTGATATAACTTGGAAACAAATGTAATTGCGAGATCGACCTCAATACTGTGAAATGGTTTTTATTTAAACTTGATTAAACTGGGATTCACTCACCAGTATTTCTCACTGACAAATGTTTTTAAAACGTGTTTCAGGTAACAAATTGTGAAAGCCAAATAGAAGCCAGCTGGACAGCACTGAAGGCTTGGAAAAGTGGCAATAAAGTTACCTAAAATAAAATAGATGTTTTTATTAAATAAAATAGGATTTATTCATATGAAAACGTGTGTACTACGAACTTGGATTTTATCCCATATGTTTAATATTATGAAAATGTGGTATTTTACTCTGGTCAAATATTTCATAACTACGGTCCTGATGAAAAATTCCGCTGCCAAATTAGACAATACGCGATACCACCAAAACTGGCTCGCGACCGCCCGTTCCCGGGGATTTGGGATCGGGGGTTGCGACATTGGCCGCCCCCTCCCGCCCACTAGTCTTTTTAAGGATAACCGCTTCTCCAAACCTAAAATCACTAAGTTTAGAGCAAGGTACAACTCTTAATGCACGATCTAAAACTCAAACATGCATGATGGGTGTGGAAGAAGGTTGGGTGTTATTGGAGCATTGGAGACATACTCTACTGTTTGAAACAAATTATCTAGTGTCACTAACATAATGACAAAAACATGACACTTGCTAAATTAGTCTAAAATCATCCAACCTTTATGCAAACCAGCATGAATAATGAAATAAAAATATTAAAAATAAATATTTCTTACCATTGAATTGAAAGACTTTTGCTTGTTTAACAGTCCAACAAACACAATATCATATAAGGACCAAGGATGGAATTGATTTGACCACCCGTAGTGGGAACCAAATTGAGTGTCTTTTTGCCTCATTCACGCCAAAACACGCCGGCGCACCACCACAGGGGCGTGATCTTCATGTTTTTGTTCAAGACGTGTTTTTTAAAACACCCTAACTCAATTCAAAGAACCAATAGAATATTTTGCTTTTGTTTTATTTTTCTAAATACTAATAATAATTGGGTAATAATTGCAGGGGTATTATTGGTCATTATACTACTACACCCATTTTAAACTCTTTTTTTTTGAACGGCCAACAAATTCAATCCCGAGCACTCTCGGGGCACCCACTAGACAAACGGAGTACTCCGAGAGTAACCCGAGTCCACCACCAATTCCGGGGAAAACCCGGTAACCCACCCGCCCGTAGGCACGACGGTGAAATTACCGGTAAAACCCGTTTGGCTCAAGGATCCAACCCAGATTTCCCTGGATCTCCTATCATTGCCCACCAGTGCCTCACTCTGCACCAAGTGGGAGTCGAACCTGCATCTCTCAAGAGAAATGCAAGCCCTCCACCACTTGATCTAGAGATTATTGACACACCCATTTTAAACTAATGTCACATAATGCCACATTGTTGACTGAACTGCCACGTGTCGCTTCATGTCCAAGAGAGAGACATTAGTTTCAAGCCCCACTACAAATGGTCTAACTAATATTCATCAAATCCTGATTGATATATATCATTGCTCACATGTTAAAGCATTTGTATCTCATAAAAGTTTCGTTTAAAATTTTACATATTTACATTGATGACACTAATGAGTATTTGATGTCAATAAGTGGGACTTCTAGTTACTTGTTCGGTACCCAAATTGAAGTAGTGAACTCTATATGCTTTATGAAAAATTTGAACCTTTATGGCCCCTATGGTAAAGGTTATGGCGTGCTAGCGAATACCTCAATGTATGGATGAGCATTCGGTACTGGGTACCGGTATCGAAGTTTTTTGGTACCAGTATCCACTTTTTGTCATTTTTGGTATCGGTACTGGTAAAATACCGAATTTTACCTTCAAATACCGGTACTGTAACGTACCGAATATTTCGGTACTGGTACCGGTACACAGTTTTGACGAATTTCGGTATCGGTATTTTCGGTAACGATACTGGTTCAGTACGGTACCGGTACCACACTCATCCCTACCTCAATGCTATTGGGATTTTATGTGATGCCCAAATCACTTGAATTAGATTCAAACTCTAAGAATAAAGGAAAAATCATGTTTGAGGTTTATTTTTTGTCGCTAAAAGTCTTTTGCATATACTCACTATTCATATTCATGTTGTTCTGAGACCACCCGTAGTGGTTTGGGGATTGGGCGTTTTTTTCCCTAATGCACGCCCAATAATGCCCCAGCACCGACCCCTTGGCGTTTTTTTTCGAATTTTTGTTCTAGGCGTTTGATTTAAAACGTCAAATTTTTGCAAGTTTTGATGATTTGACCGTTGGGGACCGGTCATCAACGGTAATAAAAAAATAATTTTTTCTTTATTTTTAATCCATTTTTTACATATAAAACCCAACTTTCAACTCCATTTTTTATAAACTTCTCTCTGTTCTCTTCATTACTTCTTCACATTTTATAAAAAAAAATATATCATGAATCCCTTCCAAGCTCCTTTTGGCAACAAATCCGTAACAAATACGGACTTTAGATTTTATGTTTTTTTAGCATTTTGTCAGTTTTTTTTATTTTATTTTTAGTAATGTAATTTTTTTATTTAATGAAATATTATAAGTTTAAAAGAAAAACAAAAAAAAATTAATTGTGTAATATTGGATGAGGCATTATACCACTGCACGCATTTTAAACTAATGTCCCATAATGCTCCGGTATTGACTGCCACATGTCACTTCATGTTGACATTAGTTTTAAGTCCCACTACACATGATGTTAAAATCAATACATTCGTTAGCACATCTACTTTTATTGGGCTAATTGGAGAATAAAACCATCTCCGCCGGCTATCGCCTGAGTGCTCGACGATGAAAGCCTGATTCCGGTTAGCGCGCGAGGTTTCATCGATCTGCTGATGATAGCAATCCTGATCTAACCTTTCTCCCTAACTAGATCTCGCTCTACTCCATTCGCCTCTCGGATAGTTTTCCGGTAACATGAACGTGAGGGAGGACGACGGAAGCTGGAGGGATGTCCCAGTTAAAAAGAACAGCAGAACCAAGCACAACAACGGTAGGGGAGGAGGATCCGACAAGTTGGGGGACGTGACTAATGCCATCAACAGGAAGGAAAACATAACCAAATATTTTATCTCCAACCTCCCCTCGGGCTGTAACCCTTGGGACGTGGCAGATTTCTTTAGGGATTGCGGTGAGGTTGCCGGCATGTATATCGCTAGAAAAAGGGACAAGGCAGGCAACAGATTCGGGTTCTTAAGTCTCAAGAATGTCAAGGACGTGAAAGAAACGGAGAAAGTTTTAAACGGCATTAAGATGGGAGGTTGTAAGCTCAGAGTAAACATCGCTAAATTTGCCGACGAGAACATCAACATCTGGGAATCGGAAGATTTAAAAGAAAAGAAGGGCAAGGCTGCTGCTGACATCAGATCTGGGTTCAGACAGGAAGGAGTGAGCAACCTTAGGAAGGACGGTATCTCTTATAGAGATAAGGTTGCCCCATCTTCGGTGACAACGCCGGATTCACGCACGGTGACGGTCCCGGTCCCGATTATTCCAGATAAGGTGATTGTTGTTCATGAAGAAACCAGTGCATTCTTTGCTTTACAAGAAAAGGCGGTGATCGGCAGAACTCATGATATTAAAACTTTAACAGACATGAATATTCTTCTTTCCAATAATGGTGTTCCTGATGCCAAGGTCTATTATGTGGGAGGTTTATACCTTCTCATTGCTTTCAAAGAAGATTACGACGCTGTAGACTTCCTCAGTAACAACCTGTTATGGCAGGATTGGTTCTCCATGTTAGACATGTGGATGGGCCAGTCTCTGCCGTACGAGAGGGTGACCTGGTTGAAGTTTGATGGGGTGCCACTACACCTTGCTGAGAATAAGGTTTTCGATAACATGGCAGAGACTTTTGGTAAGGTAGTGCATTGCTCTCAGCTTTCTCTTGAAGACAGAGATCTTTCTATCAACCGGGTCGGAATTCTTGTGGATCATGGATCTCCGATTACTGACACCATAACTCTTAGCTGGAAGAGCAAAAAAATTTAAGGTCTGGATCTCTGAGGAGCAAAACGATTGGGTCCCTGATTGTTTGTTTGATCCTGAATCACCGGATTTTTGCTCCGGAAATTTGGTGTTGCCGGAATCTGAAGACGTCGAGGTTGACGGTAGGATCTCTCCGATAACGTCTCCTAGGAAGACGAACAGGGCTGATGACGGTTCCGAGGTGCATGGGGATCATCCCCCTAGGCCGCCTTCATTAAATACTTTTTTTTAATGATGTAAGTTCAGAAGGAATGTTCACTTCTCAAGAGTCTGGCTGTCAGACTTACCCTTTTGTATCCAGATACCGTAAGTCAACTTTTAGGAAGAAACCTTTTGATCTGCTTAATGACAAGCATAAGCCCAAGGCCAAGTCGGTCAGCCCAATGGTTTGTGATAGGCCCAAAAAAAGACCCAGGAAGGCTTTTGAGGAGGTATTCGCCCCTAATGACAGCTGCGATCTGTTCTCTAACAATTTTAACACCCAAAACACTACCTCAGGGGATTCTCATATGAAGGTTTCTTCAGAGTTTGATTTAAATGTTAGGGTTTGCTCGGTTGGGAATGACACCGGAGATGGATCAGATGCAACTCTGGTTGAGGACACTCAAAACAACACCTCTACTTTCGATTCGAAGACTGATGAACTTGAGGCTACATTACGTTTAGGGAACATTGTTGGGGCCGAGCTGTCTAACCATAATCAGTTAGTGTTGGATGCTATTCGGAGAGAAGGTATCAATGAGGTAAAACCAAGAACTTCCTCTCCATTAATGCTAGAGGAATTGGGGGTATTTTAAAAGAAGGTTGGATTAGGGATTTAAAGAAGAAGCACAATGTCGATTTTATCTTGATTCAAGAGACCAAACATGAGGATCTATCGGGCATAAAGCTTGCTAATTTTTGGGGTAACGACAGTTTTGAGACGGAGTATGTGGGCGCCACTGGTCTGTCTGGAGGTCTCCTCTGTTTTTGGAATAAAAGTATCTTTGAGGTGATCGATTCTGTGAAAAATAGGAACTTCCTTCTCATCAAAGGCAGGTTGAAAGGATCTCAGGAAGCTTTAAACATCATAAACGTGTATGCCCCTCAACGTACCTCGGCTAAGCAAGCCCTCTGGAGTGATATTCTTGATGCGATGGAAGGTGTCGGGGGCATGTGGGTTGTGGCAGGTGATTTCAACGCCGTTAGGTCCGCTGAGGAAAGAAAAAATTCCAACTTTAAAATCTCTTGTGCCAATAGTTTCAACGAATTCATCAGTCATGCTGGGTTAATGGAGTATGATATGAAAGGAAAAAATTTTACCTGCATCAGTAACAATGGGAAAAAGCTCAGTAAGATTGACAGGTTCTTGGTCAGCCATGATTTCTTCTACAAATGGCCGGATGCTGTGTTAAGAGCTCTCCCCTCCAGGTTTTCTGATCACCGCCCTCTCATTCTCTCTTTTTACAGTTCAAATTTTGGTGCTAAACCATTTTGGATGTTCAATTCTTGGATTGGGAAACCGGGTTTCCATGATACGGTGGTGAATGTTCTGTCCCTTCAGGATATTACTGGCCCCCTGATACCAGACTTGCAAAAAAACTTTTGAAGGTCAGACAGGCTTTAAAGACATGGAGGGAAGAAAGTCGGAAAAAAAGAAGGTGAAATCCTCAACAAAGCTGAGGAAGAAACTATGGAGAGCCGCGATTTATCCGAAGAGGAAGAGTGGATTTATAGTGAAAACAAAAAAGTTTTGCTTGACTTCGAATACAAAAAATGTGCCGACATGAAGCAACGCTCCAGGGTTAGATGGGCTCTGGAAGGTGATGAAAACACAAGTTTCTTCCACTCGCATGTCAACTTGAGGAAAGCTTCGAATCAAATCCCTGGCTTGGTCATCAATGGTAGATGGGTTACAAAGCCGTCGAGAATAAAGAAAGAGGTTATGTGTTTTTTCAGGGAGAGGTTTAGAGAAGACATTAAGGTTAGGCCATCGGTTGCTTGTGATGGTCTTAGGAACCTGTCAGATGCTGAGAAAGTGGTGCTGATCAAACGGTTCTCCGTCGAAGAAATCAAGCAAGCGGTCCAGGATTGCGGGGATGATAAAGCGCCGGGGCCAGACGGATTCAACATGAAATTCATCAAGATTTTTTGGGATTATCTTGAAAAAGACTTTAAAGACATCCTCGATTATTTCTATGAGAACGAAGGTTTCAATATTGGATGTTGCTCCTCCTTCATAACTTTGGTTCCTAAAATGAAAGATCCAGTTGAGCTAAACAATTACCGGCCCATTAATCTCATCGGAGTCATCAGTAAAGTGGTCTCTAAGGTTTTGGCGAATCAGCTCAAAGGTGTAATCAGCTCGGTAATTTCCAAAACTCAGTCGGCTTTTATTAAAGATAATTACATTCTTGATGGTCCTTTATTGATCAACGAAATAGCAAATTGGGGAAAAAATCTAAGTTAAAAGCGTTCTTCTTAAAAATCGATTTTGAGAAAGCCTTCGATAATGTAAATTGGCATTTCTTGGTTTCGATTTTGATTCAAATGGGCTTTCCTTTGAAGTGGTGTCAATGGATAAAAGGTACTCTTGCCTCCGCTAGATCCTCTGTTCTGGTTAACGGTGCTCCCACCTTCGAATTTCAGTGCTATAAAGGGCTTCGGCAAGGAGATCCGCTCTCGCCGTTCCTTTTTATCATTGTGATGGAGGTCTTTTCTTATATGATGGATAAAGCCAGAATCTCTGGGAATTTTTCTGGAATTCAGCTGCCTAACAATGGCCCCTGCGTCTCTCACCTCCTTTATGCGGATGACGCTATCATCCTTGGAGAATGGTCGAAGGAAAATGTCTTAAATGTGATTCGTATCCTCCGGATTTTTCATATTTGCTCGGGCCTCAAAATAAACATCGCTAAGTCTAATATTTTCGCTATTGGCATTGGAGCGGGGGATCTAATTAATACGGCTGGTCTCATTGGGTGCCAGGTGGGTAACTTTCCTTTTAGGTATCTTGGTCTTGCTGTTGGTGGTAATATGAATCGTATCGCTAACTGGAAACCGATTTACGACGTTTTCGACGCTAGGCTCGCTAAATGGAAATCTTCTTTACTCTCATTTGGTGGAAGAATTACCCTTATCAAGGCTGTCCTGGATAGCCTGCCATGCTATTATCTCTCTCTCTATAAGGCCCCGGTTAAAGTTATCAAAGATCTCGAATAAAAAATCAGGAACTTTCTTTGGGGTGGGGATGTTTTGGTTAAAAAACTTCACTGGGTTGCTTGGGAACGTGTCTCTCTTCCCAAGATCAGCGGTGGTCTCGGACTGAGCAACCTAAAAAATACTAATGTCTCGTTACTCGCGAAATGGGGATGGAGATTTTTAAAGTTCAGAGATAATCTCTGGGCGAAAGCCATTAATGCTATTCACTCGTGTCGATCCGGCTGGGATTTCATTCCGGCAAAGAAAGCTCTCGGTGGCGTTTGGTGCAATATTGTGCAAGTAATGACTAAAACTACGATCGACGGATCCCCGTTAAGGAATTTTTTTAAAGCAGCTGTGGGTGACGGCTCTGACACCGCGTTTTGGCTTGATCCTTGGATATCTAATGCCCCGTTAAAAGACAAATTCCCCCATCTGTTTAAACTGGAATCGGTTAAAGGATGTCGTGTGAAGGATCGGATTCCCTCTGTGACGGAAGGTCAGCGTTACCTTTGGGCTTGGAAGAAGCCTCCCTCCACCGAACAGGAACTAAATGACCTGCTGGCCTTATGTAGTGTCCTGTTCCCCGTCAATCTTAATCAGTCCCGTGACGCTTGGTCTTGGATTGGAGCCGAGGATGAAGACTTCAGTGTTAGTGCGGTTAAGAGGCTTCTCAATAAACATAGGTCTGAGTCTGGATATTATGTCATCGAAGAATGCAACTGGATTCCACTTAAATGCAACGCGTTCGTTTGGCGTGCGGAAATGGAGAGAATCGCTACGTTATCAGCTTTAAAACAACGGAATTTAGGAATTGATAACTGGAGTTGTAGCTTGTGCGGAGAAGAAGACGAGACAGCTGAACATATGTTCACTACTTGCTGTTTCGCCTCTATGGTTTGGTCTTTTGTTTCCAGCTGGTGCAAAAGTAAAAACCTGCTCCTTTTCTCATTCAAAGACCTACTGGAGGCTCACAATCATTCGGGTTTGAAAGATAAAAAAAAAGAGGTTCTCAAAGGTATTATTAGAATCGGTTGTTGGTGCATATGGAAGGCTAGAAACGATGCCATATTTAATAACACACAGGTTAAGTTGGATAGGATTACTAGTGAGATTAGAAGCTTGGGTTTTTTCTGGTACTCTTCTAGATCCAAGAATAAGGCTATTAGTTGGAGTGATTAGTGTAAATATGTAAACTTGTAAGTGTTGTTGTGGCTGCCTCGGTTTGAGGTGGTTTTTGTTCTAATGAATTTCACTTTTCAAAAAAAAAAAAAAAAAAGGAATAAACCGATAAAGAGATCGAGATTAAAGATGTGGATATTAGTTGAGAGTTTAATTAATTGTTTAGTTTAAATTTGTTATTAAAAAAAATGAGTTATTCGAAACCCTTTATTTTTTGGTGGTGATCAAGGAGATTTTTTTGGTGACCCTTTAATTTCTTTTTTATTATTATTATTATTATTATTGTTGTTGTTGTTGTTGTTGTTGTTGTTGAAAAAGACCTTTTATTTTATGCATTAAAGACTTATTTCGAATTTATTTTTAAAGATGCGGATAATGGAACCGGTCTAGGGTGGAGTCACTCACATGGGAAGATTGGAGCAAATTTAAAATAGGTGGTTAAGTAAGTTATGTAATGTATGTAATTTGCTTATAAATTGGTGTAAAACTCTTGTATGTTTGGTGGTAGCATACCGCTACAATGAATAAAATATTTTGTCGGCCGTTAAAAAAAAATGGAATAAGTGATGATTTAATTCCATGAAGATTGGTCATGAAGAGAAGTGTTGCTTGTTAGGTCGGTGAAGAAACATCATAAAATGAGTATAGCTAGAAGATTGATCCGCGCGTATTGCGTCGCGTCTAACGAAATTGACATGTTGTTGATCAGATTCACATTTACAATGTGTTAAAGATGTTTTTGTCGGTTAAGTCTGTATTACTATCTTATACAAATAAGTAATTCACCAAATAATCCCAATACAATTAATGGTATCATAATTACTATGTTACATGACTTGTATCCATATAAATAGCCTATCGTACTAAGCTTCCCGCGTTGTGGCGGGGGTGTAAAACCGTGACAAATAGCACCAATGCCACACTATAGCCAACGACCACCAACATTGAAGTTGCGGTGTTTTAACGTGGAAAAATTAGACCGACATATAAAAATAGAAAATAATAACTAACTCGATTTAGGACTCGCACGTTGTGACGAACTTATTAAATGGGAAAAATAGACTACGTAAACACATTGAACCACACACGTACGTTGCCCCATGTTAACTTACAAAATTTAGAACGAAGCGTAAAATCGTTGAACCACACACACATTGTGCCATGTTAAGTCGCAAAATTTATATCTAAACGTAAAACGAAATTTTTTTCAAAATATGAAAAACATAGGAGATCAAAGTTGAAAGTAAAAAGGTTATAAGGTTAAATTGGAAAAACTAAAAAACTTTTGAGTTAAAACTACAAAATCAAGTAGTTTTGCTTTTAAAGTTAAACATCAATTTTTTTTTTTAAAAACCTCCAAAACATGGGGTACAACACAACTATGCACAAAAAACTCATTAAAGTATCATGTACAAACCCACTATACACAGACATCTTTCAAATTAATAGTATATAATAGTATATAATATAATATAAAATGGGCTGTGTGAGGATGGGCTTGTAAATGTCCAAAAGGGCGGTTGGTAATTCTATTTGGATGGATCAGCAGCTTTAATACACAATAAGAAAAATAAGTCTCAAAGCGGGCTGGATTTTTTTGAAGAATATGGGCTTAATTATTCACATCAATGCCAAAATTTTTGGTTATCAAGGTAGAGGTGCACAAACCGGTTAATTTTAATAACCGGATCGGTTAACCGGTTATACCGGTTAATTTGACTTTTTGACTTTAACCGGTTAATGCTTTAACCGGTTATTACTTTAACCGGTTATTTTTTTAACTGGTCCGGTTAATTACTTTAACCGGTTCGGTTATTTAACCGGTTATTTTCGGTTAAAAACCGGTTTTTTTGCCTTTTTTTTTGATTTTTTCGGTTATTTTTTCGGTTAACCAGTCTATCGGTTAAAAAACCGGTTTAAAAAAACCGGTTATTATACTAAAAACTTGTAACCGGTTACTAACCTACGGTTAAATAACCGGCTGGACCGGTTATTCCTAAACCGGTTATTAACCGGTTACGGTTTCGGTTAATAACCGGTTACGGTTAATTAACCGGTTATTTTGTGCACCTCTATATCAAGGGGATCGTGGGTTGAAAAGGAAGTAATTTTTTTACTCCTAGATTAAAGTCGAAAGAAGTGGAGATCGGACCATGTGGAGTTGCGTAATTAAATCAAGGAGGTGATCGAATCCGTAATCACACATCAGTTAGTATTGTGGTAAGTTTCTATCGTACTAGAAACTTGTTGCTACCGCAAACAATTTATAACAACGTCAAGGAAGAGTTCATAGTTGATGTTTAACAGATCAACCTGTGTAGTTTGATCATTCGACTTAGATTTAATCACAACGTGTGTGAGTTGCGATTAGATCCCCAAAAAAGATCGGAATATTTCTTCCGATTAGATTAATAAGGGGTAGGTCGCGGGAAGCAGGTGTGCGGTATAGGTACTGAGGCTTGAATTGGATCAAAAGTTGATCACTTGATTTTTTACATGAATATACACACACACATACATACACACAACAATGTATAGACTTGAGAGCTGGTTTGGGCCTGTTAAGCAGGTGTTATGCCCTCTATTGAAAAACCTTGCGGGTTCTTGAATCGGGGTCCATCTTGCAAGCCAACCTACGGCCACCCAATCAATTTGAAAAATTACCGCTCTAAATAAAGCTATTACAAGAGTTATATAAGGAAGAAATACAACTGGGTACAATAACCATATGGAATGGGATCAAAAATTCAAAATACACACACTTATGTTTGTAAGAACTGTAAGAAACAACACATAATTGACAAGTGTCCCTCAATAAAAAAAATAGTTTATGGGTAATTTAGACCTTTTGACCCTATTTATTTATACTAATTAAAAATAGTTATTAAAATATCCCTAAATCCATGCAAGTTTAATTCAAATTAAAGTTTGATTTTTTTTAACATATCCATGATCTGGTAACTCTCCATGATCGAACCAACCTCCAAGAACCACCACAAAAAAAAAAAATAAAAAAAAATACAATCAGCACTACACTATATAGTTCGCATAACATCCTCAATCGTTCTCCATTATGAGCACATCGTCCTCAATCGTTCTCCATTATCAACATAAACGACATTAGCACAACATCTTCAATCGTTCTCCATTATCAACACATCAGGTGTGCTGATTATATCTACTTTTGGTGTTTGTTTGTATTTTATAGTAATTAACACATAATCAGCACACACCCGTGTGCTATGTCAGCACATGAACAACCAACTCATCTATCCCACATCTATGGTAATCAACACTTTAATAACACAAAACCAACATTAAACTCATCAGAAAAACACCTTACAGACCACCGAAAATTCCCAACATATCCAACATTACAAAATCCTATGGTAATTAACAATTTATCAGTACAAAACCCACAATCCTACCCAACACAAAAACCCTCAAACATTATAAACCCATACAAAAATGCATTATAGAAGGTTTTACCTACCAAATATGTAGTGATGATGCTGATTGTTGATTATCGCTGAACGCACAACAGCTTGTTCAGCTTGTTCGTATTCAATCCATTGTTCATCTTCTAGGCTGATCGCACAACGGGGTTTTATATGGAATTGAACTTTATCGCACAAAATGGATTTGTAACACCCGTTCTTATAAATCAAGGTTTAACGTATATTTTGCATAATCATGTAATTAATGATTACATATACATCGGAAATACGGGTTTGTTAAAAGCTTTTACAATTTAAGTGATATACATAATTTGATTTAATTCGCCGTTTAGAATAATGACAAAACAATGTTGCGGAAGCTTTGTTTAACGTGTGTTCGGTTCTTGCTCGATGCTTGATCTTCATCCGGGACTCTCGACATTCACCTGTGATCAAAACCAACTTAAAGGTCAGTTTTGATAATTAAATAACTAATACAACGAGGAAATTAGGTAAATCCAACATTTATATCTTGATCCCAAAACAATAATTCAATTCTGACCTCCACCGTAACTTACGGTGGCACCGTAAGTTACGGTGGCCCCTGTGTTAACATTTCCCTACCGTACTTCAGTAGTCTAGCACCGTATCCAAATCAGCTCCACCGTAACTTACGGTGGCACCGTAAGTTACGGTGGCTCCTGCATCATTCCTTTCCTTTTTGCCGTTTTTGACACGAAAACTTTCGTATCTTTCAATCCGCTTGTCCTTTTAACCTACCGTTTCTTCCTACGTGTTTGTAATTTGATTCTCCATCATATGGAGTTAAAATCCAACATCCAACATAAATAAATTTTGAGACTTTCAAGCCTTCGACTCGTTACCTTTTTATCGGATTTTACCCATTTATGCATTTTATCAAACAAACATATTTGTTTGATTCCTATATCACCTACACTTCTTCAAATTAATGTTATCTACCATTTTAGGTTCTAATCACAGGTTTATTACACAATTTAAACCCATTTTCGCTCGTATGCTTATTTTGACCCGTTAAGGGTATTTTAAGCACTTTAAAGCTTGAAATCGCTTTCATTCCCTTCTAGCATTGTAGTTCTACATTTCTTATCTAGTAACTTCCCACTACAACTATATATGTAATGTGGATATCTATATGTTCCGAGTTTTACCCCTCGGATTACCATTTTACGGCAAAGACTCATATAAAGCCCTTTGACCCAAAAATTTATGTTTTTCACTATCTAACTTATCCTAAGCATTTATATAATCATAAAACTTATTTCCGAACCACCTTTAAGGGTCGTTCGTCCGAATTAGCTTACGAGGGCAATTTGGTCAATCTTCATCCTTCTTTAACTACAAGGATCCTTTAAATACTTGATTGACCCAAAATCCAACCCTTTTAACTATAATCTTATTTATAAACCCATTTGCTTCTAAAACACCATGAACAAAATTCAATTTATTCGGTTTACCTTAAAGATAACCGAATATCTACACTTTAACATTGTCTAACTCTTATAGAACTCCAAATTCTACATGATGAGTTGTGTTATTATACATACCTGGCTCGGATCAATATATTGACCCGTTTCAATACCTTGCCTTAGTAACCGCTAAGCAATAGCGATGTACTTATCCATTTGCTATTTATTCCTATAACATGTAACTCGACAAACCATTAGACAATATTGTCAAAGGGTGATAATTTCACCTTTTGACCCGTTTATTTACCTAGTGATCTTCATCACTTCAAGTAAATGCCAATTTCATGTATTATGCTAATTTAAAGTCTACTAGCTAGAATACGGAATCAAGCATAACGTAACGGAATCGTAGTTACGTACCTTTTAAGCAATCTTTTTAAACACGTATTTCCACCGGCTTGTCCACTTGACGATCCGGATTCCTTGCCTAAAGAGTTTAATTCACAATCTGTTTAGAACCCTTTTTATAAGTCTTTACGCACAATTTCTTAACATATTCAAATCTGCGTTTTACTCAACCTTTAACACTTTAACCCTCGTTTAGGCGTTTTATCGAACACCAAGCGGGTCAGATTTCTACATGGTCTAAACCAAGTTCATGACTTGAGTTTATCACCATAATTAACTTAAATTAGACTACATGTCCATATTTTAACATCAACAATTTAGAGATTTCCTCATAATTTCAATTTACACTAGAACAAGAGTGTTAATCCTAGTGTTTATCGAATTCCCCTAACATATTAGTCACCCACTATGGTGATTTTGATCCTTACAATTAACATGCAAGAATTTATCAAGAAATCATCTAGGGTTTGTCCCTACACCTTATATCACTTCCAATTTCATGTTTACAACACATAATTAAGCTCTATACTCGATTTCAATCACATGCATGAACTTTGAATTGAATCAAAATGACCTAATTTGACATACCTTATGACCCCTTTGACGAGGTGATCACGATTCTATGTTCAGATTCTGATTTCAACTGGATTTTGGCCTTCAATTTGATAGTTTAGTACATGTTAGGGTTTTGGAAGTAGGGATGTCACCCCCTTCCTGTTCTTGATCGACCAGAGCCTCAAAATGAGGTGTTTGGTTTTATTTTTTGATTAAAACTAATAATAGTTTCAAGTTTAACAACATTGGTCCCTCCCCTTTTGCTTAACATTTAATTTTGGTTATTCTAACCTTATTTCAAGTAATTTCTAGACTTGTAGTTAACTAGGTTATAATTTTTTTTTCCTAGTTAATTAGTTCTTGTTCAAAAACCCGTTTTATTTTAAGTCCCGTTAAATCTCGGGCCTTTTTATATACTTTGCTTTCTCAAAGTATTTCCCATCCTTTTAATAAATATTAGATTTATTTATTTAAATCCTAATATTCACCGGGTTAATTTTACCACTAACGGTATTTTACCCGTTTTTACTATTAACGAGGTTTGATTACCAAACCCGTTTTCGGGGTGTTACAAGTCTACCCCCCTTAGAGAGGTTTCGTCCTCGAAACCTTTTCTTACATAATTCATTGAGTTTAAACTCAATGCATTTGATCCGAGAAGTATTTTAAACATTTCTTATACTTTTTAACCAATTGTTAGCATTACCAGATAGGTATGGTAACATCTTTTTTTTTTTGGGCACTTATTGTCTACGTATTTCATACGACATAGTGCAACTTGAAATAACGTAATCTCGTTATTCCCACTAGTTTAGTTAACTTAGCGATATCCATCGCTTTCATATACTATCGAATTCTTTATGAATCCGCTACTTTGACCCGTTTAAAGGTCTTTAGTGAAATCTTTCACTTTTAACAACAATTTCCTTTGTTTTCCAAGTTCATTTATTCGGTTCAGTTATACCGAATCCACCGATTATAAGCAACCAAATTTATTTAAATGACCTTAACCGGTCCCGCTAACTCGACTTATTAGTCCAGTTACTCTTTACCGCTCGCTTGGTTATAATGTGATTCCACTTCACATTGTATTTCTTGACCGTGATCGTGTCACGTCATGTTTAATTTATATCAACCTTTCATTTTCGAAAAGATCACTTTTCGAATATATCGTCTTGCGCCTATCAGCGACAAGACTTGAATCTTTCATGCTTACTATTCAATTTCCTATCTGAATTTATATTTGTAAAAATGTTATTTCTTACTAAAACTGAATTTTAGTCTAACGTTTTTCTCTTTAACTATGCCAATTACTCATATCAAGGAAATTAACAACTCCTAATTCATTGTTTTCCGTTCTCGTTTTACGCGGGGAATCGTAACAAGTTCCCTCACCTTACACTATGGACCCGTAGGTTCCTTCACTTAACCTCGTAGGCTATTTCCTTAAACTTTCATCTCTTTAAGACGAGGCCCTTAAGATCCCTTTGCTTCAATTCATGACCCGTGGGTCATTTTGGCCCCGTAAGCCTTTATACTATTTAATATCACGTAGGTTATGATGATCCCGTAGTTCATCTTTTATTCTAGTCTTTATTCAAAAGTGTATACGTTTATATACGCATATGGCGTTAAGGCACCCCTTTTTATGTTTATAATTATTCACCTTTACTTTTTTTGGATTTCATTTGACCTTGACCGTAGTCTAAGGCTACATTGTTTTCTTTCGAATCATCTTTCCAGCTTCTCGACTTCTAACGTCAATTTACACGTCGGTTTTGCATACACTTACCGTTACCCGGTTCTTACCTGTACTTCTTTACGTCCCATTACCCGGGTTCTTTTTTTTTTCAATGTTTTTAACACTTATAATTCCCTTACATAGGTTTATTAATATTTCGCACTTTTATTTATCCGATTCACGCTTACTTACTTTAGCAAGTGTCATCTTTTATTAAATTTGTTTGACTTGTTCGTGTGAACATTCATCACTTATGAATGCCAAACTTCAGTCTTTGTTTGACCCGTTCAGCTTTGAAATAGCTGAGCGTAGTTATTAACATTTCTGTTTGCAAATTCTCATTGTCTTTTATTCATGACTCATATTCCGAGTCTTTTGACTTTCTATCTCGCGTTCCCGTCCCTTGGTTTACGCATTCTTTCCAAATCCTACCCATTCATCGGGTATCTTTTACCATATTCATTTTCAAGTAACCATTCTTATATGGTTTTAGACGTGATTTTAATTTATTTGGTCGTCTTAGCGAGATTCATCGCTTTTATTCAATCAAGTCCTTTATTCTTTATTCGATTCGTTTGACTTGTCCATGTGAATTTCATCACTTGTGACAGTCAAACATTTATCCCTATGCCTTAGCATTCCTATTGGTCGGTCTGTATTTTCTTTTTACTTGATCCTTGTCCCTTCTCTCGGGCTCGTTATTCTTACGTAATACGCTTCCGTCATCCGACTTACGTTTACGTTTACCATCAAACATCTTACTTATTTAATTCATTTGGGTACCATTTAAGTTAGTCCCATACATCCCACCCTTACTACATCGAACATAAATGTGTCCGGTATAAGAAGTTCATGGTATCATATGCCACTACTTACTTGGCCAGAGTAAGCGATTAACACATGACACGCATGACCTTTTTATAGTTTTCACATCACGCCCTATATAAGTAATGCCTCTATTTGTTTCTCTTGGAAACAATATCCCGAATACATTTTCTATTCGGGTTTTTCCAAGTTTTTAATCTACATATGCAACTTTCAATTTCTACATATTTGTTGCATATTACTATTTGTGCAATTATATTTAAAATGTGCACCTGGTAATGCTTGCCTTAACGGGCTTTCTTGCCATTACTTATTTGCGATCGTTACGCGATTTAGGTCCTTGATGAGTATGCTCTTCTTGTCATATCTCGGACCGTTCCATCATCATATCCACAATTCGTTTGACTCTCGTCGTCTTCAAACGCGAGTGTCCTTCAATTAAAACATTCACAAAAGTTAGTAACGTCAACTTCAATAATCGCCCGTATTATAATACAAGGCTTTTTCTACTATACGCGTCAACGCACGTATTTTCGTCAACTATATCAATCATTTTAATTGGGGTAACGTGTATCACACGATAGCCCTATGTGTTGTTTACAACACTTTAGCATGCTAAACTATTAACATACATGTACTTACCGGATTTGCGATCAAGCCTCGAACCGAACACCAATTTTCTTATTAAGAGCATAAGGTTTAAGTCCAAGCATAGTCTTCCCACCATACTTGAATCTCTTAAACCAAGGCTCTGATACCAACTTGTAACACCCGTTCTTATAAATCAAGGTTTAACGTATATTTTGCGAAAATAATCATGTAATTAATGATTACATATACATCGGAAATACGGGTTTGTTAAAAGCTTTTACAATTTAAGTGATATACATAATGTGATTTAATTCTCCGTTTAGAATAATGACAAAACAATGTTGCGGAAGCTTTGTTTAACGTGTGTTTGGTTCTTGCTCGATGCTTGATCTTCATCCGGGACTCTCGACATTCACCTGTGATCAAAACCAACTTAAAGGTCAGTTTTGATAATTAAATAACTAATACAACGAGGAAATTAGGTAAATCCAACATTTATATCTTGATCCCAAAACAATAATTCAATTCTGACCTCCACCGTAACTTACGGTGGCACCGTAAGTTACGGTGGCCCCTGTGTTAACATTTCCCTACCGTACTTCAGTAGTCTAGCACCGTAACCAAATCAGCTCCACCGTAACTTACGGTGGCACCGTAAGTTACGGTGGCTCCTGCATCATTCCTTTCCTTTTTGCCGTTTTTGACACGAAAACTTTCGTATCTTTCAATCCGCTTGTCCTTTTAACCTACCGTTTCTTCCTACGTGTTTGTAATTTGATTCTCCATCATATGGAGTTAAAATCCAACATCCAACATAAATAAATTTTGAGACTTTCAAGCCTTCGACTCGTTACCTTTTTATCGGATTTTACCCATTTATGCATTTTATCAAACAAACATATTTGTTTGATTCCTATATCACCTAAACTTCTTCAAATTAATGTTATCTACCATTTTAGGTTCTAATCACAGGTTTATTACACAATTTAAACCCATTTTCGCTCGTATGCTTATTTTGACCCGTTAAGGGTATTTTAAGCACTTTAAAGCTTGAAATCGCTTTCATTCCCTTCTAGCATTGTAGTTCTACATTTCTTATCTAGTAACCTCCCACTACAACTATATATGTAATGTGGATATCTATATGTTCCGAGTTTTACCCCTCGGATTACCATTTTACGGCAAAGACTCATATAAAGCCCTTTGACCCAAAAATTTATGTTTTTCACTATCTAACTTATCCTAAGCATTTATATAATCATAAAACTTATTTCCGAACCACCTTTAAGGGTCGTTCGTCCGAATTAGCTTACGAGGGCAATTCGGTCAATCTTCATCCTTCTTTAACTACAAGGATCCTTTAAATACTTGATTGACCCAAAATCCAACCCTTTTAACTATAATCTTATTTATAAACCCATTTGCTTCTAAAACACCATGAACAAAATTCAATTTATTCGGTTTACCTTAAAGATAACCGAATATCTACACTTTAACATTGTCTAACTCTTATAGAACTCCAAATTCTACATGATGAGTTGTGTTATTATACATACCTGGCTCGGATCAATATATTGACCCGTTTCAATACCTTGCCTTAGTAACCGCTAAGCAATAGCGATGTACTTATCCATTTGCTATTTATTCCTATAACATGTAACTCGACAAACCATTAGACAATATTGTCAAAGGGTGATAATTTCACCTTTTGACCCGTTTATTTACCTAGTGATCTTCATCACTTCAAGTAAATGCCAATTTCATGTATTATGCTAATTTAAAGTCTACTAGCTAGAATACGGAATCAAGCATAACGTAACGGAATCGTAGTTACGTACCTTTTAAGCACTCTTTTTAAACACGTATTTCCACCGGCTTGTCCACTTGACGATCCGGATTCCTTACCTAAAGAGTTCAATTCACAATCTGTTTAGAACCCTTTTTATAAGTCTTTACGCACAATTTCTTAACATATTCAAATCTGCGTTTTACTCAACCTTTAACACTTTAACCCTCGTTTAGGCGTTTTATCGAACACCTAGCGGGTCAGATTTCTACATGGTCTAAACCAAGTTCATGACTTGAGTTTATCACCATAATTAACTTAAATTAGACTACATGTCCATATTTTAACATCAACAATTTAGAGATTTCCTCATAATTTCAATTTACACTAGAACAAGAGTGTTAATCCTAGTGTTTATCGAATTCCCCTAACATATTAGTCACCCACTATGGTGATTTTGATCCTTACAATTAACATGCAAGAATTTATCAAGAAATCATCTAGGGTTTGTCCCTACACCTTATATCACTTCCAATTTCATGTTTACAACACATAATTAAGCTCTATACTCGATTTCAATCACATGCATGAACTTTGAATTGAATCAAAATGACCTAATTTGACATACCTTATGACCCCTTTGACGAGGTGATCACGATTCTATGTTCAGATTCTGATTTCAACTGGATTTTGGCCTTCAATTTGATAGTTTAGTACATGTTAGGGTTTTGGAAGTAGGGATGTCACCCCCTTCCTGTTCTTGATCGACCAGAGCCTCAAAATGAGGTGTTTGGTTTTATTTTTTGATTAAAACTAATAATAGTTTCAAGTTTAACAACATTGGTCCCTCCCCTTTTGCTTAACATTTAATTTTGGTTATTCTAACCTTATTTCAAGTAATTTCTAGACTTGTAGTTAACTAGGTTATAATTTTTTTTTCCTAGTTAATTAGTTCTTGTTCAAAAACCCGTTTTATTTTAAGTCCCGTTAAATCTCGGGCCTTTTTATATACTTTGCTTTCTCAAAGTATTTCCCATCCTTTTAATAAATATTAGATTTATTTATTTAAATCCTAATATTCACCGGGTTAATTTTACCACTAACGGTATTTTACCCGTTTTTACTATTAACGAGGTTTGATTACCAAACCCGTTTTCGGGGTGTTACAAGTCTACCCCCCTTAGAGAGGTTTCGTCCTCGAAACCTTTTCTTACATAATTCATTGAGTTTAAACTCAATGCATTTGATCCGAGAAGTATTTTAAACATTTCTTATACTTTTTAACCAATTGTTAGTATTACCAGATAGGTATGGTAACATCTTTTTTTTTTTTGGGCACTTATTGTCTACGTATTTCATACGACATAGTGCAACTTGAAATAACGTAATCTCGTTATTCCCACTAGTTTAGTTAACTTAGCGATATCCATCGCTTTCATATACTATCGAATTCTTTATGAATCCGCTACTTTGACCCGTTTAAAGGTCTTTAGTGAAATCTTTCACTTTTAACAACAATTTCCTTTGTTTTCCAAGTTCATTTATTCGGTTCAGTTATACCGAATCCACCGATTATAAGCAACCAAATTTATTTAAATGACCTTAACCGGTCCCGCTAACTAGACTTATTAGTCCAGTTACTCTTTACCGCTCGCTTGGTTATAATGTGATTCCACTTCACATTGTATTTCTTGACCGTGATCGTGTCACGTCATGTTTAATTTATATCAACCTTTCATTTTCGAAAAGATCACTTTTCGAATATATCGTCTTGCGCCTATCAGCGACAAGACTTGAATCTTTCATGCTTACTATTCAATTTCCTATCTGAATTTATATTTGTAAAAATGTTATTTCTTACTAAAACTGAATTTTAGTCTAACGTTTTTCTCTTTAACTATGCCAATTACTCATATCAAGGAAATTAACAACTCCTAATTCATTGTTTTCCGTTCTCGTTTTACGCGGGGAATCGTAACAAGTTCCCTCACCTTACACTATGGACCCATAGGTTCCTTCACTTAACCTCGTAGGCTATTTCCTTAAACTTTCATCTCTTTAAGACGAGGCCCTTAAGATCCCTTTGCTTCAATTCATGACCCGTGGGTCATTTTGGCCCCGTAAGCCTTTATACTATTTAATATCCCGTAGGTTATGATGATCCCGTAGTTCATCTTTTATTCTAGTCTTTATTCAAAAGTGTATACGTTTATATACGCATATGGCGTTAAGGCACCCCTTTTTATGTTTATAATTATTCACCTTTACTTTTTTTGGATTTCATTTGACCTTGACCGTAGTCTAAGGCTACATTGTTTTCTTTCGAATCATCTTTCCAGCTTCTCGACTTCTAACGTCAATTTACACGTCGGTTTTCCATACACTTACCGTTACCCGGTTCTTACCTGTACTTCTTTACGTCCCATTACCCGGGTTCTTTTTTTTTCAATGTTTTTAACACTTATAATTCCCTTACATAGGTTTATTAATATTTCGCACTTTTATTTATCCGATTCGCGCTTACTTACTTTAGCAAGTGTCATCTTTTATTAAATTTGTTTGACTTGTTCGTGTGAACATTCATCACTTATGAATGCCAAACTTCAGTCTTTGTTTGACCCGTTCAGCTTTGAAATAGCTGAGCATAGTTATTAACATTTCTGTTTGCAAATTCTCATTGTCTTTTATTCATGACTCATATTCCGAGTCTTTTGACTTTCTATCTCGCGTTCCCGTCCCTTGGTTTACGCATTCTTTCCAAATCATACCCATTCATCGGGTATCTTTTACCATAATCATTTTCAAGTAACCATTCTTATATGGTTTTAGACGTGATTTTAATTTATTTGGTCGTCTTAGCGAGATTCATCGCTTTTATTCAATCAAGTCCTTTATTCTTTATTCGATTCGTTTGACTTGTCCATGTGAATTTCATCACTTGTGACAGTCAAACATTTATCCCTATGCCTTAGCATTCCTATTGGTCGGTCTGTATTTTCTTTTTACTTGATCCTTGTCCCTTCTCTCGGGCTCGTTATTCTTACGTAATACGCTTCCGTCATCCGACTTACGTTTACGTTTACCATCAAACATCTTACTTATTTAATTCATTTGGGTACCATTTAAGTTAGTCCCATACATCCCACCCTTACTACATCGAACATAAATGTGTCCGCTATAAGAAGTTCATGGTATCATATGCCACTACTTACTTGGCCAGAGTAAGCGATTAACACATGACACGCATGACCTTTTTATAGTTTTCACATCACGCCCTATATAAGTAATGCCTCTATTTGTTTCTCTTGGAAACAATATCCCGAATACATTTTCTATTCGGGTTTTTCCAAGTTTTTAATCTACATATGCAACTTTCAATTTCTACATATTTGTTGCATATTACTATTTGTGCAATTATATTTAAAATGTGCACCTGGTAATGCTTGCCTTAACGGGCTTTCTTGCCATTACTTATTTGCGATCGTTACGCGATTTAGGTCCTTGATGAGTATGCTCTTCTTGTCATATCTCGGACCGTTCCATCATCATATCCACAATTCGTTTGACTCTCGTCGTCTTCAAACGCGAGTGTCCTTCAATTAAAACATTCACAAAAGTTAGTAACGTCAACTTCAATAATCGCCCGTATTATAATACAAGGCTTTTTCTACTATACGCGTCAACGCACGTATTTTCGTCAACTATATCAATCATTTTAATTGGGGTAACGTGTATCACACGATAGCCCTATGTGTTGTTTACAACACTTTAGCATGCTAAACTATTAACATACATGTACTTACCGGATTTGCGATCAAGCCTCGAACCGAACACCAATTTTCTTATTAAGAGCATAAGGTTTAAGTCCAAGCATAGTCTTCCCACCATACTTGAATCTCTTAAACCAAGGCTCTGATACCAACTTGTAACACCCGTTCTTATAAATCAAGGTTTAACGTATATTTTGCGAAAATAATCATGTAATTAATGATTACATATACATCGGAAATACGGGTTTGTTAAAAGCTTTTACAATTTAAGTGATATACATAATGTGATTTAATTCTCCGTTTAGAATAATGACAAAACAATGTTGCGGAAGCTTTGTTTAACGTGTGTTTGGTTCTTGCTCGATGCTTGATCTTCATCCGGGACTCTCGACATTCACCTGTGATCAAAACCAACTTAAAGGTCAGTTTTGATAATTAAATAACTAATACAACGAGGAAATTAGGTAAATCCAACATTTATATCTTGATCCCAAAACAATAATTCAATTCTGACCTCCACCGTAACTTACGGTGGCACCGTAAGTTACGGTGGCCCCTGTGTTAACATTTCCCTACCGTACTTCAGTAGTCTAGCACCGTATCCAAATCAGCTCCACCGTAACTTACGGTGGCACCGTAAGTTACGGTGGCTCCTGCATCATTCCTTTCCTTTTTGCCGTTTTTGACACGAAAACTTTCGTATCTTTCAATCCGCTTGTCCTTTTAACCTACCGTTTCTTCCTACGTGTTTGTAATTTGATTCTCCATCATATGGAGTTAAAATCCAACATCCAACATAAATAAATTTTGAGACTTTCAAGCCTTCGACTCGTTACCTTTTTATCGGATTTTACCCATTTATGCATTTTATCAAACAAACATATTTGTTTGATTCCTATATCACCTACACTTCTTCAAATTAATGTTATCTACCATTTTAGGTTCTAATCACAGGTTTATTACACAATTTAAACCCATTTTCGCTCGTATGCTTATTTTGACCCGTTAAGGGTATTTTAAGCACTTTAAAGCTTGAAATCGCTTTCATTCCCTTCTAGCATTGTAGTTCTACATTTCTTATCTAGTAACCTCCCACTACAACTATATATGTAATGTGGATATCTATATGTTCCGAGTTTTACCCCTCGGATTACCATTTTACGGCAAAGACTCATATAAAGCCCTTTGACCCCAAAATTTATGTTTTTCACTATCTAACTTATCCTAAGCATTTATATAATCATAAAACTTATTTCCGAACCACCTTTAAGGGTCGTTCGTCCGAATTAGCTTACGAGGGCAATTTGGTCAATCTTCATCCTTCTTTAACTACAAGGATCCTTTAAATACTTGATTGACCCAAAATCCAACCCTTTTAACTATAATCTTATTTATAAACCCATTTGCTTCTAAAACACCATGAACAAAATTCAATTTATTCGGTTTACCTTAAAGATAACCGAATATCTACACTTTAACATTGTCTAACTCTTATAGAACTCCAAATTCTACATGATGAGTTGTGTTATTATACATACCTGGCTCGGATCAATATATTGACCCGTTTCAATACCTTGCCTTAGTAACCGCTAAGCAATAGCGATGTACTTATCCATTTGCTATTTATTTCTATAACATGTAACTCGACAAACCATTAGACAATATTGTCAAAGGGTGATAATTTCACCTTTTGGCCTGTTTATTTACCTAGTGATCTTCATCACTTCAAGTAAATGCCAATTTCATGTATTATGCTAATTTAAAGTCTACTAGCTAGAATACGGAATCAAGCATAACGCAACGGAATCGTAGTTACGTACCTTTAAGCACCCTTTTTAAACGCGTATTTTCACCGGCTTGTCTACTTGACGATCCGGATTCCTTGCCTAAAGAGTTCAATTCACAACCTGTTTAGAACCATTTTTATAAGTCTTTACGCACAATTTCTTAACATATTCAAATCTGCGTTTTACTCAACCTTTAACACTTTAACCCTCGTTTAGGCGTTTTATCGAACACCTAGCGGGTCAGATTTCTACATGGTCTAAACCAAGTTCATGACTTGAGTTTATCACCATAATTAACTTAAATTAGACTACATGTCCATATTTTAACATCAACAATTTAGAGATTTCCTCATAATTTCAATTTACACTAGAACAAGAGTGTTAATCCTAGTGTTTATCGAATTCCCCTAACATATTAGTCACCCACTATGGTGATTTTGATCCTTACAATTAACATGCAAGAATTTATCAAGAAATCATCTAGGGTTTGTCCCTACACCTTATATCACTTCCAATTTCATGTTTACAACACATAATTAAGCTC
This sequence comes from Helianthus tuberosus, assembly GCA_030545235.1. Classification (NCBI taxonomy): domain Eukaryota; kingdom Viridiplantae; phylum Streptophyta; class Magnoliopsida; order Asterales; family Asteraceae; genus Helianthus; species Helianthus tuberosus. Next base: position 13,314,281 of record CM060397.1, read on the forward strand.
TATACTCGATTTCAATCACATGCATGAACTTTGAATTGAATCAAAATGACCTAATTTGACACACCTTATGACCCCTTTGACGAGGTGATCACGATTCTATGTTCAGATTCTGATTTCAACTGGATTTTGGCCTTCAATTTGATAGTTTAGTACATGTTAAGGTTTTGGAAGTGGGGATGTCGCCCGCTTCCTGTTCTTGATCGACCAGAGCCTCAAAATGAGGTGTTTGGTTTTATTTTTTTGATTAAAACTAATAATAGTTTCAAGTTTAACAACATTGGTCCCTCCCCTTTTGCTTAACATTTAATTTTGATTATTCTAACCTTATTTCAAGTAATTTCTAGACTTGTAGTTAACTAGGTTATAATTTTTTTTCCTAGTTAATTAGTTCTTGTTCAAAAACCCGTTTTATTTTAAGTCCCGTTAAATCTCGGGCCTTTTTATATACTTTTCTTTCTCAAAGTATTTCCCATCCTTTTAATAAATATTAGATTTATTTATTTAAATCCTAATATTCACCGGGTTAATTTTACCACTAACGGTATTTTACCCGTTTTTACTATTAACGAGGTTTGATTACCAAACCCGTTTTCGGGGTGTTACAGGATTAATGTGTGTGAGTTGTTTTGATATTGATTTTCATAAGAATTACACAACAAAATAAGAATATACGTATAGATTTAAAATCAACACAATACATTTTTCATATTAGTACATTCCAACTAGATAACTAGCACAATTATAAAACACCTTTTGTAACTTTTTTTAAAAGTCACTTTTATAAATAAAAAAAAGGTATAGCAATTAGGGATGCGTATTTGGTACTGGGTACCGATACCGAATTTCCCGTACCATAAATCGATGGAGATCATTGTTGGCAGTTCCAGCTTTGTCTCTAGTTGGTTGTGTGGTTAATTGTAACCGTTGGCTACCAAAAAGGTAAATATCTTTGGATGAAGGCTGGCTCTCAACCATTTACCTACAAGACCAACGTTGGGAAGAAGAGGTATTGTTAAAATGGTATAGATCTAATACAAACAACACAATAGCACCAGATATAGCGACAAAACGGTGACATAAAACTTTTATTATGTTTACCAACCCAGAAAAACACCCAAACCGCCCAAGATCTTACTAAACTGTAAGATCAGAAATCAAATGATACAAAGTACATAATCAACTGATAATGATCAGTTGATTAAACGAAACAAAAAACAACTAGAATGAAACGATACAACCTGAACAAAGACAATCTGCAGGATCTGGAATACAACACTAAACAAGCGGAGAACTTAATCTTCAATAAACCTTCAATATATCACCAGCAGATAGAACAAACAAGAACTGAAACGAACGGTCTCCGATCCGTCTTCAACTGGAACGAACAAGACTAAAAAACACAGAGATGAAAGTGTGCGATAAGATGAAAAATGAATATTTTGGAAACCCTAGATCTCAAAGAGATCTTTTATACACCTGCAAAATACACAAATACACTTTGCACCCTGGAACTTGAACAATAATACCAATCTGATGAGAAGTTTGTTATAACCGCATGAACCAATCACAGGCCCAATAAATAAATAGGCCCAACAGATCCATTGAAAAGTTATCAGCCCATCACTTGCATAAAAAATGAATGACAAGTTATATTTCAACATCCCTCCATCATTCATTTATTATACAAGTCTATAATTCCAAGTGATTTATAAAACTGCAAATGTTGTGCAGCACTCAAACCTTTAGTCAAACCATCAGTTGTTTGACTTTCAACCCCAACCTTAACAGGAATAATTAACCCATTTACAATTTTTTCCCTAAGAAAGTGAAGATCAATTTCAAAGTGTTTTGTTCTCTCATGAAATACAGGATTCATTGCAATTGATATTTCACTTTAACTATCACAAAACACCTTTAATGGTAAATTACATTCAACTCCCAGTTCACTTAACAAATTTTTAATCCAAATCAACTCACATGTAGCAGAACACATCGCCCTGTATTCTGCTTCTGCTGTTGATCTAGAAACCACACTTTGTTTCTTGCTTTTCCAAGAAACTAATGTTCCCCCCAAGAATACACAATACTCTGTTATAGACTTTCTAGTGTTCAGACATTTAGCATAGTCTGAATCAACATAACTAATCAACTTAAAATTTTCACCCTTTTTGAAAATCAAACCACTACCAGGAGACTGCTTTAGATACCTAAGTAGTCTTAAAGCAATTTCCAGATGACTTTCTAAAGGGCAATGCATAAATTGACTAAGAAACTGGACAGTATAACTAATATCCGGTCTGGTTAAGGACAGATATATCAATTTACCAACCAGTTTTTGAAAATTTGTTATGTTTTTTAATGCAAGACTATTTTTGTCTATTTTGTGATTTAGAACAAAACTTAACTCTATCGGAGTATTCACTGGTTTACAGCCTAAATAACCAAACTCATGTAACAGCTCCATACAGTATTTCCTTTGATTTAGACAAATATCACTGTTATCATATAACACTTCAATTCCTAAGAAATATTTTAACTTCCCTAAGTCTTTTATTTTAATTTTTTCACTCAACAGTTTTTTAATCCTATCAATTTCATCAACGCTGTTACCGGTAATAACTATGTCATCCACATACACTAACAAAACAACAAACACAGAGTTATGTTTCAACACAAACAAAGAATGATCACAAATACTTTGAGCAAAACCAATATCACTTAACACTTAAACTAGTTTTTCATTCCATTTCCGGGGGGCTTGTTTCAAACCATACAACGATTTAACTGATTTACACACTTTGGTTTCATTATTAGAAAAATAACCCTGAGGTAAAGACATATATACATCCTCTGTTATAGAACCATACAAAAAAGCATTATTTATATCTAACTGATGTAATGTCCAGTTATTTTCAACAGCTAACCTAATTACGCACCTAACAGTCACCATTTTCACCACTGGTGAAAATGTTTCACCAAAATCAACACCCTCTCGTTCATTATAACCTTTGGCAACAAGTCTTGCCTTATATCGTTCTACTTCTCCATTAGATTTATATTTGATTTTAAAAACCCACTTACATCTTATAGGTTTTCTACCTACAGGCAATTCAGTTAATTCCCATGTATTATTCCTATATAAAGCTTCCATTTCAGCATTCATCGCTTCAACCCATAAAGGATCTTTAGAAGCTTCCTCATAAGAATTTGGTTCAACCATTTTATTTAAACTACTCACAAAACACAAATTATCATGTGACAAACAAGAGTAATTGACAACCTTGTTAATACTATATTTTATTTTATCATCTAACACAAAATCATTTAACCTTTTAGGTAGATTAGTATTTCTAGTAGATCTTCTAAAATTAATTCCTTGTCCCTCAGATGGGTTAGACTCAACATGTGATATTCCTGTGTCCTCTACCATATCAACCTCCTCTCTACTACTACTAACACCTCTAGATTCTAAGCGGGGCCTGACTCAGTTTGTCCAGGAGTGGCAGACGTAGAAGGAGTTGATTGCTGATCATCACAAGAAATATGTTGAGATCTATCAACACCCTCTTTATCATTGGGAACAGGTGGAACTTCAGGTGTATATGTTTCATCAAAAAAATTTATATGATTTAATGTTTTATCAAATATAATTTGATCATCAAACTGTTTGGTTTTAAAAGGATATACATGTTCAAAAAATTTTACATCTCTGGAAAAGAAAACCTTCTTCTCATCCAGATTCCACAACTTATATCCTTTTTTAGCATTTGAATACCCAATTAACACACACTTATCAGCATGATAAGCAAACTTATCCATACCATTTAAAACAGTACTAAAAGCCAAACACCCAAAGTTCCTCAAATGTGACAAAGAGGGTTTAAAACCGAACTTAACCTCATATGGACTCCTACCACCTAACACAGAAGAGGGTAACCAGCTGATTAAATATACGGCAGTTAATATACAATCAGACCAAAATTTAAGTGGCAATCCACCTTGGAACATCAAAGCTCTGGCAGTATTTAAACGATGTCTGTGTTTACGCTCCACAACACCATTCTGTTGTGGAGTATAAACACATGAGGTTTGATGTATTATACCCTTAGTTTTGCAAAAAAAAAATCCATTTGACTATTGACAAATTCAGTTCCATTATCGTTTCTAAAAACTTTATTTTGCACTTAAACTGAGTAAGAATCAATTCATAAAAATCTCTAAGATTTTTAAGACATCCATTTTAGACTTTAACTAAAAACACCAAACAGACCTTGAAAAATCATCAACCACAGTTAGAAAGTATTTATATCCTTCATAGCTACTGACTTTATAAGGTCCCTATAGATCTAAATGAACCAAATCACCTACATGTTTTGATTTATGTTCACTTAAAGGAAATGGTACCCTAACTTGTTGTAACAACCTGCTTTTTGGAAAGTCAAAGTACAAGTCAAAGTGAAAGTCAAAGGAAGAAAAGTGTAACACCTCGTAAAATCATGACCAATATAATGAAGACACGTGTCATGAGCTTTAAACGTGTAATGGATTGAATATGAGGGACTAAAGTTGCCAAACAATGTAAATATGAGAATAAAGGGATCCAAAGTGTCAACATGCCATTTTGTGTGTAACACCTCGGAAATTCACGTCCTATAATAGGTTGACACGTGTCATAAAGTTTAAACGTGTGAAAGAAATATTATGGAAGGACTAAAGTTGACAAACGTGGAAAGTATGTAAATATACGTATTCTAAGTGTCAACTGTGAATAAATATATTGTATTTTAACCCTACAAAATGCTCATACCTTCAAACGAATAAATCATGGATCATATGAAGCTAAAAGTGAGTGATTTCAAACTACAGGGACCAAATGTGTCAACATGTTTAATTTATACCTCTGAGTGACCATTTGACAAACCCGAAACTTTGTAAATATTAATTATGCTCACGAGAATGCACCATAAAAATTTCATAAAGTTTCGTTAACGTATGAGAAAGATATGATCAAATTCGTGTGCGAAGCGTTAAAGCGTAAACGTCGAAAGATAGGACTTTTCGGGTGACAATGAAGTTACCCGGGGACTTGGCAAAGTGGGTATATGTTTTAAGGCCTTATTAGATCAATTGTGAAGGTTTACCATGCAATAAATCAGTACCTATTCGAGTTTTGAAGAGCCAAGGACTGAACAGCAAATGAAATCATAATGCTGATCTGTAGGGGGGGGGTCGCGTCGCGCGACGGGTCCCTCGCGCTACGCGAGGGGTGCCCAGCTCCGCAAATGTTGCTGATTGTCTGCCATTGCGTATTTTCGCGACCTTTACCCGTTTTTCCACTTCTCCTGGCCCCTAAAACACCCCCTAAGCCTCTAGGACACATGTTAATCGATTGTGGGCAGTCCTAGACCTTGTTGTCAAGCTCCTATGGTGAGTGAAACCACTATATAAGGCACTCCAAGTTCACAACTTTTCCTCACACCTTCTCCTGCATTTGTGGATGATTCTGGAGCTCAAGCTTGCTTCCTAGTGATCATATCTCGTGCATAGGACCTCAGTAAGTATTCTCCTTCTTCCTTAATTGAGTTTAGCTAGGTTAATTAGCTAAAAGTCAAACCGTCGTAATTACGGTTTGACTTCGAGATTTGTCTATAATGGCTCAGTTATATCTAGAATTAAAAGTAGTTATGAGTTGGTATTTATGTGGGTAATAAAACCTCAAAAGGGTTTCCCCTGATCACCACTCTAACCAGGTCAAAAGTCGGGTCAAACTTATAATTAAAAAGTCAACGGGATGCTTAAAATGTCATTTATGCATAATTAGCTATCTAGAACATATACAACCTGTTTGATCATTGTTATAACTTAGTAATTAGTGTAAGAACATGTCTAAACATGTTCAACCCGACTATTTCCTGTTTAGACCCGGTTCGGAACCGAAAGTCGCATAGTTTGACTTTCACTTTGACTTTCAGTTCTGACCCGTTTGGGCATATTTTAGAAACGCCTCAGTGCTTTAATTGGATTAGGATACATGTTAGAACAACCCTCTGTGATCATACACCTTGGTTCACTAGTTATCCAATTAATATGCATATTTCCGTTAATTGCTCATACGTTGACCGTTATGCCCTTATTACCTTAAAACGAGATTTATGAAAATGTAAAAGTGTAGAAACCTTAAGTACTGATATATAAACTTGTATGCAAAGTTTGACGTCAGTTTGACTTGTAGATTAAGAGTTATGCTCATTGTCGCTAAATTAAAGCTTTATGTTAACAAAATGGCGTAATTAGTGTATAGCCTAGTTAAACATACTTTTTGATATCAAATCTTTTACCCACTGATGTAATATATTATTTTGGGATTTTTAAAGATTTTTAATTAATTTTAGGCTGAGCATAACTAGTAGTCGTAGGCTTAATCCGGTAATTGTCGGTTTTGCCCTTACGGGCCATAAAATGAGTTTTACATATCTAAACGACTCCAAACCTTTTGCTACTGATCACATATGATAAATAAATTATATTAAGCCCTCTGGAAATATAAAAATATCAGATTTAAGTATCAAACCCGGAAATAGCCTTTAATCGCCTTAATTAGCGTTTTTAACGCATAGTATGTTTTAAAATCATATTGAACATACCCGGGTTGATACCTACTGATATATGAGGAAAATTATGATATTTTAGCAGTAAGCAAAGGTTGATTAACTCAGACTTCGTTTTTGAGCTTTTCGGCTTATGTGAAATTACCAAAATACCCCTACGGGGCATAGTTTGGTTAAAGGTGATAAATTTCACATATATGCTTTAGTCTACTGTTATAACTCATCAAATTGAGTATGTTTGCTGTTTACATCAGACCTGTAACTCAGTTAAACATCTAAACGCTTTTACAAACTTTAAAATGACCAAACTACCCCTACGGGGCATAGTTTGTGTTTAAATTAGTTCGGGGCATAACGAAAGATATCCTACTGATGTCACAACATATTTGAAGCATATTAACTTAGGAAACCTGTATATGGCTCTTACGGATACCCGTTACGCTTATTTCGCGTTCGGTTCGGTTTATGTAACAAGTTTACATAAACTAGCCGAAACGGGTCAAACCTTATCGGCTTTATCTCAAAATCCAGAATGTGAATAATGAACCCATATTAAACAAGTCTTCAAACTTGTCGGGTCTAAATCACATTCTATCCGGTCTTCGCTTAATCGTGCGTACGAACCGTATCTTTGAAACTAGCCGGTCTAAGCTTAAGCTTAATTAAAGACCCGTTAGGATTCTAATAGGTTATTAAAAACCTTCGTTCCAGATTAGGAGCCCAGTAAAAGCTATCTGTACTTGCTGATTTGATATACGGCTGGGATTGAATTTATATTTAGCTCAGGTAAATACTTTTAACTTATTTTCCCTATACGGGCTTGGGTTACGGTACATAGCGTACCGCTTGATCGGGCATCAAATCTCCACGCTTAGTGGGTAGTTGAATAATTTGATCGGCTCGTTTTAAACAGATTTGTTTACTTTACAGCCTTTGGGGGGTTAATGACCATGTCCCGGATATCCCTGGCATCATCTTACGAGATTGGCCACGACCTGAGCACGGGGTGTAGGCGTACACCGTCCGTGTATAACTCATTATAGTGGTGTGTCTATTAATCTTTAACCCGGATACGTTCCGGGCTACTGAACGCATAAGTAACATGTAATTCGTTCACAAGATTATCATATTAAATAATTCTCCCAAGTTAAAAAGATTAATTTTGCCTCTGTGCATTTTAATCAATGTGTCAAGATATTTTGTGCCGTTTGCACTCGAATCACTTTTCAAACTCTTTTTCCAAAATGAGTCAGTTGAATGTATTTACCAGTGTAAACTGACGTATTTTCCAAAAAGGCTAAATGCAGGTACTATACGAAATTGGCTGGATATGTCTCCTTAGCATCAATAGAAGTCTCGCAAGCTTAAGATGCCTAAAAGTCTGTTGAACTATTGTTTCCATTTTATGTTTGATCCTTCTGTGGATAAACTTCCGAATATTGTGACAATTGATATTACAATAATAAATTCGGTTGTATTATATTTTCAATTGCTTCCGCTGTGCTTCATAATATTGTGTTGTTTGACTATTATGTTGCCAACCATGACGTCACGATACTCCCCACCGGGCCCACCGGTGACACGTGGAAATTCGGGGTGTGACATTGTGCCTCTGATTGACCTCACACGACGTTCGTATACTTAAATGAATAATTGATCGATCATTGGAAGTCGTTTGTGTTAAAAATAAGGATCTAGTAAAGCATAGGGGTTAAAAGTGTCAACATGTTAAAGTAACCTCTGAGTGACCTTTTAACAATCCCAAAAACATTGTGATAGTTTATTTTGTCCCAAGAATAATGGATATTAAATTCGTGGAGTTTCGATGCATTTAAATAATCAAAGTGTTAATTACAAGTAAAAAGGGTTAAACACGTCAACTTTGCAACTTAAGACCATTCGGGTGACCTCGTAACTAACCGAAGGCCTATTGTTAAAAGATTGAAGGTTCAAGACCCTTAGAAATCAAGTTTTGGGGTTAAAAGTGCAATAAATGAAAGTTAAAACATGTTTAGAATGACCAGGGACTGATATTGCAATTTCTGAAACTTTGTTGACCGGACACGACCTCTACGCGGGCCGCGTAGGCCCTCAGCTATGGTTTACGTGGGCCGCCTAAAACGCCCAGATACAGAATTCTTGGACAGATGCCTGTTCCAGCCAGTTCCACCGCCTTAGATGCATGGTTTTCGAATTCAGGGACTGCTCCAATGGTATTTCATGCATAGGGGACACCTGGGATGATCAAGGAACACTTGTAAGCTTGTGTGGAATGATCTTGTGCAATTAAAATCACTATATAAAGAACATAAGTTGCAACATTTTTCTTGCACATTTCAAAATCATTTCAAACCCTTCTCTGGAGCTCTCTGGACCTCAAGCAAGCTTCTATCAGCTCTTAATTCGTGCTAAGGACCATTGTGAGTGTTCTTAGCCTCTCTAGTTCATGTTTTATTAGTCTAATGATCAAAAGTCAAAGCCGTCGCAATTAAGCTTTGACTTAGTGATTAATCACTAATGGTCCAGTCATTTTTTGAATTAAAAGTGGCTATGAGTTGGTAATTATGTGGGTAATAAGTCCTTAAAAGGGCACCCTCTGATTTCCACTCTAACTTGGTCAATTGTCGGGTCAAACTTTATATTAAAAAGTCAACAGAAAGCTATTTTGCAAATAAATTCATAATTAGCAATGTAGAAGCTATGGAACCTGTTTTAACACTAAAATAACTTGGTAATTAATGTAAGAACATGTCTAAGCATGTTCAACCCGATAATTTTGAGTTTAGGCTCGGTTCGAAACCGAAAGTCGCAAAAGTAGACTTTTGCTTTGACTTTCAGTTCTGACCCGAATTAGCTTGTTTTAGAAATGCCTTAAGGTTTCTTTAGGACCATATTATAAGTTAGTAAAACCCTCTGAGGTTATACAACTTGGTTCCTAATTAATCCGATTAATTGCATGTTTCCGTTAATTGCTTAAATGTTGACCATTATGCCCTTTTGACCTTAAAACGACATTTTTGAAAATGTGAGAGGACAAAAACCTTTGTTATTGATTTATAAACTTGTCCTAAAAGTTTGACACCAGTTTGAGGTCTAAATTAGGAGTTATGCTCAATATCGTAATTTGAAAGCTTTTTATTAATTAAACGGCATATTTAGCATAAAGCCTATTTAAACCCGAATTTTTACACCAAACTTTTTACCCACTGATGTAATATAATATTTTGGGATTTTTGAAGATTTTTAATTATTTTTAAACTGATCATAACATAGGGTTCTTGGTTTGATTCGGTAATTGACGGTTATACCCTTTTTGCTAATAAAATGAGTTTTACATAACATTTTGATACCAAACCTTTTGCTACTGATTTTATATGTTAAATAAAATATTTTAAGCCTTCTGGACTGATAAAAATCTCAGCTTTCCTTATATAACCTGAAAGTCGCCTAAAATCGACTTTTTACGCGTTTTAAGCGCATAGTATGGGTTAAAACTAGTTTTGACATATAAGACTTAATACCTACTGATATTTTAAGTGAATTTTTTACTTTAATAGTAAGCAAAATTTTTGAACTCATATTTCCAGTTTTGACCTTTAAACCTTATGTGAAATGACCAAAATGCCCCTACGAGGCATAGTTTGGTTAAAAATGATAAATTTCACATATATGCAATACCCTACAGATATGACCTAAAAAATGGATATTTTTACTGATCATTTTAGACCAGAACCTCAGATTAATAGTTAACCTCTTTCATAACCTTTAAAATGACCAAAATACCCATACGGGGCTTAATTTGAGTTTTAATTCATTTTGGGCATAATGAAAGGTATCCTACTGATATCACAACATATTTAAGGCACATTAACTTAGGAAACCTGTACATGACTCTTTTTGTTACCCGTTATGCATTTTTGCGTTCGGTTCGGTTTATGTGACTAGTTTGCGTTAATTGACCGAAACGGGTCAAACCTTATCATTTTTATCTCAAAATCCAGAATGTGTTTAGTTTACCCATATTATACAGGTCTTCAAACTTGTCGGGTCTAAATCACATTCAAATCCGGTCTTCACTTAATCTTGCGTTTTGAACCGTATATCTTCCTTTAAAACTAACCGGTCTAAGTTTAGACTTAATTAAGACCCGTTAGGAATCTAATAGGTTATTAAAACCTTCGTTCCAGATTGAGGAGCCCAGTAAAAGATATCTGCATTTTCCAATTGTATACGGCTGGGATAAATTGTATAATTTGCTCAGGTAAATACTTTTAACTTATTTTCCCTTATACGGGCTTGGGGTACAGTATATAAAATACCGCTTGGTCGGGTATTGAATTTTTAATCATATGAAAGTTAAATCATTGAGATAACCTGTTTAATCAGTTTGTTTATTTTAAGCCTTTGGGGGGGGGGGGTTAATGACCATGTCCTGGATATCCTCGGCTCATTCATTGAAATGGCCACGACTTAAGCACGGGGTGTAGGCATACACCTGCCGGTGCGTATGTAAAAATAATATACCCGCCTGATCGAGAATAACTCGCCGTGGGATATATTATGTGGTGTGTCTATTAATCTTTAACCCGGTATTCAGCCCGAGCTACTGAACGTATAACGAACATGTAATTCTTTTACAAGTTTATTTTTAAATAATTATCCCAAGTTATAAAAGATTATTTGTGCCTTGTGCATTCAAATCAATTTTCTTAAACATTTTCAAAATGAGTCGGTTAATTGTATTTACCAGTGTAAACTGACGTATTTTCCAAAAGGCTAAAGTGCAGGTACTAGGCGGAATAGGCTGGCTAGTCCTGAGTGAATAAATAAGAGTCTTGCAAGCCTTGTCACTTAAAATCTGTTGAACAATTATCATCTTTTATTTTGATCCGCCTGTGGATCCTTTACATTCCGTTTGTAATACTTTGATACTTTCGATTCGGTTTGTAATATTTTACTTTTAGACTTCCGCTGTGCATTGAACTGTGAATATTGACTATGATGATATCAACTACGTCATGATACTCCCCACCGGTAATACGTGGAAATATCGGGGTGTGACAGGTTGGTATCAGAGCCAACATTGAGTGAATTAAACACTAGCCTTTTGTGTTTAATCTCAATGACACAGTTGCACATTCCTTGACTTCCGAGTCTAGGCAAAGGACTTAGGACTAAATCCTAATCTTTTATTTTGTCCTTTATTGTTTTTCCTTGTTGTTTCTCTTGTTTGTTTTGACAGGTACAAATGAAAAGACGGCGCCACGATTTAGACGAGGAGGAGGACGAGGCAAGGCGCCCTTCAATGCTCCTAATGATCATGAGGCCGGGCCTTCACACCGGCGAACTCCGTCAGTTACTATGAGCACTAGTCCTCAAGTGGACTGGAGGACCTACTTAGAACCTGCGAGGCGTTCTGTCTCGCTTAGCTCCTCACCTTCCTACCTCAACTCTTTCGGACCGCAATCGGAGAACGAGCCCCACAATTCACATCACTCCTACATTCCCCTACAACGCTCCAACTCACACCATTCCTTTAATGACCCAACACCCTACTTCCAAAGCCGGTTTAACCGGGCAAACCAAGTTGATGAACCAATGGGTTATAACCCGTTAGGACCGGAGTACCACTTTTCCATGGACATGGACGAGGATCCAGAACCTGCCCAGCCGCCAACCGGGACACCGACGCATCCCATCGAAATATCTGATGGGTCCTCTTTTCATGGATCACCTTATCGAGGTCCAGACAGCTATGAAGCAAGATTTGCTTCATACCCTTGGGAGTTCACTCCTTCCTTCAACCAACAACAACAACAGCAGCAGGATCCCTCTGAGGATTCGTGTTTTGTGGTGGTCACACCACCGCCACCACCACCTCTTGAGCAGCAGCTGCCTCCGGAGCCACCGAGGCGTAGAAGAACAGGTGCACGGATGTCCGTCCGAGGAGGGGATTTCCATTTCAGCACCCCTCAACACTCCAGTGGCAGTCACTACCCGCCACTATATGAAGACCCGCAACAGGGTGGGCCTTCAAACCCCGTTTCTGAGGTGGACTCTGCGCCAGTCGCACCACCACCACCACATGTGGGATTTGATAACCAAATTCCTTCATACGCCGGTACAGCGGCGTATAACCCATTTGAGCAGCCAGCCTACCCGGGGTACAATTACTACAATGCCCCTACCGTCGACCCGTACCGCGAGGCGGCCAACTACAATGCTCTTCATCCGGAAGGGCCTTACGCAGCCTCCTACCAAACCGGGTACCCACCTTATGGGTATCAATACCCACCACCTCCTCAACCTCCGCCGCAACAGCCGCCACAACCACCACTGATTCAGCCCCAGCAGCAACAGGAGATTCTTCAGAGGTTGAGCCAGGTGGAACGGAAGGTTCAAGAGGAACGTAGAAACCACCAGGGATTTCTCAAGGGCTTGGCGAATCTGATAAATGGGAAGAAAAAGAGGGATTATTAAAATCCTTATTTATTTATTTATTTATTTATTTATTGTATTGTTGTTTATCCAATCAAGTCCCTGCGTGGACATTTATTTATTTATGTACTTAGTCCCTGCGTGGACTTGTCTTTCTATCTTTGGTCCCTGCGTGGACATGTCTTTCCTATTTAGCCCTTGCATGGGCAAGTTATTTATGAACAAGTCCCGTTTAGGGCAACCTATGTATTCTTTTAAATTTAGTGGAATGTTTTATTTAAATTTCATTGTCATCTTATGTATGAAAATAATATATGAAATAAATCAAAAATATCATTCCTTTTAAAATAATCTGCCTTTAATTATTAAATAAGAATCTTAACAGGTATAGCCTAGCCTACACGTCACTATAGACCTGGCCATGATGGTAAAACCTATTTAAAGGATTCAAATCCTTGTTAACATCTGAAAACATGTTAGCACTCCTGGCAGATGTGACTCGGTAAAGTCACACATGTCATCCTTTTATTGGATTCTTCCAATCTCTTTCCTTATTATTTAAACATCCATGAGTGATGTTGTGCCCACGGGCCGTGTTAATTGTCAAATAAGACAAAAAGACAGATGTGGTCTATGACCCCTGTCAATAAAAGGTAATGAACTATGTTCAAACCTTAATGCCTCGGTTCTCTGAAATCATGGCTTAAACTTGTCCTTGTGACTAGGCCTTTTGTATGCCACCCTATTATCCTAAATAGTTTACAACTGGGATAAAATATAATAAAAATTTAAATAAATTAAAATTAACCAATATAGCTTAAATTTTACCATGGTTAATGGATCGTCATAAAAGACGATTCCATAATAGACTTCTGAATAAATCATTGTCAATATTTCATGTAGCAATTAAACTACATGGCAGAATCAGATGAAGTCAATAGTCACCCGCGGGAGAATCATGATACTACCAGAGTTAATGTAGCGGGTGCAGAACTGCAGGCATTGATAGACAATGTCGTTACTCGAGCTTTGGACAGACGAGATAATGAATCAAGTGGTACCCGTAGCAGGACCCTATCTGTACAACATACAAAACCACCCTCCAAGACTCATACGGCTCGCAAGAGCGATTCTCATCATTCTTCGAATCAGAGGAGTGTTCCGTCTAGACAGGTTGTGCCTAACCAAGAACCACGCGTCAAAACCTGTACATATAAATATTTTGTCTCCTGCAAACCTAGAGACTTCACAGGGGAAAAAAGGAGCCATCGATTGTATGACCTGGCTCGATGAGATGGACACTGTGGTTGATATTAGTGGTTGCGCAGAGCGAGATATTGTGAAGTATGTTTCACAATCTTTTAAGGGCGAAGCTCTAGCTTGGTGGAGGTCACTAATCCAAGCTACATGGAAGATTCTGTTATATAACATGACTTGGGAGTAGTTTGTTTCTCTAATCAAAGATACTTTTTGCCCTCAACATGAAGTTGAGAAGATTGAGACTGACTTCCTGACATTGGTTATGAAGAACTTGGACTGTCAGGCGTATCTCACGAGCTTCAACACTATGTCGTGATTGGTTCCATACTTGGTCACACCGGAACCAAAACCATCGCTCGATTCATTGGGGGTTTGGCCACGGAGATTAAAGCTAGTGTGAAAGCATCCCGACCTACTACCTTTCGGTCTGTAGCTGATTTGTCATTGTCTCTTACCCTTGATGCGGTCAGGCAGAGATCGCTTAGGCATTCTGATGAGGGGAAGAGGAAACGTGAGGATGATACCTCACACCGTTCGGATAAGAAGCGTAAAGGGAACTCGGATCACAAGAAGAGTTCGGGATTTAAGAAAGATGACCAACAGTCGGGTGAAAAGCCCAAATGTAAGACCTGCAAGAAGCGTCATATGGGGAAATGCAGGTATGAATCAAAATCCCAATCGCAGCCTAGGGCTTGTGGGGTTTTTAAGTCAAATGAGCATAAGACGTTAGACTGCAAAAAGATAAAGGATGCGACGTGCTATAACTGTAATGAAAAGGGCCAAATCAAGTCCAACTGCCCAAAGTATGCTAAGAAACCTGAAGAAGGTAAAAAGACCAATGCTTGGGTCTTTCAAATGAATGCACGAGAAGCTATTCAGGATGACAACGTGATAACAGGTACCTTCCTTATAAATGATGTATATGCAAGGGTATTGTTTGATTCGGGTGCACATAAGTCGTTTGTGGATAATGAATTTTGTAAGTTACTAAAACTGCCTGTTAAAACCCTAAGCACAAAATATGAAAGAGAACTAACCGATGGTTCCATAGAAACTGCTTCAACTATGTTAGATGGATGTTTTATATCCATTAGGAAC
Organism: Helianthus tuberosus; assembly: GCA_030545235.1. Classification (NCBI taxonomy): domain Eukaryota; kingdom Viridiplantae; phylum Streptophyta; class Magnoliopsida; order Asterales; family Asteraceae; genus Helianthus; species Helianthus tuberosus. Next base: position 13,329,685 of record CM060397.1, read on the forward strand.
CACTCCTTTCCGTTATCTTTACTTCCTTTGAAATTACCTGGTTTCGACATAGTGATAGGCATGGATTGGTTATCTCATAACCAAGCCTAGATTGTTTGTGACAAGAAACAAGTAGTGATCAAGACTCCGTATGGTGAGCCACTCACGATACAAGGAGATACTCAGTATGGGTTGCCTACGCAGGTGTCTATGCTTAAGGCGTCAAGGTGTATGAAGAAAGGTTGTGTCATTTACATGGCACAAGTGACTATTGACGAACCAAAGCCCAAGATTGAAGACATCCCCGTCATTTCTGAATATCCAGAAGTATTCCCTGAAGAACTACCAGGATTACCACCAGATAGGCAAGTGGAGTTCAGAATTAACATCATTCCCGGAGCAGCACCTGTTGCAAGAGCACCTTACAGGCTAGCACCAACTGAGATGAAGGAGTTGAGAACTGTCGCAACCCCCGATCCCAGATCCCCGGGAACGGGCGGCCGCGAGCCAGTATCGGTGGTATCGCGTATTGTCTAATTTGGCAGCGGAATTTTCATCAGGACCGTAGTTAGGAAATATTTGATCAGAGTAAAATACCACATTTTCATAACATTAAACACATGGGATAAAACCCAAGTTTGTAGTACACATATTTTCATAGGAATATATCCTATTTTATTAAATAAAAACATCTATTTTATTTTAGGTAACTTTATTGCCACTTTTCCAAGCCTTCAGTGCTGTCCAGCTGGCAACTATTTGGCTTTCACAATTTGTTACCTGAAACGCATTTTAAAAACATTTGTCAGTGGGAAATACTGGTGAGTGAATCCCAGTTTAATCAAGTTTAAATAAAAACCATTGTACAGTATTGAGGGCGATCTCGCAATTATATTTGTTTCCAAGTTATATCAATTAACCTCCATGGTACTGTCAGACCCGACTTGTGGAAATGTTACTCCTTGACCAGGTGGTAACAAATTTTGTATACAAAACCCCAACATACTCATGATAATTGTATCCTTACATATATTGAATAACTGCTTTAATATACATTTAATTGTATAAGGTTTTGTAAAAACAGTTAACAAAAGGTTTACAAAAAGCGGATCAACTCACATTGCTGTCTTAGATTATCCTTTAGGGTTTCCTGGGAATTATCTATAATTTACACAAAAGCACACGTGTTAGTATAATAACCCATTTTAACATTAGTAATACCCTCCCCGAGACGGCATTCCAATGACTACGTCGGGCAGAACCACGACAGCCGTTACGGAACCCTAGATCAATCGGGCATAGTATCTAATACGTATCCAGGGGTTATGATACTTACAACGGAGCAAAACTTCGCTATTTAGAGGGTATTAGACCCGAGTATAATGCCTACTATCAGATTTTCATGATTGAGAAAATAAAGTGAGCGAACAGACTGAAGATCCGATGCCCTCTATATATAGTGTTGATTTCTGGTCCTCTCGCGGCCCGCGTAAAGGAAGACAAGGGCCTATGCGGCCCGCGTCAACCTTGGTCAACGCTGTAGCTGATCCGGGTCATCGACTAGACCTGCCACGATGATGACACATGTCATCACCGGGCTGTGCCACATTCTTGATCTCTAGCGGCCCGCGTAAGATCCCTAAGGGGTCTACGCGGCCCGCGACAAACCCAAAATATTAATTTTAATTGTTTTTGATAATATTTAAGGTATTCGGGGTCCGTTTTCACGTATGGGGTATATTTTTGGACATATTGGGATATTTTAGAATAGATTAGGGTGTCGGAAAATATTCGGGAGAGTGTCGGTTTGGGGTTGTTATATCCTCCCCACCTTGTTTTAGAGCTCGTCCTCGAGATCTACTGGAATAGGTGTGGATATTTCCTTTGCATTTCTGATTCAAGCTCCCATGTATACTCAGGTCCTCTTTTGGAGTCCCACTTCACTTTGACCAGAACTAATCTCTTGTGCTTGAGATTTTTGACTTTCCTGTCTTCAATCTGTAGAGGCCTTTCTATGAACTTGAGTTGTTCATTTACCTCTATATCCTTAAGAGGTACCATCAGCGATTCATCGGCTAAGCATTTCTTGAGATTTGATACATGAAATACATCATGTATTCCTGCCATTTCCTCTAGAAATTGTAGCTGATAGGCTACAGGTCCTATTCTTTTAATAATCTCAAAAGGTCCAACATACCTGGGGCTTAGCTTTCCTCGTTTGATGAATCTTACTATTCCTTTCCAAGGAGAGACTTTCAACAACACTTTATCTCCTACTTGAAATTCCAATGGTTTGCGTCGGTTATCAGCATAGCCCTTCTGTCGATCATGTGCTTCTTTCAATCGTTCCTTGACTTGAATAATCTTGTCGGTTGTCTCCTGCACTATCTCAGGTCCAGATAGTTGCTTTTCCCCAATTTCTGCCCAACAGACTGGGGTTCGGCACTTTCATCCATAAAGTGCTTCGAATGGTGCAGCATTGATACTTGTGTGATAGCTATTATTATAAGAAAATTCTATTAAAGGTAAGTGATCATCCCAATTACATCCGAAATCAATTACACAAGCTCTAAGCATGTCTTCCATTGTCTGAATCGTCCTTTCGCTTTGTCCGTCCGTTTGAGGATGATAAGTTGTGCTTAGATTTAACTTGGTTCCCATTGCTTTTTGGAAACTTGACAAAAAATGAGAGGTAAAACGGCTATCCCTATCAGAAACAATTGATAAAGGTATTCCATGTAAAGAAACAATTTCATTTACATATAATTTAGCTAGTTGTTCCATACTGAAAGTTTCTTTCATTGGTAGGAAATGAGCTGACTTGGTTAGTCTATCTACAATCACCCAGATTGTGTCATTACCTTTCTTTGTCTTGGGTAATTTAGTAACAAAATCCATTGTTATCAATTCCCATTTCCACACTGACATTTCTAACTGCTGTAATAAACCTGAGGGTTTCTGATGTTCAGTTTTAACTTGTGAACAGGTTAAACATTTAGAAACATAGGCTGCTATGTCCTTTTTCATTCCTATCCACCAGAAATTCTTTCTCAAATACTGGTACATCTTATCACTCCCTGGATGCATCGTATACTTAGACTTATGGGCTTCTTCTAATATATGATGACGTAGGTTCCCTAATTTAGGTATCCACATTCTCTTTTCATGGAATCTCCAAATTCCATCTGTTCCTTGTTATAATTCCTTAATTATACCTTTTAATTTTTCAGTATCCTCCTTGATTACTGATTTTTGTGCTTCTCTTATCTGATCATTTAAATCTACTTGTAGATTTAATTTAAGAGAACGTACCCTTTTTGGCTTTTCGTGATACTTTTGGCTTAAAGCATCTGCCACTACATTTGCTTTTCCTTCATGATACTGAATGTCACAATCATAATCACTAAGCATCTCCATCCAGCGTCTTTGTCTCATATTCAATTCTTTTTGCCCGAAAACATACCTTAAACTTTTATGATCAGTGAATATGGTAAACTTACTACCATAAAGATAATGTCTCCAAATCTTAAGGGCAAAAATTATGGCTCCTAATTCTAGATCATGGGTTGAATAATTCTCTTCATGATTCTTAAGTTGTCTAGACGCATATGCTATAACCTTTTGGCGTTGCATCAACACACATCCATAACCTAACTTAGAAGCGTCAGAATATACTACAAAATCTTCAGTTCCTTCTGGTAACGCTAATATTGGTGCATGGGTTAATCTATGCTTAAGAATTCTAAAAGCTTCTTCCTGTTTTGGTCCCCATTCAAACTTAATGGGTTTACAGGTTAACTTAGTTAAAGGAATGGCTATTCTAGAAAAATCTTGAATAAACCTCCTATAATATCCGGCCAATCCTAAGAAACTTCTAACCTCGGTTGGTGACTCAGGGGTTTTCCATTTAGTAATTGCCTCGATCTTTGTTGGATCCACATGAATTCCTTCATGATCAACTAAGTGTCCAAGAAATTGTACTTGTTCTAACCAAAACTCGCACTTCGGAAATTTAGCATAAATCTTTTCCTTTCTTAATAGACTTAAAAGTGCGTGCAAATGCTTTGCATGTTCCTCTTTATTTCTAGAGTAAATTAGAATATCATCTATAAAGACAATTAGGAATTTATCCAAATATGGCTTACATATTCGGTTCATCATGTCCATAAATGCAGCTGGGGCATTGGTTAAACCAAATGGCATGACAGTAAACTCATAATGGCCATACCTTATTCTAAATGCAGTTTTAGGAATGTCCTCTTCCTGTACCTTTAATTGATGATATCCTTATCTTAAATCGATTTTAGAGAAAAATCGAGCTCCTTGAAGTTAATCGAACAGATCATCGATTCTTGGTAATGGATATACCGATTCTTAATCGTGACCTTGTTTAATTCACGGTAGTTAATGCACATACGCATTGACCCGTCCTTCTTTTTAACGAATAAAATCGGTGCTCCCCACGGTGACGAACTTGGCTGTATGAATCCTTTTTCCAGCAATTCGTCTAATTGTTTCTTTAATTCTTGCATTTCGGCGGGTGCCAAACGGTAGGGTGTTTTGGCAATTGGTGCTATTCCGGGTAGCAGATGGATTCTGAATTCGACTTCTTTGTCTGGCGGTAATCCTGATAATTCTTCTGGAAATACATCTGAAAACTGAGACACTACTGGAATGTCTTTTAATTCTTTTCCTTTAGTGTTAGTGATTATAAAAATCAAATACACTATAGATCCTTTTCTTATATAGCTTGCAGTTTTCATCACAGAGATGAATTTCGTGGATCTAGATGGCTTATCACCTTTAATTGTGATCTTTTCACCCTTTGGTGAATTTACTTGAATTAACTTTTGATCACATAAAATATTAGCTTTATTGGTTATTAACCAATTCATTCCTAATACGATATCAAATCCTGCCAGATTCATTGGGTACAGATTTGCAATATACTTTTGGTTTAAAAATTCTATTCTTGCTCCCTGCAAGATTTCAGAAATCCTAACCGTTTCTCCATTTGCTGTCTCGACTAGACATTCTTGTGAGAGTTTAGTTAATGGTTGATTAAGAAGTTTGCAAAATGAAGTATTAATAAAACTTTGGTTTGCACCAGAGTCAAATAATACTTTAGCAAAAACATCATTAACTAAAAACGTACCGGCTATGACGTCCGGAATCATTTTGGCTTCATCTGCAGTCAGAACAAATGCTCTAGCATTTTTAGTGTTCTTGTTGTTCGCAGCTGGAGCTAGTTTTGGACATTTTGGCTTGATGTGACCTTTTTCTCCACAGTTGAAGCATAGTCCATTACTGGATTTTCTCCTGCAATCTTCTTCCTTGTGTCCTGGTGCCTTGCAGAAATTGTAGTGAGTGAAGCATTTTCCTGAATGCTTTTTCTTGCAGACTTTGCAGTATGGTGCAGAGGTAGAACCTATGTTCCTATGGTTGGAATTCCCAGAACGAAATTCTTGGGTAAGCCTTTGAGTTAGGTTTCTCCTCTGGTCTTCTTCTCTAGTACGGATTAACTCATCTGTCAAGGTATTTGCTAGTTCTACAGCTTCTTCTATAGTTTGGGGTCTAGCTGCCTTGACTACATGTCTAATCTCTCCAATTAATCCCCAGATGTAACGGGAGATTAATACCGGATCAGGTGATGCAAGGGTTGGTACTATTCTAGCATATTCAAAGAATGTGGTAGTATACCCCTTACTATCTACCCCGGTCATCCTAAGGTTCAGAAACTTATTTGCTATCTGTTCCTTTTCATTGGGAGGGCAGAATTTCTTTTCTACCATATTTTTAAATTCTTCCCATTCCATGTTGTATCACTTCCTCTTGATTGTAGGATAGTGTTCCACCATTCTAAGGCTGAATTCTTAAATAAATTAGAAGCAAACATTATTTTGTCTTCTTCAGCACACTTGCTTATTTTTAAAACAGCCTCAGTCTTTTCTATCCAGCGTAGAGCTGCAATGGGTCCTTCATTGCCTGAGAATTCTATTGGTTTGCAGGACCAGAATTATTTGTAAGAACAACCATAAGGCATGGTTCTTCTTCTTTTGGGAATGGGCACTTGAAGTATGGGTCCATTGTTTACGCTGTGCTCTGGTTCAATTGGTCGCTTACTACTATGTTTACTTTTATTATCAGCATCCTTAACAGTTTGAAGAATAAATGGCATTGCATCTATAATTCCTTGTGCCACTATGTGTTGGATAGCACTATTATCCATTTGGTTTCCATTGTTATTGATGCTCGGATTCTCATTAACCAAGTTAATGTTACTCTGGTTATCGTTATTCAGATTTTCTTGATTTCCTTCGTCGGCCATCTGAATTTTAAACATTTATCACGTATTAATATCACAAAATAATATTTAATATAGTCAATCACATGACACGCATTTTAGTCAAAAGCGTCGATCATTGCGACTTACTCTATTCGTATACTATGCATCTATTACATACCAGTACTGAAATTAAAATTACAATACCGACTGAAATTTAAAGTTACACTACTAGTAATAGGCATCCGTAGTTTTTTTTTTCAAACACATACACACGTATTATATTATTTTATGATTATTATTATTATTATTATTATTATTATTACTACTACCGTTTCCACCATCACATTCATGGATATGGATTCATCCAAAAATCCATATTGCGCTCGTCGTACTTCCAGACGAGTCGCTCTCCCACCTGTCTCATTCGTTCACTACTCTCTAAAATTTCCTCACCAAATGTCCTAAGTTCTTGTACGTTTTCTGCACTCATTGGGGGTGCAGGTTCTAGGACTGGGTTTGGAAACTGGGGTCCGGGTTCTTGATATGGGGGTGTAGGGGCTTGAAATTGGTAAGGATTCTCTAAAATCTCCCTAATGAATACATCGTGGTAATAGGGATCTAAAGGATCCAAACCTGGGTAGGCTGCTATGTTTGGCATGGGCATGTCTTCATGTATCAGATAACGTTGCACTTAGTCCCTATTATTGTCCCACCAGGGGTCGTAATTTGGGTCTAAAGGGTTTGGTGCAGGTACCCTAGGTATTTCTTCCGGATTGAAGTCATGCATTTCTACTTGATTTTTGGGGTTTTCTATTTCCATTGGTTGGTCAGGTTGTGGTTGTGGTTGTGGTTGGGGTGCTATCATTTGTTCCAGATTAGGGTCAGCTACAGTGGTTGCTAAGATATGGATGTTGGCTATACCCCTATTAATCATATCCTGGGCATAGGCATCGGTTTCTCTTTTAGCTACTGCTAGTGCTCTTTGGTCTTGTAACTTTTTCATACGCTTCCTACGCTCATGTGCCCCTCGACTAAACCATCCTCTCTTTTTCTGAGGGAATGGCTCTTATGGCTGAGACTTAAACACAAATATTCATTCTTCCGTATCAGCAGAGTACCCTGAGAGGGCAGGCTGAGAAGAGGAGGTGCCTTCGCTTCTAGGCGAACCAGACAATTGACGGTACACGTCAGATGGTCCTTGGTCGCTCATACTATAAACTAACAAATAGTCAAATAACACATAACAAGAAATACAATTATGCACGTATTCCCGTAATTTATTTCCTAACAATTTGAATTTTGATGTCAGCAAAACACTTCTGTGGCTGAATCAGTGGCTTAGCTCTGATACCACCTTCTGTCGCAACCCCTGATCCCAGATCCCCGGGAACGGGCGGCCGCGAGCCAGTATCGGTGGTATCGCGTATTGTCTAATTTGGCAGCGGAATTTTCATCAGGACCGTAGTTAGGAAATATTTGATCAGTGTAAAATACCACATTTTCATAACATTAAACACATGGGATAAAACCCAAGTTTGCAGTACACACATTTTCATAGGAATACATCCTATTTTATTAAATAAAAACATCTATTTTATTTTAGGTAACTTTATTGCCACTTTTCCAAGCCTTCAGTGCTGTCAAGCTGGCTTCTATTTGGCTTTCACAATTTGTTACCTGAAACGCGTTTTAAAAACATTTGTCAGTTGGAAATACTGGTGAGTGAATCCCAGTTTAATCAAGTTTAAATAAAAACCATTGTACAGTATTGAGGGCGATCTCGCAATTATATTTGTTTCCAAGTTATATCAATTAACATCCATGGTACTGTCAGACCCGACTTGTGGAAATGTTACTCCTTGACCAGGTGGTAACAAATTTTGTATACAAAACCCCAACATACTCATGATAATTGTATCCTTACAAATACTGAATAACTGCTTTAATATACATTTAATTGTATGAGGTTTTGTAAAAACAGTTAACAAAAGGTTTACAAAAAGCGGACCCACTCACATTGCTGTCTTAGATTATCCTTTAGGGTTTCCTGGGAATTATCTATAATTTACACAAAAGCACACGTGTTAGTATAATAACCCATTTTAACATTAGTAATACCCTCCCCGAGACGACATTCCAACGACTACGTCGGGCAGAACCACGACAGCCGTTACGGAACCCTAGATTAATCGGGCAGAGTATCTAATACGTATCCAGGGGTTATGATACTTACAACGGAGCAGAACTTCGCTATTTAGGGGGTATTAGACCCGAGTATAATGCCTACTATCAGATTTTCGTGATTGAGAAAAGAAATTGAGCGAACAGACTGAAGATCCGATGCCCTCTATATATAGTGCTGATTTCTGGTCCTCTCGCGGCCCGCGTAAAGGAAGACAAGGGCCTACGCGGCCCGCGTCAACCTTGGTCAACGCTGTAGCTGATCCGGGTCATCGACTAGACCTGCCACGTTGATGACACGTGTCATCACTGGGCTGCGCCACTTTCTTGATCTCTAGCGGCCCGCGTAAGATCCCTAAGGGGTCTACGCGGCCCGCGACAAACCCAAAATATTAATTGTTAATTGTTTTTGATAATATTTAAGGTATTCGGGGTCCGTTTTCACGTATGGGGTGTATTTTTGGACATATTGGGATATTTCAGAATATATTAGGGTGTCGGAAAATATTCGGGAGAGTGTCGGTTTGGGGTTGTTATAAGAACTCAACTGGATGATTTGTTGGCGAAGGGATTTATTAGACCTAGCTCATCTCCTTGGGGAGCACCGATACTATTTGTGAAGAAAAAGGATGGATCAATGCGTCTATGCATCGATTATCGCGAGCTTAACAAGGTTACAATCAAGAATCGATATCCATTGCCCAGGATCGACGATTTGTTCGATCAACTACAAGGGGCAAGTTACTTCTCCAAGATTGATTTAAGATCGGGTTACAATCAGCTGAAAGTCAGAGATGAAGATGTGCATAAGACCGCATTCAGGACTCGTTATGGTCACTACGAGTTCCTGGTGATGCCTTTCGGGCTCACTAATGCACCAACAACGTTCATGGATTCTTGAATCGCGTTTGCAAACCCTGCTTGGACAAGTTTGTCATCGTCTTTATTGATGACATACTTATATATTCGAAGAATCAAGTTGATAATGAAAAACATCTTCGATGTATTCTAAAACTTCTTCAGCAAGAAAAGCTCTACGCCAAGTTTTCAAAGTGTGAGTTTTGGCTTCGTGAAGTCCAATTTCTTGGACATGTGGTTAGCGAGCATAGTATCCAGGTGGATCCCGCTAAGATAGAAGCCATCATGAATTGGCAAGAACCAAAGTCGCCCACAGAAATTCGCAACTTCTTGGGTCTAGCAGGATATTACAGTTGTTTTATTGAAAACTTCTCCAGGATTGCTGCACCTCACTTCGTTAACCCGCAAGAATGTCAAGTTCGACTGGGGTCCAAAGCAGCAAGAATCCTTTGATATTCTTAAGCAAAAGCTAAGCAATGCACCTGTATTGACATTACCTGAAGGGATTGAAGAATTTGTGGTATACTGCGATGCACCACACACTGGTATGGGATGTGTGCTCATGCAGAAAGGCAAGGTTATTGCCTATGCTTCTCGACAATTAAAGGTGCACGAAAGGAATTACACCACCCACGACTTGGAATTGGGTGCCGTTGTGTTTGCACTAAAGCTTTGGAGGCATTATTTATATGGTACCAAGTGTGTGATCTATTCTGATCACAAGAGCCTTCAGCATCTGTTTAACCAAAAGGATCTAAACATGAGACAGCGTCGGTGGATGGAGACACTGAATGATTATGATTGTGAAATCCGATATCACCCAGGTAAAGCGAATGTGGTCGCTGACGCTTTGAGCAGAAAGGAAAGGGTTAAGCCCATTAGAATCAATGCCAAGAGCATTGAATTGAAAAACAGCTTGAATGACAGGTTGCTAGCCGCTCAGAAGGAAGCTGTATTGGAAGCTAACTACCCGAATGAAAAATTGGGCATAACTGCTGAACAATTGTCGTATGGCAAGGATGGAATCCTAAGATTGAATGGTAGAATATGGGTTCCAATCTATGGAGGGCTTAGAGATGTGATTCTCCAAGAAGCTCATAGTTCTAAATACTCAGTCCATCATGGCAGTTATAAGATGTAACATGATCTAAAGACAAATTATTGGTGGATAGGCTTGAAGAAGTCTAAAGCCACCTATGTAGCTAAGTGTTTGACATGTGCTCAAGTTAAAACCGAACATCAGAAGCCGTCAGGTTTGCTACAACAACCTGAACTTCCCACCTGGAAGTGGGAAATGGTAACTATGGATTTTATCACTAAGTTACCGAAGACAAAGCGAGGGAATGATACAATTTGGGTTATAGTAGATAGACTGACTAAATCAGCTCACTTCCTACCCATTAAAGAAACACATAGCTCAGCTAAGTTAGCTCAGCTGTACGTGGACGAGATTGTATCTCTTCACGGAGTGCCAGTGTCTATCATCTCTGATAGAGATACGAGATATACATCGCATTTTTGGAAAAGCTTCCAGCAATCCCTAGGCACTCGGTTAAACTTCAGCACTGCATATCATCCTCAGACGGATGGTCAGAGCGAACGTACAATACAAACACTCGAGGATATGCTACGAGCTTGTGTTATTGATTTAGGTGGAAGCTGGGATGATCATCTTCCATTGATTGAATTTTCGTATAATAATAGCTATCATTCCAGTATTCAAGCTGCACCTTTTGAAGCGTTGTATGGAAGAAAGTGCAGGACGCCCGTTTGTTGGGCAGAAGTTGGAGATGTCCAACTAACAGGACCTGATATAGTCCTGGAGACGACAGATAAAATTGTACAGATACAAGATCGTCTCAAAGCTGCCAGGGATAGGCAGAAAAGTTACGTAGATAAAAGGCGTAAACCTCTAAAATTCGAGGTTGGTGACAAAGTGTTACTGAAGGTATCCCCCTGGAAGGGAGTGATGCGATTTGGCAAGAAAGGCAAGTTAAGCCCAAGATACATAGGACCATTTGAGATCATTGAATGTGTCGGAACAGTGGCTTACAAGTTAAACCTACCAGAAGAGCTCAGTGAAATTCATAATGTGTTCCACATCTGCAATCTGAAGAAATGTCTAGCCGATGAATCGCTAGCCATGTCACATAAAGATGTGCATATAGATGAGAGCTTGAAGTTTGTCGAAAAACCTTTGTCGATCGAGGATCGACAGGTTAAGAAGCTTCGAAAGAAGCATGTACCGATCGTGAAGGTTAAATGGGATGCCCGTAGAGGTCCCGAGTACACGTGGGAGGTTGAGTACACAATGAAACAGAAGTACCCTCATTTATTTCAGTAAATCTCGAGGTCGAGATTTCTTTTAAGGGGGTGAGGATGTAACACCTCGTAAAATCACGACCAATATAATGAAGACACGTTTCATGAGCTTTAAACGTGTAATGGATTGAATATGAGGGACTAAAGTTGCCAAACAATGTAAATATGTGAATAAAGGGATCCAAAGTGTCAACATGCCATTTTGTGCCTCTGATTGACCTCACACGACGTTCGTATTCTTAAATGAATAATTGATCGAACATTGGAAGTCGTTTGTGTTAAAAATAAGGATCTAGTAAAGCATAGGGGTTAAAAGTGTCAACATGTTAAAGTAACCTCTGAGTGACCTTTTAACAATCCCAAAAACATTGTGATAATTTATTTTGTCCCAAGAATAATGTTTATTAAATTCGTGGAGTTTCGACGCATTTAAATAATCAAAGTGTTAATTACAAGTAATAAGGGTTAAACGCGTCAATGTTGCAACTTAAGACCATTCGGGTGACCTCGTAACTAACCGAAGGCCTATTGTTAAAAGATTGAAGGTTCAATACCCTTAGAAATCAAGTTTTGGGGTTAAAAGTGCAATAAATGAAAGTTAAAACATGTTTAGAAGGACCAGGGACTGATATTGCAATTTCTGAAACTTTGTTGACCGGACACGACCTCTACGCGGGCCGCGTAGGCCCTCGACTATGGTATACGCGGGCCGCCTAAAACGCCCAGATACAGAATTCTTGGACAGATGCCTGTTCCAGCCAGTTCCACCGCCTTAGATGCATGGTTTTCGAATCCAGGGACTGCTCCAATGGTATTTCATGCATAGGGGACACCTAGGATGATCAAGGAACACTTGTAGGCTGGTGTGGAATGATCTTGTGCAATTAAAATCACTATATAAAGGGGATTTTTACATATTTCCCCCTCCTAAGCTGGCTTATTACATATTTACCCAATCATAAAATTCAATTACATATTTCCCCTCCCTAACCCATATATATTACATATTTCCCCTTTCATTAAAATTACTCTTATTGAATGACTATTTTACCCTTAATGAACTAATTAAATAAATTTTTTACATATTTCCTCTTTTTAATATCATCAATCAATTACATATTTCCCCAATTCATATACATTTTCTCTTATCAAGTAAAACCTCCAAACGCTTGTCCTCGTATTTCACCACTTCTATTATCATATTCGATAAGTGAGTAATGGCTTACCCTTTAAAATGTAGGTTTGTTATACGCATATAACATAATTTAATGTGCAACAAACTTTAAACAAAGAGCCAATGGAAACTAAATTTGAATTTAATTAAAACCAAAGGAAACAAATAAGATTGAATACATAAAAAACTGAATCTCCATATCCTAAATTGAAACCACGAAGATGCTTTAGTTCTGTAACTTCTATTCTTTAAACAATTTAATTAAAATCTAAACCTAATCATATGGCATATAGGGATGCAACAGCTAGTGGACATTATTAACATGTGACCACTAATATAGGCACATAACATGATCTGTGTGCATCCCCTCATTTGACCCAAAGTGCAGTAACATCAACCTTCGAGTAGCTACATCCTCCTTTTTTACTGTTACTTCTTTCAAGTGAAAAGAAACGTTCGCAAACGACCCTAATAACTATGGATCATGATCTCACAACATGACTTCTAGATATGAGGATTATGTGAATAAGAAAAGAATAGTAGACTAATTTCTTAAAAAAAGGGGATATGAGGATTATGTGAATAAGAAAAGGGTAGTTGAGTAATTTCATAAAAAAAGGGGAAATCTGTAATTGAATTTTTTATTTGGGGAAATATGTAATAAGCCCTCTTAGGAGGGGGAAATATGTAAAAATCCCTATAGAGAACATAAGTTGCAACATTTTTCTTGCTCATTTCAAAATCATTTCAAACCCTTCTCTGGAGCTCTCTGGACTTCAAGCAAGCTTCCATCAGCTCTTAATTCGTGCTAAGGACCATTGTGAGTGTTCTTAGCCTCTCTAGTTCATGTTTTATTAGTCTAATGACCAAAAGTCAAAGCCGTCGTAATTAAGCTTTGACTTAGTGATTAATCACTAATGGTCCAGTCATTTTTCGAATTAAAAGTGGCTATGAGTTGGTAATTATGTGGGTAATAAGTCCTTAAAAGGGCACCCTCTGATTTCCACTCTAACTTGGTTAATTGTCGGGTCAAACTTTATATTAAAAAGTCAACAGAAAGCTATTTTGCAAATAAATTCATAATTAGCAATGTAGAAGCTATGGAACCTGTTTTAACACTAAAATAACTTGGTAATTAACGTAAGAACATGTCTAAGCATGTTCAACCCGATAATTTTGAGTTTAGCTCGGTTCGGAACCGAAAGTCACAAAAGTAGACTTTTGCTTTAACTTTCAGTTCTGACGAATTAGCTTGTTTTAGAAAAGCCTTAAGGTTTATTTAGGACCATATTATAAGTTAGTAAAACCCTCTGAGGTTATACAACTTGGTTCCTAATTAATCCGATTCATTACATGTTTCCGTTAATTGCTTAAATGTTGACCATTATGCCCTTTTGACCTTAAAACGACATTTTTGAAAATGTGAGAGTACAAAAACCTTTGTTACTGATTTATAAACTTGTCCTAAAAGTTTGACATCAGTTTGAGGTCTAAATTAGGAGTTATGCTCAATATCGTAATTTGAAAGCTTTTTATTAATTAAACGGCATATTTAGCATAAAGCCTATTTAAACCCGAATTTTTACACCAAACTTTTTACCCACTGATGTAATATAATATTTTGGGATTTTTGAAGATTTTTAATTATTTTTAAACTGATCATAACATAGGGTTCTTGCTTTGATTCGGTAATTGACGGTTACACCCTTTTTGCTAATAAAATGAGTTTTACATAACATTTTGATACCAAACATTTTGCTACTGATTTTATATGTTAAATAAAATATTTTAAGCCTTCTGGACTGATAAAAATCTCAGCTTTCCTTATATAACCTGAAAGTCGCCTAAAATCGACTTTTTACACGTTTTAAGCGCATAGTATGGGTTAAAACTAGTTTTGACATATAAGACTTAATACCTACTGATATTTTAAGTGAATTTTTATACTTTAACAGTAAGCAAAAGTTTTGAACTCAGATTTCCAGTTTTGACCTTTAAACCTTATGTGAAATGACCAAAATGCCCCTACGAGGCATAGTTTGGTTAAAAATGATAAATTTCACATATATGCAATACCCTATAGATATGACCTGAAAAAATGAATATTTTTACTGATCATTTTAGACCAGAACCTCAGATTAATATTTAACCTCTTTCATAACCTTTAAAATGACCAAAATACCCCTACGGGGCTTAATTTGAGTTTTAATTCGTTTTGGGCATAATGGAAGGTATCCTACTGATATCACAACATATTTAAGGCACATTAACTTAGGAAACCTGTACATGACTCTTTTTGTTACCCGTTATGCATTTTTGCGTTCGGTTCGGTTTATGTGACTAGTTTGCGTTAATTGACCGAAACGGGTCAAACCTTATCATTTTTGTCTCAAAATCCAGAATGTGTTTAGTTTAACCATAATATACAAGTCTTCAAACTTGTCGGGTCTAAATCACATTCAAATCCGGTCTTCGCTTAATCTTGCGTTTTGAACCGTATATCTTCCTTTAAAACTAACCGGTCTAAGTTTAGACTTAATTAAGACCCGTTAGGAATCTAATAGGTTATTAAAACCTTCATTCCAGATTTAGGAGCCCAGTAAAAGATATATGCATTTGCCAATTGTATACGGCTGGGATAAATTGTATAATTTGCTCAGGTAAATACTTTTAACTTATTTTCCCTTATACGGGCTTGGGGTACGGTATATAAAATACCGCTTGGTCGGGTATTGAATTTTTAATCATATGAAGGTTAAATCATTGAGATAACCCGTTTAATCAGTTTGTTTGTTTTAAGCCTTTGGGGGGGGGGGGGGTTAATGACCATGTCCTGGATATCCTCGGCTCATTCATTGAAATGGCCACGACTTAAGCACGGGGTGTAGGCATACACCTGCCGGTGCGTATGTAAAAATAATATACCCTCCTGATCGAGAATAACTCGCCGTGGGATATATTATGTGGTGTGTCAATTAATCTTTAACCCGGTATTCAGCCCGGGCTACTGAACGTATAACGAACATGTAATTCTTTTACAAGTTTATTTTTAAATAATTATCCCAAGTTATAAAAGATTATTTGTGCCTTGTGCATTCAAATCAATTTTCTTAAATATTTTCAAAATGAGTCGGTTAATTGTATTTACCAGTGTAAACTGACGTATTTTCTAAAAGGCTAAAGTGCAGGTACTAGGCGGAATAGGCTGGCTACTCCTGAGTGAATAAATAAGAGTCTTGCAAGCCTTGTCACTTAAAATCTGTTGAACAATTATCATCTTTTATTTTGATCCGCCTGTGGATCCTTTACATTCCGTTTGTAATACTTTGATACTTTCGATTCGGTTTGTAATATTTTACTTTTAGACTTCCGTTGTGCATTGAACTGTGAATATTGACTATGATGATATCAACTACATCACGATACTCCCCACCGGTAATACGTGGAAATATCTGGGTGTGACAAAAGATTGCTAATTGCGATCTGTCACTCCTTGCTTAACTACTGAATTGTGCTTCTTGACTTGTAATCGACTTATTTTATTTACTATCTTTAGTTGTATTATATGGAGTATCTATTAATACTCGAGGATTAATCGCTAATCAACCTATCGCTAATCGCATCGCAACTCAAATTATGTGCTCTGAATATTGTTTTACGTGTGTGTGCCATTATGTGTTACTTGTGCATGTTATGTTTATGTTGAGGTAATTAATCGCAATCGCAATCGCCACTCTATCGCATCGCAATCTAATCGCAAACGCTAAACGCAAGTTAATTATAAGTGATTGTATGTTAGATATAGTAGTTAGGTTATCTGTGTAAATAATAGGTAATACTATCGCATCGCTCACTCGAAAACGCATCGCAACACTCAACACGAAAACGAACGAAACGAAAAAACGAAAATCTAACTCGCCCCGCCACCTCGATCGAATGACCATTCGATCCGTCACCTGGTACGCCCTTTCCTCTTTTGGAAACCCTATAAATACCCATCTGTCACATCATTTGTGATGTGACAGCTCCTTCAGTCGACCAGCGCACTCAAGGCCATATTTCTCTCGATTTCTCGCGATTCTTGTAAGTTTTCAACTCAAATCTTGTACATCTATCATCTACACACACTTCTTCTTCATTTTAACCTTTAAATCTTAACTTTTAACCGTGAAATCAGTGGATTTGAGGTGTTCTAGGGTGATGTCATCATGGAGTTCTTATGAACTTCAAGTTTTGGCCTCATCCCACCAAGAAGAACTCAGATTTGAAGGACTTCCACATGATTTAACAATGGTTTCGCATTGATCTATACACTTTCGAAGTTAAAAGGATTGAAAGATATTTTTCTAACCTTCTTTCAACTCTTTTACTCTCAATGCACTCAAACTGATAGAATCGGAGCTAGTTCAGGCCTTCTACTCATTTCTAGTGAAGTGTCGGTCCAAGATTTGATTCCTATCAACAAGACCATCGATCTCGGTTGAATATGAACATCTGTCACGAACAGTTAACTGACTCGGGTTGGGGTGATTCCTGTTCAGTCGCTAACCTGGTTCTGATGGGGTTCCTATTGTTCAATACGTGGTCATACTGTCTCGATCAAACCACAAAACTCAAACAAAATTTCAAGTTTGCAAAACGGTCAGTATGTGGGACGGATTGCCGTCCGATCGGATCGCCATCCGATCGGATCGCCATTCGATCGAACCGCAATCCGATCGGATTGCACTTGGTATCCAACACATAAACTTTTTATCAATTTTCAAGGATGATCAGTTCAAACAGATTGCCCTCTGATCGGTAGACCATCCGATCGTGTGACAATCCTGCTGTGAAGTTGTTCTCTGGGAAATACCTCGCCGGACGGATCGCCCTCCGATCGAACTGTCGTTCGATCGAACGACCTGAAAGGTAGAGATACTTCTCTGTTTTCAAAATGCTACAACGAAAACTTCAAAGCCATCATACACAAACACATCTATCCCAAAACGAGTGTCAATCCGACCGAATGGCCATCCGAACGGATGGCCATCCGAACGGATGACCATCCGAACGGATTGACATCCGATCGAATGGCCATCCGTTCGGATTGACATCCGACCGGATGACCACTCGTAACTTGTTTTTCCCATACATCGATTTACGTAATGCTTATCGCTTATGCTATCATTCTGATCAGGCTAATCTCACTCTAGCGCTCCCTTCAATCCATTAACTTCCATCGGTGTGAGTATACTCGATCCCTTTTTGCTCTATGCACTTTTGGGTGATACATACGTTATGTCACACCCTGACTTTTGCGGAAGCGTGATTATGGTGTGACTTTCTTAATACCATTGCATTCAATCATAACAACAACTATATGATAAAACTGAAGATGTTCATCCATTAAATAAGTTTTAAAAACATAACAACATCATTGTGTTAAGACATAGCAATTCAAATTCGAGTACAAACCATGCAACTTGTTTAAGAGTTCAAAAGGACTCGACAAAAGACATTAAATGAAACCAGGTTTTGGGAGACGTGTCTCGTCTAGGAATAAGACAAACTGACCAAACCCTAAGACCATGGATGACATCTTTTATTCTTAAACCACACTTGAAACTTCCTAACGCCCGCCAGATCCACATCTAATTCCCTGAAATACATGTAGTTTGAAAACATCAACAAAAGTTGAGCGAGTTCATGTGTTTGTTTGTGTGTATGAATAACCTTTGTAATAACTGAAAGTATGTATGTAAGTTTGTAAACTCCTGGTATGAAAGCAACAAGGAAAACAGATCACCAATGGTTTGCAAGGCCATTGATATGTGTGAAGTGATGCAGGAAAACTCAAACCTAGCAGATTTGTCTCCGGGAATAAGACATAGTCACCACATGGGCCACCCTGGTCCGCATGGGTGTGGGCTCGCTACACCCAAATAGATCTATCACTTATGTCCCTCGGTCCTACAACGAGGATTAATGGCCTTAAGTGTTATACCCACCACTCACATGATCAAGCAGTACCCTTCCTTAGCTAACCATACCAAATCAAAATGTTTGTAAACAGTTGTAACATGTATTTCACCCCCGTAGTTATAAAACCAAAAACAGTTAGAGAAAAGGGGGTCATGAACTCACAGTCTTGCGTCTTCAGTCACAGTAACTCAAGCTTCTTCGGTCAACACGACTACCTACAACGTACTATGATCTATTAGACGAGCGGGTCGTGCCTTGACTTAGTATTAATGTCTTTGAGTTACGTTTCCTCGTATCTTCAATATTATTCCAAGTTATATAATTATTTGTTAAAATAATAAATATTTTAACTTAAATTATATTTATTAAATTTTGGAATAATTGTTAAACCATATTATTGTAACTTAATACTTCCCAAGTATTTATACTTGTATTTCCTTCCCAAGGATGGGGGTATCTTATACATGTGTATTTTTGCCATGTTTTGGGGTCGTATTCCGGTGTGTTATTATACGTACGAGGATACGTATTTTTATCGTATTCATTAAGTATCCTTATACTTAATTTCATATTAATTATTCCGGAATATTATCTTTAAAAAAGATCCAATATATATTTCCAAAATATATATTTTAAGGAATATTACTTAGAAAAATTATTTATAATTTTTCGTTGGCAAAAATATTTGTATTCCCTTATAAGTTCCAAAAATTAATATATTTTCAAGTCCACTTGCAAAATATATGTGTATAAACTCATTTTTCCCAAAAATGATATGTTTCATATTTATTTGAGAAAATATATTTCTCCCAAAATATTGTATTTCATGTTTGTGTAAGAAAATATATATTTCTTAAAAATAACATATCTTCTAAAAATTTCAAGAAAAATATATATTTCATACTTGTCAAAAATAATATATTTTTCTCTTGTAAAAAATATGATATATATTCTTGTAGTAATTGTAAAAATCATATTTTTACTTCCTTGGTGTCCAAAATATTATTACCAAAATATTCTTTGTGAATAAATTCCGGAATATTCTTGTAAGTCTTATTCCATAGTTCGGTTTTCACCATTATCTTTGTTTAAATGAGTATATTTACTTGTTGGAATTTTGGTAATATTTTGGATGGTAATTCTTGGCATTTTGAGGTGTTATATTATTTCATGTCCTAAAATAATATAGCTAATACACAAAATATACAAATAATCACACACATGGTGTCTTCTAAATTTATATTTCCTAAATACATATTTAGTTACTTTTATTTATAAAAACCAACCTCTAATATTTATATTTTTGTAACAAAATCTATGGCAAAGTTTATGTAACAAATTTATGGTTGAAAATACACTTGTAAACACTTGTTTAGAAATATTTTTCTAAGAATAAACAACTTACACTTACCAGTTTTGCCAAAATCAAGTAATAATCTACTACTTCATGAACTTAAATATTTGTAAAAATTTGTAGTAACTTACTAGTGTTCTTAGTAAGTCTTGTTACCCTTTAAAATGTGATTAGTTCTCCAAAAACTTTATTTTTAAAGTAGTTAGATGTTTACAACTTCTTGTCACATTTTCTAAAAATATTTCTTTATGCATTCTTCTTGTTACACAAGTGTTGCTACACTTGTTTAACCACTAAAAATAAGATTTGTTTAAGTAAGAACCAAGATTAAATGAAACTTATATTTTTAACTTGGTTTCTTTAGAAATCCTTCATGAAATTCTTAGATCTATATGATTAACAACTTACTTGATCATGATTTTTCAAGAAAACATTATGTTTCTTTCAAGTTCATGCTTTGTGTGTGGATGATCCATCATCCTACAACAATTTATATCCTTACATCTTGCTAGATTATGTTTTTAATCATGATCTAGCAAGATCTTATGATGATCAACATCATTACTACAAACAATCAATGATCAACAAGCATAACAACTCATATTCATCAAGATTACTTCATTAAACAA
The DNA here is from genome assembly GCA_030545235.1 of Helianthus tuberosus. Lineage (NCBI taxonomy): Eukaryota > Viridiplantae > Streptophyta > Magnoliopsida > Asterales > Asteraceae > Helianthus > Helianthus tuberosus. The sequence continues at coordinate 13,350,432 of CM060397.1, forward strand.
GCTTATGTTCATGTTTACTTCTTATGATCTTTAGTGTTCTTCAAGTTTTTGATTATGATTCTTCTTTAACCACTAAAAATAGAAGTAATATGGAGTGTACAAGGTTCTTACCACTAGCTCAAGGCTAGGGATGATTCAAGTGAAGAAATGAGATGGATAAAAGCAAACAAGATAGGTTCTTCAAGCTTCAAGGCCACCAAGCTCCTTAGTCTTGCTTCTAGCACCTTTGTATATACTTGGAATGGTTGTATGTTGGATGAAAAATGATGATGATGGTGGTGCTATGTTCGACCGAGAGCAAGAGAGGGGAAGAGAGGAGAGTAGTGTGTGTTAGTGTGTGTGAGATTATGAAAGTTATGAACAAAGGGTTATACTTATAACCATCCTAGCTCTTTATTTTGTGTATATTGTGCTAGTAACAAGGGAACATAATCCATTTTAATAATGAAATGAAATCTTGAGGTATGGAGGTGAGGTATGGCCGATTACTAGGTGGGGGGGGGGGTCTAGCATAGGTTTTAACCATACTAGTTACTTTAGGGTTAAATATCAAGTGTTAGTTAGTTATGTTAGTTACTAGATATTTATAGGGTGTTATGATGTTCGGGGACCATAACTAGCTTGGTAATGTTAAAACAGTGCTTCTAGTGTAAATTTGGTGTTTCGGGTAGTGTCCGGTTGTTCGGTTGGTTACTGGTTCGTTAAGGTGCTAAACTTGCAATTTAGTGTTCTTTATGTACCCTTTTGTGACACTTTTGATTCCCGACACTTAGGAAAGCATTCAGGACCATTTAACCATGTTTCTGCATGGTATTTGTTAGTGCATACATCTGTCGACTTCGTCTTGTATCGAGTCTTACACTAGATATGTTAGATCAGGGCACGTTGTACGAGAAAATAGGAGAATTTAGAGTGTGTTTAAGGCTAGTTCGCTTGAAATGACAAAAGACAAGTTCAAGCGAAATCCAGTTATTTGAGTTCGCTTGAATTGTAGATTCGCTTGAAGTTGGGTTCGCTTGAGCATGTTCAAGCGAACTACCTACGCCTATATATAGTCTCTCAAGCGATCTCATTTGTAACTTTTGAGATTTTGGATACCGAAGTGCTGCCGGTTTATCCAGTGATTGTACAAGCTGTAATATCAATCAGAATCGTGTTTAAAGGGAATTGCTAGCTGTTTCTACATCAGTTTCTTGTTTTCCGCACCTGAAACTGATTAAAACTACTCTGATCGACTCGTTTGGGTCATCAAAACGATCCTACAAGTGGTATCAGAGCTCAGGAGGAGGAGTTCTTACCGATTCAGCTCGAAATTTCTGTTTTCTACACCTTCTTTTCAATATTGACAAATTTTCACGGTTAAAATCGGCCAATTTTCACATATATTGTGTAAAACTGTATTTTAACAAATCCTTGATAGTTTCAGCTTAAAATTCGGTTTAAAAGTGCTAAAAATGGATTGATAAAGTGTTTTCGCTAGAACAATCATTTGTGTTTCCGCTTCAACTGGACTAGTTCGCTTGAAATCTGAGGTTCCGCTTGAAATATATTATGTTTTCGTTTCAAATTGGTCTGTGTTCGCTTGAAAGTGAATTATTCTGAGTTCGCTTGAAAGTGAATTGTTCTGAGTTAGCTTGAAATTGAGTTGTTAGGGTATTTCGCTTGAAAGTGAAATCTGTGGTTTCGCTTCAGTGTTAATTCGTTTGAACAGAGTATCTCGCTTGAAATTTGCTGTTTTTGAAAAACGTGTTGCCAAAACATGGATTCTGAATTCTACAATGCGTTTGCTACAACCTCGAATACTCCGACTGACATTGCTAAAAATATGAATTTAGAAAACGAAACCGGAACAATGCAAAAACCCCCGAAACTTATGGGAATGGAAGAGTATCATGTATGGAAGAATCGGTTTGAGAATTGGGTTCAGGCTAACCATCTAAGAGCTTGGGAAAGTATTGAAACAACATACATCAGACCACAGACTGCTATGAATGTAGATAAAATTATCTCGGAGTTTTCAGACTTAGAGAGAGAAAGTTATAAAGGAGAGAAAATGATGATAAGTCTGTTGTAGCAAGCTATCAAAGAGGATATATTTGTTTTGCTTCAGCATGATCGAGATGCGTTTTCGATCTGGAAAGCTCTTGAGAAGAAATTTGAAGCAAGTACAGAGATGTTACAAAGTAAAGCAGCGTTACTGAAAAAGGAGTTTGAGTTGTTTACGAGCATGCCTGGCGAGACTAAAAAGACTCTCATTGAGAGATACTGTCATCTTGTGCGCGCCATGTCTCAGTTGAAGATTACTAAAACTCCAGCAGAATGGGTTGAAAAGCTTGCTGATGCTTTACCACAAAAGGAATGGGGTACATATCTCATGATTCTGAAGAATTCTGGACAGTTTAGCAGATTGTCGATTTGTCAGTTTATTGAAAAACTGGAGGCACAGGATCTTGAACAGCAGAAAATTGCAAGAATGAACAGTTCAAGCCATCAACAAGACATCAAACTGTACTACAAGGGAAATGTTCAAAATGTTGAAGCAAGTCCAAAGATTCAAACCGCATTTAGTACAGGAAACTCATCCGGATCAGGCAGTCAAAGTTCAGTCAACACTAGTGGATTTTCAACAGTTAATCCTCCAAGTGTTCAAAATGCAAGTGTTGGAAATGGGTATATGATTCAGTGCAATGTGGCATTGCATCTTCAAAATGGTCAAAAATTTTCTGAAGAAGTGGTGAAAAATCATATGAGTTTACTTGTTAATGCATTGGAATCTTATGAAGGATTAATTGCTGGAAAGATCGGAAATCCTATGCTAACCAAGGAGGATTACGATCAGATTGATGCAGAAGAGTTGGAGCTCATGGATATCAAATGGTGTCTAGCTAGTGTCCTGAGAAGAGCCGAAAAATTCAAAATGATTACAGGACGAAATGACTTTTTAGATGCTCATCTTTCAGCTTTAGGTTTTGATAAATCTAAAGTTACTTGTTTTAAATGTAGGGAAAAAGGTCATTTCAAAAGAGAGTGCAAAAATCAGGAACCGAGAGGAGCAAAGGATTCTTTTGGAAAAGATGATTACTATAAGAAGTCTATATATCAACAAATCACTTATCAACCGCATCAACAAAAGGATTCTCAAACTGCACATGGAAAAATGATCGAGGATGCAAACAAGAAAGCTTATTATGGCATCATTGATCAAGATGACGAGAAAGTGGCTGATGGTTTTAGCTGGGACAAGTACATTCCGGCTGATCCTAATGTTAAAGCTTTTATTGCTCAGATTGTTCAAAAACCAGAGTTGATGAAGGAGTGGATGGCTGTGATGTCAGATGATGAGGAGAGTCAAGTTGGAAAATCTGTTTCTTCAGAAAGCAGTGATAATTATGAAGAGATTGAACAGATAAATTTTGGAAAAACACATTTATTTTCTGACAGATTTGAATTTTATTTTGCAGATAAATTGAAGAAGCTCAAAGAGAGAAAAGCTGCAAAAGAATTGAAGGAAGTCAAAGTGATTGAGAAGATAGTTGAAGTGGAGAAGTTAGTGGAAGTTGAGAAGATTGTGGAAGTAGAAAAGATAGTTGAAGTTATAAAACCCTGTCTTACTTGTTTAGAGTCATGTAAACAATGTATAGAAAAAGATGAGAGGTTTAGTGAGTTAGAAAAGCTGAAAGAACAGTTGCTGTTTGATGTCAAGAATTTGAAAGAATCATATGATGTGTTAAACAGAACAGTGACTAGTTTATAGAAAACAAACACAGAAAGAGAAGCTGCTTTGAAGATGATGAATGCTACCATGATGTCAAAGCAGAAAGAGATAAATTTTTACATTGAAGAATGTGCGAAATGGAAGAAAGAGTTGGATAGTGAAGCAACTGAGAATGAAAGAATCAGACGATTGCTGCGAAGTTATACAAGTTGTGATTACATAATTGATAGAATTTATCCTACTGTTGCAGGTTTTGAGGCATTTAAAGATGAAGACAAGAAGCCGAAGAAAAAGGATACTGGTAAGAAACAGAGTGTCTGTTATAATAAGTGTCCGCCTCCGATCTGGGAAGGGTATTCGCCTAGAAAACTGAATGAGGAACAAGTCCAAAAGGCAGTTAATCTAAAGTTAGAGTCCGAGTTAACCGATGTATTACCAGACAACATTGACGTCACGTTCACAACGTCCGACACAGATCATGAGTCAGAATTAATAAAAAGAATGGTCGATCAGGTGTTGGATAGGGATGAGGAGTCAGAGTTAAAATCCGAGTCCGAAAGTTCATGTCAGTCTGTCAGAAGTTCGAGTTCGTCCGAAAAGAGTTCAAAATCATCGGGAAAACGGGTTTATAGTAAAGAATTTCTGTTGTCAAAATCTAATTTGAATGACGAAATATTTGAAGTTGCTTATACTTTGAATGATTCTGACAAATTATATTTTGATAAAGAATTTCCAATAAGAAGTGTTCGATTTGAAATGATAAAAAAGGTTTTCAAAATGACAGAAATTAATATTTCTGAAATAAAAGATTTAAATCTTATTGAAAAACCTAAAAAATACACTTCAAGAGTTCAACAACGCTTAAACAAGAAAAAGAGTTACGGTTCTGGTTCTGGTTTTCAAAAGAAACCAAACCATAACGGTAAGTTTAAAAGAAAAGGTTTAGGTTTTATTCCACCTGAAAATTATAAAAATGAGAAAATTTCTAAAAATACAAAATTTGTTTCAGGTCCGTCTGCTGAAGAGGAAGAGAGAAGTTCATTTTGGAGACAATCAAATCAAGAATTTCTTGATGAGAAAAAGAAAAATGAAGTTAAGGGGAAAGAAACTAGAACCTGTTTCAGATGCAATGAAGTTGGTCACATTGCATGGAATTGTCCATTAGCAACAAAAACAAAACAGGGAGTTTCTAAAAAACTGAAAGATGTTGTTGTTGATAAAACTGAACCACCAACTGAGAAATTTAAAGTGTTTAAAAATTCAACTTATGAAGTTGGTGAATGTTCAAAAAGATTTTTCAGGAGAAGTGTGAAGCTTGACAACCAAAATTGGGTTCTTAAAAATTCAAGTGTAAAATCTGGTGATGAATCTGATTCCACAAAATCAGAGGAGCCACAATTTGATGAGAGTGATGAAAACTCAGTTCCTCAAATGGATGATGAGAATTTTCCACCATTGAGGACTGAGAATTTTAAACAAAAGATTGGGAAAGTTGAAATCTCAAATCAGTTTTATTCTAAAAAGGATAATTTTGATGTTGAGAAAGTTTTTAATGGAAATGTAAAGAAAATTTTTGGAAAAATGGTTGATAGAAAAGTTAAAGGGGTAAAAGAGTTCTATGCTACAAAGAAAGCAACTTACACCCCAACTGCAGATGAGTTGGTATCACCCAAGGCTGGTCAGACTTGGGTAGATATTTTCTTTCATTGAAAAACCTGACTTGCCGGAGATCCCAAGTTTGTAATCGTGGATCAGGAATCGGCATTCTTCTTGATAATTGTTTTTGTGAAAGAATTTTAATGGTTAAATTTTACAGGTTGTGACTTGCCGGAGCTTCCAGGATGGTAAGTGTGAAGCAGGAATCGGCATCTTGATTGGTAAAATGATTTTGTGTAGATGGTTTATTCCTACATGTGGTATAGGTGACAAGTTCCCAAGTGATATAGAGGTTTATATGTTTTGGTTTACAAGGTGATTAGTCAAGGTCATTAGTTTGAACTTGATCTAATTCTCATACTAGAAATTGAATGAACAGGATGATGAACCGTCCCTTTAATTGGTTAAAACAAAACTTATTTTCCGGAAAAATCATTTTGATTAAAACAAACTTAAGTGTTTGAAATCTTAATGAGAAAATGGTTTTGTTGTAAAGGGGAGTTTTGATTGTTTATGCCAAGTGAATGGCGAATTGAGGTAATTCGATATCAGTTGTCACATTTATTGTATAGTTTGTTTTCAAATTTTCTGAAATGTGTTTGAATTTTAGGGGGAGTAAGAATTTTTCAGAGAAAATACAAAAACATTTGAAAAATTGAAAAAGTCAAAAACATGATAAAATGCTAAAATGAGTTTGTTGTGAAAAAGAGGAAATGATAGTACATCAGTGGTCTATCACAACATGCTAAAGAATTGGAAAACAAAAATGTGATAAACAATCTCACTGATGATGTGCCAGTAGGTTTTTGCACATTTAGTAGATTGTAACGAGATATAAACCTAAATTTCAAACTTGCTTATATCGTGGGGAACAATTTCTTGGATATATGGGTAACCCTCAAAATCTTGTTTGAAAGGTCCCTCTTTATGAGATACTAGGTCTTTATGCTTAGTGATATCTGGGGTATTATTCCGGGACTTCTGCTGAATGGAAATTCTGACCTAGTCCCCGCATAATACTTTCTGCAAAAGCTTGAAATATAGCGTCGCCCTCAGCAAAATGCTGAAACAATAAAATTGATAATCATTGCTGTTGTAGAAAAGATCCTCTAAAGGGGACACACCAAAAGTCGAGCCGTCATCTCTCTGCTGAACGGAAGTTCTGACCTGAGCTCTCATGGTTTCGAATCTAACCCTTTACAGATATCATTTAGGTATACTCACCTGTAAGACTGAATATTGGGATCTGGATACAGGAGTATATTCAAGTAAGTGGGACACGCGATTAAGTTTAAGTTCTTAATACATTAATCTCGTATCTCGAAACAATTGAACTTTGTGTGGAAATTTAAGTGGATTAATATACTAACAATCTAGGTGAATTGTTTAGAACTTAAAATGAAATGAAGCTTAACGGTGTTGGTGATTTGTCTTTAAAACTGATATGATCCTCTTACACAAACTCACAAAAAATAGTGTCTGTAAATATTTCTTTACTGCATTTATTTTTCATTAAAAATCCAAAAAGATTTTAGTGTGTTTTAGCATAAATTTTAAAAAATTCAAAAAGATTTTCGACAACTGGTGTTGGAGAGCTAATATTCAAAATTCCAAGTGCTAGACATGATGACCATGTGGTGAAGTGGAATCTGTGTTTAATCAAATGTTTTTTTAAACAATATCTACGTGTGGTTCATCAAAAAATTGAGAGGAAGTTTATAATTATAAAATTGTTAAACATTAATTTTGAGAAATTTATTGTTGGGTAGAGGATGTACAGGATTGACTGGTTTCTAATGCTGAATGATAAAGATTCAGGTTCCGATACCTGAAGACTCTGTGGACAAAGTATGAGCCAGGCAATGATCCTGAACATGAGAGAAACAGATTACGATTCTGGAGCTGATGATGCTGATGAACTTAAGGAATGCCAGCACATCGTAAGGGGGAGTCTGAAGTCATTTGAGAAAAGATTAGAAAGAGTATTGCCCAGAGACTGATAAAGACTGAAGAAGCAAAGACTCGACACTGAAGACTCGTCAACATCTGAGGGGGAGTCTGTTAGTGCATACATCTGTCGACTTCGTCTTGTATCGAGTCTTACACTAGATATGTTAGATCAGGGCACGTTGTACGAGAAAATAGGAGAATTTAGAGTGTGTTTAAGGCTAGTTCGCTTGAAATGACAAAAGACAAGTTCAAGCGAAATCCAGTTATTTGAGTTCGCTTGAATTGTAGATTCGCTTGAAGTTGGGTTCGCTTGAGCATGTTCAAGCGAACTACCTACGCCTATATATAGTCTCTCAAGCGATCTCATTTGTAACTTTTGAGATTTTGGATACCGAAGTGCTGCCGGTTTATCCAGTGATTGTACAAGCTGTAATATCAATCAGAATCGTGTTTAAAGGGAATTGTTAGCTGTTTCTACATCAGTTTCTTGTTTTCCGCACCTGAAACTGATTAAAACTACTCTGATCGACTCGTTTGGGTCATCAAAATGACCCTACAATATTAGATTGTTAAAATGCTGATTTTTGCTGAATTTTGCTGAATTCAGCACTTTGGGTAAGTTTTAGGCACTTTCCGGCACTTAAACTATCACTAATAAGGCAGTTTTGTGATCCTTACTTTTCTACACACTACACTAGTGTGGTGCTTAGTTTCTGGCTCATTTTGTGTCTCAATGCACTGTCTGTCTATGTGCTGAGTTTTGTCAGTATTTTCCTGATTCATCAGATAATTGTGCTAACTGTACTTAATGCATCATTTGAGGCAATATAACTTTCATGCAATATTGGTATGACATTAAACAATGTATGACGCACATGTATGTATATGACAGTAATCAGAAAGCAGTTAATTGCAATTTCAGCACAGTCATTAAGCACTAATCATGGTTAATTAATTGTACGGATACCTGGATTTTTGACAGTTGTCACATTCTCCTCCTGTTAAGAAAATTTCGTCCCGAAATTTTAAGCTTTACTGCTAGCTGCAGGGGTGTTAGGGAACAAATGCGGATACTTTGCTTTCATGCGGTCCTCACGCTCCCAAGTAAACTCTGGGCCGTGACGTGCGTTCCATCTAACCTTAACAAGCTTAACACTACTCCTCCGAGTTTTGTTAACTTTCCAGTCAGTAACCTCAACAGGTTCTTCGGTAAATTGGAGTGTGTCGTCAATGTGAACTTCGTCAGCAGTTATGATCGCGGTTTCTTGAGTTGGACTCTTCTTCAGATTAGATACATGAAATGTATCATGAACACCATTAAGTTCTGCAGGTATTTCCAACTTATATGCTACAGGACCAATCCTCTCCAGGATTTTGAACGGTCCAATAAATCGTGGGTTTAACTTTCCACGCTTCCCAAAGCGTGCCACACCTTTCTAAGGTGAGACTTTCAATAAAACCATATCTCCCACTTCGAATTCCAAAGGCTTCCTTCTTTGGTACGCATAGCTCTTCTGTCGATCACGAGCCGCCTTGATGCGTTCTCGGATCTGTATAATCTTATCTGTCGTTTCTTGGACCAATTCGGGACCAATGAGCTGTCTATCGCCTGCATCTGCCCAGCATAATGGCGATCGACACTTTCGTCTGTAGAGAGCTTCAAACGGTGCAGCTTGAATGCTTGTATGGTAGCTGTTGTTATAAGAGAACTCAACCAAAGGTAGGTGAGTGTCCCAACTGCCACCCAAGTCCATCACACAGGCTCGTAACATATCTTCCAGCGTCTGAATCGTTCTCTCACTTTGGCCATCTGTCTGTGGATGAAATGCTGTGCTCAGATTTAACTGAGAACCAAACGCTTCTTGGAAATATTGCCAAATCCTTGACACAAATCTACCATCTCTGTCAGATATGATCGAGATAGGCACTCCATGACGTGCAACTATCTCCCTTAGGTACAGCTCAGCTAGCTTACCCGTGTTATCCTTCTCCCTGATTGGCAAAAAGTGCGCAGACTTCGTCAGACGGTCTATGATTACCCAAATCGTATCATGACCTCTGGGTGTCTTTGGCAGCTTTGTTATAAAATCCATCGAGATCTGCTCCCACTTCCACATGGGTATCTCGGGTTGCTGTAAAAGTCCTGAAGGCTTCTGATACTCGGCCTTCACTTTGGCACAAGTCAAGCATTTCCCAACATAAGTTGCAACATCACCTTTCAGTCTCGGCCACCAGTAGAAATCCTTCAAATCTTGGTACATCTTATCCGATCCTGGGTGGATCGAGTACCTTGATTTATGAGCTTCATCGAAAATCACATCACTAAGACCACCAAAGAGGGGAACCCAAATTCGTCCCATAAAACACAAGGTTTCGTCCTCATTGGGTACCAACTGGTTCTCTATCCCACGGAGATATTCATCCTTAAGATTTCCCTTCTTAAGAGCTTCTCTCTGTGCAGCACGAATGCACAACGAGAGCTCTGTTTGAATGATCATCTCTAAAGCCCTAACCCTTATGGGCTTAATCCTTTCTTTTCGACTTAAGGCGTCTACCACCACATTCGCCTTTCCTGGGTGATATTTGATTTCATAATCATAGTCGTTTAACAGCTCTACCCATCGTCGTTGTCTCATGTTAAGCTCTTTCTGATCGAATATGTGCTGTAAGCTCTTGTGATCAGTAAAGATCGTGCATCGGGTGCCATACAAATAATGTCGCCAGATCTTCAAAGCAAACACCACTGCGCCTAACTCCAAGTCATGCATAGTGTAGTTCTTCTCGTGAACTTTCAATTGGCGTGAAGCATAAGCGATAACCTTCTGTCGCTGCATCAGCACACAGCCTAGTCCCTGACGCGAGGCGTCACAGTATACCACGAAGTCATCGGTGCCCTCGGGTAGGGATAAAATAGGTGCATCGCAAAGCTTGTTTTTGAGTAACTGAAAGGCTTCCTCTTGTTTATCTCCCCATTCGTACTTCTTATCCTTTTGAGTAAGGGAGGTCAGCGGTTGAGCGATTTTTGAGAAATCCTCAATGAACCGGCGATAATACCCTGCTAATCCCAGAAACTGACGGATCTCGGTTGGCGTCTTCGGAGTTTCCCAATTCTTAATCGCCTCGATCTTGGTGGGATCCACATGGATTCCATCCTCATTCACTACATGACCAAGGAATTGTACCTTACGCAACCAGAACTCGCACTTCAAGAACTTAGCGTATAGTTTCTCCTTCTTGAGCAGCTCTAAAATGGCTCTAAGGTATTGTTCATGCTCTTCCTTTGTTCTTGAATAAATCAAAATATCATCGATAAATACGATCACGAATTTTTCGAGATATGGCTTGCAAACTCGGTTCATCAAATCCATAAATACTGCTGGCGCGTTTGTCAGACCAAACGGCATCACTAGAAACTCGTAATGTCCGTAACGAGTTCTAGAGGCAGTTTTCAGAATACTTTCCTCTTGAATTCGTAGCTGGTGATAACCTGATCGAAGATCGATCTTGGAGTAGTAACTTGAACCTTGAAGTTGATCAAAGAGGTCATCAATCCTCGGTAAGGGATACCGATTCTTGATGGTCAACTTGTTCAGTTCTCGGTAGTCGATGCACATGAGGAAACTACCGTCCTTCTTCTTAACAAACAGAACTGGAGCTCCCCAAGGCGAGAAGCTTGGTCGAATAAATCCCTTGTCCAAAAGCTCTTGAAGTTGCGTCGATAACTCTTGCATCTCGGAAGGCGCAAGTCGATAAGATGCCTTAGCTACAGGCGCGGCGCCTGGAACTAAGTCAATGTGGAATTCGACTTGTCGTTGCGGCGGTAATCCTGGAAAATCTTCGGGGAAGACTTCAGGATATTCCCTTACCACCGGGATATCTTCCAGCTTTGGCTCTTCAGCATCTTTATTTACTATGTGTGCCAAAAAGGCAACACATCCTTTCTGCAAAAACTTCCGGGCCTTCATACAGCTGATAATCCTTAGAGGCGTATCATGCTTTTCTCCGTGCACTACAATCGTCTCTCCATTCGTCATCGGGATGCGAATGATCTTCTCATGGCATACGATCTCAGCTCGGTTGCTCGACAACCAATCCATTCCAACTACCACGTCAAAGCTTCCCAAATTGACTGGTAGAAGATCGAGCGTAAACTCATGCTCTCCAAGCTCTATTACATAACCTCTAATAACTTCGTTTGCCTCTACTAGCTTTCCATTAGCTAGTTCTATCGAGTATGGAATATCTAGCTTACTTGCAACTAACCCAAGTATATTCTTAAATTATAGGGATACAAAGCTATAATCGGCACGAGTATCAAATAACACAGATGCAAAGCGTTGGTTGATAGGGAACGTACCCGTGACTACGTTCGGATCCTGGCGAGCTTCCCTAGCTCCAATGTTAAAGACTCTTCCTTGGGCTTGGTTGTTCTTTGGGAAATCTCTCTTGAAATGCCCGATATCTCCACAACTAAAGCATCCTTGCTTGTTTCCAGTGCCACCCTGATTGGTGTTTTGGTTGCGGTTTCCATTACCAGCTTGGTTACCAGAACCACCACGATTTCCATAACCTCCCTGGTTACGATTCCCAGTCTGATTCCCATTGCCGTTTCCACCACGGTTACCGTTGCCACTGCCATTTCCATTATCTCTCTGGCCACCATTTCCACGACCATTACCAGCCCAGCATGTCTCATTTGAATGACCATTCTTTCCACAGCTTTCACACTTCCTAAACCTACACTGGCCAGCATGATGGAACTGGCACACATCACACTTGGGCAAGGTGCCCATGTAACCTTTCCCTTTGTTCTCCGAACTTGCAGTACCGGTCTTGACTTCGGCTGGTGGTTCGCATCTCTTTTCTTGTTGCTACCGTTGTTTCCTTGGGCACCCTTCTTGAAATTGGAGAACTTCCTCTTGTTCTCTCCTGATGACTCGACATGAGTCTCCTTCTTCTTTCCATCAGAGATCGAAAACTTGTTCAATCTGATTGCCTCTTCAGTCAATGCCACACTCAAATCAATGGCCTCAGTGATCATTGGGGGCTTGGATGACGTCACCATGCTCATGATTTGGGGTGCCAATCCCCAAATGAAACGTTCGATTCGCTTGAACTCCGGTTCTACCATGTAGGGGACAACGCGAGACAGGTCATGAAATCTCTGCACATATTCAGCAATCTTCGGACCATCCATCTTTAGATTCCAGAACTCGGTTTCCAGCTTCTGAATCTCAGCCCTCGAGAAGTACTTCTTGCGCATCAGCTCTTTCATCTCATCCCAAGTCATAGCATACGTAGCTTCCTCTCCCAGAGTCTGAACCTGAAGGTTCCACCATGATAGAGCTCCGTCTAGGAAAAGTCCAGAAATGTAGGTGACTTGGTGCTCTGGCGCACACTTGCTCATTCACAGCATAAAATCCGTTTTCTCAGCCCATCTAACGAAAGCTACAGCACCTTCAGTGCCGTCAAAATTCAGAGGCTTGCAGTCTAGGAACTGCTTGTAAGTACAGCCTGCATAGGCAACATCATTCACAACAAGCATTAGCAAACGCACATGGAATGTCCAAACGTATCGTAATGTGTCTTTGTGACTTAAACATTACCGTGAGGTGGGTTATTTCCTGAGGTACCTCCGCTGTGTTCAGAGGGCAAGGCCTCATGTTGTGCGATTGCTTGTGAAATCCGTTCTTGCAGTTCAGCCTCTGTTGTGGGCAACTGATTGTTCCTTCGAGGAGGCATCTTCTATAAAGAAGATTGTATGGGTCAGGTCTTATGTATATAATAAGTAGTATGTATATAATAGTGTTTGTCATAACAAGTAAGCATGCAATCATAGCATAAACAAGTAATTTCAACCATGTATTTAATGAGAACATTACGATTGAGCTTTCATTAATTATCGACCACAAATACAGTTACATGTTTTACATAAATATTGTATCAAAAGGGAACACAGGGTCACACTACCCTGGTCCAAAATGTCTATCAATCTACCATAAGTTATACAGTCAAAAGGTGGTCTCCAAAAGGCTTCGCTAGCTCAGCTCAATAGCGGTGCTCTCATCAAAAGTAAGCTACCTAGATAAAACCAAAAACCGTCTATGCTGATGGTGGTGGAGGAACAAAAAGCAAGCTGCGCACATGCGCTAGCTCCTCCTCAAGATCATAAATCTGACGCAACAGATAGCTGATCTGCTGCTCAACTGTAAGAAAGCGAGTGTCAAACTCAGGAAATGGAGTAAGCGGTGCAGGAGGATGTGAAAATGGGGACGGTGATGAACGAGGAGCAAAAGTAGGCTGACACGGACATGGCAAAGGTCGCGGTATCATCTCAAGCTCTAGAATCCTGCGACTTATGATCTCATACTGGAGCTGCAATGATAGAAGAAACTCATCCCATGTATAACCAGTAAAGTGTGAGGGATGGTAGGGATCAGATATTGGCATGGTGTAGGGTGGGAACCATCTAAGTGGCTCATCAAGCGGTGAAGAAGAAAAATGAGCATGAGGTGCAGACTGAGGCATGTGAGGAAATGCGGCTGAAATATGAGGATCACGGTCAGGCTGCTGGCTAGAAGGGCCTTCCCCTGGACGGGGTAGAGGGATGTCCTGCAAGAAAGTGATAGGTAAGTCAGTGCGGTGAACATCAGACTCAACCGGGTGAAAAGGAGCATCATCAACAGGTGCAGGTGCAAATGGGGGAGTGACTGACTCAATAACAGAAGGGTCAACGGGTGCCGGAACTGGATCTGGTATAAGTGGTGCAATGTCAGGTATGCCGAATGGAATAGGATCAAGATCAGGCAAAGGCTCAGGAGCAGGTATCGGCTCAGGATCAGCAGTGTAACAACCCGCGCATTCATGCGTTGTTACTAATCGCTACACTCGTTACGCCTAGCACCAGAGATTCAGATCATAATGTAACTGCGTTGCATACTACACTATTACAACGCTATTTTCGCATAATACATTAACGCAAAACATTAGAGCTAACAATGACTCTACAAGTGCGTACTACCCCACCGATCGTCGTGACGATGATGGCAATACGAGTGGGTGGTACCCCGTTGATCGTTGTAGCGTAACACATCTCATCGCACATACTAACACCCACGATGATGTTGAGTGAGGACCTATTCTACCATCCTCGATACCCGTGATGTGTTGCAAGTAACACAAACTCGAAACGAAACCCGACTATCGCAATGCAAACTGGGGAATGTAAATACGTATGTACGACCTTTTGTGATTAATTATAATAGGGAGGGGCTCATGCGAGAACCACCCTTATTGTGAGAACCTTGAGAACCAATGTGAACACAACCTAAAATAGCTAAAAAAACCTAAAAAAAACCTAACCCCCACCCCCCCCCCCCAAAACCTAAACCCCCCACCCCCCCCCCCCAAAAAAAACCTAACCCCCCCCCCCCCAAAAAAAAAAACCTAAACCCCCCTCCCCCACCCCCCAAACACCTAAACCCCCCCCCCCCCACCCCCCTCCCCCAAGCTAAAATGCTAAAAACTAAACCCCCAAAAGACCTAAAAAAATCTAAAAAAAATCTAAATTTTTTTTTTTGAATTTTTTATGTTAAAATCGCTACTTTTAGAAGCAAAAAAAAAAAAAAAAAACATTTTAAAAAAAAAATTTTTTTTTTTTTTTTTGCTTTGAAAAGTAGCGATTTTTTTATAAAAAATATTAAAAAATTCAAAAAAAAAAATTTGTGTGATTTTTAGCTATTTTTAGGCATTTTTTGTGTGTTCACATTGGTTCTCGCGGTTCTCACAATAAGAGGTGGTTCTCGCATGACCTTCTACATTGGTTCGAGCAGCACGCTCTTGGACCCTTTTCTCTCGATTTCTCGTGATTCTTGTAAGTTTCCGACCTAAATCTTGTACTTCTATAATCTACACGTACTTCTTCATCTTTTTCACCATCAGATCTCACTTTTCCACCGCTAGATCTTCGGATTTGAGCCGTTCTAAGGTGATGTCATCATGGAGTTCTTAGGAATAATGAAGTGTGACCTCATCTCATCAAGAACAGTCCATATCTGATAGATTCCACGGTGTATAAACACTGATCTCACCTAAAATCTAAGCCGAATCTAAGTTTTCTAAGCTTTTCTTCAAACTTTCTTAACTTTTCACTCAAATCCGGTAGCAACAGAGCTCGTACAGACCTTCTACTCTGTCTCTAGTGAAGTGTCGGTTTGAGAACTGGTTCCTATCAACGAGATGACCAGCTTATCGTGTTAAACACGAATAATCGTCGAGAACAGTTAACTGATCGGACGGAGTTTCCATTGTTTAGCTCGTAGTCATACCGTCTCGATCAAATCGCAGAAACTTAACAAAATACACAAGTTGTGAAATGATCAGGCTGCAGGATGGATTGCCGTCCGAACGGATTACCGCCCGATCGGACTGCCACCCGATCGACCCATAATCCGATCAGATTGCACTTGGTATCAAGACTTAAACAATTTTCAAGCATTCAAAGATCTGAACGACGAATGGATTGCCGTCCGATCGGATTGCCGTCCGATCGAACGACCATCCGATCGGCTTACTTTGGATCCCCAACACTTAAACATTTTACAAATCTTCATTGCACATCAGTTCCAACGGACTGCCACCCGATCGGACTGCCACCCGATCGAGTGACCAGTCTGCTGTTAGCTTATCATCAACCAAAGTATCTTGCCAATCGGATCACCGTCCGATCGAACAGCCACCCGATCGAGTTTCCACCCGATCGACCAGCCATTCGATCGACCGACCTGAAAGGTAGAGATACTTCTCTGTTTTCAAAATGCTACAACGAAAACTTCAAAAGGGGCAACCATCATGCACAAACACATCTTCACCAAACAAGGTGACAATCCAAATGAATGGTCGTCCGATCGGATGACCATCCGATCGGATTACCATCCGACACTTGGTTCATTCGCCACCGTTTATCGCGCTATTCAACGCTTACGCTATCAATCTATAATCAGGCTAATCTCGGACGCGCTCCCATAATCCAATCAAGTTGTGTTTGCTTGCCGAACACCGTCTGTGAGTATACTTGAACCCTTTTTGCTTTTGCACTTTTGGGTGTAACATACGTTGCTATCAAATCGAATTACATCAAATGCTTAAACTACTTATCACTTGCGAATGACTTACGTACATAGTTATACGTGATGCTAGTTACATATGTGCTAGGACTTATACTCGCGACGTCCCACCATGACTAGTATAGTACTATTGCGCCCGATGGGGTCTAGTTTAGCAATCGCAATCGCAGCTCGAGGACTTAGTTGGTAGTATCAGTTTTGTGAGTATATATGTCGTGTATTACGTTTATGTATGTGGAAGTTCGCAACTTTTATCTATTTACACTATTACATATCAAACCTGTATACTCGCCAATACTTTTGTATTGACATTATTTTAACGTATGTTGCAGGTTTAGTCGCAGTCTACCTCAAATCAAGCTAGGAAGTCTAGAAACACACCTAAAATCTAGGTTGTCGGATTTGAATTGTTTGAGAGAACAGGAAATTCATGACAGCTTATGTGATTGTAATTGTTTATTAGTATGGGATAATGAACGCATTAAATACTGTCGCAATATAGTTGTTATGGATTCTCTTGAGCAATCTGATTCGCCTAGTGCTGCGCCCCGATGATTCCGCCATCGGTTGGGGTGTGACAGATTGGTATCAGAGCCATAACTATAGGGAATTAGGCAAGACTCGACCTAGTCCGGGTCGATGTCTTAGAAACGACCTAGTCTATAGTCTAGGTACCAATGGGCCGACTCGTGCAAACCCAGTAGGATTTGCACGGGCCTACCTGATACTCACATTCGAATTCGCTAAAGACTACAACATCGCGTGAACACTGCATACTACAACTTCACGCGAGGAGCCTTTCCTAAGGCTGGAATATTACTTAGCCTTTCCTAAGGCTAACACAATACACACGTTTTCGCAAATATTCGCGTAACACAACCGAGTGGTCCAGTCGAGATCAGGCGTGAAAACCAAGAACTCTCGACAAGATCGCACACTCAGCGCATTTTTCTAGCACGAGAACTTTCCGTTGAGCTAGGAGTGACATCCATATCTCAACGAAAGCCTCCATTTCAAAATTCAGTGGAACTCCCGAATTTATTCGAAGAGCACAACCACAGTTAGGAGCGAAGTTATTAAGTCAGGGGTGAAACCCGTATCTTAATAAACCGTTCCACTCTCTATAAAATGGTTTTCAAAAAGCTCTCACCAAGGACTCGGCTATAACGATAACTCGGGCCACGCGATGACTAGGAAGACGAATGCCATGAGCTGCATCCCAGTGGAAGCATGAGTCTTCTAGGGCAACGCATGTGCACGAACTTGTTGGGTATAGTTGGGTTACCTTGGGTAGTCGACGCCTAAACACCCGAGGCACTCTATCTACTTCTTTAGCATACGACCCGCCGATTTTACACTTGTTGGAACTTATTTACGCTTATGTGTTTACATTTTGAAACGTTACGCTTTATCGATTTCTCGATTTATCAATTTTCGCTCCCTACCTTCGCAACCGCACAACTCGCACAGCCATCGCAATCTAAAATGAAAACCGAATGTTCGCAAAAAAACAAGTGTCTAATTCCTCGCTTTCGCTTTCTCCCCTCAACGCGTCCTCGCGCATTATATCCCGACAAGTATGTGGGTAAGCATAAACTACAACTAATTATATATATACAAGCAAATCAATTGTGTGAGAACTTAGGAATCTCGTGTCTCCTATGTGGCTCCTATGTGAAGTCTATTATATTACTCGCTACAAGTTTTGATCGACCCAATCGCATTGCAAAACTCAAAATCATTATGATCGAATCTCACTCCAAATCTCTCTCTCTGTCTAGATGCCTTCTAACGACCCTACCTCGAGACGAACAGCCAGGAGAAGAGCCAAACGAAGCGCCGAAAAGAGGATTGCCTCGCTTGTGGCCAGGGAAGTGGCCAAGGTCATTCCTCAAATTGTCGCTCAATTGCACTCTCTCAGCAACTCTCGAGCCTCGGAAGACTCTAAGGCGGAAGCGCCGCAATCTGCTTTCCTCTACAAGCACTTCAAAGCCTGTGACCCGATGGTTTTCACGGGTGAAGGAGGTGTGTCCCAACTACTCCAGTGGTTCGATTCTATCGAAGTTACCCTTCGTCAGAGTGGGTGTCCCGATGGATTTCGTACTACTTGCGCTACCGGAGTATTTCAAACGCGAGCACTCGACTGGTGGACAGCTGAACGTAACAAACGTGGGATCTCCGCGGCTTATGCCCTCTCTTGGAATGAGGTGAAAGAGCTCATGAAGAAAGAGTACTGCCCTCCCCACGAAGTCCAGAAGCTAGAAGACGAATTTTGGAAAATCAAGCAAGTCGAAGGTGACAATGCTGGCTACACCGCAAGGTTTAAACAGCTTAGCATGATCTACCCCAGTCAAGTCAAAACTTCAGAAAAAGCCATCACGAAGTACATTCACGGCTTGCCTGAGTGTGTGGGCGATTTTGTCGAAGCTGCAAGACCTGCTACCATCGAAGAAACCTACCGCTTGGCCGCAGAAATCAATGACAAACGAGTCGTGGACGGATTTTTCTCCAAGAATCCTGTCAAACGAGCTCATCAAGCAATCGTCATCGACTCTTCTGACGATTATTCCGACGATTCCTCCGATGATTCTACCGACGATTCTTCAAGTGAGTCCTCGGACGAATCCTCCGACGCCAACGCACCGCTTCAGGAAGCTCAGTCCAACCGCAAACGGAAGACCATGAGCCCAAACTCTTCAACAACTGAACTGTTGCAACCAGAACCTCTTCAAGCAGTTCCAGTTCACTCGAAGCGCGACTACAATGAAACTCATCCCCTGTGTCTCATGTGTACGTATCATCACCCGCCAGAAGCCAACTGTCGCTTTTGCGCAAATTGCAACTGGTATGGTCACCTTACCCAACACTGTCGCATGGGACCGCAGACTTGAGGAATCTCAGCAACGATCGCAGTCTTCGCAAAAGTCCTCCACAGCAACATTTGTCATGCTTCCAATGTTGTAGTAATGCTACGATTTTCGCCGTTAGTTTGTTTTGTGTGTTGAATTTATTCTATTTTCGACGCAATGTGGACTCCATTTATCTCTCGCTTCCTCTCTCGTCATCGCACTTAATCTGGAATCACACACATGCTATATATTATATCACGATTTGATGTGTTTTACCCTCACTACACTCTTAGAATAAGGTACGATAAATGTGCAAGGAACGACTAATCACGGGTGCACACGGGATTATTCTGGTCAGTGCACGGAGATCGTAGTGAGTTCTAATGGTGCCATAACGTTAAAAGCATGGTCGAGCGTGGTGGATACGCCGCTGGTACTTCCTATATATAAGCGTCTTGACCATGTCAACAAAGTGCGACATCTATTCACGGGATGCAAGTAATAGGGGTAAAGCAAGGTGTGCTTTGCAATACTACCGAAGTCTCGTGAAGAAAGTGCCACGTGGAGTTGAACGTTATTTAGACCTATACTATTATGGTAATTTTCGACACACTACACTCATTCGCAAGGCGTAACAATTACCTCGCATCATCGCGAGACTTGTCGTAAGTCTGCAAACGCAATGCAAATGCCTCATCGATGGACTCTGGAGACTCTACCCCCGCAGGACAATTGCATCGACGCAAGACTGGTCGTAAGTCTTTAATCGCAACTCAAACGCAATTTCACTGGAATCTAACGCACATCACCCTCGCAACACTTTAACGCTTAACGCATCTATCGATCTCATCACTTCGATACTCGCGTCGCTTATCGCTTCTAACGCTTATCGCTACTGGTGTATGTTGGCACACATGACATCGATTCACGAAACGGATCTAGTATGGATAAAACATGGTGGATACGCCGCCGGTACTTCCTATATATAAGTGTTTTAGCCATATTAGCAAACTTTCGTGGAAAGATGCCATGAGGGGCGCAACGATAGTTAAAATTTGTGATTCTATCCCAAGCTAATTAAATCGCTTTATCGCTAAAATCTATCTCGCAATCGCTGTCGCCTATTATGTGAATCGCTATCGCCTATTATGTGAATCGCTATCGCTTATTGTGTGCATCGCTGTATCTCTTGCTGTGTATTGCTCAATCGCTCGTCGCCTATTGCTATCGCTTACCGTTATCTGTGTTATCTGTGTTAAAGTTAGCACACATGACCTCGCTTCACAGGACGAAACTCATATGGTTAAAGCATGGTGGATACGCCGCTGGTACTTCCTATATATAAGTGATTTAACCATATCAGCAGACTTTCGTGGAAAAAGGCCATGTGGGGTCTAATGTTAGTTGAATTTTGTGGTGTTGATCAATCCAATCGAATCGCATTAATCGCGCATATCACCATCGCTGGCATCGCAACAATCGTCGCTTATCGCTCGACGGTTGTCGCTATCGCTCATCGCTTTTCGCTTATCGCATACCGCCATCCCTCTCGCTTGCATTGCTGAACTGAGTTCGTAAACGACCTCATCACTCAGTTCGCTCAATCTTTCTCTTACACTTGGCCCGAGCCTCTTTCGCTTGGACCGAGGGAATCGAGCTCTATCGGTACTGTGTCGACACACATGACACTGCCTCACGGGACGGAAACCATGTGGCTAAAACATGGTGGATACGACGCTAGTACTTCCTATATATAAGTGTTTTATCCATATTGTCGAACTTTCGTGGGAAGGTGCCATGCGGGGCCGACTTCAAATTTTAAAATTTTGATATTATTTTAAACCTTTGTACGAAACGAGATTTTCTTATAACACTGGTGTGACAATCGACTCAAGTTAACGCCATGTGATGAGAAAATTTCGTAAAACAAGTTTTAAACACTTTAAAATCTTTTAGTAACCCAACAAAACCCTCCTCATAGCGCTGGTGTGAACATCGATACAGTTAACGTCGCACTGTGAGAGGAATTTTCGTAAACAAGTTCTTCAAATTAACCGACTTTTCGAAAATTGTAAACGCTTGGGAATCGCCTTTCTGTGTGTGTTATCGCTTTTGGTTATACGGATCGCTTTAACTCGTCACCCACGCTCGTCGAATCTCAATCGACCGCTCGCTTATATTGACGTTTTATCACTACCCTTATTCGCATCAACTTTCACAACCCTTCTTGTGGATTAATTTCGGGACGAAATTTCCTAAAGCAGGGGAGACTGTAACAACCCGCGCGTTCGTGCGTTGTTACTAATCGCTACACTCGTTACGCCTAGCACCAGAGATTCAGATCATAATGTAACTGCGTCGCATACTACACTATTACAACGCTATTTTCGCATAATACATTAACGCAAAACATTAGAGCTAACAATGACTCTACAAGTGCGTACTACCCCACCGACCGTCGTGACGATGATGGCAATACGAGTGGGTGGTACCCCGTTGATCATTGTAGCATAACACGTCTCATCGCACATACTAACACTCATGATGACGTTGAGTGAGGACCTATTCTACCCTCCTCGATAGCCGTGATGTGTCGCAAGTAACGCAAACTCGAAACAAAACCCGACTATCGCAACGCAAACTAGGGAATGTAAATACATATGTACGACCTTTTGTGATTAATTATAATATATATATATATATATATATATATATATATATATATATATATATATGAAAATGTGTAACCAAAACTATCGCAACACTCATCGAAACACCGAAACACAACTCGCCGGATGCCACCGATCGACTGACTGATCGATCGGATGGCCATCCGATCGGACTCCCATCCGATCGGATTGCCACCCGATTGAGGTGTCCCTCGATCGGACAGCCATCCGATCTGATGAACTGCATCACCTCCACTCCCCTTCACCTATAAATAGCACTTGTCACATCACCTGAACAGCGATGTGACAGCTCTCACTCGACCAGCACGCTCTTGGACCCTTTTTCTCTCGATTTCTCGCGATTCTTGTAAGTTTCCGACCTAAATCTTGTACTTCTATAATCTACACGCACTTCTTCATCTTTTTCACCATCAGATCTCACTTTTCCACCGCCAGATCTTCGGATTTGAGTCGTTCTAAGGTGATGTCATCATGGAGTTCTTAGGAATAATGAAGTGTAACCTCATCTCATCAAGAACAGTCCAGATCTGATAGATTCCATGGTGTATAAACACTAATCTCACCTAAAATCTAAGCCGAATCTAAGTTTTCTAAGCTTTTCTTCAAACTTTCTTAACTTTTCACTCAAAACCGGTAGCAACAGAGCTCGTACAGATCTTCTACTCTGTCTCTAGTGAAGTGTCGGTTTGAGAACTGGTTCCTATCAACGAGATGACCGGCTTATCGTGTTGAACACGAATAACCCTCGAGAACAGTTAACTGATCGGACGGGGTGATTCCCATCCGATCCAATGACTTGGACTCGGTGGAGTTTCCATTGTTTAGCTCGTAGTCATACCGTCTCGATCAAATCGCAGAAACTTAACAAAATAAACAAGTTGTTAAATGATCAGGCTGCGGGACGGATTGCTGTCCGAACGGATTACCGCCCGATCGGACTGCCACCCAATCGACCCGCAATCCGATCGGATTGCACTTGGTATCAAGACTTAAACAATTTTCAAGCATTCAAAGATCTGAACGACGAACGGATTGCCATCCGATCGGATTGCCATCCGATCGGATTGTCGTCCGATCGAACGACCATCCGATCGGCTGACTTTGGATCCCCAACACTTAAACGTTTTACAAATCTTCATTGCACATCAGTTCCAACGGATTGTCACCCGATCGGACTGCCACCCGATCGAGTGACCTGTCTGCTGTGAGCTTATCATCAACCAAAGTGTCTTGCCAATCGGATCACCGTCCGATCGAACAGCCACCCGATCGAGTTTCCACCCGATCGACCGACCGTTCGACCGACCGACCTGAAAGGTAGAGATACTTCTCTGTTTTCAAAATGCTACAACGAAAACTTCAAAAGGGGCAACCATCATGCACAAACACATCTTCACCAAACAAGGTGACAATCCAAACGAATTGTCATCTGATCGGATGACCATCCGAACGGATTGCCACCCGATCGACTGGCTATCCGATCGGATTGCCATTCGACACTTGGTTCATTCGCCACCGTTTATCGCGCTATTCAATGCTTACGCTATCAATCTATAATCAGGCTAATCTCGGACGCGCTCCCATCAATCCAATCAAGTTGTGTTTGCTTGCCGAACACCGACTGTGAGTATACTTGAACCCTTTTTTCTTTTGCACTTTTGGGTGTAACATACGTTGCTATCAAATCGAATTACATCAAATGCTTAAACTACTTATCACTTGCGAATGACTTACTTGCATAGTTATACGTGATGCTAGTTACATATGTGCTAGGACTTATACTCGCGACGTCCCACCATGACTAGTATAGTACTATTGCGCCTGACGGGGTCTAGTTTAGCAATCGCAATCGCAGCTCGAGGACTTAGCTGGTAGTATCAGTTTTGTGAGTATATATGTCATGTATTACGTTTATGTATGTGGAAGTTCGCAGCTTTTATCTATTTACACTATTACATATCAAATCTGTATACTCGCCAATACTTTTGTATTGACATTATTTTAACGTATGTTGCAGGTTTAGTCGCAGTCTACCTCAAATCAAGCTAGGAGGTCTAGAAACACAACTAAAATCTAGGTTGTCGGATTTGAATTGTTTGAGAGAACAGGAAATTCATGACAGCTTATGTGATTGTAATTGTTTATTAGTATGGGATAATGAACGCATTAAATACTGTCGCAATATAGTTGTTATGGATTCTCTTGAGCAATCTGCTTCGCCTAGTGCCGCGCCCCGATGATTCCGCCATCGGTTGGGGTGTGACAAGCAGATGCATCAACAAGCTGATCATCAGGGACAAAATCAAGCTCAAGTCCAGGCTCAATGTCATGTGGGGGAATCGGTGCAGCTGACATAGCCGTATCATCGTCAGAATCTGTGGCGTAACGTCATAGTCCAACTGCCTGTAAAGCGGATGAAGACACAGACTCAAAGGAATCGGGGACAGAATGTAGGCTAGAATCAGAAGAAATCTCAATAACGGGAATCCCCAGAAGTGGAATAGCAACCATGTCCTCGTCGAGCTCTCCATCACCATGAGCGTCATTGGGAGGACCATCGACAAATAAGTCAAAATCATCGTAAAAAAGATCATCAAAGGGCCAATCCTCAGGAGGAATGACCACGAGAGGAACATGAGCGAGGATCGGTGCCCCAACATGCTCACCATCGGGGTGACCGATGATAAGTTGATCGTGAACTGGAATAGGAATAGCAAAAGGATCCTCGTTTGGGATACCATCAGCAATCGGTAAATCATCTCTGAAATCGGGCAGCGCAAATGGCTGGAAATCGTCATCGTCGTCGGACATCATCTCTGGGTCACTCTCAGTATCGGAAGTAAAGATCTCTGGCTCAGGAACGATCTCATCGTCAGAAACTATAGCCATAGGGTCATCGGTATCGGACAATCCACTCTCAGATGATGACATAGTGTCTGTAACAAAACAATCACAGCATATGCATATATATCAACTACTCACATTAAACATGCAATCAATAACAATGTAATCATGTATACTTCCTAGTCTCCCAGACTAAACCACTTAGTCTCCCAGATTAAACCTCCCAGTCTCCCAGACTGAACTACCTAGTCTCTCAGACTAAACTACCCAGCCTCTCGGACTGAACCTCTCAGTCTCTCAGACTGAACCACCCAATCTCTAAGACTGAACCACCCAGTCTCTCAGACTGAACCACCCAGTCTCTCAGACTAAACCACCCAGTCTCTCAGACTGAACCACAAACATAAACCTTGAAATGTGTTTCGCGTCTTTTTGTTGGTAAAAATGTTTGTTATCCTGGATCTGGGCGTTCTGTGTATGCAATGAAAACAGGTTGTGAAAACATTTTCATGAGAGCCCTAATGATTGTAGTCTAGACTCGAGAAGGAATCCTAGTTCGCTACAATCGAAGCTCTGATACCAAGCTGTCACACCCTGACTTTTGCGGAAGCGTGATTATGGTGTGACTTTCTTAATACCATTGCATTCAATCATAACAACAACTATATGATAAAACTGAAGATGTTCATCCATTAAATAAGTTTTAAAAACATAACAACATCATTGTGTTAAGACATAGCAATTCAAATTCGAGTACAAACCATGCAACTTGTTTAAGAGTTCAAAAGGACTCGACAAAAGACATTAAATGAAACCAGGTTTTGGGAGACGTGTCTCGTCCAGGAATAAGACACACTGACCAAACTCTAAGACCATGGATGACATCTTTTATTCTTAAACCACACTTGAAACTTCCGAACGCCCGCCAGATCCACATCTAATTCCCTGAAATACATGTAGTTTGAAAACATCAACAAAAGTTGAGCGAGTTCATGTGTTTGTTTGTGTGTATGAATAACCTTTGTAATAACTGAAAGTATGTATGTAAGTTTGTAAACTCCTGGTATGAAAGCAACAAGGAAAATAGATCACCAATGGTTTGCAAAGTCATTGATATGTGTGAAGTGATGCAGGAAAACTCAAACCTAGCAGATTTGTCTCCGGGAATAAGACATAGTCACCACATGGGCCACCCTGGTCCACATGGGTGTGGGCTCGCTACACCCAAATAGATCTATCACTCATGTCCCTCGGTCCTACAACGAGGATTAATGGCCTTAAGTGTTATACCCACCACTCACATGATCAAGCAGTACCCTTCCTTAGCTAACCATACCAAATCAAAATGTTTGTAAACAGTTGTAACATGTATTTCACCCCCGTAGTTATAAAACCAAAAACAGTTAGAGAAAAGGGGGTCATGAACTCACAGTCTTGCGTCTTCAGTCACGGTAACTCAAGCTTCTTCGGTCAACACGACTACCTACAACGTACTATGATCTATTAGACGAGCGGGTCGTGCCTTGACTTAGTATTAATGTCTTTGAGTTACGTTTCCTCGTATCTTCAATATTATTCCAAGTTATATAATTATTTGTTAAAATAATAAATATTTTAACTTAAATTATATTTATTAAATTTTGGAATAATTGTTAAACCATATTATTGTAACTTAATACTTCTCAAGTATTTATACTTGTATTTCCTTCCCAAGGATGGGGGTATCTTATACATGTGTATTTTTGCCATGTTTTGGGGTCGTATTCCGGTGTGTTAATATACGTACGAGGATACGTATTTTTATCGTATTCATTAAGTATCCTTATACTTAATTTCATATTAATTATTCCGTAATATTATCTTTAATAAAGATCCAATATATATTTCCAAAATATATATTTTAAGGAATATTACTTAGAAAAATTATTTATAATTTTTCGTTGGCAAAAATATTTGTATTCCCTTATAAGTTCCAAAAATTAATATTTTTTCAAGTCCACTTGGAAAATATATGTGTATAAACTCATTTTTCCCAAAAATGATATGTTTCATATTTATTTGAGAAAATATATTTCTCCCAAAATAATGTATTTCATGTTTGTGTAAGAAAATATATATTTCTTAAAAATAACATATCTTCTAAAAATTTCAAGAAAAATATATATTTCATACTTGTCAAAAATAATATATTTTTCTCTTGTCAAAAATATGATATATATTCTTGTAGTAATTGTAAAAATCATATTTTTACTTCCTTGGTGTCCAAAATATTATTACCAAAATATTCTTTATGAATAAATTCCGGAATATTCTTGTAAGTCTTATTCCATAGTTCGGTTTTCACCATTATCTTTGTGTAAATGAGTATATTTACTTGTTGGAATTTTGGTAATATTTTGGATGGTAATTCTTGGCATTTTGAGGTATTATATTATTTCATGTCCTAAAATAATATAACTAATACACAAAATATACAAATAATCACACACATGGTGTCTTCTAAATTTATATTTCCTAAATACATATTTAGTCACTTTTATTTATAAAAACCAACCTCCAATATTTATATTTTTGTAACAAAATCTATGGCAAAGTTTATGTAACAAATTTATGGTTGAAAATACACTTGTAAACACTTGTTTAGAAATATTTTTCTAAGAATAAACAACTTACACTTACCAATTTTGCCAAAATCAAGTAATAATCTACTACTTCATGAACTTAAATATTTGTAAAAATTTGTAGTAACTTACTAGTGTTCTTAGTAAGTCTTGTTACCCTTTAAAATGTGATTAGTTCTCCAAAAACTTTATTTTTAAAGAAGTTAGATGTTTACAACTTCTTGTCACATTTTCTAAAAATATTTCTTTATGCATTCTTCTTGTTACACAAGTGTTTCTACACTTGTTTAACCACTAAAAATAAGATTTGTTTAAGTAAGAACCAAGATTAAATGAAACTTATATTTTTAACTTGGTTTCTTTAGAAATCCTTCATGAAATTCTTAGATCTATATGATTAACAACTTACTTGATCATGATTTTTCAAGAAAACATTATGTTTCTTTCAAGTTCATGCTTTGTGTGTGGATGATCCATCATCCTACAACAATTTCTATCCTTACATCTTGCTAGATTATGTTTTTAATCATGATCTAGTAAGATCTTATGATGATCAACATCATTTCTACAAACAATCAATGATCAACAAGCATAACAACTCATATTCATCAAGACTACTTCATTAAACAAGCTTATGTTCATGTTTACTTCTTATGATCTTTAGTGTTCTTCAAGTTTTTGATTATGATTCTTCTTTAACCACTAAAAATAGAAGTAATATGGAGTGTACAAGATTCTTACCACTAGCTCAAGGCTAGGGATGATTCAAGTGAAGAAATGAGATGGATAAAATCAAACAAGATAGGTTCTTCAAGCTTCAAGGCCACCAAGCTCCTTAGTCTTGCTTCTAGCACCTTTGTATATACTTGGAATGGTTGTATGTTGGATGAAAAATGATGATGATGGTGGTGCTATGTTCGGCCGAGAGCAAGAGAGGGGAAGAGAGGAGAGTAGTGTGTGTGAGATTATGAAAGTTATGAAGAAAGGGTTATACTTATAACCATCCTAGCTCTTTATTTTGTGTATATTGTGCTAGTAACAAGGGAACATAATCCATTTTAATAATGAAATGAAATCTTGAGGTATGGAGGTGAGGTATGGCCGATTACTAGGTGGGGGGGGGGGGGGGTTCTAGCATAGGTTTTAACCATACTAGTTACTTTAGGGTTAAATATCAAGTGTTAGTTAGTTATGTTAGTTACTAGATATTTATAGGGTGTTATGATGTTCGGGGACCATAACTAGCTTGGTAATGTTAAAACAGTGCTTCTAGTGTAAATTTGGTGTTTCGGGTAGTGTCCGGTTGGTTACTGGTTCGTTAAGGTGCTAAACTTGCAGTTTAGTGTTCTTTATGTACCCTTTTGTGACACTTTTGATTCCCGACACTTAGGAAAGCATTCAGGACCATTTAACCATGTTTCTGCATGATATTAGATT
Organism: Helianthus tuberosus; assembly: GCA_030545235.1. Taxonomy (NCBI): domain Eukaryota; kingdom Viridiplantae; phylum Streptophyta; class Magnoliopsida; order Asterales; family Asteraceae; genus Helianthus; species Helianthus tuberosus. The sequence continues at coordinate 13,379,319 of CM060397.1, forward strand.
GTTAAAATGCTGAATTTTGCTGAATTCAGCACTTTGGGTAAGTTTTAGGCACTTTCCGGCACTTAAACTATCACTAATAAGGAAGTTTTGTGATCTTTACTTTTCTACACACTACACTAGTGCGGTGCTTAGTTTCTGGCTCATTCTGTGTCTCAATGCACTGTCTGTCTATGTGCTGAGTTTTGTCAGCATTTTCCTGATTCATCAGATAATTGTGCTAACTGTACTTAATGCATCATTTGAGGCAATATAGCTTTCATGCAATATTGGTATGACAGTAAACAATGTATGACGCACATGTATGTATATGACAGTAATCAGAAAGCAGTTAATTGCAATTTCCGCACAGTCGTTAAGCACTAATCATGGTTAATTAATTGTACGGATACCTGGATTTTTGACAGTTGTCACACATTACTTATTCTAAATCACATCGAACACACAACGCAAACACTATTTATACGCTGATCGTTATTGCATGTTATACGTGACTCGATGAATACCTGTTTGTTATGTTTACACATTGATTGTTGTCTACCTGCCTTAGCAACGATAGTACTATAGTTTGGACTCAGCACATGTTCACTCAGGGGTTGTTAAGGACAACACTTCACGTGTTCGTAGTGGTGAACATGTGATGCGCACTCGCTACTCGCAGTCAAATCGCAGTCATTGGTATTGATAGGAGCTTTGTCGATAACTTACATGCTTCACATTATACGTTGTACATGCTGGTTATGCGTAAACGCTTTCGAACTCTATTATTATTATTATCAAACTTGTATGCTCACCTTTACACTATGTGTATTGACCTCTATTTTAACGTATGTGACGGGCGCTTAGGATGTTTGCTTACTGTTTGATGAAACCGAGCTAGGATGGAGTCTAGAAACAAACTATATAAAAATCTGAGTTGTCGGAATGGATATTTGTCTTTGAGAACGATGTCTGTAATAACTGTTTTTATTTTATATGTTTATGGTATGGGACATGACCCTTTAATATATTATAACAAATAGTTGTTATGGATTCTCCTGGACAATCTGTCTCGCTCAGTGTCGCGCCCCGATGTTTCCGCCATCGGTTGGGGTGTGACACTTGTTTAGACCTATAACAAACCTCACAGGGATCATGTTCAACTGAACTAACACCTAGACTTTCTTTTAAAATAGCCAGAACCCGATCAGACGAATGACCTAGTCTAGTATGCCACATGTTAGATTTCAATACACTATTAAAACACAAATTAGCAAAATTACCATTTTTACCAATTAGATACAGACCATTATCCTGACTACCAATCACCAGGATTTTCTTTGTGTTCAAATCCTGAAGCATACAATTATTCTCATTAAACAAAACAGTAATCTGATTATCTTTCGCTAGTTTATGTACAGATAGAAGATTAACACTATAATCAGGAACATAGAACACATCTTTTAAAACAACATTGTTGATCAATTTTAACTCTCCTATTTTTAAAACTTTAACACTTGTTCCATTAGGATGACTAACTTTTAAACCACATTCAGAGACATCTACACAATTAAACATATCTTTATCTGTTTTAATCATATGTTGATTCGCCACTGAATCAACAATCCAATTATACTCATGTTCAAGACTAGCAACACTTGAACAACTAACAAAAGAATTAACAACACAATGCATACTAGATGACTCACCTCCCATGTTTGACTTTGACTGATCCCATCCAGATTTATCACCCACCAAACTCAATAACCTAGAAATCTGTTCAGGAGTAAAAGGAAGAGAAGAACTAGAAGCACCCACAGTAGCATTTGATTTATTATTAAAACTAGTATTATTATCTCTTTTAACAAACTGTCCTCCTGATCTCCTTTTCATACCAGGAGGATAACCAATCAACTCAAAACACCTATCAACTGTATGTCCTATCATGTTGCAATGTGTGCATTTTAGATTAGGATTTAGACCTCTAACATTTTTCTTCCTAGAATCAAAAGACTGATTTTGATTTTGAAACAAAAGACACATTCTGACTTTTAGAACCTCCACTAGACAACCTATGAGATTCCTCTCTTGACACCACAGAAAAAGAAACTTTAACAGATGGTGTCACAACCCCCGATCCCTGTTCCCCGGGAACGGGCGGACGTGATCACAGAGCTTGGTGGTATCAGGTTTGTTTAGTCTTGCAGCGGAATTTACATCAGGATCGTAGTTAGGAAATGTTTATCAGAGTAAAACCACCATATTTTATAATATTAAACAAATGGGATGAAACCCAAATTCATAGTACACAAGTTTTCATAGGAATAATCCTATTTTATTTAATAAAAATATCTATTTTATTTTAGGTAACTTTATTGCCACTTTTCCAAGCCTTCAGTGCTCTCCAGCTGGCTTTTATTGGCTTCACACTAAGTTACCTGAAACACGTGTTTAAAACATTTTATCAGCAAGAAATACTGGTGAGTGAATCCCAGTTTAATCAAGTTTACATAAAAATTCACAGTGAACAGTATTGAGGGCGATCCCGCAATTATATTTGTTTACAAGACATCACAATTAACATCCATGGTACTGTCGAACCCGACTTGTGGACATGTTACTCCTTGACCAGGTGGTAACAAATTTTGTATACAAAACCCCAACATACTCATCATAATTGTATGCTTACAAATACTCAATGATTGTTTATTCGCATGGAAAAGTATTTAAGGTTTTGTAAAACAGTTCACAAAAAGGTTTACACAAAAAGAAGGATTACTCACAAAAAGGTTTACACAAAAATAAGGATTACTCACAAAAAGGTTTACACAAAAATAAGGATTACTCACAGAAAGGTTTACACAAAAATAAGGATTACTCACAAAAAGGTTTACACAAAAATAAGGATTACTCACAAAAAGGTTTACACAAAAATAAGGATTACTCACTTTGCTGTCTTAGGCTTTTCGTAAGGGTTTCCTGGGTATAATCTATAATTTATACAAATGTACATTGATTAGTATCATAACCCTTTGAAAATATTAATAATACCCTCCCCGAGACGGCATTCCAACAACTACGTCGGGCAGAACCACGACAGTTGTTACGGAACCCTAAATCAATCGGGCAGCGTAACTATTACGAAACTGGGGTTATATACTTACAACGGAGCAGAACCTCGCTAATTAGGGGTATAATACCCGAAATATTATGCCTATACTACAGAATTTCGAGATTTGAAAGAAAGAATGAACGATTGAAAGTGAAATCCGATGCCTACTATTTATACTAGTGAAATTGGGTTTCCACGCGGCCCGCGTTAGATACAAGGAACATGTACGCGGCCCGCGTCAACATGAGTCAATGCAGTAGCTTAGTCCGGTCATCAACTAGGTTCGACACGATATCGACACGTGTCAGCTCAAGGATGCGCCACCAGTTGGAACGCGCGCGGCCCGCTTCAACTAAGCATAACCCTTACGCGGCCCGCCTCAGCTTATAATTCAGATTTTATATTTTATTTTATATGTTATAATATAATTCGGGCTCGGTTTTCACATACGGGGTATATTTCAAGATATATAAGGGTATTTAAGATATAATGGGGTGTCGGTTTTCTTGAGGGTTGTTACATTCTCCCCACCTTAATTTAGAGCTCGTCCTCGAGATCTAATAAATGTGGATATTTCTTTTCCTATCCACCAGAAATTTTTCCTTGAATCCTGGTACATTTTATTACTTCCTGGATGCATCGTATATTTAGACTTATGGGCTTTTTCTAATATACGATTACGCAGGTCTCCTAATTTAGGTATCCACATTCTCTTTTCATGGAATCTCCAAATTCCATCTGTTCCTTGTTTTAATTCTTTTAGCATACCTTTTAATTTTTCAGAATCATCCTTGATTACTGATTCTTGGGCTTCTCTTATTTGATCATTTAAATCTACTTGCAGATTTAATTTTAAGAGAACATACCCTTCTTGGCTTTTTATGATACTTTCTAGCATCTGTCACTATATTCGCTTTTTCTTCATGATACTAGATATCACAATCATAATTACTAAGCATTTCTATCCAGCATCTTTGCCTCATATTCAACTCCTTCTATTGTTAAATATACCTTAAATTCTTATGATCGGTGAATATGGTAAACTTATTACCATAAAGGCAGTGTCTCCAAATTTAAGAGCAAAATTATAGCTCCTAATTCTAAATCACAAGTTGAATAATTCTCTTCATGATTCTTAAGTTGTTTAGATGCGTAACTATAACCTTTTGTCGTTGCATCAACACATATCCATAACCTAATTTAGAAGCATCACAATAGATTATAAAGTCTTTAGCTCCTTCTGGTAATGCTAATATGGGTGTATGGGTTAATCTTTGCTTAAGAATTCTAAATGCTTCTTCTTGTTTTAATCCCCATTCAAACTTAACAGATTTACAAGTTAACTTATTTAAGGGAATGGCTATTCTAGAAAAATCTCAAATAATCCTCTCTAACAATTCATCTAATTGTTTCTTTAATTCATGCTTTTAAGCGGATGCCTAGCGGTTGGGTGCTTTGGCAATTTGTGATGTTCCTAGTAGCAGGTGAATTATGAACTTAACTTTTCCGTCTGGAGGAAGTCCTGGTAATTCTTCTGGAAAGACATCTGAAAACTGAGATACTACTGGAATGTCTTTTTAGTTCTTTTCCTTTAGTGTTAATGATTATAGAAATCAAATACACTATAGAATCTTTTCTTATAGGACTTGCAATTTTCATCACAGAGATGAATTTTGTGGATCTAGATGGCTTATTTCCTTTAATTGTGATCGTTTTACCTTTAGATGAATTTACTTGAATTGACTTTTGATCACGTAACATACTGGCTTTATTGGTTATTAACCAATCCATTCCTAAAATAATATTAAATCCGACTATATTTATTGAATAAAGGTTTGCCCTAAACATTTGGTTTCAAATTTCTATTCTTGCTCCCTGCAAGATTTCAGAAATCCTAATGGTTTCTCCATTAGCTGTCTCTACTAAGCATTCGTGTGGTAGTTTAGTTAATGACTGATTTAGAAATTTGCAAAACGATGTATTAATAAAACTTTGGTTTACACCAGAGTCAAATAATACTTTTAGCAAAAGACATCATTAACCAGAAACGTACCAGTGATGACATCTGGAATTATCTTGGCTTCATCTGCAGTCAGAACAAATGTTCTAGCATTTTTAGTATTCTTGTTATTTGTAGCTGGAGCCAGTTTTGGACAGTTTGGCTTGATATGACCTTTTTCTCCACAGTTAAAACACAATCCATTACTGGATTTCCTCCTGCAGTTCTCTTCATTGTGTCCTGGTACTTTGCAGAAATTGCAATGGTTGGAGCATTTTCCAGAATGCTTCTTTTTGCAGATCCCGCAATACGGTGCAAAGGTAGAATCTATGTTCCTACGATTGAAATTCCCAGAATGAAATTCTTGGGTAAGCTTCTGGGTTAGGTTTCTCCTCTGATCTTCTTCTCTAGTACGAACTAGTTCATCAGTCAAGGTATTGGCTAGTTCTACGGCTTCTTCTATTGTTTGAGGTCTAGCTGCCTTGACTACATGTCTGATTTCTCCAATTAATCCCCAGATGTAACGGGAGATTAATACCGGTTCTGGTGATGCAAGGGTTGGCACTATCCTAGCATATTCAAAGAATGTAGTAGTGTACCCTTTACTATCTACACCAGTCATCCTAAGGTTGAGGAACTTGTTTGCTATCTGTTCCTTTTCATTGGGTGGGCAGAATTTCCTTTCTACCTTTTCTTTAAATTCTTCCCATTCCATACTATAGGTTTTATCACTTCCTCTTGTCTGAAGGATAGTGTTCCACCATTCTAATGCTGCATTCTTAAACAGATTAGAAGCAAACAATATCTTGTCTTCTTCAGCACACTTACTTATCCTTAAGACTGCCTCAGTTTTCTCTATCCAGCGTAAGGTTGCAATGGTCCCTTCATTTCCCAAGAATTCCATTGGTTTACAAGACTAGAATTCTTTATAAGAACAACCATAAGGCATGGTTCTTCTTCTTTTGGGAATAGGCAATTGAAATACTGGTCCATTGTTTACACTGTTTTCTGGTTCAACAGGTCGCTTACTGCTATGTTTACTTTTATTATCAGCATCCTTAACAGTTTGAAGAATAAATGGCATAGTATCTATAATTCCCTGTGCCACTATGTGTTGGATAGTACTATTATCCACTTGGTTTCCATTGTTATTGATACTCGGATTATCATTAACCACGTTAATATTACTCTGGTTATCGTTATTCAGATTTCCTTGATTTTCTTCGTCGGCCATCTGAATTTTAAACATTTATCCCATATTAATATCACGATTAATATTTTACTATAGTTAATCACATAACACGCATTTTTGCCAAAAGCGTCGATCATTACGACTATACTCTTTTCATATATTATGCGTCTATTACACACTAAAGATTTCTAACAAATCTTAAATTCATAATTGACACCTCTGTTCGTAATTTATTTCTCATTATCAATTATGAGAATCTTTTAGATTTCTTCATTGATATATATATATATTTCGCATACTGTAATATACAGACCATTCATAAGGTCAAAGTATTCAACAGATTCACAAGTCAGACATCAGGTCACAACATTATTCAGGGAATTCCATTATCATAACATATACCTCATCTCACCCGGTCTTGCCGGAGAGGTAATCTCATCTCACTCAGTCTCGTAGGAGAGGTAACCCCATCTCACCCGGTCTCGCCGGAGAGGTAACCTTATCTCACCCGGACAAGCTGAAGAGTCTACCGCACTATGCCCAGTTTTACCGGAGAGGTAATTATCATAGTATTTTCTACCCAGAAACTTATTTCAAATCATGATCTTAAAAAGGCATCATTTATTATGGTTTACATCAAGAAATAAGGAAATTAGTATTCTCATGATGAATCATATTCTAGAACCGAGTAGTATCAATAAACAAGAAATAACAGTGGCCAAGTGTTATTGCTTATTTATCATACAGGCACTGTTCTAGTTATTATCCTCACAGGATACCAATAACCATCACACTTTATTTATGCAAGCAATTGGTTTATCTCAAAACTTCATATTAAGGCATAGCATTAAAAATTCTCTTGTACTTCTAGACCTTATTCTAGTTTTCTTGGTTCACTTTTGTTGTTCATCCAAATGTTTATTTATCATAAACGAATATCTAGTACAATTATACGAACAGATTGGTTAAAATAAAATATTGCGATTTATATATTTATTACAAACTAGAACTGAAATTCGAAATATATTATTGGTTATACATCCGTAACTTATTTTAGTTTAACTAGGTTATAGGAATATTATGCTCAACATACTTTATATAAGGTTTTATTCTATCTCTTTCTTCTCACTAGGTTATTATCAAAGGAACGAAGTTCTTTTAAATTTTCTAACTCGTAGGTGCCATGGGTGCTGGCGCTGGTTTGACCGTTCGACTATTTAATATAAGTTAGCATTTACTGCTATAGTGGCTAACATGTGGAGATTTACCCATTGTCCATCTAATTCATCTTCCCAAGGTGGGTTACTGCCTATTTTCTGGTTTTCCTGAGACTTTTTCATATTCTCTTGACTTTTTCTAAGAATCCGACTTCTTTTACTAGGGGTAAGTGGATTTTCATAATGTGCTTTACGGACAAATATTCCCTCCTCAATATCTGCTGAATATTCTGAGAAATTTGTTTGAGATGAACTTCCCTTTTCTTTGGGTGAACTATCTAGTTTATGATAGATATCCGAATCTCTTCTCTTACTCATACTGTAAACTAACAAATAGTCAAATAACACATCATAATAATTACGCATGTATTTTCATAATTTATTTCCTAACACAAAATATAACTTTAAGTGTCAGCAGAACACTTCTTTGGCTTGAGCCAGTGGCTAGGCTCTGATACCACCTTCTGTCACAACCCCCGATCCCTGTTCCCCGGGAACGGGCGGACGTGATCACAGAGCTTGGTGGTATCAGGTTTGTTTAGTCTTGCAGCGGAATTTACATCAGGATCGTAGTTAGGAAATGTTTATCAGAGTAAAACCACCATATTTTATAATATTAAACAAATGGGATGAAACCCAAATTCATAGTACACAAGTTTTCATAGGAATAATCCTATTTTATTTAATAAAAATATCTATTTTATTTTAGGTAACTTTATTGCCACTTTTCCAAGCCTTCAGTGCTCTCCAGCTGGCTTTTATTGGCTTCACACTAAGTTACCTGAAACACGTGTTTAAAACATTTTATCAGCAAGAAATACTGGTGAGTGAATCCCAGTTTAATCAAGTTTACATAAAAATTCACAGTGAACAGTATTGAGGGCGATCCCGCAATTATATTTGTTTACAAGACATCACAATTAACATCCATGGTACTGTCGAACCCGACTTGTGGACATGTTACTCCTTGACCAGGTGGTAACAAATTTTGTATACAAAACCCCAACATACTCATCATAATTGTATGCTTACAAATACTCAATGACTGTTTATTCGCATGGAAAAGTATTTAAGGTTTTGTAAAACAGTTCACAAAAAGGTTTACACAAAAAGAAGGATTACTCACAAAAAGGTTTACACAAAAATAAGGATTACTCACAAAAAGGTTTACACAAAAATAAGGATTACTCACAGAAAGGTTTACACAAAAATAAGGATTACTCACAAAAAGGTTTACACAAAAATAAGGATTACTCACTTTGCTGTCTTAGGCTTTTCGTAAGGGTTTCCTGGGTATAATCTATAATTTATACAAATGTACATTGATTAGTATCATAACCCTTTGAAAATATTAATAATACCCTCCCCGAGACGGCATTCCAACAACTACGTCGGGCAGAACCACGACAGTTGTTACGGAACCCTAAATCAATCGGGCAGCGTAACTATTACGAAACTGGGGTTATAATACTTACAACGGAGCAGAACCTCGCTAATTAGGGGTATAATACCCGAAATATTATGCCTATACTACAGAATTTCGAGATTTGAAAGAAAGAATGAACGATTGAAAGTGAAATCCGATGCCTGCTATTTATACTAGTGAAATTGGGTTTCCACGCGGCCCGCGTTAGATACAAGGAACATGTACGCGGCCCGCGTCAACATGAGTCAATGCAGTAGCTTAGTCCGGTCATCAACTAGGTTCGACACGATATCGACACGTGTCAGCTCAAGGATGCGCCACCAGTTGTAACGCGCGCGGCCCGCTTCAACTAAGCATAACCCTTACGCGGCCCGCCTCAGCTTATAATTCAGATTTTATATTTTATTTTATATGTTATAATTTAATTCAGGCTCGGTTTTCACATATGGGGTATATTTCAAGATATATAAGGGTATTTAAGATATAATGGGGTGTCGGTTTTCTTGAGGGTTGTTACAGATGGAAACGTTTCTCTTGTAAGTAAATTTGTTCTCACAGGCTGATAAACGTCATCAAGCCCCATGAGAAACTGCATGAGTTTTATTAACATAGAAAAATCATTGTAATCTTTAGCTGCTTTACAAGAACAGGTGGGCAGTTTGAGCATAGCATCAAACTCCTTCCACATAGTTGTTAATTTGTTATAATAATCTACAACTGTGCTTCCATTTTGAGATATACAGTTAATCTTTTTTATATAAATCATATACAACAGAACCATCCACCTTATCATAAGTTTCCCTTAGATCATCCCACACTTCTGAGGCAAACTTAGAAAAAACTTGACCTAAGAACAGTTCTTCAGATACATAATTTAAAATCCATGTTAAAACAACTGAATTACATCTATCCCACTGACTCGCTAGCACGTGATCATTAGTAGATCTCTCACATTTACCATCTATAAAGCCAAACTTATTCTTGGCTTCTAATGCTAACTTCATAGAACTAGACCAGACAGAATAGTTTTCTGTACCTTTCAACTTAACACTAACAATTGTTAATGCACTATAATCACTAGTATGTAAGTATAATGAATCACCAATATCCAGTTTACCTATTAAGGTCTGAGAAGTACTACCAGTGTCACCCATAATGAACAGTAATCAAGAACAGACAGACAACAAGCACAGATAAAAAGAAACACAACAGAACCAATACCCTAAGGCGAAGCTGTGTCAGGGACTAGATTCCAGGATCGTCACTCTATGGTGCCTGGACAAGCCTTTACACAGGAGCCAAAGAAAAAACTAGTAAATGAAACAATAAATAAGCAAGAACACAAGAACATAAATAAACACAGAACAAATAACAAACTGACCAAACAAAACTCAACAAGACCACATAATGCAACAAATAGCAAATAGACTCGATCAAGTGCCGGCCCGACTAGTCCGGTAAACAGATATGCCTAGACTCGGAAAATAAGTGATGCGGAGACAAAAAAACTAAAAAGAAACAGGAAAGGAAAGATCTCACAAAGAGTGCAAACTCCAAGCTAATCAAACTGGTTGGTTTGCCCTGTAATCTTCTTGGATTACAAAGACCAACGCAGATCTGAGCAACAAATCTTCAAACAGAATACCAAACCCTAAGTTAGGGTTTCATCTTCAATTATGAAGAATACCTCTCCAATATCGCAAAATCCTACCAGATCTCAACTCCAGCAGTTTCCAAAAAAATCAGAAACCCTAGATACAACAGACAAGGAAAAATCAGTAACAGTACACAACGGAAATAATAGATCGAACTCAACAAGAGCAACTGGGCTCTGATACCATGTTAAAATGGTATAGATCTAATACAAACAACACAATAGCACCAGATATAGCGACAAAACGGTGACATAAAACTTTTATTATGTTTACCAACCCAGAAAAACACCCAAACCGCCCAAGATCTTACTAAACTATAAGATCAGAAATCAAATGACACAAAGTACATAATCAACTGATAATGATCAGTTGATTAAACGAAACAAAAAACAACTAGAATGAAAGGATACAACCTGAACAAAGACAATCTGCAGGATCTGGAATACAACACTAAACAAGCGAAGAACTTAATCTTCAATAAACCTTCAATATATCACCAGCAGATAGAACAAACAAGAACTGAAACGAACGGTCTCTGATCCGTCTTCAACTGGAACGAACAAGACTCAAAAACACAGAGATGAAAGTGTGCGATAAGATGAAAAATGAATATTCTGGAAACCCTAGATATCAAAGAGATCTTTTATACACCTGCAAAATACACAAATACACTTTGCACCCTTAAACTTGAACAATAATACCAATCTGATGAGAAGTTTGTTATAACAAGTTTGTTATAACCGCATGAACCAATCACAAGCCCAATAAATAAATAGGCCCAACAGATCCATTGAAAAGTTATCAGCCCATCACTTGCATAAAAAATGAATGACAAGTTATATTTCAACAGGTATTGTAGTGAATTCTCTCCTTTGTCCATTATTTGGGGACGTAGAAGAAACTTTAGAACATATCATGACATCTTGCTATGTAGCATCGATTTTATGGCAAAGGGTATCGATTTGGTGTCACATTCCATAGATTTATACATTTTATGTTTCGGATCTGTTTAATATTCATAATGATGTTAAAAGGGACAGTGGTTAAGAAGAAATAGGTTCAATCTATGGTCCTCTTAACATGTTGATTAACTTGACGCACGCGTAATGAGATTATTTTTAACTCCAAAAGGTTGCAAATAAAAGTGGTTTATGGTATATAATAATCGATGATCAATTACAATAATATGGCCCCTATATATAGATACAAATCATAACAACCCTAGCACTAATTTAGGGATCATATACCAACTATACAATGATTTCCTTAAATAGACTAATCATAATAATAATAATATGTGCTAATATTCCCCCGCAGTTTGAGCGGGCGCAGCGCAAACGGTCAAACTGGATCGGAAAGCTTGAAACAGCTGTCTAGAAATCCCTTTAGTAAAGATGTCTGCGAACTGTGACGAGGAGGGAACATGAAGGACGCGTATGTGACCGAGACGAACTTTTTCCCGAACAAAGTGAATATCTATTTCGATGTGTTTGGTCCTTTGATGTTGCACCGGATTATTTGACAAGTACACCGCCGAGACGTTATCACAATAAACCACGGACGCTGTTCGTAGAGGGACATGAAGCTCCAATAATAAGTTCCGAATCCACGTAGCCTCTGTAACTGCATTGGCAACTGCCCGATACTCGGCCTCAGCACTGGACCGAGAAATGGTAGGCTGTCTCTTTGAAGACCACGAAAGGAGATTATCACCAAGAAAAACACAATACCCGCTAGTTGAGCGGCGGGAATCTGGGCAACCGCCCCAGTCAGCATCTGAATAGGCTACCAGTGAATGAACCCCGGATTTGATAATCCGTATGCCATAGTCAATCGTCCCTTGTAAATAGCGTATAATACGTTTCATGAAAGCGAAGTGGGGGTCACGCGGTTCGTGCATGAAAAGGCAAACCTGCTGGACTGCATAAGAAATATCTGGACGAGTAAATGTTAGGTATTGTAATGCCCCAGCAAGACTACGATATAACGTAGGGTCATGGAAAAGAGCCCCATCAGACGCACTAAGCTTAGCGGACAAGTCAACCGGTGTAGTGCATGGTTTGCAAGCTGTCATGGATGCACGATTAATAATATCCTTTGTGTACTGAGATTGGGACAAAAAAATACCATTAGTAGACTGGGTAACCTTGATGCCCAGAAAATGATGAAGACGGCCCAAATCTGTCATGGCGAACTCTCGTGAGAGTGCACCGATAATCTCCTGTAAAAAGGCATCCGTGGATGCTGTAAGGATGATGTCATCGACGTAAAGTAATAAATAAGCCGTGAGATCCCCCCGTCGATAAATAAATAAGGACGTGTCACAAGCACTGCTAACAAATCCCTGCGAAACAATATAATTAGCAAACCGCATATACCACGCACGGGGAGCCTGCTTAAGCCCGTACAGGGACTTCTTGAGTCGGCAAACATGGTTCGGGAAGCGTTTATTGACGAATCCCGGTGGTTGGTGCATGAAAACCATTTCCTGTAAATTACCGTGTAAAAAGGCATTTTTAACATCCAGTTGATGAATAGGCCAAGAACGGGAGACAGCCAATGACAAAACGGTGCGAATAGTTGCCGGTTTGACAACCGGGCTAAAAGTATCATCACAATCAATACCAACTGTTTGAGACTTCCCGTTGACGACTAATCGCGCCTTATAGCGTTCTAATGAACCGTCTGACTTAAATTTGTGCCGAAAAAGCCACATACACCGAATAACGGGGCTGTCCGCAGGTCGAGGTACCAAATCCCAAGTATCATTTTCCTGTAAAGCATTAAATTCCGATTGCATGGCGTGTACCCAGTGTGGGTCGGAAAAGGCTTTGGCATAGGTGTTTGGTATTGGAGAAAGGGCAGCAGTATGTAAATTAAGTGGTGTTTGTGGTTTTAAGTTGCCGGTTTTGGAACGGGTGGTCATGGGATGAGTGTTGGATGGTGCGGTTTGTGGTGGCATAGGAGGGGCTGTGGGCTGAGGAGCGGGTGGTGCTGGTGGGTTGTTTGGAATGATGGGCTGAAAGCCGGGTGGTGGGTTGGGTGGGCCAGTTGGATGTTTGGGCCGGCGTTTGTAGGTAATGGGTGTAACAGGCTGATGAGAAGTGTAGGTGCTGTGAGGGGAAGCTGATGGGCCGGGGATGTGAGGAGAAGGTGGGCCAGAGTATGTTGGGCCTGGTGATGTTGTTGGCTGGGAAAATTGGAAGTGGGCTGGAACAGGGTCATCGAGGAACCGATAATTGGATACCGGGGCAGGCAAGGTGTAAGGGAATGAGGACTCATCAAATGTGACGTGTCGTGATATATGAACACGACCGGTGGTCGGGTCTAAGCACCGGTAGCCCCGGAAGTCCGGTGGATAGCCGAGAAAAACACACCTCATGGAACGGGCGTGTAATCTGTGGGGTTGTTTGGCGGAGGTGTTTGGGTAGCATGCGCATCCGAACACTCGTAAGTGTTCGTAAGTCGGATGACGCAGGTAAAGGGCAAAGGTGGGGGTGTAAAAGTTAAGGCGTTTGGTGGGTAGAATGTTGTGTAGGTAGGCGGCGGTGTGAAGGGCTTCCACCCAAAAGGCGGGTGGGAGGTTGGCATGAATTAGTAGAGCACGAATGATGTCATTTAGGCGACGAATCATTCGCTCTGCTCTACCGTTTTGAGAGGATGTCTGGGGACACGAAAAACGAAAGAGCAGGCCATGTTGATGGGCAAAGGTTTTAAAGGCATTATTATCAAACTCACCACCTAAGTCACATTGAAAAGTTTTGATGGGTCGATTGAATTGTGTGGCAATTAATCGGTGAAATTTGACAAATGTGGGGAAAGTTTCTGATTTGTATTTTAAAGGATATACCCAAATAAAATGTGAAAAATTGTCAATTAAAACCATGTAATATTTGTAACCCGAGTTACTGACCACTGGAGAAGTCCAAAGATCACAATGAACTATGTCAAAAGGGGCAAAAGTATACGAGTTTGAAGCATGAAAAGGCAAACGTTTACTATTGGATAATTGACAAGAGTTGCAAAAACTAGACCGATGGTCTTTATTACATGGAAAATTGAAATTACGAATTAAAATATCTAAAACTTGATTCCCTGGATGCCCAAGACGATCATGCCAAGGAAGGGAGGTAGTAGTGATGAAGCATGCTTGAGGTGGAAGCTGTGGTGGTGTGAACGGATAGAGGTCCCCAGTGCTATTGTGGCGGGAAAGAAGTCTTCCATTGTGGAGGTCCTTCAAAGAAAAACCAAAGGGGTCAAATTCAACGGAAACTTGGTTATCACGAGAGAATCGTCTAACCGAGATAAGATTTTTAATAATTTTAGGGCTATAAAGTAAATTGGGAAGGATATAGGTTCGGTTTGGGGTAGGGTGAAAACCGGTTCCAGACCGAACAATGGGTACATATTCGCCATTACCAACCAAAATTTTAGTGTGAACAGGATATGATGAAGGGATTCGAATTTTACCTTGGTTTTGAGTTACGTGGGCTTCAGCACCGGTATCCATGTAGTCCGTATTGTCCGGTTGCTGCAAGTTCATAGCCGAGAGTGCTGCACTAATATCCGAGGGGCATAAGGCGTCATATCCAAACTGTGCAGATGGTGCTGATGGCTGAGTGGCCGTGTAACCAGTGTACTGAGAGGATGCGGGCTGCTGCTGTGAAGCATGTTGCTGCTGGGCCGAAGCCATGTAATGTTGGGCTGGATTCTGCGGCTGCTGTGGGCCTGATTTCCAGGCTGATTGGGTCGGGTATGGGCAGGGCGGTACATTCCACCAAGCCCACTGTGGGTATGCTTGCATTTGAGGGGCCCAAGTGTTTCCAGATCGTCCTGTGCCACGACCACGGCCTCTGTTTCCTCGGTAATAATTCTGACCTCGGCCTCGTCCGCGTCCGCGTGAAGGGTACTGGTAAGTGGGAGGGTTGGCAGTCGGGTTTGGGTTGGAAGATGTGTGGGGCTGATTGGATGAAGGCTGTGATGATTGTTGTTGTGCAACAAGGACAGAGGAGTTGGATGATTGCCGAGCTTCAAGGCGAATGACTTCTTCCTGTAGCATGGTGCACGCGGTATCCCAATCCGCGTTTTGTTGGTTGATTAGTGAAGCGGTTGTGTCGTATTCGGCTGGGAGGCCTCGTACGAGTTGAAGGACGAGGCGGGATTCGGTAATGGGCTGGTCAACGTCTTCGAGCTGGTTTGCGAGTTCTTGAAGCTTTTGGCAATAGTCGTCAACGGAAGAGCATTTAGCGAGTGTCAAGTTGCAGAATTGGGTTTCAAGTGCCGCGGCCCGTGCCTTTTTATTGCTGAGATACGTCTTCTCTAACTTTACCCACGCAGCCCGTGCATTATCTACCTTACCGAGGACGCGGGGCAGAATACTATCGGCAATGGTGCTGCAAATCCATTGTAATACCAAGGCATCGATTTCCAACCACTGTGCGTAGTTGGGGTCAGTTTCTTCAGGGGGTGCAGTCCCATCGATGTGGTTTAATACCTTGTACGCGACTGCGTGCATACGGAACAGACGAGTCCAGGCTGTGTAGGTAACCTGTTTACCGTCTAGGGTGCGGATTTTGGATTGTATGTTGGTTACGGAATACGCCGGGTGTAGGGGGGTGGGTTTGGCAGTCGCGGATGAAGGTTCAGCATCATCTTCCTTTGCCATGGTCGAAACCGGAGGATTGAAACAGGGAATGGAGGCTGCCGGCGATTAAGATTTTAGGGTTTGGTTGAGCCGAGGCTCTGATACCATAAAAGTGGTTTATGGTATATAATAATCGATGATCAATTACAATAATATGGCCCCTATATATAGATACAAATCATAACAACCCTAGCACTAATTTAGGGATCATATACCAACTATACAATGATTTCCTTAAATAGACTAATCATAATAATAATAATATGTGCTAATAGCAAATTGGTAATATTCTAGATGAGCATCACACAATGGGTTTTCTTTGGGTGAAAAACAGGTCCAAGCTTACGTATTTAGAATGGAAGCAATGGTGTAGATTTGATTTTTGTATCTAAAATGTAAATTGGTGATTGTATTGGTTGGTTTGATTTTGGCTGGCAAATGCTAATTGTTTATTAGAAGTTTCCCTTAGCATTTTGAATCAAAACATTGATGCCATGCTATATGTATTATCATATTTTTAAAAAATAGTAAAGTAGCAACCAACGGCCCAAACAAACTAAAAGATACAAAATAAACTCCAGTTCTATAACTAATAAATTCTTTAAACTCCTAATAAAAATAAACTCCAGTACTAGAACTAATAAATTATTTAAACTCCTAATAAATTCTTTAAACTCAAGATATAAAAGATACAAAATAAACTCCAGTAAAGATTACTTAAAAAAAAGACCAAACAAATTATTTTAATCAGTGGATCCATTAAGGTCACACGTTTGGGAAGCAAAACCTAGGTCAAATAATAGACAAAAAGGGTTTAAAACGAGGGCTTGTTTTCCGAAATTTCACCAACTTTCAACTTCCCAAGATATCATGTTTGACCCTAGAAAGTCTTGTATTTAATTATCACAAATATACAAAATACGTACATGGTACATGCCTGTATTCACAATCACAAAGGACATATCAAAGTCTATAGGAAAGATGTCTCTTTGTAAGTTTGGTTGAGAATTATAGTCTCGTAATAGATTTAGGAGTAGAATCAAGGACTGTGTAAGTTAGACGATCAGAAATTTTTTTTATTCGCAATTAGCAGGAAAGAAAATGTGACAGTTTTTTTTTATTGATGGAGGTTCAGCATGTACCGGAAATGAAAATTAAGTGATGTTTTATAACTAAACCGATTAGTGAACTAGGGGTAAGATCAAATAAAAAGTTTATTTTGCCTAAGTAGGATGAGAAGGAATCTTAATCATTCATTTTTCAAATCAATGGTTAAGATTAAAATGTAGGAAAAAGAAGGAGTGCAAGGGTATCTTGAGAAAAATCCTATTTATGAACTTTCTCTCTCCACATGCAAGGCACATGCATATTCCACCCTCATTTTTTAAACGTTCATAACTTTTTTATACGACCTTATTTTTTCATAAAAATTTCACCGTAAAATCGAGCGTCTTTTTATCTTTAATTTGAGTACCATATTGCTATATAAAATATGAAGACTAAAAAAACTCACTAAAATGTGTTGTATTTCTATGTTGTGTAACATTTTTTTGTACTGGATTTTTGTACTATATTTTTGTGCTAAATTTTTTGTGCTGAATTTTTTTGTCTTAAATTTTTTTTTTCTCATTTTTTTGTGCTGGATTTTTTTGTACTACATTTTTTGCCGACTTTTTCCGTGCTAGATGTGCTAGATTTTTTTGTGCTAGATTTTTTTGTACTACATTTTTTGTGCTAGATTTTTTTGTACTAGATTTTTTGTGCTAGATTTTTTTGTTGTATTCTTAAAAAAACAAAAGGGGTGTCACATGTCATTTTCACTCATATTTATAAGGACCAAAATGCCCTTCTTTCCTACTTATTAGGAGTGTCACATGTCATCACCACAATCCTTCTTAGGCTACTTAGGCAAAATCCACTTTTTAGTGGATCATTCCCCTAGTGAACTAAGCGTTTTATCGACTCTGACATCATAAATAATTTATAATTTTTACACGTGTGTAACAAATTTAGAACTATGAAACTTCTTTATCATGTGGTGTAGATTAATAATTTACCAAAATGTGAATCATTGAATAAACAAAATTTGAAACATTGACTAGTTAATAATTCAACTGAGATTTTAAATGAAAGATTTGAAACCCCGTCGAAGCGCCATTCTGTTTGTCGTTGGTTCAGTCAGTTGGTGTTATTCCTCAACGGTATATTTCATTAGTTCGTAACGACATGGTAATTAGCAGAAGTATCAAATTTTTTTTTGAATTAAAACACAACTCCGACCCAAAAGGGCAAAAGACCAAACAAATAAGAGTACCCCCGACCCAAACGGGCAAAGGGCAACAGATTACAACATGTACAGAGGATATTTATACCAATCTGCCCATATAATATAATTACAGGAAGTTCTATTCTTAACCCACGCATAACCCCTAAATTTTATCTCCCCAATGATGTCAACCGGCCTGCATTTCTTCTAATTAAAAACCGTATCGTTCATTCCTTTCCATAGACACCAACATGCTATAATTACCAGCCCTTAGATGATTTTCTCCGCCGTCTTACCACTCTTTATGAGCTTGTGTATGTCTAAAATGTCTTTGAACTCAAAAAAGAAAAGCGGCGGGATGTTGCACCAAGCACTGAAAACCGACCACACTCGGATAGCCACCGAGCATACAGTGAATAAATGTTCCACCGTCTTCTCGTAATCGCCGCATAAAGGACACATGACCGAGTTATTTCCACATTCCTTCTTCTTAAATTCATTCTCGTAGGAAGTCTATCTAAGTTGTCTCTGTAAGCCATAATATTGCATTTGATGGGCACCCATTTACACCAAATAAAATTAGGAGGATGACTAGTTCCTCTTTCCACAACCAAAGTCTTTTAAACCGACTTCACCGAGAAACCATTCTGACTATCATCAAACCAGTAACACTTGTCCTTATCGTTGGAAAGTCTAACAGTGCTAAGACCTCCTTGCATTCATGCCATTCCTTTAACTCCTCTTCGGACTCTGGCTGTCTAGACCATTGCCATGTAAATCCTCCATTTCCTTGATCTGCTTCCAATCACTCTGCGACTGTGCGTTATTTAAACATCTCAAAACCAAACAAAAGTGGCCACCTTTCCATAAAGGGAAGATCGCCCACCAAGAAATCAATCCAAAAGGGAGTATCAGCCCTATAAAGAGAAGTATCAACTAACATAAGTATTGTTGTTCAAAATATATGTAAAAAAATTGGTTCCCGCTAAGTAAACATTGGTAAATTTTTTTGAAAATAAAACTTCAATAAAAAAACCAACATTCGACCTAAACGGACAAAAAACCAATACAAAACAATGTCCCCGCCCAAACTGGCAAAGGACAAAAGTTACAACACATATACATGGGGTATTAACTTTGGTAATTAGCAAAAGAGTTAACTGCCATTTTCGTCCCTGTGGTTTGGTCACTTTGGCCATTTCAGTCCATTTCTCAAAAATGCGCCATTTTCGTCCCCCACGTTCTGGAAAGGTGCCATTTCAGTCCAAAAATCATAACCCAGTTAAGTCAGTTGTTAAATAAGGACTGATTGTGTAAATTTGTAACATAAAGGACTGATTGTGTAAATTTGAAAAATGGACTGAAATGGCAGTTAACACCACCACCACTAGCCCTGCCACCACCACCACTCCGCTGCCACCACCACCACCGCCACCACCGCCACCACAGCCACCACAGCCACCACCGCCACTCCACAGCCACCACAGCCACCCTGCCACCACCACCACTCCGCTGCCACCACCACCACCGCCACCACCACAGCCACCACAGCCCTGCCACCACCACCACTCCGCTGCCACCACCACCGCCCCGCTGCCACCACCACCACCGCCACCACCGCCCTGCCACCGACACCACAGCCACCACAGCCCTGCCACCACCACCACTCCGCTGCCACCACCACCACTCCGTGGAGATTGTATGATCGAGTTTCAGGGGAGATTGTATGTGAGAATTTGCCTACAGAGGTTTGCTCGTTTTCCATTGCGTCGTCTGGTAAGAGATGTTTGTTGGAGAACTACGAGGAGGATGGAAAGACCACCGGGTATCAGTGCACGACATCAGAAGTGATGGTGGAGAGGATGTCCGAGTATATAGAGACCGACGCGTGTGTTAAGGCATGCGGTGTCGATAGGAATTCTGTTGGGATTTCTTCAGACACCCTGCTTGAGTCGCAATCCGTTTCCAAGATTTGCTCCACGCCTTGCTACAACAACTGCCCCAACATCGTCGATCTTTACTACAACTTGGCTGCCGCTGAAGGTACATATATACATCATTCTCCTGTCCATTCAAATTAATTAATTGGTTTTTGTTTCTTGCTTGCAAACTAATTGCCAATAAGTCAACATCACTAGACATAACCACTTTTATTATATACATTACGTACAGGTGTGTTTTTGCCTGACTTGTGCGAGAAGCAACGGAGCAACCCTCACCGCGCCATGATCGAGCTTCTAAGCTCTGGTGCCGCCGCTGTTCCCGCAGCTGGTCCCGCAGCTAGTGAAAACCTTGCTGCTGCTGCACCCGCTCCAGCATCCATATAATCCATCCATCCATCTTTAAAAATTAAAAGTGGATCGATCCCACTACAATCTGGCGGTGGTGGCTGTGGTGGCGGTGGTGGCGGTGGTGGTGGTGGCAGCGGAGTGGTGGTGGTGGCAGGGTGGCTGTGGTGGCTGTGGAGTGGCGGTGGTGGTGGTGGCTGTGGTGGCTGTGGTGGCGGTGGTGGCGGTGGTGGTGGTGGCAGCGGAGTGGTGGTGGTGACAGGGCTAGTGGTGGTGGTGTTAACTGCCATTTCAGTCCATTTTTCAAATTTACACAATCAGTCTTTTATGTTACAAATTTACACAATCAGTCCTTATTTAACAACTGACTTAACTGGGTTATGATTTTTGGACTGAAATGGCACCTTTCCAGAACGTGGGGGACGAAAATGGCGCATTTTTGAGAAATGGACTGAAATGGCCAAAGTGACCAAAACACAGGGACGAAAATGGCAGTTAACTCTTAGCAAAATAAAGTTGCAACAAAATTATCAAAATCAAGCAAGGGTAACATCACTTGGCGTTATTACTTTTCAAAGTTAGAAAATTGATGAAACCCATGGACATTGTTTTCAAAATGGACGCGAAATTGAAGGTAAATGTACTTGCTCTCCTTTTAATTTTTAAGTGATTAAACTAAAGCATATTTAATCTTTCGATGCTTCATTAAATATTTTTGTTAAAAAATGATGTGTTTCTATTTTGTGAAAGAGACAATATGTTCACATATTATGAACCCAATTGCAATTTTTATTAGTTCGTTTTTAGTAGGTTGCTAAGTTTCGTTTTTGTGAAAAGACAATTTGTTGACTATTAGGTGAGAAAATTGCGGCAACACTCTTAAACTATACAAAGTGCCAATGTATTTTATCATGTGCCCCACATAAGTGATTGTACTAACAAGCTATCACGCGTGCCATTAGAGGAGATGGGGCGTCCCGTTATGAAGGGCTTATAACTATTTCTTCTTCGTGATACACCACCACCACTGCAACTTATAACGCGTTGACATGGCCATGCGTTGCCATGATCACGCGTGAAGATGTTTGTGGTGCTGCACATGATGGAGATGAGTGTGTGGTGAGTGATGAGTTCCACTAAAATCCATCACTAGTGATGGAATAAAACTTGATGACATTACGGAACTTGATTAGATGTTGTGAGTAATGGAACTCCATCACTAGTGAAGCGCTTATACCCCTTAGAGGATGTTTAAAATTTGAACTTATATCTTTAGAAAATCTGATGATGAAGGTTACAAAATAGCACACACACCACACAAGTATTTTAATTACCAAAGTGGAAATAAGAGGTGTCACATCATTAGGTGGACTCAAAATTTACTTTTTTGCGGGAAGAGGGGAGAATGTGTTTAATCGTACTTAAAGGGGTGTGATTGAGATTTTTGCCTAGCTAATACAATAGATTTTTTTCCATGGGATGTCCGTCCCCAACCATGACGATAGGTCCGTCACTGGTCATTACATTAGATTGTAATGTAATTTAAATTGATCATAAGGTTATTAAGTGACTTGAATGGAACAAATAAGGCTACTCGGTATGGTGATGGACCATCCTTGGAGGATGGTCCGCCACGTAGGCGCCACGTCATAATCCTCCCAAGGATGGTCCATCCTCCAAAACTAGAAGGCATGGGAGGATGGTCCTAGTCATAGTCCTCCACCACTTTTTATGTTTTTTTTTTATTTTTTTTAGTCTTCTATTTTTTTTTAACATTTAACAAATATACTAACAAAATATTTTCATTAATATTAAAACCACATTACATAAACATAAAAAAAACATAAAGTTTGATAAAAAAAAAACATAAACTTAATAAAAAAAACCAAAGACTTAAAAAAAAAAACAAAGACTTAAATAATATTATGTTTCTTCATGATGTCGTTTTGAAGTTTTTTCAACATCGAACGTTTCGGCTCGGGTTCGTCCTCGACATTCATCATCATTATTTCCCATTCCTTGAGCCGAATTTTTTCATCGGAAATTCGGATTTTCTCATTCGACAACCGCACCTTCTCGCGTAACTTTTCTTCCTCTACACGAACTTTTTCTTCCGCGGCCCGGTCCTTCGCCTTCGTCTTTTGGGCCGTGACGTCATTGTACACTTTTAAGTGTTCCATAAACTCAACCATGTTCGGGTCCACCTTTTCCTTTTCTTTCCCCTTGGCCCGCTCCTTCTTTGATTTGTCTCGGCCCGGTGGACGCTCCGGTTCATGTACGGCGTACTCCTCTTCGTCAAAGGCGGCGTCATCATTTAAGTTTAAGTTACACCTCGCGTCCGATCCACCGGCGCTAAAACTACTCGTTTCCGATGTTTTTTGGCGTTTCGCCATCGCCACCTCGTTGGGGATCGGCCTCCATTTTGGTTCGTCTTTTGGTGAATGAAAGTGAAAATGGAATTGAAATTTATAAATATTCTAAATATTACCGTTGGTTTTTTGAAAAAAAATTGAATTTTTTTTTTATTAAACGGTAACTTTATTGATTGGGCCCCACTATTTTTGGACCGTCGCAAACGGCACCAGCTCGACGGGGACGACGCGACGCAGGGGGCGGCATGGTGTTCACTCCGTCGCCGAAGCAGGACGGAGCGGGGCTGCACCCCATACCGAGTAGCCTAATGACTCATATGTATTTCTAGTGTACAATGAGTGATGTATATAGTACAAATGAAATAAGGTGTCGTAGTTTATGTAATTTAAGCTTCTCCAAATTGTTAAAAAAGAGTGAAAAAACTCATATCTTCATTAAAGCTTTAAGATACTTTTATTTAGGGTGAGGGTATTGGTACATCCCCCAAAAGTAGTGACACCCCCCCCCCCCCCCTAGCAGCCCCGTATAAGGCAATGAGGGTTGTATAGGGGTTGAGTGCATTAATTATGTCAGAAAAAGTAAAGCTATACGCCCCTCATTGCCCTATGAGCGGTGTATTAGAAAGGTGGTAGTTGGAGCATTAAATCCTATACGCCTCTCATTGCTTTATACGCTGCTCATTGGTACTATAATATCTGAATTTAAGGTATATTGCTGACAAGACAGCGGAGTTCAGACTGATAAGGCTGAAAAGGTGATCCGCATATACGCGCTCATGGCCCTATACGCTGCGTATTGTTTCGAATTTTTTCCCTTTACCCCAAGCTTACGGGATTCATGTAATACAAATGTTCAAAAATCCCAAAAAAGTGATGAAAATGATAAAAATTTTCAAATAAACGGTCTGGTTAAATTAGATTCGAATCACGATGTCAAATTGGGACTTTGGATATTTTTTTGGTGAAAGTTCGAATGAGTCATACGTCTCCGAAAGCGTTTGGTTACCCGGCGTTGATCGAGGTGAGGAGGAGGTGGTTTCCGTGCGTCGTTGTGATGAAGGGAGTGTGCGGCCCGTGATGCCTGATTTGAACCAGGTAAAAAATTCATATTGCCGTTATGGTTATTAAAGTCTAACCATTAAGTTGTTTCAGGTCGTAGAGGAGGCGGGACCATCTAACGTGGCTCAAAGCTATCCGCAACACGCCGGAACTTACCATTCGCATCAGGAAGGGAGTGTGCGGTCCGTGATGCCTGATTTGAACCAGGTAAAAAATTCATATTGTTGTTTTGGTTATTTTAGTCTAACCATTAAGTTGTTTCAGGTCGTAGAGGAGGCGGGACCATCTTACGTGGCTCAAAGCTATCCGCAACACGCATACGGGACTTACCATTCCCATAAGGAAAAACAACGCAAGAAAAAGTCCGAGGAAGGTGCTTTTGACTTCGAGGAAGACGATAACGAAATCGAGAAAGGTGTTACACACTTCGAGGAAAGTGATCAAGACGAGGACGATGGTGGTGGCTGGGACGATGGTGGTGGCGGGGACGATGGTGATGGCGGGGACGATGGTGGTGGCGGTGACGATGGTGCTAATGACCCGAAAAAACAAGGGAAGGTATAACATAACCGTCACTTACATGTTATTCGTTATGTATAATGTTTATTAAATTTTAGACAATTTTGATTTTGTATACGTGTTATTCGTTATGTATAGGTTTATTAGAATGGTGCCTATTAGAATTTAGACAAAGTTGATTTTGTTTACGTATTATTCATTATGTATAATTTTTATTAGATTTTAGACAATGTTGATTTTGTATACGTGTTATTCGTTATGTATAAGGTTTATTAGATTTTAAACAAATATAGTTTTAAATATAGTTTTAAATTACCATTGTTTCAGGTATTTGCGACACTTCACGAGTTAAAGAATTGGGCTTACAAAACAGAAATTGCGAAAGGTTACGTCATTGTGACCCAACGAACGGTAACAAAAGGCGAAGATTCGTCAGCAAGGACAGTGAAGATATGGTTGCAATGCGACCGTGGAGGCACATGCAAAAGTAAAGCAACAGTTCGGCGTTCTGGTAGCAAGAAGATTGGGTGTCCTTTTAAAATGATAGGGAAACTAGACGCAAGTAGTGGCAATTGGAGCTTAGTGGTGAAGCAAAAGGATCATAACCATGAGCCTGCGGTATTTCTCGAGGGTCACGCGTTTGCGAGAATGTTGACCCCAGACGAAGAATCATTGGTAGAGAGACTTTATATTCAAAACATGGAGCCTACGAACATACATTTAACCATAATAAAACAAAACCCACAGAGCGTGTGCATTCTACGAGACATACAAAACGTGATAAAAAAGATTAAAGTCAAAATGTATGGTGATCGGACTCCAATGCAGATATTGGAGCAAATGTTGCATGAAGGAAGGTATGTTTACCACACCCGGGTGAATCCCGAAACAAATGTGGTCGAGGAGGTTTTTTTGTTCATCGGTACTCGTACATAATGTGGCGTGCTTTCCCACATGTGTTGATGATTGATACCACTTACAAAACGAATGAGTATGTCTAGACTTCCGTTTGTTCAAATTGTGGGTGTGACATCGACACACAAGTCGTTTTGTGTCGCTCATGCTTTTATCTCTAAAGAAAAACAGGATAACTTCTTGTGGGTCCTACAGAAGCTCAAAGGATTGTTGGTAGAGGGTATGGAACCGCTCGTGATAGTAACAGATTGCGATAAAGCTTTGATGAATGCTTGCGATAAAGTATTCCCAAAAGCATCCAAATTGCTATGTAGGTGGCAAATCTCACAAAATATTCTAAAACACACCAAGGCAAAATTTGCAACGGCTGAAGAATGGAAAATATTCAAGCTTTCTTGGTCTCGATTGTGTAATTCTCCCACTGAGACGCTATACAATTATAACTTTGAGCGGCTATTTACGCGACTGACTAACGACCATAGATCAGGTACGTATTATATTACTTCACATTCATTCATGTATACACACATACATGTAACCTCCCTGAATTTTATATACGCAATTATATTTTACAAACTTTAGGGGCCTATTTTGACATTTTGTGAAACTATAAGTTGAGGGACTTGTTTGTCATTGTTTGAAACTTGCTTTAAAAATGGTTAAAACCAAGTCCAGGGACTAAACTGTCATTTATTGAAAGTTATAGTGTAGGGGTTATTTTGACATTATTTAAAAGTACAAAGTATTGGGCATAAAATGTAATTATTGAAATCTAAAGTATAAGGGTTGAAATTGCCTTGTTTGAAACTTATTTTAACTCTAAAATCTTAACCGAGTTAAATGTTGAATAAGAAATCCTTTAAAAAAAATTAACTTAGTTAACTACGTTAATTAGAATAACAAAAAAGGGGGGTTTCTTGTATTACCCGCCCCTTAGCAAGGATCGAACCCGGACCACTTGTGTAAAAGCACCCCTTCTTTACCAGTTTATCCTCCTGTACATGAGCTGATTGATACCCTAACATTAGTTGTTTTATACTGTAAAAAAAATTAACTTAGTTAACTATGTTAATTAGAATAACAAAAAAGGGGGGTTTCTTGTCTAACCCGCCCCTTAGCAAAGATCGAACCCGGACCACTCGTGTAAAAGCACCCCTTCTTTACCAGTTTATCCTCCTGTACAGGAGCTGATTGATACCCTAACATTAGTTGTTTTATACACTTCTTAAAATCCAACCGGGCACACACCTTTTATTTTTACGTTTTTTATCACTTTTATAAAAACTAACATTTTTATAAACTCATATACATCAAACCTGATTTACTAAAAATATAAACTATAATTATTCCCGGTTTTATCTAATTATTATGAATTAAGTTAGTTTTAATCTTATTAAATTCAATAAAAATAGTAAACTAATTTTATAAAACCTGAAAATTTTTATATAATTATTTTAACATCAGAATGATGTTCGAAAATATAAAATTGATATTTTTCCCAAAATTCGATTTTTAACCAATTTAATCCAATAATTACATAGTTTTATTTGTTTAATTAATTATTTAAAAATAGTTAATTTATCAGAAAAATTTTGTTTCAGCCTTTGGTCGAGGTGTTACAATACAAACATTACAAATCGTTATATTCTGTTTTTTTCAGGAGTTTTGGACTATTTGTATACTGTCTGGCTACTACCCTATAAAGAAAAGTTTGTTTCAGCCTGGACTAACACAAGCCCTAACTTTGGTCAACATACAACCAACAGAGTTGAAAGCCAACATGCTAAGTTTAAGAGATACCTTAAGGGGCCAAACAGCTCGCTCCATAGACTTGTGTGGCTTGTTGACAAAGTTGTAGAGTCACAACGCATACAAATAAACCTCACTTTTCAGGATAGCCGGTCCTTGAAAATGGGGGACCACATGATATCATTCTTTGATAACCTACGTGGTAATGTTTCCCTGAAAGCATTAGATTTGTTGCTTGTGGAGAAGAAAAAGATACGTACGTTGCTCGCAGCAGGGGGGACTTGTGGTCACCAGCTTTTTACGAGTTATGGGTTGCCATGTGCTTGTCGGATGGAGTGGTGGGAAAATACAAGTAATAAAAACAGGCTTAAACCGCTTATTCTACTTCATATGAATACCCACCCCCCTCATTTCTAACTAATGTTTTTAAAATACAGATTGCAAAATTCCTCTTGCCGCCGTAGACAAATTCTGGACAAAACTAGATTTCAATGCTGAAGAACTTAAGGAAGATGATAATAATCTTCGGGAGGAAATGGACAGAGTCATGCAACAACTGAAGGCGCAACCACCGATAGTGTTAAAAAGTATGTTGTCGAAGATAAAGGAGGTGGTGAATCCAAGTATGACTGACCATCAACCGCCTGAGGTACAACAAGATACTCGGGGGCGCCCAACCTCTAAAGCACAACAAAAAAAGAAGGAGGAGGTTGCGAGACGTAAAGATACCCAGTCCGAAGCAAAAGGCAAAAGCCAAAAGAAGGACGAGGACGCTCAAAAGCCAGCAGTGCAATGCAGTCGTTCAAAGAAAAATAAGGCTAAAAAGACAGTTGAAATTATAGATGAAGATTTTCCACTGTTGGTGGGGGATAGGTACGTCAACAATCATTGACCTATATAATATCCTACGTATTTTCATACATACATTTTCCCTGATAAAGATTTTCCACAATATATTTTCCAATTACAGGTACAAAAACATGATCGATCGTTTTAAGGACTGGCTTCCATCTATGTATCGGAGATACATAACACATATGGAAGATGCCCAGCCTGACGGTAACTGTGGGTTTCGATCGGTGGCTATGGGTTTGGGGTTGGACCAGAATGCTTGGATGTGGGTCCGCCAAGAGCTACTGGATGAGATGTTCATTAACAAAGCCCGGTGGTGGCCTATTCTTGACTCTTTTGATCCGGGATTTTACACTACAGTATATCGATCAATTGTAACACCCCGAAAACGGGATTGGTAATTAAACCCCGTTAATACTAAAGAGTGGGTAAAATACCGTTAGTGGTAAAAATTAACCCGGTAAATATTAGGATTTAAATAAATAAACCTAATATTAATTGGAAAGAGGATAAATACTTTGAGAAAACAAAGCACATAAAAATGCCAGAGTTAACGGGACTTAAAATATAACGGGTTATAGCTTCCCGAACCCATTAAGTTAACTAGGAGTAATTAACCTAGTTAATGAGGTGTAAATCAGTAAATAAAATATGAAGTTCTAGTCCCTAATAATTAAAATTTAAACTCGAGGGACCAAAACCGTTAAAAAGGAAACAAGTTCTATTTAATAAAAAAAACACACCACACACACAAGGTGTGTGTGTGGATCGATCATCAGGGGCGACCAAAGAGGGTGAAACCCTAAAGTGCCAAGAATCATCAAATTGAAGGTCGATTTCAGTCTTAAATCGATGCATGAACACAAATTCGTGATCACCTAAGCATGGGGATCGAAAGGTATGTTGAATTTTGCTATTTGATGATACTTCAAAATTTTGATTAACATTCAAGAATGAAATTCTGGCATGAATAATGAGTGTTGTAGTACAATTGATATGAGCACAAGTCTAGGAACAAGCCCTAGATATAAACTCGTTATTTTAGCACCATAAATTAGTGTTTCGGTTAACTAGTTATGTAGGTGCTAAGTGGGTTTTATGACTATGTGATGAACACTAGAATTATAGTGTTAAAAATGGATGAACATTAGGTAAGTAATGCAAGTTCTAGTTGTAACTTATAAACACTAGACATAAGGGCTTGAAATTGATGCTTGAAACTTGGTTGGAAGTTACTCAAGAACTTGACAAAAGAAGTATACGAATCTTGCCCGCAAGGTGCTCGTTAAAATGCCTAAGTAAAATTGGGTGCCTACTAGTTCGTAGATAGAACTTGATTTGGATAAGCATTTGGATAAATGCCAAATACCATGACAAAACGGGTTTCACTTATAGAGGGAAAACCCGTAGATTTTGTGAAATGAAGAAATATAGTGTCTTCGATAATCGAGAGCTAGGCTAGCTTAGTGTTAATAATAGCATGAACTCGTATTAAAAGATTAGTTAAAAACGATGGCTTAAAAGAATGCCTACCGGGTCATTTGAAAATGACCGAAACTAGTTGATGAACTTAAATGTGCAATTCATGTACTAATGGACATTTGACTTTTAAAAAGTCAAACTGACCATTAATAAAATCGAATTATAATTTTGATAGAAAATACGTAAGGTGGAATAGTCGTGATTGACAATGACTAAGCTAACCATCTTGCGAATTATGATGATAGTTTGACTCTTGACAAGCTAGATAGAGGCTTGGGAGGAAGCAGGTCAAACGGAGCAAGTACGAAAAGAAAACGTTGCTTGGATGCGAGGTAAGTGAAACTTACACCCCCTTGTAGAATACTTGTTTATTTTATACGTTATAGATGCAATAACGGAAACATAAAAAAAATATACGGATTTCCGTTAAGAATATTTTGTAGTGTAATCTAATAATTAGGGAAAGGGGTAAAGATGGAAATTAGTCAAGTGTTGACTAATGTAAATCGAAGTTAAAAGGATACCCATGGCGTAAGCCGAAATGGGTTGAATTTGTGAGAAAAGGATTTAAGAGAAAAAGAATTTGGTAAATAAATCCGAGGTGGGATGGATGTATGAATTGGAAATCAAAAACCATGTTTTTGATTAAATAGGTAACGTTCGGCATATAGGCCAAACGGGTCGAATAGTGGTGATAACACCATTTGACATTATCGACTAATATGGTAGTCAAGTCTTATGTTAACAGGAGCAATTAGCAAATCGAATAATTGCGTCGCCATAAATTGTGTGATAACCAAAGCGAGGTATAAATCGGGTCCATTTGTTGACCCGGGCCAGGTACGCTTATATGAAATTATAGTTAAAGATATCCACGTTAAATTCACCACACATATAGTTGTGATGGAAGATTTCTTGATAAGAAATGTAGGAAATAAGATGCTAGAAATAAATGAGTGTGAATTATGCGTAAAAGTGCTTAAATGCCCTTAACGGGTCAATTAAACATCTAAGTAAAAACGGGTTTAAGAATGTATATAAACCCGTGATTTGAATCTAATATGATAAGCAATATGGAAATGATGAGAAATTAGAATCAAACAACATGTTTGTTTGATAAAATCGCGAACGGGTCAAAATTTGGTAAAAAGGGTAATAAGCCGAAGACTTAAAAGTCTGAAAATTTGTTTAACCGAATGTTGGATTTTAACTCCATAAGGTGGAGAATCTAATTACAATCACGTAGGAAGAAACGGTAGGTCAAACGGACAAGCGGATTAAAAGTTATGAAGGTTTTTCGTTTTAGCAAACGGCAAACTTGGAAAAATCCTGCAGAGGCCACCGTAAGTTACGGTAGCTACCGTAACTTACGGTAGCCTTAAAGTCTTTACGCCATACACAAACTGAGTTACGGTGGAAAATTCAACATTCAGGGGCTACCGTAAATTACGGTAGCCACCGTAATTTACGGTAGACCCTGTAATAAAAATTTATTTTAATCAGTTTCATTTTCCAGACTCGTTTAGACACGTTTTAATCCCCGTAAGACTAAAGCATCTCATGTTTATGAAATGTAGGTACATTTTGGATGCCGGAAGACGATCAAGCTCAACGAAGAACCGAACACGATAAAGATACATGCTTCCGCACTTTGCCTCGTCGTAAATTTTAAACAACGAATTTGATCACGTTGTGTTGAATAACTTATGATTTGTAAAAGTTTTAATAAACCCGTATTTTTATAGTATGTGTAGTCTTAACTACACATTAAATTGTTGGTATTTACATGTAAAACCGTTAAATAGTAACTAAAGTGTTACAAGTTGCTATCAGAGCCTTGGTTTAAGAGATTCAAGTATGGTGGGGAAAACCATGCTTGGACTTAAACCTTACGCTCTTGATAAAGATTAGTGTTCGGTTCGAGGCTTGATCGCAAATCCGGTAAGTACATGTATGTTAATGGTTAGCGTGTTAAGGTGTTGTAAACAACACATAGGGTTATCGTGTAATACACGTTACCCCAATTAAATGATTGAAGTAGTTGACGAAATTTCGTGCGTTGACGCGTATAGTAGAAAAAGCCTTGTATTATAATACGGGCAATTATTGAAGTTGACATTACTAACTCTTGTTAATGTTTTAATTTAAGGACACTCGCGTCTGAAGATGACGAGAGATGAATGAATTGCGGATATGATAATGGAACGGTCCGAGGTATAACAAGAAGAGCGTACTCATCAAGGACCTAAATCGCGTAACAATCGCAAATAAGTAATGGCAAGGAAAGCCCGTTAGGGCAAGCATTTACCAGGTGCGCATTTTAAATGATTACGTGAATAGTAATATGCAACAAATACGTAGAGATTTAAAGTTGCATATGTAGATTAAAAACTTGGAAAAACCCGAATAGAAAACCTATCCGGGATATTGTTTCCAAGAGAAACAAATAGGGGCATTACTTACATGGGGTGTAATGTGAAAATTATAAAAAGGTCATGGATACCAGGTATTGATCGCTTACTCTGGCCAAGTAAGTGGTGAGCACGTGGTACCATGAACTTTTTATGATGGACATGCTTACATTCGATGTAGTAAGGACGGGGTGAGTGGGACAAATTAAAAAGTACCCAAATGAATCAAATGAGTAAAATATTTGATAATAATGTAAACGCACAGCCGGGTGACGGAAGCGTATTACATTAGGATGATGAGCCCGAGTGAAGGGACAAATATTAATGTAAAATGATTAAGATATGCACTGGGAGGGGGTGTACTTACACTCGAACCCGGAGAATGTAAATATGTAAAATGATTAAGATATGCATTGGGAGGGGATGTACTTACACTCGAACCCGGAGAATGTAAATATATTAAATGATTAAGATATGCAATGGGAGGGAGTGTACTTACACTCGAACCCGGAGAATGCAAATAAGTCTCTTAACGGGCCGTTTTTGTAAAACGTCAAACTTGAGGACAAAGTAGGAATATAAAAGTGAAGCGAAGTCTTAATGCACACCGGGAAGGTTGCAATAATAACGACTTCGGTAAAACGCTCGGTTAATGGGTAAGGGTTTAAACATATGCGTAGGCCGAGAAAAGGGAACTCGAATGGAAAGTTAAAAGACTCGGGTTTTGAGTCATGACTAAAAGACGACAAGATGATGTGAATAGAAATTTTGATAAATTATGTTCAACTATTTTAAAGTTGAACGGGTCGAACAAAGAGTGAAGTTTGACATCCATAAATGATTAAATTTCACTTGAATAAGTCAAACGAGTTTGAATATAATATAATGCCGGATGGCATGAGTAAGCGCAAGCGGGATAACGGTAACATTAAAAGCAAAAGAATAATGAGCCCGGTAATGGGGCATAATCAAATACGAATATATGTAAACTGGATAATAGTGAGCATAAGATGAACCGACGCATAAATGACGTGAGAAGTCATAAAGTCGGAAAATTTGTTCGAAAGAAAAACAAATATAGCCTTAGACTACGGTCAAGGTCAAAGGAAATTAAAAGGCGAAAATAAATGACTTTGAACATAAAAAGGGTGCCTTAACGCCATATACATATATAAATGTATATACCTTTGTATAAAGACTTGAATAAAAGATGATCTACGGGATTATCATAACCTATGATATTATAAATGATGCTAAGGTCTACGGAACCAAAAAGACCTTCCGGTCACAAATAGAAAGAAACGAATTGTTGGGGTCTCACCTTAATAAGGTGAAAATCTAAAGTAATAGCCTACGAGGCTAAGTGAAAGAACCTACGGGTCAATTGTATAAAACAAGGAAACTGATTGTAACTTCCTGCGTAAAACAATACCGGGAGATAAAGTTCATATAAAAGCGATGGGTTTCGCTAAGTTAATTAAATGGGTTAAAAGCGAAAAGATTGTGAAAGGTCTAGTTGACAAAAGTGAAGAATTTCACTAAAACATTCAAACTAGCAAAAATGACAAAAGAATTCACAATTATTTAAATTGTGATACGTCACAAAAAGTGATATAGAATACAATCAAGTCGTAACGTGAGTTATGAGATATGAAAATCAGAAAATACGTAAAAGGCCGGGTTGGCAATAAGATATACCCTAATGACGGGGAGTAAAATGACGGCGACTAATCAGTCTGGCCGGTAAAACCCTTCAAAGTCGGAGTAGTGTCACGACTTATATAAAGCGCCTGTCGAAATAAGACTAACTTGAAGTAAACATAATGAAAATAAATACAACCGAGAGATCAGATGACAACTCGGTCAAATAAATGACCAGAATAAGAAATACAAAATGAAAGTATCGGCCTGCGAGGCCTTACACATAAAAGACACACGCGCCAATATAAAAATGAAAACTTTTGACCAGAAGAAACGGGGGCCTTAAAAATGAAACTAGGTTCGTTTGATTAAACCAATGAACTACGTAAATAAGGTTTCGGGGACGAAACCTCTTTAAGGGGGGTAGACTTGTAACACCCCGAAAACGGGTTTGGTAATTAAACCCCGTTAATACTAAAGAGTGGGTAAAATACCGTTAGTGGTAAAAATTAACCCGGTAAATATTAGAATTTAAATAAATAAACCTAATATTAATTGGAAAGAGGATAAATACTTTGAGAAAACAAAGCACATAAAAATGCCCGAGTTAACGGGACTTAAAATATAACGGGTTATAGCTTCCCGAACCCATTAAGTTAACTAGGAGTAATTAACCTAGTTAATGAGGTGTAAATCAGTAAATAAAATATGAAGTTCTAGTCCCTAATAATTAAAATTTAAACTCGAGGGACCAAAACCGTTAAAAAGGAAACAAGTTCTATTTAATAAAAAAAAAACACACCACACACACAAGGTGTGTGTGTGGATCGATCATCAGGGGCGACCAAAGAGGGTGAAACCCTAAAGTGCCAAGAATCATCAAATTGAAGGTCGATTTCAGTCTTAAATCGATGCATGAACACAAATTCGTGATCACCTAAGCATGGGGATCGAAAGGTATGTTGAATTTTGCTATTTGATGATACTTCAAAATTTTGATTAACGTTCAAGAATGAAATTCTGGCATGAATAATGAGTGTTGTAGTACAATTGATATGAGCACAAGTCTAGGAACAAGCCCTAGATATAAACTCGTTATTTTAGCACCATAAATTAGTGTTTCGGTTAACTAGTTATGTAGGTGCTAAGTGGGTTTTATGACTATGTGATGAACACTAGAATTATAGTGTTAAAAATGGATGAACATTAGGTAAGTAATGCAAGTTCTAGTTGTAACTTATAAACACTAGACATAAGGGCTGAAATTGATGCTTGAAACTTGGTTGGAAGTTACTCAAGAACTTGACAAAAGAAGTATACGAATCTTGCCCGCAAGGTGCTCGTTAAAATGCCTAAGTGAAATTGGGTGCCTACTAGTTCGTAGATAGAACTTGATTTTGATAAGTATTTGGATAAATTCCAAATACCATGACAAAACGGGTTTCACTTATAGAGGGAAAACCCGTAGATTTTGTGAAATGAAGAAATATAATGTCTTCGATAATCGAGAGCTAGGCTAGTTTAGTGTTAATAATAGCATGAACTCGGGTTAAAAGATTAGTTAAAAACGATGGCTTAAAAGAATGCCTACCGGGTCATTTGAAAATGATCGAAACTAGTTGATGAACTTAAATGTGCAATTCATGTACTAATGGACATTTGACTTTTAAAAAGTCAAACTGACCATTAATAAAATCGAATGATAATTTTGATAGAAAATACGTAAGGTGGAATAGTCGTGATTGACAATGACTAAGCTAACCATCTTGCGAATTATGATGATAGTTCGACTCTTGAGAAGCTAGATGGAGGCTTGGGAGGAAGCAGGTCAAACGGAGCAAGTACGAAAAGAAAACGTTGCTTGGATGCGAGGTAAGTGAAACTTACACCCCCTTGTAGAATACTTGTTTATTTTATACGTTATAGATGCAATAACGGAAACATAAAAAAAAATACGGATTTTCGTTAAGAATATTTTGTAGTGTAATCTAATAATGAGGGAAAGGGGTAAAGATGGAAATTAGTCAAGTGTTGACTAATGTAAATCAAAGTTAAAAGGATACCCATGGCGTAAGCCGAAATAGGTTGAATTTGTGAGAAAAGGATTTATGAGAAAAAGAATTTGGTAAATAAATCCGGGGTGGGATGGATGTATGAATTGGAAATCAAAAACCATGTTTTTGATTAAATAGGTAACGTTCGGCATATAGGCCAAACGGGTCGAATAGTGGTGATAACACCATTTGACATTATCGACTAATATGGTTGTCAAGTCTTATTTTAACAGGAGCAATTAGCAAATCGAATAATTGCGTCGCCATAAATTGTGTGATAACCAAAGCGAGGTATAAATCGGGTCCATTTGTTGACCCGGGCCAGGTACGCTTATATGAAATTATAGTTAAAGATATCCACGTTAAATTCACCACACATATAGTTGTGATGGAAGATTTCTTGATAAGAAATGTAGGAAATAAGATGCTAGAAATAAATGAGTGTGAATTATGCGTAAAAGTGCTTAAATGCCCTTAACGGGTCAATTAAACATCTAAGTAAAAACGGGTTTAAGAATGTATATAAACCCGTGATTTGAATCTAATATGATAAGCAATATGGAAATGATGAGAAATTAGAATCAAACAACATGTTTGTTTGATAAAATCGCGAACGGGTCAAAATTTGGTAAAAAGGGTAATAAGCCGAAGACTTAAAAGTCTGAAAATTTGTTTAACGGAATGTTGGATTTTAACTCCATAAGGTGGAGAATCTAATTACAATCACGTAGGAAGAAACGGTAGGTCAAACGGACAAGCGGATTAAAAGTTATGAAGGTTTTTCGTTTTAGCAAACGGCAAACTTGGAAAAATCCTGCAGAGGCCACCGTAAGTTACGGTAGCTACCGTAACTTACGGTAGCCTTAAAGTCTTTACGCCATACACAAACTGAGTTACGGTGGAAAATTCAACATTCAGGGGCTACCGTAAATTACGGTAGCCACCGTAATTTACGGTAGACCCTGTAATAAAAATTTATTTTAATCAGTTTCGTTTTCCAGACTCGTTTAGACACGTTTTAATACCCGTAAGACTAAAGCATCTCATGTTTATGAAATGTAGGTACATTTTGGATGCCGGAAGACGATCAAGCTCAACGAAGAACCGAACACGATACAGATACATGCTTCCGCACTTTGCCTCGTCGTAAATTTTAAACGACGAATTTGATCACGTTGTGTTGAATAACTTATGATTTGTAAAAGTTTTAATAAACCCGTATTTTTATAGTATGTGTAGTCTTAACTACACATTAAATTGTTCGTATTTACATGTAAAACCGTTAAATAGTAACTAGAGTGTTACATCAATAAACTGGTTGCACGTGGAACCTGCACCAATGGCATGCTGGATGTTCTTGCCATACGCCGGATTGTTGGTGGCTCAAAAATTTGGTGTGGTTGTTCAACATTTAAGCATTGGTGTTTGTCAAACATACTTTCCCATGTTTGATGGTCCGGCCGAGGGCCATTCTGTTCTTTCGATTGCCTATGTGGAAGATGGCCATTTCATCATGGTTAAGTTAACGGATGATGGTCCGATGCCTCCACCGAATAGACTATGGAATATGTATCGAAATACTGAAGCTATGGAGTGGGAGACAATGTACATGTCTCGTCTTTCACAGGGTAAGAAGTTACTTCGTAGTAATAGAAGTGTTCGAAGAGACTTTTTTAACTTGTTGTAGGTTCTCGTTGTAACACGTAAAACTGTTTAATCGTATTATTATGTGTTTATTTTTTTAATTTACATTCTATTATCTTTTGAATATAGTGTAAGCAACATTTATTTTATAAAAAATGTTAATTACATTGTTTTATAATGTAAAAACACTTATTTACATCACTATTTTTATTAAAAAAAAAAGGCATCATATGTAGCATATTGGGCAATGAGAGGTGTATACCAGCCTCTATATGGTGCTCATAGCACAATAAGCGGCTGCTGGTAAGCAATCTATAAGCCACGTATTGGCCAATGAGGAGTGTATACCAACACAAACAACTTTTCAGCTCACTAAAGAGGGAAAACTAGATCAAAATCAATTCAAACACACACACACACCAAAACACCAAAAACACACACAACTCTCTCCCGTATACCATTTCTATCCCGTATCGAACCATACGGTGCGAATTTTCACAAGAGGTTAGTAACATCTTCATCTTTCCTTTTTGTTATTGTTTTTTTACGGGTTTTTTTTTTTTGTTTTTTCTGAAATATTTTGGTTGTGGTGTTTGGCGGTAGAGGTGTTTGACGGTGGTGGTTGTTAGAGTGGTTTAGGTTAGGATGGTGGTGGTTGTTAGAGTGGTTGAGGTTATGACGGTGGTGGTTGTATCTATGGGTTAGGGTTTGACGGTGGTTGTGGGTTGGCTGTGGTGGTTGTGGGTTGGCTGTGGTGTTTGTGGGTTGTCGTAATTTTATTAATATTTTGACAAAATATTAACTTTTAATTGTTGCAGATATGTCGTCAGATGAGGAACAACAGGCACCAAATGGTGGTCCGGTATTCAATCCGATGGCCAGGGGTAATTGTGAGCAGTACGAATTTTTAGACTTCCCCCAGAGCAGTACGGAATACAGACGTTTTGCCAAGTTTTGGGGTATGAGAGTGAGGCAGCAGAGGGCGTTGTGTTGGGACGCGTTACGGGAGTGTGGCGAGGAGCAGAGGGCCCGGGGTATAATCGGGGAAAATAACCCGTGGGGTCGTATGTTTTTTTATGCGGCTGGGCCTTCTTATAGGCCTCTGATGGTGGAGTTCCTCTCCACGTTTATCTATCGACCACGGCCTGCTGAGCAACCTAACTAAGATATGGACGATCCGATGGTGGAACCACCGCCTGCTGAGGTAACTTTCTGTTTATTCGGGGAGCGACAGAATATGTCGCTGCGTCAGTTTGCTTTGGCCACCAGATTCTACACTGATGAGGAGTTGGTTCAGGATATTTATACCACCGCGATCACATCTATGCCTGATGATCAGTTGCTTGCTTGGTGGCCCACACTCTGTGATGTACCCTTCGGTCATAAGGCCCGTGTCTCGTTGATTCCTGACCCACTCGTTCGCTACATACACCGTTGCATTGCCACGTCGATATCTGGGCGTGGCAAAAGCAACGAGTGGGTCACAAAATCCGACCTGTTCTATCTTTACTGTTTATTCACGGGGACGCCGTGCGCCCTCCATCGCTGCCTGGCGGAGTATTTCGCCTCATTTTCCCGACGTCAGAAG
Organism: Helianthus tuberosus; assembly: GCA_030545235.1. Classification (NCBI taxonomy): domain Eukaryota; kingdom Viridiplantae; phylum Streptophyta; class Magnoliopsida; order Asterales; family Asteraceae; genus Helianthus; species Helianthus tuberosus. The sequence goes on from CM060397.1 coordinate 13,418,380, forward strand.
CGTGGCGGATTGCATGGAGGGGCGTTCATCACGCGTATTGCCCAGCATTGCGGTTGGTATTTTCCATTCATCGGTGAGTTGCCACCGCCTGCCCCTTTCGAGTATTTGGGTATTAGGACGATGAGAGGGATGAACTTGGTGGAGAACTTTCCGGGCATTGGTTATCGGTTTGTCGGTTTGAATGATCATATTTTCGTAGCCCAGCCGTTAGTACATCAACATCTGCTGGAGGCTGCGGAGGTGGATATGCCTCATGTTGTTGATGAGCCTGTTGGAGAGGGTGACGTCGAGCCTGAGGTTGAGCAGGGGCATCTGCAGGAGCCGCCACAGCATCCTCGGCGCGTCTATCATGCGGTGAGGTTGCCTCAGTCCACTCAGCGTCTCCTTGGGAGGCTTATGGCAGCTCAGACGGCTGTGATGGAGAGGTTGGCGCTGCAGGATCGGCGGATGGACCGGATGGAGGATATGATGGAGTGGATGATGGCTAGCGAGGCTGATAGGCGTACCGAGGCGGGGTTGCCGGTTCGAGACCCGCCACAACCACGAGTGTATACGGGGTCCGGCTCGGAAGCCGGCCCGTCCGGCACGCAGGCAGGCCCTTCCGGCACGCAGGCAGGCCCGTCTGACACGCAGATGCAGTTGACATGTTATGATAGTGGTTCTGATGACAGTGACGAGGAAATGGCTTAGGAGTAGTATTTATCTGTTTCGTTTGGTTGTATTTTGGGTTTAATGTGGTTGTACGAACAAATATTTATTCGTCTTTTGTTATTTATGTTTAGTTGTATGCCCGGTTGTTTTTGTATAAACGTTTAATCTTTTATCAGCATGTATGGATGGTAACATGTTTAATATTTTATCAGCATCTATGTTGTATTTTGGGTTTAATGTGGTTGTACGAACAAATAGGTATTGGGATTCTTATAACGAAGGGGTATATTGGTCTTTTTTAAAAATGCTAAGCATGTGCAGAAGGGGTATAAACGGTTATAAGAATTTCAGGGACTGGATTTGAAAATTAGAATTACAGTTAGTTTTTAATAACTGAGCAGGGACTGTTCTTGTGCAAAACAAACCTCAGGGACTGGATTTGAAAAATTAGAATTACACAAATAAAAAAGGGAGGGGTCCTTCTGTATCGGACCGGCCTCCCCAGGGTTTCGAACTCGCACATTTCGCATAGAACACACAAGCCTTAACCAGTTTATCCTCCTGTACAGGAGCTGATAAACTAGTTATAGTATATCCTTTATACACTTGGATTTGAAAAAGTAGAATTACACAAATAAAAAAAGGAGGGGTCCTTCTGTATCGGACCGGCCTCCCCAGGGTTTCGAACTCGCACATTTCGCATAGAACACACAAGCCTTAACCAGTTTATCCTCCTGTACAGGAGCTGATAAACTAGTTATAGTATATCCTTTATACACTTAGATTTGAAAAAGTAGAATTACACAAATAAAAAAAAGAGGGGTCCTTCTGTATCGGACCGGCCTCCCCAGGGTTTCGAACTCACACGTTTCGCATAGAACACACAAGCCTTAACCAGTTTATCCTCCTGTACAGGAGCTGATAAATTGGTTATTGTATATCCTATAAGGTGCTCATTGAACCATACGGCTCTCATTGAACACAAACACTTTCCCAACTTCAATAAAGGGGTAAACTAGATCTAAAATTTGAAAACTCACACACTAAAACACCAAGAACACACACACAAACGCTCTGGACCACACGATTTTCACAAGACAAACTCTGGACCACACGATGAAGGTTAGTTTGTATTCCAAATTTTATTGCTTAATCTTCAACCTTTTTTTATTTTTTGGTTTTATTTCCGCCGTTTGTGGTGGTGTTGGGTTTGACGGTGGTGGGGGATTGACGGCGGTGGGGGATTGGTGGCGGTGGGGATTGACGAAGGTGGGGGATTGACTGTGGTGGGGAATGACGGCGGTGGTGATTGACGGCTGTGGTGGTGGTGGTGATGGTGGTTATGGTGGTGGTGGTGATTGGCGGCTGTGGTGGTGGTGGTGGTGGTGGTTGTGGTGGTGGTGGTGGTGGTGATTGACGGCTGTGGTGGTGGTGGTGGTTGTGGTGTTGGTGGTGGTAGTGGTTATGGCTGTGGTGGTGGTGGTTGTGGTGGTGGTGGTGATTGACGGCTGTGGTGGTGGTGGTGGTGGTTGTGGTGGTGGTGGTTGTGGTGGCAACGGTGGTGAAGGTGGTGATGACGGTGGTGGTGGCAACGGTGGTGAAGGTGGTGGCGACGGTGGTGGTGGAGATTAACGGTTGTGGTGGTGGTGGTTGTGGTGGTGGTGGTGGTAGCGTAACCCTACCCGACTCCCGGCCCGACACGTTTGTCGGGTCTAGACTTATATCATCGTTTTTTTTAAATGTGCATATGTTATTTTTATTATTATATTTATTATTTTTAACAATATATTTTCGGATGTCGGGTCTAATGCTATAATTGTATGTTTTATTAACAGGATATCGAAAGTCGGTGTTTTGACGGTGGTGGTAGCGTAATCCTTATGGAGAAGTACACTGCGTTCGTATTTCAGATTCAAACGCTTAACTGCGTTCCTATTCCAGATTCATGTACCGGAACGTCCACCAACGGCAATGCTTCTGCACTCACAATCTGTGACGGTGGAAGTAGATATTTACCGGTGACTATGAGGGTTAACTGGAATGTCCTGGAACCTCCACCAACTACAATGCTTCTGCGTCAGCAACCTCGAGGGAGAACTCCTTCTGTATGGATTGGTTCTTCATGCTGTGGAACCGGTTACTGAGAATGCTTCTGCAACGAGGGAGCGCCAGATCAGGTCGGAGGTTCTTCATGTGGTAATGGGGAAGCGGAAAGCACGTTTACCGTGGAACGCGTCCTTAAACTTGATAGCAACAATATGGTGACCGAATAGAGATCTGAATAACCGATACAGTTTGCAAGAATTTAATAATATGTAACAGTTAGCGATTTAGGGATTAGGGTTCAGGGTTTAGTCGTTACATTTTGTATTAAAATGACATGTTTTGTGTATTAATATAAAACGATGTTTCGTGTATTTATTGCGTTATGGTTAATAAATGACAAGTGAAAAATAATTAAAGACATAATAATAATTGATAAATAAATATTTTGACATTTTATAATACACAAAATTCATTTCATAAAATATCGTCATGGGTCAAAAACCCTACCCGACCCCCGGCCCGACCCGTTTGCCGGGACTAGATATAACATCGTTTTTTTAAATGTGCATATGTTTTATTATTATAAGTTGCATAAACTCTCAAGACATAACATTCCGCTAAATCACCAAAATACGAGAGTCATTACATTCGTTTACATAAGTTGCATAAACTTAAATACGGCTAACGACAAATACAAATACGGACAAAAAAAACAAAATCCAACAGATTATGGAACAGGTGTCCCTCTTACGAACGACCCTTGAATTTTTATTTTCCATTTCTGCTACTTGCTCTTTATACATTCGAACCTCCTATTTCAAATGTTTGACTTCGTCTTCAAGTACTGCTTTCGTATCCAACAAACCTCGGATGACTTGAACTGCCCGAGGACACATGGGAGGGTCGATCCACGCAAAGAATTTGCACCGAGAACGCTGAAACCAAAGGCGAATTAGTGTTTCTAAGTGTAAAAAATACGTCCCATTAAAAGTGTCATATTTTGAATTTTCAAAGTATTTATTTATAAACTTTGACTTTAATTATCGATTTTTTGTGTTATATAAAACTTGATGAAAATTAACCCGATAAAAACACTTGTAAAACACACTCAAATCATATAACTTTCATCAAGTATTATCTAACACAAACAAAATTATTTAAGGTCAAAGTTTATAAATAAAGACTTTGAAAATTCAAAATATGACAATTTTAATGGGACGGAGGTAGTAGTGCTTAAAGTACATACCAATTGAGAGCAGGTGTAAAATTGACGCCCGGGATTAATATCCGTCCAAGATGTTTTTATCCCAGCTTGCCTTCCACATCTACAAATAACCATTGTGAATGTAAAGATGGATATGGATTACACTTTCTCGTACGTAATAGTATTTGTTTAGAAAAAAAAAGACTCAATACGCCGCTCATAGCACAATGAGATGCGTATAAAGTACAAAATCTAACCACTTTTTCAGAAAAAGTAAATACATATGCCTCACATAGTGCTATGAGGTCCGTATAACAAAAAGTTAGGTGGTGTATATGCCTCACATTGACCTATACGGTCGTATACGCTGACACCTTTCAACCTTTTCAGAAAAAGTAAATACTTACGCGTTTTGTTTGACTTATTTACCAAGGAACTTGCTCTTTGACAGATATCCACCCAACTATATCCCCAAAAAGGTCTTGGACCACACGAGACCAAGTTGGACCACACGATGAAGATCCGGAAGTACACACACACGCACGGATTCTTTGTCTCTCGTATTGTTATCGCTCTCGTATCGCTTCAACGCTCGGAGTATTTAAGGTTAGTTCGTATTCCGTATTTTTATGTTTAATTTTCATTTTTTCTCTGATTTTTGTGGTTTATTTTGGTCGGGTATATTGGTGTTGGGGTGGTGGGTTTTTGTGGTTGACGGTGGTGGCTGTGGTGGTGTTGTGTTGTGGGTGGTAGCCTGTGGTGTTTGTGGGTGGTGGGCTGTGTTGTTGGTTTGTTAAGGTTGACGGTGGTGAGGTGGTGGGTTGTGGTGGTTGAGGTGGTGGGTTGTGGTGGTTGACGGTGGTTGACGGTGGTGAGGTGGTGTTGTGTTGTGGGTGGTAGGCTGTGGTGGTTGTTGAGGTGGTTGAGGGTGGTAGGTTGTGGTGGTGGTGGTGGTGTGTTGTGGTAGTTGGGATGGTGGTTTTGGTGGTGGTTAGGTTGTGGGTGGGCGGTGGTGGGCGGTGGTGGGCGTCCGACTGGTGGTGGTGGGCGGTTGTGGTGGTAGTGGGTGGTCGGCTATGGTGGTGGTGGGTGGTCGGCTGTGGTGGTGGTGGTGTTGGTGTTGGTGGTGGTGGTGTTGTTTGTTTATTATATTTTACAATATAATTTCTAATATCGAGTCTAACACTATAATTCTATGTTTTTTTAACAGGATATCGAAAGTCGGTGTTTTGACGGTGGTGGAAACGTAATTCTTATGGAGAAGTGCACTGCGTTCATATTTCAGATTCATGCGCCGGGACGTCGGTCTAGGGTGAGGTGCTTGGCGGTGGGGGATGCATCATCCAACATCAATTGCCAAGTCACCCGGAACTCCGACATTGTCAGATGTTACCGTGCAAATAGCACGGAACTCTCATATTGTCGATTCCGGGTGCACTCTTGATAGCATCTACCGACGCGCGGTAGTTCCATCACCGGCTTCTACCGACGCCCGGTAGTTCCGTGACCACCATATACCATCACACGTCTGAACCGGCTTTTAAACCGGATGGAATCTACGAAGAAACTGTTCGATTTCACGGTTTGTTTGAGAACCTGATTCAGATACACAACGGTCTCTTTGCTTCGTCCACTAGAACTATTTGTGTATGCATTCTTTTGGTAGTTAACAACCAAAAGAATGCATACACAAATAGTTCTTTACATACGAAGCAAAGAGACCGTTGTGTATCTGAATTAGGTTCTCAAACAAACCGTGAAATCGAACAGTTTCTTCGTAGATTCCGTCAGGTTTAAAAGCCGGTTCAGACGCGTGATGAACTAACCGATTCTATTCCCAACTCACGACATTTCCTTGTATTTAAAATCTCAATTGATGAAGGGTTTGTCATAAGAACAGGTTCATCAAATCGAGAATCAACTTCTTCATCATATTTTTCATGCATTTCCATTAGCCACAGTTGTACGAAGAAACTGTTCGATTTCACGGTTTGTTTGAGAACCTGATTCAGATACACAACGGGTTCGTGTGAATCTAAGTAATAATATGTAATAGTTAGCGATTTAGTGTGTAGGGTTTAGGGTTTAGGGTTTCGGCTATGTATTGTATTACATTTTGTATGAAAGTGTTGTGTTTTGTGTTATTTTATCAAACAATGTTCACTTACATTTGCGTTATGGATTATAGAGAATTTGACGTTTTATAATAACACTTGATAAAAAAAATGTAGAAGTTTTATAATACTAATTAAAAAAAATGTTGACGTTTTATACTAACACTTGATTAAAAAATGTAGAAGTTTTATAATACTAATTAAAAAAATGTTGACGTTTTATAATACTAATTAAAAAAATGTTGACGTTTTATAATAATAATTAATAAATAAAAATGTTGCCATTTTTCTAAATATATTAAATTAAAAAATGACATTTATATACCTTCCTTTTATAACAATAAATAATAATAAATATAAATGTTTATATTTTTTTATTTTAACAACAATTTAAAAAAATATACATAAAGTTTTTTTTAAATAATATTTCACCCACTTGAAAACCCTCCATACTCTTCAAATTTATTCCACATAAAAGAGCCAATGATTGGGCAATCATTGGCTGACACCCAATCATTGACAATTAATAGGATGTGTGAAAAAGTAACAAAAAAGTAAACGTATAGGGTAATGAGGGGCTTATCAGGTGGGTCCATATTTACAGGCGTATAGGGCAATGAGGGATGTATAGGGTTAGGGGATGTGTGGATAAATTGAGGCGATGTGTGGATAACCAAAGCCTTTATTTATCCAAAGAAAGCCATTGTTCAAATCTTCATTAAAGCTTCAAGATACTCTTATTTATCCAAAGAAAGCCAATGTTCACTTTAAATTCAATAATTGTTGGCTTGGGTCTCGGTCTATATATTCTTTCAAATATATCTTGAACATTAAGGAATAATGCATTGGCTTGATAGGTTGATCTTTTAACACCACCTTAATTGTAGCAGTAGTGCAATTGATTTTTAACGAATTTGCTACAGTCTTGCCTGCCATAATTGATGAAAGGGGCTGCAAACAAGAGCTTACAAAAACATTCTAAATCATTGACAAATATAAAAATGTAATCTTTTATATTATTCACATGTGCTTTTTAAAAAAAAATGATCATATCAAATATATTGCTAAGAAACTGGATGAACATTTTAGTCACATTAAAAATATTGCTTGTGGGTTTGTTTGCTTTATTTGAAACTTTTTTTTTTTTTGAGTTTTCAAAGAAAACTAAAAGCAATTATAATCTTATTCAGGTCATTAAATTTTCAATCTGATAAATGCCTCTGAACAGTTACGCATTATAGTAGCTCTTAATGGTTCAGACATTTTACTGGTTTAGCACTTAATGGTTCAGATCTCTTACTGGTTCATCACTTAATCATTCAGAAGTTGCCAAACAGCCCTTGCTCTCACCGAAATCCCTAAATCTGTGAATGGGAAAGATGACCTCTTGCAATTCAGAACATTAGCCATATCCTCGACTATTTTGTTTTCGACCTGAATTCCAAATACCTTGCTATTTTCTAAAAAATAACCTTTAAACCTAAGGCCAAATAAAAACATATTAAAATTTTTGACAAGTTTCAGAAAACTTGATATTGACCACTCCCATATTAATGACATGGAAAATACCCATATTACACATGACAAGTGTGACTACATGAGATCTATTTCTACAATGTATAAAAAAGGAAAGCGAACCCCCTCGTCTAACCGTCGTAATTCGTACCCGAAACTCCAAAGTAGGTGACCCATTAACTAGGATGGATAGCCTGACTAAAGATAAGCAACTTGAAATCCAAACCTCCATTCACGCGACAAACCCATTTGATGCATGATATATAGAATCTTGGAAACCCCAATTTAGAGAGTTAGAAGAATTTTCAAAATCTACTTTAAACTTTAAAGAACATGGGCTTCATTTAGCATTATTTAAACACGAGAGGGTTTCATTTATGATTAAGGGATCATCCAATATAGTTGTCCCGGCAACAAAATTTGATTATACATCACTAACAGCTTGAGGAATTACATGTTTGGTTCTGTTTGTGAGGATTTTGGACAACACTTTGTAGGTGCAGCCAACTAAGTATATCAGTCAATATTCACCAAGAGATTGGGGTCTTTGATCCTAGGAACGAGAGATGAAAGAGGGATTGCACCCTCTATTTATCTTACTGAAAAGGGACCTTTTCAAATCAACCTCCATGGTATCCAAAACTTCTTGATGAACATGAAAGTGAAACAAGGGCCCGGAGCTTTATGACTACCACATTCCCAAACAACCAACTTTGATTTCTTCCTATGAAAATGGTGCAATATGTAAACCAGCAGCTTCCGTATATAACGATCTAAAACTCCTATTAATTAACAAGGATATTTCTCGCCGGTAATGGTTGATCAGAAAATTGATTACCAACCTCATGATAAGGTTATTCATATTAGTAGTATTTTAGTAAGATGTATTATATAGGGGTCTAGTAAATATGTTTGTGTCTTGTATACATAGAAAATACACACCTATTCCTTTTACTGAAACAATGTGAAGAAATAAAGGGTCAAATAGTAATTCATCGTGTATATTATTTCCATTCTCATGTAGGTCTTTGAGATAGGCAGTAGCCCAAATCTTTAATATAAGTTGAGTGGTGTATGGTGTAATATAAGGCATATCACACTAGGGGAATCTTCAGCTGTGCAAATGGCCCTTAAGATATTCATATAATCTGACAAATCAGTGGAATAGAAGCTTTGAAGGAATGGAATAGAAACTGCATTATTCGATACTTGACTTATTAAATCATTAAAAAAAGATTCCTAAATTTAATGAATATCAATTAAAATACAAGATTTAGACTCTGTGTGCATAGAATTTGGCAGGTAAATATATATAATTTAGAGCTATTGAGAGTTTTCAAAGTACACATTTACACAACCCCAAATGAAGCTCATCAAACAACGCATTAAACACCTCTTCTTGGAATTTTTCTTTGTCTTTATCTGCTCATCATTATATTTTAATAAAATTACATTTATTACTTTCATGTATATTAAAATTAGATGAGAAAATGAAGTACTTATTATGAACTAGATAAATAATAATCAAAGATCATTATCCCAACAAACCTAATCCCTTGAGATTCATCAATATGGACTTCGAAACAAAACCCCAAAAAAGGGTTGCATGGATACATGCATTAAAATTTGAAAGAGAGTCTTTTTCTCCCAAAGAGACCAAAGAAATTAATAATTATTTCAATTTTCATGGTCTCTTAGAAAAATAGTTTCTGTAGTTTGAAATACGAATGGGTCTACATATTTACACACCTTAATGCCTATTTTCACACCCTTCTAGACGCCTCGTATAGGGCTATACGAGGCGTATAGGGTTGCTTTTCCCGACCAGCTTCTGCAATTCGTACAACGTCACATCAGTCATATCAGACGGGGAGTCTAGGCCTGTACGAGGGACCGATACGAGGGTAATAAGACGCCTCGTATAGGCCTATACGAGGCGTCTTAGAGACTGATTTGACTATGTGTCTGACATGTGACTTAAAGCTATACGGGGTGTCTAGAGCTATACGAGGCGTCCATGTCTCACATAAAGTGCAACATACAGTGCATTCTTGGTCCACCCGAGCATTCAACATTTCTTTCATTCTATTTCTTCTTGTATTTCTTCGAAAGTGTTGTTTCCATTTGTGTTCTTATCATCCCGAAGTGTTGAAATGTCATCATACTGGGACGGCAACTATGTCTTCAGGCAGTATTCTAGCGACAACTGGGTGCCCGAAAGCGTTCCGGTAACAGTTATTAGCTTAAATGTTTTAATTAGTTGTTGTTTTAGTTTATTATTTACTAATTGAAGAAACACTGACCTTTACGGTAGTATCCGATGAAGACTTCAATTATCAATGATCCGAACGGGCAGACTGCAAAACAGAAACACCGTTAGGACTCGTTACAGGAATGGGGTTATTCCTGTAACCACCCTCTGGCGTGAGAATAAGTCTCGGGTTTAGGAGTATAAAAGTGTAGAGAGAGGAAGAAGTTGTATGAGAGTTAGATGATCTGTACCTTATACGTTTACCTCTATTTATAGTTTATGATTAGGGTTTCCCCTAACTTAGGATGAGCTCCTATAAGTTAGGGATTTGCATGATCTTCCCAAAAAGTTGGAGATTTGGTTGCATAGCCTATCCGTGTAGGATGGAATATTCTAGAACAATTATTTATTTATAATAAAATAATAGGTAATGACCGGGTCGGATTATCCGATTGGGGTCATACCTCGTCACTAATGAAAAAGCGAAAGACGTTTCATGCTCCGAAACTGCCCGCGTTTGAAGCCGTGCAGGCCGCCTACGCCATACCAATTGGTACACATTTTACATCTTTGGTTATTAACTAGATGCTTTGTGTGACTAATGTGTGTTTTTAATACAGGGACTACTGGCGCGGTTCAAACTTCACATGTGGCAACCATGCCGTTGTCGTCTATGGGGGCGGTGATTCCCACTGCTGGCAGCCAACCAGAGCCTATACCATCGGTGAGTCTGTCTACCACTGTTAGCTGCGTCATGCCGCCACCCGCGCTTACAGCTGTTGTGACTGTAACAACTAGTCCTATTTCCACGTCATTGACTTCCAGTGTCACACCTTCCCCTTTGTTTGATTTTCCTGCGAGTATTTTTTCCACTGTTGGGAAAGAGATTCCTGCCACATCCTCTACTCATGAGGCGACAAGTGTTGGGGACCGTGCTGCTGGCGATACTGGTGGGTCAAGCAGTGGCATTGCCGACGATGGAGCCCGCTTGGGAGATGATCTTTACTTGCCTACTATTAACTGGGATCCTACCAATCGGGATAAGCGCTATCAGCCCCAGTGGAAAATTGCGGAGTCTTCTAGATTGATTTATCCTCCGGTGGTTCAACATTGGGTGGAGCGGGCTTATCCTCCAGCGGAGGTGGCATATGTTGAGGGGTTAAATAATGAGAACTTGATGAATTCTGCTATTGTTGATTCTGTTAGCCAACCCCGGAGGCTTACAGAGATCCGACGTCGGTGGATGCACGACAATAATGAGCTCCACCGGGCCCGGGCTACTATTGAAGAACTTACAGACGAGAAATACCGCCTGGAGAGTCAACTTCAGGCCGCGGGGTTGAGGGAAAGTCGGTTTGTATCGGAGAAAAACAAAGCCGAGGATGATTTGAAGAGGGTTACTGCCAACCTTGCCGAAGAGCGACTTATGTGGGCTCGAGATATAGCGGAAAAGGACCGAGTTATCGCTCATGCTAAAAGCGTTCAGGAAGAGCTAGAGCGTAAAGCTGTTAGCGAAGCTCAGAAGGTGAAATCCGAAATGACTGCCCTTGTGGAAAAATTTCGAATTGACACTGATTTTGTGTCGCAGGTTCAGGAACGCTATCAAGCGTTAACAGTTGAGGTGGAATCGTCAAATGCCAAGGCACAGGCAAGACAGGCGGAGTTGGAGGAGCGAGAAGGGCAACTTAGAGAACTTCAGCAGCGTTGTGATTCCCTTCTCCTTGAACGGAATACGCTTACCCAATCTTCCACTACACACCTGAAGGAGGTAGAGAGTGCCCTGGAACAAGCAAATGTTGAAATGGAGGGGTTAACCAATCAGCTGGCCGCTCTACGGGGCGACAAAAATTGGCTGATAACCGCCGGGTTAGTTGGAGCGTTTGAATACCTTCGCCAATCGGCGCCCTTTACCTCACTGATAGACCGTCTTTTCGCTGCTGCTTATCATTCTGGTCACCATAACGGCGTTTATCAAGGATATTTCGATTGTAAACAATCAGAAAGGATTCCTCCCGACTTTCACGTGGCTAGGGCAAATTTGAAGGTGAAATGGCTGATGCATTGGAGGCGGTATATAACGAGCCATTGCCTGGGTATGCTGACTTAGTGGATAAGGTGAATGAAGAGGGCACCGAATCTCTCCGGATGATGTTGGATCCTGCGGAAGAGTCTGAGGAAGCATAAGTAGTCTGTTTTGTTCGTATGCTTTGAACATTTGCATCGTTTGTAATAACACTGTTTACTCTTGTCGTTTGTGCAAATATCTGCGTAACTTGTCAGACATTAAATGCTAATCTCATGATGCATGCAGCCGCCCTTTTCTGAGGTGTGGCGAATTGACCCGTAATGATTATTTACCATTAATGTTGCTATCGTCATCTCTTTCGAAACTGTTTGCCCCTATATAAATTGTGTTTCTTTTTTCCACATTTGGTAACTAAAAAAAAATGAGTCGGAGAAGCTATAAGCAAAGACTTTCTGACATTTTCCGACGTTTAGATGCTGCCGATGGCTTGGTTCAACTTAAAACTCTGGTGACGAAATCGATGATTCGGAGGAGGAGAAGACCTAATGCCATTCCTACCCGGGCGAATCGTGCATGCCAGAGTATTGTTTATGAGGATGCTGTCCTAGGTGACACTGACATGGCACCACTATCAGCCGATGATCTGATGCAACTCGTTCCGGCCAACCGTGTTCCACATTGCCCTTTAGTGTACGAGCGTCGTCGTGGTGGTCGTGTTGGAAAAGATTTCGTTGATAACCCGGGGGTGATATCCCCACCGGTGATTGGAGGATCAGCGGATAACTTGACCATTGATCCCCTTATGCTGAATTGTGGTAAGGTGCCGCATACCCCTGCAGAGGTGATGGTGACCTGTTCCCACAAGTAGGTGTTAGAACATGTTCCTTTTTTGGTTCCCATATGTTGGCTTTTTAACAATAGGGACACGTACTTGGTTTTGCATAAGATAGTTTGTATGTATGTTTGTTAAAATACCTATCTTTTGGTAGCGGTTTTTGCATCTATTACCAAGATACCCGCTTTCAGCGCTGTATATTTTGACCCTATGACTCATGTGTATGAAAATATTTTCATGTTTAAGGGCACTGTTGTTTACCGTTTTGTGCAATTCGCTTGCGATGGTAAATTTATTATATTCTTTCGTAATGAGATAAAAGAAAATAACTTTTATTAAACTCATAACTTAAATAAAAAGAAGCGACATCGCTGTGGATGGATTACACTCGTTTATTAAAAAAGAAAAGGAAAATTTGATCTTGCCGTTAGGAGCAAGACATTACAGGTAACATTTTTTTAACTGAGCGATGTTCCAGCTACGCGGTATGGCGGTTCCATCTAGCCTGGACAATCGATAGGCCCCTTTGCCTAGATCTTCTTGAATAACATAGGGGCCCTCCCAGTTGGGTCCTAGCTTTCCTGTGGGTTCCGCCCTACTGGCTTCATTGTCTCGCATGACATAATCGCCTTCTTTGAATGTATGTTGTGCCACGCGTTTGTTGTAGTACTTTTCCAATGTCTTTTTGTATCTTGCTTCGTTGATAGAGGAAGATTCACGCCTTTGCTCGAGTGCGTCTAGGCCCTCCCTTAGCAGCCTATCGTTGTTGTTATCACCCGCGGTAAGGCAACGTAGTGATGGCAACCCCACCTCAGCGGGTATCATTGCTTCCATACCATATGTTAGGCTAAAGGGTGTTTCATTATTACTAGTCTTGGGCATTGTTCGGTGCGCCCATAGGACGTTTGGCAGTTCTTCAACCCAGGAACCTCCCTCAGAGTCCAATCTTCTTTTTATGCCATCTAGCAAACTTCTATTCGCCCGCTCTACCTGGCCGTTCCCTTGAGGATGCGCTACAGATGTGAAAATCTGCTGTATCTGGAGTTCAGCACACCATTCTTGCAAAACTTTGTCGGTGAACTGTGTTCCGTTGTCACTCACCAAATATAGGGGCAATCCAAACCGGCATACTATGTGTTCCCAAAGGAATTTTTTGGCATTATCCGCCGTGATCTTAGCCAAAGGTTTAGCCTCTACCCACTTGGTAAAGTAGTCGATTGCCACAATTAAGTATTTTAGCCTTCCGGGATCCAGCGGGAATGGTCCAACGATATCCACTGCCCATTTCTGAAAAGGCCAAGCGGCTGTGACTGGGATTAAGTTGTTTTTGGGCCTAAGTGTTTGAGGAGCGAATTTCTGACAGCTACGACATTTTCTGAGCTCCTGTACCGCGTCTTCGTGCATCCCGGGCCAGTAGTACCCGGCGTTGTGAATTTTTGCTACAACTGCCCGGGGTCCGGCGTGGATGCCGCATATGCCCGCATGAATTTCTTGAATTAGGTACTTGGCTTCTATCGGAGAAACACACCGTAGTAGTGGGCCCAAGTATGACTTCCGGTATAGAATGCCACCATTTACTTCATATTGTAACGCCTTTGTTTGTATTTTCTGAGCATCGCCCTTACCGGGGGGTAACTCCCCCTTAGTAAGGAACTTTAGCATTGGGGTATACCAACAAGGCTCCTCCGATGTTACTGCGGAGACATTCCAGGGTTCAATTGAAGGCGTTTGTAACGTCTCTACTTTCACTTCTTTTTCCATGCCTGAAGTGGCGAGCTTGCTTAAAGCATCTGCTATCTGGTTTTTTCCCCTGTGAACGTGGTTGAGTGTGACATTTTCGAAAGAAGCCATGAGCTCCTTTGTTTTTGTTAGATATCTTGCCATCGCTTCATCCTTAGCTTCATACGTCTCATTCACCTGGTTATTAACCAGCAAGGAGTCGACATACGCCTCGACCCGTGTAGCTCCCATAGACTGAGCCATTCTTAAACCAGCAAGCAGCGCTTCGTATTCTGCCTCGTTGTTGGAACATTCAAAGTCAAAACGTAGGGCGTACATTAGCCTGATCTCGTCAGGACTTATCAGCATTAAACCCGCCCCAGATCCTTTCTCACTCGATGACCCATCAGTGTAAAGTTTCCAGGCCTGTCTGGCAGTGCTAGATTCCGGGATATCCTGGATGGCGGGATCCAATATGGTTTCTCCTTCAGGGATTTCTGCTAAGAAGTCGGCGATAACCTGCCCTTTGACTGCTGTTCGTTTTCTGTATTCAATATCTAAAGCGCCTATCTCAATTGCCCATTTAGCCAATCTTCCAGAGATTTCCGGTTTGTGCAGAATTTGCTGTAGCGGGTAATTTGTCAAGACTTGCACGCGGTGTGCTTGAAAATATCTTCTCAATCGCCTAGTGTCATGTACTAGAGCCAGGACCAATTTTTCTAGGGTTGGATACCTCGTTTCTGGTCCCGCCAGTACTCGGCTTATGTAGTATATGGGAGTTTGCTTCCCATCTCTTTCCACCATGAGCACCGCGCTTACTGCGTTATGGGCTGCCGCCAAATACATTTTTAGTACTTCATTGGGAGATGGCGCTGTAAGCATGGGTAATTTTTCGATAAAACGCTTCATGTCTTGCAAGGCTTCTTCAGCTTCGCCAGTCCATTTAAAATTCTTTTTGTTGAGGCAGTCTTTCAACGTCTTAATGAATGGTAAAGATCTCTCAGCGTGCCTTGCTAAGAATCGATTGATCGCCACTAAACGCCCATTTAACGCCTGAGCTTCTTTCAATGTTCTTGGAGAGGGCATTCGCCTTATAGCGGCCACTTTTTCCGGGTTAGCCTTGAAGCCCTCCCGGGTGACTACCACGCCTAAGAACTTTCCTTCTTCTACCCCAAAAGAACACTTCTTGGGGTTGAGTTTTATGTTGTATTCTCTGAGCTTTTGGAAAGTTTCTTCGATGTCTTCTAACATTTGCTTCTCCTCCCTGCTTTTGATCACAAGATCGTCAACGTACACTTCCAGATTTCTGCCAATTTGGGTGTCGAAGGCTTTGTCCATGAGCCGCTGATAAGTTGCCCCGGCGTTTCGCAGACCAAAAGGCATCTTTGTGTAACAAAAGATGCCTATGTCGGTATGAAATGCTGTTTTTTCTTCGTCTTCCTTGGACATTTTAATTTGGTGGTACCCCTTATATGCGTCAAGAAAGCATTTGTACCTGTATGGGACCAGAGAATCAACCTTGAAGTCCATCTCAGGTAATGGGTATGCGTCCTTGGGACATGCCTTATTCAGGTCTTTGAAATCAATGCACATTCGCCATGTGCCGTCTGGCTTTTTTACCATTACCGGGTTTGATACCCATGTGTGGTACTGTGTTTCTCTGAGGATTCCAGCTTCTACCAATTTTCGTACCTCTTTGATGACTGCGGCTTTTCGATCTGGGGCCATACTGCGTTTACCCTGCGCGACCGGCTTAATTCCTGGGAGTGTTGCTAACTTGTGTTCCGCTTTATCGCGGGGAATTCCTGACATGTCGGAATGTTCGAAAGCAAAAACATCGACGTTCCTTCTCAATAGTTCCTTCAAGTCGTTTTTAACCTCTGGGAGAGGCTGTCTCCGATGGTGACTGTCTGATCTGGATGACGCGTACTCAATACCCACCTTTCTGGACCAATAGCTCTGGTAGGGCCTTGGCGACATTTCTTGGTGTTTAAGACCTCCCCTATTTTATCCCGATACACTGTTGCAATGCCCCGCGGGGTCGGAAACTTCATGAAGCCTCTCGCCGTTGAAACTATAGCGTCTAATTTACCCAGTGTGAACCTTCCGATAATCACATTGTGGTATGACTCAGCACGTACCACAAGGAATGTCAGGAGTATGGTTCTTTCCCGGGGTTCTTGTCCGAATGTGACTGGGAAGGTGATTTGACCAATAGGGTCAACTTTTTCCCCTGTGAAACCTTTAATGGGGGCGTGTACTGATTCTAGCAACCTTTTGTCTTCTGGTTGCATTCTGTTAAAACAGTGTTCGTAGATGATGTCTTCTGAACTCCCGGTATCGACCAAGATTCGCCTCATGCGGTAATCTCCCACTGCAACGGATATGATTAGGGCATCGGTAGTGAGGTGCAAATCTTCCACGCGAGGTTCAATGGTCATGGTTGCTAGCATCCAGGGTTCGAGCGTGAAGAAACTCCGCTTTGCCCCTTTTCCTTTGTCAGCGTGTACCATATTCAGTTCTCGCGGTCTTTTACCCGCCGCTTTATCGTTTTCTTCTTTTACGACGGGCGGGCCTTGCTTGATATCCCTTACTAAGTGTGCCAACTTACCTGCTTTCACAAAATATTCGATCTGTTTCTTCAGCTGAAAACAGTCGTTTGTGTCATGGCCGCCCCCTTTGTGATATTCACAGTATTTGCTTGTGTCTTTGTTTGGGTTATCTTTTAGCGGCTTTGGAGGATTAAACTTGAGGTTTTCTGAGGCTAGAATCTCCGCCGGTGTCTTGCTTAGGTTAGGGTAGTCGGATCGAGGTTTAGAGGATTCGTTCTTTGAGTAGGCGCTCCTTGATCGGTCATATCGCGAGTCCGCCTTGTCATTCCTCTGGTATCGATCCCCTCTACCCCTACCTTTAGAACTCCGCTGATCTCTATCTTCTTGATTTTTGAGAGCCTCTTTCTTTCTATTGGCTGCATGACTGGCGGCCACTGCCTTTTCTTGTATGACATAAACTTTAGCTATCCGTAATATTTCGTCGATGGTAGGTGGCACGCCGTCTCTCCCATGGAGGGTCCTTAGCAACTCATCATCGTTTACTCCTTGTAGGAACGCTCCACAGGCTAGATCATTTGTCACGCCCGGTATTGCCAAGCTTTCCTTGTTGAATCTAACAATGAAATTTTCCACCGTTTCATTGTCTCGCCGGCGGATATGGAGAAGTTCATTTCTATCCTTAGTGTGCCTGCGCTGCTGGCTAAACTGTAGGATGAATTTGGATTCTAAGTCTTCAAAACTGTCGATTTCCCCTGTAGGTAGACTATCCCACCAGACCCTAGCCGCACCCACCAGCGTTTGCACAAACATTTTGCACCATAGGGGCGTCGACCAACAAGCTACCTCCCCTGCACTTTTGAATAGGTTAAGATGGTCATCGGGGTCCCCCAGGCCATCATATTTGCCCACTGTTTGAGGCATCTTGGGCTTTTCCTTGATAGGAGCTTCCGCTATTCTTCGGGTGAACTTGGATTTGAATGTCGCATCAACTGGCTTATAGGGTCTAGTGAGTTCATCTTCTTCTACATTGATAGGCTGTCCTGGAGGGATGACCACGCCCTGGCCTATACCCTGGGTAGAAGTTGGTAGCGCCGAGGTAGTGTTTAACATGAAGCTGGGGCCTCTGCCCGGGGAAAATCTGGGCCTGGATGTATTCCCTCTGTCATAGACGGGTTCCGCCGTTGGCGGAGTTTGAGTGTAAACTGGTTGCGAAGTTGGAAAGGTCCACCATGGCGGCATATAAGCCGCGTATGGCGATTGGTGAACATGACGCTGTGTAGTTCCCTGGGGTGTGTATGCTGAGTTACCGTATGGAGGTAAGTACCCATATGGGGGTGCGTAATAGTACCCAGGGAAATAAGCTTGATTTCCTGGCGTAACCGGGGCGTTCATGACTCCTGCCGGCATGACCACTGGCTGATGGGGCGGTGTAGACAGTGCAGCTGTAAGTGTTGTCGTGTACAAGGGTGGCATAGCGTAACTGATGGTTGATAATACTGAGGCATGTTTGCCTGTGGCATGGTAGTGCTCGGGTTTGCCGATGTAATAACTGGCATAGAGTTAAAACGTGATGTCTGTGCACCAGTTGTTGCCACAGGGGTGAACATGTTGGTACCAGTTGCACCTGGTTCCATGGACTGCAACCGCAGGGGAAGTATATGGGAATACATCCGCTTCGGTTGTTCCAGAAGAAGTGGCTACATTGCCCGAAAAACCTGGTGGTGGTCCTTCCGCCTCAACTTCCAAATCAAGCGACCTGGTGACGACCGGTGAAACCGGAGTAGTGGGGATGGGGCTTGTTCCTACCACCAGGTTATTATTTGTAGATGCTTGGCTTGGGGTGACTGCTGCGTTCCGATCACTGGCCATGGGGTTCGAACTAATTGTTACCGAAAAGGTCCCACGGATGGCGCCAATGAAGAAACACTGACCTTTACGGTAGTATCCGATGAAGACTTCAATTATCAATGATCCGAACGGGCAGACTGCAAAACAGAAACACCGTTAGGACTCGTTACAGGAATGGGGTTATTCCTGTAACCACCCTCCGGCGTGAGAATAAGTCTCGGGTTTGGGAGTATAAAAGTGTAGAGAGAGGAAGAAGTTGTATGAGAGTTAGATGATCTGTACCTTATACGTTTACCTCTATTTATAGTTTATGATTAGGGTTTCCCCTAACTTAGGATGAGCTCCTATAAGTTAGGGATTTGCATGATCTTCCCAAAAAGTTGGAGATTTGGTTGCATAGCCTATCCGTGTAGGATGGAATATTCTAGAACAATTATTTATTTATAATAAAATAATAGGTAATGACCGGGTCGGATTATCCGATTGGGGTCATACCTCGTCACTAATGATGATACGGTTGTTTATTTTGGAGGAGTCTGGCGTTCCCGATTCTAATGAGCAAGAGGAGGTTGTGTCTAGTATACAAGGAAAACAAAACAGACCGTTTCTAGATTTGAACAAGCATCCCCCTGTTGATGAAACAACCCCTGTAGATGACTAATACCATGCTGGTCAACCAAGTTATCCGACGCAACAAGGGTATCCGGATTATAGATACGGGTGTGAATATTCTTACGGATGAGACGGTGGATACGGAGGAGACGGTGGATACGGAGGAGACCGTGGATACGGAGGAGAGTGTGGATACGGAGGAGACAGTGGATATGGTGGATATGGTGGATACGGTGGATACGGAGGAGACGGTGGTCATCAGCAATTCATTTCCCCGGGCACTCCTTACGTTCATCAAAACAATTCGGATGTTGGAGGATATGGTGGATATGGTGGTTATGGTGGATATGGTAGATATGGTGGTGAGGCACCTCCCATCCCGGACAGTCCGTACTTAAAAAAGTAGGTATCAATTACTATTTTATTATTATTATTTTAATATTATTATTTTATTATTATTATTGTCGATGTTACAGGTTTTCAACTCTTTAGATGAACTAAAGAAACAGATACAAGAAATAGCAAACGCGGATGGTTTCGTTATTGTCACCCGCCGATCAAAGAAAATCGGGGGAAGAACTGGGAGGGTATGGCTTAAATGTGATCGTGGTGGTGAGCACCAGACTACAGCAACACTTAGAAAAGCCGGAAGCAAAAAAACCGGTTGCCCGTTTTACCTGCTGGCTGTGCGAAACCACCCGTATGAAACCTGGGAGATAAAAGACGGAAAAATTGAACATAACCACGAACTTTGTGAGGACCTGTCGGCCCACGCGTTTCTGCGAAGGTTTACTCCAAGCGAAATGAATCTGATCGAGCAGCTGACCGCTCAAAACATGGAGCCGCGCAAAATATTTCAAACGATAAGGAAGCATGACCCCGACAGGTTTCATGTTCAGAAAGACGTTCAAAACGTTGTGGCGAAGATTAGAGCCGAACAAAGACAAGGATTGATTCCCATGCAGTCACTAGAAAACATGCTGATAAACAACGACTTTATTTACGAGACACGGGAGGAACCCGGAACAGAGATCGTAACAGAGATCTTCTTTCTTCATCGGTACTCGAGAGACATGTGGCGTGCATTCCCCCACATCATGCTGATTGATGCGACGTACAAGACAAACATATACAATATGCCATTTATCCAGATTGTTGGTATGATGCCTACCAACAAATCGTTTATTATCGCGCATGCCGTTGTTAGTAAAGAACGGGGTGATAACTTTGTGTGGGTGCTTGAGATGGTCAAGTCAATGTTGGATGAATGTATGGAGCCACGTGTGATTTTAACGGATAGAGACCTAGCCCTTATGGGCGCGTGTGCTAAAGTATTTCCAGACGCCTCCAGGCTTCTTTGCAGGTGGCACATACAACAGAATGTTATGAAGCACTGCAAGGCTGCCTTCACAGACGAAGACTGGGATAAATTTTTGTCATTCTGGGGGACATTGATTGAGTCTCCATCCATACCCATCTACGAGTACCACTTGCGCAACATGCGAAAGCGACTTGTGGAGTGCAAACGTTCTAGTAAGTTTTTCTAATAACATACGACTCACCTATGCAAATTTTATTAAATTATCTTTACTTTTTAGGAGTCTTCAATTACGTGTACGATAACTGGCTAAAAGACTATAAGGAGATGTTCGTCTTTGCGTGGACTGATAAAAGGCGCAACTTTGGTAATCGTACCACAAACAGAGTTGAGAGCCAACACGCCAACTTAAAGAGATACGTCCTAGATAGGAGCTCGCTGAACCGTGTAGTTGGTTGTGTCCGGGATATAGTTGAGACACAGTTCGGTGAAATAAGGAAGACTTTTCGAGAAAGCATCGAAAAAAGAATGAACCACCACAAACACCCGCTGTTTCAACACCTACTTGGAAAAGTATCCCATACAGCCCTTGACTTGTTGAGTGGAGAGGCAATTAGGAAGCTAGATGTCTTGGAGAGCTTTCATTCATCATGTGGTTGCCAAATGTGGTACAGTTGTGGGTTGCCCTGTGCTTGTAGGATAGAAAAGTACATGCGTGAAGCTAATAATTGTTAAACGTACAACACTTGTGTGATATATTTCCGTTAATCATGTGCCTTAAACAATGTTGTTTTTAACCGTGCAGAGCGTCCGATTCAACTCGAAGACATAGACGTCTTCTGGCGGAAACTTAACTTCCAAAGTTGTAAATTGATAGACGATGACGTTGACGTGGTCGAAAAGCTAAATATTGTTAGACAACAATTAGAGTGTCGTTTATTAACGACCCATTGTACAGGTACGTACGTTTATTACAGCAATTATTGTGATTATGTGTATTGTTTATTAATCTCTGTTTCTGTATTTCGCTAACACTATCTGCAGGTATATGCACCATATGCTCGGTACTTCTATTGCAGCGCGAGGCTACAGCCGTGAGTGGTGTACGACCACATATCTTTTTTTCTTTTACTGTTTGTTGTACAGGAGGCCGTGCGCACTAGCACACGGCCTAGCCCAGTACTACGCCTCCGCCCATCACCGGCAGGAGCGCGGATTTTTGTATGGCGGCGCGTACGTGACCGTCATTGCCCGTTCATTGGGCATCGTACCGGAGGAGGACCCACATCTACGGACGCCGCCAGTCATGCCGACGCGGATGGGTTTTCCATCGTTGTGGGGGATGACACTGATCAAGAGGTTCCCCGTTGGCCCGCGGTTTAAAAACCGCAACGGGGGCATATGGAGAGAGGAGCCCCTACCAGAGCAGTTCGAGCTCGTCTATCCTCCGGCAGATCATGTTGATGCAGTGCTCGTGGAGGACCCTCCGGTGGATTTAGACGGTGCAGCGGTGCCACAGCCACCGCCACCTCCCGGGGCGCCTCAGTTTCCACGTCACGTTATTCCAGGTCATGCCCCAGGAGCTGCGCTACATCCGGATGTACGAGTCAAGCTTGATAGGCTCAACGATTTGGTAGGTTGGCTGGTACGGGCCGAGCAGGATAGACGAGAAAGAGAGGGATTACCCCCGATACCGCTTCCACCAGCTCGAACACCACATCAGCAGCAGCAGCCGAAGCAGCCAGATCCAGATTCGGATTTGGATTTGGATTTGGATGCATAGAGCTGTTGTTGTTTTTATTTTTGTTATGGATGTAGAAACTTATCTTATATATTTTTGTTATGGATGTACAAACTTATCTTATATATGTCATATTTATGTTTGTTTTCAGTTATTCGGTTACTTAATGATTGTTGTCTTAAATTGATATAATACGGAAACAATATATGTTTTGAATATAATACGGAAACAATATATCCTCTGAATATAATACGGAAACAATATTTAAACGAGATAAAATTTTAATCGGAAGAATAATATTTAAAAAAGTAAAATGTTAAAAACATTATAATATTTAATCGATATAATATATTTAAAGAGCCGATTTTTAAAATAGTTGATTTTAAAAAAAAACAAAAAATTTTTATAGTGTAAAAAACAAAAAAAAAACAAAACTTTTTTTAAAACCAAAAAAAAATTCGCTAAAAAACACATCTTCAAAAACTATCAAAAAAAACCATACCAAAACCCACCAAAACACCCCTTATTTCAACAAAAAAAAAAAAAAAACCCAAGCCCTAGACGCCTTGTATAGAACTGTACCCTTCGTATAGGGTTTCTTAAACTTTGTGCCTGACACCATCTGGAGACCCCCCTTGAATTCAGTGCCTAGACGCCTCGTATAGCCCTATACGAGGCGTCTAGGGCACAAAAAGTGTGAAAATAGGCGCAGAGGGTGTCCGGATAGTCCAAGCCATACGAATATTTTATTTTTGAAATTTAAACTTTTATATGACAATATGAAAATAAAGATGATGTAAACGTTTCGCTTAAATGTTTTTTATTGTATACTAAAAGGAGTATATAAACTATTAAACACATTTTTGTTTTTGTGTTCAAATCATTTTCCCTAGGTGCTAGGTCCATAACATTATGACACACCTTGATCCGTATCCGGTGTGGGCGTTAGGGCATGAGATGGACATATATGTGTCCCTTGAAACTCAATGGCTACACAACATGAGCTTTGTTCGCTAACATGTGTTTAAAAGACATGATAAATTTGAATATCGAGTGTATATAACTTAATTAAGTCACAAAAAATCGCATCTAAAAGACATGATAAATTTGAATATCGAGTATATATAACTTAACTAAGTCACAAATAATCACATCTATAATGGAGTGTGTGGATAAAAATTTTGCCTTAATTTTTTTAAACGGCTTAAATCATATCAAATTTGTCTATGACAGAGCTCGAATCCTTACCTCAAAGGAAGCAACACCTTAAATGGCTTAGGCCATGGGGTATGGGGCTTGGGTTGGGGCGTGGGTTGGGGGGGAAAACGCCCAAGCCACCATCCCGGGTGGGCTTGGGTTGGGGCGTGGCCCTTGGGGCTTGGCTTTCAAGCCGGGCGTGGGGCGGGGGAGCAAGCTGACATGGCGAGTTGTGAATGGCCCTTTCAAACTAGCCGTTGGGCTAGCCGTTGGGCTAGCCGTTGGGGTCTATATTTTAAAAAAAAAAATTCCTTTATAAATACTTACCACATTTAACATCTTTCTCACACAATATCAAACACATAAAACACAATATTGCCATGAGTTCTTCAAGTTATAGTGAGTCGTCATCATCATCTGACGATGGCGCGGAAATAGTTCTACAAACGATCGCGGCGGTGGTGAAAGCTATCGTGGAAGACGATGAGGAAGAGACTCAACAACCTAAACGGAGGAGAAGGTACATCGCTCGTGAACGGCACACCGCTAACGATTTGTTGGTAAGCGATTACTTCTCAGCGGAACCTAAGTATGATGAAAAAATGTTTAGGCGTCGTTTTCGTATGAGTAGAAACTTATTTTTAAGGATATCTAGAGATCTTGAGGAGAAATATGTTTATTTCCAACAAAAACCCGATGTAACCGGGCAATTAGGATTTAGTACGTGGCAAAAGGTCACGGCCGCACTTAGGCAGTTAGCGTACGGCAATAGTTCGGACATTATGGATGACTATTTAAAAATGTCTGCACGTGTAGCTAGAGAAACTCTTCACAACTTTTGTTCGTGTATTCTAGAACTTTATAGGAAAAGATATTTGAGAAAGCCATCCTTCAGTGACATGCAACAAATATTGGAACATCACGCAGATTATCATGGGCTACCCGGGATGCTAGGTAGTTTAGATTGTATGAAATGGCCTTGGGAACTTTGTCCTACCCAATGGCAAGGCGCTCACACTAGTGGATTTCACGGGGTGCCAGCCATCATGCTTGAAGCGGTTGCGTCTCAAGATCTTTGGATATGGCATGCGTTCTTCGGTATGCCAGGTTCACATAATGATATTACCATCATAAACCACTCGCCTCTTTTCAATGATCGGGTAAATGGTATAGGACCCAAAGGAACTTTCTTTATAAGCGGGGTTGAGTACGTGTACGGGTACTACCTAGTTGATGGGATTTACCCAGAGTGGGGGGTTTTCGTAAAATCGTTCACTAGACACGGTACCTCAGATCCAAAGAGATTAAAGTTTAACAGGGTCCAGATGGCTGCACGTAAAGACGTCGAGCGAGCATTCGGTGTTTTGAAGAAAAGGTGGCGAATATTGGCAATGCTTTGTCGACTATGGGACAAGGATCAAATTGGAAACGTGATGTACACATGTATCATTCTTCACAACATGATTTTGGAGGATGAAGGTAGAGCGGTCGTAACCTACTATGATGATGATGACCCCCAACCAGGTAACGTAACAGACGAAGATAAAGCGGCAAATGAATTTTTAATAAAGTCAAGGGATATACATCACAACCTTCGAGTTGATTTGGTGGAATATGTTTCAACGATTCCTGGGTTCGAAACCGACGAAGACGACGAAGAATGATAGTTTTTATTTTGATAATTATTTTGTATGTTTATTTTAATAATTATGTTGTATGTTTAGTAGTTTTTGGTTATAAATATATATATATATATATATATATATATATATATATATATATAGGGGGCCGCTAAAATGAGAACCACCTCTAGTTGTAAAAACCATGAGAACCTCTTGATCCGGGGCGAGTTGGACCAAATTTTTTTTTCATAAACGTAGATATGTGTATTACAAACACATGTAAAAAAAAATTCAAAAAAAAAATGTCGTGTGTGTAGTTTTTTACATCACAAGTTTGGTGTTTACGGGTACCGTAATTTACGGTACCCGTAAACACCAAACTTGTGATGTAAAAAACTACACACACGACATTTTTTTTTTGAATTTTTTTTTACATGTGTTTGTAATACACATATCTACGTTTATGAAAAAAAAATTTGGTCCAACTCGCCCCGTACGGTGTAGTTCTCATGGTTTTTACAACTAGAGATGGTTCTCATTTTAGCGGTCCCCTATATATATATATATAAAAAGTTGATGTGGCTTGGCCACGCCAGCCAAGCCACGCCCACCATACCCCCTTCAAAAGTGGGTTGAAGCCTTGAGTTTTAAGAGTCCACGTGTCAACCAATGCTCAACCCACGCCCCAACCCAAGCCCCACCATACCCATGTTCTTAATGGGTTTCAATATAATCTTGTTCTTGAAGAAAAAAAATGGATAAAAATAAAAAAAAACACTATGGACTTAAATGGAGTGTTTCTTGGTAGGTGTTCTTTTGTTTTCAAACATTAATTTTTATATAATCTCTCTCAAACGTACTATTTTGAGGTTATTACAGCGAGATCCTTGCAAAAACAGCTCCTTTAAGGTCACCTGAAAAAACGGCTGGTCCTTCGGAAGCAAAACCCTATTTAGGAAGCATATCTTCATCTTCAAATTAACTCAGCTTCCCATTCACTTTCATCTCCTTGTCTTCATGCTTCTTTCTCACTAAACCCTAAAATAAGAAAACCCTAGTTTATAGTTCATCTTGCACACTGGTCATTACTACTTATATCATCCTATAGTTTAGGGTTTTGCTTAGTTTGATTAGTAGTTTATAGGGTTCAAGATCTAAGTAGAGAGATAGCTTTTGTGTTCATTATTTCTTTCTGTTTCTTTAGTAGAAGTTAAAGCTTATAAAAGTTTGATAATGGAGGAGAGAAGTGAGAATGGTGAGAAAATAGAGGATATCATGTTGCCAGGATTTAGATTTCATCCTACTGATGAGGAGCTTGTTGGGTTCTATTTAAAAAGAAAGATCCAACAAAGGCCACTCTCCATTGAACTCATCAAGCAATTAGATATCTACAAACATGATCCATGGGATCTTCCAAGTATGGTTCATTATCTTTTTGGCATGTTTTTCCAAGAATATTTGTACTCTTTTCACTTCATGAGATTATAGTGTTGACAAGATTGTAACTTTTCTTTCTTTAGCAAATATAAATTGATCTTCCAAGTATATATATATAGTTCATGTTCTTGTTCTTGTTTTAATTGTCGAGTGTTATGTGCCTTATGTCCAAGGCTTGATACAAAACTACTATCGAGCCGGGGGTCTCACTGGAAGCAACATCTCTATTCCTACGGGGTAGAGGTAAGGCTGTCTACATCTTACCCTCCTCAGACCCTATCTTAGCTTTTCTATTGGTGGGATTTACTGAGTATGATGATGATGATGATGATGATGATGATGATCTTGTTTTTATCTCTAAATTTCAAGATTTCTTTTGTGTTTTCCAAGATTTGTGTTCTCTTTCTTCATAAGATATATTAAAGTGGTTGACAAGATTGTAACTTCAATTTCTTGTTTCTCAAATGTAGAGTTGGCTATGACCGGAGAAAAAGAATGGTACTTCTACTGTCCAAGGGACCGGAAATACCGCAACAGCGCAAGGCCAAACCGCGTAACCGGAGCAGGATTTTGGAAAGCGACAGGTACAGACCGGCCGATCTATGCATCTGAGGGTTCAAAATGCATTGGCTTGAAGAAATCACTTGTGTTCTACAAAGGGAGAGCTGCTAAGGGTGTCAAAACCGACTGGATGATGCATGAGTTCAGATTACCATCTCTCACTGATCACACCGCTCCTAGCAAGCGTTTTCTTGAAAAAACTATTCCTGCCAATGTAACTATTAATACCTCCAACTCCTATCTTTTCTTGTTGCATAACCATTAAGTAGATCACATATATATTATATATCATCTAATAGATTAAATTAGTTCTTCGAACTCGAGAATAAAATGAAGCTACTAAAACCAAGGTTATGTGGTATTTAGATGTAAAAATTTCATGTTAAAAAAATAATAACAACCAAAGACTTGTAGGCTAACGATATCAAGGTGTGTAATAAGTGTGTTCATCCCAAATATTTAAGTTATAGTCTCATAATAGTCATTGGTGTAGATTTATGAGTAAGTTTAGAGGGTGTGCCAGCTAGTCAATAACAAAATTTTCTAAATAAGTAACTATTAGTGCAAG
The DNA here is from genome assembly GCA_030545235.1 of Helianthus tuberosus. Classification (NCBI taxonomy): domain Eukaryota; kingdom Viridiplantae; phylum Streptophyta; class Magnoliopsida; order Asterales; family Asteraceae; genus Helianthus; species Helianthus tuberosus. The sequence continues at coordinate 13,446,197 of CM060397.1, forward strand.
GTCCTTTATACCTTCACATTACACAGAGAAATATGATATTATACCCACATGCATAGACACCTTTGCACATATGGTAAAAGTTGGATAAATTGTAAGCTATTAATCATATCTTAAGGTAATTTTTGCTTCCAAAATGTGTAGGACGCATGGGCGATCTGTCGAATATTCAAGAAAGCAAGCTCAACTGCACAAAGAACCCTATCTCATTCATGGGTATCTCCAATCTTGCAAGAAACTCCTTCTGATGATCACAACATCCTTACCCAACATGGCATTTCTAGCAATGACTTGCAAAATTCATCCATCACTAGCTTCTCAGCTAATATGGATCATACTGCTAGTAACATTTCTCTTTACAAACCTCTTCATATTGACCCAACATTCCCTACACTAACTACCATCAACAAAAAACCTCCACAAAATTCAATTTCTAGCAGTGAAGACCTTAACTATTCCACAAGTTATCCTTGTTTGTTCCAAGAGCCGAACTACGATCCTAAATTATCAACAGTCGACGTGTCATCTTTGCTAGCTGTTAACATGCCTAATTCCATCTTTGGAGACCTTGATAGGTCAGAGGGTATGGACAACATCATAAATGGGTTGCACCATGATCACCAACAATATTACAATGGTTGTTGTTTCTCAATCACTAATTTACCTTTGCAAATACAAGAAAATTGTGTGAACAATGTTCAAGATCATGAAGGGCCGGCTGACGTGACCACGATGAAGGGTCTCGCTGAGGGTGTTGACACGCATTTTGAGGACCAATGGGGGAGATCATCTAATGGTGGTTACCCTTTCATGAGTTTGCCATTGGGTTTGCAAGATGCATGGAAATCTAGTTTTCTTTGTGATTCATCTAGTGAGATTTCAAGTGGTTTTTCTACTACTAACAAGTGCTATATATAACTTATTAGTTAGCTGTTAGTTAATTAATGGTTTGACATAGAATAGAAGTACTCTTTTAGCTTGGTTTTTATTCTTGTAGTTCAGATTTCTAAGTTTTGTTTCAGTCAACCAATTAAGTTCATGTATTTTAAGGACTTTATTGAAGTTTAATCATAAGATATAATACAAATCTTCAACTAGAATATGCTTCATAAGTACTAGTTTGATATTCAATTTGCATGCTTTGACACTAATTCTTTTCTCTCTCCCATTTTCTCTTCCAACCCTTCCCATACAAAAAATTTCATGAACGGTTGCCGGATTTGGGTCAGTGTTCCAAATGCTAGACCACTCCGTTGCAACCGCAAAGTTAATTAAACTAATATATTGGAGAAGCAAGTGATACAAAATTTTCTTCAAGAAAAACGTATTTAAAGCAAAAACATATAACCTTGATTCATGAAACTGAATATAATAACTTCATAAACGGCTCATGGCATTATAGCATAGTGGGATAAGGCTTAGGGACCATTAGGTTCTGGGTTCGATTCTCACAAGAGGGTTTTTCTCAGATTTATTGGATTTACTCCTGAATTGGTATATAGGCACTATAGCCTAGTGGAGATGGATATGATCGGGTGGTTCAACTGATGGCACGATAATACTCCAATGGTCCCGTCAGTGATCAAATTTGCCGTTCAAAAAAAAAAACATAAAAAACACATATATAATCCCCTTGCCCTTGTCCTCTTCAACTAATTTGTTTTTGCTACACATCAAAGGGATCATTTGTTTCTACGGTGCTTGCGACCCTTGGTCGATTTCTCAAAAAGATAGTAACTCTAGTGATGCGATTGTTGCCATGTCCGATAGCACATGTGCGGGTTAATCGATCAGGAGGAAATCAACAAAGCTTCCGAGATCACAGCTTTGTCTATTTTGCTTTTATCAGATCCAAGCCTTCTTTCTTTTGCTTTTATGCTTTCACAACAAATTATAATTCACTTGATTACTATTAAACTATATTTTTTTTCTTGCTATATATTTTCTTGTTGCCATGAATAGTCAAATATAAAGGTTCAATAAAAAGGATAGCTTATTTTGACATACTGCAGTACTCTCATATGAGAGTAAGTTTTTTCAAATGTTTTAAACTTACATACATACAATTGTATATATATATACACACATGTCTATGTATGTATGTACATACAATGGTAACACACATGTATATGTATGTTGTATGACATCCATACAATGGTATACATATGTGTATGTTTGTTTGTAACTTTGTAAGCATATATATGAGGTACATACGTACACGTGTGAACATAAGTAAAAAATAAAAGTGTTTTGTAGTCCAAGAGGGGTGTCCGAACTTTGAATACTTAGGATTCTAATTTGAAGAAGGTCTCAAGTTTGATTGCAGTTAGTTTCAACTATTTAGAGACATGTTTTAACGATTAGAAAAACATATATTTTGAAAACTCGCATTCAAGGAATTGATTAAGGCTATTGAAAAATGGGAATTATGCATGGGGGAATGCATGCATGTACTATAATTGACTCTTGGCATTGGTGGCTTTGACCAAATTTATAAAACTGAGGCTTACTTACGTTTTCAAGACATATATAAACTCTTGTTTAGTTGACAATGAAGTGAAGACAAAAAGAAAGTCAGCAAAGATTTATTGGTCAAAATCATCGATTCGTACAACTTCAAAAATCAAAAATACTTCAACTAATCTTCCATTGCATGCTTTAGTTAAGAGCTTTCATACTTATCTCTTGAATATAAATATTCCCATAGTTACATTATTTTATTTAATGATGTTAAAACTGTTATCCTGGAGATGTTATTAAAAGTATTAAAAAAGTACCCAAGTGGGATTAGGTTTGCACCTGAATGTTTATCTTCTTTTGTTTAAAAGTGTTTGAACTCTTTAAAATAGTTGAAGAATTTTATAAATCATTTGAAAGGTATAAACAACGGTATAGAGTAATATGTTCAGTGGCGAAGCTTGACGTTTTCGATGGGGGTCGAAAACATATATACCAAAAAATTTCTATATAACCGCAGGTTGAAAACGTATATACCCAAAAAAATTTATATGAAAACTACATATATAACATTACTGAGCAGAAAGGTCCCCCCCCCCCCCCCCCGGCCCCTTCAAAGCTGCGCCATTGAATATGTTGTAAACTAAATGTCGCACGCAACTACGCAAGGGCCGATAAGCGAGAATATGTCCACGTTCGATCAAACCGAATTCGATTCTACTAAACCTATCAAACGAATCTGATGTTAGAATGTAAATCACGTGAAAGCATCTCTAAGTGGAGAGTTGTGGTACTACGAAAGAACCTAATGCACTTGGTTGGGCCCACATAAAGCCCAAGGATGAGCCCAATCACCCATTGCAACTTGAAGAAGATGCTATTGACAAGCTGCTTAACACAGTCCATAGTAAGCTACCATGCCCATAAGTACTAGCAACAAGGGTTGGGGTTAGAAAATATATATCCAGCCCGTTGAGAGGTTGGAAACTTCTGTTGCTCAAGATACAAGAAGACTAGAATCTCTAATATATGATATTGCATGGGTTACATTTAGTTGATCGTTCTTGAGGCGGGTATTTCTGACAAGATACGTATCTAACATCAAATTTATGGGTTTAGGTTTGGTCTAAACGGGTTCCTGTCAATTTCAAGTCAATGATATGAATATATTTAGCTAAAAGGATCATGTTTGTGTCAACCTAACAAGTTCAACCCATTTGCTCTTTTGCATTTATGCGTTTCATGTAATAGTTAAACTATTAAGTTATATTTTATCCTACATTTTAAAAGTTAGAAATAAAACTAAATAACGGCGTTAAAAATATATGTGTACACAAAAAAACTAAACAAATTGGTTTTCGGGTTAAACCATAGCTGTCAAAGGTGCCAAGGGTGAGCCTTGGGCCTTAATGCAAGGCGTTTAAAAAGTGAGAGCATTTTTAGGCGAGTCGTTTAGTATAAAAATACAGTTTTTATGGATTTTAGGCATGTTTTAGGGCTAGTTTAAATTATTTTAGGTTGTTTCCAGACTTGTTTAGGGTTCTTATAATTGTTTCAAACATGTTCAAACGATTTTTTACCGGAATTTCATTGGAATTTGGCCTGAAAATGTGTCTGAGGGCCTGAGGCCTTTTGAAGCGAAGCGAGAAAGCTGGGCCCGTGTGAACATTGACAACGGAAGGTTAAACATGTCATGTTTGTATCAATCTATGAATACACATGTTGTATTCGATTTGTAAAAAATTCTCTAAGTTCTCGTAGGGTTAAAGCCACCAACTCACACGCACAACCCATTTAATGGAGACAATTCTTTGCATATTTAAACACTTCAAGTAAACAAACTTTATTACCAAATATTAAACTTTCCCTAAAGTACATTATCTGTATCTTTTTCTATGGTTGGTTTTAATTTGATTAGTGTCTATAAACTACTGTAGTACTGTTGGAACAATAAAAGCATCATTCGGTCACAATGGTGGTGGTAAAAATGGAATTTTACAAGGACCAATAACTTGGAACAAGTTCGACTTCAACTTCCATCATCGAAAATTTAAGTGGAGAATTTGATTCTTAAGACAAAATTCTAAATTTGAAAGTTTGAAATATATATGAGAATATCTTTGTGTAAATGCTTGTAGTATATAAGAAACAACAATTTATTCATCTACAAACAAACCAAATTAAGGAAAAAGCATTCAAATCCTTTCATCTGATCAAGAATGGCTGGGCACACATATGTGACCAGAGCCCACAACAACAAGACCGATTTTCCGGCGCAAGGAGGTTATGCTTATGTGCCGGAACAACACGTCAACTGGTACTTGGTTGAAACAAGGACGGTTGAGCGGGTTCGTGTTCCGGCTTCCGGGTACACCAAATTCGGTGGTGCACCTTTGAAAAACGAGTTGTTATACGACTCGGATTATGAGAACTCAAGCCCGTCCAGCTACCACGAAAGGGAAAATCTTATGGCTAATTTTTTCAACGAGCTCCAAATTGGGGCAAGGCCGCCCATGAAGACCGGTAACCTCTCAAGCCCAAATAAGTACCGCCCTACCAGCCCCAGTAAGTACCATCCAAAAAGCTCGGAAAAATATCGGCCAACAAGCCCGAATAAGTACTACCCTACCAGTCCCACAAAGTACCGCCCTAAAAGCCCTAACAAGTATGAGTCAACAAGCCCAAACAAATACCACCCTACCGGCCCGAATAAGTACTACCCTACCAGTCCCATAAAGTACCGCCCTAAAAGCCCAAATAGGTATGAGTCAACAAGCCCGAACAAGTACCGCCCTACCGGCCCAAATAAGTACTTCTCTACCAGTCCCATAAAGTACCGCCCTAAAAGCCCAAATAGGTATGAGTCAACAAGCCCGAACAAGTACCGCCCTACCAGCCCCAATAAGTACAGCTCTAAAAGCCCTAACAAATATCGGCCAACAAGCCCGAATAAGTACCTCCCTTCAAGCCCAGACAAGTATCAGCCTACAAGCCCGAGTAAGTACCGGCCTACAAGCTCACCATTTACCTATCCTTCGAAAGAAGCCAACATGAAGGCCCAAACCTTGTCAGGCCCAAAAAAGTACCAACCCACAAATCCAACTAAGTACCTACCTGCAAGCCCAACACCCAACTATCCCTCAGAAGAAGAACACATGAATAGGCCCCAAAACATCCCAGGCCCGAATATGTATCGAGCAACAAGCCCGGTTCATAGTATTCCCACAAAAGAAGTCCAACCCATTAGGGCCCAAAGCTTGTCAGACCCCAATAAGAACCTTGGTGTAGGAGGAGGCCGGCTAGCAGACGTTTCGAACCCAAATTACCATTGGCAGAGTGCGGGCCCGCCTACAACACGTCATCCTCTTACGACTTCTACCAACAATATCGATGAAGCCTTGGGTTTTCTAATAGAATCGTATTCGCCACGGTCACACCTGACAAGAGAAGGGCCATTTGATAATTTGTCTCCTCGTGCACAACCAAATGAACACGATAGGCGATACGCAAGGACTGCACCTGGCGGCGTAACCAACCGGCCTTATTTGAGATCGAACACGATTGATAGTCATGAGGCCGTAAGGAGGTACAATGGCGCTTATGTTCCATAAGTAGCCCGAAAATGGGTACGTTTGGGCACCTTGTTAAGTATTGTCACTTGGAGTAATGTTGTCAATCTATAAATAATCATAGCTTGAAAGGTTTTATGTATCATGTTGGTGATCAACACATGACGTCATAAAATAAAATTATTATAGTTTATATGAGATATATGAGGATCTTACACTAGGTGTAATGCATACAAGTGGGTTACGTACGCTTGTTGTGCGGTTGTCGATATTGGTTAAGTTTGTTTCATACTTTCATTAGTTATACTGCGTATTACGACACAAAAAGTTTATGACACAAAAAAAAATTATTTACGCGCAGTTTAGTAGCTTACGACACAAAAAAAAAATATTCTTTACACAGCTCAATTCGTTATAGTACATTTACATTCGTTACGGTACATTTACTCGTATGTTATAGTTTACGATACAAAATAAAGTTTATTTACAACGGTTTCATTACACAAAAGTGGTTTTATGTAACCCAAAAATCAAAGTCGTTTAACTCATAAAATAAAGTCGTGTTTTATTTCGAGTGTAAAAGAATATCGATACCGGTTCTCATAATATCGCACCTATATTGATGTTGTTTAGTCGGCACTGGTTTCTTTATTCATGGTATCAACATTTGGTACAACCTACGATACCAGGAAAAATATTCCATTTCAAACGTAACTCCGTTTTCAACAAAATTTGTATCGAAATGCCGAGAAAAACAAATTAAACATACTTGTGTATTTAATTTGTTTTAAAAGCTAACAAATGCATGTTGTAAAGGACAAATCAAATTTATTAAAACAAGTTAATAGGTTAAAAACTCATATTATATATAGTATAGATTAAAAATTAAAATTAAAATAAAAAGTTATAGCTCATGGCTTTATACCGTAGTGACATCTTGGAGGTGAGATAAAGCTTTGGAATCAATAGGTCCTGGGTTTGATTCCCACAAGGGGGTTTTCCCATATTTATTGGGTTTCCTCCTAACTTGGTGTATAGGCATTATGCCTAGTAGAGATGGATATGATCGGATGGTTCCGTTGGTGACACGATAATACTCCAGTGATCCAAATTTATTGTTCAAAAAAAATAAAAAGTTATATAATTACTATTCATTTACATCTGTTAAGAGTTGCATTTCACTTTCAGTTGTAATCGTATATATTTATTACTGAATATTAAATATAACAGTTTTAATTATTTTCTATTTATCACTGTTATTCTTTAAACTTGATGCTAGAGAAATTAAATTATTTATCGAATTGAATTGTTTTCAATAACTACTTTTTTATCACCAAAAAGCTTCTATATAAACACATAAACCGGGCCAATAAAAAATTGAAAACCCAATAGTTTAAAATTTACATCATGCACGTTAAAACCACACCATCTACCCCAATTTATTACATTATATTTAGATCTACTTCTCACTCAAATAAACGAATTTTTATTTCCTTGACCGTCTTCGTGACAGGATTAATTGCTTGTTGAACTCTTTCGCATTCGTTGCTTTCAAATATAAGCTTGAACTCAACTTAATTGGTTCGAGTTTTGAACAAGTTGATCTCTATTTAGATCTCTATTTGCAATCACTATTTAAATCACACAGAGTTTGGCTCGTTTAGATCTCTATTTGCAATCACTGTTTTCATTTGACAAATTCCTGATATTAATTATAGTTGGTGCAAAACATGTTCTTTTTTCATATTTTTGATCTACCAGTTAAAAAGCTCTTGCTTTAGGGCCATGAGTTTTTCTTGTGTATTATTGGGTTTCATTTTGCTTGATAGGGGAAATAGCCATCTCCCTAATTACGAATGGAGCAAATGGTTGCCTATCAAATGCAATATTATGGCTTGGAGAGGTAACCTGGATCGTCTTGCTACTAGAGTCAACCTGAGAAGAAGGAACGTGATTATAACATCAGTTATGTGTCCTTTCTGCGACGAGTATGAGGAATCGGTGGACCATTTATTTACGGCATGTTCGGTGGTGATTCGTGTATGGGCGGCTATCAGCGCTTAATGCAACATTCCCCCGATATTCGCTTTCGACTTCAAAGATTTGATGGATCTTCATAATTCTAATCAAGAAAGTAAAAAAAAAAAGAAGATTTTACGGCGATTGGTTATTATCTCGTGTTGGTGTATTTGGAAAGCCAGAAACGATTTGGTATTCAATCAGATCAGGAGAAGCTTGCAAGAGATTTTGATAGATATTAAAGCGAGAGTTTTGGGTGGCTAAAAAATAGATCATCATGTAAATATTTATGTTGGAATGAGTGGTGTAAATATCCTATGTATGTGGTGTAATTTGGTCATTTGCCCGTTTGGGTTGGGGATTCTGTTTTGTATTGGTCTTTTGCCCGTTTGGTTCGAAGGTTGTTTTTAATAAAGTTTTATTTTCAAAAAAAAAGCCTAAGCATGTGTTGTTGTTGGTGCTTCTCTCCAACAGATTAATTAGGTTTTCATTTCCTAAACAATGTCCTTTAATATATTATGTTATATCAAAGATTGTATTTGCTAAATTTTTGCTCTTATGATGGGCTAAATAGCCTATGGCTAAAAACTAAAGGCTAAATCCTAGTTGTCACACCCCGAAATTATCAGAGTTGGCGTGACTGGACTGGTATCTTCATTGCACAGCGGAAGCAAATAAGCTAATACTTCTAAATAGTGAACTGCCGCTAAGTACTCGAATTCCGATGGGTTCTCCTATTCCAACCGTTCCATTGTTTGAAAAGTAACCTGAGAAAGAAACATGCGAAAAATCAACATAAAGTTGAGCGAGTTCATAGTTTGTTTTAGAAAAGATTTAAAATAAATCTTTTGAATAACCGGTTTTAAAGTTGTCGTGTAAATACAGAAAAATCATTTTTCTCGGCCTGATATATACACACTGTGAGCTCCAAATAAACTTGTAATCATTGTAAATATGTATGCGCAAATAAACCTTTGAAATCATTGTAAGTATGTATGTTTGTAAATCCCGGTATGAAAGAGAATATGAACAGATCAATTAATGGTTTGCAAGGCCATTAACTTGTGTGCAACGGTGTAGGAAGGCTCAATCCTTTGCGTATTTCGTACCGGGCCTCCCTGCTGGAACGATATAGTCACCATATGCTGTCAACTCGCGGACCCATGGGTGGGGCTCGCAACACCCAAATAGATCTATCACTCATGTCCCTCGGTCCTTATAAAGGATTAATGGTCTCAGGTTAACGCCTACCCATTCACATGATCTAACAGTTCATTTCTTAGTTAACCTTTTGTAATCATTTGTAACATTTGTAACATGTATTTCACCCCCGAAGTTATAAAACTGAAAACAGTTAAAAGAAAAGGGGGACATGAACTCACTGGGTGTCCCGTTCTTCAAACGCAGACCAACCCAGACCCAATATTATAACTAGACGATCCCATCCCTAGTCATGAAAATCGTTCACATTTCGATAATACGCATTTGTTTTGTAAAACCGGTATATTTAGTATGAATCATTCGTAAACCATTTGAGTTCAATGAAAATCACCAATCATTTGTGTTAGTTAAAACGTGTTGTAACATGGTTTAGAAATATATAGTTTTTGTTCCTTCAAAAACCTCGTATGTTCTTGCAAATCGTGCTTGTCTAAAAATATGCAATCTTTGTTCATCGAAAACTTTGTATGTTTCTACAAAACGGGCATGTCTTTTACCCCGAAAACATTTATAAAATTGTAAAACCGTAAAAAAGGTGGGGTTATGAACTCACCTGAATTGCCTTGTGCAAAGCTAGCTAATTACGACTCCGTGATGTCGTTTCCAAGATGAGACTCGCTAGCGTGCATTCTACAATATTCCTAACACCGAATATCTTATAGGTTTCTAAATAAACGCAGTAACTAAACTACGTGTCATCGAGCTCTACCGAATCGTTAACCGAACGATTCAACGGTAAGTTGATAACTTAATAGTAGTGATTACGTTATACTCGTTAAGTTTCGTCTAATGTCGGTAATAGTTTACTAAGTCTTTGAAAAACACTTAGTCTTCGTGAGATTTAAAATATATAAATATTTATATATAAAAATATATAAATATTTCGGTAGAATCTCGTTAGTCGTCTTGAGAAGTCGTTGTGTATGTAACAAACATTTATATGAAAATAACATGTAACAAACTCGTACGCGATATATATATATATATATATATATATGATTCATAGTGTGCCGTCTAGGCGTTTTGAAATAAATATAAAAGTTATATTTATTTTATAAAAGTATAATCGAGTTGTTTGTGTTTAAAAATAAATATATAATTATATTTATTTTTATAAATGAATACGAGTCGCTTGATGTTTGAAATAAACATAAAACCGTATTTATTTTTATAGAAGAATTCGTTATGTCTGATACTTGAAATAATTATATAAACCATATTTATTTTGTGAAACGAAGTCATCTTGTTTGGTATTCGGAATAAATATATAAATTATATTTATTTTTACAAGGGAATTGTCGAGGTTTCAGAATTTAGAATAAATATAATAATTATATTTATTTGTTGTGAATAGTTTCCGAATCGTTGCTTTCGAACGTCGTAAAGTGTTGTCGTTTGAAATAAATATAAACTATTTATTTTCACAAAGAAAAGAAGTCGGGTTATTTGATGTTAAAACAAATATATATAATTTATTTATTTTATAAGAAAAATTCGTATTGTTGTATATTCGAAATAAATATAGAAACTATATTTATTTTATAAAAATAATCCGTGTTATCGTAGTTTCTTGTACGTTATAAAGTGTCGTTGAAAGTAAAATTACATGTGTGTATGTATTCATTTGACAGTTTCGTTTTATAATAAGACTCGTTTTATTTTACGGGTTTTTTGAAAAACGGGCAGAGTTTCCTCTGTTTTTGGACGCCCCAACAACACAAGTTGTCGTTATTTTATCAAAATTCAATCAAGATTCAAACAATGTATATGTATGTAATCAATTTATATAAACAAGCTAAATAATAATTCGAGTATTTTTAACTAATAATTTCGTCGATTTTATTCGGTTCAAGCTCGTTTTCGTGTATATAAAATTATAAAAATAACAAGATAATCGTGTCGTTAATCTTTACCAAATCATCATGTCGAAACGCCGAACGTGTTGACCGAGTTGACCGGGTCAACTGAGTTGGCCGGCTGAGTTGACTCGCTGAGTTGACTTAGTTGACTCGGTTAACCGAGTTTGACCGAGTTGACCCCGGTTGACCGAGTCGACCGAACCGACCCATATTCTGACCCGAACAGTTTGACCCGAACCGTCTGCCCTAAACCGTCTGAGTTGACTCGGTTTGACCGAGTCAAACCGAACCGATGTAAGACCCGTCTCATTTTAATAAAATTATAATATTAGATACGCATTTTATGTAAAAATGCGACCTTTCAAAAACTTTGACAAGTTAACGTTCATACGGAATAAAAGTATTCAAAATATAGTATCAAGTGTTTACAACTTTCATTTTTAAACTAAACAAAAGAAAGATATCGCGGAAGCTTCATTAAGTATGTGTTCGGTTCACTTCGTTGCTTGATCGGCATCCGGATGGTAACGACATTCACCTAATGTCAAAACCAACTTAAAAGTTAGTTTTGATAATCATAGAAACAAGAATAAACAAGTTCCAATATCAAATAAACGAAATCAAAAAAAAATTCAGATCTAAGTCTCTCGCGCCACGCGAGAGATTTCTTTAATTCGTTCGCGGGCCACGACAGGCCCCGCGTGTCGCGCCAGCATTCACTCATCCCCTCGTGTGCCGCAAGGAAGTCTGTTTTCCAGCGGGTCCATTCTCTGGACCTGCATATTTGCCCAGCTCCATTTTTACAAAAATAACAAACTTCAAATTGCCATAACTTTTTATCTACAAGTCCGTTTTGCGTGATTCTTTTTCCCACGCGTCCGTAATTAAATTACGGATCTGTTTATCACCTCGGTTTGCATAAAAATCTGAATTATAAGCTATTGGCTTATAAATCCTTTATATGATTATTCGACCCGTTTGACTATAACATCACACACTTGTTTCTAGTTAATCATAAATCATACACCAAAGTATTTAACTCAAAATCTTTATTTCAGATTTTTAACTTTTGTGAATTACACAACCAATACCCAAGTTATGCGCGTAATTCGTTTTGACCCGTTTAGAGAATTTAAACTTTTAAGTTTAAATTTCGCTCATTCTTTTCACCCATCATTTTCCCAAATTTGAATTATCTACTTACATTTCACCACAACTATACTCGTGGTGGATTTAGTATATTTGACCGATTTTTCCCGGATTCTACACTTCGGTTGGTTGTTTTACGGAAAAGACCCGTTTATAGGCACTTGACCCAAAAAGGCTTATGTCTAAAATGTATAAAACTTACCAAACATTATTTATGTTGTTAAACAACTTCTGGCCAAATATCATGTCAAAACTCGATGGTTAAGACCTCGAAATAATTTCTGCAAGTAGCGGAACTATTGTTGTCAACAACTAATTTATTGACAAAACATCCGCGAAAACCTCGTCAAACAACTTTATAAAAATCTATAAAAATTACTAAACATCCTTTATGTTGTAAACCAACTTCTGGTCAAATATCGTGTCAAAACTAGATGGTTAAGACCTCGAAATAATTTCTGAAAGTAGCGGAACTGTTGCTGTCAACAACTAATTTATTGACAAAACATCCGCGAAAACCTCGTCAAACAACTTTATAAAAATCACTAAACATCCTTTATGTTGTAAACCAACTTCTGGTCAAATATCGTGTCAAAAATCGATGGTTAAGACCTCGAAATAATTTCTGAAAGTAGCGGAACTGTTGCTGTCAACAACTAATTTATTGACTAAACATCCGCGAAAACCTCGTCAAACAACTTTATAAAAATTACTAAACATCCTTTATGTTGTAAACCAACTTCTGGTCAAATATCGTGTCAAAACTCGTGACTAATTTACTATTTTACCCTTTTTTTACAACCATCATGGTTTTCATCACTTTCACTTGTTCCGACCCATATTATTCACGTCGGAACAACAAAATTCAATTACGGATTTTTCTCTATTCATTTTCAATACACACAACTGATGTATACTATAAAAGGGTGTAAGCTTTTACTTACCTTGCATCCGGTTATGTCCTTTTTCCGCGTACTCGATCCGTTTGACCCGCTTCTTTCCCAAGTCTTCATCTAGCTTGTCTAGAGTCAAACTATCATCATCACAATTCGTAAGAAGGTTAGATTAGTCATAATCGTTTACGACTATTCCATCCTACGGGTTTTATGTCGAATTTATCATTCGACCATATCAAAATTATCATTCGATCTAATCATTGGTCGGTTTGACTTTTTAAAAGTCAATTGACTTATCAACATATTCAAATGCACATTTGGTTCATTGAACTCACTTAGGCATATTTCATCCGAACTCTTAATGAAATCAAATTTTACACACAACCAAGTAGACCGCGATTTCATTCAGGCATTTCATATCACTGAAAAATGGGTTATTTTTGGTGACTTGTTTAACCTGTTTACAAGTCTTCAAAAATTATGATTTTTTTATGTGGCGTACCTCTCGGAGGGTTAGGCTTTGTGTTAAAATTTCAAGATCTAACTCTTTACCAAAAATTCGTAAAAATTCATTTACTAAGCTGCAATCAGATTCGTCACTTCTGACTGCAGCTTACAGAAAAATTCAATAAAAATTCCTCGTTTATCCGATTGACGAAATTCCAATTGGCGATTCTTTTAATCGCTTAAAACTATCTACAGTAAAAATTTGAGATCATAACTAAATTCCTAAATTGAGTTATGACATTCGTAATGGGCTGCAAATTCTGCTAGAACACGCAGCTTGAACCTTCGATACGGAAAAATTCATAAAACGCTCAATTTTCGTCGAAAAAATGCGATTCTAGTGGGGTTTTAAAGATATTTCCTGGAATTACATTTTAGACTCAAGAAACACATGCTTTTGTCACGTTTTGTCCATGTTACAGCCAATACAAGTCGGCTATAAATTCTGATCAGAAGCTGTTTGGATTCAGCTTTCAATTAAAGCATGTTCATGACATCATAACACTAGTTTTAGCAATCAAAACCCTAAAAACATCACATACATGAATTTAGCATCAACAAATCTGATTTTACTTCATATTTCTACTTAGGGTTTGTTCCTAAGCAATCACACTTCATTAATTCGGCCATAGCCTCTACGATTCATACATAGATCGTCTCATGCAAAGTTAACAAATTTTCACAACTTCACGAATGTTAGAAATTCGACATACCTTACGATCCCCTTGACTTGGTGATCGTTTATATGTATTCAATTTCGAATTTGGCCTTCGATTGATCCTCCAATTTGAAGATTTTGTTGAGTTTTAGGGTTTGAGCCCCTTTGGTCGCCCCCTGATGATCGATCCACACACACCTTGTGTGTGTGGTGTGTTTTTCTTTTAATTATATAAAACTTGTTTCCATTTTAACGGTTTTGGTCCCTCAGGTTTAATTTTAATTATTAGAGACAAGAACTCTATGTTTTATTACTTATTTACGCCTCATTAACTAGGTTAATTATTTCTAGTTAACTTAATGGATTCGGGAAGCTATAACTCGTTATATTTTAACTCCCGTTAACTCGGGCATTTTTATATACTTTGTTTTCTCAAAGTATTTATCCTCTTTCTAATTACTATTAAGTTTATTTATTTAAATTCCTGATATTTACCGAGTTAATTTTTACCACAAACGGTATTTTGCCCGTCATTACTATTAACGCGGTTTAATTACCAAACCATCTGGTGGTGGCAGCCGATAATAAGTAGTGAGAGGGGGGTGTTCGGTGTGTATGTGGGTGTCGAACGAAGGAGAACAGAGGATGTCGGAGGTGTGTGGCCGAAAAAAAGGGTTGCCGGAGCTCCGGCACCGGCGGCGGCGCCGCCGCGCACCGTCCGGCTCCGCCGGTTGTGTGTCGCCGGAGAGTGAGAGAGAACGAGGAGTGTGTTGTTTGGTCTGTTTGCACAAATGGGGAAATCAAGGGTATGTACCCCTTTTTATATTGAAGATTTGCTAATGGGCATTGGACTTGGGCCCAAGGCCCACAAGCCCAGTCCCCGCGTTTTGAGTGGCCGGAAATTCTCTACGAGACCCGTTTTTAAAACCAAAATCATCGTAGCCTCGTAAAATAATATTTCAGATTTAAAAATGTGTAAAAATATTGTCGGTATTCGTCGTAGTCGCGTTCGTGCGTTGATAACGGTAAAAATCGCGTAAAATACGACGTTGGTCATTCTAATCCGTTTTTCGATCTGGTTTCGACTAGAGTAGTTAAAATTTAATTACGAAACAAAATACATTGTAAAATTTAAGTTTTGAAGGTAACACGCATGTCCGATGCTTCCGTTTCGTTACCGGTGCGTTTCCTGCAGTCGCGTTTCTCGTTCCTGTTTGCGTTTTGCGATGTACGGAAGCCTAATAAATTCACAACATTAAATTCATAAATATAAAAAATTCATAGAAAATCCATATTTTTCGGCGTTGTCAGTATTTTGTTCGGTTTCAGTTTATTACCGTTAAATTTTCAGCAGTTTCTTTGCGGATCGTCATACACACACTGTAATGTCGAAGAGGCGTTCCCAGGCACTCCAGAGGCCTAATTAAGCTAATCTACATCATAAACACTATTTATTATCGTTTTAAACATCTGTTAATCGCGTAATTAGAGCCGTAAATCACCGGTTGTCACATTCTCCCCCTGTTAATGAAATTTCGTCCTCCAAATTTAGACTACGTTAACTCCTTAGAGCTATGTTATGCGTAGATATATACAAATAGTACCAAAGTGAATGAACATGATATCGAAACAAGACTTATTTGAAGGATGAGATTTTGAAGGACGCACCTCAACAATAAGAACCCAACAGCTAAAAGGAATGTGTCTCAGAATTTGATGTCAACGAAAATGAGACATACTGATACAGCCACCAGTGTGACTAAGTTAACGGGGATCCAACAATGAACAGGAACTTCGACCAATCGAATTCCATATGAACGTTCACAATATGTATATGAGTTCTAGAAGCAACAACATCCACTGGATGAACTTAGAATCAATAAGCTCAAATGTAATAGTTTGCATGAAACGCTCGATCGTGATCAGCACAAGCTGCAAGTTATACCGACCCCACAAGGTGTCGTAGAGAATGAAACAATTTCAATATAGCGGTGATCGAACAAGTATCACCTGTGTTTTGCATGAAACACTCAATCGTGATTAGCCCAAGCTACAAGTTTGTACTGACACCACAAGGTGTCGTAGTGATTTAAATAATTCAATAATAACGGTGATCAAGCAATCTCACCGTGTTTGGAATCAAATGAAAGTGCAATAAAGTGAATCTTAAAGTTTGTTTCAAATGACATCATAGGATTTTCAATTAAAAATGGAACATCAAAGAAATAATGTTTGCGATCGAAGACGAAGAAGCAATGAATATCGCAAAACATTCGATCAATGTTTGAAAGAACCGTTAGGAGGTACACCGGAATAAAATGTGAATTTGTGCACCATCGCCTTAACACACGATTGTGTTAAGACTGCTGTAATATGATAAATCAAGGCGGATTTAAAGCAAATCAATAATTAAATAATTAAATCCGTGCATGAGATGCGTAAACGAGTTTAGCCAAGCTTCAAATTAGTGAGGACACCACCACAAGGTGTCGAAATCAATAAACGACTTAATGGAGTCGTAGACCAAACAAGTCTACTACGACTCAGAGCAAATGAAACGCTTGTTAAAACGAAGTTGAATATGATGTTTCCAATACATCATATGGTGTCTTGAATTGAATATGTGTAATGAACAAGTTCAAACAATGGAACTTGGTTTCGGCGCAAGCCGACAATAAATACATGTATCGACAAGAAGACTTTCGGCCTGGTCACAACGAAAAACCATGTATGTAACTTGAAAAGAAAAGAAATTTCAAGAAAATGTGTTGACTTAATAACAAAGGAGCCAACAATTACAATAATGCAGGTCATTCGAATCACAAATTAATAATTAAGTTTAGAGAAATAATATTTGAACTTTGATGAAACGCTTATTCGAAACGAAACCACATGCGTAACAAACGATGCATGTGTAACGTATAGAAATGAACCAAATGAGTATTCGTTATAATGAAAGAATTGATCATGATACAATGACCATTAAGAGGAGTAGAGTTGTAAAAATCTACTCACTAGATGCAAAAGTCGGTATTTCAATAAAAGAAATTTAAGGACTTTACCTGGGGTTGCATGTGATGACCGGTTGTTAGGTGACATTACCATGGAATGTCGAACATATCGTATCCGTCGTTAATGAGAAAGGGGGATACGGAGACATGCGTCTTCTCCTTGACGTGTCTCGTGTCGTTGCAGGACCGCGTGCCAAACCACCGCTTCCTGATCGATAGTTCTCCTGCTGACAGGATTAGCATCGTCGCTGAAGTGCTCAATCGTGTCTTCTCAAAGACCTTGCCTAGAAAGTTGTATGTGACGTACTTCAACCTCCGTTGGTGTATAGCTTAAGTTTCACGTATACCTGTGCGCTAGCGTTTCGTTTCGCGTAGAATGTGATGTATTCCGACATCCGTTGACGCAAAATTTGAGTTTCGTGTATTCTCGTGCACTAGCGTTTCGTTATGCGTAGGCTGCCTGCTCGGGAAGTTAAAATATCATAGACAATATGGATAATAGTGTGTGCCCGAGTTAATATTCGCGGTTCCTACGTGATGACCTTTAATGAACTTCAACATAAGTTTCTGAAGGTCTTAAATGCATGTTTCCTAAACTCTCAGAGCTTTGTGTACTGTATGTAACTGTTTTATGTACCGTGTGTAAAACACCACAATAGCGTATGTTTGAAAACAAAATCTTGACTGTTTGTTTTTCGGCAACGACTGGAGACCATATTCGAGTCTTAGGCGTTCTGTATGTACTCAAAGTCTTAATAGTCTAAGTCCCCAGGAGGAAAGGTGAGGTTAGAGCCTAGGTGTCACTACAGAAACCTAATTCGCTGTAACCTGTAGCTCTGATACCAATCTGTCACACCCCGAAATTATCAGAGCTGGCGTGACGGGATTGGTATCTTCATTGCACAGCGGAAGCAAATAAGCTAATACTTCTAAATAGTGAACGCCCGCTAAGTACTCGAATTCCGATGGGTTCTCCTATTCCAACCGTCCCATTGTTTGAAAAGTAACCTGAGAAAGAAACATGCGAAAAATCAACATAAAGTTGAGCGAGTTCATAGTTTGTTTTGGAAAATATTTAAAATAAATCTTTTGAATAACCGGTTTTAAAGTTGTCGTGTAAATACAGAAAAATCAATTTTCTCTGCCTGATATATACACACTGTGAGCTCCAAATAAACTTGTAATCATTGTAAATATGTATGCGCCAATAAACCTTTGAAATCATTATAAATATGTATGTTTGTAAATCCCGGTATGAAAGAGAATATGAACAGATCAATTAATGGTTTGCAAGGCCATTAACATGTGTGCAACGGTGTAGGAATGCTCAATCCTTTGCGTATTTCGTACCGGGCCTCCCGACTGGAACGACATAGTCACCAAATGCGGTCAACTCGCGGACCCATGGGTGGGGCTCGCAACACCCAAATAGATCTATCACTCATGCCCCTCGGTCCTTATAAAGGATTAATGGTCTCAGGTTAACGCCTACCCATTCACATGATCTAACAGTTCATTTCTTAGTTAACCTTTTGTAATCATTTGTAACATTTGTAACATGTATTTCACCCCCGAAGTTATAAAACTGAATACAGTTAAAAGAAAAGGGGGACATGAACTCACTGGGTGTCCCGTTCTTCAAACGCAGACCAACCCAGTCCCAATTTTATAACTAGACGATCCCATCCCTAGTCATGAAAATCGTTCACATTTCGATAATACGCATTTGTTTTGTAAAACCAGTATATTTAGTATGAATCATTCGTAAACCATTTGAGTTCAATGAAAATCACCAATCATTTGTGTTAGTTAAAACATGTTGTAACATGGTTTAGAAATATATAGTTTTTGTTCCTTCAAAAACCTCGTATGTTCTTGCAAATCGTGCTTGTCTAAAAATATGCAATCTTTGTTCATCGAAAACTTTGTATGTTTCTACAAAACGTGCATGTCTTTCCACCCCGAAAACATTTATAAAATTATAAAACCGTAAAAAAGGTTAACGGGGTTATGAACTCACCTGAATTGCCTTGTGCAAAGCTAGCTAATTACGACTTCGTGATGTCGTTTCCAAGATGAGACTCGCTAGCGTGCATTCTACAATATTCCTAACACGAAATATCTTATAAGTTTCTAAATAAACGCAGTAACTAAACTACGTGTCATCGAGCTCTACCGAATCGTTAACCGAACGATTCAACGGTAAGTTGATAACTTAATAGTAGTGATTACGTTATACTCGTTAAGTTTCGTCTAATGTCGGTAATAGTTTACTAAGTCTTTGAAAAACACTTAGTCCTCGTGAGATTTAAAATATATAAATATTTATATATAAAAATATATAAATATTTCGGTAGAATCTCGTTAGTCGTCTTGAGAAGTCATTGTGTATGTAACAAACATTTATATGAAAATAACTTGTAACAAACTCGTACGCGATATATATATATGATTCATAGTGTGCCGTCTAGGCATTTTGAAATAAATATAAAAGTTATATTTTATTTTATAAAAGTATCATCGAGTTGTTTGTGTTTAAAAATAAATATATAATTATATTTATTTTTATAAATGAATACGAGTCGCTTGATGTTTGAAATAAACATAAAACCGTATTTATTTTTATAGAAGAATTCGTTATGTCTGATACTTGAAATAAATATATAAACCATATTTATTTTGTGAAACGAACCCATCTTGTTTGGTATTCGAAATAAATATATAAATTATATTTATTTTTACCAGGGAATTGTCGAGGTTTCAGAATTTAGAATAAATATAATAATTATATTTATTTTTTGTGAATAGTTTCCAAATCGTTGCTTTCGAAAGTCGTAAAGTGTTGTCGTTTGAAATAAATATAAACTATTTATTTTCACAAAGAAAAGAAGTCAGGTTATTTGATGTTAAAACAAATATATATAATTTATTTATTTTATAAGAAAAATTCGTATTGTTGTATATTCGAAATAAATATAGAAACTATATTTATTTTATAAAAATAATCCATGTTATCGTAGTTTCTTGTACGTTATAAAGTGTCGTCGAAAATAAAATTACATTTGTGTATGTATTCATTTGACAGTTTCGTTTTATAATAAGACTCGTTTTATTTTACGGATTTTCTTGAAAAACGGGCAGAGTTTCCTCTGTTTTTGGACGCCCCGACAACACAAGTTGTTATTTTATCAAAATTCAATCAAGATTCAATGTATATGTAGGTAATCAATTTATATAAACAAGCTAAATAATAATTCGAGTATTTTTAACTAATAAGTTCGTCGATTTTATTCGGTTCAAGCTCGTTTTCGCGTATATAAAACTATAAAAATAACAAAACAATCGTGTCGTTAATCTTTACCAAATCATCATGTCGAAACGCCGAACGTGTTGACCGAGTTGACCGGGTCAACTGAGTTGGCCGGCTGAGTTGACTGAGTTGACTCGGTTAACCGAGTTGACTCGGGTTGACCGAGTCGACCGAACCGACCCATATTCTGACCCGAACCGGTTGACCCAAACCGTATGACCCGAACCGTCTGCCCCAAACCGTCTGAGTTGACTCAGTTTGACCGAGTCAAACCGAACCAAGCCGTCTTACCACGAACCGGAGCTGTTGACTTGTAGACCTGAGCCGTTTAACACGAACAAACTATGAATCTGACCCAAACCAAACCTAAATCCCGACCCTGAACTCGAAGACACACCCTGCTGAATTTAGCCTGACCAAACTCGAACCAGGTTTGTTGTTTCAACCAACACTGAACCGCCGAACCTATCTCAGCATCGTCAACCCGAACCAAAACATGAACTTCTCCGGAATATTCGTTGGACCGAGACAAGGTCCGCCGGACAATGACGCCGACCGCCGGTTCTCTCTCTCTCGTCGCGATTCTCTCTCACCCGTTTCTCTCTCTGTGTAACGCCGCCGCACACCGCCACCATCTGGTGGTGGCAGCCGATAATCAGAAGTGAGAGGGGGGTGTTCGGTGTGTATGTGGGTGTCGAACGAAGTAGAACAGAGGATGTCGGAGGTGTGTGGCAGAAAAAAAAGGGTTGCCGGAGCTCCGCCACCGGCGGCGGCGCCGCCGCGCACCAGCCGGCTCCGCCGGGTGTTTGTCGCCGGAGAGTGAGAGAGAACGAGGGGTCCGTTGTTTGGTCTGTTTGCACAAATGGGGAAATCAAGGGTATGGACCCCTTTTTATATTGAAGATTTGCTAATGGGCTTTGGGCCCAAGGCCCACAAGCCCAGTCCCCGCATTTTGAGTGGCCCGAAATTCTCTACGAGACCCGTTTTTAAAACCGAAATTACCGTAGCCTCGTAAAATAATATTTCAGATTTAAAAACGTGTAAAAATAATGTCGGTATTCGTCGTAGTCGCGTTCGTGTGTTGATTACGGTAAAAATCTCGTAAAATACGACGTTCGTCATTCTAATCCGTTTTTCGATCTGGTTTCGACTAGAGTAGTTAAAATTTAATTACGAAACAAAATACATTGTAAAATTTAAGTTTTGAAGGTAACACGCGTGTCCGATGCTTCCGTTTCGTTACCGGTGCGTTTCTTGCAGTCGCGTTTCTCGTTCCTGTTTGCGTTTTGCGATGTACGGAAGCGTAATAAATTCACAACATTAAATTCATAAATATAAAAAATTCGTAGAAAATCCATATTTGTCGGCGTTGTCAGTATTTTGTTCGGTTTCAGTTTATTACCGTTAAATTTTCAGCAGTTTCTTCGCGGATTATCATACGCGCACTGTAATGTCGAAGAGGCGTTCCCAGGCACTCCAGAGGCCTAATTAAGTTAATCTACATCATAAACACTATTTATTATCATTTTAAACATCTGTTAATCGCGTAATTAGAGCCATAAATCACCGGTTGTCACACTAGTCGTCGGCTATTTAACCTTCGTTTTACACATGTCCAAATCTGACTAGATATTATATAGACCCCATGTTCTTCACAATGAGTTGTTTTGCAAGCTAAGCCCTAGACCATCTTAGTCGTGTCTATATCATTAGAATCAACGGTCAACTTTTCCATTCTAATAATTTTCTCTTGTGTTTGTGATGTCAATTCTATTTTTTGTAATTGAATTTTAGTGAATGAAAGCAATCCAATAAATTTGTTGCTTTAATCAATTCTGAAATTTTATTATTTGACTTTGCTTTTTTGGAATGATTTGGAACAAGATCATGAAGGCGGGCATGGGGTTAAGACAACAGAACATTGATGCCGAAAACAAGCTTGTGGTTAACCTTCGGTGTTGAGACAAGACGCTCTTCTAGTTAGACAAATTAGTGGGTGCCCAACCATTGAAAGATGTTTTCCCGAACTTATTCTCAGTAGAATCCGACAAGCTATGCATCGTTCAGCAACGTTACTCAGTCTTGGGAAGGAACATCAACTGGTTTTGGGGTGGGGTGTAACATCCCGAAAATATAAAACTTTATATTAAAGTTATAAAGTATAAATAAACAAGAAATTATTTAACTAGGAAATTATAACCTGGTTAACTAGAAGCCTAGAAATAACTCGAAATATGGTTAGAATGAACAAACTATAGGTTACACAAAAGTGGAGGGGCTCATGTTGTCAAAATTGAAACTAGTATTATCAATATTGAATTAAAAACAAAACCAAACACCCATTTGGGATGTCTGGTCGATCAAGAAACCACAGGGGGCGACACCCACACTTCCAAAACCCTAACTTCTTCTAAACCATCAAATTGAAGGTCAAAATCAAGTTGAAATCGAAATCTGAACATAGAATCATGATCACCTCGACAAATGGATCATAAGGTATGTCGAATTTGGTCATTTTGATTCGATTTAATGATCATGCATGTGATTGAAATCGAGTATAGAGCTTAATTATGTGTTGTAAACATGAAATTTGAAGTGATATAAGGTTTAGGGTCAAACCCTAGATGATTTCTTGATAGATTCTTGCATGATAGTTGTAATGATCAAAATCACCATAGTGGGTGACTAAAATGTTAGTGGAACTTGATAAACACTAGGATTAAAACTCTTGTTCTAGTGTAAACTGAAATCTATGAGGACATCTCTAAATTGTTGATGTTAAAATATGGACATGTAGTCTAATTGAAGCTAATTATGGTGATAAACTCTAGTCATGAACTTGGTTTAGATCATGTAGAAATCTGACCCGCTAGGTGTTTGATAAAATGCCTAAATGAGGGTTAAAATGTTAAAGGTTGGGTAAAACGCAGATTTGAATATGTTAAGAAATAATGCGTTAAAGCTTATGAAAGAGTTCTAATCTTGTTATGAATTGAACTCTTTAGGCAAGGAATCCGGAACGTCAAGTGGACACGTCGGAGGTGATACACGCGGAAAAGGTGTGCTTTAAAGGTGCGTGACTTCAGTCTCGTTACATTATGTAAATGTTTGGTTTTCGTGTAATAATGATGTCATAGCGTAAAGGACGCGTTTGATGTGTCGTTAAAGTGGCGAAGTTCACTAGACCATCAAACGGGTCAAAATAAAGATTTAGAGTTGGGTTTGGTTTGTCAATAAAGTGATGGTCATCACAAGATAGCCAAACGGGTCAAAATAAAGATTTGGAATTGGGTTTGGCTTGTCAATAAAGTGATGGTCTTCACTAGATAGCCAAACGGGTCAAAATAAAGATTTGGAATTGGGTTTGGCTTGTCAATAAAGTGATGGTCTTCACTAGATAGCCAAACGGGTCAAGATAAAGATTTTAAAGGAATCACGGGAGTAGAGACTTGAAAGTTTCATACCTCGCTAGGTGATGGATGGTACCACACCAATAAATTGGTTATGTTAGTTTAAATCTACGAACCCGTGTTAACGGGTCAAACACTAAGGTCAATAAAATGTGTCGTTTGGAACGGAATGTTGAATTCCGACGAAACGAGCTTTTAGTTCCAAGGCAACATAAAGCCATGAATAACGTAAACACACCAAGATGTACAAGCCCGGAAACTTAGGTAACAACATCTAAAAGGTTTTAGAATAAGAAATTGGAATATACTCTCATAGTTAGAATGGGTCGAATAAATGATAGTATGGTAACCTTTAATAGTATGATCGGTGAGTCAATTGTTGGTATAATAATCGAAATGAACATGTCCGTAATGAAATTACAGACATACAGGGAAGAAATAGCCTAAAACGGTATGCGGTTAAGGGCGAAATTCATAAAATAGCCAAAGGACTAAGTTACAGCATCCACCGTAAATTACGGTACCCACCGTAATTTACGGTGGAGATCAAAGGATTTACGGTGAACCTCTACTGTGTTACGGCAGAACCAGAATCATTCAGGGTCTACCGTAACTTACGGTAGACACCGTAAGTTATGGTGGAGCCCTGAAAAACTTGTATTTTAATTCACTTTTCGATGTCGGAATTTGTATATATATATACTACACTAATGTCAAAACTAATGTTTTTAGTTGATTGACCCTAGGTATGGATGAGATCCTCCCGGATGGTGATCAAGTACGTAGTCAAGAACCGAACACGCATTTTGAAGCTTCCGCACCAAACTTAATCTTGTCTGATCTTTAATCATGTTGTAAATGCTTTTTGTTAATCGTGTTTTGGAATCCTTTAAACTAGTTGTTAGTGGACTAGCAAGGGTGAACCTTAAACTTGTTATGCACTATCGTGGATTTGTTTTGGTACTACCACTAATGTGTATGGTTTTAATTACAAAAAGTTTTTGTAAACTCTGAATATTATAAGGTTCATATAAATAAATAATATAATTCCGTCCAGTATTAAGGGTGTTACATGGGGATCAATCGTTGAATCGTGCATGAGACATTAGTGATTGGGAAACGTGTGTACAGCTGAACGGATGCTAAATAAAAGGCGGGCAGATTCATGGCAGTGGCAAGGTGCTAAAGGCTGCCAAACCTTCACGGTTTGCAGCCTACGTCGGGAACTTGACTTCATTGAGCGAATTCCGAAAAAAAGTGCTACCCTGGCTCATTTGGATCCCACTCAATGAATGGACTCTTTTTTAGTTTTCTGACATGTAACAGCTTTGTCAGGAGATAGAAGTTGAGATGTTAAACCTCTTTCGCTCGTTTATGTAGATGTAACATCATATATTACATTTTTTTTCAATAGCAAATTTTGCAGGTTTTACGAAATGTAACATTTTCGAACTTAAATTTTACAAATTTTCAATGTGTAGTGTATGTAAATTAGAAGAAAAAAAATAGTGTAACAGACAAACCTGTTACATGTTAGTGGGAGTCAAAAAAGTGAAAAAGAAAAAAGTTGTTACGTGTATTTTTTTGTTAGTCTGTTACATGGTCAGAAAAGTTGCTTTATGTAACATTCAATCTCAACCATAGATTTTTTTATGGACGGTGGAGATTGAGTTTTTAAAGTTTTCTTAACTCAATACGGTTTTCTTATACATATATGTGTGTGTGTGTGTGTAGGGAGACGTCACATTTTCCCTAGATTTTCTCGTGTGCAACGTCATCATATCAACTTTTTCCTCACTTTCCTTGGTTTTCTCTAGAACGTATGGTGTTGTCCCAGTTTTCCTCAAACTTCCCCAGACAAATTATTTTAGTTTAAATTAAACTTTAAAACACTAATATATTAAAAAAATCAATATATATATATATATATATGTGTGTATATGCATTGTGTGTGTAATACATGTACAGTGTGTATATGTATGTATTGTGTGATGTGTGTGCAGAGGGTTCTTTTTAATGGTTTACTCGTGCCCAACTCCTTGATAATCGTTGAGGAAACACCTAATTTTGGTGAAAAAACACTCGGAATCAGGGGTGGTGTTCCCGGACAGAGTCACTGAGTGCTCCCCGACTCCCACTCCGTTCACTCTAAAAACGGACAATAAAGTTACATTTCTGAAAGTGGGTTGGATTGTTCATTTTTAGCCTCTTTCTTTTAACATTATTGAAAAAACTATCACATTGATGGAGCATCATTGACAATTCACATAATGTCCTTTTTTTTAAGAAAAAAACCTATAATTATCTGTTGGTGATCTTTCGGTGATTACGAATAAATCAACAATGGGTAGTTTAAACCAAAAAATTATATGTCGATGATATTGGCATGTGAATTGCGCGTAAAGTAAGTTACATATCAGTGATACTCCACGTCAGTTATCCTTAAGTAACATCCGTTGGAAAATTCTTATCCATGCCATGTTTAGTAACCACGCTTTCATTGGGGGACTTCCAACCGATCCATCGCTGAAAGATTTATGTTTTGTAGTGTGAAAGAGCCCTATTATAAAATTCGTTTTAAGTCCCTAAAAAATGTTGATGTTTATAGTACTAAAAAAACAGAAGGGTCATGATACATAGATAAACTTTCTAATCTTGTCACATAATATATACACGTATTTATATTCTGTAACACTTCAAAGGATGCAAGTACATATATATTCTTTTTAGATTAGATAGGTTGGAATCGAGAGCACTATATCAAATGATTCGCACCCTTTTAGTTTTATTCATTTCTCATTGAATAATTTTTAAAAAAATTAATAACTATTAGAGCTAATTGTATTTTAAAAGTTACACTTTTATACTTAATCGTTCATTCACTCTTAATACTTTTTATTCATTTCTCATTGAATAATTTTTAAAAATTTTAATAACTATTAGAGCTAAGTGTATTTTAAAAGTTACACTTTTATACTTAATCGTTCATTCACTCTTAATACTTTTTATTCATTTCTCATTGAATAATTTTTAAAAATTTTAATAACTATTAGAGCTAAGTGTATTTTAAAAGTTACACTTTTATACTTAATCGTTCATTCACTCTTAATACTTAACTTTTTATAAATTTACTAATATACGTTTCTAAAGAAAACAAGAAATAATACAAACTCCACCACCCTTTCAATTCACTGACGATGCATCACCAAGCGTCCACCCTCCCCCCCCCCCCCCCCCCCACACACACACACACACCTCTCTTCTCCGCCCTAAGACTAGAGGGTATGGGGAGGCTCATCCCCATGAGGATGGGCCGCCACCTAGGCGCCACATCACCGTCTTATGGAGGATGGGCCTCCTTCACTTTTGATGGGGGGTGGAGGATGGGCCGCCACGTAGGCTACCCCACCCAAATATTAATACTTTTCTAAGTTTTTTTATTAACTTAATAAAAACTTTATAAAAATTAAAAAATACAACATAAAACAACATAAATAAATTCATTTCATAACATAAAAAAAATTACATTTCCTAAAAAAAAAATACATTTCCGAAAAAAAAATACATTTCCTAAAAATAAAAAAAGCCTACGGCGTCCATTTTTTCTTCACCTCTTCCTTCATCCTCCGATAAGGTCGTTAAATCTATCCGTTGTCGCCTGCCAAAAACTAGAACCCGTTTGATTGTTCCCTAAAATTAAAAAAAAATGCATTAGTAAAACTAAAAAATAAATCTTTTTAAATTTAAATTTAAAAAAAATTAACTTTGGTTCATACCGACAACCGGGCAAGTCGAGGACTTAACATACGCAATTGCTAGCGCCTCCTCCTCTACTTTCGTCCACTGTTGTCTCTGCTTCCCTCTCGCCCCGCTTTTTTTTTTTTGCGGTGTCGGTTTCAACCGCCTTCCCCTTCCCCTTCCCCGTGTTTTTTTTTGCGCTTGAGTTCTTTTGGTGGCGATTCGGGGACGACTTCTTCATCATCATCATCAAGTTGAACCGGGGGTTGCGGTTGGGATTGTTCAAGTTGAACCGAGTTGCGTTGCATGAATTGTTGGAGTGCTTGAAATTGTTGCATTTGTTGAACTTGGGACATTTGTGAGAAGGCGTTGGGTGATTGTTGGTAACCCGAAAACGTAAATTGTGGAGACCCCAACGAAGAATCCATAGTCGGAGTGTAAGCGGGACTCGAAAAAAAGTTAGGTTGGTTCGGGTTGGGATTGTTCGGGTTGGGGTTGTTCGGGTTGGGGTTGTTTGGGTTGAATGGATTCATGATTTGTATAAAAAAAGGGGAGTGTTTTTTTTATAAAAATAGATGAGAATGAGAGAAGAATGGAAGAAGTATTGGTGAAATTATTATTATTATTATTATTATTATTATTATTATTATTATTTTAGTTTTGTTCTTTATCTTAATACCACTTATCAGGCGGTGTCATTTTTAACGAATTTTGACCTTTAAATTTCTTGCACGTTTTGTCCTTTAGGCTTAACCCAGTTAGATTTTCTTGTTAAATCTTGTCAACCAAGGGTATTTTAGTCTTTTTACCTATTTATTTAATATTATTTAAAAGAATAAAACAAAATAGTTTAGGGTTGACTCTTGAAATAAATGGGTAAAAAGACTAAAATACCCTTGGGTGACAAGATTTAACAAGAAAATCTAACTGAGATAAGCCTAAAGGACAAAACGTGCAACAAAATTTCTTGTAAAAGGCAAAACTTGTCAAAATTCATTAAAAATGTCACCGCCTGATAAGTAGTATTAAAATAAAGGATAAAACTTGTAATTTTTCATTATTATTATTATTATTATTATTATTATTATTGCATAAAGTTTTTCTACTATTATCATTTCTGGACCTAAAATATCTTATAATAGTATTCAAAACAGTACAGTACAATACAGTAATAGAATATATATATCCTACACGTCAAAAGTGGTTTTTGGTCTCAATGATTACTATATAAGTAGTTACGACCAAATTTCTTCACTATGAAGCTGATAAATTGGAATATATTCAACTTGCATCATTAAAAGATCTAATGCCTAAATTCGATTCTTAAAATCGACAAACAGAATCTTGATCTTAAAACAGTAGAACACATGAAAATATCTTAACTGCATCGAACTACCGGATGTACTATATAAGAGATCAACCACATTTTATCATTTCACAAACATATCCAAAACCAAGCAAAAACAAGCATACAAATCATTCTAACAAGTTAAGAATGGCGAATAAGACGTATGTGACGAAAGGTTACTCGACCTACACCAATATTCCGGCTCAACGAGGTGGTTATGGTTATGATCACGATACCAAACACTTGGGCAACCAGTATGTGGTTGAGACCAGGACCGTTGAGCGGGTTCGTGCCCCGGCTGACTATGTTGGTTCCCCTTCAAAAGCTGAGCTCTTGAAGGAATACGTGCACTCGCCAACAACCATGTCGGGTGGGCCCAAATACGCACCCAAGAGCCATTATGATGACTATGAGCCGAACTATGGCCACAACTATGAGAACTCAAGCCCACCCATCAGCCCAAATAAGTATACCCAGGGTTACTTTTCTGAAGACTCCAACCGCGTCCATTCTGGACCAGGCTATGTTAGGACCGGAAATGTTTCCGGTCCTAACAAGGCTTGGCAGGCGGCTGGTCCACCAGCCACACATCATCCACTCACAACTTCGACTAATAATATCAATGAAGCTTTGGGATTGCTCGAAGAATCTGTGTATTATTCCCCACGTGCGGACCCAAGGCGAAGAGGGGTGCTTGATGATTTATCCACCCGTGCACAACCGCTTGAACCACAGAGGCGTTATGCACGGCCTGCTTTTGTGGCTAAACCTAATGATGCTCGTAATCACTTCACCAACATAGGGAGTGCTATTGATAGTCATGAGGCCGCGAGGAGGTATCGTGGCTCTTTTGTTCCTTAAAAAGCTCGAAAACTGAGGTTTTTGGGCTTTTGTTAGGTCATAAGTGACACATTCGTGTCTATCTAGGTACTTTATCGTATTAATGTTGTATTCGATGCTTTTATAGGGCTTGGTTGTTTTCGTCTTAGGCTTGACTATGTACTATAAACTCGCGTGTAAGCATAATAATCTTATATAGTTTATAAAATCTATCTTTTGTTCTCTTATGTATTCACAAATAGTATTGGACACTCATGTACTTGTGTAAACTATATACACTCGTCATGAAGGTCAACTGCCCAACGCAATATGTGTTTTATTTATAAGTCTCGTTAACATGATATCATGAGTCTTGTAGATAGTATGTGTTTTATTTATTCTTGTTGATTAACATGGTATCAATGAGTCTTATAGATTTACTAGTAACGGGTATATAGGTCAAAAATATGGGCAAATTGTAGAATTAAAAATGCACCACATGGATTATACTACAAAATATTTTCAAAAAAAAAAAAAAGATATTTATCTAACACGTTTCTAACTAGTTCTAAATAGTAGCGGAGCCACATGTAAGGGTGGGGGCATGGTTATAAAACTCCTGACTAAGCGTCGATTAATCCTGTTAATCCCAATTAATTCCAGATAATTACGACTAATCCCTGATTAATCGCTAGTCCCCACCCCAACACTGGGTGGGGCGGGCCCCCTAAAAGAATTGGTGTATTTTTTTGGCATAATTTCCGACGCCCCATTTGCGGTATGCTCATATAATGTATATACGTGTGAGCGCTTGGGGCAAAAGTGAAAGTGCACTAATTTTAACGTTATTTTACTAATTTCGTGAAAATAACGTTAAGAGAGGGGGATGGTTAATCATGGATCATGTGGTGGCGTTGATAGCCGAAAGACAAGGGGGTACATGCACTAATAGGAGTTTGTCTCAATTACTGAGTGTTATATGCCTTATGTCCAATGCTTGATGCAAAACTACTATCGAGTCGGGGGTGTCATTGGAACAGTCTCTCTATTTCTACGGGGTAGAGGTAAGGATGTCTACATCTCACCCTCCTCAGACCCTACCTTAGCTTTACTATTGGTGGGATATATTGAGTATGATGATGATGATAATGATGATGATGATGATGATGACGACGACGATGATGTTGGCATAATTTCCGATTTTGGCCCTCTTAAAAGTAGATATATTGCTATTACCAACATGTCACTCATTAAGAATGTGTGAACCCGAAAATGGATGGACATTTGCACTTACACTATCCATAATTCCATATCCGTTCTATGTTTGATTTCCCAACCCTAATTTGTGTTTATCGTAGGGCTGTAAACGAACCGAACGTTCAGCGAACAGTTCGTGAACCGTTCGGCGGGAAGTTCGTTTATGTTCGTTCGTTTAATAAACGAACGAACATGAACAAGAAATTTCGTTCGATTAGTTAAATGAACGGACATGAACAGAGGTCTCGTTCGTTCGATTGTGTTCGTGAACGTTCGGTAAGGTGTTCGTGAACGTGTTCGTGAACATTCGTTGATTTGCGTTCGTTTATGTTCGTATGTTTGTGTTTTTATTGAAGATCTTTGTACTTTCTTATATCTTATTTGTACTTTTTATATTATTAAACTTTTATTTATTTTATTTCCCTAACAATTAAACTAGGAAATCCACTTTCACCTTGTTTATGCATTATTTCCCTTTCAATTCTCATTATTTACATCCACGAATACGATTGACCTCCGTTCCACAATAAGGGATTCAAGTTCGAGTGCTACTCTCTAGGCCATCTATCTTTATCCTTCCTCGAGTTCGCCAAATTTATTTGTGTTCGTTTGTGTTCGTGAATCGTTCGCGAACACGCTCATTTCCTTAATGAACGAACACGAACATAAAATCCCGTTCGGTAAGTGTTCATGAACCGTTCGTGAACACATTTATTTCCTTAACGAACGAACACGAACAAGGCCTTGTTCGTGTTCGTTCGGTTCGTTTACAGCCCTACTTATCGTATTACAATTTTGATATTCCAAAAAAAATAGAGAATATAAATGTCATAATGGTAAAATCGAATTTCACAATATACCCAATAAGTAGGAATATGTTCAACTTATACCAAAACTCGACATTTGCTACCGGAATTCGATTCTTCAAACAACCCAGTCACCCCAGAAGAATATTGGTGTTCAAAAAGTTCTAACACGTGAAAATATTTATGTTTGGCTTGTTTAATTTTAGACAGGCTCTTTTAATTTAACAGAGCTCAAGCTCATGTGATGCATAATTTTATAAAGTCGGGATCGACACGTATATTAATTATTTAATTTTTATTTTATACTATTCTTATTTTTTATTATTACAATTGATGATATATATATATGTAACATAATATATATTATGTAGTGTTTTTATCAGTCATATATATATAGGGTAAGAATCGGCTACAAAGTCAGAATTTTCTAAAAAGTGTAAAAAGTCATAAAACATTATAATTTCAGTCAGACCATGCGTAGTCGTTTGGGTGAATAATGCCCCACCCTTGGGCGTTTTGCGCCATGTGGCAGCGCAGTCAGCAATGAGGCGTTTTTCTAAAATTGGTGTAGTGGGAATATGGGTATTTTGTTAAAAGAGATGTAAAGAATTAAAAAATAAAAACCCATGAAAAAAATTGATTGGCTAAACAAGAAAATGGCTAGATGTGATTGGACCATCAAATGGGGCTTGGGCATGCTTTAAAAAACGCCAGGGAACCAAAATCAACAAAACACGCCCAGGGGGCGGCAAGGCCGGCGTTTTGGGGCGGGATTGGGCGAGATTGAGGGCAAAAAACGCCCCATTACGCTTGGTCTCATAGAACACACCTAACACCCACAAATAACAGAATGTAGGCTATATATATAATATTCACGAGATTGAGGGCAAAAAACGCCCCATTACGCTTGGTCTCATAGAACACACCAAATTTTCAAAAAACGCCCCATTACGCTTGGTCTCATAGTAAATTTGGACTTTATAGCCAATTCATAGCCTATATATATAATATTCACGAAGTCCAAAGAGAGAGTGTATGCTAGCCACGAAGCTTGTATACAATTTTTCGATCAAAGATCCCTGGATCACATACGATATCTTCCTATGGCCTTTCGCGTCCGAAAGAGTTGTTACTTCTAGTTCTATATTAATCATGAGGCTAACTAAATTGGATGCATTCATTTGAACTTTGAAGCGATTTCTTTTTGTAAAGCTATAATATTTTCAAAAGGTTCTTTTTTTATTTCTTTTGTCATGTTCAAACATGGGCAATGAGAAATAATTAAAAGGAGTAACATTTGCCGTTAAAAAAAACAAACAAATGAACTATACAAAGTAGAGAATAAGCTTATGAACAATACCAATATAATGAGCCAATTAAAAGAAACATCATGTAATGGACTATGAAAGTTTAAAAATTTGAAACCTCACCGGCAAATAGATACATCCTGGTTTCAATTGAAAATTCTGGCTGATAAACTATGAAGATGTTGAGTTATCGAAACCTAATCAACAAACACAGCTTTTTGGGTCGGGTCAGGTCAGGTTTCGGCTCAAATCGAACCAGGGGCGGACATACCTTATAACAAGGGGTAGCCCGCTACCCCCTGGCGTTCCAGCGGTAGTGTAATTTTTTTTGAAAATTTGGTGTTTTTTCGATTTTGCTACTCATGTTTTTTGAAACGTTGCCGTTATAATTATTTTCTAGATCCGTCACTGAATCAAACCAAAACCAAACCACAAATTTAGTTTTTTTTTTAAAACATAAAACTAAACCGTCGACTGTGTATTGGATTTCACCATGTTGGTTATTTCAGTTACGGATTAATTACTTTGATTTCATAAGCATCTCCAGAACACATAGTTTAAGTTTCAAATGTTACTGCATAAATTCATCCTAATGATACTTCGATGTTGATGAGGATCGACGAGTATGAGATGACCTTTCGATCTAAATCAGGTATTTAGAAAACGCAACTTCGAAGTAAATACAACAGCGAAAGAATCCAAAAAGATTAAACTGTGAACACAAAGTTGAGGCAAAACTAGCCCAATACATATTCAAAGATCTAACTCTTTGCAGCGGTTTTTTCTTTAGCTTTCTGAATCTTCAAAACCTTCTTAACAATCTTTTGTTCTTCGACCAAAAACGCCCTAATGATCCTACAAACAATCCAACAACATATATGAATATAAAATGAACAAAATATATTGCATGTATAAGACAACAATCACAAAATAAAAGACATTGTGATCGGGTGGTTCCGCTGGTGGCAAGATGATACTCTAGTGGTCCGTCAATGATCCAAATCTGCCGTTCAAAAAAAAAGGCATGTACCTTTCTCTTACAGCCCCAGCAGACAGAACTCCACCGTAAGCTCGGTTAACAGTTCTTCTGTTCCTCGATAATCTTGATCGCTTGTACTCAGCAGGCCTCAAGTGCGGAATCTGAGGTATACCACACGTGTTAGTCGTTTTAATAACATATCAACACTTTTACAATGTATAAGCAGCTTAAAAACTGCAAATTTAATCATTCAATACTTAAAACAAAAAAAATATAAAAAATTACAAATAACAAAATAGTAAAAAAATAAACAGGTATGGTATCCATGTATGATAATGAGTCAGAAGTAGCTGGTTACAAATCACCTTCTCTTTAAACAAAGAGAAATCATTCGATATTCGTCGAATTTTATCATCATCCTCATTATCATCATACAAATCTTACCACTAAAACAATCAGCCATTAAAACTAATCAATATCATAAATAGCAAATGGCGACAAATAGCGACAAGGAACCTATATGCTACATAGCGATTAGCGACAAATGGCGACCGTTATTTTATAAATAGCGATACACTAGAAAAAGAATTTTGAAATTTTTTATATGTATATTATATCAGAAAACCTTGGTATATATGCTATTTTGCATGTATATTTAACAAAAACCTATAAATCCAGCTATTTTATAGCTATATCTAATAGCTATTTACATCCAAAAAAAACTAACTGTCGCTATTCACGCTATTGGTCGCTATGACCCAAATACCATATAGGTAAAATCAATACGAGTACTATAAATACCATAATACGAAATAAAATATAATACAAAAAGAACTTTTAAAGGTCTACATTAAATTCGGTACCAGTACCCGTTTTTACCCATACCAATACAGAGTGTACCGAATACCAAAATCAACAAAACTGGGTACCGATACATGTACCAAATACCTAAAATCGGTACGGGGTACAGGTACAGATATTTGGGAAAAAAAGCCCATCCCTGATTAAAACTGACAAAATATCCCAATTACCAACTTAATAATCCAAAATGCAGCATAAAACTACTAACTTTAACTAGTTTTACAGCTACCGATATATCTATTTAAAATAGCAAATAAATGTTTAGAATTGTAAAAAAAAAAAAAAAAAAAAAAAAACTAACAGACGTACGTACCCCTTGGATTCTTTTGCCAGTAACGGGGCATTTTGGTCCACTTGCTCTCTTTTTGGTGGTCTGATAAACTAGCTTACCACCTATTCAAAACATATATAAATTAGTAAACATTTCAAGCTGTTAATCCGTTCAATCATACCAATTACGCACAATTGTAAAATGATATAAGAGATATAATTAGGAAGATTACCAGGGGTTTTGACGACACGATGTTGGTTTGATTTGGTGGCATAGCTGTGGCGCTTGCGGTACGTGAGACGCTGAACCATGGTTCGATCGGCGGCGGCTGTATGATGATCGTTTCAGTGCGAGAAAGATGTACGAACCATGGGGAGTTATGTATATAAAGGGTGCCCTAGGTTTAACGGTGGTTGGGCCTGTAAACATAATGTTGGGCTTTAACAATTATATAAACCATGTTTGTTTAAAATAGAGTAAACTGTCATTTTGGTCCCTGTGGTTTGAGCACTTTTGCCATTTTAGTTCAAATTTCAAACTTTTTACATCTGGGTCCCTGTGGTTTGCATTTTGTTGCCATTTTAGTCAAAAATTCAAAAACCCTTTATTTTGACTGTTGAAAACTGATTATTTTGTCCTTTAGTGCATGGGCATTTTGGTCATTTTTTAAATTTAATTTGTTGTAAATTCATTTAAAACCCAGATTTGTTGTAAATTCATTTAAAACCCAGGTCAACTCTCTCTCTCTTCTCTCTCTCTCTATAGCACCACCACCGCCGCCACCTCCTCCCTCTCTCTCTCTTCTCTCTCTCTATAGCACCACCACCACCGCCACTCCGATTTCCGGTTCCCCTGATCATCATCATCTTCAACCTCATCATCTTCAACCTGATTTAACCTGTATCCATTCAAAACCCCCTGATTTAACTTGTATCCATTCAAAACCCCCAATCATGGCTGAACAAGAATATGCATCAGAAGGAACCATTCAAAAACCCCAATCTGATTGAAACCCCAATCTAATAATAACTATAAAAGATCTGAAATTTTAAAATCCAACCCCATCTTTAAAACCCCCCAATTTAAAATCCAACAACACCATCTTTAAAACCCCCCAATCTGATTGATCGAAACCATACCGTCATCCACCTCAAAAAATTCTTCTGGATAGAGGGTTTGTTAGAAAACAGAACTACGAAATCGGTCAAACAACCAACCAAGGGAAAAATGAAGAAGAAATCAGATAGCAGATTCAACGAAATGGATCACAAATAGCAAGTTCGCAGCAGTTCAGAAAGTAGAATCAATAAAAACAACAACAGATATGGAATCTCACCTACTTAAACTTGAAGGAGAAATGAGAATACAGAAGAAGTCCAATCCTAACACTACCAACACTCGGTTGTATATCTCAGATCTGATTTGCATCACAACACAAATCGATTAAGTTTCTGTAGCGTTGCAGTTCTCGAAGACGACGGTTTGGTTGTTTTCCGTCAAATATGCGTGATGACGATTGTGGATTCGTGCAATTTTAGTTCTCAACTGTTCTTGAATCTGAACTATGAATTTGCAAAAAAAGAGTACAACAGCAGAACGCCGAAGACAATCACTCAGTGTGGGCCTTATCTTTTTGTTGGGCTGTATTTTCGAGTTCTTTTTCTGTTTGGTTGATTGCACCTCCTTCTCTTCATCAGATCTGGGGCGGTGGCAGGTGATGCGGTAGGTGTGGTTGGGAGTGGTGCCGTCGCAGGTGGTGTTGTGTGTGGTGGTTGGGAGTGGTGCGGCGGGTGGTGGTGGTGGATGGCAGTTGTTGGTGGTGGAAAAATGTAGAGAGTGGGGTAGAGAGAGGGGATGCAGGTTCTATAATTTTAGAGAGAGAGAACAGAGTTGTATGTTGAGAGAGAGAGAGAGAGCGGGGAGGTTGAAGATGATGAAGTAATTGTCTGTTAATATAAGGGGTATTTATATTATTGGGGTTTTTTAATAAATGAATTGCATTTAATGAAAATTAAATGACCAAACTACCCCTTCAGATAAAGACAAAAAAAGGAGATTAAAACAGTCAAAAATCAGAGATTTTGAGTTTTGGACTAAAATGGCAACAAAATGCAAACCACAGGGACCCAGATGTAATAAGTTTGAGATTTGGACTAAAGTGGCAAAACTGGCCAAACTACAGGGACCAAAATGGCAGTTTACTCTTTAAAATATGTAATGGTTTGGTGTCGTTTACATATATATTAGCGTTAAATTTCATTTTAGTTCTTGTGGTTTTGGTTATTTTGTCAGTTTAGTTCAAAGGTTTTATTGTTCGCCTGTGTGTCCAAAAAGATTTCACCGTTGTCATTTTAGTCCACTGGGTTAACTTCATTCATTTTTTCTTGTTAATGAGAAAGGCAATTCGGTCATTTTATATGTTATTCTGTTAACTAGAAGGGCAATCTGGCCATACAAAATGACTGAATTGCCCTTCTCGTTAACAGAAAATATGGATGAAGTTAACTCAGTGGACTAAAATGGCAACGGTGAAACCTTTTTGGACCCACAGGCGAAAAATGAAACTTTTGGACTAAACTGACAAAATGTCCCAAACCACGGGGACTAAAATGGCATTTAACTCTATATATTATGTAGTGGTGTCAAAATAAGAAGTTGATCTGTTTTAGGTTATTTGAAGAAGGATTTATATTTCGATTTGAAAGATATAAATTGAAATGTGAATTCAATGTTTTGAAGCTTATTGTAAAGTTATAAGTAACGAGTCTATACCTTATAATAAAACAAAACAAACTTATGCCATTTGTCATATTCTTAAAAACCTTATTGCCACGTGGCAATTGATTGTTTCCCCATTTTTGCCTTTGAGCGGCAAATCTGAATATACTCGCTTCTTTTATTCCCAATTTCTTTCAGCCGTGCATTCATAAACCCTAATTTCATATTGAAACTTCGATTCTATCTTCATCGCTACATCATCTTCATCGTTGCGTCTTCTTTTTTCATCGTTGCCTGTCTTTGCCTGCTCCATATCCGTATGAAACCCTATTTCTTTTTCTTATTCTTTCTGAATCCTAATCATATTCAAACCAACGTAACCCTAGAAATCTTCCTGCTCAACAATCTGCGTCACAACATTCTTCCATCTCTAATCTCAAAGGCAAGTTTTTTTATATCGTTCATCTTTCATATATGTGTAAATCCAGATTTTAAATTCCTTTCTTCATGGATTAGGGTTTTACAAATTCTGAAGTTTAACCCGTTTGAGTTTATCCTGATATTGATTCTTTGTTCCCCCTTTTATCAACCACAAACCCTAACAATTCATCTGCTTTTTTGATCGCTGATTGTTTTCGTTCGTGTCATATCCTACCAATCTCAGGTACTTTATTAAGATCATCACTCTGATTACTTACTTTATGATTTCCAGCAATTGTTATGCTTCGCGTTTTTCAATTATACAGTTCGGATTGATCGTTTACGTGCTTCGGCTTTGATTTTTCGTGATTTTGTTTGTCTGCTAGGGTTTTCTGGTGTTGATTGGTCTGTGTTTTAACTGTATTGGAGTTGGATTGGTATAATATAAGATATCTTGAAGGCTGAGTTGTCATTTCGGTAATGCGTCTTAACATTATACGACGAGTAATTAAACAAGTGAGGTATTTGAATCTTAGTTGTTTCGTAATCTCATGTCACTTGGTGCAATCGAGCAGCGTATACAGGTGTAATTCTTCTGAGATTTGACTGATTCTTACTAATTATCCTTGAAAAAATAAAAAAATATTTGCTATTTCTTATGTTTGCACATGTAAAAGATGCCCTTTTGGCATTGTTTGTTGTGGATTTTGGTTAATTCACATGATTTAGGTTTATCTCCATTTCAAGTTGTAAAGTTATTTAGCAAATCAAATGAAAGTTATATTACAAAAGCTCATATGGGTATTGCCTATTGCCTGATTAAGTGCATTTATGCATAAAAGTCATTGCTTGATGTATAATGGTAACATGAACTCCCATACCAATCCTTAATAAGTAATATGCTTAAAACATCTTTAGTCCTCAGACTGCAGGGATAGTGGTTTTGACTATTTATTTGTCATGATATAATGGTAGGTTATGTTGCTACTTTATGTGGTTGGTCGCAAATCTAAATACCCACGTGCATTAAAAATTATAGAGTTCCATAGTCCACTATAGTTTTTATTTTGGTGAGGTAGTTGGTGTTATGCTTTTCTGGTGAGGCGGATCTGGACATTTTAGTTTGATCAGTACCTAAGGTTATTCTTCCTCAAATTTAGAATATATCGCAAAGGATGTATATTTTTATAATAAATTATAATTTCCTAATTTTAGTTTATATTTACTATTAACTTCAATCGACATGAAGAACCTTCTTTTAGCGCTTTTATGTGGATAATTTAAACAAACTGATGTAGCAACTAGAAACTTATGATGAATATAACGATGTCTTATTTTTATAAATTTACTTTATGTTTCTTCCTCATTTTTTTTCTTTTTATAAAAATTCCCAATATTTCTGATTCTAAGTGCGCTGGCGCTGGTGATGGGTTCAGTTAGCAACAAGGCACAGTATAGAGCGGGTTGTTAGTGTTTAGAGAGAAAGATACATGAAACGCTCTATGTGGTTGCAGTGTTATTTTGAATAAAACTGCCAGA
Source organism: Helianthus tuberosus (assembly GCA_030545235.1). NCBI lineage: Eukaryota > Viridiplantae > Streptophyta > Magnoliopsida > Asterales > Asteraceae > Helianthus > Helianthus tuberosus. The sequence continues at coordinate 13,486,323 of CM060397.1, forward strand.
GTTGCATAAGGTGCAAAATGAACAAAATCTGAACCAGACTCATCATTTCCCGTCTTTCGGGATCTATCAACAAGAACATTGTCTCCTCCGCATAAGAAACCGTTTCTATCAAGGTAAGGTCCTCAATATCGAACTGTTTTCATTGCATTTAAGACCTTTTTAAATCGAATTATATGGTAAAACATCACATCTAACTCCCTCAAGCAACTGATAATAGATTTTAGAGAGATAATAGCTAAATGGATTTAGATAGCAAGACATAGGATTGTGAATGATGGACTGAGGACATACAGTTAATTTGGAGTTTTCTTTATACTCTCATTTGGTCGAAATTATGTTCTCTCTTTGAATTATATGTTAATTCTCAAGGCTGGTTAAATTTTTTTTCATGATTTTAATATACAAAGGAAAAATGTTAGAAGATTGATGATGTGAACTGGTATTTATAATCTGACAATCACGTTATTTACGTCATCTCATGATAAATGTCATGTATTGTTTGTCAATTCACTTATTGCTGTTATTATGGAGGTTTATGAATGAACTAACGTCATATACAACATAGTGTAGAAAATAATTGTTCATGAAGGTCACATGTGGTCTAACTGAAGGTTGGTGAAGAGCCATTACCTGAGGGTCCTCTTTGGCTTCTTTTGACCGAAAAAGGTAAATTGTACTTTTCGTGAGTCAGATCACCTTGACATCATATAATCTCAAAGAGAAGACACAGAGATAGAAAGAAGATAAAAAGATAGAAGAAGAGTAGTGCCGGAGACGGCTCTACCTTACGAGATCGTCGGACGGTGGCAGGAGATTTTTGATTTATGTGTCGCTTGCGTCACTGTTCAGGTTTGGTTTGCTTCCCTACCCTATTCGTTTTTGCATCGCTTTCTGATCTATTTTCGTTTTATGCTTTTTGTTTTTGCTTGCGCCTTTGGTTGATGTGATTTCTTTGTGGAATTCTTTCTCATCTCTGGCTCTTTTTTTTTTTCCTTATTTGTCCAGTTTGGCCGTTATTTTTTGGTACTTGCAGGTGACTGGCTCCTCTAATTTTGTTGCTTTTGTAAGAGGCGTTGGTTTACAAGTGATTTTGTTGCTAATTCAAAAGCTAATATTGGCGGAAAGCTACGGTATGTTGTGAACAAAGTCTCTTACGTCAACCCAACCACCCCATTGAAGCTTGCTGACTACTTCAACATTCCTGGAGTATTCAAACTGAACTCAATCAAACCTACACCACCTGCCCTGCTGTTTATATGAACTAATATGAATTTAAATAAGAATTTAGATATTGAAGTTTATATGAACTTGATGTCAATCAAAAGATGAAAACCATGACCTTTCGTTGTTCTATTAAAGGTTTGCTGGTATGTAACAGGTTTTTGGAGAGTGAAGTGATCACTCTGTTCGGTTTTGGGTTTGTACCGGTTAGTGTCGTGTATTGTTTGTTTGGGGCCTGTTTCACCCTTAGACATGAAGGCTAAGTTTGGAAAGGCCTAGAACAAAAGTGATGATCTATATGGGCTTCAATGCCAGTAGATATTATATGTTTGTGTTAAGCCACCCGCGAAACTCGCGGGATCTTAGACTAGTATGGCAACATATTAGAACTTGTATGAAAGTGAAAAGCTATATATCCAGATTAATGAGAAGTAATTTGACTTGTCTATTTTAAATGGTTGATTTAGTGAAAAAATGAAATAAGTATTTCTAAGGGTTCAATTTTTCATTTAGGGAAAAACCCAAGAATGTTCTTGAGACTTGATTTACAAGAAAATGTTCTTTTAACTTTTCAGTCTCACAAATATAGGTGGTGACTGACAACCATGTTTTGTAGTCCACCGACGGTGTTTTAAGTCCAGTGAGATCATGCCATGTGTCGGAAAGATGCCCATATTTACTGTAATGTTGACACCTCCGATGGCGTTTCTATCGTTGAATAAACAATCATTTTGTTTTACCCTTGTTTTAAATAACAATCAGTTGCCTAACATGATAAAGATGGATGCGTCACTTTGAGGTTTTAGTCATAGAATGAATTGTCCCCTCCCATAGGAAATGACATCACAACCAACTTTAACACTGAAACTAAAGGGAAAATCACAACGCAAGCTTTCGTCAATAATAGGACGTCAACGACCATGTTTGTTTACGTTTAAAAAACCGTCTGTTTAATTTAAAAACAAATGTGAGTGGACGCGCTGACCTTTTATAAAAATATCGTCATACCGCCCATGTTTCATGGACATTTTGTGGCAACAAGAAATCAAAACGACCCAACATAAAAAAAATGTAAGAAAAGGACATTTTATGGATTTTCACTTATTTAAAATCTTGTTAATTACAATAAGATATATAAATAAAAATTAATATAAAAATCGTTGATTTTCAGTTTAAATTTAATTAAAAAATGTAACAACTAAATATTTTAATGGCATAAGTTTAAATTAGTTTTGCTAACACTTTTATATTTAAAATAACTACATAGAAAATGGGTAATTTCTAAAATACAAATTAAGATACTATATATACGGAGTAGTTGAAATCACTTTTTAGTGATTCAGTAAGACAGCTGATTCGATGACTGATTTAATTTAAAAAATGACATAGATGCTAACCGAATAAGAAACATCAAACCTTTTTAATTTTGGTACCTTTTTATTATATTTACTAGTATTTAACCCTCGTTTTGAGGGGTGCTAAAACCATGCTAAGTAGTAAGTAGAAGACAATTAAACCGAAAAAAAATTTAAACAAAAAACACGAAGTTGTATCGCCATGTGACGCTGAAGACAAACACGAACTTATACCGCGAACGACATAAAGCGTAAACAAACTCGAATTTATATTGAAACGTATTATAAAACCGAGTGGGTCAACGTGATATTTATTTAAGTTCTTTTTACGATACATTAGAAAGTGGGGGGGCAAAACCTGTGTTGCGAATGCGGGTAATAAACAAGCGGCGACCAAAATTGATAAAATCGTAACACAAAAACATGATAGAAACGACTTAGATTAGAAAAAGAAAACCTGACCGAAAAAAAAATCTGAAATTACAACAAAAAAAAACTGAAATCGCAGACCAATGAGACTGTGACACGTTGCGGTCCATGTTAACACCACCACACCTAGTTGCACATATTCACATTTAATTAAAGATTCAAAACCTAGAATTTAGAAGAAAATTCATTAATAGAAGATATCAAATTCCATATGTAGCATACATACACCTTATATCCTCCAAAATAAGTTAACCAATTCCTAGCTTTTAGTTTTACTAACAACTACAAGATCCACTACTTCTTCATCTTCCTTTATAAAAACCATGGATCAAAGATATAGAAGTGGGATTATTGCAAATTCTACTAACAACTTACATAAAAAAATTTATCTTTCAACATGGAAAAAGCAAGAACAAACTATCTTCCACTTGAATCTTTCGATCGACGAACTTTATGTTATTTAACTTACTTTGACACCAAACCAGTTGATCTCTACTCAATCTTGGCAAGCTCAAAACTCTTGAAACTAACCTCAACTCAACTTGTGAAACAAACATATGTTGATCCAAAATAGTTTCTTGTTGTTTCTGAAACTTTTTCACTATACAGTTTCCTGTTCTTAGCATGTCTTTCAGCCTCCTCTCCTTCTGTAAAACAAACCGACAAACGTTTTAGAACACAAAAGTGTGATTGCATAGAGTACGACGAGCAATGTAAGAGCATAGTCACATGGAACGCGGTACGCTCCGGTACGCAGTACGAAAACGGGTACGCAATTCGGGCCTTTCTAAAAATCAGTACGTTGGGGGGTAGGTTCATTTGGGAACGCTAATTCGGCACATGGTACGGTGTACCACCGTAGTTTGGTACACATATCATATATATAAAAAAGTATAAAATAGATCTTTCATTAAATTTTCAAGAACATAATAAAAAACTATTTTCTGTGTGCTAGATTGATTGTTACAACATGTATTTATAGTTAACATGGGAAAAAGTTATTGGTGGGAAAAAAAACTCTTCAGTTACCTATAAAAAGCGGGAAAAAGTTAATGGAGGGAAAAACTATTCAGGACCTGGCTGTACCGGAATCTGACTTTTGGAACGCCGGAACGCCGGTACACCACAAACGGAAACGCGTTTCCTATTAATTAAAAACGTGTATTCACCGTTTGGAACGCTATTATGGTACACAATCGGGAACGGTCCAAACTAGCGATCCGGTACGCGTACCGGAGGCGATTGGGACGACTCTGTACCCCGATTCGGTACGGCGAATCTGGTACGCGATACAAGGGTCTTTTAGCGTTTCCTGTGACTATGTGTAAGAGTAAAACCTTCTGATGAATTGTTTTGATGTCCATAAAAAGGTCGGAATCCGCAGGGTCTTGGAGATGTGCTTTACTGCCTTGAAGGATTATGGTTAAGAACAAATTAGTGGTATCTTTATCTGTGTGAAGAAATTCCCAGAATACCATCATGGATTCTTTGATCATTTTGGCCATTGTTGATATCGAAACCGCATCGCCTTCTTCTTTTTTCCTTGCTTTCTTTTCTTTCAAATTGTCATCTATAATAAGAATCAAGAAACAAACTTTTTGTTCAGAAAGTCAACTTTTGACTTGTTTGAATTAGATTTACTGTGTTCATTTTTCTAAGAGTTAGTTATCTGCCAATTTCATCCATGTGGTTTATCCAATTATGCCAGTCTACGCCGAATTTCAAATTTGTACCATTTTCGTCCCTGGCATTCTTGAAATGTGCTACTTCAGTCCAAAAAGTTAACGTTCATCAATTTTACCTCTCATTAAACAGACAGAATTAAAGGACGTTAACTTTTTGGACTGAAGTAGTGCGTTTCAAGAATGTCAGGGACGGAAATGGTAGAAATTTGAAATTTGATATGCACTTGCATAATTAGACAAACCACAGGGACGAAAATGAGAGTTAAATCTTTTTCTAATTTGATGTCACTTGTTTAAAGTTTCAAGGATGAAACAAAAAAACTTCAACTCATAGGTTGTATGTATTATGTTCTACCAAGAGGTGCGAATTTCGACCCGTTCATACATAAACGGGTTGATCCAAGATAACGTTTGTTTATAAAACAAGGACATGTCCAGCGGGTCAAATAAAAAAATAATAGTGTAAGAGAAAAACTGGTCCAGAGTCATATAAAGTGTATTTTCAATAGATAAGAACTCATAAATCATTTCATTCAAACCAAGAAAAAAAATCATAGCCATATAGAAGTTATCTGTAACAAGGCAACTTTCACCATATTGACTAATTAGCCCCTAAACTTTTTTTGGAATGTGGTTCCATCCAAAATTATCTTATTCAAACATATATGTTTTTCAATCCAACCGACAGTCTTAAGTTTTGTTGAGGTAGCATTTTCTTATGTTTTGTGGTGGTTTCATTCATAAGTTTCACTATCTTGGTGGTTTGACATCTAATTAATTTTCATTTTCTGTATTGTCATCCATCATTACTATTATTATATAAAACCTCCCAAATCATTGTAGTCAAATTATTAATATCTAATATATATATATAGTGTGAGGTTCATTGGGGAACACTAAAACAGTGGGGAACTGACTTAAACGAACTCCGATTGGACTCATTCCAGCGGCGTTGGAACCGTCTCGTCGAACCCTAACTAGGATCTCTTAACCCTAAACCCTAAATCATAACCCCTAAACCCTAAATATATTAGGGTTTGGCTTTTAGAGTTTAGCTTTAGGGTTTAGCCTTAGGGTTTAGCTTTAGGGTTTAGCTTTAGGGTTTAGGGTTTAGCTATAGGGTTTAGCTTTAGGTTTAGCATTTAGGGTTTAGCTTTTAGGGTTTATAGTTTAGATTTTACGGTTTAGCTTATGTTTTAGCCTTATTTTTTAGCTTTAGGGTTTAGAGTTTAGGAGTTAGGATTTAGGGTTTAGGGTTAAGAGATCTTAGTTAGGGTTCGACGAGCCGGTTCCAACGCCGCTGGAATGAGTCCAATCGGAGTTCGTTTGAGCCGGTTCCCCGCTGTTCCCCACTTTTTTAGTGTTCCCCAATGAACCTTCCTCTATATATATATATATATATATAGAAAAAGTGTATCGTACAAAATGCCTTAACGTACGAAGCGTACGCTATGGCAAGTTCGCATGTTATAACCCCAGAAAGGAAATCTCGCATGTTGAAAAAAAACAAAGATCGCATGTTAAAATAAAATAACTTGGCATGTTAAAATAAATCGCATGTTGCTGAAAAAAACCAAAATCGCATGTTGATACTTCCTCTCGTACGCAGCGTACGTTAAGGCAATTTGTACAATAACCGGCCTCTTTCTCTCTCTCTCTCTCTCTATATATATATATATATATATATATATATATATATATATAACAAAAATTATAGAATAATTTAAAACTTTTGGACAAAAGGTGTTTCATATGAAGCATAAATTGGTAACCAACCCCAACCCTCCTAGCATAGTTATTAATAGCAAATAGCGGACGATAACAACAAGCTATGTATACGCTACGAAGCGAAAGCAACGAAATAGTGAGCGTTATTTTATATTTAGTAACACACTAGAAGAAAATTTTAGAAATATTTATATGTATATTATATCCAAATAAGCTGTTTTATATGTATGCTTAACAAAAAACCTAAAATCCTGTTATTTTATACCCTATAAAATCCCGCTATCTATACTAATTATTACTAAAGCAGAAATTAAAAAATAAAAAAAAACCTAAAATCCCGTTATGTAGGAACCAAAATCAAACAGCGACACATGAGTGCTACGCTACGCTATTCGCTATAGCGCTCGCTGTTTTCGCTATCAATAACTATGCCTCCTAGTTTGCCACCTCTATATAACACGTTTAACTCGAATTACCTTTAATAGCGGGAACTTGAAGAAGCCCGCGAACATTGCATCGTTGCTTCGTGTAATTCTGAACCCTCGGTCCTTGAAACAGTTCATCTTCGGTGAACCGTCGAAGAAGAACATGAAACTGTTGAAACTCAATAGCAACTTGGTTATACGACCGGTACCCTTGCGGATCGTAAAGCTGTAATTCTTTTACTTTTTTGTATTGCCAATGTAACATCTCCCATGATAAACAAGCTTGTCCAACATAAACAATTTCTAAATCTTTATGTAATTCGGTTATTGATTTAAGTGTTGGGTCTGCATAAATTCTTCTTAACTTGCATGGCCATAAACTTGGTAAAAGAACGGATTTAATCGCTGATAGTGATGTGTTTTCTCCTGCGTTTGTCTGGTCCGGATGCTTCATCCTCAAAAAATCTATAAAAAAATCAATGGCGATAAGTCAGATATTACTCAACCAATTAAAACAAAACACTATCATAGTTTTGCTGGAAAAAAAAAACTAAAACGATGATAAGACCATAGTTTTGAGCTGAGGGCAAAACTATAATTTGTCGGGACCACTGAGCGAGTGCTAGGTAGCTGTCTGTCAGGAATAAAAATTACATCCCGTCAACTAATTAAAATAGAACACTACCATAGGTTTGCTAGAAATACTAAAAAGATGACAAGACTGTAATTCTTCTGAACTGGGGGAAAATCGTAATTTTGACTGGGCTGAAATCATCTACAAAGATGGCAAGACAGAGGGCAAGATCGTATTTTTGACTGGGGGTAAAATCGTAATTTGTTAAAAGCTACAACGATGGCAAGAGTGTAATTTTGAACTGGGGGTAAAATCGTAATTTTGAACTAGAGCAAATCGTAACTCTAAACTTGGGTAAAATCGTAATTTGTTCAGGCCAATAGGAAAATGTCAGACAGCTGCCTGGCACTATTCCCATATATATATAAAGCTGTCTGGCACTATTTCTTTAAATAGAGTAAACTGCCAAAATGGTCCCTGAGGTTTGGTCACTTTTGCCACTTTAGTCCAGAATTCAAATCCTTTTGAATCTAGGTCCTTGTGATTTCAATTTTGTTGCCCTTTTCATCCAAAAGCAAAATTTGGTTAGATTTTTCAGTTAACATCCAGTTTTTTTTGTCTTTTTCCTTCCTTTTAATAAAGAGCAAAATGATCAGATTTTTTTAATTTGTTATAATAAAACGTTAAAAGACCATTTTACCCTTCATTAAAAGGGAGGAAAAAGACAAAAAAATTGGATGTTAACTGAAAAATCTGACCAAATATTTTGGATGAAAATGACAACAAAATTGAAACCATCAGAGACCCAGATTCAAAAGGTTTGAGTTTTGGACTATAGTGAGAAAATTAACCAAACCTCAGAAACCATTTTAGCAGTTTACTCCTTTAAATATATATACAATATACTATATAATTATTTAATAATTGTAAGGCAAGACCCATGTAAACTGATGTCATGTGGCATGATTACAAAGGGCTATTTGGATGTGATAGAGACATCGTTACATATGACAATTATCAATTTGCAAGTTGATAGTATCCGAATATGAAATTTAACTTAACCTTAGGGCCTGTTTGGTTGGCTCTGAATGAAACCATTCAGAGGTCCACCTCTGATTCGGTCAGAGGTGAAGGTGTTTGGTTGTGCCTCTTAATGGCAAACCTCTTAATGATTCAGTGCTGAATCATTCAGGGGCTGGCATGGGCGTAGGATAATAGGGGTGGGAGGGGGCGACCGACCCCCCGAAATTTCATTCAGTAGTGGAGATTATGTAGTTTTCGTATATAAATTTTTGGGTATATACGTTTTTGACCCCCTGGTTTTATAGAAATATTTTGGTATATACGTTTTCGACCCCCTGGTCGGAAATCTCAAGCTTCGCCACTGGGGGCTGGAACATGCTGAATGAAAAAAAAGACAATTGTTACCCCTTTCACCTCTCATCAGCCAAGAAACCCTACCCCTCTCCTCACCACCGAACACCTTTCACCTCTCATCAGACCTCCGCCCCCACCCCTCTCCTCACCACCGAACGCCGCCGCCCACCTCCACAATCGAAACTCAAATTTTCATCGTTTGACTCGTTCTTCAATTCAGGTTATATACTATTACATTTCAACTCAAATCATTTAATTACCTATCAGTTGAACATCAAAAGGACGAATCTGGAACAGAACTCAGCTCTGATTCAAGCACGTTGCTTCAACTGCTCCGTCCTCTCTCTCAACACCGAATCTGGAACAGAACTCAGCTCTGATTCAAGCGGTGGTGGGTGGTGTTGTTGAACTCAGATCGGTGGTGGGTGTTGTGGTGGTGAAGCGGTGGTGGGTGTTGTGGAGGTGCAACGGTTCCAGCTAGAAGCTTCGGTGGTGGGTGTTGTGGTGGTGAACCGCTGGTTCAGAGCCGCTGGTGGAGATGATGATGATGATGGCGGTGGCGGTGTTGCAGGTAGGGAGAGAAAGGGGAAGGGGGTGGGGGGGGGGGTGATGAATGATGATGATGATATTGGGTTTTATAGAAAAAAAATCTATAACGGGTTTATTTTGTGGGGAGGGGTAAAAATGTCATTTTACACTGTCATTCAGATATGGAACCAAACAGCACTTTACTGGTTCAGCACTTACCCATTCAGACCCTCTTAACCATTCAGACCTCTTATTCATTCAGCACTTATTGGTTCAGATGTTACCAAACAGCCCCTTAGAGCACTTTTTAGTTATAAAACAAAAAAATGTTTTTTTTTTTTTTTTTTTTTAAACAGTCTTTTTCTAATCTCCGTCAACGTATGGAGAACGATATCGTCCATCTACACGTGCCTGCTTACATACTTGTTTAACTTTTCTTGAAAAAAGCCACCAAAAATAAATATTAATAAATAAATAGAACATAAATAAGCAAGGGATGGTAATATCAATGTCTTTTCAAGATATTCACTCAAAGCATGCTATAAACTTACAATACTTAACTTTCATTTTCGTTCATTTGGTTTGTCCAATTATATCAGTTTTATTTTTGTCCCTAACATTCTTGAAACATGTCAGTTTCGTCCAAAAAACTAACGTCTGTTACAACCTGCTAGCATAATTGGACAAACCACGGGGACGAAACTGGGTTAACAGATGTTAGTTTTTTTGGACAGAACTGACATGTTTTAAGAATGTCAGGGGATAGAAATGATACAAATATGAAATTTGGTCTACATTGACATAATTGGACAAGCCATATAAACGAAAATGGCGGTTAAGTCAAATTATAGAAGTCCTAAGAATTTAGTCTAGTGGTTAATTGGTTTGTCTTTCCTAGTCGAGTCGCAAGTTTGATTCCCGCTTGGGCCATTTTCGATGGACATATGGGTGAAGGGACGAATCGGGGCTTTAATCTCGGGTTCGAACCTGACAGTGGCCAGGGTTTACAGATTCCATCTGGTTCCCGCGCATTAGGGGGCACGGTCTCATGGCGGTCAAGAAGTCGACCTTGGATATAGCCCCGAGCAGGGTGAGTTTACACTTGAGATTCTTCGCCGTTCAAAAAAAGTCAAATTATAAAAATCAGTAAAAATTGGATCTTGAAATAGTTTACAACAAAAGTGAGGATCTTGTGATTTTACTTTTAAAGCCATGGATTCAATAAACTAATGAATGATTATTTATTTGTACAGGTTTAAGGGTGTGTTTGGTGTTGCGTTTTCAAAATAAATTATGCGTTTTCAAAATAGATTTTGCGTTCGTTTTGAAAAGCATGTAGGTACATGCTTCTCCAAAACTGCGTTTTGGAGACAGATAATCACTTTTTCATCCAAACACTTGTTTAGATTATTTATGTTTACAAACGCAATAATCAAATAATCACTTCAAAACCTAATCCCAAACACCCTCTAAAGAAGTGGGGAATATAGTTTAAAGCATGTAATTGACATATAGATCATTATTCACCATATAGCATGCTAAGAAAAGTCATGGAAGAATTTGCAACATGCAATTTGCATAGAATAAGTATCTTGGTACCAAATATTGATGTTATAAAAAATTTGGTGACCCACTTTATATGAATTTGTACAAGCAGAATCTATGTATAAACCTATAAATTATTAAATTAAAAGTCAAAAATTAACAAAAACAAAGAAAACACTAAAGTTGGTTGTACCCAAACTTTAATGTTCAAAATGTTAACTTTGTCAAACTAGAACCTTTTTCATATTGGAAATTCATTTGGGAATAAAATCAGAATTAATTAAGTCATTCCAATAGTATGCAAGATTATGAAAAGCATCGTTGCAAAAATCTCGACTGGCATCTGATTAGTCGCTAATTAATCGCTAGTTGGAGGTTCACCGAGTAACTTTCCTCTAATCAACCAATTAATCGCTAGACGGTCAACAGTGGTCCTAGGCAGTCCTAATCGGCCATTTTACGGTCAAATTCCGGCCGTTTTCCGGTCAAACCTTGTAAATTTAAGTGATTGCTCTTGTCTACTTAAATAAAATGAGCTGACGAGGGGGTTAAAACTTGTCTTACTAAAAAAATTAACATAAAAATGTGTGTCAGTGTGTGTATATATAAAACTAAAGATTACGTGTAAAAATCTCAATCCAACTAAACCAGATTAATCCCGATTAATCGCTAGTCTGTACCCCACCAGCCGACTAGCGTCTAGCGATTCTTACAACACTGATGAAAACAAAACTTCTAGACATGTTTATGAAAATGGATAAAAGGTTAAGAGAACTTACTAATGGCCTGCAATGTTTGGTAATTCAAGACATCTAATTTTCGCATTTTCTCACTATAGCTCTTGTAGAATTTCTGAATTTGACCCATTTGATCTCTATGCTCCAACTTCTCATTGATTTGCAAAGGCTTATAATCTTCTTCCACTCTTGATGTCTCACTTTCTTCAAGAATGGTAGGAAGACCGCCTGTTCTTGCGTTCCTCAACTCCGTTTTCATTTGATCAATCAACTCTTGATGTTCCATCAACACATCATCATCATCATCGTCGTCGTCTTCTCCGTTTGAATCAAATTCCCATGATCGTATGTTTCTTATCTGTTCGGTTTCTGATTCCAATGAGTTTTCGACACAAGAATCTGATTTGTGTTTGGTAAAAGAATCAGATTTTTGTAAGTCTTTTTCTACATTGGGTTCTAGTTCAATGTAATCGTCGTCAAACTCGTCTAAAAACGATGGATCCAAAATTTCGGACTCTGGTTCGATGACAGAATCGACATCTTGTGGACTGATTGAGAAAAATCCTTCACTTGAGTCATCAGATTCCGGGTGATAATCAAGCGGGTCGAAACTATCGTTTCGACTGATAAACTCTCCCAGCCAATTAACCTCATCCGGCTTTAAACCGCGGTTTTCGCCTAAATGTAACTCTTCTTTCTCATGTAATTCTTGAACTTCATCACAATTGGAAACATCAAAAGAGACTTCCTTTTCTGTGAAAGCATTAACCTTTTCATCTGATGATAGATCAAAAGTTTTACTCACTTCTTTCTGTTCATCTTTGACTTCTTTTTCCCCTAAAGTTTGACTTTTTTTCTTTTGTTTAATGATGAAATTATTATCTTCCATTAAAGGAGGTTCAACAAACAATTCATGAACAGTAAAGCTACCTGATTTTGGCTCTTCAACAAACCCACCATAATCTTTAACAGACACAAATTGGTATTTACTTGTGTTCATCTTTAAAACATTTGAAAAATCCCCTGTTTCCTCTGTTTTTGAAACAGGGGTGTCTTTATACGTGATCAAATCTTCTTCTTTCATCTGAAACCGAAACCCGAAAGTAAATTCGGGTTTCGGTTTCTCCTCTTCACAAAACCCATTAAAGATTGAAACTTTATTATCTTCTTGATCACTAAACTCATCAAAGATTGAACCTTTATTATCTTCTTGATGATCACCGAAACCCACAAGTGGACCCAAATTTCTCTCGTGGGTATCGTCAATCCGTGATCTGCAAACAAAATCAGTGATACCCTTTTATAAATACAACAAAATCAACAGAAAATAAATACAAAAACACCACAATTCCCAAAACACAAACTTACCCTGCCAGGTGTTCGATCAAATGCCTGAACGAGCTCAAAACAAAATTCCAAACCAAAACCCATATAAAACTGCAAACTTTCATCATGGTTTGCTGAACCAAATCATATGGAAACGATTCATAGATGAAAAAGAAGTATGATTTGAGGATAAACAGCATGTGGGTGGCCATAGAAACTGAAATTTAGACTGTAAATTATGTCATTCTTGAAGAAGATTGGTGAATGATTGTGAAATTAAAGTGAGAGTTGTGTTATGTGCGGCCATGTTGGCGAGTATTGTGGGGTGATAAAGATTTCCATATGATGATGTTGGGGAGAAAGGTACTTGAACGGAATAATATTTATTGAGATAATTAAAAATAGTTTAGGGGTCAATGAATAATTTAATATTAATAACGTAATCCAACTTACATGACATGTATGTATTTTAGGAAATTTGAATAAATGGTTACTTGCAATGTTTTAAAAACCGGTAAATACCGGCTGGTTATACCGGTATTACCATTTCCAGATGTAAATCCGGTACGAAACACCCCGGTAAATAAGTGAAACGGCATAAGGTTTGTACCGGCGGTAAAATCCGGTATACCGGTTTGAAACGTAATACCGGTACCGGCCTAGAGTTATTTTAGTTTGGGTTGTTACTTATTTTTATTATATATGTTAATTATCTTACGTAATTTTATATATTGTGATTATTTGTAACTAAAAGATCTTATTTAGTATTGTATGAAACGGAAATAGTTGATGTATTCAACACTCAAATGACTTAAACATATCGTACACTTTCATTTAAAAGTGCTTGTTGGAAAATTGAATGATTTTCGATTATATTTTAGATTATATTTTATTATGGATTTACTTTTAGATTATCTTTTAATATGTAATCATGCATTTTTTTATTAACTTTTGAGTTGATGTTGTAATTTATGAAATTATAGAGTTAGCTAGTCAACCCGGTTGAACCGCTCGGTACAACATGGTTCAACCGGTTAAACCATTTTTTAGCCTAATCCGGTTTGATTTAAAAGCCGGTTTTTAAAACATTGGTTACTTGTTTATGTGAAAGTTATATTTTGTATAATCTACTTTTTTAATATATGTATGTTGCCGGATTCATAATTTACCATCTTATGATGTTTTACAAAGTCAGGTTGACTAAGTCAATAGTTTTGAGTTTTAACACGCCTTTTCTATATAGGCTAGTGGTATTTTACGGGTGAAATAAGGCTTATGGACTATTAGGTTTTGGTTTGATTCTTAAAGGGTGGGTTTTCTATATTTATTAGGTTTCCTCCTGAATTTGTGTATAGGTGTTACAACCTAATGGAGATGAATATGATCGGGTGGTTTCGCTGGTGGCACGATTATATTCCAGTGATCCGTCAGTGATGTATAAATATAGAGAGAGAAAGATAGAGTGTAAAAGGGTGTGAGAATCAGATATAAGCATGTGAGAAGAGTAAGAGCATAAAAAACATACATCTTTTCTATCGTATTTTCCATAAACTTTATGTGATGAATGGGTAAGTTTATTGTAAAAAAGGTTAAAAGTGTGAGAAATGTATTGTGGAGATGACATGTGTCCTCCATCTAAATTAATTCAAAATGGTAAACAAGTAATTTTATAATTAATTCAATTAATTCAAAACTTACCATAACCGCCACCTTAATTATAGGAACATGATTTTTTTAAAAGATCTCTAAAAAACACTACGAATAACACTGCAACCACCATTCAGCACATATATAACACCATTCAATAATTATATAACACCATTCAGCAAGTATATAACACCATTCAGTAAGTATATAACACCATTCAGTAAAGAATATAACACCATTCAGTAAAGAATATAACACCATTCAGTAAAGAATATAACACCATTCAGTAAAAGAATATAACACCATTCAGTAAAGAATATAAGAATATAACACCATTCAGAAAAAAAAAATAACACCATTCAGTAAAGAAAATAACACAATTCAGAAAAGAAAATAACACCATTCAGAAGAGAAAATAACACCATTCAGAAAAGAAAATAAACACCATTAATGAAAAGAAAAAAAAACACCATTAATGAAAAGAAAATAACACCTTTCAGAAAAGAAAATAACACCATTCAGTAAAGAATATAACACCTCTGTATCATCTTCTCCACTTCAGGCACCACCACTGCCGCTTCGCCGCCGCTGTCGTGTAGAGAGAGAGATCATCTGGTCGTTCGATGTAGAGAGAAAGATCGCACGACCACCACCACTGCCACTTCCGGCACCACCACCGCCGATCCGACACCACCACCGTCGCTGCCGCTCGAACCACCACCACCGCCGCTGCCGCTGTCGTGTTTGATCTTCCGATTGATTGAATTTGGAAGAAGAAAGAGAGAGAGAGATAAATTGTGAGCGTATGAGAGAGAGAGAGAACGAAATTGCGGGGATTTGATTTACAAAATGAAGATAAAAAGACACAATTGCCCCTATATATTTCAATTCAGTCCAAATTAACAAAAATATTTTACAATTTGGTCCCTATTGATCTCAGCCATTAGATCAAAAGATCTAATGGCTGAGATTCTTTCTTACATTTCTCACACTTTGGCCTTTTTTTACAGGATCCTCTACCTGTGATGAATTATTATAATATTATGTAGAATATCGAAGGTTATCTAACATGTATAATTTTTTTTATGAACGATAAATTTGGATCACTGACGGACTACTGGAGTATCATCGTGTCACGAGCAGAACCACACGATCATATCCATCTCCACTAGACAATAATGTATATACACTAATTCAGGAAGAAACCCAATAAATTTGGGAAAAACCCATTTGTAATAATCGAACTCAGGACCTAATGGTCTCTAAGTCTTATCCCACCCTAACGATGTCACTAGGCTATAATACCATGGTCAGCTCGCATGTATAAATTAGATTGAAGAGTAAAAATTAGCGTTTAAAGAAACTTAACTCGGTCTTAAATTTCTAATCCATCTACTCCTTACCGGGGTTGGTTCCGGTACAACCATATTTATCTTACAAACCGTAAGAACAGATCCTAGCACTTAAAAAAAAGTTAAAACACATACCAAAACAATACATACATAAAAATAGCACATTCGAATTATATTAGCACATGAAAATTAATCAAGATAATTGATTTTAGCACATATTTAATGATATCAGCACTTTTCTTAATAAGCACATTGAAAACAAAAGAAAGAAAGATCCAAATAAAGAATTAATCGTTTGTTAGCATATTTATATAGAATCCAATATAATTGATATTATTTAGGATATTATTTTATCATATCTCTATACTTGGTTGGATGTCACGTGACACCTTTTAAATGGTTCTTACAGTTTGTATGCGAAATGTGGTTTGTATTTGATCATATTCCTTACCAACAATACCTTGATTTTGTTTGACGAGAAGCTTATTGAAGCTTAATTTTTAATTTAAACATAAACCAAATCTATATCTATATCTATACTATATAATAAAATAAACCAATAAAATGACACATGTCATTCATTGAAGCCATCTATTTTTATAGATAATTAATATCAATTAAAAGATAATTATACAATTAAATTTAATAAAAATTTAAACAATTCATATAGGAGATAATATAATATTTTAAATATTTATCAGATTTCAAAATTATTTATTCTGAAATTAATGTAAATGATTTAACTGCCAACAAAAAAAAGTTATTTAATAACAATATATATGAAATTTAGGATATTCAAACTTATAAAGTGAACTTAACTAGTATTAAGGGCCCCCGCGTTGCGGGGGGCGGGGGGTACACCGTGCCAAGTAGCACTAATGCTACACAACTACCAGCGACCAACAACACCGGAAAAACTCGTTAAAATAAAATAAATAAAAGGAAAAAATAACACCGTACGAAAAGCGTACGTAAAATCGTTAAACCACGTATGCCAGTTGCGACATGTTAATGCGAAGAAATAAGACTGAGATGTAAAAATAGAAAAGAATAACAGTCGATCTAATACCACACACGTTGCGACGAACCTGTCAAACAGGAAAAAATAGACGCGTTGTGACGGTCCTGTCAGACGGAAAAAATAGTCGAAAAAACTTTGAAACCCACACGTACGTTACGGCATGTTTACTCGCAAAAGTAGAACAAAACATAAAACGAAAAATTTGAAAACGATGAAATATACATGTTTACGGCATGTACGAAAAATTTGAAAACTTTGAAACCCACACGTACGTTACGGCATGTTTACTCGCAAAAGTAGAACAAAACATAAAACGAAAAATTTGAAAACGATGAAATATACATGGATCAAAGTTGAAAATAAAAATGTGTTGGGGTTAAATTGAAAAAGATGAAAACTTTTGGGTTAAAAGTAAAAAAACAAAAAGGTTAAAATGCAAAAAATAAAACCTTTGGGTTAGAAATGAAAAATCAAAAAAAAAATTTTGAAAGGCTCCCCATGCTTGAAGTACAAGCCATAATGCACAAACATTTTCCTAATTTATAATATGGTAATTTTGGACTGAATGCACGATAGGAATATCTCCAGGTCAACTTGATCCATTTACAAGGGTGGTAAGATTTTCGTGTTATTTATAATTGAGTCAGATACAATCTCATTGATAATTTCATTTTTTTTATAATAAAAAAAGTCAGGCATGCATCCAAACAAATATATTATCGAGTTAATTGCCATTTTAGTCCCTGTGGTTTGGGCCATTTTGCCAGTTTAGTCCAAAGGTTTCATTTTTAACATCTTGATCCAAAAAGGTTTCATCGTTGCCATTTTGGTCCAACTGACTTAACTCCATCCATATCTGTTAAGTCTGCCAAGGGCATTTTTGTCATTTCACTTTTCTTTTTATTAACCCCTTTTCCTTAATTGCTTATTCCTATATAAAAAACATTTCTTCCCTGATCCCTCTGGTAATCTTCATCATCAGTCATCTTCATCATCAGCGAGCACCACCACTGCCTCCTTCTTCTCTGCAATAACAACCCCTCTCTCTCTCCATCTTCTTCTCTGCAACTCTCTCTTTATACCTCAATAACCACCTTACCCCAACCACCATTAGCGAGCACCACCACTGCCGCCACACCCCATACCAGCCACCCCCACCGATTGGTTGTGATATTATTACAAGTGTTGCCAAAATTTGTACATGTGACGAGTCCCTTTAGAAAACCTGTAAAATTTCTGTTGGATTTCAACAAGTGTGAGTACAAAAAACTCTTAATGAAAAGTTAATCTATAATACACAGCATTTAGCTTGGGAAATCTTTCAAGACTTGAAAAAATACGGAACCTTAGGCCGACTTAAGTCAACTACCATTAAAATTAGGAAATCATGCGAGGAAGTCAACTCCTGGAAATCAGGGACGTTGGTGGGCAAATATATTAGCGGAATCTTTTGAAGTATTTGCAGAAAACAACTATCTTCTATTTTCATGAACCTTCAAATTCTGCAGACAAAATATCACAAGTTTGACTAAAATAAGGCATGTGAAGAAAGATGACACATCAGTGATTAAAAAAAAACAAGTTGTTAGATACTTATGCATCGAATGCACACCTCTGTTCGCATAGTAAGGACTTCCTTGAACTCTTTTGTGGCCCGCAAGATAATAGAGTTAATTGCCATTTTAGTCCCTGCTCTTATCCGAGGGGTGTGTGTGTTTTTTATGGCTGAAGGTGCAGGTCGGTTATCACCCCAAAATGGGTGATGGAGCTCGGTGGTGGTGGCTGGTATGGCGGCAGTGGTGGTGCACGCTAATGGTGGTTGGGGTAAGGTGGTTATTGAGGTATAGAGAGAGAGTTGCAGAGAAGATGATGGGGAGAGAGAGGGTTGTTATTGCAGAGAAGAAGGTGACAGTGGTGGTGCTCGCTAATGATGAAGATGACTGATGATGAAGATTACCAGAGGGAAGACATGTTTTTTATATTAGAATAAGCAATTAAGAAAAAGGGGTTAATAAAAAGAAAAGTGAAATGACAAAAATGCCCTTGGCAGACTTAACAGATATGGATGGAGTTAAGTTAGTTGGACCAAAATGGCAACGATGAAACCTTTTTGGATCCAGATGTTAAAAATGAAACCTTTGGACTAAACTGGCAAAATGGCCCAAACCACAGGGACTAAAATGGCAATTAACTCTATATTATCAATAGAAGATTTGCGTATTTGTATTTAGGTTATATAAAACTAGGTTATAACCTCGTGTATTATACGGGTTAAGTAAATAAAATATCAAATAGTTAATAACAAAGATTTAACAATTATAAAACTGTTGTAAAACAATGGTCTATTAGCAATCCATATACAACTATACTAAACATGAGAGAACAAGACTATAGAGAATAAGTGAATAGGAATTCTTTTTCATTGAGATATCAACATATAATACAAAGCACTCTATATATAGTGTTCTTACATTAATACAAAGGACATGAAGAGATGGTGGTTACATATGTGGAGAGTCAACACATTATGGTGCATTCATAACACTCCTCCTTGACTATCCACATGATGAAATATAATAGTCTACTATTCTTTTAATACGCTAGGTGATGCTGTCTCGTTAAAAACTTTGCTAGGAAAACCCAGTGGGATAAAACCATAGCTAAGGAAAAAAGAGTGCATCGCGTATTTTCTCCCCCTGATACTTTTGGATCAGATATGTTGGCTCATTAAAAAATCTTACTAAGAAACCCCAATGGGAAAAATTTAGTCAAGGGAAAAATAGTGCACTATGCATTATACATAATTAACAACATGATTTATGATGATGTTAAATTAGTACTTCGGGACCTATAAGATAAACTGATACTACTGGATCAGTTATGTTGTCTCGTTAAAAACCTTACCAAGAAAACCCAATGGAAAAACTTAGTGAAGGGAAAAAGAGTGCAACATTTGAGATTAGAACTGTAATCTTACCAATACATCTAGCAAGAACGTAATATCAGATGTCGTCTTGTTTGTAATATACGTCAATGCTCTGATCGCAATTAAGTATGGTACTTCTTGACTAAGTAGTTCAACATCCCTTTCTTGGGGTTGATAAGAATATTTTTTCTATGTCAAGCGATCAGACAATCGTTCATGTACTCAACGAATGAGCTTTTTCTATGTAACATCTTCTAGATGTAGTCAGATTGATGAGCAAAAATAGTACATATATACTCGAACTACAGGTCGAGAATAACTATACTTTGTAAAGGTCATTCAAAATTTTCCTCTTTAGTTTGAGAGTTCCCTCTCGATGATGTTTACATTATCACTGTAAGAGTGAAATCTTGTTAAATAGATGTAGCTCATTTTATCAAAATTATACCTCTCTTTTCAGAGTATAGTCGACTGTACCACATACGAGTAGTTTCCTTTAAGATTCATACATATAACACCTATGGGGTTATTGTTTCATAATGCTTTAAGCATTTTTAATCCTTCAGGGGGTTTTCATACAGATGTCATTTGCAATTGTCTCGTACATGTATACGGTGATGACATCCATAAGTTGTTTTATCTGAAGTCATTCTGAGATTGCGAGGCCGCTTAAACATTTAAAGATTATCGCATCCACTACAGGGGTATACGTTTCCTCGTAATCAACTGCTGGGATTTGGGAAAAATCTTTATGTTAAAATGCGTGCCTTACATCGCAAAAACTTATTATTTACGTTTCCTTTTATTTAAAGACACCCATTTATAACCTACTGGTTTGACGTCTATGGGTGTTCGAACTGCTGGTTCGAAAACGTTTAGTTTGTCGAGCAAAGTTAGTTCAACCTGAAGTCATGTAACCATTTTGGCTATTTGTGTGCGTACACTCTTGCACACTTTCTATATACGTAATCTTTTTTTTTCATCGATTACATCTATTACTATAGAATAATCAAATATATCATTTTACACGTGTTTTATTACGGTTCCATATTGTACTTATTTTGTACATAATTCATCGCGATCTCATATTTGTTTGGTACTAGAGTTTCTTTTAGAACTCCATTAGCCTCTTTTGGGGTTTTGACAACAACCTTCTTTAAGGTTTAGTATGCAACCACTTCTGGGGTTTTGTATGTAACCACTTATGGTGTTTTATGTGCCACCTCTTTTAGGGTTACACCAACTGCGTTACTCTGCTCTTTTTGTGTTTTGTGGGTTTTATCTTTTTGGAACCGATTTATCTCTCACAATTTATTAATATGATAATCATTTTGTGAGTACTTCCATTCGAGCAGATAAGTTTAAGCTGGTATATGTGACTTTGTCACCTTATTTGTGTTAGTGAATGCATCTTGTATTTCATTTGTTATTATTTGCAAATACACGCTCTTTCTTTTGGACTTCAGATTTGCATTGACCACTTCAAGGGTCGATATATAATATGATGCATTTTTTTTATGTTACCAGTCTTTCATTTTCTTGTCTCCCCCTAAGACTGGGAATACGATGTACATATCCCATTTTATATGTTATGGTGGTGCTATTGGTACATAGGCTGCACAACAAAATATATATATATAAAATGGAAACTTGGTTCTCTTCAGGAGACCAGTTGTAATGGGGAGTATTTGTGATAAGCAGTTGGTTTTGAATTGATATAATCAATCGACGAAATCCGTCTCGACTACGTATGCCTCTCACTATATTTCACATTGTGCCCAACAATGGTCCCTACAATTGGGTTGTCAAAGAACCGTGTTAAACCATGTAAAAAAAAACAACGTTCCATAGTGTTGGGCATATGCTACATATGGGTAGCTAAAAACTCACATGTAACCATGTATGAATGCCACAATCCACACAACTATACATTTCAATGGTCCCATATAAGAGGGATTGTTTGTAGGAGTTTATTGTTTAGAAGGGCATAAAAAATTATTTGCCAAAAAAAAAAAAACTAACTAGACATATGATAAGGCATTTTGGGAGCAATGTTTTTAGATTACTTAGAGGTGCTAAGGTACCGGTTAGCATGTTTGATTGTTTAGCATATCATGATGCTATCTTGATGACCTATTTGGTCATGCCATGTGGTGAACGTATAAATATTCTAGTAACTTCTGGTTACTCACCATATTTGATTTAATGGAATATTGTGGAAAATTAGTATCATTTCTAGTAAATTCTAATATAGTCTTCTCGGCCATATTTACTATATGATATATTTTAGATATTTAGTACATTTTCTTTTACACCATTCCAAGGTGATGACTTTTCATTCAAACATAGTGGAAACTTAATAAATTTCTTCGGTATACATTAGAATATGATGCATTATGAATTACAAAATTCGATATCAGCGGGTAAACTATTGATGCTCTTCTGGAGAATTTAATATGCTATTAACACGTGAAATAGTATCAATAGCGTCTCTACCACGTGAAATATTATAGTTTTAGCCTTTGTTTAAAGGGAAAACATGTACTATTCATAAAGTTTTCCATCACTAGGCTATATGTTAGCCAAAAACGCCAAGTGCGATGAACTAAAGTTTGGGTTGAACTTGAAAAATCATTATTAAAACAAACGGGACTTTGTATACATTTGGGAGAACTTCAGGTTCTCAACATTGATTTAGGATTCATGTGAAATTCAGTATAAATGAGCATCAACACTAACTCAAATGAATTATTATCTATCAATTTAAGTAATTAACATCAGAGTAGTTTACTTATGAACAAGAGAACAAACATAAGAAAAAGATTTCTCTCATCATTTACCATGATCATTGTTAGGGGAGGATTTTCTAACAATTAGTGATCCTTATTCGTTATCCTAATTAGTGATCCTTACTTCTGTGACAGGTGGTGATCCTCAGAAGAACTTCAGGATCAGGATCATGGATCACCTTAAGGATCCTCGTACTAACGATTGTTTACTTATGTGTTGTACTATCTCGCAGGTATGATAAGCTTGACTAAGTCTTGGCGACATTCCTGGAGAATATTCCTAAACTATTCTACACGTGCTTGACCGAAAATAGACGTTATGGAGAACGTGGAGGCTTGGCACGAAAATCGGATAGTTAGTTTAGGTGGTTATTTCTATTTTAAAAAGGGAGTAACGAGCTAGTAGAAAACACTTAGTCATTTTTTGCAGTTACACACACTCGTACAAGCTCTCATACAAGCTCTCGCTCAAACACCAAGCAATTACATACACTTTTCACACTTTTTACACATTCCACTGTAGTGATCCTTGTACCTGGCTCGTTACTATCCGAAGTTGTAAACGTTTAATCATTTATTTTAGCTTGGTGATCGGTAGTTTCCATCACCCGGGGTTTTTTGTGCCGGAGATCAACTCTTGATCAAGGGCTTTTTCCCCGTATAAATCCTTGTGTTGTTTGTGCACTTTACATTGAAGTGATCCTCATCGCTGTTACATATTTTAAGCATCATTCCCCTAAACAAAGAGTTTGGTTGCAATATCCTCATCAGATTTTCTGACCAAAACAGTTTGGCGCCCACCGTGGGGCAATTGGTGCTTCATTCCTAAGAAGTTTTTCTGTTGGTGATCATTTTGGTTCGTTGCATACAAATACATGGCTTCATCATTGAAGAATACCTCTACTGCAATGTCGGCGGCCAATTCATCCCAGGGCATTCCACCTTTGCCTCCACCACCTTCTGGATCCCAGAAGAATACTGAGAATGCTGCGAAGAAACCGACTCCCATTTTCTCCAAACCTCCAACTTCTTCTGCTTCTTATACTCCTACTACTAGTGACTTGTTTACTCTGATTTTGCAGATGAAGGAGCATATCCAGCAGCAGGACAAGACCAATGAAAAGATCCTTAGAGAGATTGGAGACATCAAGAAGCAAAAAAGATCGGCAGAGGATCATTCCCCACTAATGCCCAGATCTTTGAATTTTGATACTCCGGTTATAACTTCTCAGCCTTCAGCGGTTCCAGACGTTCAATATGTTGGAGGACCGAAAGGAGTGCATTACGGGTCATCAGCAATGACTCAGGCTTCAGGGTTACACTTTCAACCATCAGGATCCCATCCTCAGCATATAGGATCCTTTGCAAGTTCAGGAGGATACTCGGGAGCGCAGCAGATTCAAGGGTACTGGCCGTTTCAAGGATCCTCCCAGGTTCAAGGATCCTCCTATGTCCCAGGATCCTCCCAGGTTCAAGGATCCTCCTATGTCCCAGGATCCTCCCAGGTTCAAGGATCCTCCTATGTCCCAGGATCCTCCCAGGTTCAAGGATCCTCCTATGTCCCAGGATCCTCCCAGGTTCAAGGATCCTCCTATGTCCCAGGATCCTCTCAGGTTCAAGGATACTCGCAGTTTCAGGGATCCTTCCAGATGCCAGGATCCTTGAGGAGTTTGCAAACAGGAAGTTCAGATGTCCATCAGGGAGATTTTATTCCGATGCAGACCATTGCTTCTACTGGTCCCTCGATCATTCCAGAGTCTCAACAATATGGATTAACATCCATTCTTCCTAACTTGAATCCAATGGGAGGTAACACTCTTAATAATTCTCATACTACTAACCATGGTCTTATGCAGGATCCAGGTATCAATCATGCCATGGCCAGAGAATTGCAAAAGCTAAAGGATATGATATCGAGTGTTCCGGGAGTAGTCAAACCTATTCCAGAGATTGCAGATGGGAGCCACAAGATATCTCGTTTTGCACCACCAATCTGTGATGCTGAGATACCCAAGAGGTTCCATGTGCCTACAATGAAACTGTATGATGGTTCAACAGATCCTGAAGAACACATAGCACAATACAGGGAGAGGATGGAGATCAATCCAATCCCAGAAAGGTTAAAGGAAGCATGCTTGTGCAAAGGATTCGGATCCACTCTTACTGGATCAGCTCTCAAATGGCTGCTAAGTCTTCCTCCCTATTCTATTACCTCATTTGCTAACCTAGTTAACTTGTTTAATAATCAGTTTTCTTGTAGTAGAAAATTTGAACGATTAACTAGTGATTTATATAGGATAACCCAGGGTCATAATGAATCATTAAGGGATTACATTACCAAATTCAGTAAAGAATCCTTAGACATTCCCAACTTAGATATAGCCACGGCTGTTGAGGCCTTCAAAATGGGATTGCTTAGGGATTCCTTATTTTATGATGATCTTGTTATGACACCATGCAGAAACCTAGATGAGGTAAGAACCCGGGCCCTTAGGTACATTCGGCTGGAGGATGACAAGAGGATCCAGGAGAGAATAACAGGATCCTCAAAGCAGGATAAGCAAGGATCCTCATTCAGGAACAACAAATTCAGATCCTACAACAGATCTGATAACCAGAACGTGCACTCTATTGATCAAGAAGAGGATGACGAAGATTATCCTCCAATTTCTGAATATTGCTTTAGTGTTGATAACAACGAACTAATCCTTGCTATGCAGAACCTAGGTGATAAAGCTAGATGGCCGAGAAAGAATGATAGGCCGGCTGCAACTAAGGATAAATCAAAGTGGTGTGCATATCATGGAGATTTTGGGCACCTCACAGAAGAATGCATTGCATTAAGAAAGGAAATTGGATACTTGTTGAGCAAAGGGCATCTAAAAGAGTTGTTGGGAAGAAAAAAGTCAAGGACTCAGGATCCTGAAAGGATCCCTGAGAAGGCTCCAGCTCCTCCAGCAGACGCACAAGTGATAAACTTTATTTCTGGAGGATCCGATATTTGTGGCACATCCTTCTCAGCAGCTAAAAGGCATGCGAAGGAAACTAAAATGGATAATGGAGAAAGACCAGTTCGAACATCAAGTGTCTCCGAAGGAAAAGTCATAACCTTTGATGAAGAGGATCGTGTTGATATCCAGGATCCTCATCACGATGGTTTAGTTATTACTCTTTTCATATCTAACCATTTTGTCCGCAGGATCCTAATAGACGGAGGAAGTTCAGTGAACATTATCCAGCTTGATGTTCTAAAGAAGATGGGTATCCCTGAATCAGAGATCATACCAAGATCCTCCGTGCTCGTGGGATTTAGTGGCGAAACTAAGAACACTCTGGGGGACATTAAACTCCCAATATATATTGAAGGCTTACACTCTTATCAAAAATTTTGTGTTATTGACTGTTTATCTTGTTGTAATGTTATCCTTGGCAGGCCCTGGATACACGATATGAAAGCAGTCCCGTCTACTTACCATCAATGTGTGAAGCTCCCTAGTCCTTGGGGAATAGTAAAGATTGATAGTGATCAGCAGGAGGCTAAGAATTGCTATACTTCATCGATGAAACCAGCCTCGAAATCCAGGGAGCAATAGCAATCAAAGTATCCTCCAAGGGATGTCTTGGAGGCAAAAGAGCAGGACGTGGTAGAAATCCTCATGGATCCTGATGATCCTGAATCCAAAATCTATATTGGATCAGGGATCCTTGGCGAAATGAAAGAAGACCTCGTATCCTTCCTCAAAAGGAGAAAGACTACCTTTGCATGGAAACACGAAGACATGACTGGTATATCCAAAGATGTTATCACCCATAAACTCGGCATCAACAGATCCTTCAGACCAATCCATCAAAGGAGAAGGAAGTTTGCACCAGAAAGGAATGCCATTATCCAAGAAGAGGTAGAGAAATTGCTCCGGGCAGGTATGATTAGAGAGGTCAAGTATCCAAGATGGTTGGCCAATGTGGTTGTTGTTCAAAAGAAAAACGGAAAGTGGAGGGTATGTGTCGATTTTACCGATTTAAATAAGGCATGTCCCAAGGATCCTTTCCCTTTACCCCACATTGACTCCATGGTGGATGCAACCGCGGGTCATGAACTGCTAACTTTTATGGATGCTTCATCTGGATTTCAACAAATCCAAATGGAACCATCCGACCAAGAGGATACAGCCTTCATGACTCCAACTGGTATATATTGCTATATTGCTATGCCGTTCGGATTGAGAAATGCAGGTGCAACATACCAAAGGCTGGTGAATATGATGTTCAAGGACCAGATTGGACAAACTATGGAGGTTTACATAGATGATATGGTGGTAAAATCCTTAAAAGCTGAGGATCACCTAAGAGACTTGGAGGAAGCATTCGATATCCTTGACAAATATAACATGAAACTTAATCCTTCAAAATGTCACTTTGGTGTTAAAGCAGGTAAATTCTTAGGATATATGGTGACAAAGAGAGGCATTGAAGCTAGCCCGGAACAAATCAAAGCAATAGTGAATATCAAATCTCCGGTCAACGCTAAGGATGTTCAAAGGCTAACAGGAAGGATAGCAGCCTTGAACAGATTTATATCCAAGTCCTCCGAGAGGTGTAAAGAATTCTATGATATCCTAAGGAAGAACAAGAAATTTGAGTGGACGGAGAAGCATGAAAACGCTTTAAAAGCCCTCAAAGATTACCTATCCTCGGCCCCGGCTTTGATGAAACCAGAAAAAGGTGATGTGTTATCCTTGTATCTTGCAGTATCCTCAAAAGCAGTAAGTGCGGTCCTTGTTAAGGATCATCAAGGTACACAACATCCTGTCTATTATGTAAGTAAAAGTTTACTTGATGCCGAATCCAGGTACTCACACCTTGAAAAACTTATTCTTGCATTAATTATGGCATCTACAAAGCTAAGACATTATTTTGAAACTCATGTCATCATTGTTAAAACTAATTTCCCAATTAAGAATGTCCTCAGGAAACCAGAGATGTCAGGAAGGATGGCTAAGTGGGCAGTGAAGCTAAGTGCATACGATATAAGATATGAGCCTAGGACAGCCATCAAATCCCAAGCATTAGCTGACTTTGTGGCTGATTTCAGTAGTGATTTACAAGAAGAAGCTGAGCTAGAAGTCAAACAGCTAGAAGAGACCAAGGATCCTTGGATACTTCATACTGATGGATCCTCAAATGTCAAAGGCACAGGGCTTGGAATACTACTAAAATCGCCACAGGGGGACATAATACCCCATTCTATAGCTTGTGAGTTCCAAACCACTAACAATGAGGCTGAGTATGAAGCCTTAATTGCTGGTTTGCAAATCGCTAAGCATATGGGAATCAGGTATCTTGAGGTACATGTAGATTCTTTGTTAATTACAAACCACTTTAATGGATCCTATGCTGTTAAAGGTGAAAAGCTAACCAAATATTTGGAGATAGTCAAAAGTTTGGCACTCTCTTTTGTTTCCTTTAGTTTGTCACAGGTACCAAGGGAAGAAAATACAGAAGCTGATGCATTGGCTAACCTAGGATCATCTTTGAAGATCCCAGAGGATATCAAGATTCCTATTATTCATATCCTGACCCCGGCTATCGAGGATCACCAGACTATGGAGATAGGAAATGATTCTGCAGTTATCCCTAGTGAGGATACTCAATCCCATTCAGGATCAAGATCATGGATCTCACCAATTATGAGATACTTACAACTTGGAGAGATTCCTACAGGAGAAAACCCTAGGGCTTTCAAATCTAAGGTATCT
Source organism: Helianthus tuberosus (assembly GCA_030545235.1). Lineage (NCBI taxonomy): Eukaryota > Viridiplantae > Streptophyta > Magnoliopsida > Asterales > Asteraceae > Helianthus > Helianthus tuberosus. The sequence goes on from CM060397.1 coordinate 13,514,744, forward strand.
CAATTTACAATTATAAATAATATGTTATATAGACGATCTCTTGCAGGACCATACTTGAGATGCATTGAGAATCCTGAAGTTCAAGAAGTTTTGAAAGACTTCCATGAAGGAGATTGTGGAAACCACACTGGGGGCAGGGCTTTATTCTCAAGGATCCTGAGGACAGGATACTACTGGCCAACCATGAAGAAAGATGCTGTGGAGTATGCCAGAAGATGTGATCCTTGCCAGAGACACAGCAATATCCTTCATCAACCGGCTGAACTATTGCATCCTATATCCTCCTCTTGGCCATTTATGAGATGGGGTATGGATATAGTTGGAAAGCTCCCTAAGGCACCTGGTGGAAAAGTATTCATGTTAGCTATGACTGATTACTTCTCCAAGTGGATAGAGGCTAAAGATTTTGCCCAAGTCAGAGAAAAGGAAGTTATATCCTTCATTAAAAGAAATATTATAACTAGATTTGGAATTCCTTCTGAGATTATATGTGATAATGGTTCCCAATTTATTGGGGGCAGAACCACTAACTTTTGTGACAGTTGGGGGATTAGGATGATAACATCAACACCAGTCCACCCACAAGCTAATGGCCAAGCAGAATCATCCAACAAGATCATCATCAACAATTTGAAGAAAAAGCTTGGATCCAAGAAAGGGAAATGGGCAGAAGAACTACCCTATGTGCTTTGGGCTGACAGGACAACCCCTAAGAATGCTACTGGTCAAACACCATTCTCTTTGGTGTTTGGGGCAGAATCAGTGATCCCAACAGAAATGGTGGTTCCTACTGCTAGAACGAGTACCCGTGATCCTGAGGAAAATGATGAAAACTTGGCTCAAGACCTGGATACTATTGAAGAAATTAGGGATATGGCTAGGATAAGGATGACCAGTTATCAACAAAGAATGGCTGGTGCTTACAACAAAAATGTCAGGATCAGGAGGTTTCAAGTTGGAGATATGGTGTTAAGGAAAGCATTTCAGAATACCACCAATCCTGCCGATGGAAAATTGGCTCCAAAATGGGAAGGCCCTTATTTGATTGAAGCTGAAGCAGGAAAGGGGGCATATAGATTGCTAACCATGGAAGGTGATTTGCTACCAAGAGCTTGGAATGCTGTCCACCTGAAGAAATACTTCATGTAAGCAGGATCCTTATGGCATAGGTGATCCTCACGATAGAGATATCCTTAAAGGATCCTTAAAGTATTGGTGATCCTTACTTAGGTAATATCCTAAACTTAAGCTATTTCATTTCATTATTTTCTCTTATAAGGATAAGGATCACGTATCCTTTATCCATCTCTCACGTGAGTTCAAGTTTTGAAAGTTCAGGTATCTTTAGCACAACGTTGGTTATCCACAGAAGCAATCCGCCTTTTGGGTTTAACCCCAGTTATCCTTGGGTTTGACCCCAGTTCCGCCTGTAGCGCACGATGATCCTGGTATAGTTCAAGGCTTTGGGACCAGTACTCGTTCTAGGGGCTGATAATTCCATTGTTCTGGCTATGCTTAGGATCCTACGTATAATGGTAGACGTACCATACATCCGTTCATAAGGTTTCTAACGTTTTCACGTTAGCTAAGGTTTCTAACGTTTTCACGTTAGCTAAGGTTTTGGCATCTCCATGTCACTAAGTTTGGATAGTCGCCAGTTAGGGCCATACTCCAGTTTACACACGATCCTTGGGCTTGTCCCCAGTTATCCTTGGGCTTGTCCCCAGTTATCCTTGGGCTTGTCCCCAGTTATCCTTGGGCTTGTCCCCAGTTGCTAACTCTTTTCTTATATTGGCTTAGTCCCAAGTTATGCTCTATTTCAGGTCCTTGAAGGTAAGCAGCTAGGGATCCTTGATCCTTATTTCACTCTAAGGTTTATCTTATAGTTATCCTTATTATGGTTAGGATTCTAACTTGAATCCTCAGGTATGATCCTTAACTCTTTTGATTTTATTCATTATTCTTTTAAATAACCCTTATACTTGACAACTGAACTTGTATTTCTTAAATCATATCACTCTTTAAAACCTATCGGATATGGGATATGTGATCCTTGTTCGTATCCTAAATTTTTTGGATATCTTTTCTAATTTTTCAAGGCTTGATAAGTATAAACAGAATGAACATTACAACAGTTGAAAAGTAACATATTAAAAAGGATAACAACACAAGATAAGCGACAAAAGGTTAAGTTTTTATTTATTAACATAAGGCTAACCCTTTAAAGGTTGTCAAAATTACCTACCCGAGCATCTACCAGCAAAACGTGGCCCGTCCGCTGGGGTAGGTAAAGGGTGTTCATGATAATGAGTTCAAAAGTAGTGCAGGAATATAAAGGCGGCAGGATCACAATGGTTTCATCCCCCAAACAGAGGATCCCTCCACCGATTGCAATCCTGCCTATTGTCCAAAGGATCATACATGATCCTTAAATCTAAAGACCTATTGTTTAGAGTTATTACAAACCATGAAATTGTTTTAAACATCACAACCATCAAACTAAAAATTGGGCTCCGGCCTTGGCACGTATATCCTTCATCGCCCAATCATGCATCCTAAACCTTCGCTGCGTCATCATCACCACCAGCTGCTGCATCCTCAGCTTTATCCTTCAACCCGCTGCCACTAGCCTCAATTGCCAGAATCTCCTCAGCCTCCTCTTCATCACCCAATTCAGCCAGCCTTGCCTTCCATTCTTCAATCTCCCAGTTGCCTTTGTCGAAGGCAGGATCCTGAGCTTCCAAGGCCATTTGGAGTTTGGTTTTGTACATTGCTATGGCGGCAGAAACTTTAGCATCATCCGTGATCTCCTGCCTTTCATAATCAAAGTTAACCAGCACCTTGGCCATCTTCTGTTTGGTATCCTTGAGTTCCTTCTGAAGATCAGCAATTGCAAGATCCTTGAGCACAGCAACCTGCTGGAGGTCGGCAATCTTCTTATCTTGATCTTCAACGTGGCCGACGTAATCCTCGATCTCAGCAAATTTCTGCAAAAGAAAAGGGTAAAGCGGTTCAAGAGCAAGTGATCCTTAGATCAGCAGGATATGCAAGCAGAGATAGTGATCCTTACATCATTGAAGTACTCGAGGAACTGGTGGCGAATTAAGGGCAGGCCCTGCAAATCCTCAGCCTCGGAAGTCTTTCTCTTCTTGATTCCCTTCCCTTTGAGGGGTGCCTTGGGGATTGAGGCTGTCGGGCTAGTAGGAACCTTTCTTTTGGAGGATTTAACAGTGGTGAGATCGGTGACACTGAACCTTGAAGCAGCTTTGGCAGATTTTCCAGCACCTACATAACCAAAACAAGATAAGTATCTCCATTATATTTATGTTTCACTATTTATATAAATTTTCAAACAAAGATACTTACTTGACATTGTGACAGAGCCTGAGGATAACTCCTGTGAGTCTTGGGTTATTGTCTTAAAAGTTCTAGTTTCAGGATCGAGTCCCCAGAAAGCAGCAAGTCTTTCCCTGGTTGCGGGTGTTGTGATGAGATGTGAAACAGAGATGGCTGCATGACACAAGACAAAGAAGGGGTTAGTGATCCTGTTACAAAAAATATGACCATCTGGTGATCCTTCCCAGGATCCTCCAGCCTACCATGGGTGGACCATGTTCTTGGTAAGTGCTCTCCATCTGAAATGGTATCCCTCCTTACAAAGAAGAAGCGACGCTTCCAATCTTTGTCGTTTTTGGTGACTTTGAGAAGAGGATGATCTGCACTGGGTTTTCGTTTAAGTAAATAACGATGGGAACCGAAGGTAGTAAGATCATACAACTCCGCCAGTTCTGACATTCCTAAATCAAGACTCTCCTGTTCAATGATCCTCTCTAGGGTGTATAAAACCCTCCAGATCATCGGCATGGCTTGAATGTAAGATATGCCGGTAAGGGAAAAGAAGGATTGTGTGAACTCCGGGAAAGGATAGGTGTACCCTATAGCAAATGGAGTGGCTGGAAAGGCAACCCATGTATCAGAAACATAATCACTAAGAACAGTGGGATCGAAGGGTTTGAAGAAGGCATTCGCCGGAAAACAGTGACGGATTTTATCTACTTGTGCATCGTTAAAGCAGCACCTCTCATTCGCTGAGTCTTTGATGATCTTTTGACTCTTCAAAGGGCTATCCTTTTTGTGATCCTTGGCCGGAGAACTTCGGAGCAACATTTTCGAAGTGACGAAGAGAAAGATGAAAAACAGAGTAAGAGAGAAAGGAAGAGGAGAAAGAAATACCTGATTGATCTTCGACTGAGATTATAAAGGGAGTTTCTTTCGAATTTAAATGCATAATGATCCTATCTATATCTCTATTTATAGTTATGATTCTGCAGGATTGTCACTTCCATGACATCATCATCGCAACGGCTAGTTCTATTTTAACGGCTATATATCCGTTAGTTTGTTACGGATAAGATCAAGAAAATATAACTCGCCAGATTTTACAAATTACTCCTTATATTTTGGGGGCAATTGTTAGGGGAGGATTTTCTAACAATTAGTGATCCTTATTCGTTATCCTAATTAGTGATCCTTACTTCTGTGACAGGTGGTGATCCTCAGAAGAACTTCAGGATCAGGATCATGGATCACCTTAAGGATCCTCGTACTAACGATTGTTTACTTATGTGTTGTACTATCTCGCAGGTATGATAAGCTTGACTAAGTCTTGGCGACATTCCTGGAGAATATTCCTAAACTATTCTACACGTGCTTGACCGAAAATAGACGTTATGGAGAACGTGGAGGCTTGGCACGAAAATCGGATAGTTAGTTTAGGTGGTTATTTCTATTTTAAAAAGGGAGTAACGAGCTAGTAGAAAACACTTAGTCATTTTTTGCAGTTACACACACTCGTACAAGCTCTCATACAAGCTCTCGCTCAAACACCAAGCAATTACATACACTTTTCACACTTTTTACACATTCCACTGTAGTGATCCTTGTACCTGGCTCGTTACTATCCGAAGTTGTAAACGTTTAATCATTTATTTTAGCTTGGTGATCGGTAGTTTCCATCACCCGGGGTTTTTTGTGCCGGAGATCAACTCTTGATCAAGGGCTTTTTCCCCGTATAAATCCTTGTGTTGTTTGTGCACTTTACATTGAAGTGATCCTCATCGCTGTTACATATTTTAAGCATCATTCCCCTAAACAAAGAGTTTGGTTGCAATATCCTCATCAGATTTTCTGACCAAAACAATCATGACCTTTATAACGATCATTATATCATCACGTTCACTTTTAGGGAATGGATTATAACCACACAACTTTCATAGTGCTATCATTACAATTGCTTTTGTTATGTACATGATCTCGACCTTTCACTAATCTATCATTGCATTTACCTTAAGTAATGGCTTAGAGCCACACAACCTTCATTCTGGTTGTTTCAAACCTTTTATTCAACCAATATAAATAATCTTTTCATCACATAACCTCAACTAGCCCCATCAAAAGAGGCACATAGCCTACTAAGTATGCAAGAGTCATGGGTGATGAAAAGTCTAACATAATTAGAGACTTAATTTTGCCATAAAATCTCTAATCAATTGTCATAAAAGATATCAATACACCACATGAAAAGTACTTAATTTTGCCATAAAATCTCTAATCAATTATCATAAAAGACATCAACACACCACATGAAAAGTACTTAATTTTGCCATAAAATCTCTAATCAATTGTCATAAAAGATATCAATACACCACATGAAAAGTACTTAATTTTGACATAAAATCTCTAATCAATTGTCATAAAAGACATCAATACACCTCATGAAAAGTAGTTAATTTTGCCATAAAATCTCTAATAAATTATCATAAAAGACATCAATACACCTAATGAAAAGAACTTAATTTTGCCATAAAATCTCTATTCAATTGTCATAAAAGACATCAATACACCTCATGAAAAGTAGTTAATTTTGCCATAAAATCTCTAATAAATTATCATAAAAGACATCAATACACCTAATGAAAAGTACTTAATTTTGCCATAAAATCTCTATTCAATTGTCATAAAAGACATCAATACACCACATGAAAAGTTTATTATATTAATAGAAAATTAAACATGTGACATAAATAACTCTACTCAAGAGTTTGTCACTATATGTAGAAATTTAATATTATTATAGGTTATTACTTTATGAACTAGAAAGGCAACAAAGTGTCACACTTTTACTTTTTGAATATCAGAATGAATAATCATAATAATAATAAAGATGATTGATGCTTAATGTAACTAATCATACATACTAAGAGTTATTTTACCTTCCAAACATGTGTTATGATGAAAAACGTAAATGAAAATAATACATAAAAGTGTTGAAAGAATATAATGAAGTGGCAAAGATGTAAAACTTATCTAAATTGCTAACAAACTTTTTATTAATTATATAAACTAATAGGGAATGTTAACTGCCACTTTAAATGATTTCTTTATAGCTCTTTATGGCTAATTTAAAAATTGAATTATAGTAATTAGTTACCATCCCATTTCTTCTTAACCCCCCTTCAATTTCTTTGGTGGTTTTAGAAAACAATCGGCCAAACACAAAAGCATAATTCTAGATCATGTATATCAAATTATCAATTCCAACGAGATTTCAACCGGTGAAGTATATGGCCGATTAAATACATAGAAAATCAGGTTTCTTCGGCAAATATTAATTAGATATGTGCAAATTAACTTGTTTTCAAACAAAATTTATTAGGCTCATCATCTTAAATACAATTTCTTAGTTGAAATCAAAATGTCAAAATAATTCTTAATACAAACAAATAATTTATGTGCATGTTGATGATCATATTGACCCGTTACTAGCAAATGTAAATACTATATATAACATTTAAACTTTCATACATTTATAATGGATGAATAATAGATTATGACTAGTTAACCTAGGCAAGATTTTCATCGAGCCCATATAAGAACAACCAAAAGAAAAAAAATATACATAAAAAAATAATGAGGTCACGAGTCATGATGACTTAATGATGATATTGAGGGAAATCTGAAATACTACAAATCTAAAATGTAGTAAATGATATGAAAGAGTCCGATTTTATAAAGTAGAAGTCACACATTTTTTATTTGATGCTAATGAAGAACGTAAGCAATTGCATGAAAAAAATAATAATCTTCAAAGGCTGTAAACGTTGTTATTTATTTATTTATTGAAAACAAATCAAATATAATTTATTTTTCAGTCATTTTCTCCTCAGTTACTTTCATGCCATCAAAATATTCACAAAACTAAATCCAAATTTTCTAGTTATGATTATATACAAAAACAATAAAATAAGGACAAAACATGGAGCCATGAAGTCCAAGGTGAAAGGCTGCATGTCAATTGTTTCTACTCTTAATTTCACTTTTCATGGATACGATAACATTATTCAAGATGTCTAAAATAATAAAACAATTACTAAGTAGAAATATGAGCTTTGTGTATTGTTACCTGAATGGATGAAAGAAAAACCAAATCATGGATATGAAGATTCAAATCATGGATATGAAGATCTTGCCGCAATTCGTGCTGATAACGTGTTGTAAAACAATGGTCTATTAGCAATCCATATACAACTATACTAAACATGAGAGAACAAGACTATAGAGAATAAGTGAATAGGAATTCTTTTTCATTGAGATATCAACATATAATACAAAGCACTCTATATATAGTGTTCTTACATTAATACAAAGGACATGAAGAGATGGTGGTTACATATGTGGAGAGTCAACACATTATGGTGCATTCATAACGATATTTTAAGACACTTTTCTGATATCCGAACAAAATTTTGTTTTATGTATGATCAAAACTTGTGATGTTTGTCAAGTTTATAAATATGAAAGCATTTGAACCATCGATTGGAAATACTTTTATTTTCGTGTTCAATTCTCAACTCAAATACGATAATCACTATGTTTACGTGACATTTATAAGAACCATCACCGCAATCACCTCATCCATCGTATATCGAGTATATCCATTAGTTTTTTTAAAGATATAAATTTTTATTAGATTCATTCAACCCGTGTAATAAACGAGGTTTTTTAAAGATATAACATTTTTATTTTTTACTATACAAAATTACATTTATGCAACTCGTGTAATACACGGGGTTTTAAAAATATAACTTTTTTATTGTGTAGTATATACAGTTAGCTTTATTCAATCTATATAATACATAGGGTTTATAAAGATATAACTTTTTATTGTTTGGTATATAAAATTACATGTGTTCAACCCGTATAACACGTGAGTTTCTTAAAAATGTAACTTTTTTCATTATTTAATATATAAAATTAAATTTACTCAACCCGTACAATACACGAGGTTATTAAAGATAATTTTTTTCTTATTTTTTAATATATAAAATTACATTTATTCAACCAATGTAATAAATGAGATTTTTAAATATATATTGTTTTATTATTTAGTATATAAAATTGCATTTATTCAATCTGTGTAATAAACAAGATTTTTTAAGATATATTTTTTTTATTTGTTATATAAAATTACATTTTTTTTTCAACCCGTGTAATACACGGGGTTCTAACCTAGTTCTATATATATATAAAACGTTTGAGGTGTATCTTTTCGAAACTCTTAGAAGCTCAATTAAAAAAAAGGTCCTCTACTTTCAACTACTTTTAACAAAAATTCTACATATATAAAACGCTTGAGGTGTGTCTTTTCGAAACTCTTAGAAGCTCAATTAAAAAAAGTCTTCTACTTTTAACATACATGTAATTTGTATGTATAGTTATGTATATATGGGAAACTAGGTTATAACCCCGTGTATTACACGGGTTGAATAAATGTAATATTGTTTACCAAATTATAAAATAATACATCTTTACATGAGGCTTTTTAAGATATAACTTTTTATTATTTGATATATAAAATTAGATTTATTCAATTTGTACAATACACGAGGTTTTTTAAAGATATATATTTTTTATTATTTAGTACAGAAAATTACATTTATTCAAACCGTGTAATGCGCATATTTTTAAAGATGTAATTTTTATATAATTTTATATATTAAATAATAAAAAGATATATCTATAAGAACCATATTGTACGAGTTGAATAAATGTAATTTTATATACCAAATAAAAAAGTTATATCTTTAAAACCACGTGTATTACACGGGTTGAATAAATGTAATATTGTTTACCAAATAATAAAATAATACATCTTTAAAAAAACTCATTTATAACGTGGGTTGAATAAATGTAATTTTAGATACCAAATAATAAAAAAAAAATACATCTTTAAAAATATGCGCATTACACGGTTTGAATAAATGTAATTTTCTGTACTAAATAATAAAAAATATATATTCTTAAAAAAACCCGTGTATTGTACAAATTTAATAAATCTAATTTTATATATCAAATAATAAAAAGTTATATCTTAAAAACCCTCATGTATTGCATGGGTCGAGTAAATGTAATTTTGTATAGTGAAAATAAAAATATTTAATATATTAATACAAAGTTTGGTTTTCGTGATAAAAATAGATTATTCTGTTGTTGCAAAATTTGTTAACGAAGTCTCGATAAATTTAACCCTTTATTTAAAACTCTGTAAATGTATAAATGATAAATAATATTAGTTAATTTTATTTTAAGTTTCGTAAAATCTATTTGATACCAAACTAAACAAAACGTTCAAATATAATTAATTCAAATAAATAATATTATAAATGAGAAGAAGATTAAACTAAATAATAATTATCCATAAGATATTAAACTAATAATATTTAGTAGGAGGATTATCTATAATATAAGATATTAAATAAATAATATTTAGTAGGAGGGTTATTTATAATTAATTAGAAGAGATTAAACTAAAATTATAATTATCTATACGAGATGGTCTACTACGATGACAAGTGTCCTAAAAGTGGTTTCTTTTATTATATAGTATATAGATAGATGATAAGATTTAATATTAATTTATTATTTATATATTTAGTTAATATATAAGATAAATATAAACTTGAGGATACCTTCTATAAATGACACGTGTCCAAAACTTGATTTCTTTTATTATAGTAGATAGATTACTAAAATACTAGGGTTGGAATCATTGTCACTTAACATGAAAGTTGTGATACAATTGTTAATATTGTGTATACTTTAAACGTTAACATTACGAATTTACGATACTAGATTGAAATACATGTAATTACAACTAAATAGACGCACGAGTCCTGAAATGTTGCATTTTAGCTAAAATAATATATTTTTTTTTAAATAAATCAATTTATTAAACCAGGAAAAATTACATAAGGATAGCAGGTAGACCAGCAACAAACTGCGCCGCCATCCTCTTCTGAATAGAAAACTCTAATCGACTAAAAATAAAGCCTCGCCCCTGAGGGGTCGAAAAGTTGCTGTAGACCACACGCTGAACTCTAGCCAAGAACCGAACTGCCTCCGGCGCCAAGGAGCCGAACGTGTCAAACGCCAAAGGGACAAACCCATGTTGATTATCCTCACAAGCTTTCGCGTGCTTTTCCACCTTCTTTGACTCTGGTTTCAGTACCGCTTGCCCCGCCACAAACCCATTTTCCCAAAACCCGGCTAGGAGGAATACACCTGTGAGATCGACACAAGCATGTTTTCCACCCTCCCAATATTTATATAACTTATTGATTTGTAAATATATAATGTCATGGTGACGATGGTAACTATTTGACAATGATAGCTTTTCTCAATTGTTGGTTCAACAAATTAGATATTGATAGCCGAACGTGTGGGTCTTTGAATGGACGGTTGGGTCTTTGAATGGACGGTCTCATTTGTTAATATTTCGTTTCACACATATACATACATACAACTTATTGATTTGTAAATTACAACTAAATAGACGCACGAGTCGCGAAATGTTGCATTTTAGCTAAAATAATAGTTATACAACTTATTGATTTGTAAATATATAATGTCATGGTATTTGACAATGATAACTTTTCTCCATTGTTGGTTCAACAAATTAAATATTGATAGCCGAACGTGTGTGACTGATTTGGAATAAAAGCAAAGAGAATGGGTAAAAGAAATGGTCTCTTAATAAATGTTTGTCGGTTGGGTCTTTGAATGGACGGTCTCATTTTTTAATATTCCGTTTCCCTAATGCGTGTGTCACATCTTTATTTATAACTTTTGGATTTTTTTAAGGGCTAAATATGTTATAATGTGATTTGAACATTCGTCATATGGAAAGGTAAAGTCTTATTCATCACTTGATACCATCAGGCCAAAGGCTCTTTTGAATTTAATCACGCTCAGCAATGGATTTTCGGTTGGTATCAATTTGTTTTGGTATATTATCGGTGCGCTTTATATTACGCCCCGTTTACGGTATGCGCATATAATGTATATATGTGTGGGCATCGGGGGGCAAAAGTGAAAGTGCACTAATTTTAACATTATTTTACTAATTTCATGAAAATAACGTTAAAAGCTGAGGACGGTTAATCATGCATCATGTCGTAGCGTTGATAGCTGAAAGACAAAAGGGTACATGCACTAATCGGTCTTTGTCCCGATTGCTGAGTGTTATCTGCCTTATGTTCAAGGCTTGATGCAAAACTACTATCGAGCCGGGGTCTCACTGGAAGCAGCATCTCGATTCCTACGAGGTAGAGGTAAGCCTGTCTACATCTTACCCTCCTCAGACCCTACCTTTGCTTTGCTATTGATGAGACTTACTAAGTATAATGGTGATGATGATCGGTGCGCTTTATATAGCAACCATAACGGTATCAACACGTGTTTTACATCGATCGAAAACCATAAAAAAGAATATTCATACTGATGATGTCCGTCTGGTATTGATTGGTTCGTTACGATACTATTACAGTAATCCCCAAAGTTTAGTTAGAATTGAGATTTATCTCACCGAACAATTATGGCTTTGTATGGATTAATGGCCACACATTAAAGAAATTATGGAAAGCCCGTAAGAAGCATGAAGAAAATTTTCACCTATTAACCCTAAAGAAGAAAGCTTGTGAGCCTATATGCGGATTCTCACCATTTCATGTGAAGTTTAGATATAGAAAGATTCAATGTGCTGTGTTTTCGAGTCAAAGTGAGCAAGGAAATAAGAGAAACGTCGTGGGATCATTCACGATCCAATTTCAAACAAGAAATAGGTGTTTCGGGCCAATTATGGTCGGGTTTCTAGAGGCTCAAGCTTGGTTTTGGTTCTAAGCGATATTAAGGTGAGCTTTACGTTAAAGTGTGGCAACTCGTATTTTAGAACCCTTTCTTTGTGCTTTGATGTGACTTGTATGAACATTATGTGATTAGTTGATATGTGTTTTCAATGGAACGTTACGTTTTTCTATGTTATGTGTTATGTAGTGTAATGTGTATATGTATGACTAGTCGCACAAAACGTGTCCAATCGCACAAGCCCTTTTGGGCACACCACTCTCGGCCCACACTTCTTGTATTCGAGATCAAAGGGCAGCCCGTGTATGGGTTCGGCCCACTCCTTTTATACGCATACAAGCACCCATGTGTGGGGTTTGTTTCTCATTACTTGCAAAACACTTAACACACACAAAACCCTACCCTCTCTTTCTCTCCTTCGAAGACCGACGACAACCCCACTCGAAGCTCTTCCCATCGATCTAACCAACTCGTTCAATCATCACGGTTAGTGTTTCATGATTATTTGTTTGATAGATGATATTATGGTTGCTATGATTATATGTGATAGCTAGGGTTGCTCATATGTATGATGATTGATTCTTGATGTTGTGATAAAGTATGAACAAATGAATAAGTGATGTATATTTGGTTGATGTTTCTACATGATTGAACCGAACCCACATGATGATCATGAGATTAGTGTTGGTTTAGAATTAGGGTTTATGTGATGATGTTCATATGAACCGGTTTGATGATTTAAACGATGACTGTGTAATGATCCTATAATAAGATTGTTAGTCATGATTCCTATGATGATTAGGGTTACATGTTAGTGTTCAAGATCACTGATTTGATTAATGAAATTGAATGTTATGATTTGTTATGAATAGATGATTGTTTAGGGTTCATATGGATTCAAGGATGAATGTTTAATTTGATCGAATAAAGGCATGATTGGAAACTGTTAGTATTGATTTGGTAAAATAAATTACATAACCGATTTGCCAAAATTACGGGATTTTATAACTGATCGCACAAGGCCAGTCGCACAAGTCATAGGGTACAACTGTTTAAGCACATTGTACAACTCTTTTAAGCATAAGCGCACAACAGGTTATGGATCGCACAAGATAGTGCTGATCGCACAACATGTTGGGTCGCACAAGAAAATAAAGTGTTAATGTTTATTGGGCCGCACAAGATATTGGGTTGCACGATTAATGGGCCGGGGTATGGATGGATCGCACAACTCGTTGCGGGTCGCACAAGGCTGTGCTGATCGCACAACAGGTTAGGCCGGTCATTCTTTGGGCTTTATCCTTTTGATCACACAAGATGTTTGGGCTTGTACAACCACAACGGCCCAATCACTCGAGTCACACAAATTGGGTTATATACATGTAGATTGTATGTTACTGTTTAACATGCCGAATGTAGGTTAACTAGTTGTCATGAACCTACGTGCTTGCCATGATCGTATGTGTGTTCGTAACTTGTTAGCTTATGTGTAAACTTACGTGCACTACTTGAACCTAGACCTGACTTGTATGGTAACCATGTTAGGATGTGGTTGACCACAAACAGCTCGATTGACCTTTTGTTTATATGTCGAGCTAACCTAAGGTGAGTTCACACTTTCTACAAGGCATGGGATTCCCGGTGGTTGGGAATGGGTAAATGATTGAAAGGAAACATGCGTATTCTCCTTGGGTAGAATACGTACCTCCACCCTCTTAATTGAAGGGTGACAACATTGGAACCTGCGTGATCTCCTTATATGGGACACGTACCTCCACCCTCTTAACTGAAGGGTGGCAACATTGACACTAGACAAAAAACTCTATCATTAAGTCCCTCATTTTTATATCGACTTAATCGCCAGGCCAATGGCGAACGGGTCATTAGTTAAATAACGCTATTAGGTTTAACAAGCCTCACACCATGCCGTAGAGGAGGGGAGTGGACTAATGGGTCTGGGCACGTCAATGATGATAGACATTGACATAGGGCACCCAACCTACTCTAGTCAGTAGTCGATATGGTAACGGGTCTAGTTGGATATTCATGGGGTAGCCCCCACGGCTGGGAGCCAGAGTAAAAGAAAAGGAATAATCATGTTTTTAAACTATGGGGTAACCCCTACGACAAGTAAGCCAGTTAAAAGAAACTTATGTTTTTGAAACAACTTAAAGCGAACACCCAACTGTGAACTCGCTCAACTTTGTTGTTGATTCGTTACTATATGCCTTGCAGGTCGTTAGGTGTTTAGATGGAGCTTGCATAGGAGGACGAGGTCGTTGTGGGACATGGACTGTTGAGTTCCATGTTAAACTTATGAACTTTTAAACTTACGTTTTGGGTTTTGAACTTTATGCTTCCGCGAATAACTTGAACTTTGTTGAATTGTTTGACACCAATTATATTGTTTGGTTTGGACCTTTATTTACTTAATTATTTATGGTTCAATATGATTGGTGGCTGGATCCTGGTCGGTCACGCTCCCAGCGGTGATACTCTGCTTGTGGAATTTGGGGGTGTGACAGATTTGTATCAGAGCCATTGGTTATAGTGAACTTGGTTTTAAAAAGGGAAAAGCTTTTTGACAAAACCAGACTATAACCTGTACAGTGCTCCACGATCCACAACGACACTTCGTTCAACGTGCAAGACTCAACACAATAGGTGAGATGGTTTATATTTGTATTGCCTGCCTGTTAGTTTACATAGTGCATTGTTCATAGCATGCTTAGTTGACATAGCAACTGATTGAAACCCTGTGTGCTTACTCTCTTCTGTCATCCCATACTTACGCACTCTCGCAACATCTTTCTCACTTGTGTTTACTTCGATGTGAAGATCATGAGTGGACGCCTGAACTTGACTCAAGCCCTGCTGACGGCTTTGATCAACGAACGAGTTGCTGAGGCTCTCGCAGCAGCTCAAGCAGGAGGTATAACCTGCCATTTCGACCTATCCTAGGATGTTTAGATCCTACTTTCGTGAACCAACTCTCGTGCTTAACCTTGTCCTTTCTTTCTCGCGCAACAGGTCAAAATGCTCAGCCTCGAGTGTGTACATTCAAGACCTTCATGGACTGTCGACCAAGTACCTTTGACGGCACTGAAGGAGCCGTGGGTCTCCTCCACTGGTTTGAGAAGATCGAATCTGTTTTCGAGATGTGTGAATGCCCTGTTGCTAGTAGGGTGAAGTTTGCAACTGGAACTCTTAAAGGTGGTGCGCTCACTTGGTGGAACGCACAGGTGCAAATGCTAGGGTTGGCAACTGCTAATGCCACCCCATGGAACGACTTTAAGGATCTGATCATAGAAGAGTATTGTCATCATGATGACATTCACAAGCTGGAAGTGGAGTTTTACAATCTGAAGATGATGGGGTCTGAAATCGAAGCGTATACAAAAAGATCGAACGAACTAGCTGTTTTGTGTCCCACCATCGTAGATCCTCCCTACAAACGTATCGAGCTTTACATCAAGGGTTTAGTGCCAGAGATTCAGAGCATGGTAACTTTGGCTAACCTCCCTACTATTCAGCGGGTTATACGACTATCCCACCGTCTCACTGATCAGGCAGTTGAGCAGAACAGACTGCCAAAGCGTATTAGTGCTACCACTACTTCTGATGCTCCTAGCGACAACAAGCGCAAATGGGATGGAAATTCAAGCAAGGGTTCAACTTTTGTTCAGTTTCAGTCTCAGCAGCGAAGGACTGACGACTACAAGAGCCCTAGTCAACAACCTTCTGTTAATCAAAGTCAGGGTGGGTACAAGGGAAGCCACCCTAAGTGCAATCGATGTAACTTGCACCACAGTAGGCCATGTAGCAAGGGCAACTGTCAGAGATGTAACAAACCAGGTCATGCAGCCAAAGATTGTAGGAGTCTTTATCCTGCGAATCAGAGGTGACAGCAACAGCAGCAGACTCCGCAGAACCAGCCCCAACAGCAGCAACAGAGGGGTAACAATAAAGGGTGTTTCCAATGTGGTGCTGAGGGCCACTTCAAAAGAGATTGCCCCCAGCTGAACCAGAATCAGAACAACAACAACAATCAGGGCAATGGAAACAACAACAGGGATAACAATGATGGTAATGGTGCCAGGGGACGTGCTTTTGTGATTGGTCAGGGTGATGCGCGGAATGATCCCAACATCGTGACGGGTAAGTTCCTACTGGATGATTTCTTTGTTTCTGTTTTATTCGATTCGGGTGCCGATACTAGTTATGTGTCATTAAAGGTTAGTCAGATGCTTAAGCGTACCCCAATTCCCCTAAACACCAAGCATGTTGTAAAACTAGCCAACGGTAAAAGTCTTGAGGCCACACACATAGTTAAGGGTTGTAATCTCGCTTGAGCTGGTCAGATTTTCTCTATCGACCTCATCCCCATTGTTCTTGGTAGCTTCGACGTCGTCATTGGGATGGATTGGTTATCTCAACATCGAGCGGAGATTCTATGCAAGGAGAAGATTGTCCGCATCCCTCGTTCTGGTAAAGAACCTCTTGTTATTCGTGGTGACAAGAGTGGTGCTGTCGTGAGCATTATCTCTTTCCTTAAGGCCCAGAAGTGTTTGCGAAAGGGCCACACTGCTATACTAGCTCTCGTTACTGACACCTCAATGAAAGAAAAGAAGATAGAAGACATCCCGATCGTACGCGACTTCCCTGAGGTATTCCCTGAGGAATTACATGGTCTTCCGCCTCATCGACAAGTCGAGTTTCAAATCGAGCTAGCTCCTGGAGCAGATCCTATAGCTCGTGCACCTTATCATTTAGCTCCATCTGAGTTAGAAGAATTGTCCGCACAACTATATGAGTTTTTGGACAAGGGTTTCATTCGTCCTAGCTCTTCGCCCTGGGGAGCTCCAGTTTTGTTTGTGAAGAAGAAAGACGGTACCTTTCGATTGTGCATAGACTATCGCGAACTCAACAAGGTGACCGTGAAGAATCGTTATCCTCTTCCTCGTATAGATGACCTGTTCGACCAGTTTCAAGGGTCGAGCTTCTACTTTAAGATTGATCTGAGATCGGGCTATCATCAGCTGAGAGTCCGAGACGAGGACATCTCTAAGACAGCATGTCGCAACCCCCGTCCCTTAACAACCCGGGAACGGACGGGCGGGCGCGGCCAGTTTTGGTGGTATCCAGATGTTTATCATTTTGGCAGCGGAATTTACATCAGGACCGTAGTTAGGAAATATTTTATCAGAGTAAAATACCACGCTTTTATAATATTAAACACATGGGAAAATCCCAAGTTTCAAGTACACACATTTTTATAGGGGTAAACCCTATTTTATTTAATAAAAAATCTCTTTTATTTTAGGTAACTTTATAGCCACTTTTCCAAGCCTTCAGTGTTGTCCAGCTGGCTTCTACTTGGCTTTCACAATTTGTTACCTGAAACGCGTTTAAAAACATTTTGTCAGTGGGAAATACTGGTGAGTGAATCCCAGTTTAATCAAAGCAGGTTTAATCAGTCTACAGCATTGAGGGCGATCGCGCAATTACATTTGTTTCCATCTACTTTAATTACCACCCACGGTACTGTCAACCCGATTTGTGGTCATGTTACTACTCACAATGTAGTAACAAATTTTTGTAAACAAAACCCCAACATACCGACGATAATTGTAGAATACAAATACTCAATCACTGTTTAATATATCATTAATTAAGTGAGATTTTGTAAAAACAATTTCCAAAAAGGAGATTACTGACAAAAAGGTTTACACAAAAAGAGGTTACTCACATTGTTGTCTTAGGGTTTCCTTTAAGGATTTCCTGGTGATTATCTATAAATTACACAAATGCACACGCGTTAGTATAATAACCCAATATTTACATTAGTAATACCCTCCCCGAGACGGTATTCCAACGACTACGTCGGGCAGAACCACGACAGCCGTTACGAAACCCTGGATCAATCGGGCAACGTATCTAATACGTAACCGGGGTTATAATACTTACAACAAGGCAAAAATTCGTTATTTAGGGGGGTATTATGCCTACGCTATAGAATTTCGAGAAAGAAAATTGTTGTGAGCGAATTCGACTGAACAACCGATGCCTCCTATTTATAGGGCCTGATTTTCAGTTCCTCGCGGCCCGCGAAGACTCAAAGGTCTTCTTACGCGGCTAGCGACATAGGGGTAGTAGGGCCTAGCTTGTCCGGGTCATCGCACTAGGTCCAACATGTTGCTGCCACGTGGCAGCTCAGGGTGTCGCCCTGGTAACTGGCTGCCGCGCCCCGCGTAGGAGGTAGCGAAGGGCTACGCGGCCCGCCACAGACTATTAAAAATTGTTTTTAATTAATTTTAATAAAAATAAAGGTATTCGAGGCCTATTTTCATATACGGAGTGTGTTTTAAAACATATAGGGATATTTTAAAATATATTAGGGGTATCGAAAATTATTTAGGAGGGTTGTTATATCCTCCCCACCTTGTTTTAGAGCTCGTCCTCGAGATCTACTGGAATAGGTGTGGAAATTTCTTTTGTATTTCTGATTCAAGCTCCTAAGTGTACTCTGGTCCTCTTTTGGAGTCCCATTTCACTTTGACCAGAACTAATCTCTTGTGCTTAAGATTCTTGACTTTCCTGTCTACAATCTGTAGAGGTCTTTCTACAAATTTGAGTTTTTCATTTACCTCTATATCCTTAAGAGGTACTACTAGTGATTTATCCGCTAAGCATTTCTTGAGATTAGATACATGAAATACATCGTGTATTCCTGCCATTTCCTCTGGCAGTTGCAGCTGATAGGTTACAGGTCTTATTCTTCTAATAATTTCAAAAGGTCCAACATACCTGGGGCTTAGCTTCCCCTTTTTGATGAATCTTACCACTCATTTCCAAAGAGAGACTTTCAATAACACTTTGTCTCCTACCTGAAATTCCAATGGCTTTCGTCAGTTATGTGCATAACTCTTTTGTCGATCACGTGTTGCTTTCAATCGCTCCTTGACTTGGATAATCTTATCTGTTGTTTCTTGTACTATCTCGGGTCCGGATAGTTGCTTTCCTCCAATTTCTGGCCAACGGACTGGGGTTCGACACTTTCGTCCATAAAGTGCTTTGAATGGTGCAACATTGATACTGGTATGATAACTGTTATTATAAGAAAATTCTATCAATGGTAAGTGATCGTCCCAATTACCTCCGAAATCAATTACACAAGCTCCAAGCATGTCTTCCATTGTCTGAATTGTCCTTTCACTTTGTCCGTCCGTTTGAGGATGATAAGCGGTGCTTAGATTCAACTTGGTTCCCATTGCTTTTTGGAAACTTGCCCAAAAATGAGAGGTAAAATGGCTATCCCTATCAGAAACAATTGATAAGGAATTCCATGAAATGAAACTATTTCATTTACATACATCTTAGCTAATTGTTCCATATTGAAAGTTTCCTTCATTGGTAGGAAATGAGCTGACTTAGTTAGTCTGTCTACAGTCACCCAGATTGTATCATTACCTTTTCTTGATCATGAGCGAATCTCACACATAGTTCTAGGTGATTGTCTTCCGTTGTAGGATCGATTTCGGACCTAAATGAGTCGTGTAGAAGAGCTTATCTCAGTTTGAACGGCGGAAACGGACAAACCGAGTACAATTTAGCGAGAATTCACTTTAATATGTTGATTCTATTAATCTGAATAACGTGTACAAGCAAATCAACACTTCGGCAGCACTTCGTGGCTCACCGGAAGAACACACCTCTAACTATCTATGTGGTTCGCTCATATGACCTATTTATAGGCTTTCTGGTCCGCTCGAATGACATGGACATATAAGCGGACCTCACTTAATTGACATAAAAGCGATCCACAACTTTGACAAATGAGCGGACCACATATTTCATACGAACGAAATCACAATTTAACAATAAATGCTTTTGTCTTTAGTTGGATGATGTCATTGTGACATCACTTTGATGATGTCATGATAACATCATGCTTGAACGTCTTCGCAACGAACACGAAACACGACTGAAGACGTAGACGACAGACGGATGCACCAACAAACTCCCCCTCGGATGTTGACGGAGTCTTCAGTGTTGAGTCTTTGCATCTTTAGTCTTTATCAGTCTTTCTTAGCATATACCAGGATCTTCTCTTTGGCTCTAACCTCGTCAGACTCCCCCTCTCATCATGATGAGATCGCTGTCTGGAATTAGCTATCACCTTGAAATCAATCTCTGGCTTTATCTCTGATTAAGCTCATCTCCTGCACAATCTTCTCACAAACACATAAGTTTTTACTTAAATCAATAAGAAAAACTTACTAGAAATAGTTACATCAAGTTCAAATTAATGACCCTGATTAACTAAACAAACTTCTTTCTCAAAATAAATTTTTTCAATCCAGAACACACACTCCCAAACCAATTCATCATGTTTAGCATTTGGAATTTTGAAAATCAGCTCTTCAACATCAGTTGTCTAAAATCTTTTTGTAATTTTCAAAATTTAAAACATAAATGCAATAACGGAAATTAACTGCAGAAATAAAATATGTACAAACATATTTTTGTGAGTTTGCGAAAGAGGATCATATCAGTTTATGTGACCAATCACAATCACCGTTAAGCTTGATTTCATTTTATGCTCTAAACGATTCACATTGATTGACGATATTGCTGTCCACTTAAACTCAATCTAAAAACTTTCAATCTGCTTACCGATACTTTAAGGTAGATTAAGATAGCACTAAAATCTTATGGACCCCACGATCTCAGCATATCCCCTCATCATGCAATACACTAACTCAAGTAATGCCTTTAAACTTTTATCGACTGTGATTTGTGCGAAAACAAAGCAGAATGTTTAAACATTAACAATCAGGTCGATACTTCCGTATACGCAGAGAAAGTCCAATGTTTAAACAAAATAAGAAAAATAAAACAAGTTGAAGTTGTTTAGGCTTTAACCACCAGGTCGATACTCCCGTATACGCAGAGGTGATCCAAAGCTTAAACGAAACACCAAAGAAAATAAAGCAGAACGTTTAGGCAACAACATCCAGGTCGATACTCACGTATACGCAGAGGATGTCCGATGCTTAAACAAAATAAAGAAATAAAACAAGTTTAAATCTTTGCAAAATAAAATGCACAATCACAGCGACTTTTCAGCAAAGTTGTGAAAGTTCACAAACTTAACCAGTTTTATGTCTTTCGACAATCAGCGATTACTGAGTAGGTACACAGTCAAGAAGGACAAAACCAAGTACTATGCTTTCGACCATGTTTCCCACTAGAACTAGGCTTTTTCATTTAGATTTGTATCGTTATCGCAAATCTACTAGTCTAGCTGAGCCTACCGTCACATCATCAGTGAGACCGTTTATCACATATAGACTTTACATTTCTCTAGCATGCTGTGACAGTCCAACTGATCTACTATCATTTCCTCTTTTTACAACAAAACTCATTTTTGCATTTTTATCATGTTTTTGGCTTTTTCAAATTTTCAAATGTTTTTGGATTTTCTAAAAATTTACTCCCCCTAAAATGCAAACACATTTCAGGAAATTTGAAACTAAACTGTACAACCAACTTGACAACTGATATCAAATCGCTTCAATTCGCCATTCACTTGGCATAAACAATCAGAACTCCCCCTCACAACAAACTATTTTCCCATAATGATTTCAAAACACTTAAGTTTGTTTTAATCAAAATGGTTTTTCCGGAAAATTAGTTTTGTGTGACATTTCACAAACATAGGGATCTTTCATCACTTTGTTTTCTTTAACCACTTGTAAAAATTTAACATTTGTAAGATCAATCCACAAACATCACTTGTAGAAAATCAAGTACAACTTAATGTCCCTGATTTACCACTTGTAAGACGAAATATCACTTTCGTGAATTTCTCAAGAAATGTGCCGATTCATGTTCCACGCTTACCAACCTGGGAACTCCGGCAAGTCAGGTTTTTCTATTTAAACAGATTCACCCAAGCCTGACCAGCCTTGGGTGATTTTGAATTCTTGTTCAACAATGGTGGAAAATTTGCATCATCCATTGTTAAACCTGAATTCTCCATTTTTACCTCAACACATGGCTCTTCTGGCTTTACCACACCAGATTCATCGCCTGAACGTGGCTTGTCTGACTTTGACCTGTCAGATTCATTGCCTGATGGTGGCTTGTCTGACTTTGATACATCAGATTCATCGCCGACCTTTTTCTTCTTCTTCTTTTTTTCTTTCGTCCTCAGATTTGTATCTGATGAATTCGTCTTGCTTGACTTTGCAATCGAGGGAGTCGATTCATCAGAACTCTTATTTTTAATAGATGAACCCGAGGACAAAATCCTTTCGAGATACTCTCTCGCCTTCTTCCTCAGTCTGTCTTTTTGCCCCTGAGAAAGCTTCACTTTCTTTTCTTGAACTTTAGGTTCTTGAACCTTCTGTTCTTTGGGCTTTGCTTTGACATTGACTGGTTTCTTCATTGGCATTTTCTGAGATTCAGCCCTCGATCTTCCCTTTGATCTCATTGGGCAATCTCTGGCAATGTGACCTCTGATGTTGCAGTTAAAGCATCTTCTCGTCTCATAATTCCAACTTTGGCAGTTAACAGCAATGTGTCCCTGATAACCACATCGGTAACACACTCTGTTATCGTACCATTTACCACTATCACACCAAACACTCAGATCATAGCATTTTCTGGCTTTGTGGTGATCATCATCCCTCCTGAAAACTGGATTTGGCTTTGAAGCACTGTGGTCAAACCTGCACCACTTATTACCAACTATTTTTGAGTTTTGATTTTTCAATTTTTGTGGTTTTTGATTGCGATTGGATGATTGAACTGATGAGCTTTTATTCTTGTTTTGACCATTTTCTGAATTTTTAACTTTTTGTTTCTGTTCCACTTTTTTCTTCAAAGGTTTTTGCGTAGAGCATTCTCCCTTTTTAGTTGATTGTAGAACAGTTTTCTGAAATTTTTCTTTTAATTTCAAAAATATTTTCTTTTTCTCATTTTCAGCATCAGACTCTGACTCAGACTCATCTGCTGAATAAAAATTTTCATTTTCATCATCAGTTTTATCATCACAATCTTCAACTTTGACTTTGTCAAAGTTTGTGACATAGTCACTTATTGGAACAGAATTGATCGGTTTTGGACAGGGGAACACAAATGAAGTCACAAAACCTTTCAATTTCTTTTCAAGCTCATCAATTTTGTTCCTTGAATTCTCTGCTTCATTTTCAAGCTGAGATATTCGTTCAAGATGAGACTTGATTATTTTTTCATTTTCAATTTTAATGTTTTCAAGAACAGATTTTTCATTTTCCAAAACTTTTAACTGTTCTTGAAATTTTGTTTCATTTGCTTTCAGATTTTTGTTTTCTAATTTTATCCAGAAATCTTCATCTTCTGAAGATTTCTTTTTGCTTTCAAAATCCTTTTCTTTCTCTTTCAAAATCTTGTTTTCTAATGTCAAACTGTTCAAATCATTTAACAGTTTGTCATTTTCAGATTTCAACCTCTCACAATTTTCTTGCAAATCAAAAATATATTTCTTGTCAGCTTTCTTCTCATCTTTCAAAACTGAAATCTCTTCAGTCTGTTCCTCTCCCACTTGGACACATTTACTCTTGCTCTTCTTTAATATTGATTTTACACTTTGACTTTTCTTCTTCTCAGCATTGATCACCATCTGTTCTTCAATCTTTTTAATGAGTGGACAAATTGTCAGTTGGGAAAATTCTCCAGAAATCTTCAAGTTTAAGATATAATTTTCCCATTCTTCTTGAGGTAAAGCACTAACAAATTTTTCAACCCATTCTTCTGATTCCTTTTTAATACCCGTCTCAGACATTGAGCGAACAAGATGTCTATACCTCTCAATGATACTCTTTGTACTTTCTCCTGGACAACCTGAAAATGAATCAAATTCTTTATTTAATACATTTATTCTATCAAATATTTCTTGAGTCATATTAAAGAAATTGATATTCATGATTCAGAATTGAAGAATTTCTCAAACAAGCTTTCACACGAACTGATTCACTTAGTCAAATCACCCAAAAACTCCCAACACAATCTGAAATACTTCCAAACTGTTTTAACCAACTTCAATGGGTCAAGACTTGAATCAAACAACACAATGATTGGGCCGAAAATGATAATGAACCTTGGGCCGTACTACAAGTCTTTATCCAAACTTTGGGCTTTAACAACTTAGTGAATCGGTGATAATCAAAAATATTTCTTGGGCCGTCAATATGTAATATGGATCGAGAATAGTGGACTGACACACTTACATGAATTGATTAAACACTATTGAATTCACTATATCCACTAATCCAACATATTAAGTAACTCTTCAATTAGATTGGTAAATGCTCTGACAATCAACTATATTATCACATGAATGCTATCAAATTGATTAAGGTGAACTCGTGAATTCTGATCTTTTATAGTCCCAATACTTTTTCACATGCAAACCGATTTTAATTCAAACCAAATGATAACAATTTATCAGATTAATACACGTATCATATGCTATCATATGCAATCACATGTAATCTGACATCTATGACACTTCATAGACTCTTATACACACATCGATGTAAGCACTCAATCGGTTAACAATTTTCAATGAATTCTCATGATGATGCTCGACCACCAAACCAATATATCACATGCTATTCTGATTATCCGACACAACCTGACATCCTTGTTTAATGTTTCACAATACTCAATGAACAATCACGTGAATTCCTAAGTGTCACTATGAGCGGTCCTCAAATGTCACTAAGAGCGGACCAGGTTGACCAGATGAGCGGACCAGAAGATGTCCGGATAAGCGAACCAGATGATGTCCAGATAAGCGGACCAGATAGGTAATTTTGAGCGGACCAGCCTGCTGATGTCACTTTTTACGAGTTCATATGAGCGATACCTCAAAAATCTGATGTTTTAGGTCGATTCAAGCTTTGAAACTTTCAAGGATTGATTAAAACATGTTTACGCACAATATATGTGAAATTTGGCCGATTTTGACCGTAAAAAGTTTTGTTTTTCAGAAAAGAAAGGTGTAGAAACAGAAATCGCTGCTGAATTGTAGAAAACTCTTCTCCACTGGCTCTGATACCAATTGTAGGATCGATTTCGGACCTAAATGAGTCGTGTAGAAGAGCTTATCTCAGTTTGAACGGCGGAAACGGACAAACCGAGTACAATTTAGCGAGAATTCACTTTAATATGTTGATTCTATTAATCTGAATAACGTGTACAAGCAAATCAACACTTCGGCAGCACTTCGTGGCTCACCGGAAGAACACACCTCTAACTATCTATGTGGTTCGCTCATATGACCTATTTATAGGCTTTCTGGTCCGCTCGAATGACATGGACATATAAGCGGACCTCACTTAATTGACATAAAAGCGATCCACAACTTTGACAAATGAGCGGACCACATATTTCATACGAACGAAATCACAATTTAACAATAAATGCTTTTGTCTTTAGTTGGATGATGTCATTGTGACATCACTTTGATGATGTCATGATAACATCATGCTTGAACGTCTTCGCAACGAACACGAAACACGACTGAAGACGTAGACGACAGACGGATGCACCAACATAGTTTGGTAACAAAATCCATTGTTATCAATTCCCATTTCTATACAGGCATTTCTAACGGTTGCAACAATCCTGAGGGTTTCTGATGTTCAGCTTTAACTTGTGAACAGGTTAGACACTTGGCAACATATGCTGCTATATCCTTTTTCATTCCTATCCAGTGTTGTAAAAGTCGCTAGGCGGTCTCTAGTCGGCCGACTGGGGAGTTGGGAGTAATCGGAGTACTCGGAGAGTACTCGGTGAGTACGCGGACATGGTAACTATAAAGAAAATTAATTGTTATATATTATACATATGTTAAAATAAGCATAATTCATGTCAACTAAGTATAATTTAAAATGAAACATGTTTAAAGTTCAAATATGCTTAATACAAGTCCGAGTAGTCCGAGTACAAGGCCGAGTAGTCCGAGTACAAGGCCGAGTAGGCCGATTTTGACCGATTTTGACTAATTAAAAGTCAACAAACCACGTTGACTGCCTAGACCGACTCTTTCCGACTACGTCCGACTAGTCCGACTAGGCGCCGGGTTTGACCGAGGCCGACTAATTGAGTCCGCCTAGGAGGAAGTCGCCTCGGAGGGGTTCCGAGGACCGAGTACTCGCCGAGTACTCGGCCTTGGAATCCGACTTTTACAACACTGTTCCTATCCACCAGAAATTCTTTCTTAAGTCTTGATACATCTTATCACTTCCAGGATGTATCGTATACTTAGACTTATGAGCTTCTTCTAATATACGGTGGCGTAGGTTTCCTAATTTAGGTATCCACATTCTTTTCTTATGGAATCTCCAAATTCCATCTGTTCTTTGTTCTAGTTCCTTAATCGTTCCTTTCAATTTTTCGGTATCTTCCTTGATTACTGATTCTTGTGCTTTTCTAATCTGTTCATTTAAATCAATCTGTAGATTTAATTTAAGAGAACGCACTCTTTTTGGCTTTTCATGATACTTTCGACTTAAAGCATCAGCTACTACATTAGCCTTTCCTGCATGATACTGGATATTACAATCATAATCACTAAGAATTTCCATCCAGCGCCTTTCTCTCATATTCAATTCCTTTTGCCCAAAAACATACCTTAAACTCTTATGGTCGGTGAAAATGGTAAACTTACTACCGTAATGGTAATGTCTCCAAATCTTAAGGGAAAAAATTATGGCTCCAAATTCTAGATCACGGGTTGAATAATTTTCTTCATGATTCTTAAGTTGTCTAGATGCATAGGCTATAACCTTTTGACGTTGCATTAACACACATCCATAGCCTAACTTAGAAGCGTCACAATAGACTATAAAGTCTTCAGTTCCTTCTGGTAACGCTAATATGGGTGCATTGGTTAGTCTTTGCTTAAGAATTCTAAAGGCTTCTTCTTGTTTTGGTTCCCATTCAAACTTAACAGATTTACAGGTTAACTTAGTTAAGGGAATGACTATTCTAGAAAAATCTTGAATAAATGTTCTATAATAACCGGCCAATCCTAAGAAACTTCTAACCTCGGTTGGTGACTCAGGGGTTTTCCATTTAGTAATGGCCTCGATCTTGGTGGGATCCACATGAATTCCTTCATGATTAACTAAGTGTCCAAGAAACTGTACCTGTTCTAACCAAAACTCACACTTCGAAAACTTAGCATAAAGCTTTTCTTTTCTCAATAAACTTAGAAGTGCGTGCAAATGCTTTGTATGCTTCTCCTTACTCTTAGAGTAAATGAGAATATCATCTATAAAGACAATTATGAATTTATCCAAATATGGCTTACATATTCGGTTCATCATATCCATAAATGCAGTTGGGGCATTGGTTAAACCAAATGGCATGACAGTAAATTCATAATGGCCATACCTTGTTCTGAAAGCGGTCTTAGGAATGTCCTCTTCATGTACCTTTAATTGATGATATCCTGATCGTAAATCGATTTTTGAGAAAAATCGAGCTCCTTGTAATTGATCAAACAAATCATTGATTCTCGGTAATGGGTACCGATTTTTTATCGTGACTTTGTTCAATTCGCGGTAATCAATGCACATACGCATTGATCCGTCCTTCTTTTTGACGAATAAGATTGATGCTGCCCAAGGCGATGAACTCGGCTGTATGAATCCTTTTTTCCAACAATTCGTCTAACTGTTTCTTCAGTTCCTTCATTTCTGTAGGTGCCAAACGGTAAGGTGCCTTGGCAATTGGTGCTGTTCCTGGTAGCAGGTGGATTCTGAATTCAACTTCCTTGTCTGGCGGTAATCCTGGTAATTCTTCTGGAAACTGAGATACTACTAAAATATCTTTCAGTTCTTTTCCTTTAGTGTTAGTGATTACGAAAATCAAATACACTAATGATCATTTTCTTACATAACTGGCTGTTTTCATTAAAGAGATGAATTTTGTGGATCTAGACGGCTTATCTCCTTTAATTGTGATCTTTTCACCTTTCGGTGAATTTACTTGAATTGACTTTTGATCACATAAAATACTGGCTTTGTTGGCTATTAACCAATCCATTCCTAACACGACATCAAATCCTGCCAGATTTATTGGGTAAAGGTTTGCAATAAATTTTTGATTTAAAAATTCTATTATTGCTCCCTGCAAGATTTCAGAAATCTTAATGGTTTCTCCATTTGCTGTCTCCACTAGACATTCTTGCGGGAGTTTAGTTAATGGTCGATTGAGAAGTTTGCAAAATGAAGTATTAATAAAACTTTGGTTTGCACCAGAGTCAAATAATACTTTAGCAAAAACATCATTAACTAAAAACGTACCGGCGATCACGTTTGGGATCATCTTTGCTTCTTCTGCGGTCAGAACAAATGCTCTAGCATTTTTAGTATTCTTGTTGTTCGTGGCTGGAGCTAGTTTTGGATAGTTCGGCTTGATGTGACCTTTTTCCCCACAGTTTAAGCACATTCCATTATTAGGTTTCTTCCTGCAATCTTCTTCATTGTGTCCTGGTATCTTGCAGAAATTGCAGTAAGTGGAGCATTTTCCTGAATGCTTCTTCTTGCAAGCCTTGCAGTACGGTGCAGAGGTAGAACCTACATTTTTCCCACGGTGGGAATTTCCATAACAAAATTCTTTGGTAAGCCTTTGAGCTAGGTTTCTCCTCTCATCCTCTTCTCGTGTACGCACTAATTCATCAGTCAAGGTGTTCGCCAGTTCTACGGTTTCTTCTATAGTTTGAGGTCTAGCTGCCTTGACTACATGCCTAATTTCATTGATTAATCCCCAGATATAACGGGAGATTAATACTGGTTCAGGTGATGCAAGGGTGGACACTATTCTAGCATATTCAAAGAATAAAGTAGTATAACCCTTACTATCTACTCCAGTCATCCTAAGGTTTAGGAACTTATTTGCTATCTGTTCATTTTCATTGAAAGGGCAGAATTTTCTTTCTACCACATTTTTAAATTCCTCCCATTCCATATTGTAAACCCTATCACTTCCCCTAGACTGGAGGATAGTGTTCCACCATTCTAAGGCTGAGTTCTTAAATAGATTGGAAGCAAACATTATCTTATCCTCTTCAGCACACTTGCTTATTTTTAAGACTGCCTCAGTCTTTTCTATCCAGCGTAGAGCTGCAACGGCCCCTTCATTGCCCGAGAATTCCATTGGTTTACAAGACCATAATTCTTTATAAGAACAACCATAAGACATGTTTCTTCTTCTTTTGGGAATGGGCACTTGAAGTGTGGGTCCATTGTTTACGCTGTGTTTAGGTTCAGTTGGTCCCTTAGTGCCATTGTTACTTTTATTATCTACTTCCCTAACTGTTTTGATAATATATGGCATTGCGTCTATAATCCCTTGTGCCACTATGTGTTGGATGGCACTGTTATGCACTTGGTTTCCATTATTATCTTTGTTCGGGTTATCGTTGTTATTCTGGTTTTCATTATTCTGGTTTTCCTGGTTCACTTCGTTGTCCATCTGAATTTTAAACATTTGCCAATTATTAATATCACAAGATAATATTTAAGGCAAACAATCACACCACACACATATTGATCAAAACCGTCGAACATTGCGACTTACTCTTTCTTATATATTATGCATCTAATACAACTGGAACTGGAATTTAAAATTACAATACTAATATGCATCACTAACCACGAAGTGGTCTATACTATAGCATATATATTATCATTATTATAAATTTTTTTCATACACACATATTATATATATATATATATATTATTATATTATTATTCTTACTATTACCATCACTGATATGGGTTCATCCAGAACTCCATATTACGCTCGTCATACTTCCAGACGAGTCGTTCTCCGACCTACCTCATCATCTCGCTACTTTCTAGAATCTCCTCACCAAAGGTTCAGAGTTCTTGCACATTTTCTGCACTCATTGAGGGTGCAGGTGTTGGTACTGGATCTAGGTACTGTGGCATGGGTTCTTCCTGGGGATATATTCTCTAGGATTTCCCTAATGTTTTCATCATTATCATAATAGGGATCTAGAGGGTCCAGACCTGGGTAAGCAGCTAGGTTTGGCATGGGTTCTTCTGATATTGGGTAGCGTTGCTGATAATCCCTATGATCGTCAAACCACGGGTCTTAGTCTGGGTCTAAGGGATTGGGTGCGGGTACTCTAGGTATCCCAGTTGGGTCAAAGGCTGGTGCTGGGATTTGGTTTTCTGGATTGACTTCAATCTCCATTGGTTGTGTGGGAAACAAGGGTAATGGTTGGGGTGCTATGAGTTGCTCCAGGTTTTGGTCGGCAGCTGTGGTTGCTAGAATATGGAAGTTTGCTAAACTCCTATTAAGCATATCTTGGGTGTGAGCATCTGTTTCTCTCTTAGCGGCTGCTAAAAATCGCTGTTGTTGTAACTTTTTCATTCTTTTCCTACGTTCACGCGCTCCCCTACTGAACCATTGACGTGACCGTGTCGTCCCGATCAGTCAAAAACCCAATTAAACCTAGGTAGCTAGGGTAAGTCAGGTATCGTATCCACGAAGAGCATGTGGTCAGTATCGCACGACCCGTTCGATTAGTTAGAATATTTACAAATAATGTACAAAGTGATTATGAAGATTGCTAATTTTATTTGTTTGTTTGGTTTTTAAAATAAATCGGAATGAACCGACAAATTGATGTTATCGAAATCAATTGAATATTAACTAAAATTATAAACTAAACTAAAAATTTGAAACAAGAAATTAGAATACGGATCACACCCGGTTCGATATTTGCAAGACCTAGGGTTCCTACATGTTTTAACTTGATTCAATTGCATATAGTGATTAACGGATTACTATCACGAAACTTAGGTGCCAATTGCTATCTACGTCATAGACAACATACCACAATGCACTTCATTACCTCGGACATGTAAATCCTAACCTAAGATAAGGCATAATTGCACATAACCATTTCGCAAAGTCATAACTTTATCATCGTTCGACAATTCACGAATTCGAAACAAATGCAAGACAATTATCCAAGGTTTCAAATACTAAACAATTTGTCACAAAACCAAATTAAAATACAAATGCATAAACCCAAGAAAATCTTACAACATCTACACCGGGGTGAAACCGAAGAGACTAGCCGCTCATGGTTGGATGGACGCTATCACCGGGCGATGAACACGAGCACGGAGCCATGACCTTGAGTCTTGAGGAATGGTGGAAGTTAGGATTTGAATGGTGATGATGTTAGGTGTGTGTTAGAGATATGTTAGATGTGTTGATTCCGTATGAGAGCCCCCTCCAAAAGATGTTATACGGCTGGCTGACTCCCAAATCGATGGAATGATGAGATGTTGGGCCGATTACGACAGCCCAAAATAATGTGATTGGCTGCCCCTTTTATTTCGTGAGTCCAGGAGCCCAAAATTATTGTCAAAGCTGCCAGTTTCGATCCGTAGGCCACAAGTCCCATACGTAAGCCACATATGCCGGTTCCATTTTCTTTGTTTGTGCATGCTTAATTAAATCAATAAAATCCCTTTTTCAAACACACCCCCACATGTGATAATTCATGATGTTGTTGCTGACTTGTGTGTTCACCTCTTGACTCCATTAATTATGATGTGAAGTCTGCTCCTCTATGATGATGATGTTCCATATTGATTTCTTTAAACAAAACCTCCTCACCTACGTGAATATGGCTGCTCTCCAAGAAAGAACTTCCAAGATGTGAATGAATTTATAATAATAAATTATAAATTCCCAAAAGTCAGCGTGGCCCCCTCTTCCTCTAGGAGTCTCGTGTATATGCTTCCTTTTATGTTGATGGTGAATGATTGATTTTTCATATTCGAATATAATAATCAAACCCCCCCATCTCAAGCTTTTATGTCTCTTGCATATTAAAGATAGTTTATGAGCCGAAACACATCCCGAACATCACCATTTGCTACATTTATCAACGATGGACGCTCCACTTCATCTCTAACCCAGTTAACTTTCCCGAATTAAGCAAATTAATCTGCACAACCACAATTTCTCGTAGTTATTTTATTCGACGCGTATAATTACTTAGAACCGAATAAAACACACAAGTTAAACACTTTAACGCTCGGTTTTCACTCTCTACATCAACCATCCTCTCTTTTTAGGAGGGAATGGCTCTTCAGACTGAACCTTAAACACGAATATCCCATCTTCATTATCAGCTGAATACCCTGAGAGGGTAGGCTGTGAAGAGGTGCCTTCGCTCCTAGGTGAGCTGGACAACTGACGATAGGCGTCGGAGGGTCCTTGATCGCTCATATTGTAAACTAACAAATAGTTAAATAACACACAACAATAAAATACAGATATGCACGTATTTCTATAGATAATTTCCTAACATTTCAAATAATATCTTGGTGTCAGCAGAACACTTCTGTGGCTGAATCAATGGCTTAGCTCTGATACCACCTTCTATCGCAACCCCCGTCCCTTAACAACCCGGGAACGGGAGGCCGCGGCCAGTTTCGGTGGTATCCAGATGTTTATCATTTTGGCAGCGGAATTTACATCAGGACCGTAGTTAGGAAATATTTTATCAGAGTAAAATACCACGCTTTTATAATATTAAACACATGGGAAAATCCCAAGTTTCAAGTACACACATTTTTATAGGGGTAAACCCTATTTTATTTAATAAAACATCTTTTTATTTTAGGTAACTTTATAGCCACTTTTCCAAGCCTTCAGTGCTGTCCAGCTGACTTCTACTTGGCTTTCACAATTTGTTACCTGAAACGCGTTTAAAAACATTTTGTCAGTGGGAAATACTGGTGAGTGAATCCCAGTTTAATCAAAACAGGTTTTATCAGTCTACAGCAGTGAGGGCGGTCGCGCAATTACATTTGTTTCCATCTACTTTAATTACCACCCACGGTACTGTCAACCCGACTTGTGGTCATGTTACTACTCACAATGTAGTAACAAATTTTTGTATACAAAACCCCAACATACCGACGATAATTGTAGAATACAAATACTCAATCACTGTTTAATATATCATTAATTAAGTGAGGTTTTGTAAAAACAATTTGCAAAAAGGAGATTACTCACAAAAAGGTTTACACAAAAAGAGGATTACTCACATTGCTGTCTTAGGGTTTCCTTTAAGGATTTCCTGGTGATTATCTATAAATTACACAAATGCACACGCGTTAGTATAATAACCCAATATTTACATTAGTAATACCCTCCCCGAGACGGTATTCCAACGACTACGTCGGGCAGAACCACGACAGTCGTTACGGAACCCTGGATCAATCGGGCAGCGTATGTAATACGTAACCGGGGTTATGATACTTACAACGAGGCAGAACTTCGTTATTTAGGGGGGTACTATGCCCGAAAATTATGCCTACCCTATAGAATTTCGAGAGAGAAAATTGTTGTGAGCGAATTCGACTGAACAGCCGATGCCTCCTATTTATAGGGCCTGATTTTCAGTTCCTCGCGACCCGCGAAGACTCAAAGGTCTTCTTACGTGGCCCGCGACATAGGGGTAGTAGGGCCTAGCTTGTCCGGGTCATCGCACTAGGTCCAACACGTTGCTGCCACGTGGCAGCTCAGGGTGTCGCCCTGGTGACTGGCTGTCGCGCCTCGCGTAGGAGGTAGCCAATGGCTACGCGGCCCGCCACAGACTATTAAAAATTGTTTTTAATTAATTTTAATAAAAATAAAGGTATTCGGGGCCTATTTTCATATACGGGTTGTGTTTTAAGACATATAGGGATATTTTAAAATATATTAGGGGTGTCGAAAATTATTTAGGAGGGTTGTTATACAGCATTCAGGACTCATTACGGACACTACAAGTTCCTGGTCATGCCTTTCGGGTTGACAAACGCACCTGCGATTTTCATGGATCTCATGAACCGAGTGTGCAAACCTTACTTGGATAAGTTTGTTATTGTATTCATCGACGACATCCTGATCTATTCCAAGAGTCAGGAGGAACACGAGCGTCATCTGCGACTAATTTTGGAACTTCTTCGAACAGAACAGCTTTATGCTAAGTTTTCGAAATGTGACTTTTGGCTTCGTGAAGTCCATTTCTTAGGCCACGTGGTTAACGAGGATGGGATTCACGTCGATCCATCCAAGGTTGACTCGATCAAGAATTGGCCTGCACCTCGAACTCCAACTGAAATCCGTCAATTCTTGGGCTTGGCGGGTTACTACAGAAGGTTTATTAAAGATTTCTCGAAGATTGCGCAGCCTCTTACTGTTCTTACTCAGAAGGGTGTCACCTACCGTTGGGGCGATGCTCAGGAATCCGCATTTCAGCAGCTGAAGTTGAAGCTTTGTAGCGCACCTATCCTCTCGTTGCCTGAGGGCACATACGACTTTGTGGTTTATTATGACGCGTCAATCCAAGGACTTGGTTGTGTGTTGATGCAATGTGAGAAGGTCATTGCTTACGCATCACGCCAACTTAAAGTTCACGAAAGGAACTACACTACTCACGACTTGGAGTTGGGAGCAGTGGTGTTTGCGCTTAAGATATGGAGACATTACTTGTACGATACCAAGTGCACCATTTACACCGACCACAAGAGTCTCCAGCATATCTTCAATCAGAAGGAGTTGAACATGCGACAGCGTTGATGGGTCGAACTCCTTAACGACTACGAATGCACAATCAAGTACCATCCAGGCAAAGCCAATGTTGTGGCTGACGCCCTCAGTCGTAAGGAAACCAAACTTAAGCGTGTACGTGCGTTACAGCTTACTATTCACTCTAGTCTTCCTGCCCAAATTCGGGATGCTCAGGTCGAAGCATTGAAAGAAGAGAACATCAAGGCTGAGTCCCTGCGGGGATTGGAGAAACGGTTAGAACTAAAGGAAGACGGTGCTTACTACTTAGCGGGGCGCATCTGGGTCCCATTTCATGGTAATCTGCGTGAGCTTGTGATGGATGAAGCACACAAGTCTCGTTACTCGGTACATCCTGGCTCTGATAAGATGTACCACGACCTCAAAACTACGTACTGGTGGCCCCACATGAAAGCTAACCTAGCGACCTATGTTAGTAAATGTTTGACCTGTGCTAGGGTCAAGGTTGAATACCAGAAGCCATCAGGCCTACTTCAATAACCAGAGATCCCGACATGGAAATGGGAGCAAATTTCCATGGACTTTGTTACTGGCTTACCTAGATCTCAACGAGGAAATGATACCATTTGGGTGATAGTGGATCGACTGACAAGGTCTGCACACTTCCTGTCTATAAAGGAAACGGATAAGTTCTCTACTCTAGCAGACATCTACCTAAAGGAAATAGTCTCGAGGCACGGGGTGCCAACTACCATAATTTCCGATCGAGATCCATGTTTTACATCTGATTTGTGGCAGGCGATGCACAAATCCTTTGGCTCACGTCTAGACATGAGCACAACATATCATCCACAGACGGATGGGCAGACTGAACACACCATTCAAACTCTTGAAGACATGCTTCGAGCATGTGTAATCGACTTTGGTAATGGCTGGGAAAGGCACCTACCCTTGGTAGAGTTTTTGTATAATAATAGTTACCACACTAGCATCCAGGCTGCTCCGTTTGAGGCGTTGTACGGACATAAATGCCGATCACCCTTATGCTGGGCAGAAGTTGGCGACAGCCAAATCACTGGCCTAGAACTCGTAGTTGACACGACAGAAAAGATTGCCCAGATACGACAACGAATGGCGGCAGCTCGTGACCGTCAGAAGAGCTACGCTGATAAGCGTAGGAAACCACTCGAGTTCCAGGTTGGGGATCTAGTGCTACTTAAAGTCTCACCTTGGAAGGGTGTGGTTTGCATCGGCAAGCGAGGCAAGCTAAATTCGCGTTATGTCGGACCTTTCGAAATCACTGAGAAAATCGGCAAAGTGGCTTATAGATTGAATCTACCTGAAGAACTCAGTGGAGTTCACAACGTATTCCATGTGTCGAATCTGAAGAAGTGTCTGTCAGATGAGACCCTCATAGTTCCTTTCAAGGAACTCACCATTGACGATCAGTTGCGATTCGTCGAGGAACCAGTAGAAATCATGGACCGAGAAGTTAAGGTTCTCAAACGTACCAGGATACCCATTTTTTGAGTTCGTTGGAACTCCCGTCGTGGCCCAGAGTTTACATGGGAATGAGAAGATCAAATGAAACACAAGTATCCCCAGTTGTTCGAGAAAAGGGAGACCACTACTGAGGCTGAAGCTACTGCGGAATTTTGGGACGAAATTCCAAACCAACGGGGGGATGATGTGACACCCCAGGAAAACCACACAACCAAACTAGCTTCCTCAGTGACTACGTGCTAAATTTCGAGACGAAATTTCTTTCAACTTGGGGATGATGTGACAACTCGTATTTTAGAAGCCTTGCTTTGTGCTTTGATGTGACTTGTATGAACATTATGTGATTAGTTGATATGTGTTTTCAATGGAACGTTACATTTTTCTATGTTATGTGTTATGTAGTGTAATGTGTATATGTATGACTAGTCGCACAAAACGTGTCCAATCGCACAAGCCCTTTTGGGCACACCACTCTCGGCCCACACTTCTTGTATTCGAGATCAAAGGGCAGCCCATGTATGGGTTCGGCCCACTCCTTTTATACGCATACAAGCACCCATGTGTGGGGTTTGTTTCTCATTACTTGCAAAACACTTAACACACACAAAACCCTACCCTCTCTTTCTCTCATTCGAAGACCGACGACAGCCCCACTCGAAGCTCTTCCCATCGATCTAACCAACTCGTTCAATCATCACGGTTAGCGTTTCACGATTATTTGTTTGATAGATGATATTATGGTTGTTATGATTATATGTGATAGCTAGGGTTGCTCATATGTATGATGATTGATTCTTGATGTTGTGATAAAGTATGGACAAATGAATAAGTGATGTATATTTGGTTGATGTTTCTACATGATTGAACCGAACCCACATGATGATCATGAGATTAGTGTTGGTTTAGAATTAGGGTTTATGTGATGATGTTCATATGAACCGGTTTGATGATTTAAACGATGACTGTGTAATGATCCTATAATAAGATTGTTAGTCATGATTCCTATGATGATTACGGTTACATGTTAGTGTTCAAGATCACTGATTTGATTAATGAAATTGAATGTTATGATTTGTTATGAATAGATGATTGTTTAGGGTTCATATGGATTCAAGGATGAATGTTTAATTTGATCGAATAAAGGCATGATTGGAAACTGTTAGTATTGATTTGGTAAAATAAATTACATAACCGATTTGCCAAAATTACGGGATTTTATAACTGATCGCACAAGGCCAGTCGCACAAGTCATAGGGTACAACTGTTTAAGCACACTGTACAACTCTTTTAAGCATAAGCGCACAACAGGTTGTGGATCGCACAAGATAGTGCTGATTGCACAACATGTTGGGTCGCACAAGAAAATAAAGTGTTAATGTTTGTTGGGCCGCACAAGATATTGGGTTGCACGATTAATGGGCCGGGGTATGGATGGATCGCACAACCCGTTGCGGATCGCACAAGGCAGTGCTGATCGCACAACAGGTTGGGCCGGTCATTCTTTGGGCTTTATCCTTTTGATCGCACAAGATGTTTGGGCTTGTACAACCACAACGGCCCAATCACTCGAGTCGCACAAATTGGGTTATATACATGTGGACTGTATGCTACTGTTTAACATGCCGAATGTAGGTTAACTAGTTGTCATGACCCTACGTGCTTGCCATGATCGTATGTGTGTTCGTAACTTGTTAGCTTATGTGTAAACTTACGTGCACTACTTGAACCTAGACCTGACTTGTATGGTAACCATGTTAGGACGTGGTTGACCACAAACAGCTCGATTGACCTTTTGTTTATCTGCCGAGCTAACCTAAGGTGAGTTCACACTTTCTACAAGGCATGATATTCCCGGTGGTTGGGAATGGGTAAATGATTGAAAGGAAACCTGCGTATTCTCCTTGGGTAGAATACGTACCTCCACCCTCTTAATTGAAGGGTGACAACATTGGAACCTGCGTGATCTCCTTGTATGGGACACGTACCTCCACCCTTTTAACTGAAGGGTGGCAACATTGACACTAGACAAAAACTCTATCATTAAGTCCCTCATTTTTATATCGACTTAATCGCCGGGCCAATGACGAACGGGTCATTAGTTAAATAGCGCTATTAGGTTTGACAAGCCTCACACCGTGCCGCAGAGGAGGGGAGTGGACTAATGGATCTGGGCACGTCAATGATGATAGACATTGACTTAGGGCACCCAACTTACTCCAGTCAGTAGTCGATATGGTAACGGGTCTAGTGGGATATTCATGGGGTAGCCCCCACGGCTGGGAGCCAGAGTAAAAGAAAAGGAATAATCATGTTTTTAAACTATGGGGTAACCCCCACGGCAAGTAAGCCAGCTACAAGAAACTTATGTTTTTGAAACAACTTAAAACAAACACCCAACTGTGAACTCGCTCAACTTTGTTGTTGATTCGTTACTATATGCCTTGCAGGTCGTTAGGTGTTTAGATGGAGCTTGCATAGGAGGACGAGGTCATTGTGGGACATGGACTGTTGAGTTCCATGTTAAACTTATGAACTTTTAAACTTACGTTTTGGGTTTTGAACTTTATGCTTCCGCGAATAACTTGAACTTTGTTGAATTGTTTGACACCAATTATATTGTTTGGTTTGGATTTTTATTTACTTAATTATTTATGGTTCAATATGATTGGTGGCTGGATCCTGGTCGGTCACGTTCCCCGCGGTGATACTCCGCTTGTGGAATTTGGGGGTGTGACATAAAGTTTGCATGTTTTCATATGTTTATGCTTGTAAAGGTTTTGTATGATGATATTGATGCATTTTGGACCGTAAAGTCGTAATCTTTATGAAAAACTTAGAAGGAAAGGCACATCCACCATTAATCAAGGTTTTAGGGTTTATTCTTCCATTGGTAGTGAAACATTGTCATCTGAAACTGCATTAAGATATATTGTTCTATTCAGATGCCTAGTGGCGGACCTATGAATTATTTGTCGGGGGTGTGGATGAATGGTTCAAGCATATTTTCAGGGGATGCGG
Source organism: Helianthus tuberosus (assembly GCA_030545235.1). Taxonomy (NCBI): domain Eukaryota; kingdom Viridiplantae; phylum Streptophyta; class Magnoliopsida; order Asterales; family Asteraceae; genus Helianthus; species Helianthus tuberosus. Next base: position 13,554,098 of record CM060397.1, read on the forward strand.
TCGGGTTTTTTGCCTAAAAAACACGCTTTTTTTTTCAAGGGGTGCGCCTGCCCACCCTGGGCTTCACCTAGGTCCGCCCTTGCAGATGCCCGATCTAAGGTTTAACATCGAACTCTCTAGCAACAGAGGTATGCTACTCGTGGTTGCGCATCCATGTCCTTCTAAGTAGCCGCATAAATCATTTTTGAAGATTATGCACTTACCTCCTAAGTCGTATTATAACCATAGTTACATAAATCGCTAGGGTAGCCACGATCCACGTATTGGATCGTGGTGTACGCAATCGGAAATCGTAAGCGTACCGGAACGACATGGTCCGGCGAACCGAGTTGCGTCGGTACGGTGTTCCTGATTACAGAGGTACGACGATCCAAATTGATCCGGTTTAGCGAACCAAATAGACAAGGTGGACGTTCCAAATCGATTGGGTACAACGATCCATAGCTGATTTCTGACGCCAGTGTTTTCAGCCGGAAACCAGGAAGAAGGGGAAGAAGAAACAGCGGCTACGTATGTTTTAGGTTTTTAGGGTTTAAAAGTTTGGTGTTAGTGGTGCTAGGTTTTTGAGAGAGGGGATGGTGTTTAAAAATATTTTTAATTTTTTTTTGAACGGCAAAAACTTCTATATAAAATATAGAAAACGGGCCAGCAAGAAACTGGGATCCAAGATTACAAAATTACATCACGAATGTTAAAATCAATCCACCTTTCCCACTCAAGATTACAAAAATTTGATCTACCTGTAAAAATATTTTTAATTGTTTTTGTTTTTTAGTAGTAAGGATCGAGTAGGGTTCGCACGGAAAGTGTGTTTTTCCTAGAAAGTCTAGGAAGCGATCTGGTCCATCCGATTGGTGTGTTTAAGGGTTGAGATTAAATCAATGGCAATCTTGTAATATTTGAGTTTAATTAATTGATTGTTTTAAATGAGTAGGGACAATTTTGTCAATGGCCGTGTTTTAAATCAATTAGATAACCGCCCAGTTCCTAAATTCAAGCGATTTTCCCTCTCTATCTCTCCAAACCCATCTTGGAAACCCCAATCCCTACAAAAAATAACTACAATCATGGAAGAAGATAACTTTAGAAACGATGGAGAGCACCGGATCAAATTAAAACACTTCTCCATCTCCACCATCTCCGAGTTCATCATTTTGTTCTTATCATCTCCGTTTTCTTGACGATGTGTTTTAACAGCAAGCAAATTAATACAGTTGTGTTTTAGCAGCAAGCAGATTCATACAGTTGCGGTTTAGCATCCAGATTCATACATATGTGTTTTAACAGCAAGCAGATTCATACAGTTGTGTTTTAGCATTCAGATTCATACAGATGTGTTTTAACAGCAAACAGATTCATACAGATGTGTTTTAACAGCAAGCAGATTCATACAGATGTGTTTTAACAGCAAACAGATTCATACAGATGTGTTTTAACATCCAGATTCATACAGATGTGTTTTAACAGCAAGCAGATTCATACAGTTGTGTTTTAACAGCAAGCAGATTCATACAGATGTGTTTTAACATCCAGATTTATACATATGTGTTTTAACAGCAAGCAGATTCATACAGATGTGTTTTAACAGCAAGCAGATTCATACAGATGTGTTTTAACAGCAAGCAGATTCATACATATGTGTTTTAACATCCAGATTCATACAGATGTGTTTTAACAGCAAGCAGATTCATACAGCTGTGTTTTAGCATTCAGATTCATACAGTTGTGTTTTAACAGCAAACAGATTCATACAGTTGTGTTTTAACAGCAAGCAGATTCATACACTTGTGTTTTAGCATTCAGATTCATACAGTTGTGTTTTAACAGCAATCAGATTCATACCCTGTGTTTTACCATCTTTATATTGTGGGATCTATAAAAAAATGACTTTAGCCCTGTAAACTGTTAAAACACAGCACCAAGAACATGCTGATAAATTCCAGTAATCTTCTGAACAATGGAATATGCGATGTAATGTGACATGGAATTTTAGTTAATGAACACATTGACTTCCAGATTTGAATTCGAAAATAATAAAAATTCCGAAAATCATGGAATTTTAGTTAATGAAGATACATTCCAAAAATAAAATTAAAATGTGAAATTACATGATAGCCCTTCTACTTAAAATCCCTCAATGACACATGTCCAATTCTTATTCCTTCATAGACTTTCTAGGAAAAATAGACTTTCCACCCAACTCCTACCCGTAAGGATCACATAACTACAAAATTTGCAATCTACTTATTTCACTACACTACGAAGACCACGTAAACACCAAATAAAAACAAAAGAATAAAAAACAATTAGTTTAGTGGCAAATTTGAAAATTGATCAAACTTTTAGGGCTAACATATATAAACCCATTATCACCGCCGTTGGGTCTCGCCGGTACCATTCTCGGCCGCTGTAACCCTAATTGATAACCACCGCTGTAGCAAGCAATCCATAGAATCATGAGGGTTAAAGTTATATCTCGTTCTGCCGATGAGTTCACTCGCGAGAGAAGTAATGATCTTCAGGTATGTTTTCGATAAGTATATATTGTTGTTTAACCCTAATTTTAATGTTAATTGTGTTGTTGAATCAGAGGGTTTCTAGAAACTACGATCCCAACCTTCGTACGCAGGAGAAGGCGGTGGAGTATGTCAGAGCTCTTAATGCTGCTAAATTAGATAAGGTCATAATAATCTATTTATATCATAGTTGTAGGTATGTATGTATGTATATTGATGTGCCAGCTTCATTTAGGTGTTTGCAAGGCCCTTTATTGGAGCTATGGATGGTCACATAGATGCCATCTCCTGTATGGCCAAAAACCCTAGTCATTTGAAAGGGGTTTTTTCTGGCTCTATGGATGGAGGTAGGTATGGTTTTACTACTAGTATTATGTTAGTTACTATAGTTTCTTTATGCTTTTCTTTTATACATATATGATCGTTTTTAGCGCACCGAAATTGTTCGTCATGGCTAGTTTTAGAACACTTGACAAATAGTTGATACTCTAGTCACCAACCATTCTTTGGTATATGTTGAGTTAGACAAAACAGTGTATCATTTTTGTGGAATAGAAATATACACAGGCTCTGCTCTTTCATGTATGAGCTACCACCTCTTAGTCAAAATACTATTTGAAACTAGTTTGAATTGGAACTATAAAGGGCCTTGACTTGAACCAAACCAACGACATGCGAATGGAGCTATCGGTGTGGAGATTATTCTTTGTTTTCTGCCTTCGGGGCTTAACTATGTATTTCTGGCTAGGCAAGCTTCTATTGGCACCGACTGATGTACTTTTAGTTATCTTTAAAGGCAAGTTTCTATTGGCACCAACTGATGTACTGTTAGTTATCTTTAAATATGAATGTTAGAGCTGTTGAAATGATTCTGGAATAATATTCATGCTTGTAAGGAAAATTAGGAGTTTATACATTATACCTGAATTAATGTTTTAAAGATGAAAAAACTTCTCATAGAAAGACCACGATTTAGGGTTTTAGTCTCTTCATATGTCAAAATTGAGTTTATACCCAAGTCATATGTCAAAAACGTTTTGAATTAAAGGTAGCTGATGGGGGACTGCGTCTTCTGATTGTTAAAAAGATTTTGCTTGTTTCTACTTCTCAAGTTCTCTCTTTCATAACTGTTTTAATGTTTGTATTTTTTTTTTGCAGATATTCGTCTATGGGATATTGCTTCAAGGTAATACTTTTTAGTTTTTTTTTTTTTTGAGCTTTTAGCTGTTGAAGTTTCATCACTTAGATATAATGTATGTATGTATATGTGTGCGTATAAAGTACAGGACTAGAGGATTTTCAGGATTTGATATAATAAAAATATATATAATAAAAAGCAAGTTTGGGTGAAAAAGTAGGAAGGAAGGAGAGCCTGAGAGGACGACACATAGTTTAATTATAACTCATGTAGGCAGTAGATCTTTAAGCTATTGAAGTGAACGTCTTGATCAGCCTAAAGGTATATATAGCTGAGCTGGTACTAGTCCCAAGAATGTCTATCATTTATTCAGTTAGAAGCAATGCTAATGGTTTTGAGAGTTTCAGAAATCAGTGGTTGCGTAGGTGCGAGATTAGAAAATGTAGTTTAGTTTTCGGTATCGCCGTCTAAATGTTGGTTTGAGCACAATTAGTCCGTCTGTGGGTTCATCATGCTATTTGATTTTACTTATATGCTCATTTATTTGAATACAAAACAAATTGAAGTTTTACCTTGTTTCAGTCAGTTATTGGCTATCCCGTTAAGGAAAACTGGCACACTAAGAATGAAAAAAAGGTGTATCTTTCGTGTTTCATATGGAGGTCAATAGACTTTTAAAAAGCACCGTTATATTGAAATTTTGTTCGTTCGTGTCTCTTTTACTTGTTTATACGTTCGAATTTTTTACTTATATGTTGATATTATCTTCGCTTAACTGTAATTTACTGAACAATTATTATTTCAACTCCTTTGCTAGATTAGGCTATTTTCAATTGTTAATGTGCATCAAAACTAAAATGCTTCACTTGATTCTTTAATGGCCGATGCTCAGTGATTCCATGATGTGGTGCCATACGTCTGAGTCAGCGACTGAACGCCTTCTGTATACGGTGGCTGCATCTGAAGGATCTTGGCCACCAAAATAAATAAAGCCTTAAATGCTAATGATATGTATCTCTAGTTTTCTTCTTTTTTTTTGATGCTATGAGCTCCTGATTTGCAACGGCCAGGTTTTATAAAATGCCGGGCGCACTTAGGCGTTCAGGTCTCGGGAGCTGAGGCTTGCTGTTTTTTTTGGCCCTTCTTGCATGCTATGAGCTCCTGATTTATGTTTTTTTTTTGTTTTTTTTTATTCTTTAAGTTTTTTTTTTGTTTTTTTACTTTTTATTTTTAAAATTTTATTTAATTTATATATACATTTCTTTACTTTTTTTATATGTTTTCTGTTTTTTAATTTTTATACTTGTGTATATTTATATATATTTCATTTTTTACATATTTTTATTATTTTTTATTTTTGTATCTTTATTTATTTATTTTTTTCATTTTTTGTATTATTAACGTTTTTATATATTTTTTTTATTTTTATCCCATCCTAAGCTTTTTTTAATATACCCATCCTGACCCGAAGCCATCCTAACCCAAACCCATCTTGACCCGTGACCCAAACCCAACTAACCTGGTCACTTTGCCAGGCCTACTACTTAGCGTTAATGCTACTTTTATGTATTGTGAAGTGTCAGAACTTAGAATAAGTGTTTGCTCTTTGCTTATGGAGTGCCGGCTGACTATACTAGGAGACTGGTAATACATGAATGCAAAAAACCAAAGCTGTTGAGAAATGAGTCTCACATGTCTTATGTTGTGACGAGTTTAAAAAAAATGAGTATTATCATTTGGTAAATGGGTTCAACCTTTTGAACTCTTTTAACACTTTGTGGGTGCGTATTTCTATATGTGTGTATATATAGGCTGATGATTTCTGATAACTAACATATATGTATACTGGCCATTTTTTTTTGTATTCTGATGTAGAAAAACAATATGTCAATATCCTGGTCACCAAGGTGCTGTACGTGGTTTGACGGTATCTACAGATGGACGTATACTTGTGTCATGTGGAAGTGATTGCACGTAAGGCCAACCCTTTTTCTCTTAACCTTAAGACTTAGTATTGGAGCAGTTTATTATTATTCCCCTATGTGAACTTTGTGTGCTTAACGGGCATGCTTTGCCCTCGCGCTTTGACTACGTATTAAGTCATATCTATATTTTTAAACTCGCAAAGTTGTTGCTTAGACTTTTTTGGTTTATTTAGTTTGTGACTCTGTAAGGTTTTAAGCTGGGTAAGAATCTCTTTTGAACAGTAATTAAGCCATTAAACGGTGGAAGAAGGCTTAAAAATGACTTTTTTTTTCTTGCATACATATACATAAAATTGACATTTGAATCTTTAATTGATTGAATCAGTGTTAGACTGTGGAGGGTTCCTCTTGCAAGTGGCATCGAGTCAGATGACTCATCTGATAGCTCAGACAAGGTCAGTAGTTTCTTGATTATTGAACAACTGATTTCCCATTCCAATACATCTGTACAATTTTGCTCTCTGTGAATACAGACACTGGCATCCTATGTTTGGAAGAATGCTTTCTGGTAAGTTTACTTGTTTTTTGGGGATTTTGATCGTAGAATTAACTTGTTTTAACCATGGTTTAAAAAAAGGCTAGAGGCGCGCCTCGAGGCGGAACAGGTGATAAATTGTACATGAGGCGGCACCTCAGTGGTAAGGGGTGGAACGGTAAATTGGAGGTGTACGTTTTTAGGCTGAAAAATTAGGGCTTTTTAGGCGGGATAAAGAGTTTTTAGCATAAGTAGCGACGAACGATGCTTGTAGCTATACGCAATCAAGAAAAAATAGGGTAGAACATAGATGGAGACATACCTTGTAGCGATGAATGACCAAGAAAAATTAGGGTAGAAGTAGAACAAAGGAGTTGATGCTGACGAGAAAAGAGTGGTGATGTAACTCTTTTAGGTTTACTGAAGAAACAACCCCTTTATTAAACCCATTTACAAAAACTTACAATAAGACCCTTAAACACTGAACTTTTATCATATTCAACCCAAAATTATTCTCACAAGTCTATTTGCATTAGGAAAGTTCTGTGTTTTATGTTTAGTATTTTATTTTTTATAAGATACATATTTTTATATTTATTTTTAGTTCCGCCTTGGGCTTACACTTCGAGGCTTACGCCTCATGAGGCAAAGGGAAAACTCCTCGAGGTTCGATTCCATTATTTAATCTTGGTTTTAACACAATTTGGAACTTATAAACATGTTCTAATAACAAAAGCATCATCATGCCCCTTTCTCTCCTTTGCTCTAGCTCTTTAAGATTGCGAGACACAAATGGACTCCATTTTTAACCTCTTCAAAACATGTTATTATTTACTATCATTTGACCTACTAGTGAAGTGCTCATTTTGTTCTCACTTCTACCATGACTAGTTGACTTTCTCATTTTATTTTGACCTTGTAGCATGTCACACTTTGGAATTTTGACCTGACTTTTCTTTCTTTACCTTTTTACTCTACAAAATAAGTTCACATTAGTATATATACATGCAACGTTTAAAAGAACGGAATCAAGCCTCGAGGCGTTTTCCCTTCGCCTCACTAGGCGTAAGCCTCGAGACGATCCAAGGCGGAATTAAAAATTATATGTCCTATAAAAACTAACACCGTCTAAAACCGGGTCGGTGTGCGCATATAATGTATATATGTGTGGGCCGGGGGGCAAAAGTGAAATTGCACCAATTTTAACGTTATTTTACTAATTTCGTGAAAATAATGTTAAAAGCGGCGGGCAAGGGGTTACATGCACTAATCGGCCTTTGTCCCGATTGCTAAGTGTTATGTGCCTTATGTCCAAGGCTTGATGCAAAACTACTATCGAGCCGGTGGTCTCACTGGAAGCAGCCTCTCTATTCGTACAACTTTGCTATTGGTGGGATTTACCGAGTATGATCTTATAAAAACTAAAAAACTAAACTTAAATTATATAACTTTTCTAATGTAAATAGACTTGTGAATAGTTTTGGGTTAAATATGATAAAAGTTAAATGTTTAAGGTTCCTAGTGTAAGTGTTTGTAAATAGAATGAATAAAGGGGCCACCATTTTCTTCAGTAACCCTAAAAGAGTTACGCCACCATCATCGTCTCCATTCCTGAAACTCTAATTTTTCTTGGCCACTCATCGCTATAAGCCAGGTACGTCTCCATCTTTAATCTTCTGTATTTCGTCCTGCCTCTTTCAGAATCGACCTAAAAACCCTAATTTCTTCCGCCTAAAAAGACACGTACGCCTCTTAATTACCGTTCAGCCTCGACACGAAACGTCTGCATCGTACCACTGAGGCGTACGTATAAAAACAAGCAGTGAGGCACTGCCTCTTATTCGATGTCTTGCCGTTCTGCCTCGAGGCGCGCCTCAAAACGGACGCCTTGAGCGCTTTTTTAAACCATGTTTATATGTTTTAATTACGTTGAATTTATTCTTTTAAATAATTATAAGTTGCTCAATAATTACTTATTGAGCTTTAAGGGTGTTACATTTGGACTTGTTCAATTCGTTTCTTTAAAACCTAGTTCTTTTGTTTTACTTTTTTGAGATAAAACACAACTTTGAATTGACCCTTTTATAATGTGAAATTGCCACCGTAAATTGTGATCACTTTAATAAACTAATTATGTTGACTATGGCTTGTCATTTTCCAGGGCTGTGGACCATCAGTGGGAAGGTAATTTATTTGCGACAGCTGGTGGTGCTCAAGTTGATATATGGGATCACAATAGGTAATGATCTGGACTTTGTTTAGACGTTTAATACAAGATTTATAAATGTATTGATTATCCTGCACATATAGATCACAGCCAGTCAACAGTTTCGAATGGGGAAGTGACACAGTTATTTCAGTTCGTTTTAATCCTGGGGAGCCAAATGTCTTGGCAACATCTAGCAGGTATGACTTTTACACCACACACATGCATTTGGGTCAACCCGAACACGGCCCTTTAACCCGTTTTTTAAATGAGTTATACAAGTTGAGTTATGAGCTGGTCATTGATAACGTGTTTAATGTTGAATATGAGTGTGACAAGTAATATGGTGTGCCAACACTAACAATAATCTAAATGGAAAACCGGAAAACAACAAAAACAAAAATATAAGAGTTATTTTTTTCTAAATGCTTAAACAGGTTTACGGGTCAACGGTCAACCCGAATCAACTCATTTTTAGACGGTGTTAGTTAACCCAAACCTATTTTTTCGTGTCGGGTTTCGGGTTGTCTCAAGAATTGCCACTCCTAAATTTTTCATGGTGGATGTTAGTTGAAATGTCTTTGGCATCGCCAACTGAATTTGTCATGTATTCATTTTTATGCTATTATAGTTCTCCCAACTTTTTCCCCTCTTCAAGACTTCTTTATTTGTTGTAGTGATCGGGGCATAGCAATTTATGACCTTCGAACACCATCAGCAGCAACAAAAGTTATCATGACGGTATGTATGCAATATGTCATCTTAACTTCCCAATATTGTTTTTCTCTTTGATGCACTCCAAATGTTACTTACTAGTTAACTCGTGTTTGTGGTCTAAAATGGCTTAGTGTTTGTTCATCATCAATATTAGAAGAATAGAACAATTGAAAAAGAATGGCATACATCGACCATCATCATTATAAATGCTATAATTTTTGAGTGAGGTGATCGATAGTTTGTCTCAAGCTTTCTGAACTTAGTGTTAGTTTAATATTCATATTTCAATTAATATAATGTTACTTTTAGTTGTAAAACATGCACTAATGTTGGAGTGTGCTTTTTCATTAGGTTAAAGCTCAGTTTACCTTTTTTTACGCAGACAAAAACCAATTCTATAGCTTGGAATCCAATGGAGCCCATGAACTTCACCACTGCAAATGAAAATTGTAACTGTTACAGCTATGATGCAAGAAAATTGGCAGAAGCCAAGTGCGTACACAAAGACCACGTGTCGGCAGTGTAAGAAAGATAGCAAACTCCTTGATTCGGATAGGGAGGGATCATGTGAATTAATACTAATAGTAGTTGTGTGTGAACTTTGCAGTATGGATATTGATTACTCACCAACAGGCCGTGAATTTGTAACTGGATCTTATGACAGAACTGTAAGTTATTTTTTATCACGGCTTTAGTGACGAAGCATTCTCCCGCTCAATACTTTATTGGGCTTTTGCAGGTGAGGATCTTTCAGTATAATGGTGGACATAGCAGGGAAATCTATCACACTAAGAGAATGCAAAGGTTTGTCTCGATGTTTGTAATAATAATAATAATAGTAATACATAGTTTGTTAGTTTGTTTTGTGGGCCCATAGTAATACGTAGTTTGTTAGTTTGTTTTGTGGGCCCAAGCGTACTCCGTATCAATGTAATACGTAGTTTGTTGGTTTGTTTTGTGGGCCCAAGTGTACTCCGTATCAATGTTTTATTCATATAGCTTGGGCATTGACCATCTTTCATTTGTGAACGCAGGGTTTTCTGTGTTAAGTTCAGTTGTGATGCAAGTTATGTTATCTCGGGTAGTGATGATACCAATCTTCGACTTTGGAAGGCTAAAGCATCCGAGCAACTGGGTGTTGTAAGTTTTATTTTGTTATTTTTTTTTCTGTTCAGTTGCTAATTTCTATAAAGCTTATTAAGCGATTGATGTGATTGAGCCTTCAAACACTTTTCTATTTAATAGAGTTGTCATGTGTTGAGGTGGTAAAATAGATGGGTCTGGCTGTTTTGGTTATCGGTTAATAATGTAGTTTTTTTATATGATTTGCCTCAAAACTGTCCCCAATATGGTTATTATATTATTTCAGTTATGTTATAACCTGTTTTTCTTGTATGAAATGATTTTGGAGGTTCTATGCATTGGGAAAACAATTTGGTCGACTCTGGACCTGTACCTGTTTGACCAATTTGCTTTTTTAGCTACTCTTATTACCTATTTAACTATTTAAATTGATAAGATCTAATAGGATCGACATAGTTTTGTTGTGGTGCTAATGGCGCTGTATGCAGATTCTACCACGAGAACGTAAGAAGCATGAGTATATGGAGGCTGTGAAGAATCGTTACAAGCACCTTCCTGAGGTCAAACGTATATTGAGGTATTAACAACCTAATGGTTGATTTCTGTTATAGACCTAAAACCACTGGGTTGGGTAAAGGGTCAAAGTTTGAATATAACTAATTTGTGTAAAATATAATTACAATATTATTATTATTATTATTATTATTATCATTATCATTATCATTATTTCAGTAATAGTATAATAATCTCTGATTTCTTCCGTTTTGATGTTGATGCAGGCATAGACACTTACCGAAACCAATATACAAGGCCGGTTTGTTAAGACGTACAATGGCTGATGCAGAGAAGAGGAAGGAAGATAGAAGGAGAGCGCACAGTGCCCCAGGTAGCATGCCAAGGAAGTCCATACGTAAAAACAGAATTATTCAAGAAATCGAATGACCCTCGCGCTTCATCATATGTTTCTCTCAATTATCTTAATCTTTTAATGTCAATGTTCAAAATTAAACGAACACAAATTTTGTTATTTTATCGGTATGATATATCGCTAAACTCTAATTTCGCCGTCTATCCTTGCCTTGTGAAGTGGTTTGGTACCAGGATAATATTTAATGATAGATGTTTAAACATGTTAAATTCAAAATGTATATAGAATATGCTATAACACAAAGTTAAGACGCCTATTTCAATTTATTACAATAAAGTAAGATTTTATCCTTTCTATTTTCAATGTAGGTACGGACTAGTTGATGACGTGTAATCTATATTACATGTAGTCAGAAATGAATATTTTATCCTTTCTATTTTCAATGTAGGTAGATGTATAAATATTCCCGCTAAAAGGTTTGAAGTATGTTTTCGATACATACAAGGTTCTATTTTTTATTTAAAAATATCCTTCGACTTTTACAAAATCATACTTGTGGATCAATAAATGTGTTGTTTGAAACCGTGAAACTCATGTGACATTGCTTGGATATCATGTCCTTCGTAGCTAGGACTTAGGAGACTTAGGAGATTGTTTGATCCTTCGACTTTTACAAAATCATACTTGTGGATCAATAAATGTGTTGTTTGAAACCTTGAAACTCATGTGACATTGCTTGGATATCATGTCCTTTGTAGCTAGGACTTAGGAGACTTAGGAGATTGTTTGATCCTTCGACTTTTACAAAATCATACTTGTGGATCAATAAATGTGTTGTTTGAAACCTTGAAAGTTGAAACTTATGTGACATTGCTTGGATATCATGTCCTTCGTAGCTAGGACTTAGGAGACTTAGGAGATTGTTTGATCATTCGACTTTTACAAAATCATACTTGTGGATCAATAAATGTGTTGTTTGAAACCTTGAAACTCATGTGACATTGCTTGGATATCATGTCCTTTGTAGCTAGGACTTAGGAGACTTAGGAGATTGTTTGATCCTTCGACTTTTACAAAATCATACTTGTGGATCAATAAATGTGTTGTTTGAAACCTTGAAAGTTGAAACTTATGTGACATTGCTTGGATATCATGTCCTTCGTAGCTAGGACTTAGGAGACTTAGGAGATTGTTTGATCATTCGACTTTTACAAAATCATACTTGTGGATCAATAAATGTGTTGTTTGAAACCTTGAAACTCATGTGCCATTGCTTGGATATCATGTCCTTCGTAGCTAGGAGCCTAGGACTTAGGAGACTTGGGAGATTGTTTGAGTATGTGTTATAAAGTGTGGCACCACTGTCACTGCTAAGGTTATATGAACTAAGTGTTACGATATTGAATGGTCGATATTATATATTATTGGTTATTGTATGTGGGGTGTGTATAAGATAAACCAACAAAACCTACGCTCGTTGATTAAGCGGAAACATAAAGTGTGGGTCGTCTTGATCACACTTTACGTCCCTGATGGTTAGAATTTCTTTACGGCTTCAATCTTCAACGCTATTCATGACAAACACAAATAAGATTGTTGTGCGAAGCGTGCGAGTCAAATTAAAAAGGTATACAAATAACTAATGTAGCTATACATTGATAATTACTCTAACTATATAAACAAGTTATTTTAGTTTAGTTATAACTAAAGTAATTACACTACAATGATAATTACTCGAGTTATACAAATAACTAATCTAGTTATACAATGATTCATACTCTAACTATATAAACAATTACTCTAGTTATTCAATAATAACTACTCTAGTTTTACAAACAATTACGCTACTTAGAACTAAAGTAACTACACTATAGTAATACTTAATAGGGCTACAAACAAACTGAATGAACATGAATAAGGCCTTGTTCGTGTTCTGTTAAGATACTTAATAGGGCTACAAACAAACTTAACGAACGAGATTTTCTTTTCGTGTCCATTCATTAAGGAAATGAACATGTTTTTGTTCATTTGTGTTCGTAAGCTAATTTTAGGTAAGGTTTACAAGCGAACACAAACGGACATTAATAAGTGTTCATGAACATAAATGAATAGAAACAGACATATATTCAAAGGTATGTAATTGACAATAAAATATTTTATTAGTGGGTGTTTTGAAGTATTTTAATAAAATATAAAAATTTAAAATCCTAATGAACTATTGAACAAAAACAAAAATTAACGAACGAACATAAACGTACACGTTACTAAACATTCACAAAGATAAATGAACGAACGCGGCCACTATTCATTTTCATTCATTTAACTAAACGAACACAAACAAACTTCCCGCCAAATGGTTCATGAACTGTTCACTGAACGTTCGGTTCATTTGTATAATTACTCTAGTTATAGAGTGCTTATTGTTGGGGGCTAGATTTTATTATATAGTGGATCCAATATTCTGAGGCTTTGCCTGGATAAGTTATCCTTAGCGGGTAGTGCAGGGACTCAGAGGATCAAGGATCCTTATTATTTCTTATAGTTTCTAACAATCGTTCTCGATATTTTGTTATGTTCATGTGCAGGATATCAACGTGGTAGACCGAGTCTAAGCTGGAATCTCGGAAGTAATTCGTTATGGAAGCTGCACGTGCTTATTCCACAACGGTCATTGGGAGTGAACGTGGTCAAGCAAGATTTTCGGACTTAGTTATTATTGTTATTCAAAAAGGGTTGATCAAGTGTGATATGACACATTCTCACTTTCGCATACACACACTACGAACCAGCAGCATACAAACACTCTTAGAAATCAGTTGTTGTAACACACTTGATCAACATCCGAAGTTGTAACTATTTTATTGTTGAATATAGTTGGTGGTTGATAGTTTTCACCACCCGAGGTTTTGGTGCCGGCGATCTACTAGTGATCAATGGCTTTTCCTCGTATAAACCTCCGTGTTCAATTGCATTTACAGCCTTACATTCATTTCTATCATTGTTAATCATCTAAGCACTCTACCTCACATTTCAGATTTGGTTACATTATCCTTGATCAGATGACCAAAACCATTTGGCGCCCACCGTGGGGCAAGTAGTGCTTCAATTCTAAAATTTTCCATCCATTTTTGCTTATTTTCATCAATTCCATAACACTACGGCCTCTCAAGGAAAGTCCGTTTCAACTGCCATACCAACGACTACCTCCTCATAAAGCTCTATGCCATTGCCTCCTATCCCCCCACAATTCCAGAAGAATAACGAAACTGCTCAGAAGAAGACATCATATGTCTTCCAAGGATCCAAAACTTCTGCTACTTCATCCTCTATAAATTATGACAATGAATTTTTTGTTTTATATTTGCAGATGAAAAGCTATATGAAGCAGCAGAACAAGACTAATCAAAAGATCCTGCGTGAGATTAAAGATATCAAGAAACAGAAGAGGCCAGCAGAGGATCAGTCTCCATTGATGCTTAGCGTGTTGGATTTTGTCACTCCGGCATCAACAACTCAACAATCAAGAGGATCCTCCATCCAACCTCAAGGATCCTTTATCCTTCAACAAGGATCCCTGGGATGACTCAGCCTCAAGGATCCTCCCTCCGTTCAGAAGGATACGTGGAGATGTTCCAGCCTCAAGGATCCTACTTCCATCAACAAGGATCCTCAGCTCGAGTTCAAGGATCCATGGATTACCTACCAAGACCTTCAACATAGACCTTTCCTGGTTCCATGTATTCTAGGATCAAGGATCCTTAGGGAGAGAACCACTGAGAAGCTCAGAAATCCATGATGGGGATTTCATCCCCATGTAGACTATTGCTTCCACAGGCCCTGCTATAACTGCAGACATGTCTTATCCTAGATACACTTCTAGGATACCACCCTTGAGCCAACCAGGAGGTAACAATTTCCATAATACGTCTTTGGATACTAACTATGGTTATGTGCAGGATGTAGGGATCAATCAGGCCATGGCTGGGGAGTTGCAAAAGCTTAAGGATATGATATCCAGCGTTCCGGGAATAGTCAAACCTATTCCTGAGATTCCAGACGGAAGCCACAGGATATCTTGTTTTGCTCCACCAATATGCAATGCAGAGATATCCAAGTGCTTTCAAACCCCCAACATGAAGTTGTATGATGGTACAACTGATCCGGAGGAGCATGTGGCCCAATACAAAGAAAGAATAGAGATAAACCCTATTCCTGAGAGACTATAAGAAGCTTGCCTATGCAAGGGTTTCGGATCTACACTCATTGGACCTGCATTAAAATGGCTGCCAAGTCTTCCTCCCTATTCTATTACTTCCTTTTCGCATTTAGTTAATCTATTTAATAACCAATTTTCCTGTAGTAGAACATTTGAAAAGTTAACTAACAATTTGTATAGAATCACCCAGGCTCGTGACGAATCCCTTAGGGATTATGTCACTAAATTTGGAAGAGAATCCTTAGAGATCCAAAATATTGACATTGCAACTGTTTTTGAATCATTCAAGATGGGATTACAAAAGGATTCCCCCTTTTATGATGATCTTGTAATGACCCTATGCAGGAATCTAGATGAAGTCAGGAATAGAGCCTTGAGGTTCATCAGGGTAGAAGATGACAAAAGAATCTAGGATAGGGTCGGTGGTTCTACCAAACATGAGCACTATGATAAGAAACAGGGATCCTTCTATAAGAATAACAGATCCAAGCTTTATTCAAAAATAAACAACCAAAACGTCCATGCAGTGGAACAAGATGAAGACGAAGAAGAATATCCTAAGATATCTGAGTATTGCTTCTCCGTCGATAATAATGAACTAATGCTTGCTTTTCAGAATTTAGGTGAGAAGGCAAGGTGGCCAAGAAAGAACGACAAGTCAAACTCATTTTAAGGATAAATCCAAAGTGTGCATACCATGAGAATTTTGGGCATTTAACAGATGAATGCATTGCACTAAGGAGGGAGATAGGCTACCTTCTCAGCAAGGGTCATTTGAAAGAATTGCTAGGCAGAAAGAAATCAAGGACCTAGGATCCTGAGAATGTCCCAGAAAGGGCTGCTCCACCTCCAGCAGACGCCCAAGTGATCAACTTCATTTATGGAGGATCAGATATTTGCGACACCTCTTTCTCGGCAGCTAAGAGACACACTAAGGATAACAAATTGGAGAATGGTGACAGACCCATCAGGACTTCCACGTTGACGGATCAAAAAATAATATCCTTTGACGAATATGATAGAGTCAACATCCCGGATCCTCACCATGACGGTTTGGTTATAACACTATTTATTGCACATAAACTAGGAATAGACAAATCTTTTTATTGGCTCATGTAGATCCCACCTTAAGAACAGATGATTGAAAGCCAAAATAGTTTTGCAATCAGTTGATCCTTCAATAACAGTGCTTGGATTCATTCTTCTCCCAATGGCAAAGGCATCAAACAACTGTTGCCTTCTAAGGTCTGCTACAAGCTAAAGTCTGCTGGTTCTAAAGGTCTGCTAAAGTAAACCTCTGCTGAAGACTAAAGTCTGCTGGAATCAAAGGTCTGATCACCCATTGAAGAAGGTCTACTAAGGCTTCAACAGAGGATAGAGCTCATCAGAGGATAGAATCATCAGATGTTGTAATCAGTGTTTTCCAACGTAACAGTGTTTAGCTATAACAAATGTTAGAGGTTGTTATAGTTGTTAGATGTCATTGTCTTGGTGACGTCAGCATAGATTCCACAGTGGTTTGCTTTGTACTATAAATAGAACTTTGCATGTATTGTTCTATTTATCACTTCACACACTTAGCATTTTGTACGAACAAACAGAGTGTTCTAAGGCTGAGGGGGAGATTGTATTCATGCATACGTGAATCATTGTAATATTCAATCATTCAGTACAAAGTATTCATGATGAAAGCAAATTTCTCATTGTTTGTGTTTTAAAGTTTACTTTCATTCCGCTGCAACTATTTCATATTTGTTATCTTCTTCCATTGTTCATCTTAAACATACACAAATAATTGAAACTTAGATCCTAACAATTGGTATCAGAGCATAGGTCAATCAAATTTGATTTAACAATAAATTTGCTATTAAAGATCAACTCAATTCATTGATATCGTTTGTTCGTAGGAAATTGAAAAACAGAGTTAAAATTTTAATCACGTTTAAGTTGTTTAATCGAAAAACTTTGTAAAACAACCAAAATGTATCAAAACACACAAGCTGCACAAACATCTTCTCCAGCAGAGGCCAGTCAACAGAGCTTATTTACACAAGGCTTTGTTGATTGGAGCAGCTTACCTGAGGATTTAACTGATGAAAATTTTGCTCTAGTTGCTAATTCTGATAAGAAACCTGATGAATTCTGTTTTATGGCACTAGAAACAATACCAGAAGGGCTTGAAGATGAGGAAATGGAGTCCAAATCTGAGGTGGTTAAAGAAAATGCTGAAATAGATGTTACAAAAGAAAATGTTGGTGAACAGATGTTAGAAGAAAAGGTTGCTGAACCTCTATTGGAACCTCTGACTGACCCATGGGATTCTAGTGTGTGTGATGGTGAATGTGATTGTGCCATGATGGCTGCTGCTAAGGTATCACCTCAAGTTTTAAAAGACTTGTGTTCAGATAAATGTATTATTGGTCCGGTATAGGCACAACACTTGGCGATAAGTGGCTACAAATGCCTTTCACGGGGCTGCTGATAACGAACCGGTGGAATGTCATTTGTCTCTTATTAAGTGACAGAGGTTGTGCTTCATTTTTCCCCATGTTCAGAACAGCCTAAGATAGTATTCCTCATCAAACGGTCGCGCTTGTACATGTTATCAAGAACCATTTTATTCACGTCAGATTAGAAGGGGAGCATCTAATGCCAACCCCATCAGGATACTGGCGACAACCGACACGGAATACGCCAGCAGAGAGTTGGTATTACTATTACCAGGAATGTATTAACCAATATAATGAGATTGTTAATAAATACAAGACGAAGGAATTCGTGGATTTAGGTTGCCTATGAATTTAAAATGTTATTTCATGTTTTGACAATTTGTAATGATGAACATACACGTTATATTAATGTTTTGGCAACTTGTTGAAATTGAACTTTAAAAAATGTTTAAAACGAATGAACGTTAACACATACCGACTGTATCTTCATCACTTCCGCATATAGTAATTTAAGAAAAATGAAAAATACTCAATAGTATACGGGCCGTATAAGTGTATACGCCTCGTATACAAGACGAAAACAGAGATCGTATATGATGCATACGAACGAACTAAAAAATAATATAAGTTCATATACGGGTCGTATACCTGTATACGGCCTGTATACAGATACAAAATGTCGTATAACATGTTATACGACCTCATATCCACCATACGACCTCAACATTCTCTAAAAATTCTCTTAGTTTTCTCTCCGATCGTTCTTGGATAGCGTTCTTCAGCGTTTGTGACTTTTTCTTCTCGTTCTTCTAATACGGTACGTTTTCGTATATATACTTTCAGATTCCGTAACATGTTAGATTATGGTCTTGTATAGTGAATCGAATAGTGTGCATAGGCGTAACGATTAAGATTGTATGATTGAATTTGAAAAAAAAATGGAACTGAAATATGCAACTGAATATTCATGAGTATACGGTCGTATACATTGTATACGATCGTATAACGTTTGAATGTTCAAACTGTATACGATCGTATACATTATATACGCTCGCATAACGTTTGAATGTTCAAACAATATACGATCGTATACATTATATACGGTTGTATACATCTTGAATTTCAAGCTAGATACGATCGTATACATTGTATACGATCGTATACTTCTTGAAGAATAAAGCTGTATACGATCGTACACAATGTATACGACCGTATAACCTTATATTTTATACCTTGTTTGTTATATTTTTAGCGTATCCGGGACGTATAATACGTGCGTATAGGAAACGTATATCTGAGGTGTATGTAGCGTATACGTGCGTATAATACTTGCGCATACGATACGTATACTTCATGTTTACAGATCATGTACGAGATGTATAATACGTGCGTATACGAAACCTATACTTGATGTGTACGGATCACATATGAGATGTATAATACATTCGTATACAAGAACAATAATCGTGTAATACTCGAACGCTAATCGTATAATGATTTCTGAGTTGTTATTGTTATTTTTACAGATGATATGGCTGAGTCATCAGCTGTTGCGGCCCGTAGACATAGGGGTCGGGGACGCGGACGGGGACGTGGACAGGAGGAGGAGGAGGTTGTGCCCGATTTTACTGAGGTGGGGCAGTTTATTCGCGACATCTGTCACACCCCGACCACGTAGAACATACAAAACGTGGCGGAAACATCGGGGAGTGTTGTAACAGAATTAATGTTTCACAACCATGGATATTAAAGTTTCGTTTTATTCATCAAACAAGCGAGTTACATTGTCTTTAAACAAGAAGTAAAGAGTACATAACATAAATTAACTAGTCTGCATCTTTTATTGTCACTAAGGCCCATGTCCGCCTAAGTGTATCTTGATCAATCCTATGCTTCATTTCCTGAAACACATGTGAAAATAGGTACGTCAGCATAAAAATGCCGGCGAGTACATAGGTTTTGTGAAAATAAGATTCATGACTTCTGTTTAAGAAAATGTTTAGTCATGAACCTTGTAATTTGATTTGTCTTTGTAAATCATTTGAAAAACAATAAGTTCAGATGATACGTATAGGTAAGAGAATAATGCATGGTTAAATGAATAACCATGTAAAATGAGTTTGTATAAGTTAAGTTGTTTGTAAAACAATGTATTGTGAAAAGTATGTTATTTGTATAAAATGTTATATGTCATAAACTGAAATGATTCAAATAACGCTACGATATGTAATACCATACAAACACTTATATATAGGAAGTACCAGCGGCGTATCCACCATGCTTGTATCATATTACACACGCATCGTTACTTAATCACTTACTCAAACCAAACCAACAATGTAAAATGTTCATGTCTAATGTAAATCATGTAATGTATAACCAATGTCAAAAGTGTTTATGTGTCAAATGTAAACCATGTAATATGTAACCAAAATAATATGTATGGCTAGTGAAAATGTATCAACTAAACCATAGATGAAATGCACAAGAACATAGTATTGAAGTAAAACTTGGTTTAAATCAAAGCTATGTTTTGTGGAAATGCATGATCAATGTAAATCATGTAATGTATAACTAATGTCAAAAGTGTTTATGTGTCAAATGTAAACCATGTAATATGTAACCAAAATAATATGTATGGCTAGTGAAAATGTATCAACTAAACCATAGATGAAATGCACAAGAACAAAGTATTGAAGTAAAACTTGGTTTAAATCAAAGCTATGTTTTGTGGAAATGCATGATCAATGTAAATCATGTAATATGTAACCAAAATGATATGTATGGCTAGTGAAATGTATCAACTAAACCATATGCACAAGAACATAGTATTGAAGTAAAACTTAGTTTAAATCAAAGCTATGTTTTGTGGAAATGCATGATCAATGTAAATCATGTAATATGTAACCAAAATGATATGTATGGCTAGTGAAATGTATCAACTAAACCATATGCACAAGAACATAGTATTGAAGTAAAACTTGGTTTAAATCAAAGCTATGTTTTGTGGAAATGCATGATCAATGTAAATCATGTAATATGTAACCAAAATGAGGTAACTATGTTAATAAACCGGACCTAAATCGGAAGATCGGATAGAATGAGGGTTCGTAAACCAAACGAGTGTGGAGACTCGTATAATATGGTTTAACAAAGCCTACATACTAAATGAAACCTTACATAAGTGCTTACGACCCATTACGACCCGTTTAGGTAGCTTATGCTACTTTAACGCGTCGTTCGCGTGAAACGCGTTCGGACCGCTTAACTAGTCCTATGACAAGTGTTATATGCCTAAACATGTTACATAATCAGTTATGTGACAAAAGTTTAGGTTACATATGCTTAATTACCAATTATACATGAAAAGGGTATTCTGGTAATTTACCTAAGGCATATAAACTACCTATCATACAACTACTCAAACGATGTGACCATAGGGTATAACCTCGGAAGGTTATTCCCTACCTACTATGGTCACCTAATGTATTTGGTCGGATCCTAATGATCGACCAAATGGGTCGGGTTCGAAGGTATAAGCGATTTATCAGATCGCTTACCCTACGACCCTAGACAATGTGGTAATCAGTAGGCATAGTCCCAAGGGACTATAACCATCGTGATTACACTCACGTTGCGAAGTTCAAACGAACTTCGCATTGACCATAAGCTGGTCAACGCTGAAAGTCAAACAAAGTTTGACTTTCTGACTCGAAAAGCAATAAAAGAAAGAAAAGAACGAAAGAATACTTACGAAGGGTCCCCGAATGCTAATCTCGATCCAAGAATCTCAGGTATGAAACAATGGTTTCAACTTAGAGTTTCTAAGATCAAAATTCTAGTGGGTTTTGAAGTTGTGGGGTGGGGTATTTATAGTTTTCGGGTAACCGTTAAGATCGTTTCATGGAAACCGTGCTCGAATCCTACCCGTACATGTGTTGCAAAGTTGTGGTGACTAAAAATGGGTTCTTATCAGCTGACTAGACAAGTGTGAGTGTGTGGTTGAGGATTAAACAGCTGCAATCTGATGTTAAATGCACTTAATCTGGTCTGGTTAGGCAGTCGCGTAGCGCTACTGCAAAGGCATTAGGCAGTCGCGCTACGCTAGCACCCCCCTGTTTCAGAAATGTTTCAAAAATGGCAGAAATGGTCCCTGTTGTGTTTTAAGCTATTTTCGATGCGTTTGAACCCCGTTAACCTCATTTCAAGGCTCTAAAATGAAGCTAAAGTATAGGGAACTCAAAACATGCTCAAAAATATCTCGGATGTCGGTTCGTTTGGCCGTACGATCGCGATGTTCGCTTAATTACGACGGAATGCGCATAAGCGCGAAAAACGATCCAAATGACGCGACGAATGGATTTTTCTTATGCTAAACACTAAAATAAAATATTTTAGTGCTTACATAAATTTTTGGATGTCCGGATGTATTCAGAACGTAAGTTATGCGCGAAAATGCAAACTTGTGCACTTTTTGACACTTTTAGTCCCTGAATGACCCAAAAGTTTATTTTAGCACACCGAACCTCTCAAAGCCTATTTCTAAGCTATGTAAAGGATATTTAGGGTGTGTTTAACTTATGGCCATGTTCCGGAATGTCTGTTACAGTTCAAATTGACATACTTTCGCAGTTTGTCAAGTTTAGTCCCTGTAAGCAAACTAACTTGTTTTTTTTTTGCCATACCAAAGCCTTCAAAACTTATTTCTAAGTTATGTATAGGTTATTTAAGGTATGTTAAGCCTATGTCACTATTCCGGAGTGTTTGTTGCATTAAACTGGTTATATTTACGCATCGGTGCGCGTATAACCTTCCAGAAAGCGATTTAGAGTTTGGAATTGAACAAAAATTGATATGTGCAAATGATATACATATTTTTACAAATCCCAAGTATGAAATATAATATTTCATTGGTTCGGTATTTGTTTGATGGCCGTGGGGGCACAGGTGTTACAACATCCCCCGAGGTACGGCTGCCTACAGGTTTTTGGGCAGATTACGAGAGATGACGCTGGATGCGCCTCGGATCATTGATATTCAGTTTTTGACCGATATTGGATCGATCGGTCGGGTCTGGGAGTTCATGCCAGCTAACTCCCCGTGGGACCGTTTATTTGATGCCGCCGCAGAGCGGGCCCACAGTATAACAACCCTCCAAAATAAACCGTCACCCTAATATATTTTAAAATATCCCTATGTGTCCCAAAATACACCCCGTATGTAAAAACCGAGCCCAAAATACAATATATAATTAAAATTAAATAAAAAACAAGTTTTATGTGTCGCTCGCGGGCCGCGTAGACCCTTAGGGCCTCTTACGCATGGCGCGACAACTCAAATCTCAGGCGAATCCCCAGGCAGCCACGTGTCCCAGTCATGTCATGCCTAGTGTGCGAATCAGCAACCCTAGGGCCTACCCTAGGGAGCCTCGCGGGCCGCGTAGCCCTTGGCTACGTCTTACGCGGGCCGCGTAAAACTTGAAATCTGGCCCTATATAAAGGAGACATCGGCAGTTCATTCAAACTCGCACCGAAACTCTCTCTCTCGAATTTATGAAGATTTAATATAATTCTCGGGTATAATAGCCCCTAAATAACGAAGTTCTGCTTCGTTGTAAGTATCATAACCCCGGTTACGTATTAGATACGCTGCCCGATTGATCCAGGGTTCCGTAACGGCTGTCATGGTTCTGCCCGACGTGGTCGTTGGAATGCCGTCTCGGGGAGGGTATTGCTAATGTAAATATTGGGTTATTATACTAACACGTGTGCATTTGTGTAAATTATAGATAATCACCAGGAAACCCTTAAAGGAAATCTAAGACAGTAATGTGAGTAATCTCCTTTTTGCAAATTGTTTTTACAAAACCTCACACAATTAATAATATATTAAACAGTTATTGAGTATTTGTATTCTACAATTATCGTCGGTATGTTGGGGTTTTGTATAAAAAATTTGTTACTACCTTGCGAGGAGTAACATGACCACAAGTCGGGTTGACAGTACCGTGGGTGGTAATTGAATAGATGGAAACAAATGTAATTGCGCGACCGCCCTCAATACTGTACAATGGTTTTTACTAAACTTGATTAAACTGGGATTCACTCACCAGTATTTCCCACTAACAAAATGTTTTTAAACGCGTTTCAGGTAACAAAATGTGAAAGACAAATAGAAGCCAACTGGACAGCACTGAAGGCTTGGAAAAGTGGCAATAAAGTTACCTAAAAATAAAGAGATGTTTTATTAAATAAAATAGGGTTTACCCCTATGAAAATGTGTGTACTTAAAACTTGGGATTTTCCCACGTGTTTAATATTATGAAAGTGTGGTATTTTACTCTGATAAAGTATTTCCTAACTACGGTCCTGATGAAATTTCCGCTGCCAAAATGGATAAAATACAGATACCACCGAAACTGGCCGCGGCCGCCCGTTCCCGGGTTTGTTAGGGGACGGGGGATGCGACAGAAGGTGGTATCAGAGCTAAGCCACTGATTTAGCCACAAAAGTGTTCTGCTGATACCAAGATATTATTTAAAGTGTTAGGAAATAAATTATGAAAATACATGCATATTTGTATTTTATTGTTATGTGTTATTTGACTATTTGTTAGTTTACAGTATGACTGATCAAGGACCATCCGACGCATATCGTCAGTTGTCCAGCTCACCTAGAAGCGAAAGCACCTCTTCACAGCCTGCCCTTTCAGGGTATTCAGCTGATGATGAAGAAGGGATATTCGTGTTTAAGGCTCAGTCTGAAGAGCCATTCCCTCAGAAAAAGAGAGGATGGTTCAGTAAGGGAGCACATGAGCGTAGGAAGAGAATGCAAAAGTTGCAAGAACAGCGGGCTTTAGCAACCATTAAAAGAGAAACCGATGCCCACACCCAAGACATGCTTAATAGGAGTTTAGCAAACTTCTATATTTTAGCAACCGCAGCTGCCGACCCAAATCTGGAATAACTAGTAGCCCCTCAACCATTACCCTTATTTCCCACCCAGCCAATGGAGATAGAAAACAATCCAGAAAATCAAGTCAAAATGCATGATTTTAATCCAGAGGAGATACCTAGGGTACCAGCACCCAATCCCTTAGACCCAGATTACGATCCGTGGTTTGATGATCATAGGGACTATGTGCAATGCTACCACCTAACAGACCTACCCATGCCAAACCTAGCAGCTTACCCAGGTCTGGACCCTCTAGATCCCTACTACGATAATGATGAATACATTAGGGAAATCCTAGAGAATCCGTATCCTCAGGAAGAACCCATGCCACAGTAACCAGATCCAGTACCCGCACCTGCACCCCCAATGAGTGCAGAAAATGTGCAAGAGCTCCGAACTTTCAGAGAAGAAATTTTAGAAAGTAGCGAAATGATGAGGCAAGTAGGAGAACGACTCGTCTGGAAGTACGACGAGCGTCATATGGATTTCTGGATGAATCCATATCCGTGAAGGTGATGGTGGAGGTAGTAATAATAATAATAATATAATATAATAATATATAATATGTGTGACAAAAAAACTACGGATGCCTACTACTAGTAGTATAAATTTTATTTCAGTTGTATTGTAATTTTAAATTCCAGTATTAAGTTTGTACTAGATGCATACTATATAAAGAGTAAGTCGCAATGATCGACGTTTTTGATCAATATGCGTGTCATGTGATTGGCCATATTAAATATTATTTTGTGATATTAATACGTGGTAAATGTTTAAAATTCAGATGGACAACGAAGTAAACCAGGAAAACCCGAACAATGAAAACCAGAATGACAATGACCCGAATAATGATAATCCGAACAACAATAACAATGGAAATCAAGTGGATAACAGTGCCATCCAACACATAGTGGCACAAGGAATTATAGATGCAATGCCATTTATTATTCAAACTGTTAAGGAAGCGGAAAATAAAAGTAACCATAGCAGTAAGCGACCAACTGAACCTGAACACAACGTAAACAATGGACCCGTACTTCAAGTGCCCATTCCCAAAAGAAGAAGAACCATATCTTATGGTTGTTCTTATAAAAAATTATGGTCCCGCAAACCGATAGAATTCTCAGGCAATGAAGGACCCATTGCAGCTCTACGCTGGATAGAAAAGACTGAGGCTGTCTTAAAAATAAGGAAGTGTGCGGAAGAGGACAATATAATGTTTGCTTCCAATCTGTTTAAGAACTCAGGCTTAGAATGGTGGAACACTATCCTCCAGTCTAGAGGAAGTGATATGTAACATCCCGAAAATACAAATTCCTTAAATTGCAATTAGTTTGCAAATAAATTAGTAAGATAAACTAACTAGGAATGACACTAACCTAGTTAGTTAAAGACTCAAGAGTAGTTAAGGGTTAAAACAAATAAAGAATGGAAGTTGGAGGGCCAAAATTGTTAAAATAAAAACTAATATTAGTAAAATAAAACAAATAAAACACAAACACCCTTGTCTGTGCTTTGTGGAGATCGACCAGGAGACAGGGGCGACCCAAGCTCCTCCTCAAAACCCTAGACTATCTTAAATCCTACAAATTGAAGGTCAAGATCTGTTTTAAAACGAAAATCGAGCATAGATTACTGATCCTCATCACAAGAGGGTTACAAGGTATGTAAAATCTGATGAAAATTCTCTACTCGAAATTCTCATGAACTTGGGAAATCTGAGATTTGATGATGCATGTTTGTTATTTGAGTAGAATACGATTGATATAGTGTCTAGGAGTAAAACCTAGACAACCATATGAGAAATCATGCCTAAATTCTGAAAATTTCAAGAACACATTGAAGGTGATTCATGGGTTTCGTGAGATTATGATTAACACTAGGATTATAGTGGTTGTTCTAGTAATATTTGACACATGTGAAGTGATTTCAGAATTTGAGAGGTCAAAGTTCATGTATGGTAGTGATTGATGAAAATTTAGGGCTACACGACAAGTTGCGAACTTGATAATATATAATGTAAATTTCTGCCCTTAAAGTGCTCGTAAAAATGCCTCAATGAAGGCTTAAATCTGAAAATTTGAATTAAACCGAATGATTATGATGTTTCGGCAAAATATGCGAACTATGAATTGAAAAGAGTTCTAAACATGTCTTGGTTGAACTCTATAGGAAAAGATACCGGAGCTCCAAGCGGACAAGCCGGTGGCGACTTGCGTTTGAAGGGCGTGCACTAAAGGTATGTCACTTGACCCGTTACGTTAAGTGAAATTTTGTTAAGATATGTATAGTCGTACTGTAGAATAGAAGTTGTGTAAATTGTTAAAAGCAATGATGTTCGCTAAATTGAATAACAGGTCAAGGATTGATAAGATCTCGTTGGTAGTCATCATATTGG
This sequence comes from Helianthus tuberosus, assembly GCA_030545235.1. NCBI lineage: Eukaryota > Viridiplantae > Streptophyta > Magnoliopsida > Asterales > Asteraceae > Helianthus > Helianthus tuberosus. The sequence continues at coordinate 13,581,103 of CM060397.1, forward strand.
AGGATTCCGTAGATGAGCCAAACGGGTCGAATAATCAATTAAAGCATGGATGTTGCTTCGTAACATGATTGATTGGTCTTTTGTTATCGATTAATAATTGACATATCAAAATACAATAATTTAGTATGTTGGTTTGTTAGAATGAAAGATCCAAGAAGTTGGGTTTGGATGAAATAAATAAAGAAGACAAAATATAACCTTTCAGGGACTACCGTAAATTACGGTAGTACCGTAATTTACGGTAGAGTCCAAAAGGTTACGGTAGGATTCTACTGATTTACGGTAGACCAATAATTCCCAGGATCTACCGTAACTTACGGTATCTACCGTAAGTTACGGTAGAGTCCTGTAACATTTGTCGAATTTTGTATATCCTCGTGTATCGAATTCTTTTTTGAGCGTATTTTTGATTATGTAATATTTCTCAGAACTTAGGTACTAATTTTGTTAAAAATTTCTAGTTTTTAGGTATGGAAGGGTTACGGATGGCGGTCAAGCAAGCTTTTGAAGAACCGAACACGAACTTTTGAAGCTTCCGCGTAAATAAATTCTGTTTAGACAATGTTATGATGTAAACAGTTTGCTAAACAACTTTGAATGTTTAAATTAGTCGGTAGTTGACTAATGTTTGTTACCTTAGAACTTTATTTTTGGAACTTATGTTTTAAATTAGACATCTTTTATATAAAATCTTATGAATTATTCTTAATTTCAAGTAGTAATTAAGATGGGTGTTACAAGTTGGTAATCAGAGCTTAAGGTTGTCAACAAGTGTTCGGTTCAAGCTTGATCGATCGTCCGGTAAGAATTAATCTATTATTTTAGTAGATCCTATCTTATGTAAGAAATGAGATGTGAATTGACGTGCATGGGAAGAGTGTGTTAATTCACTCAAACCCAGAAAGTGCACCAAATGTGAACGGTTAAAGCAAGTTAGGAACTTGGCTAAACCGAAACAAATGAAACAATGTTATAAATGAAATGTTTAATGTAAACATTTCAGTTTCAAGATGTCGAAAGGAAACAATAACGATCCGGTGCCGACAAGCACCGAACAAATGAAAGAGATAATTGCCGAAGAAGTGGGAAAGGCAATTGAAGGTAGTCTATCCGGGTTTATAGACAAAATTCAAAACACGGTGTTGTCGCTTGTCGAAGAACGAGTCAAAAGGTTGGAAGATAGTGTCAACCTTATAAAGGATAAATCGGGAGAATGTAAGGGATGCTCGTACAAAGAGTTTATGGCGTGTAAACCGCCAATCTATAACGGGGAGGTTGACCCGATAATATGCCAAAGATGGTTGAGCGACGTTGAAGGAGTATTTGAAAGGACCCATTGTGATGAAAGTGACTTTGTTGCTTACGGAACGGGTCAATTGAGAGGTCAAGCCAAAGATTGGTGGGATAATAAAAAGAATGAAATAGGGGCTGAAGCAGCGAGGGCCATGACATGGGAGGAGTTTAAGACGCCATTTCTTAAACATCACAGTCCCAAGGCGGTCATTAATAGAATCAAGGAAGAGTTCATGCAACTTAGGCACAAGGGCGAGACCATAGACAAGATTACGACAACGTTTATGGATAAGATGAAGTTTTGTAGTGAATTGGTGACAAACGAAGAACAGAAGATATACTACTACTACAACATGTTGAGCGCCGAGTATAGGGAGTTTATGACTCCTTCAAAATATGAGACCCTTACCGAGATTATAAACGTTGCTTGGGAACGGGAAATCGAGTTGAAGAAACAAGTTGAAAGGGGTGAGAGAAGGGCACATGATGTGAATCCAAGCCCTACAAAGAAAGCTCGAACCGGAGAATCGGGAAAGAAGGTGGATGCTAAAGGTGGGTCGCCAAGCTGTAAAGTGTGCGGGAAAGGACACAAGGGAGAATGTCGGTTCCAAGACAAACCATGCCCCATATGTAGTAAGACGGGGCACACGGCGTCGCTATGCTCGGGTAAAGTCTCAGTTTGCTACAAATGTTATCAACCCGGCCACAAAAAGTCCGAATGCCCGGACTTAGTTGGAAAGAGAGATGTTAAAGAATCTCCAGCAGAAGCTCCTAAGGCGAAGGCTAGATCCTTCCAACTTACTGCGGCTGAAGCAAAAACAGAACCCGATGTGGTCTCAGGTATATTCACAATTAACTCAATTCCAGCACGTGTATTGTTTGATACGGGTGCGAATAAATCCTTCATTTCGCATGGATTTATTCGACATCCTTCATTTGTATTGACGAAATTATCTGTGCCCTTAGAAGTTGAAATAGGGGACAACAAAAGTTTTATAGTTTGTGATGTTTGTCGAGGCTGCAAATTAAGCATCGATGATGAAGAATACTTGATAGACCTAATCCCGATGTCAATGGGGGAGTTTCAAGTAGTCGTTGGGATGGATTGGCTATCTTAGCACCACGCAAAGGTCGTCTGTTTTCGTAAGGAGATAAAGCTAACATCTCCGAGCGGAAAACAAGTCACTATTTATGGCGAAAAAGGAGGCAACCCTATAATATGCTCGATGTTGAAAGCTCACAAGCTTATGAAGCGAGGATGCAAGGCGTTTATGATATACGCGAATGAACCCGAGAAGGGATCACTGAAGATTGAAAACATACCGGTAGTACGGGATTACGAAGATGTGTTTCCGGAAGATTTGCCGGGGATACCGCCAGAACGGGAAGTAGAGTTCGGAATCAAATTGATTTCGGGCGCAAAACCCGTAGCTAAAGCACCATACCGACTCGCGCCGTCAGAATTACAAGAGTTGATGTCCCAAATTCAAGACCTGCTTGACAAAGGATTCATAAGGCCGAGTGTGTCTCCTTGGGGTGCACCGGTACTGTTCGTGAAAAAGAAAGACGGAAGCATGCGCATGTGTATCGATTATCGGGAGTTAAACAAACTCATGGTAAAGAATCGATACCCGCTTCCGAGAATAGATGATCTATTCGACCAATTACAAGGTGCGAACTGGTTCTCAAAAATTGACCTTAGATCGGGGTATCACCAACTAAAGGTCAAGGAGGAAGATGTGCCGAAGACGGCTTTCCGCACGCGATACGGACATTACGAGTTCCTCGTGATGTCATTTGGGCTAACAAATGCACCCGCGGCTTTCATGGACCTCATGAACCGGGTTTGCAAGCCAATGCTAGATAAATTGGTCATCGTGTTCATAGATGATATTTTGGTGTATTCAAAAAGTGAAGCTGAGCATGCACATCACTTACAAGAGGTGTTAGAGACACTTAGACGAGAAAGGTTGTATGCGAAATTTACTAAGTGCGCCTTTTGGTTACGAGAGGTGCAATTTCTCGGCCACATCATATGTGCCGATGGAGTGTTGGTAGATCCGTCAAAGATCGAGGCAGTGTCGAAATGGAATTCCCCGAAGAACCCTTCGGAGATTAGAAGCTTCTTAGGGCTTGCGGGATATTATAGGAGATTCATTCAAGATTTCGCCAAGATTGCGTCGCCACTAACAAAGTTAACCCGGAAGGAGGAAAAGTTCATTTGGGATGTTGAACAAGAAAGGGCGTTTCAGACACTAAAAGAGAAATTAACTCAAGCTCCAGTATTAACATTGCCGGACGGAGTCGAAGACTTAGTGGTTTATTCGGATGCCTCATTATCAGGGCTCGGATGCGTCTTGATGCAACGGGGCAAGGTTATAGCTTATGCCTCGAGGCAATTGAAGATACATGAAAAGAAGTATCCCACGCACGATCTCGAATTGGCTGCGGTGGTATTTGCGTTAAAAATATGGAGACACTATTTATATGGGGTAAAGTGCACCATATTCACCGACCACAAAAGCCTAAAATACTTCTTCGATCAGAAGGAGTTAAATATGCGCCAGAGACGATGGTTAGAAACGGTCAAGGATTTCGATTGTGAAATACACTACCACCCCGGGAAGGCCAATGTAGTGGCTGATGCGTTGAGCCGAAAGGCAGATTATGCCCCGATACGAGTACAATCATTGCAGCTCATTGTGACCTCGGGCTTACTTGAACGAATCCGAGGAGCACAAGATGAAGCAGTAAAGACGGAAAATTGGAGAAAGGAAAGGATTGTTGGCCAAGTTAAAGATCTCGAAGTAGGCAACCATGGTTTGAAAACACGCTTCAATAGAATTTGGGTTCCTAACACATGTGGAGTTAAAAAGCTTCTACTCGATGAAGCTCATAAGTCCCGTTATTCCATCCATCCGGGAGCGACCAAGATGTACAATGATCTGAAACAAAACTATTGGTGGCCCGGAATGAAAAGAGATGTGGTATAATACGTAGAGAAGTGCTTGACTTGCTTACAAGTCAAGGCGGAGCATCAGAAACCATATGGAAAACTGCAACCTTTGAAGATTCCGGTTTGGAAATGGGAACATATCACTATGGACCTATTGACCAAACTACCTAAAACGATTCGGGGATTTGATGCTATATGGGTGATTGTAGATAGATTGACGAAGAGTGCTCATTTTATTCCCATACGCGAGACATATACTTCGGAAAATATGTCCGAGGTATATACAAACGAAATAGTGGCACCTCACGGAGTACCGGTATCTATTGTATCAGATAGAGATACCCGGTTTACTTCAAACTTTTGGCGAGATTTTCAAGAACAAATGGGAACGGAACTTTTCATTAGCACCGCCTACCATCCCCAAACGGATGGGCAGAGTGAAAGGACGATACAGACGCTAGAAGATATGTTACGGGCATGTATCATCGACTTCGGTGGAAGTTGGGATGTTTATCTACCTTTGGTCGAATTTTCGTATAACAATAGTTACCATTCGAGTATAGGCATGGCACCTTATGAGATGCTATATGGTAGAAAATGCAGAACCCCGGTGTGTTGGGGTGAAGTGGGGCCACGCGAATTGGCACATACAGACATAATTCAAGCCACTAATGAGAAAATTGAAGTGGTGCGGGCCCATTTGAAAGCGGCCCAAGATAGACAGAAGTCTTATGCCAACAAAAGACGAAGACCGATTGAATTTCAGATAGGTGATATGGTTATGCTAAAAGTTTCCCCATGGAAGGGCATTATCAGATTCAGAAAAGGAGGAAACTAAGCCCGAGGTTTATCGGGCCATTTAAAATCATCGAGCGGGTTGGCAAAGTGGCTTATCGCCTCGAGCTACCGGAAGAGTTGAGTGGAATACATGGCACGTTTCACGTGTCGCAATTACGGAAATGTCTGGCGGAGGAGACAGCCTATGTCCAATACGACGATATCGAGGTGGATAATAGCCTGAATTATGCGGTAAGACCATTGGAGATTTTAGATCGAAAGGTCAAGCACTTACGAAACAAACAAATCGAGCAAGTCAAGATCAAGTGGGAGCATCGGAAAGGTTCGGACACTACGTGGGAGTCCGAAGAGGAGATGCGACGTCTTTACCCAACATTATTTGGTACGTACTTTGGTTTCGGGGACGAAACCCTTTTTAAGGGGGGTGGACTTGTAACATCCCGAAAATACAAATTTCTTAAATTGCAATTAGTTTGCAAAATAAATTAGTAAGATAAACTAACTAGGAATGACACTAACCTAGTTAGTTAAAGACTCAAGAGTAGTTCAGGGTTAAAACAAATAAAGAATGGAAGTTGGAGGGCCAAAAGTGTTAAAATAAAAACTAATATTAGTAAAATAAAACAAATAAAACACAAACACCCTTGTCTGTGCTTTGTGGAGATCGACCAGGAGACAGGGGCGACCCAAGCTCCTCCTCAAAACCCTAGACTATCTTAAATCCTACAAATTGAAGGTCAAGATCTGTTTTAAAACGAAAATCGAGCATAGATTACTGATCCTCATCACAAGAGGGTTACAAGGTATGTAAAATCTGATGAAAATTCTCTACTCGAAATTCTCATGAACTTGGGAAATCTGAGATTTGATGATGCATGTTTGTTATTTGAGTAGAATACGATTGATATAGTGTCTAGGAGTAAAACCTAGACAACCATATGAGAAATCATGCCTAAATTCTGAAAATTTCAAGAACACATTGAAGGTGATTCATGGGTTTCGTGAGATTATGATTAACACTAGGATTATAGTGGTTGTTCTAGTAATATTTGACACATGTGAAGTGATTTCAGAATTTGAGAGGTCAAAGTTCATGTATGGTAGTGATTGATGAAAATTTAGGGCTACACGACAAGTTGCGAACTTGATAATATATAGTGTAAATTTCTGCCCTTAAAGTGCTCGTAAAAATGCCTCAATGAAGGCTTAAATCTGAAAATTTGAATTAAACCGAATGATTATGATGTTTCGGCAAAATATGCGAACTATGAATTGAAAAGAGTTCTAAACATGTCTTGGTTGAACTCTATAGGAAAAGATACCGGAGCTCCAAGCGGACAAGCCGGTGGCGACTTGCGTTTGAAGGGCGTGCACTAAAGGTATGTCACTTGACCCGTTACGTTAAGTGAAATTTTGTTAAGATATGTATAGTCGTACTGTAGAATAGAAGTTGTGTAAATTGTTAAAAGCAATGATGTTCGCTAAATTGAATAACAAGTCAAGGATTGATAAGATCTCGTTGGTAGTCATCATATTGGAGGATTCCGTAGATGAGCCAAACGGGTCGAATAATCAATTAAAGCATGGATGTTGCTTCGTAACATGATTGATTGGTCTTTTGTTATCGATTAATAATTGACATATCAAAATACAATAATTTAGTATGTTGGTTTGTTAGAATGAAAGATCCAAGAAGTTGGGTTTGGATGAAATAAATAAAGAAGACAAAATATAACCTTTCAGGGACTACCGTAAATTACGGTAGTACCGTAATTTACGGTAGAGTCCAAAAGGTTACGGTAGGATTCTACTGATTTACGGTAGACCAATAATTCCCAGGATCTACCGTAACTTACGGTATCTACCGTAAGTTACGGTAGAGTCCTGTAACATTTGTCGAATTTTGTATATCCTCGTGTATCGAATTCGTTTTTGAGCGTATTTTTGATTATGTAATATTTCTCAGAACTTAGGTACTAATTTTGTTAAAAATTTCTAGTTTTTAGGTATGGAAGGGTTACGGATGGCGGTCAAGCAAGCTTTTGAAGAACCGAACGCGAACTTTTGAAGCTTCCGCGTAAATAAATTCTGTTTAGACAATGTTATGATGTAAACAGTTTGCTAAACAACTTTGAATGTTTAAATTAGTCGGTAGTTGACTAATGTTTGTTACCTTAGAACTTTATTTTTGGAACTTATGTTTTAAATTAGACATCTTTTATATAAAATCTTATGAATTATTCTTAATTTCAAGTAGTAATTAAGATGGGTGTTACATGATAGGGTTTACAATATGGAATGGGAGGAATTTAAGAACATGGTAGAAAGGAAATTCTGCCCTCCCAATGAAAAAGAACAGATAGCAAATAAGTTTCTCAACCTTAGAATGACTGGAGTGGATAGTAAGGGGTATACTACTACATTCTTTGAATATGCTAGAATAGTGCCAACCCTTGCATCACCTGAACCCGTATTAATCTCCCGTTACATCTGGGGATTAATCAGTGAGATAAGGCATGTAGTCAAGGCAGCTAGACCTCAAACTATAGAAGAAGCTATAGAACTAGCAAATACCTTGACATATGAGTTAGTCCGACTCGAGAAGAAGACCAGAGGAGAAACCTAGCTCAAAGGCTTACCCGGGAATTTTGCTACGGTAATACCAACCGTGGGAAAAATGTAGGTTCTACCTCTGCACCCTACTGCAAGGCTTACAAGAAAAAACATTCGGGAAAATGCTCCACTTATTGCAATTTCTGCAAGATGCCAGGGCACAAGGAGGAAGACTGCAGAAGGAAGCCTAATAATGGAATGTGCTTCAACTGTGGAGAAAAAGGTCACATCAAGCCGAATTGTCCGAAACTAGCTCCAGCCATGAACAACAAGAATACCAAAAATGCTAGAGCATTTGTTCTGACTGCAGATGAGGCTAAAATGATTCCAGACGTAATAGCCGGTACGTTTTTAGTTAATGATGTTTTTGCTAAAGTATTATTTGACTCTGGTGCGAACCAAAGTTTTATTAATACTTCATTTTGCAAACTTCTTAATCAATCATTAACTAAACTCCCACAAGAATGTCTAGTAGAGACAGCAAATGGAGAAACCGTTAGGATTTCTGAAATCTTGCAGGGAGCAAGAATAGAATTTTTAAATCAAAAGTTTATTGCAAACCTTTACCCAATGAATCTGGTAGGATTCGATGTCGTATTAGGAATGGATTGGTTAATAGCCAATAAAGCCAGTATTTTATGTAATCAAAAGTCAATTAAAGTAAATTCACCAAGGGGTGAAAAGATCACAATTAAAGGAGATAAACCATCTAAGTCCACAAAATTCATCTCTGTGATGAAAACAACAAGTTATATAAGAAAAGGGTCATTAGTGTATTTGATTTCTATAATCACTAACACTAAAGGAAAAGAACTAAAAGACATTCCAGTAGTGTCTTAGTTTTCAGATATATTTCCAGAAGAATTACCAGGACTACCGCCAGACAGGGAAGTTGAATTTAGAATCCACGTACTACCAGGAACAGCACCAATTGCCAAAGCACCTTATCGCTTGGCACCCGCAGAAATGCAGGAACTGAAGAAACAATTAGACGAATTATTAGAGAAAGGATTCATACAGCCAAGTTCATCACCATGGGGAGCACCGATTTTATTCGTTAAAAAGAAAGACGGATCGATGCGTATGTGCATCGACTACCGTGAACTGAACAAGGTCACAATTAAGAATCGGTATCCATTACCAAGGATCGATGATCTGTTCGATCAATTGCAAGGAGCTCGATTTTTCTCTAAAATCGATTTACGGTTAGTATATCATCAATTAAAGGGACAGGAAGAGGACATTCCTCCAACCGCATTTAGAACAAGGTATGGCCATTATGAATTTACTGTCATGCCATTTGGTCTAACCAATGCCCCAGCTGCATTTATGGACATGATGAACCGAATATGTAAGCCATATTTGGATAAACTCATAATTGTTTTTATAGATGATATTCTCATTTACTCTATGAGTAAAGAGGAACATGCAAAGCATTTGCACGCACTTTTAAGTTTACTAAGGAAAGAAAAGCTTTATGCTAAGTTTTCAAAGTGCGAGTTTTGGTTAGAACAGGTACAGTTTCTTGGACACTTAATCGATCATGAAGGAATTCATGTGGATCCCATTAAGATCGAAGCGATTACTAAATGGAAAACCCCTGAGTCACCAACCGAGGTTAGAAGTTTCTTAGGATTGGCCGGTTATTATAGAAGATTTATTCGAGATTTTTCTAGAATAGCCATTCCTTTGACTAAGTTAACCTGTAAATCCATTAAGTTTGAAAGGGGACCAAAACAGGAAGAAGCCTTTAGAATCCTTAAGCAAAAATTAACCCACGCACCCATACTAGCGTTACCAGAAGGAACTGAAGATTTTGTAGTCTATTGTGACGCTTTTAAGTTAGGTTATGGATGTGTATTGATGCAACGTCAAAAGGTTATAGCATATGCATCCAGACAACTTAAGAATCATGAAGAGAATTATTCCACTCATGATTTAGAATTAGGAGCTATAATTTTTGCCCTGAAAATTTGGAGACATTACCTTTACGGTAGTAAGTTCACTATTTTAACTGATCATAAGAGTTTAAGATATGTTTTTGGGCAAAAGGAGTTGAATATGAGACAAAGACGCTGGATGGAAATGCTTAGTGATTATGATTATGATATCCAATATCATGCAGGAAAGGCTAATGTAGTAGCCAATGCTTTAAGTCGAAAGTATCACGAAAAGCCAAAAAGGGTACGTTCTCTTAAATTAAATCTACAAGTAGATTTAAATGAACAGATTAGGAAAGCACAAGAATCAGTAATCAAGGATGATACTGAAAAACTAAAAGGAATGATTAAGGAACTAAAACAAGGAACAGATGGAATTTGGAGATTCCATAAGAAAAGAATGTGGATACCAAAATTAGGAAACCTACGCCACCGTATATTAGAAGAAGCCCATAAGTCTAAGTATACGATGCATCCTGGAAGTGATAAGATGTATCAGGATTTAAGAAAAAATTTATGGTGGATAGGAATGAAGAAGGATATAGCAGCTTATGTTTCTAAATGTTTAACCTGCTCACAAGTTAAAGTTGAACATCAGAAACCCTCAGGTTTGTTGCAGCCATTAGAGATGCCAGTATGGAAATGGGAATTGATAACAATGGATTTTGTTACCAAATTACCCAAAACAAGAAAAGGTAATGATACAATCTGGGTGATTGTAGACAGGCTAACTAAGTCAACCCATTTTCTACCGATGTAGGAAACTTTCAATATGGAACAGTTAGCTAAATTGTATGTAAATGAAATAGTTTCATTACATGGAATTCCTTTGTCAATTGTGTCTGATAGGGATAGCCGATTTACCTCTCATTTTTGGACAAGTTTCCAAAAAGCCATGGGAACCAAGCTGAATCTAAGCACTGCTTGTTTTGGTCAAAAATTACCGAAGCAATTTAGTGATCAAATTAGTTAAGTGAGGTAGTGTGCTAGAAATAGATGTGTAAAATATTTTATCCAAGTTAATTGTAAAAATAGTTTCAGGATACGGCTCAGGATATAGAGCTGTATCTATGATCAAACGATGAGCGAAAAAGTAAAGGTTGACACGTGATGTACGAGGAAAGCCCTTGATCAATCTAGATCGCCGGCACAAAACCTCGGGAGCTGACAATCGCAGCTGCCTTGTTCTTCTATTACTTCAAATATCGGGATACAGTGCAGGATGTGGTGCGGATCAACTAGGTGTTACAATGTAATTCGAATACAAGTGTTTGTGTATAGTGTTTGCAGTGAATTGAAGAGCAAAAGTGTTCAAAAGTGTGTGTGAAGGTTGCGTGCCTTAATCTGATCCGCCCCCATCTATTTATAGTAAAAGAAGTGTAACAAACTATCCTAATAAACCGGGATCCGGCGAATATTCCCCACTCGAACGTTGTAGACCTGGTCTTTCGGGTTCAACGTCTCTCACATAACAGATACGCCCGAGTGTTGAGGAGAAGAAGTCCATCTGACCGTTAGTAACCCACAGCCTTTAACCTGCACGTGGTTAATTCAATCAACCTCAGGATATCGCTCAGGATGTTAGCAATATCCCAGTCCAGTATCCTGGTCACAAATAAACAATTAAAAGCAGGATATTAGTCAAGATATGCATGCTCAGAAAATGACCCATAACAATTGTCCCCAAATATATCTGTTGGTATACCAATCCAACGGATATATTTTAAAAGCTTTATCTCGTAAATTAAGGCAATTAAATCGAGATGACGGTCAAGATCACATCATAACTTCCAACGCGCTTTTAACTCGATGGAGATCTACAATGCTCCTATATCTTCTCTCTTCTTATTTGAAAAGCAAATATCTCCAACGGAATCTCCAGGTAATTCCCTACTTCTCGTTCATCTTTTATCAATTTTTCTTTCTTTATCTGCAATGGCCGCCAGAACTCATTCCTAAACCGGTGAATCATCCGAGACCTTCATTCAGCAGAATCTTCTCAAAAATCCTGAGAAGGAAGTCTGTGCCTTTGATAACGCAGACATTGCGGCTTTGAGAGCTTCCGGTGCTTTCCCCGATAACACTGTCTTTAGACCATTCGATCGGTCAATTCGATCGGATGTTTATTCTACTGATTGGGTTTGCTTTGCAGCATACCCTTTCTCGCTAGGTCTCCGATACCCTTTTCCCGAATTTATGATGCAATTTTTCCGGACCACAGGTATCTCTTTTGCTCAGACCATGCCCATGGTCTGGAGGGTCTTAATCGTTCTAAACCAAATTAAAAACCTTCACTGTCCTGACCTTTGTATTGAAGATCTGCCAATCGCTTACCGCCTTCGATCTCATGGTTCTAGCCGGTTTTTGCTTTTTTCGACTTCCAACAAACCCCTTATTCTTAAAGCCACCAAAAACGAAGATGGGTGGCAACGCAAGTTCTTTTTCGTCAAACGAGACTCCATTGCTGAGGGTGCTAGCCTTCCGGTGGAATGGTTAACCACCGGTAGGGTTATGAATATTCCCATGTACCTTTAGATTTTTATCTTTTGCTAATATCCTTCTTTTTGATTCCTTTGCAGTAAATTTCAAGGAACTAGCTCCCCCAACTGCGGAATCAAAAAAAAAAATCAAGACTGTTTACCAACTACCTGCAATAGACAGGAGTTTTACCACACACATTCCAAGTTCCAGTCAATACTCGTCATTTGAAATGTCTGGTAAGGATTACTTTTAAAATAATTAGTTAGCATAGCATAATAGAATGAAGAGTAATAAAGATGTAAAACTTTTTCCCTTTACGCAGCACCAGCCAAGATCCCTGAAGTTTTTGACCTCGACGAGTTGGACAGCTACTCTGATCAGGTTCAAATTAAGAAGGAGCCTAGTCCCAAGGCCACAGCCTCATCCAAACCCAGTGGTTCCAAAGCCATTGACCCATTGTCATTACCAAACCTTCGCCAGCTACCAAGCCCCGGAGTTCAAGCTCCCGTAAAAGGAAAGAGCCCGATTCCCCCGTTATTTCTGACACATTTCCCTATGAGAATTATGGGTTCATCGAAGTAAGCGGGTTTATGACTTCCTTTGTCAACCAGGTTAGTATTCTCAAACCATATCCTGCAGCTTATACCATTTATATGGATTTATCAAAATCAATACCTGTCTTCTTATTTTTGCAGGGTCTTGAACGTCTGGTTCATCTGTATCAAGAATTCTGCGGGCTCAACAAGACGCTTGAATCCAAGTTAAAGAAAGCGGAAGTCACGATCTCCGATCAAGGCATGATTGCAGCCGCTAAATCTCGTCATTACGAGGAGAAGTTTAAGGCTATGATTCAAGAACATCAGACTGCTCTCAACAAGGCTACTCTCCAAGCCCAAGCTGATCTTGACGCTGCCCATGCGCAACATGAACAGGATATGGTCAGCTACCGGGAAAGCCTTAAGAGTTCCGTCGTCACTTCTCTTCTCCAGGCCAGGCTGAAGATGGCCCATGAAGCCAAAACACTAGGCTTTGAATGCCCTTCTTGGGACGTCGGTGCCTGGGAAACGAAGCTAAAGAACCTCGGCGGCACTTCTACCAAACCAGCTGCCGAAGGATCTTCCAAAGCAATTGAAAAAGCAACCGATGCCGAGAGGGATGCTGAGGCGGATCCCAAGACGGATGCTGCTGAAATCACCATGAACGAAGAAGGCGCTGCCCCCTAAAGCTCATTCTGTTTGAACAATTTTATGTCTTGTGAACAATTTTTATTTCTGCATCAAAACAATTTGATAGCCAAAGGTGGATGGGTCCTGGGTTTCAGGATGAAACCTTCGGTTATCAATTAGTACTGCTTATTTCAAATAATTTCATCTTTCATTTTTCTTGCTATTGTTTTCTGTCTCTCTAAGTACAGATCCTAGCTTTGTAAAATTTTGTACAACTATCTTTCAAAAATATCCTGATCAATATACTCAGTGATATACTATGAAAAACTTTTATTAAATAGAACTTCTAAAAATTCAATCAACTTTAGAGAAAATTTTTTAAAGAATAAAAGAAAGTCCAATTTCTAAAACCTGTTTTGACAATTCTTGTTTGATCAAGGTTTTAATTTCAAACTAGTATTACTTCTGAATATTTTAATCAAATATCCTGAGAAGCATACATTTTGAGAATATGTCCCGAAAATTTATCCTAATCAGGGTTCCTAAGCTTCCGTCAAACATGGTTTCAAAAACTCATATAATGTTTACGAAGGAAAGATCATACCAGGAATAGAGTGTAACCCTATTCTCAAACTTCAATCCTTTTGCAACTTTTCCAATGAAGATGTCCCCTGTCTGAGACACTTAGTGTACTAAGCCCGAGCTTTATCCTTTGAGCTTTACACAATTGCATCAGTAAGAATGTCCCCTGTGCACAATGTCTTCGAATACTTAGAAATCTTCTGGACATCAGTTCCAATTGTATAGACAATTTTTCGTGTTACAGGGGTAAAACCAAAAAATGTACTGGAGATAAATCCCTCGTATCCTTGGGAAAATCCCAAATTTTCATGCGCTACAGGCGGGAGTGTATAAACTCCAAGACTTAGAAAGGTGAAAACCTTTAAACCTTAGAGAGTATGAAAATACCCTTTCGTGAGAGAGGGTGATCAATCCTCATATACCTTTAGGATTCAGGATATAGCCAATAGTAATGAAATTGTCAGCCACTTTTACATGGACTGGTCCCGCCACCTTGAACTATTTCCGAATAACTTGCGCTCCAGGCGGGGTGTTTAAACCCAATTTGGGAGAAAGGTGAATACCTTTAAACCTGTGAAGGGATCAGGATCCCTTATACGTGAGAGAGGGGGCCAATCCTCTAATCTTCCGAAGTATCCTGAGTGTGTATCCTGGTGCTATATCCCGAAGCATATACTGCAAAACATCTTCAAACTAAGGTGGGTGTTAGCTTGGCTAACACCCCTCCGATGCTTAAGTTAGTATTGGGTTTCAATAAATCAAATCAAACATATTTAAAAGAGATAGAATTCATACCATCCTGAGTTAGAAATTAAATTCTAAACTCACTTGAAATAAAGCTTAAGGTGTATAGCATTCCAAGATCTCGGTAGCATACAAGATCTTGGTAGCATATCCCCTTCCATATTCTTGAGTCGGTATGCACCTTTTCCTGATTCTGACTCAACCTCGTAGGGTCCTTCCCATTTCGGAGCCAACTTCCCATCAGCGGGATTAGTAGTATTCTGAAAAGCTTTTCTTAACACCCAATCTCCAACTTTGAACCTTCTAGTCCTTATATTCTTGTTGTATGCTCTGGATATCCTTTGTTGATATGCTGCCATTCTTAGCCGTGCTGCATCTCTTGTCTCATCAATAGTATCCAGCTCCTGGCATAGGACTTCAGGATTCTGCTCAGGATTCCTGAGGTTGGATCTTGATGTGGGTATCACCATTTTCGTCGGGATCACTGCTTCTGCTCCAAATACTAAGGAAAATGGGGTTTGACCAGTTGCATTTTTTACCGTCGTTCTATCAGCCCACAAAACAAAGGGTAGTTCTTCTGCCCATCTTCCTTTCTTGGCCCCTAATCTCTTCTTCAAGTTGTTGACAATTATCTTGTTTGAGGATTCAGCTTGTCCATTTGCTTGAGGATGTACCGGGGTAGATGTAATCATTTTGATTCCCCAACTCTTGTAGAAGTCAGTAGTCCTTTTACTTATAAATTGAGATCCGTTGTCACAAATTATCTCAGCTGGTACTCCAAACCTAGTCAGGATATTCCTTTTTATGAAGGATACCACTTCCTAATCTCTAACTTGAACAAATGCTTCTGCTTCAACCCACTTGGAGAAATAATCCGTCATTGCCAACATGAAAACCTTTCCTCCTGGAGCCTTTGGAAGCTTTCCCACTAAATCCATACCCCACTTCATAAACGGCCAATGGGAAACAATAGGATACAGCGGTTCAGCAGGCTGATGTAATATGTTACTATGTCTTTGACATGCATCACATCTTCGAGCATATTCTGTGGCATCTTTCCTCATCGTCGGCCAATAATATCCTGTCCTTAATATTTTTGAGAATAAGGACCTGCCCCCAGTATGGTTGCCACAATCCCCTTCATGTATATCCTGAAGTACTTCTTTGGTTTCGGGATCCTCCAAGCACCTCAGATATGGTCCTGCAAGAGATCTCTTATACAAAACATCATTTATAACAGTGAATCGTGATACCTTCATTCTAAAGGCTTTAGGATTCTCATTCTTTGGGATGTGTCCTTCCTTGAGATATCTCATGATTGGAGCCGTCCAGGACTTAGGATCCTCATCAGGATACTCCTCATCAGGATTCTGAATACTTATTACTTCCTTATCCTGAGGATTCGTCGCAGGATATAGGATATGTAATATTGGTATTCGGGTCCCTTCCGGTATCCTGACCGATGATCCCAGATTTGCTAAGGCATCAGCTTCAGCATTATCCTCTCTTGGTACCTGTTCAAGTGTAAAAATATCGAAATATCCTGCTAATTTTTTGAGAATTTCGAGATACTCGATTAACTTCTCTCCTTTAACTGCATAGGTTCCATTAAAATGATTAGTGATTAACAAGGAGTCAACATATACTTGCAAATTCTTGATACTCATATTTTTAGCCAACTCTAATCCTGTAATTAAAGCCTCATATTCTGCCTCATTATTAGTAGCAGGAAATTCACACCTAATAGCCTGGGGTAATATGTCCCCCTGTGGCGATTTTAGTAGTATACCTAAACCTACACCTCTTACGTTAGATGCACCATCAGTATATAATGTCCAGCATTCTAAGTTTTCTCCTAGCTGCTGTACTTCTAAATCTACTTCATTTTGAATGTCACTACTGAAATCAGCCACAAAGTCAGCTAAAGCCTGAGACTTTATGGCATTTCTAGGCTCATATACTAAGTCATAAGCACTCAATTTTACTGACCACTTAGCCATCCTACCCGACATCTCTGGTTTCCTAAGCACATTTTTAACAGGATAATTGGTTCTAACATGAATCCTATGTGTCTCAAAATAATGTCTAAGTTTTGTTGATGCCATAACTAGTGCTAATATCAACTTCTCTAGATGAGAATATCTAGTTTCAGCATCTAGTAAACTTTTACTAACATAATAGACAGGATATTGCTGACCTGCATGGTCCTTTATAAGAACGACACTTACAGCATTCCCTGATACAGCGAGGTATAGGGATAATGGTTCACCATTTTCAGGCTTCATCAATAGAGGTGCAGTTGAGAGATATCTCTTCAAATCCTGCAAGGCTGCTTCATGCTTTGTTTCCCATTCGAACTTCTTATTCTTCTTGAGGATATCATAAAATTCCTTGCATTTTTCTGAGGATCTTGAAATAAATCTGTTCAATGCTGCAACTCGCCCTGTTAGCCGTTGAACATCCTTCATATTTGAAGGTGATTTGATATCCAGGATAGCTTTAATCTGCTCCGGGCTTGCCTCTATTCCTCTTTTAGTCACCATATATCCTAGAAACTTTCCTGCCCCCACTCCGAAATGGCACTTAGCAGGATTCAGCTTCATGTTATACTGATCCAGGATATCAAACGCTCCCTTAATATCCTGGAGGTGATCCTCAGCCTTTTTAGATTTCACCACCATATCATCGATGTATACCTCCATTGTGTCCCCCAGCTTATCTTTGAACATCATGTTCACCAATCTCTGGTATGTTGCACCTGCATTTTTCAAACCAAAAGGCATAGCAGTATAGCAATAAATACCTGTCGGTGTCATGAAGGCAGTATCCTCCTGCTCCGAAGGCTCCATTTGAATCTGCTGAAATCATGAGGATGCGTCCATGAATGTTAACATCTCATGCCCAGCAGTAGCATCCACCATTGCATCGATATGAGGAAGAGGGAATGGGTCTTTAGGACAGGCCTTATTCAAGTTTGTGTAATCTACACAGACTCTCCATTTCCCATTTTTCTTCTGTACTACGACCACATTTGCCAACCATCTTGGAAACTTGACTTCTCTGATCATTTTGGACTTTAATAATCTTTCAACTTCCTCTTGGATGATTATATTTCGTTCAGGAGCAAACTTCCTTCTTTTTTGCTGAACAGGCTTGAACGACCTGTCAATTCCAAGCTTGTGAGTAATAATGTCTTTGGATATACCTGTCATATCCTCATGCTTCCATGCAAATGTCGACATCCTGCGTTTCAAAAAGTTAGTTAATCGTTCTTCAATATCCCGAGGGATATTGGCTCCTACGAGCACCGAGATATCAGGATTATCCTGATCCAGGATAACTTTCTTCATATCCTTCTCTGAAGCCTCCACGATATCCTGGGCCCGCATCTTTAATTGCTATGCTGGATTAGGCTTGGTTGAGGATTTCATTGAGGATGAGTAGCATTCCTTTGCCTCCTGCTGATCACTATCAACTTTGACGACCCCCCAAGGGGTAGGGATCTTGATGCACTGGTGATAAGTCGTTGGCACAGCCTTCATGTCATGGATCCATGGCCTGCCTAGTATGATGTTATAGCAGGATAGGGAGTCCATCACACAGAAGCGTTGTATCGAGTTGACCCCTTCAACATATACTGGTAACTTTATCTCTCCTACGGTATTTCTAGCTTCTCCACTGAAACCAACGAGCACAGTGGACTTCGAAGTAATGTCCATCGGAGATACATTCATCCTCTTCAAGGTTTCCAGCTGAATTATGTTGACGGGGCTACCATTGTCCACCAATATCCATATGGCTTGGAGTGATATGGTTTATACGGGGATTCTGATTTCCTGTTGGTTGATTCGTAGGTTGAGGTAGAATTCATCCTCTCTTGCATCTTTTTGTCATCTTCCAAGCGGATATATCTCAAAGCCCTGTTACGAGCTTCGTCGAGATTCCTGCAAGGATTCATTACAAGATCCTGATAAAACTGAGAATCCTTTTGTAACCCCATCTTAAAAGCCTGCACAGCTGTTGCAACATCAAGATGTGGGATATCCAAGGATTCTCGACTAAACTTGTTCACATAATCCCTCAAGGATTCCTGAGGTCCTTGAGTTATCCTGTAAAGATCACTGGTTAGTTTCTCAAAACTCCGAATGCAAGAAAACTGACTATTAAATAAATTAACCAAATGAGCAAACGAAGTAATTGAGTGAGGAGGAACATTTAACAGCCATTTTAAGGCTGATCCTGTCAAGGTAGAACCGAAACCCTTGCATAAGCATGCTTCCTTGAGTTCCGGAGGGATAGGGTTAATCTCCATTCTTTCTCTATACTGGGCAATATGCTCTTCAGGATCCGTAGTCCCATCATACAGTTTCATGTTGGGGGTCTGAAATCTTTTTGGGATTTCAGCATCACAGATAGGATATGCAAAGCGGGATATCCTGTGGCTGTCTTGAGATACTTCCGGAATTGGCTGGACCACTCCAGGTACACTGGATATCATGTCCTTCAATTTCGGAAGTTCCCTAGTAAATGTTGACGTCATACCTGCATCCTGCAAAGACCCATTGTTGTTAGTAGCAAGAATATTATTATTTGACACGTTACCGGTCTGAGGATTCTGGCCATATCCTGAGGCATATCCTGAGCTCCTCACAGTTGACATCCTGACCAAGGAGGGTATCTCAGGAGTATGATTCTGAGAATGGCTTGGGACGATGTTCCCCCGGTTATCCTCAGTGTAAACTGCAGAACTAAAGTTCAAAGCCCTAGGCTGTATAGGAGTGACAGTTTCTTCAGCAGGTCTGCTTGGGCCGGATTTCAAGAGTTGTATTTCTCTCATCAGCATCCGATTAGTTTCCTGCTGCTGCCTCATATGTTCCTATACACTACCAAACAAATTCAGAATTTCATCATTAGATGCCAAAACAGGACCGGATCCCTGGGTACTGGGAGCGGGGATAACATCCCGAGCTACATGACTTTCAGCTCCGTGTGATGAAGCTTGCATTCTTGGAGGAGGAGGTGGAAGCACCGAACCAATTGTTGCAGAGGTTGTAGCAGACATGGTGGAAGAGCTCATGTTTGATCTCGAGGCCATTGAAAACAATTTAGAAAAAAGTTTTGACAAAAGAAAACCGAGTAATGATTTTACTAAAGTTTTTAGCAAAAATAGCACCACTTGCCCCACGGTGGGAGCCAAATTGTTTTGGTCAAAAATTACCGAAGCAATTTAGTGATCAAATTAGTTAAGTGAGGTAGTGTGCTAGAAATAGATGTGTAAAATATTTTATCCAAGTTAATTGTAAAAACAGTTTCAGGATACGGCTCAGGATATAGAGCTGTATCTATGACCAAACTGTTAGGGGAGGATTTTCCAATGATCAGTGATCCTCAATTACTGTTGGGTTTAGTGATCCTCACTTCTGTTAGAATTAGTGATCCTCAGAAGTGTTGCAGGATCAGGATCATGGATCATCTTAAGGATCCTTATACTAACGATTGTCTACTTTGAATATGATGTTGTTTTGCAGGAGTACGAGCTTGGACTTGGTCTTGGCGATATTCCTGGAGAATATTCCATATTTATTCCGCACGTGCATGGCTGAAATGGACGTTGTGGAGGTCGTGGAGGACTTGCACCAAATGCGGAATGTTTGTTAGCTTAGATATTTTCCATTTTTAAAAGGGGTAGCGAGCTAAATAGAAAACACTTGGCTATTTTTGGCTACACACACACTCTTGCAACTGCTCTCACCAGCTCTTGACAATTCACTTGGAGATTACACACTTTTTTGCACATTACACTATAGTGATCCTTGTAATTAGCTCGCTATCATCCGAAGTTGTAATACATTTCTTGTTTAATTTGAGTTGGTGATCGGTAGTTTCCATCACCCGAGGTTTTTTATGCCGGAGATCATTCGTTGATCAAGGGCTTTTTCCTCGTATAAATCTTTGTGTCACTTATTCATTTCATTTCTGAGTGATCCTTAGTGTTGTTCATTGATTCAAGCATCATACCTCACAACAGAAAGTTTGGTTGCATTATCATTGCTTGATTTTTGACCAAAACAGTTTGGCGCCCACCGTGGGGTAATTGGTGCTTCATTCCCAAGAAGATTCATACCTTTGTGGTCATTTCGGTTCATAACAACCAGGCAGATGGCCTCCTCAGCGAAGAACACTTCAAGCTTAATGCCGTCATTCAGTTCTTCACAAGGCCTTCCTCCTTTGCCTCCACCACCTTCTGGATCCCAGAAGAATGCTGAGAATGCTGCGAAGAAACAAACCCCCATTTTCAAAAAACCACCAACTTCTTCTGTTTCAACTAATCCTACTACTAATGATCTTTACGCTGTGATTTTGCAGATGAGGAATCACGCACAAGAGCAGGACAAAACCAACGAAAGGATCCTCCGGGAGATCGATGAGATCAAGAAACAGAAGAAATCAGTGGAGGATCACTCCCCTCTGATGCCAAGGTCGCTGAACTTCGACACTCTAGTCATAACTTCCCAGCACTCAGCAGCTCCGGACGTGCAATACTTGGGTGAATTACCAGGAAGGCGTTACGGAACAACAACTATGAGTCAGGCATTTGGCTCTCACTTCCAGCCTCAAGGATCCTCCTCTCAACCATCGGGATCCTCTTTTCAGCATCAGGGACACTTCATGTCAGGAGAATATTTGGGAATACATGCAGTTCAAGGATCCTCCCAGGTCCAAGGATCCTCCCAGGTCCAAGGATCCTCCCAGGTCCTAGGATCCTCCCAGGTCCTAGGATCCTCCCAGGTCCAAGGATCCTCCCAGGTCCTAGGATCCTCCCAGGTCCAAGGATCCTTCCCGGTCCAAGGATCCTCCCTTGTCCCAGGATCCTCTCTGGTTCCAGGATCCTTTCAGGTTCAAGGATCATCTCAACTTCAAGGATCCAACGTCCTTCAGAATCAAGGATTCTTGAGAAGTATGTAGCCTCAGAGCTCGGACGTTCATCAAGGAGACTTCATACCAATGCAGACCATTGCTTCCTCTGGTCCTTCAATCATGCCAGAGTCTCGTCAATATGGATTCACATCCGCAATTCCAAACACGAATCCTGTGGGAGGTAACACTTTTAATAATTCATATAACACTAACCATGACTTAATGCAGGATATAGGTATCAATCAGGCTATGGCTAGAGAGCTACAGAAGCTTAAGGATATGATATCCAGTGTACCAGGAGTGGTTAAACCCATTCCTGAAATTGCAGATGGTAGCCATAGGATATCTCGTTTTGCACCACCCTTATGTGATGCTGAGATACCTAAAAGGTTCCAGATACCATCTATGAAGCTGTATGATGGTTCAACGGATCCAGAGGAGCATGTAGCTCAATACAGGGAGAGGATGGAGATCAATCCAATTCCTGAAAGGTTAAAAGAAGCATGTCTATGCAAGGGATTTGGATCCACACTTACAGGATCTGCTCTTAAATGGCTGCTAAGTCTTCCCCCTTACTCTATTACTTCATTTGCTAATCTAGTTAATTTGTTTAATAGTCAATTCTCTTGTAGTAGAAAATTTGAACGATTAACTAGTGATCTATATAGGGTAACACAGGGTCAAAGTGAATCACTTAGAGATTATATCACTAAGTTTAGTAAAGAATCCTTAGATATTCCTAACTTGGATATTGCTACGGCTGTAGAAGCCTTTAAAATGGGATTGCTTAGGGATTCATTGTTCTATGATGATCTTGTTATGACCCCTTGCAGGAATCTTGATGAAGTAAGAACCAGGGCCCTTAGGTTCATCCGCTTAGAGGATGACAAAAGGATCCAGGATAGATTGACAGGATCCTCAAAACAGGAGAAGCAAGGATCCTACTTCAGGAACAACAAATCAAAGTCTTACAACAGATCTGATAACCAGAACGTGCATGCAGTGGAACAAGAAGAGGATGATGAGGATTATCCTCCTATTTCTGAATACTGTTTTTCTGTTGATAACAATGAACTAATCCTTGCAATGCAGAATCTAGGTGAGAAAGCTAGGTGGCCGAGAAAAAGTGATAAACCAACTGCTACAAAGGATAAGTCCAAGTGGTGTGCATATCATGAGGATTTCGGGCATCTCACTGAAGAGTGTATTGCACTAAGAAAGGAAATTGGTTACTTGTTGAGCAAGGGGCATTTGAAGGAACTCTTGGGACGAAAGAAGTCCAGGATCCAGGATCCTGAAAGGATCCCAGAAAAGGCTCCTGCTCCTCCAGCAGACGCACAGGTTATAAACTTCATATCCGGCGGATCAGACATTTGTGGTACTTCCTTTTCAGCAGCCAAGAGACATGCCAAGGAAACCAAGATGGATAATGGAGATAGACCCGTCCGGACCTCCATTGTCACCCAGGATAAAGTCATAACCTTTGATGAGGATGATCGTGTTGATGTCCAGGATCCTCATCATGATGGTCTTGTAATTACATTGTTTATTTCTAACCACTTTGTTCGCAGGATCCTTATAGATGGAGGAAGCTCTGTGAACATCATTCAGCTTGATGTCCTCAAGAAGATGAATATCCCGGAGTCTGATATCATCCCAAGATCCTCAGTACTTGTGGGATTCAGTGGAGAAACTAAGAATACATTGGGGGACATCAAACTCCCAATCTATATTGAAGGGTTGCATTCTTATCAAAAGTTTTGTGTTATAGATTGCTTACCATGTTGCAATGTTATCCTTGGCAGGCCATGGATACATGATATGAAGGCAGTTCCATCCACCTATCATCAGTGTGTAAAGCTTCCAAGTCCATGGGGAGTGGTGAAAATTGAGAGTGATCAACAAGAAGCTAAGAATTGCTATACCTCATCAATGAAGCCAGCCTCAAGACCAAGGGAGAAATAGCAATTAAAGTATCCTTCAAGAGATGTCTTGGAGGCAAGAGAGCAGGATGTAAAAGAAATCCTCATGGATCCTGATGATCCTGAATCTAGGATCTTCATAGGGTCAGGGATCCTTAGCGAAGTCGAACAGGAGCTAGTATCCTTCCTTAAAAGAAGGAAAACTACCTTTGCCTGGAAACATGAGGATATGACAGGTATATTTAAAGATATAATTACTCATAAACTTGGCATTGACAGGTCATTCAAGCCAATTCATCAAAAGAGGAGGAAGTTTGCACCTGAAAGGAATGCTATTATCCAGGAAGAAGTAGATAAACTACTTCGGGCAGGTATGATAAGAGAGGTTAAGTATCCAAGATGGTTAGCCAATGTGGTTGTTGTTCAAAAGAAAAATGGAAAGTGGAGGGTATGTGTCGATTTTACTGATTTAAACAAGGCATGTCCCAAGGATCCTTTCCCATTACCCCACATTGACTCCATGGTGGATGCTACCGCGGGTCATGAGTTGTTGACTTTTATGGATGCTTCATCTGGATTTCAACAAATTCAGATGGAACCATCTGATCAAGAGGATACAGCCTTTATGACCCCAACTGGTATATATTGTTATATTGCTATGCCATTTGGACTAAGGAATGCAGGTGCTACTTACCAAAGGCTTGTCAATATGATGTTCAAGGAACAAATTGGACACACTATGGAAGTCTATATTGATGACATGGTAGTTAAGTCCAAGAAAGCTGAGGATCACCTTAAAGACTTGGAGGAAGCATTCAATATCCTTGATAAATTTAATATGAAACTAAATCCTTCCAAGTGTCATTTTGGTGTTAAGGCAGGTAAATTCTTAGGCTATATGGTGACAAAGAGGGGCATTGAAGCAAGTCCAGAGCAAATCAAGGCTATTGTGAATATCAAATCTCCTGCCAATGCTAAGGATGTGCAAAGATTGACAGGCAGGATCACAGCCTTGAACAGGTTCATATCCAAATCCTCAGAAAAATGCAAGGAATTCTATGACATCCTGAGGAAGAACAAGAAATTTGAATGGACTGAGAAGCATGAAAGTGCCCTCAAAGCTCTTAAGGATTACCTATCCTCAGCCCCGGCCTTGATGAAACCAGAAAAAGGGGATATATTATCCTTATACTTAGCAGTATCCTCAAAGGCAGTAAGTGCGGTCCTTGTTAAGGATCACCAAGGTACACAACATCCTGTTTATTATGTAAGTAAGAGTTTGCTTGATGCTGAATCCAGGTATTCACATTTAGAAAAACTTATCCTTGCATTAATCATGGCATCTACTAAATTAAGACATTATTTTGAAACTCATGCCATTATTGTTAAAACTAACTTTCCAATTAAGAATGTTCTCAGGAAACCTGAAATGTCAGGAAGGATGGCTAAGTGGGCAGTGAAGCTGAGTGCATATGATATAAGATATGAACCAAGGACTGCCATCAAATCCCAAGCTTTAGCTGACTTTGTGGCAGATTTTAGTAGTGATCTGCAAAAGGAGGCTGAGTTAGAAGTCCAACAGCTTGAAGAAACCAAGGATCCTTAGATACTATTCACTGATGGAGCCTCCAATGTAAAAGGAACAGGACTTGGAATAATACTAAAATCGCCACAGGGGGACATAATACCCCACTCCATAGCTTGTGAATTTCAAACTACCAACAATGAGGCTGAGTATGAAGCCTTGATAGCTGGTTTGCAAATTGCTAAGCATATGAGGATCAGGTATCTTGAGGTACATGTAGATTCATTATTAATCACTAATCACTTTAATGGATCCTATGCTGTTAAAGGTGAAAAGCTAATCAAATATTTAGAGACAATCAAAGAATTGGCACTCTCTTTTGTATCCTTTAGTTTGACACAGGTACAAAGGGAAGAGAATGCAGAAGCTGATGCATTAGCCAATCTTGGATCATCCTTGAAGATCCCAGAGGATATAAGGATCCCTATTATCCATATCCTAACCCCTGCTATCGAGGATCATATAACTATGGAGATAGGAGAGGATTCTGCAATCATCCCTAGTGATAATACTCAATCTCATTCAGGATCATGGATACTCCCAATCATGAGATACATACAACATGGAGAGATTCCTACAGGAGAAAACCCTAGGGCTTTCAAAATTAAGGTATCTCAATTTACAATATTGAATAATATGTTGTATAAACGATCTCTTGCAGGACCATATCTAAGATGCATTGAGGATCCTGAAATCCAAGAAGTCCTAAAGGATTTCCATGAAGGAGATTGTGGAAACCACACTGGGGGCAGGGCATTATTCTCAAGGATCCCGAGGACAGGATACTATTGGCCCACTATGAAGAAGGATGCTGTGGAGTATGCCAAGAAGTGTGATCCTTGTCAGAGGCATAGTAATATCCTTCACCAACCAGCAGAGATCTTGCATCCTATATCCTCTTCCTGGCCATTCATGAGATGGGGAATGGATATAGTTGGAAAGCTTCCTAAGGCACCTGGTGGAAAAGTATTCATGCTTGCTATGACTGATTACTTCTCTAAGTGGATAGAGGCTGAAGCCTTTGCTCAAGTCAGAGAAAAGGAAGTTATATCCTTTATCAAAAGAAACATTATTACTAGATTTGGTATCCCTTCTGAAATTGTTTGTGATAATGGATCCCAATTTATTGGGAATAGAACCACTAACTTTTGTGACAGCTAGGGGATTAAGATGATAACATCAACACCAGTCCACCCACAAGCTAATGGTCAGGCAGAATCATCCAACAAGATCATCATCAACAATTTGAAGAAGAAGCTTGGATCCAAGAAAGGAAAATGGGCAGAAGAACTACCTTATGTGCTTTGGGCTGATAGGACAACTCCTAAGAATGCTACTGGCTAAACTCCATTTTCTTTGGTGTTTGGGGCAGAATCAGTGATCCCTACAGAGATGGTGGTTCCAACTGCAAGAACAAGCATTCGTGATCCTGAAGAAAATGCTGAAAACTTGGTTCAAGACTTGGATACTGTTTTGGTTAAAAATTCTGTTTATAATATGCAACCAAACTCTTTGTATCAGGGAATGATGCTTCAAATGTGTAATAGCGATGAGGATCACTTCAATGTAAATTGCACAAACAACACAAGGATTTATACGGGGAAAAAGCCCTTGATCAAGAGTTGATCTCCGGCACAAAAAACCCCAGGTGATGGAAACTACCGATCACCAAACTCAAATAAATGAATAAATGTTTACAACTTCGGATGGTAACGAGCTAGGTACAAGGATCACTAGAATATAATGTGTAAATGGTGTATGAAATCGCTAAGTGTTTGAACGAGAGCTGGTATGAGCGTTTGAACGAGTGTGTGTGTAACTTAGAAATGACTAAGTGTTTTCTAACTAGCTCGTTCCCCTTTAAAATAGAAATGTAACTAGCTAACAAACTCTCCTACTTTCGTGCCATGCCTCCACGTTCTCCACAACGTCTATTTTTGGCCAAGCACGTGCAGAATAATTTGGGAATATTCTCCAGGAATGTCGCCAAGACTTGGTCAAGCTCGTAATACCTGCGAGGTAATACAAAATATAAACAAACAATCATCAGTACGAGGATCCTTAAAGTGATCCATGATCCTGATCCTGAAGCTCTTCCGAGGATCACCACCTGTCACAGAAGTAAGGATCACATATCAGGATAATGAATAAGGATCACTAATTGTTAGAAAATCCTCCCCTAACAATTGCCCCCAAAATATAAGGAGTGAAATTGTAAATATGCGAGTTATATTTTCTTGATCTTATCGGTAACTAACTAACGGATATATAGCCGTTAAAATAGAACTAGCCGTTAAGATCATGACGTCACGGAAGTGACAATCCTGCAGAATCATAATTACAAATAGAGATATAGATAGGATCATTATGCATTCAAATTCGAAAGAAACTCCCTTTAAATTCTCGGTCGACGATCAATCAGGTATTTCTTTCTTCTCTTTCTACCTTTCTTACTCTGTTTCCCTTTCTTTATCACCATTGCTCTAAGAATGATGCTCCGAAGCTCACCGGGCAAAGATCACAAGAAGGATAGCCCTCTGAAGAGTCAAAAGATCCTCAAAGACTCAGCGAATGAGAGGTGTTCTTTTAACGATGCACAAATAGATAAAATCCGTCGCTATTTTCCGGCGAGTGCTTTTTTCAAACCCTTTGATCCCACTGTTCTTAGCGACTATGTTTCTGAAACATGGGTTGCCTTTCCAGCCACTCCATTCACTATAGGGTATACCTATCCTTTCCCAGAATTCACACAATCCTTCTTTTCCCTGACCGGCATATCTTACATCCAGGCCATGCCGATGATTTGGAGGGTTTTATATACCCTAGAAAGGATCATCGAGTAGGAAGGCATTGATTTAGGGATGTCGGAATTGTCGGAACTGTATGATCTTACTACCTTTGGTTCCCACCGTTATTTGTTCAAGCGAAAAACCGGTGCAGATCATCCTCTTATCAAAGTCACCAAGAACGATAAAGATTGGAAACGTCGCTTCTTCTTTGTCAGGAGAGATTCCATTCTAAACGGAAAAGATCTCCCTAAGACATGGTCCACCCATGGTAGGCCGGAGGATCATGAGAAGGATCACCAGGTAGTCTTGTTTACGTGATAGGATCACTAACCCTTTTTTTTCTTGTGTCATGCAGCTATTTCTGTCTCACACGTCATCACATCACCTGAAACCAAGGATAGGCTCGCTGCTTTTTGGAAGCTTGATCCTGAAACAAGGACATTCAAGATAGACACCCAAGACTCACAAGAAGTATCCTCAGGTTCCATTACCATGTCAAGTAAGTATCCTGCCTTTTACATAGCTTGAATATAAAAATAAATAAATAAATTGAAATAGGATAAGGATACTTATCTTGCTTTGAATGTGTAGGTGCTGGAAAATCTGCCAAGCCTGTATCCCAATTCAACACGGCTGACCTTGATGTCGTACGATCCAGAAAGAAGAGGTCCACTACCAGTCCTAGCATCTCCATTCCAAAGGCACCCACTAAGGGAAAGGGTGTCAAAAAGAGAAAAACTTCTGATGCTGAGGATCTTCAAGGCCTACCACTGATCCGCCACCAGTTCCTTGAATACTTTAATGATGTAAGGATCCTTAATTCTGCCTAGGTATCCTACTCGTATGAGGATCACTTGATCTTGAGCTGCTTTATCCTTTTCTTTGCAGAAATTTGCTGAGATTGAGGATTACGTGGGGAATGTTGAGGAGCAGGACAAGAAAATTGCCGACCTCCAACAGGTTGCCGTACTCAAGGACCTTGCACTTGCTGACCTTCGGAAGGAACTCCAAGATGAGAAGACTAAGACGGCCAAACTTCTAATCGACCTTGACTATGAAAAGCATGACCTCATAGAGAATGCTAAGGTCTCTGCCGCCATCACTATGTATCAGACAAAATTGAAGATGGCCCAGGAAGCTCAAGATCCTAACTTTGACAAAAGCGGTTGGGATGTTGAGGGCTGGAAGGCAAGGTTGGCTGATCTTGAGGATGATGAGGAGGAGGCTACTGAGGTCTTGGCAATTGAGGCAAGTGGCAGTGGGAAGGATCAAGCTGGCGGTGATGATGCTGGTGGTGATGCAGCCAAGGTGTGAGCTGCTGAAATGGGCGATGATGGATATTTCTAGACGTGGCCGGAGGCCATTTTTTAAGTTGGATAGTTTGTTTTGTTTATGGTGTTTTTTGCTGAACAATGATGGGTTGTACTTGAATAATAGGTTTTAGGATCAAGGATCATGTATGATCCTTTGGACAATAGGCAGGATTGCAATTGGTGGAGGGATCCTCTGTTTGGGGGATGAAGCCATTGTGATCCTGCCGCCTTTATATTCCTGCACTATTTTCGAACTTGTTATCATGGACACCCTTTACCTACCCCAGCGGACGGGCCACGTTTTGCTGGTAGATGCTCGGGGTAGGTAATTTTGACAACCTCTTAAGGGTTACTACATTGTTAATAAAAACTTAACCTTTTGTCGCTTATCTTGTGTTGTTATCCTTGTGTTTCTTTGATTTTCCTTTATTTTGATGCATATTCATTGAACAAATAATTTTGAACAAGTCAAATTGAAAATACTTAGGATATGATCCATGATCAGATATCCTTTAGTTAAAGAATCTCAGAAAGCAATATGTGTTAAGGATCACAAGTCTAGTTGTCAAACTTTAAGGGTTATTCAAATAAATAATGAATAGAATTAAAAATAGTTAAGGATCATACCTGAGGATCCAAGTTAGGATCCTAACAATTACAAGGATAACTACAAGATAAACCTTAGAATAAAGCAAGGATCAAGGATCCCTAGTTGCCTATCTTCAAGAACCTGAAATAGCGCATAACTTGGGACTAAGCCAATATAAGATAAGAGTTAGTAACTGGGGACAAGCCCAAGGATAACTGGGGACAAGCCCAAGGATTACTGGGGACAAGCCCAAGGATAACTGGGGACAAGCCCAAAGATTACTGGGGACAAGCCCAAGGATAACTGGGGACAAGCCCACAGATAACTGGGGACAAGCCCAAAGATAACTGGGGACAAGCCCAAGGATCGTATGTAAACTTGAGTATGGCCCTAACTGGCGACTATCCAAACTTGGTGACATGAAAATGCCAAAACCTTAGCTAACGTGAAAACGCTAGAAACCTTAGCTAACGTGAAAACGTTAGAACCTTATGAACGGATGTATGGTACGTCTACCATTATACGTAGGATCCTAAGCATAGCCAGAACAATGGAATTATCAGCCCCTAAAACGAGTACTGGTCCCAAAGCCTTGAACTATACCAGGATCATCGTGCGCTACAGGCGGAACTGGGGTCAAGCCCAAATAACTGGGGTTAAACCCAAGGAACGGATTGCTTCAGTGGATAACCAATGTTATGCTAAGGATACCTGAACTTTCAAAACTTAAACTCACGTGAGAGATGGATAAAGGATACATGATCCTTATCCTTATATGAGAAAATAAAGAAATGAAATAGTTCAAGTTTAGGATATTACCTAAGTAAGGATCACCAATACTTTGAGGATCCTTTATGGATATCCCTATCGTGAGGATCATCTGTGCCATGAGGATCCTGCTCACATGAAATATTTCTTCAAGTGGACAGCATTCCAAGCTCTTGGTAGCAAATCACCTTCCATGGTTAGCAATCTATATGCCCCCTTTCCTGCTTCAGCTTCAATCAAATAAGGGCCTTCCCATTTTGGAGCTAACTTTCCATCAGCAGGATTGGTGGTATTCTGAAATGCTTTCCTTAATACCATGTCTCCAACTTGAAACCTCCTGATCCTGACATTTTTGTTGTAAGCACCAGCCATCCTTTGCTGATAACTGGCCATCCTTATCCTAGCCATATCCCTGATTTCTTCAATAGTATCCAGGTCTTGAGCCAAGTTTTCATTATTTTCCTCAGGATCACGAGTACT
The DNA here is from genome assembly GCA_030545235.1 of Helianthus tuberosus. Classification (NCBI taxonomy): domain Eukaryota; kingdom Viridiplantae; phylum Streptophyta; class Magnoliopsida; order Asterales; family Asteraceae; genus Helianthus; species Helianthus tuberosus. The sequence continues at coordinate 13,612,040 of CM060397.1, forward strand.
TGTTCTAGCAGTTGGAACCACCATTTCTGTTGGGATCACCGATTCTGCTCCAAACACCAAAGAGAATGGTGTTTGACCAGTAGCATTCTTAGGGGTTGTCCTGTCAGCCCAAAGCACATAGGGTAGTTCTTCTGCCCACTTCCCTTTCTTGGATCCAAGCTTCTTCTTCAAATTGTTGATGATGATCTTGTTGGATGACTCTGCCTGACCATTAGCTTGTGGGTGGACTGGTGTTGATGTTATCATCTTAATCCCCCAGCTGTCACAAAAGTTAGTGGTTTTGCCCCCAATAAATTGGGAACCATTATCACATATAATCTCGGAAGGAATTCCAAATCTAGTTATAATATTTCTATTAATGATGGATATAACTTCCTTTTCTCTGACTTGGGCAAAAGCTTCAGCCTCTATCCACTTGGAGAAGTAATCCGTCATAGCAAGCATGAATACTTTTCCACCAGGTGCCTTAGGGAGCTTACCAACTATATCCATACCGCATCTCATAAATGGCCAAGAGGAGGATATAGGATGCAATAATTCAGCTGGTTGATGAAGGATATTGCTGTGTCTCTGGCAAGGATCACATCTTCTGGCATACTCCACAGCATCTTTCTTCATGGTTGGCCAGTAGTATCCTGTCCTCAGGATCCTTGAGAATAATGCCCTGCCCCCAGTGTGGTTTCCACAGTCTCCTTCATGGAAGTCTTTTAGAACTTCTTGAACTTCAGGATCCTCAATGCATCTCAAGTATGGTCCTGCAAGAGATCGTCTATACAACATATTATTCATAATTGTGAATTGAGATACCTTAGATTTGAAAGCCCTAGGGTTTTCTCCTGTAGGAATCTCTCCATGTTGTAAGTATCTCATAATTAGTGAGATCCATGATCCTGATCCTGAATGGGATTGAGTATCCTCACAAGGGATAATTGCAGAATCATTTCCTATCTCCATAGCCTCGTGATCCTCGATAGCCGGGGTCAGGATATGGATAATAGGAATCTTGATATCCTCCGGGATCTTCAAGGATGATCCTAAGTTAGCCAATGCATCCGCTTCTGTATTTTCTTCCCTTGGTACCTGTGACAAACTAAAGGAAACAAAAGAGAGTGCCAAACTTTTGACTATCTCCAAATACTTGGTTAGCTTTTCACCTTTAACAGCATATGATCCATTAAAGTGGTTTGTAATTAACAAAGAATCTACGTGTACCTCAAGATACCTGATCCCCATATGCTTTGCAATTTGCAAACCAGCAATTAAGGCTTCATATTCAGCCTCATTATTAGTGGTTTGGAACTCACAAGCTATAGAATGGGGTATTATGTCCCCCTGTGGCGATTTTAGTAGTATTCCAAGCCCTGTGCCTTTGACATTTTGAGGATCCATCAGTATAGAGTATCCAAGGATCCTTGGTCTCTTCTAGCTGCTGGACTTTTAGCTCAGCTTCTTCTTGTAAATCACTACTGAAATCAACCACAAAGTCAGCTAATGCTTGGGATTTGATGGCTGTCCTAGGCTCGTATCTTATATCATATGCACTCAGCTTCACTGCCCACTTAGCCATCCTACCTGACATCTCTGGTTTCCTGAGGACATTCTTAATCGGAAAATTAGTTTTAACAATGATAACATGAGTTTCAAAATAATGTCTTAACTTAGTAGATGCCATAATTAATGCAAGAATAAGCTTTTCAAGGTGTGAGTACCTGGATTCGGCATCAAGTAAACTTTTACTTACATAATAGACAGGATGTTGTGTACCTTGATGATCCTTAACAAGGACCGCACTTACTGCTTTTGAGGATACTGCAAGATACAAGGATAACACATCACCTTTTTCTGGTTTCATCAAAGCCGGGGCTGAGGATAGGTAATCTTTGAGGGCTCTTAAAGCATTTTCATGCTTCTCGGTCCACTCAAATTTCCTGTTCTTCCTTAGGATATCATAGAACTCTTTGCACTTCTCGGAGGACTTGGATATAAATCTGTTCAAGGCTGCTATCCTTCCTGTTAGCCTTTGAACATCCTTAGCATTGGCCGGAGATTTGATGTTCACTATTGCTTTGATTTGTTCCGGGCTAGCTTCGATGCCTCTCTTTGTCACCATATATCCTAAGAATTTACCTGCTTTAACACCAAAGTGACATTTTGAAGGATTAAGTTTCATGTTATATTTGTCAAGGATATCGAATGCTTCCTCCAAGTCTCTTAGGTGATCCTCAACTTTTAAGGATTTTACCACCATATCATCTATGTAAACCTCCATAGTCTGTCCAATCTGATCCTTGAACATCATATTAACCAGCCTTTGATATGTTGCACCTGCATTTCTTAATCCGAACGGCATAGCAATATAGCAGTATATACCAGTTGGAGTCATGAAGGCTGTATCCTCTTGGTCGGATGGTTCCATTTGGATTTGCTGGAATCCAGATGAAGCATCCATAAAAGTTAACAGTTCATGACCCGCAGTTGCATCCACCATGGAGTCAATGTGGGGTAAAGGGAAATGATCCTTGGGACATGCCTTATTTAAATCGGTAAAATCGACACATACCCTCCACTTTCCGTTTTTCTTTTGAACAACAACCACATTGGCCAACCATCTTGGATACTTGACCTCTCTAATCATACCTGCCCGGAGCAATTTCTCTACCTCTTCTTGGATAATGGCATTCCTTTCCGGTGCAAACTTTCTTCTCCTTTGATGGATTGGTTTGAAGGATCTGTCAATGCCGAGTTTGTGAGTGATTACATCTTTGGATATACCAGTCATATCTTCGTGTTTCCATGCAAAGGTAGTCTTTCTCCTTTTGAGGAAGGATACGAGGTCTTCTTTCATTTCGCCTAGGATCCCTGACCCGATATAGATTTTGGATTCAGGATCATCAGGATCCATGAGGATTTCTACCACATCCTGCTCACTGGCCTCCAAGACATTCCTTGGAGGATACCTTGATTGCTATTGCTCCCTTGACTTCGAGGCTGGTTTCATCGATGAAGTGTAGCAATTCTTAGCCTCCTGCTGATCACTATTAATCTTCACTATTCCCCAAGGACTAGGGAGCTTCACACATTGATGGTAAGTAGATGGGACTGCTTTCATATCGTGTATCCAAGGCCTGCCAAGGATAACATTACAACAAGATAAACAGTCAATAACACAAAAATTTTTATAAGAGTGTAAGCCTTCAATATATATTGGGAGTTTAATGTCCCCCAGGGTGTTCTTAGTTTCGCCACTAAATCCCACGAGCACGGAGGATCTTGGTATGATCTCTGATTCAGGGATACCCATCTTCTTTAGAACATCCAGCTGGATAATGTTCACCGAACTTCCTCCGTCTATAAGGATCCTGCGGACAAAATGGTTAGATATGAAAAGAGTAATAACTAAACCATCGTGATGAGGATCCTGTATATCAACACGATCCTCTTCATCAAAGGTTATGACTTTTCCTTCGGAGACACTTGATGTTCGAACTGGTCTTTCTCCATTATCCATTTTAGCTTCCTTCGCATGCCTTTTAGCTGCTGAGAAGGATGTGCCACAAATGTCGGATCCTCCAGAAATAAAGTTTATCACTTGTGCATCTGCTGGAGGGGCTGGAGCCTTCTCAGGGATCCTTTCAGGATCCTGAGTTCTTGACTTTTTTCTTCCCAACAATTCTTTTAGATGCCCCTTGCTCAACAAGTATCCAATTTCCTTTCTTAATGCAATGCATTCTTCTGTGAGGTGCCCAAAATCTTCATGATATGCACACTACTTTGATTTATCCTTAGTTGCAGCTGGCCTATCATTCTTTCTCGGCCATCTAGCTTTATCACCTAGGTTCTGCATAGCAAGGATTAGTTCATTGTTATCAATACTAAAACAATATTCAGAAATTGGAGGATAATCCTCATCATCCTCTTCTTGATCAACAGAGTGCACGTTCTGATTATCAGATCTATTGTAAGATCTGAACTTGTTGCTCCTGAATGAGGATCCTTGCTTATCCTGCTTTGAGGATCCTGCTAGCCTCTCCTGGATCCTCTTGTCATCCTCTAGCCGGATGAACCTAAGTTCTCGGGTTCTTACCTCATCTAAGTTCCTGCATGGTGTCATAACAAGGTCATCATAGAAAGACGAATCCCTAAGCAGTCCCATTTTAAAGGCCTCAACAGCCGTGGCTATATCTAAGTTGGGAATGTCTAAGGATTCTTTACTGAATTTGGTAATGTAATCCCTTAATGATTCATTATGACCCTGGGTTATCCTATATAAATCACTAGTTAATCGTTCAAATTTTCTACTACAAGAAAACTGATTATTAAACAAGTTAACTAGGTTAGCAAATGAGGTAATAGAATAGGGAGGAAGACTTAGCAGCCATTTGAGAGCTGATCCAGTAAGAGTGGACCCGAATCCTTTGCACAGGCATGCTTCCTTTAACCTTTCCGGGATTGGATTGATCTCCATCCTCTCCCTGTATTGTGCTATGTGTTCTTCAGGATCCGTCGAACCATCATACAGTTTCATTGTGGGCACATGGAACCTCTTGGGTATCTCAGCATCACAGATTGGTGGTGCAAAGCGAGATATCTTGTGGCTCCCATCTGCAATCTCTGGGATAGGTTTGACTACTCCCGGAACACTTGATATCATATCCTTTAGCTTTTGCAATTCTCTAGCCATGGCATGATTGATACCTGGATCCTGCATAAGACCATGGTTAGTAGTATGAGAATTATTAAAAGTGTTACCTCCCATTGGATTCAAGTTAGGAAGAATGGATGTTAATCCATATTGCTGAGGCTCTGGAATGATCGAGGGACCAGTAGAAGCATTGGTCTGCATTGGAATAAAATCTCCCTGATGGACATCTGAACTTCCTGTTTGCAAACTCCTCAAGGATCCTGGCATCTGGAAGGATCCTTGATACTGGGACGATCCTGGGACGAAGGAGGATCCTTGAACCTGGGATGATCCTGGAACAAAGGAGGATCCTTGAACCTGGGATGATCCTGGAACGAAGGAGGATCCTTGAATCTGGGATGATCCTGGAACGAAGGAGGATCCTTGAACCTGGGATGATCCTGGAACGAAGGAGGATCCTTGAACCTGGGATTATCCTGGAACGAAGGAGGATCCTTGAACCTGGGATGATCCTGGAACGAAGGAGGATCCTTGAACCTGCTGCATTCCCGAATATCCTCCTAAATTCGTGAGGGACCCCATATGCTGAGGATAGGATCCCGCTGGCTGGAAACATGAACCTGATGCCTGACTCATTGTTGTTGTTCCGTAGTGCACTCCTTTTGGTCCACCCGCATATTGAATGTCTGGAACCGCTGATGGCTGAGAAGTAAACACCGGAGTATCAAAATTCAAGGATTTTGGCACCAGTGGGGAATGATCCTCTGCCGTTGTCTTTTGTTTCTTGAGATCTCCGATTTCTTTGAGAATCCTCTCATTGGTCTTATCCTGTTGCCGTATTTGATCCTTCATCTGCAAAATCAAAGTAAACATGTCACTAGTAGTGGGAGTGTAAGAAGCAGAAGAAGTTGGAGGTTTTGAGAAAATGGGAGTTGGTTTCTTCGCAGCATTCTCGGTATTCTTCTGGGATCCAGAAGGTGGTGGAGGCAAAGGAGGAACGCCTTGTGAAGAAGTGAATGCGGGCATCAAGTTTGAAGCATTCTTCGCTGAGGAAGCCATTTGCTTGGTTGTAGTGAACCGAAATGAACACAGAAATGCGAAATTTTCTAAGGACGAAGCACCAATTGCCCCACGGTGGGCGCCAAACTGTTTTGGTTAAAAATTCTGTTTATAATATGCAACCAAACTCTTTGTATCGGGGAATGATGCTTCAAATGTGTAATAGCGATGAGGATCACTTCAATGTAAATTGCACAAACAACACAAGGATTTATACGGGGAAAAAGCCCTTGATCAAGAGTTGATCTCCGGCACAAAAAACCCCGGGTGATGGAAACTACCGATCACCAAACTCAAATAAATGAATAAATGTTTACAACTTCGGATGGTAATGAGCTAGGTACAAGGATCACTAGAATATAATGTGTAAATGGTGTATGAAATCGCTAAGTGTTTGAACGAGAGCTGGTATGAGCGTTTGAACGAGTGTGTGTGTAACTTAGAAATGACTAAGTGTTTTCTAACTAGCTCGTTCCCCTTTAAAATAGAAATGTAACTAGCTAACAAACTCTCCTACTTTCGTGCCATGCCTCCACGTTCTCCACAACGTCTATTTTTGGCCAAGCACGTGCAGAATAATTTGGGAATATTCTCCAGGAATGTCGCCAAGACTTGGTCGAGCTCGTAATACCTGCGAGGTAATACAAAATATAAACAAACAATCATCAGTACGAGGATCCTTAAAGTGATCCATGATCCTGATCCTGAAGCTCTTCCGAGGATCACCACCTGTCACAGAAGTAAGGATCACATATCAGGATAATGAATAAGGATCACTAATTGTTAGAAAATCCTCCCCTAACAGATACTATAGAAGAAATCAGGGATTTGGCAAGGATAAGGATGGCTAGTTATCAACAAAAGATGGCTGGAGCCTACAACAAAAATGTCAGGATCAGGAAATTCCAAGTTGATGATATGGTATTAAGGAAAGCATTTCAGAATACCACCAATCCTGCTGATGGAAAGTTGGCACCAAAATGGGAAGGCCCCTATTTGATTGAAGCTGAAGCAGGAAAGGGGGCATATCGATTGCTAACAATGGAAGGTGATTTGCTACCAAGAGCTTGGAATGCTGTCCATTTGAAGAAATATTTTATGTGACAAGGATCCATGATCCTCACTTGACAAGTATCCTTGAAGGATCCTTACAGAGTAGACGATCCTCATTTTGGTAACATTCTAATCTCAAACTATTTCATTCTTTTATTCTCTTATATAAGGATAAGGATCCTGCATCCTTTATCCTCCTTTCACTTGATTCTGAGTTTTGAAGGTTCAGGTATCCTTAACTAAGGATTGAGTATCCACAGAAGTATCCAGTTATTTGGGTTTGACCCCGGTTATTTGGGCTTGACCCCAGTTATTTGGGCTTGACCCCAGTTATTTGGGCTTGACCCCAGTTTGGGCCTGTCCCCAGTTTCGCCAGTAGCGCACGATGATCCTGGTATAGTTCATGGCAATGGGACCAGTACCCGCTTTAGGGGCTGATAATTTCATTGTACTGGCTATATTTAGGATCCTACGTATAATGGTAGACGTACCATACATCCGTTCCTAAGGTTTCTAACGTTTTCACGTTAGCTAAGGTTTTGGCATTTTCATGTCACTAAGTTTGGATAGTCGCCAGTGAGGGCCATACTCCAGTTTACATACGATCCTTTAGGCTTGTCCCCAGTTATCCTTTGGGCTTGTCCCCAGTTATCCTTTGGGCTTGTCCCCAGTATATTAGGCTTGTCCCCATAATTGTTGGGCTTGTCCCCAGTTGCTAACTCATATCTTATATTGGCTTAGTCCCAAGTTGTATCCTGTTTCAGGTTTTTGGAGATAAGTGACCAAGGATCCTTGATCCTTACCTTCTACTAAGGTTTGTCTTTTGGGTTATCCTGATAATAAGTGTTAAAGGTTAGGATCCTAACTTGGATTCTCAGGTATGATCCTTAACTATTTTGATTTTATTCATTATTTATTTGAATAACCCTTATCCTTTGACAACTGAACTTGTGATCCTTAAACTATATAACTTTTCAAAACTCATCAACTATAGGATATGTGATCCTTGATTATATCCTAAAATTTTTGGGGATATTTATTAAATTTTTCCTTTACTTGATAAGTTTAGACAAAATGAACATCACAACAGTTGGAAAGTAAAATACTAACAAGGATAGCAACACGGGAGATAGCCAAAAAGTTAAAGTTATTTTATTCACAAAATATTAAACCCTTTAAGGTTGTTAAAATTGCCAACCCACGTTTCTACCAGCAAAACATGGCCCGTCCACATGGGTTGGCAAAGGGTGTCCATTGTTTACGGGTCTTGGTAGTGCAGGAATCAAAAGACGGTAGGATCACAATGGCTTCATCCCCCAAACAGAGGATCCCTCCACCATTTGTAATCATACCTATTGTTCAAAGGATCCATGATCCTTAGCCCTAATTACTATTGTTCAAGATACAACCCATCATTGTTCAACAAAAAACACCATAACCAAAATAAACTACCAAATTCTAAAAAAAAAATGGGCTCCGGCTACGTCTAGAAATGTCCTTCATCGCCCATTCATGCAGCCTACACCTTTGCTGCATCACCATCTCCTCCAGCTCCAGTATCCTTCACCTGATCCTTGCCACTGCCACCAGCCTCGATTGCCAGAACCTCATCAGCCTCATCTTCATCCTCCAACTCAGCCAGCCTAGCCTTCCAGCCCTCCATGTCCTAGTTGCTCCTGTCAAAGGCTAGATCCTGAGCTTCTTGGGCCATCTGCAACTTGGTCTTGTACATGGCAATGGCAGCGGAGACTTTAGCATCCTCCGTGATCTCGTGCTTCTCATAATCAGCATTGATCTGAGCTGCAACTATCTGAGTTTTGGCATCATTGAGGTCCTTTTCGAGGGAGGCAATCTTGTGATCCTTGAGCACCGCCACTTTTTGGAGGTCAGAGTATTTCTCCTCAAGCTCTTCAACATTCCCAACATAGTCCTCGATTTCGGCAAATTTCTGCAAACAAGACAATGCCAAGTTCAGGATCATGTGATCCTCAAATGAGCAGGATAACTAAGCTAAGTCAGTGATCCTTACATCAGCAAAGTACTCGAGGAACTGATGGCAGATCAGAGGCAAGCCTTGTAGGTTGTCAGCTTCAGAGGTCTTCCTTTTCTTTCCACCTCTTCCCTTTGAAGTGGTTTCCTGGGGATTGTGACGGAAGGGCTAGCAGCAGACTTTTTCTTTAAGGATCGGACAGTGTCAAGATCAGTGACACTGAATTTGGAGGCAGATTTTGAAGTTTTCCCAGCACCTACACACCCAAAACAGATAAGTATCCTTATCCTATTTCTATTTAGCTATTTATTTAAACATTTAATTATGCAAAAAACAGGATACTTACTCGACATAGTGACAGAACCTGAGGATACTTCTTGAGAATCCTGGGTGTTTGTTTTAAATGATCTTCTTGCAGGATCAAGTCTCCGGAAAGCGGCAAGCCTTTCCTTTGTTGCAGGTGTTGTGATGAGGTGTGCGACAGTAATAGCTGCAAAAAAGGAACAAAAGTACGTTAGTGATCCTAAAACGAAAGCAAGGTCATCTGGTGATCCTTCTCAGGATCCTCTATCCTACCATGGGTGCTCCACTTCCTTGGCAGATCATTTCCATCAGGGATAGAATCCCTTCTGACAAAGAAGAATCGCCGTTTCCAGTTGGTGTCATTCTTAGTGACTTTGAAGATGGGGTGTTCTTCACCGGGTTTATGCTTGAGTAGATATCGGTGGGATCCAAATGTTACGAGGTCATACATCTCTGCCAACTTCGACATTCCCAGAGTAATTCCTTCTTGCTCAATGATCCTTTCAAGGGTATATAAGACCCTCCAGATCATTGGCATAGCTTGAATATAGGAGATGCCGGTGAGGGAGAAGAAAGACTGGGTGAATTCAGGGAAAGGATATGAGTATCCTATTGTGAATGGTGTGACCGGAAAAGCTACCCATGTTTCAGAAATATAATCACTTAGAACGGTGGGATCAAATGGTTTGAAATCGGTGTTTGCCGGAAAACAATGGCGGATTCTGTCTATTTGTGGATCAGTGAAGCAGCATCTTTCTTTCGCTGAATCTTTGATGATCCCCTGGCTCTTAAGAGGACTGTCTTTTGTGTGATCCTTAGCCGGAGAGGATCTTAGCATCATCTTGGTCATGAGGGTAGAGAAGAAGATGAACAGAGAAAGAAAACATAAAGGGAGAAGAGGAAGAGAGATACCTGCTTGATCTTCGGATGTGGATTTAAAGGGAGTTTCTCTTGAATTTAAATGCGAATTGATCCCTATCTCTAACTCCAATTTATAATGATGGTTTTGCAGGATAGTCACCTCAATGACGTCATGCTCGTAACGGCTAGTCCGATTACAACGGCTAGTTATCCGTTGATTCATTACGGATAAGGACAGAAAATATAACTCGTTTATTTACATAATTACTCCTTATATTTTGGGGGCAATTGTTAGGGGAGGATTTTCCAATGATCAGTGATCCTCAATTACTATTGGGTTTAGTGATCCTCACTTCTATTAGAATTAGTGATCCTCAGAAGTGTTGCAGGATCAGGATCATGGATCATCTTAAGGATCCTTATACTAACGATTGTCTACTTTGAATATGATGTTGTTTTGCAGGAGTACGAGCTTGGACTTGGTCTTGGCGATATTCCTGGAGAATATTCCATATTTATTTCGCACGTGCATGGCTGAAATGGACGTTGTGGAGGTCGTGGAGGACTTGCACCAAATGTGGAATGTTTGTTAGCTTAGATATTTTCCATTTTTAAAAGGGGTAGCGAGCTAAATAGAAAACACTTGGCTATTTTTGGCTACACACACACTCTTGCAACTGCTCTCACCAGCTCTTGACAATTCACTTGGCGATTACACACTTTTTTGCACATTACACTATAGTGATCCTTGTAATTAGCTCGGTATCATCCGAAGTTGTAATACATTTCTTGTTTAATTTGAGTTGGTGATCGGTAGTTTCCATCACCCGAGGTTTTTTATGCCGGAGATCATTCATTGATCAAGGGCTTTTTCCTTGTATAAATCTTTGTGTCACTTATTCATTTCATTTCTGAGTGATCCTTAGTGTTGTTCATTGATTCAAGCATCATACCTCACAACAGAAAGTTTGGTTGCATTATCATTGCTTGATTTTTGACCAAAACACAAACGATGAGCGAAAAAGTAAAGGTTGACACGTGATGTACGAGGAAAGCCCTTGATCAATCTAGATCGCCGGCACAAAACCTCGGGAGCTGACAATCGCAGCTGCCTTGTTCTTCTATTACTTCAAATATCGGGATACAGTGCAGGATGTGGTGCGGATCAACTAGGTGTTACAATGTAATTCGAATACAAGTGTTTGTGTATAGTGTTTGCAGTGAACTGAAGAGCAAAAGTGTTCGAAAGTGTGTGTGAAGGTTGCGTGCCTTAATCTGATCCGCCCCCATCTATTTATAGTAAAAGAAGTGTAACAAACTATCCTAATAAACCGGGATCCGGCGAATATTCCCCACTCGAACGTTGTAGACCTGGTCTTTCGGGTTCAACGTCTCTCACATAACAGATACGCCCGAGTCTTGAGGAGAAGAAGTCCATCTGACCGTTAGTAACCCACAGCCTTTAACCTGCACGTGGTTAATTCAATCAACCTCAGGATATCGCTCAGGATGTTAGCAATATCCCAGTCCAGTATCCTGGTCACAAATAAACAATTAAAAGCAGGATATTAGTCAAGATATGTATGCTCAGAAAATGACCCATAACACTGCTTATCATCCTCAAATGGACGGACAAAGTGAAAGGACTATTCAGACAATGGAGGATATGCTTAGAGCTTGTGTAATTGATTTCGGAGGTAATTGGGACAATCACTTACCATTGATAGAATTTTCTTATAATAACAGTTACCACACAAGTATCAATGTTGCACCATTCGAAGCACTTTATGGACGAAAGTGCCGAACTCCAGTCTGTTGGGAAGATGTTGGGGAAAAGCAATTATCCGGACCTGAAATAGTACAGGAAACAACTGACAAGATCATTCAAGTCAAGTAACGACTGAAAACAGCATGTGATCGACAAAAGAGTTATGCTGATAACAGGCGAAAACCATTGGAATTTCAGGTAGGTGACAAAGTATTATTGAAAGTCTCTCCTTGGAAAGGAGTGGTAAGATTCATCAAGAGGGGAAAGCTAAGTCCCAAGTATGTTGGACCTTTTGAGATTATTAAAAGAATAGGACATGTAGCCTATCAGCTACAACTGCCAGGGGAAATGGCAGGAATACATGATGTATTTCATGTACCGAATCTCAAGAAATGCTTAGCTGATGAATCGCTTGTAGTGCCTCTAAAGGATATAGAGGTAAACGAACAACTTAAATTTGTAGAAAGACCTCTACAGATTGAAGACAGGAAAGTCAAGAATCTTAAACACAAGAGATTAGTTTTGCTCAAAGTAAAATGGGACTCCAAAAGAGGACCAGAATACACATGGGAGCTTGAATCGGAAATGCAAAGGAAATATCCACACCTGTTCCAGTAAGATCTCGAGGACGAGCTCTAAAACAAGGTAGGGAGGATATAACAACCCTCCAAAATAAACCGACACCCTAATATATTTTAAAATATCCCTATGTGTCCCAAAATACACCCCGTATGTGAAAACCGAGCCCAAAATACAATATATAATTAAAATTAAATAAAAAACAAGTTTTATGTGTCGCTCGCGGGCCGCGTAGACCCTTAGGGTCTCTTACGCGGGGCGCGACAACTCAAATCTCAGGCGAATCCCCAGGCAGCCACGTGTCCCAGTCGTGTCATGCCTAGTGTGCGAATCAGCAACCCTAGGGAGCCTCGCGGGCCGCATAGCCCTTGGCTACGTCTTACGCGGGCCGCGTAAAACTCGAGGCCCGATATAAAGGAGACATCGGCAGTTCATTCAAACTCGCACCGAAACTCTTTCTGTGACACCCCAGGAAAACCAGGAAAACCATGCAACTTAACTAGCTTCCTCAGTGAGTACGTACCAAATTTCGGGACGAAATTTCTTTCAACTTGGGGATAATGTGACAACTCGTATTTCAGAACTTATCTTTGTTCCTTGATGTAACCCGTGTGAACTTTATGAGTTTGACAAATGTGTTTGTTTGCACCGAATGTTATGCTTTATTATGTGGTATGTGATACAAGATTGTGATATGTTATGTATATGTGTATAACTTATGTGAATCGTATAAGTTTAGTTTAATCGCACAACACCCTTTGGGCCGTACCACTATTCGCACTACTTCTCTCGGCCCAACCCCACTTTGTTTGACCCGTGGCTAAGGATGGCCCAATGTTTGAGTTCGGCCCACTTCCTAGTATGTGCTCATATATCCCATTAGGGGCTAGTTCTCATAACTTTCAAAAACACAAGGACAACCAAACCCTAGTTCATCCTCTCTCTCCCATTGAGACCCGACGGCAGCCCCCATCGAAGTGGAAGCCGACTGATATCTCTCCTCCCCTTTTCTCGAAGCTCTATCACTGCGCATAATCCTTGGATCCTCAATTGTTTCGGTTAGTCTTGGTTAGTGTTTTCTTGTTTGTTATTCATAGTGGCATAATGTTATGTTATTGAATGAGGTTGGATAATTAGTTATTTGGTGATAATATGTGAGTGCCGATTAAGATGAATATTGTGTTAGGAGTTTGTTAAATAATAATTACATGAAACTCGGTCCAACTGTTGATATATCATGATGTATTTTGAATATGAATCTCGAATGCAAAAGTTAGTTTATGTAAGTGGGGGTTGTTTGTGAGTTGACAAGTCTGCCATCGCATGTGCTTATTGAATTGTGTGTATGTTGATAAGGTTAATCGGTGATGTAATGATTTTGTCTAAAGTTTGAGTTACATGATTGACTTTTTCCTTGATCCCTATGTGAGAATAATTATCATGAGTAGTGGTAATAATATTGGCACAAAAATTAGTTGTTATCCTGCTATTTCGATAGGTTATAAAAACATTGGAGGAGTATTTGTTTAGTGGATTGATACATGATAATTGGGTTACAAATATTATGTGAGGAAATTGATAAACGTGAATGGTATATTTTTAAATTAGTTAGAACATGAATCTGGAATAAAAGAGTAAATGAAAGCACGATTGGGATTTTTGTTTGGACCGAATGCCTTAATAGGTTATATGTATATTGTTTGGGCTGATAATTGATTTAGTGGGTATAATTGTTGCTGAAACAGGTTGACTAATGGGCCGATTAATTGTGGGATGGATTCTATTGCCATGAATGATAAATGGTAGGTTATATTGCTTAGAATTTTAACAATAAAAAAAAAGAATAACATGTTGTGGTTGGTTTTGATTAATAGCTACTGATGTTGGTTAGATAAATTGCAGCATGATTTTTATGAATATAGGGAACTGATTTATCGAGTTAAGCTTATAATAATTACTAAACAATGGGTTAACTGGATCCTACAATATTCTTAATGGGCCTGATGTAATTGGATGGTTAAATTGTTATTAGGATGGTATGATTATAATACAAAACTTCTTGTGATCCAAATGGTTACTGCACGTTATGTGTTAATATGATAATTAGTGCTATGGGTAAATGTTCACTTGATAAGTTGCACAAATTGCTTAAGACATGGAATGTATGGTAGGTTTGTTTATGATTGACTGAGTTGATAAAAGTTAAATGAAACTCATGATTTTTTTTATTCATTGTATATACTGTTCAAGACTATGAGGAGGTTTGAGGATTTATGTGAATGCTACTTGTGTAATGTGAATGTGGGATACATGATTCATGTGTAAACGAAACTGATTTACTCTTTGGTAACCACAGTAGGGTTTGGTTGACCAACTGGGAACTGGTAAAGTAACTTAACAAACCGAGCAAACCAAGGTGAGTTCACACCCTCTACAAAGCATGGGATTCCCAAGGGTCGGGAATTGGGGTTAAGGAACTTGGGTTCCTCGTCCTCCTTGGGTAGGACAGTATTGGTTCAGGAACGTAATTCCTCGTCCTCATGGACAGATAACTCGTACTAGACCAAAACTCTATCACGAAGTCCCTCCTTTTTATATCGACTTAATCGCCGGGCCAATGGCGAGCGGGTCATTAGTTAGATAGCGCTATTTAGGTCTGACAAACCTCACACCGTGCCGCAGAGGACGGGCGTGAACTAATGGATCTGGGGCACGTCAATGATGATAGACATTGACAGTTTCAGGGCACATAAACATGACTACAGTCAGCAGTCGATATGGTAACGAGTCTAGTGTATACATGGGGTAGCCCCCACGGCCGAAATGCCAGATAACTAAACACGGGGTAGCCCCCACGGCTGGATTGCCAGAGTAATTGGGTTAAACAGATCACGTTTTCAACTATGGGGTAACCCCCACGGCAGGATGCCAGATAAAGGAAACTGTTTTTGAAACAACTTAAAACAAACACCCAACTGTGAACTCACTCAACTTGTTGTTGACTCGTTACTACATGCTTTGCAGGTCAATAGGTACTTAGCTGGAGCTTGCATGGAAGAGAGTCGTTGTGGGACATGGACAGCTGTGAGCCATGTTAAACTTTGAAACAATTAAACTTATGTTTTGGTTTTAAACGTTATGCTTCCGCTTGCAACTTAAACTATGTTTTGTTTGGACACCAATTGTATTGGTTGGATTTTTATAATCACTTACATGCTTGTTCAATATGATTGGTGGCTGGATCCTGGTCAGTCACGCCTCCAAGCGGTGGTATTCCGCGTGTGGATTTTGGGGGTGTGACAGATTGGTATCAGAGCCATTGGTTATAGTGAACTTGGTTTTAATAAAGGAAAACGTTTTTGTTGAAACCAGACTATAACCTGTACAGTGCTCTACGATCCACAACGACGCTTCACTCCACATGCAAGGCTCGACATTCTAGGTGATATGATCTATGTATATATTGCCTACTTGTTAGTTACATAGTATATTGCTCATGGTATGCTTGGTTAGTATAACTACTGTTGCTTGAACACGTGTGTGCTTACTCTCTTATGTCATCGCATTTTCGCGAACCCCTCTCTCACTTACGTTCCTCTCGATATGAAGATCATGTCTGGACGCGTTAACATGACACAAGCCCAGTTGACGGCTCTGATTAACGAACGAGTTGCTGCGGCACTCGCAGCTGCACACGCAGGAGGTATATCCTGCAGTCCAAACTCATCCTAGGATCCTTAGATCCTACTCTCGTGAACCAACCTTTGTGTTAAACTCTGTCCTTTCTTTCACCCACAACAGGTCAACACGCTTAGCCACCTGTATGCACCTTCAAAACTTTTATGGACTGCCGACCAACTACTTTTAGCGGAACTGAAGGAGCCGTAGGTCTCCTCCACTGGTTTGAAAAGCTCGAATCTGTTTTCGAGATGTGTGAATGCCCTGAGGCTCGCAGGGTGAAGTATGCTACCGGTACTCTAGAGGGTTTAGCGCTTACGTGGTGGAACGCTCAAGTTCAAATGCTGGGGTTGGTTGCTGCTAACGCCGCCCCATGGAACAACTTTAAGGAAATGATCAAACGTGAATACTGCAATCGTGATGACATCCATAAGCTGGAAGTAGAGTTCTTCAACCTCAAGATGACGGGGGTCAGAAATCGAAGCGTACACGAAAAGATCGAACGAGCTGGCAATTCTGTGTCCTACTATAGTGGATCCCCCCATCAAGCGCATTGAGCTGTACCTCAAGGGCTTAGTACCAGAGATTCAAAGCCATGTGACTGCTGCTAACCTTGCAACCATCCAGGATGTTACTCGTTTTGCTCATCGTCTCACAGACCAGGCAGTGGAATAGAACAAGCCGCCTAAGCGTATTGGTGCCACTACTACTACTTCTGCTAATCCCAGTGACAACAAACGGAAGTGGGATGGAACCTCTAGTAAGGGTTCGACTACGGTTCAGTCCCAGGCACAACCTCTAGTAAGGGTTCGACTACGGTTCTGCTAATCTCCTTTTTGCAAATTGTTTTTACAAAACCTCACACAATTAGTAATATATTAAACAGTTATTGAGTATTTGTATTCTACAATTATCGTCGGTATGTTGGGGTTTTGTATACAAAATTTGTTACTACCTTGCGAGGAGTAACATGACCACAAGTCGGGTTGACAGTACCGTGGGTGGTAATTGAATAGATGGAAACAAATGTAATTGCGTGACCGCTCTCAATACTGTACAATGGTTTTTACTAAACTTGATTAAACTGGGATTCACTCACCAGTATTTCCCACTGACAAAATGTTTTTAAACGCGTTTCAGGTAACAAAATGTGAAAGCCAAATAGAAGCCAGCTGAACAACACTGAAGGCTTGGAAAAGTGGCAATAAAGTTACCTAAAAATAAAGAGATGTTTTATTAAATAAAATAGGGTTTACCCCTATGAAAATGTGTGTACTTAAAACTTGGGATTTTCCCACGTGTTTAATATTATGAAAGTGTGGTATTTTACTCTGATAAAGTATTTCCTAACTACGGTCCTGATGAAATTTCCGCTGCCAAAATGGATAAAATACATATACCACCGAAACTGGCCGCGACCGCCCGTTCCCGGGTTTGTTAGGCGACGGGGGTTGCGACACACAGGGAGATTACTTTAGAGTTTTTATATACTTTTTCATTTAAGGACACCCGGGGTGGGGGTTTACAACATTTTTTGATGACACCCTCGATATCTTTTACCCTTTGCGGGAAGAGTCACAGGATGACACTTCCTGAGTTCGCCGTTGCCTTGGGTCTGTACTCACAGGAGTACTCACAGTCCCAGGAATTTTTGGATGCGCTCATCAGCACGTCCAGTGACGTGTTGTGGACTTGGTGGCGCACTGTTGGGTCCGGGGAGTTCGCGACACCCAGTTCGCGATCCCCGAAGGCGCGGGCGAGCAGCCTTTACGACCTGTTACACCGATAACTACATCGGTGTATTGCCGTGACGATCACCGATCGTCATGATAGTAGGGAGGGGGTCACCCGAAGTGACCTGTTCTACTTGCACGACTTACTTACCGGCGGGAGGGCCAACTTGGCGTACAAGTTGGCCGCATACTTCTCCGAGTACGCTTTTAAGCGTACCTCTACCCACATCAGCTGTGGGGGCTTCGTCACCCGTCTGGCGAAACATTACCCTCACGTCTTGTCCCCGCAGGTGGCAAAGGATATGACCGTATCACTCCAGCTTGATTGGGTTGGGAGGGGAGGAACACAGCGTGCACGATGGGTTTGGCTCGCGAGGTTGAGGGACAGGGGCTGGTTTGGTCGTATGGTGAGGATGAGCGTCACGAGGGTGAGGGAGCAGAGGGAGAGGGAGCCGAGGGAGATGGAGGCGGGGTACGGGGGGTTTGATACTACCGTCGATAGATCACAGGTAGCTGCGGAGGATTTACACGGTGATCGCCCGTACGATCGACGGAGAGTAAGACCGCGTGTGACGCCTCCAACGGGGGTGGAGGAGAGACTCGCTCAGGTCGAGTCAGATGTAGCTGCTGTCAGGAGGGATGTACAGTGGATGGTCGAGGCGATTATGGCTATTCATTCTGGCGCGTCCCCACCTCCACGAGCTGGCGCGTCCCCACCTCCACGAGCTGGCGCTGCACCACCACCACCATTGCCGTAGCTGCTTATTGTATTTTTTTTTTTGTTATTTTACGTTTGAAACATTGTAAAAATTTATCTTTTTGTTTATTTTAGATGTAAAACATTATAAATATTAATCTCATGTTTAGATGTAAAGTTGTTTGTTTAATAATTGTTGTCGTAGTGTTTATTATAATCATATCACATATTTATCGTTTTACAAAGTGGAAACTTATTAATCACTATTAGTACGTTTAACTACAAACTCGTAACATAATCCGATATATATAAATAATATGCAAACACTATTTAAAAAGTTACTAAACTTATTAAACGGTTTTCCGATTGCACCAAAAATTAACTTTTCAATACGGGCTATACGGGTCATATAACATTATACATCCCGTATACAGATTTCAAAACTAAAAAAACCTTGTCAAACCTGTGAAACAAAATTATGCAGGCCGTATAAAGTTATATTGCTCGAATATAACGATATACGGCTCGTATACACCTATACGACCCGTATAGGTGTGAAGAAACACTGGATAAATGACCGAAATCAAATTATCCAGAGGGTTACATTCTGCATAAAAGGGTTGTTCTCTCTCGTTTGACTCGAAGAGACAAATCTTCTTCTCCGGCGAATGCTGCAAAACAGAACACCGTTAGCCTCGTTACGGGGAGAAGGGAGGTTCTCTCCGTAACCCGACTCCGGTGTGAGAATAAGTATGTGTTTATGAAGAAGAAGAAGTATTGGTGAAGTGAGTTTAACTTGAAGTTCATACCTGATTTATTCTCATATTTACAGCCGGGAGTTTGGGCGGGAAAACTCGTTGTTGAATTATTAACGGAAGATGCTAACTCCGTAGGCGGTTATTTCCCATCCCGTTAATCCTCTTAATCCGACGTGAGTGCACACGGATCGCTATTCAGATCAACGGCTGGGGTGTTACCACGTGGAAAGTGGGCAAATGGAGATTTCTCTCCAATTCCATGCCATCATTGTGATCTCAGGGTCGCCTGGGATGATGACACGTGTCCCAGATGGTTATAACCATCTGGTGGTGCACAAATGAGTCTTCTAGAAGATTATTGCCATAATCCGGTGCGACTCTTTATTGTGTGGTATCAGCTTAGTAAATAATATCTAAGTCTGGGTATTACTAAGCGGAGGTACTTGTTAGGAATTTTACCCTTTGTTTGTTATGGAGGAAAGGCGCAAGGATTCATTAATTTCCTTTGGCGCGCTAGTGTTTACTTACTTTCTTCTTAATTTCCTTTTGTAAAACCAGGGCGCTGCCGCGCAAGGTTTTAGGGATGGTTAGAAAATGAGGTTATGGTATGGTCCCAAGTACTTGGTACGAGGTTTTTGGGACCTTACCCCTTCAAGTCCCCATAGTTTAGTGTTGCTCTTATGCAAATAAGTGGAGCACTGGACTTTAAGAGAGGGGTTTTTATTGTTTATAGGTTTTGGGCGCGAAAGTGGAGAATTTTCTATGAGAAGATACACTTTGCTTATTATGGTGATTTTGAAAATCTTTGACTTTGGGTGAGAGGTACAGTAAGGACTGTGTGACAGGCTGTCATTGTCAGGTGCACATTACTGACCGTGCTCTACACGCGCGCGTGAACTCGCGTTTGTGTTGCTTCCCACTCGCCCCTGTCGCTTGGGTAACTGTGCTATCCCGAAAAAGGTGTTGTTGCAGTTACCGAAGCTATTTATGGCGGTGGGTATATAAGTGTTTTGGATTTCCCATTTCCAGTAATCATTATCTCGTTGAAACCCTTTTCCCTCTTTGTCTTCTTTATCCGTTCTTTTAGAAAGAATTGCAATTTCTCCTTCCTATGTCAACCGGCGATCATCACGAAGACTCAACAGAAGAAATATCTGTCGAACTTCCACCATTAAAGTGGTCTAGGGCAACCTTTGATGGTTTGATTCGGAATCTCAGGTTCCCGGAAAACTGGGGTGCCCTTTACCCTGAAGAAGGTCAAACGGCGGCGGATGCTCCGGCCGGGTATGTGACCTTGTTTTGGGATTTCTTTAGTGCAGGCAACTTTCGTTTGCCTGTAACAAAATTTTTTCTTCAAATTCTTGAGTATTACAAGTTCCATATTTCCCAGATGCACCCAATTGGTATGGTTAGGGTTCGGCATTTTGAATTCGTGTGCCGTACGATGCATATTGAACCGACGGTTCCTCGATTCCGAGTTTTTCATCAAATGCACTGTACTCAAGGGTTCTATTCGTTTATTCAAAGGGCATCAGCGAAGAAGATTTTACTTCATCCTCCAAAATCATTCCACGACTGGAAACAGAAATTCTTTTTCATTAAAGCAGGGGTTTTTCAGATGAAGATGATTTTTAGGGGAAAAGAGGACGTCCCCACCGAAACCATTCAGACCCCTATTGACGAGAATTAGTACCAGGATCTGAAGGACGTTCCGTCTATTGCTCTATCAGAGAAAGCCCTTGTTGGTGCCGGTATGAGTCTGAACTGGAGGATGGAACGAGAAGAGAAGCCGGTGTATATGGAGGATGGCAAGAGTAAGATTTTTTCCCTGTTTCTTTACTTCTGCTTCTCTCTCTCTATTTTTTTTTTTGAAATTCATCTTCACTTCTCCTTGTTTGCAGTTGTCTCGTTATACGTTGTTGCGTTTGGTAGAGAAGGTGGAAATATGTCTACTATTGCAAAAAAGCCAGATGACGAATTATGGTATCACCGTATTGTGAAGAATTTTGTTCTTCTGCGGGATAGTGATCTTTCCGCGCAACCTGCTGCTGGTGCTGGTAAGCTTGTATAGTAGCATTTTTTGCTTGTTATTTTGCGCGTGTGTTAACGCTGTGTTTTTGCAGTAGGTGAATTGTCTAATTTGGGCATAGGCCCTGAAAAGAAAAGGCGCGCGCCAACCGCTACTGCTGCGCCAAAGAAGAATGATGCTGAAAAAGCTCAGTCTTCTAAGGCCAAAAATGTTGGAGGGGAGAAGAAAGGTATGCGCCGCTCTTCTGACTCCTGGTGTGATTATGTGGTGGTTTCTGATTCTTTGGAGGGTCTTGCGCCTGCAGTTATTATTAGAAGACCGAAGCCAGAACCAAAAGAGACTGCTGATATCCCTGCGTCCAACCCTGATGATCCTATTGACTTGGAATCAAGCCCTGAGCGCTTGGTGAGGACTAAGGGAGGAAAAAGAAAGCAGTCTGGTACTGAGGCTGAAGGTCAGCCTGCAAAGAAGATTTAGAGGAAGAAGATTACCAAGAGAGGCAATCTGGACGCCTTTATTTCAGAGCATGTTCCTGGTAAGTGTCCTCTTTTGCTCTCTTCTTCATATGCTCATTGAATATTTTGTGACTCATAGATTTTGTTTTTTCAGAAAAACCAATTTCTCCTGTTCCCACAGAATCATTGCCTGTGGTTAATGAAGAACTCCCACCCTCTCCTCCACGCGCTTCTGTTGCTGATAAGTTAAAGAACTCTGAGGTTCCTGAGGGTGGGACTGAGAAAGCTGCTGGGGTTGAGGATCTTGGGGCTGATAAGCCTGTTGAAGTCGTTGCGAATGCAGAAAAAGTTATTAGCCCCGAGATTGCGGATGATGCTGGTAACCCACAGGCCCCTGAACTTGCTGCTCATGATTTGGAGAAAGAGAAAGCTGCTGAAGAAATCCCTGTTACGACTTCTCCTTCTAGAGCTTCTAGTTTCATGCCTGAAAACATCGAGAAAGTTTCTGCTGAAGACCAAGGCTCATTTTCTACTGCTGGCAAGAATTCTCCAATCCGCCCAGAGGAGACTCTGGGGGATTATTATTATAGAACTTATTCGGAAAAGGATGCTTCCGACATTCATGTCCCTGTTTGGAATCTGAAGAAGGGTGACACCTTTTCAGATTGGCGCATGTGCCGGGACTGGTTGCAGGGGATATTTCCGCCTGGGGAGATTAAGTTCCAAGAAAGTCATCTCCATGAGCAAACTTACCATGCCTACCTTGAAGAGGCTGCTTCTTATACATCCACTACGCATCGCATTGTGCGTGAGTGGCGTAGTATGCACAAGGAGTGGGCTGACTTCAAGGTGTCCAAGAAGAAAGTTGCGGATGACGAGAACCGTGTTGCCCAACTGAAGGCTAAGTTGGAAGCTGATCAGGCCAAATTTGAGGCTGATCGAAAAACAGAGGAATGGTCCGTTGCTAGTTGGAAAAGGAAAGCAGAGGCTGAAGCTGCCCTTCTTGCCGAGGAGCGCAAGAATTTTAAAAGAATTTGTGAGAAAGATAATAATGAGAAAATAGGTCTCCGTAATGTTATCAATAATCTCAAGGCTGAAGTTGAGAAATTGAAGAAACAGGATGCGGAGATCGAAAGGTTGAAAAAAGAAAAAGCTGATGCTGAAGCTGCGCGAGATGAGGCGCGTTCCCACAGGGAGCGCAGTGAACAACGAGAGGTACATCCCTGCGCCACTCTTGCTCTTAGAGATAAAGAGATAGAAGAACTTACCGCTTTGCTTTCTGACCAGGAACAACTTAAAAATGATTTGGAGCTTGCTCACTCTGAGAAAGCTGCTGTCTCCCGTCACCTAACTGAAACTGAAGTGAAGCTAGAAAATTCCGAAACGGCGCGGGTCACAGCAGAGAGCGAGCTTGAACCTTTGAAAAATGATATGTTATGGTTGAAAGAGCGCGGGATTGCCTGTGTAAGTTGCTTTTTTTGCTTGTTTTCTTCGCGGGAATGCTTCGCGCCTCTCTCTTATTTATCTTTCTTGTTCTTGTAGGTTGCTGAATCAGTGTTGAATTCTGTAGAGCTTGATAAAACTTTCGCGCGCTTGGTGGTTGCTGCGCGCAATGATGGGTAACCCAAGGCTATGCTGAGTGTTCGCAGCATGTGAATAACGCTCTGAAGGTTAATTGGGATACTAGCAGATCCACTACTTATGGCGTTAATACTGGCGCTGCCCTTGCAGCTTTAAAAACAGAATTCAACAATTTGCAACTTCTTGTCATGGACGTTATAAATGTTGCATTGCAATCCGAAGATCACGTGGCGCAACTAAAGGAAATCTTCCCAGATGAAGACGAAGATCTAACGTAGGTTTCTTTTTGTAATTGTTTTGAACAATTTTTTGTAGTCCTTTGGGATGTGTATCCTCTCTCTTGTTAATGCGCTGGTGCGCAAGTAACGTATACTGAAACACTGCCGTGTTTGATAGTTTTCTAAGGCGTATTGGTGCGTCAGGAATAGTATGATGTGTGTTTTAGTTTACAATATTTTGCATGGGTACAATTACTTTGATCAGGTAAGGCGAATGAAGGTGGTATAAAGCTCATGTGTGAACGTGTGGTCTTGTGTGATGTAATCACTTGACCGTTCATGAGGCTTGTATTATATTTACCATAATGTTTTTGCGCTTACCAAAAGAAATTGCATGCACTTTGTAAGAAAAAACACAAGATTAATAGAAACTTTGTTGTTTATTTCGGGATAAGGCGCAGAGGCCGTTACAAAGTCTATTAAGATAAATACACGGGACTTAACTTACACTCTATTTCCTGCTTAAACTTGATAAACTGTAGAGTCTGTTCCATTCTGCGAGGAGATCATAGAGTTACTTCTTAATTTTTCGCTTTCTTGCTCGGGCCTTCTTCGCCCCGGGTGATTTGTTTTATATCCTTGTGCACGTTTTGTAGTAGGTGAGTGAGCTCACCACTTTTAAGCGCCTTTTCTATCTCGGTGCGCAAGGAGATGCAATTGTTGGTGGTATGACCACTGTCCTTATGGTAATCACAATACTGAGCTGGGTCCTGTCCACATTTGTTCTTCATGGGTGGTGGAGGCTTAAACTGATAATCCTCCGTGCTTAAAACTTCCACAGGAGTTTTGGTTAAGGGAGTCCATTGTCTCTCTCTGTTCTCTTGTTTGGCTTCTCTCTGCGCGGCAAGCTTATTGATTGTGGCTCGAGCATCCTCGGATGAATAGTTCCCTGAGCTAGAATCGCGCCAACCTTTCTTAAATTTCCTCTCGCCACTTGAGCCTAAATCTGAGGGTCGATTGTGCGGTGGTGGCGGCCTGTTGGTGGTGAGATTCTTTTCTGTTTGGGCGTAGACCTTAGCCGCCGCCATCACTTTTTCCCAGCTCTTCGGGAGTTCTTCCGTTCCAGACAGGACTTTTATCATATCGTCGCACCTGACTGCATATTTGAATTGGGCGCGAATTAGCTGCTCGTGGACGTCTCCGATCTTGAGTACCTCTTTGTTATAACGGGTGATGAAGTCTTCCAGACTTTCATCATCATGAAGCCAGATGTTCATCACATCCGCTGTGTCGCGGATGGATCGCCTTTGCTGGCTGAAATGAACCAGAAACTTCTCGCGCAAATCTTTCCATGACTTGATTTTCCCAATGGGAAAATAATCAAACCAGATTCTTGCAGCGCCTGTAAGGGTTTGTACGAAAAAGGTGGCACCACATTGGTAGGGTCCAGCCTCCTACCAGCCCTGCGCTTGTGAACACTCGCAGATGATCGTCAGGGTCTGTCATTCCGTTGAACTTGCCCACGTTAGACGGGAGCTTTGCTTTCTCTAGCGGAGCTAGAGCTATTTCGCTTGTAAATTTTGAATTCTCCACCGCCTCAGCAGGATGATAAATCAGATCATAATTGTGCTCAGCCTCGGGATTGTAAACCGCGCGGGGTCTACACTTGTTGTAATTCGGTTGTAACCGACAAAACACGCTGGCACTTTCTCCTACACGGTAAGTTGGATCATATTCACTGGTGTGGGTGTGCCGCTGAGAACCCAACCTGGTGTTAATTGATGGTCTTCTGTGAGAGTGTGACTCATCTCGATGCTCTCTTCGACAGTTTTCTGATTGAGTATACTCGTATCTCGATGGAGATCTAGAGTAAACCTCTGTGTCTTCGATCTGGACTTGGGATGGGCCATCACCTTGAGAAGCATGAGCACGGGATCCTGGCCTTCGTGATTGAGTTTGGGGAGCAGTTTGTGCACACAGCTGTGTGTATACTGCATTTAGTGCCCCTTGAGACCTGACGTACCAGGAGATTGGGGTTTCTCCTGGGGGCAGAATTGAGTTTACAGGGATCTCTGGCTGTATCCCTGGGGTGATAGGTTCGTTTAGATGATTGAATTGCACCTCATTGTCGTCCGAGGCTTCTTCTGCAATTCCCTCAACCTGGGTATTGTTAGCAAAATTTGGCCGAGGGCCATCTTGCCGATGAGTTGAGGTTTCCTCCATTTTTAAATGGAATCAACAAAGTGAATCGAAAGAACGAGAGAAAACGGATGAAACAGAGAAATCGGTGGGCGCCAATGAAGAAACACTGGATAAATGACCGGAATCAAATTATCCAGAGGGTTACGTTCTACATAAAAAGGGTTGTTCTCTCTCGTTTGACTCGAAGGGACAAATCTTCTTCTCCGGTGAATACTGCAAAATAGAACACCGTTAGCCTCGTTACGGGGAGAAGGGAGGTTCTCTCCGTAACCCGACTCCGGCGTGAGAATAAGTATGTGTTTATGAAGAAGAAGAAGAAGAAGAAGTATTGGTGAAGTGAGTGTAACTTGAAGTTTATACCTGATTTATTCTCATATTTATAGCCGGGAGTTTGGGAGGGAAAACTCGTTGTTGAAATATTAACGGAAGATGCTAACTCCGTAGGCGGTTATTTCCCATCCCGTTAATCCTCTTAATCCGACGCGAGTGCACACGGATCGCTATTCAGATCAACGGCTGGGGTGTTGCCACGTGGAAAGTGGGCAAATGGAGATTTCTCTCCAATTCCATGCCATCATTGTGATCTCAGGGTCGCCTGGGGTGATGACACGTGTCCCAGCCAGACTGTTATAACCGTCTGGTGGTGCACGAATGAGTCTTCTAGAAGATTATTGCCATAATCCGGTGCGACTCTTTATTGTGTGGTATCAGCTTAGTAAATAATATCCAAGTCTGGGTATTACTAAGCGGAGGTACTTGTTAGGATTTTACCCTTTGTTTGTTATGGAGGAAAGGCGCAAGGATTCGTTAATTTCCTTTGGCGCGCTAGTGTTTACTTACTTTCTTCTTAATTTCCTTTTGTAAAACCAGTGCGCTGCCGCGCAAGGTTTTAAGGATGGTTAGAAAATGAGGTTGTGGTATGGTCCCAAGTACTTAGTACGAGGTTTTTGGGACCTTACCCCTTCAAGGTGTAAAACAAACAAGACATTCCACCACATTAAATTATGTGCATTAACATTCTATACGGCCCTGTATAAGGTTATATGACCCGTATACAACTAGGGATGTGAAAATAAGATTGTAGGGGTGTGTAAATAAAGGAACCCTTACGATTTCATTTGTTTGAACACTAAAGTCACTTAGGAATCCACTTGTGTGATTGCTAGTACTAGATAAGATTGGTCGCATTGTACATTATAAAGTAACCTAAAATCCAAGAAACGTGCCTGTCCAATCGTGTATCCATTTATCTTGTCTCCCAGTCGAATTTTAGTATATCTCAAATAAATTGATTTAATTTTTTAACAAGCATTTAATAGATCAGGTTTCTATTTTGGAATCATATGTTATTTTCCTAATTTTGTTGTTTTAACAAGCATTTAATAGATCAGGTTTCTATTTTTGGAATCATATGTTATTTTCCTAATTTTGTTGTTTTAACAAGCATTTAATAGATCAGGTTTCTATTTTTGGAATCATATGTTATCTTCCTAATTTTGTTATTAAATTTATTTTTTAGGGAAAGGTTCAAATGAAAACCACTAGTTATCGTGAAAACTCGAAAATTAACTAAAAAAGCCTAAAAAACATACCAATTTTTTTTTTATTTGTTGCATACCAATTTCGCTATATAAATTATAGAGTAAACTTCCGTTTTGCTCCCTGTGGTTTGGTCATTTTAACGGTTTTGCTCCAATAGTTTAAAAATAGCCATTTTCCTCCCTGATCTTTCGAGTTTGTCGCCAGTTTGCTCCCTAATCTTTCGAGTTTGTTGCCAGTTTCCTCTCTGATGGAGTTAGAGGCTGGGAGCAAAATGAAGATAAGTTAGAAAAATCAGGGAGGAAAATGGCTATTTTTAAACTATTGGAGCAAAACCGTTAAAATGACCAAACCACAGGGAGCAAAAAAAAATTTCAAAAAAAAAAAAAAATTGTAGTGCACATGTGTAATAGTACACATGTGCACTACAAAAAAAATATTATTTTTTTTGAATTTTTTTATATAAAAAACTAGCGATTTTAATAAAAAAAATTGAAAAAAAAACAAAATTTTGTGTGTTTTTTAGGCTTTTTAAATTAGTTTTCGAGTTTTCACGATAAAAGTGGTTTTCATTTGAACCATCCCCTTATTTTTTATACATAAACTATAATAAATATTATTGAAAAATCTGGAGTAGAATGCTTGACGTAAATATTAATTGTGTGTACAAATTGATAACCAATTAGAAAAGAGAAATTAATTTATAACGTGCCAACAAATGAACATGCGCGAAGCTTTTAAGGGGCGAGAGGGGGCGGCCGACTCCCCAAACTTTTCACTCAGTAGTGGAGAGTATGTAGTTTTCGTATAGAAATTTTTAGGTATATACGTTTTCGACCCCCCGCTTTTATAGAAATTTTTAGGTCTAGTGACTTCCGCCTCCCCAGTCGGAAATCTCAAACTTCACCACTGCACATGAACACATATAAAGAAAATATATGTCATTGATCAACTTATAAACGAAATATGTAGCAAAATTAAATAAATGAGCAAAAGGTAACACAGCAAGATTGTATAGATAACCTATCTAACATTTAGACTCGCGACTAGCCAAGTTTGATTTATTAGGTATAAATTAACCTTAAACTTTAACCCATCTCAATATAAAACCTACCTCTCCGATGGAGAGAAGTGGACAGACATGTGGTAAAGCAAACGTCTATGCAGCTGGACGACCCCCATGGCGTTTGTATTCGAAATTCCGAACAAAGGAACGGATGAGAAGAGGGGTCTCGATGAACATAGCATCAGAGAGAAAATGAGTATGTTTGAATGAAGTGTAAAAATTTGATGTTAAAACTAACCTGACTCGTTTATGAAGTTTGAATAACGATACATTGAAGATGCTATTTTTTCGGTTTGTGATAATTAAGAGGTTCCCGTTATCATTAAAAAATGAATGTTTTATAAAGTAGTTTAAAATCCAACATATGTAATAAATAACTGTGACATCTCAAAAAGCCCTTCCACTTTGAGACACCACTAGGGGTGCAAACGAGCCGAGCTACTCGAGCTCGGCTCGAAAAAAAGCTCGAACGAGCCGAGCTTAAATGAGCTCGAGCCCGAGCCTAAAAACAAGCTCGTTTAGTAAACGAGCCCGAGCTTCGCTTATCGAGCTCGAGCCGGCTCGCGAGCCTTATCGAGCTTTCTTTTAATATATTTTTTATTAATATATTAAACATATATTTTAAATAATAGTATTTACCATTTATATAAATATAAAAAATAACTAAATTATATGTATAATAATAATTATAATTAATAAAAATTAATTAATAAATACTAAACGAGTCGAGCCCGAGCTGAGCTCGAGCTTGAAAAATTACCTTCGAGCCAAGCTCGAACTTTCATATGTTAAACGAGCTCGAGCCTGGTCGAGCTCGGGCTCGACTCGGCTCGTTCGCACCCCTAGACACCACCATGCATGTATTCGTAATCGTGAGTAGGGTGTATACGAGCTGAATCTCTTGTAGCCTGCTTAAAGTCGGTTTGCTAAAATCTCGAAACGAGCTTAAAAATAATTACGTTCATTTGAGCTTGAGAATTGAGCCAACGCTTCATATATCAATATTTTTAGGAGCACAAACAAGCATATAATTTATAAAAACCAAGAATTTTTATTTAATATAACAAATAGATATAACACTTTAGAACTCATGAATGGTAACTTCGCCGACAGAATTTTGCAAACTAATGTGGCAAGGTGGTGATGCTAACATAATAACTACTAACCTGGTTAGCGACATTCTAAACGTACGCCGTTCAAAAAAAATCATTTATCATTTGATTAGGATACAAATGGATAAATACTATATTTTTCTATATATATCAAGTTATAATAAATATTAGACAAAATGACAGTGCACGTCCTTTAGGTTTACCTAAAAGTACAGTGCACGTCCTTAATGTTTAAAAGTTGCACTGCAAATCCTTTACCTTTAATTTTGTTGCATTGCAAGTCCTTTATGGCTAACTGAGTTAACTTTTAACATTAAATCCCTCACGTGCCTCCCACGTGAGGGGTATATCTGTCCATTCCTTTCATTATTCCCCTTTAAAACCCTAGTTTCCAAAAACCATCACCATTTCCCTTCACCCCTTTCATCTGTAACCTAAACCCCATACGTATTTTCCATTCAACAAAAAATTGGAACCCTAACTAACTGATATCTCCAATTCAATGTCAGTTGTGTATTGTTCTTGTGGGAGAGAAGCTACAATTATGATATCTAGGACAAATCGCAATCCTGGACGTCGCTTTTATGGTTGCCCTCAAAAGGTATGTGATTTTTGGTTGACGATTAACTGCAGATAATTAATTTTTCTTTTGGCAGGGTTGTCGAGGATTCATTCAGTGGGTAACTGATGGACCGTTAGATACAATGGCAGCATTGTTGAGGGCCATAAACTTCCTTGAATCTTCTAATGAACAACTGCTAACTTCCAACCGTTTGCTTGAGGAAAAACTGAAAGAAACTGAAGCTGAAAATATGAAATTGAAGATGTATTTGACTGTTATTGTCGTTGCTGTTATTGTCATTGTCATGGCTAGGTTGTTAGGGTAATGGTCATTGCTGTATTAGTGGTTTAATGAGTAGGTAGTTGTAGTAATGGTTCAATACCAAAGTTGTTTGTGTAATGCTTCAATACCTACTTGTTTGTGTAATGGTTCAATGTATTGGTTTAAATCTGTTTAATGGAATGTAATGGTTTAACTAAGTGCAATGGTTCATTACCAAAAGTCAACAGATGCCAAAATACCAAAAGTTTAAAAAGTAGCAACAGCAAGCAAACACACATTGTTTAAGTGTAACAAAAGAAAAACAACTACAAATTATTTTTTTGGAGCAACAGCCTTCTTTCCGACAGCCTTCCGACCCTTCCCACTTGCAGCAACAGCCTTCTTTCCAACAGCCTTCATACTCTTCCCACTTGCAGCAACAGCCTTCTTTCCAGCATCCTTGTTAGCCTTTCCAGTTTTACCCTTCTTCACCCCAGTCCCACTAGTTGATGCTTCATATTTTTTGCCTTTACAAGTTCTGTTGTTATGACCCTTCTCCCCACACTTTTGACATGTAACTGTCACATTCTTCTTTGACAGTTTAGTAAGCTTGGTCCCATCTTCTAACTCAACAGCTGACCTATTTCTTTTTTTTTTTGGGTCTGCCCACTTGCTTGTGATGCACAGGTGGAGTCAAAGTGGTTGCCACCCCAGATTTTGCCCACATAGATCTACCATTGATTGGGAAAATCTTGTGGTCGTAAACTTTCTTCCAAGTGTCCAACTTGTAAACCTGGTGCACCCAATTCTCTGGTATCTCAACCTATTTCACCACAAGTTAAATTACAAACAAGTTTTACAAAATATAAGTCAAAGACTGTTTCAATTTGTTTACCTTTTGCCCAAAATTAGCCATATTGCTGCTTCAGATTTAGTCCTTTTGCCTTTTGGACTGTCGGAACCTGGTTTTCTGAAATGGAAAAATGTCATCTTCGTAACCTAACTCCCTCCTAATCAGCTGCAATTCGTGATTACTGAACCTTTCAACAGTCAAAAGATCTATATTACTCTGCTTTCCATTCACGTAATCACGACCTGGATAGTTTGTGAAGTAACCCCCATGATTCAATACGATAGAAAAGAGTTCCGGATACATATCTGCAAATGATTACAAACCATAATCAGTAGAAATCCTCCATGTATAACCAAAATTATAACTTTAAATCATACCTAGGAGAGTATCGTCGAAATCCTCATCTTCGCCTCGTATATTAAATGCACCACCAGGCTTCACTACTGGATCGGGATCCATATTTTGAAATGAAATGTTGAAGGAAGGGGAACGATTCTCTGAATATTGGGGTTAGGGTTAAAACAGAGAGGAAGGGATGTAGTGAAATGTTGAAGACTGGGTTTTAAAGGGGAAGAAAGAAAGGAATGGACGGATATACCCCTCACGTGGGAGGCACGTGGGGGACTTAATGTTAAAAGTTAACTCAGTTAGCCATAAAGGACTTGCAATGCAACAAAATTAAAGGTAAAGGATTTGCAGTGCAACTTTTAAACGTTAAGGACGTGCACTGTACTTTTAGGTAAACCTAAAGGACGTGCACTGTCATTTTGTCTAAATATTATATTTTGCTGCAAATATAAAGTTATAATAAATATCATTTAATTAGGGGTAGCGATAAAAATTGGACCTGGATGTATCTTTATAGAGGTATCCCGATGAATAAAACTAAGAAGAAAAAAAAGTTTTGCACTAGTTTTGCACTTTGCCGACAAAGTTGAAGGGAAGCGGAGGCTACCCCTGCCTCTAAGCTATGTCCGCCATTGCTACTACTAAACAAATGAATATTAGCAACATATACTTTCGTTGGAAGTCCGTTGACGAAAGTCATTACTAAAGACAATATGTCGGTGAAGGATTGTCGGTAATATGGGCCTAGGTAGTTTGGTTACCGAAATATTACTGATGGATACTTCAATGAGGGATTGCCGATATACTTTAGCTAAGGATCGCCAAACGATATTCACCGAAAACTCCATGAGAACTAGGTTAAGTCTTTACCCTTCATACTTAAGCATAAAAAAAGTCGTTAAATCTACAAAAGATAGTTATAAATTGCATAATTAGCTTATCATATAATTAGGTTTTACTTAATGCAAGTGAGATCCCAATCTCTATTTTACAATGGTAGCAAATCTTTGTCTTTGTACATAAAAGAAAAGCAATGTGTTAGGTTTCCTTAACTTGTGGGTCTAATTATCTTTGTTTTCCAAGGTGACTTATCTTGCATTCACGGATAAACCACATACGAAAAGGATAACTGCAAAACCATCATGTAGGGCTCAAGCAAACAGGTTGGATAACCAGTGGCGAAGCTTGAGATTTCTGACCGGATGGTCGAAAACGTACACACTCAAAAATTTCTATAAAACGGGGGGTCGAAAACGTATATACCCAAAAATTTATATACGAAAACTACATACTCTCCACTACTGAGCGAAAAAATCGGGGGGTCGGCCGCCCCCTCCTGCCCCCACTATCCTACGCCCTTGTGGATAACTACTATGCATTAAAGGTGTAACCTTTAGACAAACATGTGGACTCCAAGCCCAAGTTTGTCGTGTTTTAATTTCGAGAGCACCAATTCCAACATATTTATTAAACACCAGGAGTATAAAAAAAGAAGGTTTGGCCGGAGGACGAAAACGAACAAACATTACCAATTATGGTTTGAATAAAATAAGAAGGTTTGGCCGGAGGACGAAAACGAACAAACGTTACCAATTATGGTTTGAAAAAGGTTGGGTTGTCATTGGGGTCGGATTAGAATACCGTATTACCATTTATAGACAATAAGACGGATTTTCCTTATGTAATAGGCCCACCTCGATTGACGAAATAATGAAGATTACCTACAAACAGGTAGGAATCTTATAAAAAAATCCAATCTCATATTACTGACGAACTACCGAGGAAGTCAGATGGTAATGCTCTCCCATCAAATAGACGAAATTTTGAAATAAGGCATTTTTAAAAACATTTTAAATTATGTTTTTGGGTATACCATTTGAAATCCATCAGTAATTACCAACACGATGAGTCATTCAGTAACATGCAATTAGTGATACAGTCGGAAATCCATCAATAATATTAGTGGATGATAAAAAATAACAAACGATCTGAGTCTCAAGCCAAGCTCGAGTCTTAAAGTTGTCTTATGAGCTAAGCTCGAGCTTTAAATATGGAGCTCAAAACGATATTTGAAGGAGGATTAAAATATATCATGCATGGTTGAGAGGTAGAGTATAGTATACACTACACACAATACCATAACCAATAACCCTTCAAAGCTCAACCACATATACTAATATACACCAACAAGATCTAAATTGGTCGGTATTTCACATGGGCATTACCAATATAGGAAAGGCCCATGACGGTATGACCCACTAAATGATGGAAATGAAGATTAGATTTGGGTTGAGGGGTTGGCGTTGCTTCAACCCAAATTCAATAGTTGTGAATTCTTTCTGACTACCCAAAATACCCCTAAGAATCTTACTTTAAAGTTTAAAACTAGTGTGACCGACTAGACCAAATAAATCAAACCACCATTCACCGACAAGGGCAAAGTTGGTATTACCATTGATCTCATGGACAAAATGTTATAAATGGCTAATGTGAGTAAATCTATATTTTAATATTTATAAGTTGTAGAATTCAGAGACATGTTTGGATGTATGAGTATGTTTAATTGTTGACAATGGATACGAAAATGCAATGATTTTTTTTGAACGGCAAATTTGGATCATTGACGGACTACTGGAGTATTATTGTGTCACCAGCGGAACCATCCGATCATATCCATCTCCACTAGGCATAATGTCTATACACCAATTCAGGAGGAAACCCAATAAATATGGAAAAAACTCCCTTGTGAGAATCGAACACAGAACCTATTGGTTCCAAAACCTTATCCCACCACCAAGATGTCACTAGGCTAGAAAGCCATGGGCACGAAAATGCAATGATTAATAAGAGGACAATAGGAATAGATTAGGGTTGTGGGGTTTGCTTCAATCAAAATTCAAAAGTGTAAATGCCAACCACCGCAATTAATTTGTTAGCAAGGTAAGTGTGTGTTGCCCTGACATGCACATAACTTCACTGCAAAATAAAGACCAAAGTCACCATCAACAAATGTTTTTAGTAATTGCGTACCATCAACAAATAGAAAATAGAGATTGGTATGATTCACTTTGGTTTCATGCTTTCACTTTGTCAACTATTCAAAACTTCATCTACTAAAACTAATGAAGAATTGAAGATACTAAACTATGTTTAATAAGAGATTATATGACCGCAAAACGCGGTTATAACTTATAACACTATAAAGGGTGTAATATTAAGTGTCATTTAATATATAACAAGTATTAGTTCAAGAAATATAAAATAAATCTTTGTTTATTAGTTTTACTATAATACACAAGACGCTTATTTAACTCTGTTATAACTTTCCTATCCCTCGGCGATATTACATAAGCATATTTATACGATTCTCTATTAGAAGTTAGTTATGTATTAAAACGTTAAAAACATTTTGAGCCAATGTAACTACACATGCATCGTGTCTCACCAACCTTTAGTGACAAATTATTGACAAGCCTTACTTTACTAAGGGATTTCTAGGGGTTAGCAGAAAACTTATTAACTGAATCGAAATCAAATTAACCGACAAAATCGAGCGAAAATAACAAAACATAGAAAATAACCAACGGATAATTTTGTATTTTCTGAAAGCCGAATTTTACGGTTTGGTTTCTGTTTTGTATTTTTTGAATACCAAGAAAACCAAATCGAATAATTGAAGAAACCAAAAGAAAACGTTTATTATTAATGTCATCATCATACTCAGTAAATCCTACCAATAGCAAAGCTAAGGTAGGGTCTGATGAGGGTAGATGTAGATAGCCTTACCTCTACCCCGTAGGAATAGAAAGGCTGCTTCCAGTGAGACCCCCGGCTCGATTGTAGTTTTGTATCAAGCCTTGGACTTAAGACACATGACACTCAAACAATCGGGAGAGAGACTGATTGGTGCATGTACCTCCGTGTCTTTCAGCTATCAACGTCACCACATGATGCACGATTAACCATCCGCCGCTTTTAACGTTATTTTCACGAAATTAGTAAAATAACGTTAAAGTTAGTACCATTTCACTTTTGGCCTCTGAGCGCCCACACATATATACATTATATGTGCACACCGCAAGTGGGCCAAACGTTTATTATTAATGTAAGGATTATAAATTTTCCTTTTTGAATGTCAATTAATTGATAAGAAATTAATAAATGGTGTAGACATAAGAATTAGGCTAAAAACACTAATAATAATTAATTAATCATTCACTAGTAGATACATTCAGGCCCAAAATATTCAATCCCAAATGGCAAAATCGAAAAAACTGAAACCAAACGGTTTTCGAAAACCCAAAACCAAATTGTTTGTGCTTTGGTACAGTTTGAGCCAAAAACCGACCCATGCATACAAATAGTATTGCCTACTTATTTCTCAATCAGTGAAATGCCTATGTTTTCCAAACGTAACCACATTACAATACAGGGATATAACTAAAGGGACAATATCACGATAACACTTTCTTGAAAATAATTAAATTATTAGTATTCATTAAAAATATTCTTTAACATTCTTGGTTAGGGTTGTTAACACAAAAGGAATCAAAGAAGATAACACTTTCTCCTTTTAAATAAAAACCCATCTCTCATAAGTCATAATAATACAAACACCATAATCAACATGAAGAAGATGACCCATTATTAGAAGCATGAATATCAACACCGCCGCCGCAACCACCGCCACCGTTTTCCCGATAACTACCATTACTATTATCATCATCACGTCCAACAACATTTTCATCCTCCTCATGACACTCTTCCATAATCACTCCATCACTATTATAAATATCGTCATTGCTTTTGTTACCAGCACCCGCGGTGGTACCAGTAGCACCATCGTGGGTGTCAGCAACAGAAGCAGAAAGAATCTCTTTCTCTTTCTTCGCAAAAGTATTTTTATTATTATGCATCCAAACTTTAAAAACTCCTCTCTTGATACCAATCTCATTGCAAAAATCCGCCACCATCTTATCATCACACCGTTGCATCTTCCACCCGACTTTTTCGGCGAAAAAATACATTTTTTCTTTTTGAATTTGGGTGAACTTTGTCCGGAATCTTTTTCGGCCATGTAGGGTTTCAAGTTTAACAGCTGCCGGTGTTCCGGGGGTGGCCGCTATCGGGCTGTGGTGATCGGTGGTGTTAAAGGGTAAGAGCAAGTGTGGTATGTAAGTATACACGTCGTTAGTTGGCTCACGGCGGTGGAAGTTACGGTGGCAGCCGCAAGCGGCGCATTTTAGTGAGGTGGGTTCATGTGGGGTGCATGTTAGTGAGGGCATGAACTCACCGCAGCCGTCTAAGGCGTGGCTGCCGATGGTGGCGGCGTGGTTTTTGAGACATTCTTTGTATGCAACCACCGTAGGCGGTGGTTGAAGACGGTGGTGGTGATGGTGGTGGTTTTTTTTTATGGGAAAGGTGGAAAAATGTTGGATTTGGTGGAAGTGAGGTGGGGTATCGGTATCGGTATCAGTATCGGGACTATCGGGGGCGGCTAGTGGGGTGGTGGTGGTGTGTTTTAGGTCCATATTTTGATGGGTGAAAGATAAAGATTTTGGAGATTAAAGGGTATGGAGTTGAGTGTAGGTTGTATAGTGATTTATGTTTTGGAATGTTAAAGGTGTGTGTTCTTGTGGCTTTATATGGTTAAAATGAAAGCACTTTGGACAATAAAAGTTGTCTTGGACTCTAGGGGAACTATAGCTTTTTCCCTCTCATTATCATTATTTTTTTTTTGTGATTTTAATAATTAATGAGTGTTTTTTATATTTATTGTTGACTTTTGCCATTGTTTTAGTTTATATTAGAACATCCACAATGTAAATGATTAAAACCGTCAAAAAAAATATCTGTTTAGTCAATTGTCATATTATAATAAGATTTATACATAAAAACATTCGTTTTCTCTTTAAAGTAACTCATTTTTTTATGGTAAATTAGTTTCAAATATTAAAAATTTAAAAAGTTTAAACGCTAAAACATTCAAAAATAGTGTCACATCATCACCATCTTTTACAAAAATTATTGGTAACCTTAGTGTTTATTTATTCATTTTGTAGTAATTAATATAACTAATAAAAATGTGAAACTTTACATTTAGTATTATAAAGATAGGGAAAAGTTTCAAATTTTTTAAAATTTAAAACACACAGATTACGTAATATCTGAAAGTCAATTAAAAAACTTTGAAAATTGACATAACTAGATGTGACACCCGCCGCGTTGCGGCCGGGTTGACATTCACATATCATAGAAGCTAAAAGATTGTCTGGTATTCGTACGATTCGTTACGGCATCAACACTCGCCAAAGTAACTTAAAGAGAAAACATCGAGTTAAAGAGTTGTATCAATATGAATAGATACAAATAGCATTTACAAAAGGAGGTAATATAATGATATGTTAGCATAAACGGACCAACTTGTTTGGCTCAGATTTGCCGACTAATATAGCGTGGTTCAGATCTGTCTATTAGACCACCATGGCTGCATCAGAGGTTGCAAATAAAGAAACTCGCACTTTTCGTCCTCCGATCCTGCCACGCCAAGAGTCGATCGCGACTTAACTCATCATAGCCTCTTGCACCTGGATGTATATCACCTCCGAACACCTACACATAGACATAAGTGAAATAGAGTAGAAAGAAGCCAGGCAAATACAAAATAGACACACCTGTAATGATGAAATCAAGCGATTTAGGAAAATTATAAATTTAATAACTTATCATTCAAGAAGTAAAATCAAGTACCCTTGGATACTGACAGAAGAAGAATTTAACATGCCATGATCATATTATACGTAGGGAAAATAGCCAAAATGGCCAAGTTATGGTCAACTTTTCCAAACTAGCCAAGTCAAACGTCTTGGGGAGACGCCACCAACATGTTCAAACGTCTTGGCGGCTGACCAACCAAAAGCTGTCACGTGTCCGACAGAAAAGTCAGGCGTCTTGACGTCTTGGCTAAGACGTTTCAGACGGCTTGAGACGTTTCGTTATGGCTGCCCATTTTTCCAGACGGCTTGAGACGTTTCCGCCCGGCTTGAGTCGTTTCCGCCCGGCTTGAGCCATTTCTCTCTCTTTAGCCGGCTACATCAGCTCGAGCCGGATTTCTTATTTTAAGACGCTTGTAGTACGATTTCAAGACGTTTTTGTACGATTTCAAGACGTTTTTTAGGAATTTAAGACGTTTTCCATTTATTTATAGCGATCCCTTATTTATAAATACTATACATTATGAAAAACCGTATTTGAAGTTTAAATCTAAGATTAAAAAAGTTTGTTTTTTAGTAATTATCTCACAACATGAGGGTCAAGTTTGTTGTTTATACTGGGGGGGGAAGTGGGATGTCATTAATGGAAACATTGAGTATGTTACTGATGGAGATTCAAGGAGACGTGGTTTAGAAATTGGAACAGATCATTCATATAATAGTTTTTTAAACTATGTTTCTAAGATGTGTGATACTCCAAACATTACACGGTTGTCATACCGGATGTCTACGTTTACTGATCCGATCGATATAATTAATGATCGAGATGTTAGATTTTTTTTTGATTTGGCGATGCAGAATCCTTTTGAATTATATAAATTATATGTTATTCAAGAGTCTGGTGTTGGTTCCTCTGGTTTTTCTTCTTTAAACAACTTCAAAACTCCAGATCTAAATATTTCAGTAAAAGAAAGTGTTGATGTTTTAAACGATGACTGTCCTATTTTAGAAAATAATTTTGAAAAATCATCCACGTCTAAAAACGAATCAGTTTCTTCATCTATAGTGTTTGAGGCCGGTCATATATTCAATAACAAAGAAGAGATGAAACTTGAATTGGGAAAGAAATGTTTGTTAGAGCATTTCGAGTTTAAAGTTGATAGATCATCTAAGACACGGTATGAAGTGTCATGCATGGGTGATGATTGTGAATGGCGATTTAAGGCATATGCTATTCCTGGTGGTAGTTTATTTTTTGTTAAACATATGAATGATAGACACACCTGTTCAAAGACGCAAACACACCCACATTTCCGTCAGGCTAACCCAAAGGTTTTGGGTCACTTTTTAAAGGAACAACTAAAAGACAGTGGTAGGATATATCGAGCGAAAGAGATTGTCAAAGATTTTAGACAAAGGTTCGAGGTTGAGATAACAAACCTTCAAGCTTGGCGTGGTAAAAGCCATGCACTTGAACTTATACAAGGAACAACCCGAGACTCTTTTGCCGAACTACCAATACACTGTTACAATTTGAAGCTTGCAAATCCTGGAAGCGTTACTCACATCTTGGTTGATGAGCAGAGTCGTTTTGAAATGGTTTTTGTTGCGTTAGGTGCTGCGGTAAGTTACACCTTTTCGTTTGTACTTGTTCTTATTTTTTTAGAATAACATGGGTTTGATCTTATTTTGTTATCATTAATTTTCAGATTCGTAGCTTTATGTTTAATCTAAGACCGGTCGTTATCATTGACGCGACACACCTAAAGGGTGAATTTAAAGGGACGTTGTTTTTAGCAGTGGCCATGGATGGAAATAATCAGATTTTACCAATTGCTTATGGCATAGGAAAATCAGAGGATGGTGAATCTTGGACATGGTTTCTCTCAAAGCTTAGAGATTGTGTTGGTGAAATAGCAGATATGGCGATCATTTCGGATAGGGCGAATTCTATACATGTAGGTGTTAGAAACGTGTTTCCACGTGTTTACCACGGGTTATGTTGTCTTCATTTAATGATGAATTTACCTTTGCCGTCGTCTAAAAAAAGAATACGAGGCACTATGGTGGAAGACATGTAAATCTTATCGGATGTCTGACTTTAACGAGTCATTCAATGCTTTGTGTGTTGCCGTTCCTAGAATACGCCGGGTTTTAACAAATATTGGGTTTGGTAGATGGGCAAGAGCTCATTGTCCCGGCAATCGATACTACTCTATGACATCTAATAGTGCGGAGTCTATTAACTCTTTGTCTAGATTCTCGCGTAAGATGACGATAACTCATATTTTACATAAATGGTCCCTGAGGTTTCGAAATTTGTTATAAAACGTCGCTGTTAATATAAGTTTCCAACTTTACCAGTTTGGTCCCTACTCAGTTAAGAAATCTTAACTGAGTTATTGTTTTAAAAAGAAATTCTTATATAAACACTAACCCGGTTAGTGTCTATAGTTAATATAAGTTTATAAAATATCAATTTCAGTCCCTGGAGTATAAGTTCAAGAAATTGACCAAATGAACCCTGGACTTTATAAAACAAAATATTTATTTATTTATTTTCTTTTATAAATAAGTTTCAAAAATGGCCAAAAGAACCCTAAACTTGTAGCTTGCAATAATTACACTTTTAGCCCTTGTATTTATATAGTTTCAAAAATGACAATTTAGCCCCTAAAATAGTGCTTTCAAATAATGACGGTTTTAACAAAATAAATATCCCTATTTATAATTTATAATTTTTGTAGTTAAGGTTCAAGTTTTAAATAGTTAAGTTTATTTATACAGTTTTAAATAGTTAAGTTTATTTCTACAGTTAAAGAAAACCCCGTAAGTCCAAACCCGTAAGCCCAAACCCGTTAAAGAAAATATATAAAACATTATATTAAAAAAAAAATACATACTAAACATTAAATTAAAAAAACAAATATATACAAAAGAAAAAAACAACATTACATTAAAAAAAAACAAAGATCTAAATCAAAACCCTAATCGTTTCTCACTGTGCGACATGTTCGAAATCATGTCCTTCATCGTGGCGGAAGTTGATGAGGGCAACCGCCTTGATGTCCTCCTCGCTAAGGCCCTAGGATGAATCCTCCACAGACTTGTAGTAACCCTAGAACTTCGTACACTCCAAACGTATAACCCGAAACCTTGAAGATAAGGCGTCAACGGTGCGGCCGTGGTCCGGACCACGGAGTTGTGCAAAATATTGTTGCACCCGGACCCATAGACCCCCCTGCCCTCGACGAGGAGGATTGGTATACACCTCCTCCCAAGCCTCCACCAATGCAATGTCCTCAATTTCGGTCCACGAGGAAGAAGCCATGTCTGCTTGTGTGTTTCTGGGTGTAGAAGAAAGTTAAACAAAGAAAGTAGAAGAAGAAGAAGAACGACGTGTGTGTTTCTGTGTGTTTAGGATTAGGGGTATATATAGTGGGGTAGGTTAAATGAATATTTAATTTAATATAACTTTAAAAATTCTAACGTCTTAACATAAGATTCAAACGTCTTAACATTTAATTGCCTGTTGAAACGTCTTAACATTTAATAGGCTGTTGAAACGTCTTTAAACATTGAATTATACAGAATTGAACAAGAATTTAAACGTAAATTAGTAAAATTTATAACTTTATTATCATTGAATACAAAGTACATAAAAAACATAACACAAAAACATACAAATATAATCATTTGAACTAGAATACACCAAACCGCTACTTCCATAAATTTAAAATGGGGTAGGAGATCCGGATTTTGATTCCGGAATTTGCATCGAAACACCTAGGAATAAATATGGGTCGTGAACTGGTAAGTTCCATCAACCCACATTTATTTTGGCCTAGGTGATATGTAACGGGTTGTTCACATTTGGTTCTGCGGCTTCGGTGATGTTAGAGGACCTGGCAAACACATTGGTGAGAGCCCATTGTGTTAGCCAAACTCTCATCAACCACCCTAAACGGGCAGAACCGTCATGACCCGAACAACCCGTTTAACCCTTCACGTGTCCGTTGTAGATGAGTTCTTGAACCCGATCGACCCCGCAGAGCACGTGGAAGGGGATATCCGATCTCATCCCATTAAAAGGGAGAAGATCTGTGTCCGTTGTAGATGGCTTCTTAGACCCGTTGTAGATGACTTCTTAGAACCGTTTGTTGAATCAGGGGGTCTGCCCATTTTTTGAAGCTGTGAACACCAATGGGGTAGAAGATATGGTAAAGAAGAAAACGTTGTGTATAACAGGGTCGAAAATTGTGAACGACTTAAAAAGAGGTTTCAAACGTCTTAAAAATAACTTTGAAAACCAGCAAACGTCTTAAAAAGAGCTTTGGAAAACGGGAAACGTCTCAAACGTCTCAAGGTTTGAATGAAACGACTTAAAAAGAGCTTTGGAAAACGGGAAACGTCTCAAACGTCTTAAAAAGAGCTTTGGAAAACGGGAAACGTCTCAAACGTCTCAAGGTTTGAATGAAACGACTTAAAAAGAGCTTTGGAAAACGGGAAACGTCTCAAGGTTTTAATGAAACGTCTTAATTTTTTTTTAAAACGTGATAATTAAATCGGTAATTAAAGAAAATATAAAACATTATTATATTAAAAAAATAAAATACATACTAAACATTACATTAAAAAAAAAAGAAAATATAAAAAGAAAAAAAAACATTACATTCAAAAAAAAAAAAAACATCGAAATTCAAAAACTTAAAAATATGAAAAAGGGGGTCTTCTTTAAAGAACCGGCCATTAGTGAGATTCGAACCCGCGCAACTCGTGTATAACCCAAACATCTTAACCAGTTTATCCTCCGTCCGGAGCTGATATAACTTTAAGTTATATTGTATTTATATACTCGTTATATTAAACTATATTATTTAAAACAAACATATTCAAAAACTTAAAAATATGAAAAAGGGGGTCTTCTTTAAAGAACCGGCCCTTAGTGAGATTCGAACCCGCGCAACTCGTGTATAACCCAAACGTCTTAACCAGTTTATCCTCCGTCCGGAGCTGATATAACTTGAAGTTATATTGTATTTATATACTCGTTATATTAAACTATATTATTTAAAACAAACATATTCAAAAACTTAAAAATATGAAAAAGGGGGTCTTCTTTAAAGAACCGGCCCTTAGTGAGATTCGAACCCGCGCAACTCGTGTATAACCCAAACGTCTTAACCAGTTTATCCTCCGTCTCGGAGCTGATATAACTTGAAGTTATATTGTATTTATATACTCGTTATATTAAACTATATTATTTAAAACAAACATATTCAAAAACTTAAAAATATGAAAAAGGGGGGTCTTCTTTAAAGAACCGGCCCTTAGTGAGATTCGAACCAGCGCAACTCGTGTATAACCCAAACGTCTTAACCAGTTTATCCTCCGTCTCGGAGCTGATATAACTTGAACTTATATTGTATTTATATACTCGTTACCTTATATTAAACTATATTATTTAAAACATCTAAATTCAAAAACTTTATGAAACGACTTAAAAAGAACTTTGGAGACCGTGAAACGTCTCAAACGACTCAAGGTTTTAATGAAACGTCTTAAAATTTTTTAAAAAACGTGATAATTTCAGACGTCTCAAGCCGTGTTGAGGCGTCTCAAGCCGGCATCAAACGTCTCAAGCCATGCAAAACTATCAGCTTATCGGCTCAACTTCTAAAACGTCTCAAGTAGCCGTATGAAACGTCTCAGCCAAGACGTTAAGACGTCTGAGCTGTGTCGGACACGTGGCAGCTTTTGGTTGGTCAGCCGCCAAGACGTTTGAACATGTTTGTGATGTCTCTCCAAGACGTTTAACTTGGCTAGTTTGGAAAAGTTGACCATAACTTGGCCATTTTGGCTATTTTCCTTTATACATATCAATCAATTTAATTTGAAGTCACCATGAATAGCGATTAAAATATTTAAATATCTATTTTAATTTTTATCTAAAAAAATTTATAATATATTATTTATCATTTAGTTTGATATTTTTAGTAAAGGCGAATTGGAAATAAATAATCCCACCTAACTCAATTTGACCGATAATAATTCAAGTCAGTTATGGCCAATAAAAATTCGAATTGGTCAATTTTTTTTTGTAAAACAGTCCGCCGTTAAAATAGCTTAACGGGGTTATGTTTTTTTCAGAATTACAAACCGTTGTTTTAGAGCTTTTGATCAGAACAAGGATACGAGTCGATTGATATAAAACTTACCTTGAAAAAAATTTCCGACCTTGAATATTGATTTATTTTTTGTATTCAAAACAATGTATTTTTTTTGTATCGTAAACTATACGAGTGCCGGTAACAATATTAAAAAGAAAACGTATTTTTTTTTGTTTCGTAAACTATACGAGTATCGATACGTGACGAACCGAACCGATTTCGACAGAACAACATCGGTACCGATACCGGTAGTATAGGAACCGGTATTCGTTTTTATGTTTTCGATGGATGTAAATTGTAAACACATGTTGATTTCCTTTTGGGCATA
This sequence comes from Helianthus tuberosus, assembly GCA_030545235.1. Classification (NCBI taxonomy): domain Eukaryota; kingdom Viridiplantae; phylum Streptophyta; class Magnoliopsida; order Asterales; family Asteraceae; genus Helianthus; species Helianthus tuberosus. Next base: position 13,656,598 of record CM060397.1, read on the forward strand.
TCACGACTTTATTTTTTAGTTTTCTCTTTCAGTTGTTATATATAGCAAGTGTCAGTAGCATAACAAACACAATCGATACCTACCCTGAGTTCCCGCCGCATAGCGCGGGGGAAAACCACTAGTAAGTATTAGATTTCACTATGTATCATAAATACAAGCAACAAAGTTTAGTCAGAAAGAAAAAATTACAAAGAAACCTTCATTTCAAATTGCTGAAGAAACACGGTTAGAAATAAACCTAACATATGTAAAGTTTGTTCAACCCCACGCAAACACTTATATGGGGGAAAAGAATTATAGCAGATATAAGAGTAAATTACTTTTTGAGTCCCTGTGTTTTAGTGGTTTTAACCACTTGAGTCCAAAATCAAAAAGTTTAACGCCCTGAGTTCCTAGCCATTAATTTTATAACGTTTTGAGTCCAATTTTGTTCATTTTATAACGATTTGAGTCCAAAAATGTAAGGACCTGCAAAAATGTCCCCAAAACACTCCGTAAGTGGAAACCCGGACCCCTAAAACCCTAATCCTTATAAGAAATCAAGAAATTCAAATTTTGTTGATCTGTCGCAGGCCGCGTAAGACTCGAGGAAAGCTTAGGCGGGGAGCGACAGCTTGAAAATGCTCCGGATAAGCTTTAGGCCACGTGTCAGACACGTGGCAACCTACCCCGTGACACGGAAGCCCTAGCCGTAGCTAGGGTGGCCCTCGCGGGCCGCGTAGGTGTTCCTTCGAGTTTACGCGGGCCGCGTAGAACTCAAAAAGTTGCTATAAATAGGACGTTGCATGGCCAGTTCTCTGTGTTCGAAAATCTTCTTCAAAACCTCCATAATCTGCTTTAAAATCACGATCAAAGAGTCGAAATGCCGCTACGGTAATAGGGTAATAACTCGATCACTACTACGATACAATGTCCGATCGATTGAAACCGATCCGATGGATGTTTAAGTGCTGCCCGAACTCGGGCTATACTTTGTCATTCGTCGTGAGGGTTTTGATTTCGTGAGCTGATCGTAAATGTTGTATTAAGTTACTAACCTAGTTTCGTTGGCATTATTTAATTAGGTTACAAGGCTAAATCAGTAGGCAAAATCTGTCCAGTAAACTTGCAATGTGAGTTATTCTCTTTTTATCTAAAGTGCTTTACAATACCTAAATGTTTTCCAGTTATATGTTACAGGGATTAAGTCTTTGTTATCTTAAATTACTGGTAGTAAGTGGGGTATTGTGCACAATGACTACTGTTTTATCACTTTTAGGTGAAAGGACCTAAATAGTGATACACGTCACTTTTGGGTGAAAGGACCCAATAGTGATATGACCACAGTCATAGATCCGGTCGAGTGACAACTGAACCAGCTAATTATAAGATACAGGCAATTGTAATCGCTCTTAATACTGTAATCTATAACAATGTGTCATTTTATGTAAATTGAATGACTCGCCAGTATTTCCCCGCTGATAAAATCTTTTTAAACATGTTTTAAGTGATTTACTGTGAACAAAGAAAAGTGCCGAGTAGCACTACCAGCTTGGATAAAGTGACTCAGTAAATAAATAAACATGTTTTTGTAAACAGGGGATTTCCCAGTGAAATTACTTTATTGTAAATTACGGGGTTTGTCCCGAAATTGGAATAAAATAAAAGGGGGGTTTTCAGTTAAACGATCCTGTTAAAATTTCCGCTGCCAAATTAAATACTAATACCACGGGTTTTCTGTCCCACGGCGTTCGAACCAGGGAACTGGGTCGGGGGCCGTGACAGAAAAAGGTGGTATCAGAGCCACTGATTTAAGCCAATTAAGTATTTAGAAATACTTAATTTTCCAATTTGCCATTCTGTGATTCTGTGAAAATTTAATTTAATAAATAAAATTTTAACTTAAAATTTTGTGTGTTTCTTCATGTGTGCTAAACAGCATGAATGAGCTGTCGGAGGCACTCCGAAACTTTACTATCCATACCACCGATATGGACACAACCGGGACCCTATCCGGCTATCAAGCAGATACCGAAGAGCCAATAGTATTCCAGGCCCAGCAGCAGGAGAAACCAAAGCCTAAAAAGAGGAGGAGAATCCTGGAATGGAAACGCAGACGAAGGAAGAAACCAGCTGCCCAGAAGGTGAAGAAGACTGATGATCCGAAGGACAAAGGAAAAGGAAAAGGAAAGGAAGTAGGGGAAAGTTCCGGTCAAGCCCAGGAGATACCACTATGGGAAGAGCTTGATAGGAAACTGGCAAATTGTGACCTCATCGGACCTGCCGATGAAAACCTTTTCAATTTCCCTGCCCAATCACAACTTCCAATTAATTTGGAACCTGCTATTCCGGACCCTATTGTCAACCCACAACCTGTTACAGGCAAGCTGGAAGAGTGATGGACGAGCGACTGGCATTTTCAAAACTTCATGAATAAACCTAATGTTTATTTTCCCCAGTTTGATCCTGAACCTGCACCATTCCCACCTATGAGCGCAGAAAACGTTGCCGAGTTACGCCGCTACGGCGAGGAACTGGTGGATGCAGGCAACCGGATTCGGGAAGTGGGGGAAAACATCACATGGAAATACGACGAGAGGGAGCGTCGTTTCTGAGCAGCCTGTCGATTGTGGTTAAAAAGTTTTGCATAATAATATTATGTGAAATATATATATATATATAATATCTAATAATATAATATTGTATAATAATAATAACTAAAATAAAACATCTGTAAATATGTGGTGTGTACGGATGCATACTATTATAAAAATATATGAAAGTCGCAAGGTCGACAATTTTGGGCTATACGTGTTGACTTAATTGTTTCCGTGATTGCTCTATTGTGTTTAGTTGTTATCCATTTTGTGACAATAATCTATATATCTTTAATTATTCAGATGGAAAATGCGGGAAACCAACCGGTAAATGAAGTTAACCAATCCGAACAAAATAATGAAGACCGTTTTCTTAATAGGCAAGATATAGAAAATATCGTTGCTCAGGGAATAGCCAACGCTATCCCGGCAATCGTCGCTGTGGTTAAGAATCATGCTGAACCTTCGTAAGCCAACAATAGTAAACGCACTCGCGACGATAATTTCAGTAACAGCATAAATGGGGGCGGCAATAATGATAATCATGTGATTCAAGCCCCAATACTAAAGAAAATGAAAGTTGCAACGCCTGGTTGCACCTATAAAGAATTTCTTGCCTGTAAGCCAGTCGAATTTGCAGGCAATGAAGGGGTAACTGCCGTACTGCACTGGTTAGAAAAGACTGAAGCAGTAATCAAAATCAATAAATGTGCAGAGGAAGACAAGGTTATGTATGCATCCCACATTTTCAAAGAGGAGACGCTAGAATGGTGGAACACGGTGCTACAAGCAAAGGGAAGTGACGTGGCTTATGCCATGAGCTGGGAGGAATTTAGGGAATTGGTAGAAAGAAAATTTTATCCCGCCTACGAAAAGGAACAAATGACGAATAAGTTCCTGAATCACCGGATGGTGGATGTTGACTGTCGGGGGTATACTTCGAAATTTTTCGAGTATGCTAGAATTGTACCAACTCTGGCCTCGCCAGAACCGGTACTTATTTCTCGCTATATCTGGGGACTAATTAGCGAGATTCGCGACATAGTCAAAGCTGCGAGACCCCGCACAATTGACGATGCGGTTGAACTGACCAACACCTTGACTGACGGACTGGTGCGCACGAAAGAAGAAAATAGGAAAAAGGAATTGGCCCAAAAGATTACTCAAGGTTTTCATGGGGGTAGTAATGCTAGTAACTTCAAGAGAAAGGGAACCGGGCAATCCTCCACTGCTCCATTTTGCAGTACCTGTAAAAGAAAACATTTTGGAAAATGTAAGGGGTACTGTAATTTCTGCAAAATCCCTGGGCACCAAGAAGAGAATTGCAGGAAGAAATCCATGATCTGCTTCAATTGCGGAGAAACAGGGCACTTCAGGCCCGAATGCCCAAAATTGGTCAAACCAGCTGATAACAAGGCCAAACCTGCAGAAGGAACTACCAAGAAGAATGCCAGAGCCTTCCAGCTGACTACACAGGAAGCGGATCTAATTCCAGATGTGATAGCTGGTACATTTCTGGTACATGACATTTATGCGAAAGTATTATTTGACTCTGGTGCAAACCAAAGTTTTATAAATACTTCATTCTGCCAAGCTCTTAAGCAACCTTTAACCAAACTTAGGCAGATTTATACACTAGAAACAACAGATGGTAATTCTGTCAAAATATATAAGGTCCTTCAAGAAGGAAAGATAGAACTTTCAGGCCACAAATTTTCTGCAAACCTGCTGCCTATGAATTTAGCTGGATTCGATGTGGTATTAGGAATGGATTGGTTAGTAGCCAACCGTGCTCGAATCCTCTGTGATAAGAATTCCATAGAAATTCATACACCCACAGGAGAAGTAATTTTGATTTCAGGAGATAAGCCGCGTAAACCAATGAAGTTCATTTCAGTAATGAAAGTTGCTAGTTATGAACGAAAACAAGGAATAGTGTATATGATTTCGGTAATCATTAACACTAAGGGTAAGGAACTTAAGGAAATTCCCGTAGTATCAGAATACCCGGATGTATTCCTAGAAGAGCTACCTGGATTACCACCTGATAGAGAAATAGAGTTTAGAATTCATCAAATTCCTGGAATTGCCCCAATAGCTAAGGCACCATATCGATTAGCACCCACCGAAATGTTAGAACTGAAGAAGCAATTAGATGAATTGCTAGGCAAATGATTCATACAACCTAGTTCGTCCCCTTGGGGAGCACTAGTATTGTTTGTGAAGAAGAAGGACGGGTCAATGCGGATGTGTATCGATTATAGGGAATTGAATAAGGTTACCATTAAGAATCGATACCCATTACCTAGGATTGATGATCTTTTTGATCAACTTCAGGGAGCTAGATATTTCTCTAAGATAGACTTGCGCTCCGGATATCATCAGTTGAAAGTACAAGAAGAAGACATACCTAAAACTGCTTTCAGGACTAGGTATGGTCACTACGAGTTTACAGTCATGCCCTTTGGATTAACGAATGCTCATGCCACATTTATGGACATGATGAATAGGATCTGTAAACCGTATTTGGATAGATTCATAATTGTCTTCATCAACGATATACTTATTTATTCCAAAAGCCAGGAGGAGCACTGTGAACACCAGCATGCACTCTTAACCCTGTTAAGAAAGGAAAAGCTTTATGCTAAATTTTTGAAATGTGAATTTTGGTTACAAGAAGTGCAATTTTTAGGACACATGGTGAATCACGAAGGTATTCACGTAGATCCCTCAAAGATAGAAGCAATCATAAACTGGAAAGTCCCACAATCAGCTACGGAAGTCAGAAGTTTTCTAGGATTAGCTGGATATTATAGGCGTTTTATTAAAGACTTTTCTAAGATAGCTGTTCCACTAACTAAGCTAACCTGTAAAACTGTTAAATTTGAATGGGGACCTAAGCAAGAAGAGGCCTTTAGGATCTTGAAGCAAAGATTAACAAATGCCCCAATTCTAGCCTTACCAGACGGGACTGAAGATTTTGGAGTTTACTGTGACGCTTCTAAGCTAGGCTTAGGATGTGTGCTAATGCAACGCAAAAAGGTAATTGCGTATGCATCAAGGCAGTTGAAGAAGCACGAGGAAAATTATACGACTCATGATTTAGAATTAGGAGCAATAATTTTTGCCCTTAAAATTTGGAGACATTATCTGTACGGAAGTAAGTTTACTGTCTATACAGATCATAAAAGTTTAAGGTACATATTTGGGTAAAAAGAATTAAACATGAGGCAAAGGAGATGGATGGAAATTCTAAGTGACTATGACTATGATATTCAATATCATGAAGGAAAGGCGAATGTGGTAGCAGATGCTTTGAGTCGTAAGTATCATAAAAAACAAAGGTGAGTTCGTGCTCTTAGATTAAATCTCCAATTAGATTTAATGGAACAACTGAGGAATGTTCAAAAAATGGCAATCAAGGATGATGCTGAAGGAATGAAAGGACGGATAAAGGAATTAGAGCAAGGGACTGATGGATTTTGGAGATTCCATAAGAAAAGGATTTGGGTAACTAAGCAAGGAAATTTAAGAGATAAAATTTTAGAAGAAGCCCATAAATCAAGATATACAATGCACCCTGGTAATAATAAGATGTACCAAGATTTAAGAAATAACTTCTGGTGGATAGGAATGAAAAAGGACATAGCTAGGTATGTTTCTAAGTGTCTAACTTGTTCGTAAGTTAAGGCAGAACACCAGAAACCTTTAGGTATTCAACAATTAGAAATGCCTGTATGGAAATGGGAGCTAATAACAATGGACTTTGTTACTAAGTTACCCAAAACTAGAAAAGGTAACGATGCAATTTGGGTAATTATAGATTGATTAACCAAATCAGCTCTTTTCCTGCCAATGAAGGAAACCTTTAGCATGGAAAGATTGGCTAAGTTATACGTAGATGATGTAGTATCCTTACATGGAGTCCCACTCTCCAATGTATCGGATAGGGATAGTCGTTTCACTTCACATTTCTGGACGAGTTTCCAAGAAGCTATGGGGACACGCTTGAATTTAAATACTGCATACCATCCCCAAACCGATGGACAAAGTGAAAGGATGATCCAAAACCTTGAAGACATGCTCAGAGCATGTGTAATAGATTTCAGTGGAAATTGGGATGACCATTTACCATTAATTGAATTCTCCTATAATAATAGTTACCATACAAGCATCAATGCTGCCCCGTTCGAAGCACTGTATGGACGAAAGTGTCAAACTCCAGTATGCTGGGCAAAAATAGGAGAAAGTCAACTATCTGGTCCCGAGATTGTGCAGGAAACCACCGACAAGATAACTCAAATAAAGGAAAGACTAAAAACGGCTCGAGATCGTCAGAAGAGTTATGCAGATAATCGACGCAAGCCGTTAGAATTCCAAGTTGGAGACAAAGTACTCTTGAAAGTATCTCCATGGAAAGGAGTAGTTCGATTCGGTAAGAAAGGGAAGCTAAGCCCAAGGTACATAGGACCATTCTCAGTTACCCAACGAATTGGACCAGTTGCTTATAAACTACAACTACCAGAAGAATTAGCCGGGGTACATGATGTGTTCCATGTATCTAATCTCAGGAAGTGTTTATCTGATGAATCACTGGTAGTACCTCTTCAAGACGTAGAGGTAAATGAAAAATTGAAATTTCTTGAGAAGCCCCTCCAAATCGAAGACAGAAAGGTCAAATTCCTCAAACACAAGAGATTGGTACTGGTCAAAGTAAAGTGGGATTCAAAAAGAGGACCGGAGCATACATGGGAACTGGAGTCGGAAATGAAACGAAAATATCCTTATTTATTTCAGTAAATCTCGAGGACGAGATTTTAAATAAGGTGGGGAGGATGTAAGGACCTGCAAAAATGTCCCCAAAACACTATGTAAGTGGAAACCCGGACCCCTAAAACCCTAATCCTTATAAGAAATCAAGAAATTCAAATTTTGTTGATCTGTCGCGGGCCGCGTAAGACTCGAGGAAAGCTTACGCGGGGCGCGACATCTTGAAAATGCTCCGGATAAGCTTTAGGCCATGTGTCAGACACGTGGCAAACCTACCCCGTGACACGGCAGCCCTAGCCGTAGCTAGGGTGGCCCTCGCGGGCCGCGTAGGTGTTCCTTCGAGTTTACGCGAGCCGCGTAGAACTCAAAACGTTGCTATAAATAGGACGTTGCATGGCCAGTTCTCTGTGTTCGAAAATCTTCTTCAAAACCTCCATAATTTGCTTTAAAATCACGATCAAAGAGTCGAAATGCCGCTACAGTAACAGGGTAATAACTCGATCACTGCTACGATACAATGTCCGATCGATTGAAACCGATCCGATGGATGTTTAAGTGCTGCCCGAACTTGGGCTATACTTTGTCATTCGTCGTGAGGGTTTTGATTTCGTGAGATGATCGTAAATGTTGTATTAAGTTACTAACCTAGTTTCGTTGGCATTATTTAATTAGGTTACAAGGCTAAATCTGTGACAACCCTCATAATTACAGGTATCCGTACAATTAATTAATATTAATTTGTGCTTAATGACTATGCTTAATTACAACTGATGACTTAAACTGCTTTCTGATTACTGTATCATACATACATGTGCATCGCATTTCATACCGTCACACCATTTATCACATACAAACTTTAGTGACATAAACGATGCACAAAGCACAGTTAGCGGATAACTCAGAAATATGCTGACAATGTCAGTACATAGACAGACAATGTTTTGAGACCCCGTATGGGCCAGAGACAAAGTACTACACTAGTATGGAGTGTAGGGAAGTAAGGATCATAAAACTGCGTCACTAGGTGATAGTTTAAGTGCCGGAAAGTGCCTAAAACCCACTCAAAGTGCAGAATTCTGCATATTTCAGCAAAATTCAGCTTTTTAACAAGCTAGTAATGTGCAAAAACATGACAAAAATGGTCCTGTATGTTTTCCTAAGTGTCGGGAATTAAAAGTGTCACAAAAGGGTACTCAAAGAACACTAAACATAATAACTTGACACTTTAACAAACCGGTATCTAACTGAACAACCGGACATTACCCGGAACACCAAAATTATACTAAAAGCATTGTTTTTATTTCCCTGAGCTAGTTATGGTTCCCGAACACTCTAACATACTATATAATGCATCCTACACTTAAAACACTAGATTTTACACTTAACCTCCAACTATTTACCTACATTATCATTCAAAGTTACAATTAACCCCCCCCCCCCCATGATTTACGGCCCAAAAGTGGCCCCCACCTCAAGATTTACACAATCCTTCCTAAATCTCCAATTGATATTACTTGGATTTGGATTAGATCTTGCTTGTACTTCATGAAACATAAGAACCTTTGGACAATAAGATCATATGGTTATAAGAAGGATAAGGCCTTCATCTTCATCACCACAACTCTCACTCTCTCCCTCTCTTAAAGCTCTCGGCCGAACTCCCCCTCCACACCATCACCATTTTTCGACCACCATCCAACCATTCCAAGTGCATTCCTAGGTGTAAGAAGGTGATTCACGAAGCTTGGAACTCTTGGATCTTGAAGGACCACTCACATAAGCTTTTATCCACTCCATCTTCACACTTGTTTCTTCCCTAGCTTAGAGCTAGTAGTAAGATCCTTTTTAACCTTTGTTACTTCTATTTATGATTGGTTAAAAGATGTAGTATGTTGTAAACATGATGAACATTAAAAGACATAATCAAGAGTCTTGAACATAAGCTTTTAAATGATGATATTTTGATGAAATAAAGTTGTTTAGTGTATGTATAATACTTGCTTATTGTTTTCTTGAGAATATGATGTTGATCATCATATGGAGCTTGCTAGATTGTGATTAAACACATGATCTAGCATGTGAGAGGATGATTATGTAACAACATAAGATAATCATCTTCTTGTGTAGACATGAACTTGATGAATAGAATAATTTCTTGTAAAACAATAATCAAAGTAATCTAGTAATCTTATAAATCTAAGATTCATGAATGATTTTCCAAGAAAATTAAGTTCAAAATATGATTTTCAGTGGAACTAGAGTCTTACGTAAACCTACTAAACACTTTACCAAGTTACTACAAGTGTTTGTGAAAGATCAAGTTCATGTTGTTATGAAAAGTGTATAGTTTTTGCACTTGGTAAGTATAATATTGTTTAGGGTTGATTGTTGATTATTGTGTGATGATTTTTGAAAAGAAAATGATATGCTTTAATAGCATGGACACCTCCATTTTCAAAGGAAACTATAGCAAAATTTTCTAAAAATATAAACACTTAAAAGAAATATTTTCTAACAAATATTTACAAGTGTATTTAACTATGGTTTTCAATATAAACTTTGCCCTAGAATTTGTTACAAAAATACAAGAATTTGTAAATAAAAATGGATAAATATATATTTAGAATATATATCCTATATTAAAGACACTTGTGTGAATATTTGTATACTTTGTGAAATAGTTATATTATTTTAGGGTAAAATAATATAACTTAACATAATAACAAGAACTTACAAATCCAAAATAATACCAAAGATTACAAGGAATAGATATATGAGCTACACACTTGATATTGTGAAACCGAACGCAAAAACGTAACTTATGAAATATTCCGGAAAATACCATTACAAATATATTTTTGGTAAATATTATTTTGGATACAAGAAATGAAAATATGATTTTTGTAAATATTACAAAGTTGAGTCATATTTTTGACAAGATGAAAATATATTGTTTTTGGAAGTAAAAATATATTTTCTTAGTATATTTAGAAGATATATGATTTTTGGGAAAATATATATTTTCTGGACAATACATTATTTTTGGGACAAAATAAGTTATATATATATTTTCTAAGGTGAAACTTGAAAATATATTATTTCGAGAATACAAAAGTACATGTATGAAATACCCCCATCCTTGGGGAGGAAATACGAAATTAAAATACTTTAGAAGTATTAATACGAAATATTGTTTAAACAAATTATTCCAAAATTAAATATAATTTAAAATAATTATTATTTTAACAAGTAATTATAACTTGGAATAATATTGGGAACATAAGCAACGCAACTCAAAAACAGTAAACTCTAAGCCAAGGCACGGGCCGTTCGTCTAATAGACGTTAGTACACTGTAGGTAGTCGTGTTAGCTACGGAGATTTGAGTTGCCGGTACTGAAGACGCATTACTGTGAGTTCATGTCCCCCTTTTTTTTAACTGTTTTCAGGTTTATACTTCGGGGGTGAAATACATGTTACGATTATTACAAACGTTTTATACATGGTATGGTTAACTTAAGGAGGGTTTACTGCTAGATCATGTGAAGGGTGGGTATAACACTTAAGGCCATTAATCCTCGTCGTAGGACCGAGGGACATGAGTGATAGATCTATTTGGGTGTAGCGAGCCCATACCCATGGGGACTAGGGTGGCCCATAGTGGTGACTATGTCTTCCAGCCGGAGGCCCGGTACAAATATGCTAGGTTTGAGTTTTCCTGCACCATTTCACACATATCAATGGCCTTGCAAACGATTGGTGATCTCTTTTTTTTTCCTTATTGCTACATACCAGGGACATACATACATACAAGACATACTTTAAAGGCTTATACATACACTCACACATGAACTCGCTCAACCTTTGTTGATTTTTCAAATTACATGTATTTCAGGGAACTAGTGGATCTGGGCAGGTGTTGCATGTTTTCTAGCTGCGTCGTGAATAAAGGATGTTATCCATGGTTGTTGAGTTTAAGGGGTGTATCCTATTCCTGGACGGGATACATGTTTCTAAACTCAGGTTTTATTTAAAGTCTTTTGTGGAGTCTTTATGAACTCAGTTGAACATGTCATGGTTTGTAACTTAATTTGGTGTCGATGTTTTCAAGACAAGTATGTTGTGGTATTTTCTAAACTTAATTAATGGATGAACATCTCATGTTTTTATCATATAGCATTGTTATGATTGATTGCTATGGTATTAAGAAGTCACACCCAATAACCACGCTTCGGCAAAAGTCAGGGTGTGACAAAATCAGTAGGCAAAATCTGTCCAGTAAACTTGCAATGTGAGTCATTCTCTTTTTATCTAAAGTGCTTTACAATACCTAAAGGTTTTCCAGTTATATGTTACAGGGATTAAGTCTTTGTTATCTTAAATTACTGGCAGTAAGTGGGGTATTGTGCACAATGACTACTGTTTTATCACTTTTAGGTGAAAGGACCTAAATAGTGATACACGTCACTTTTGGGTGAAAGGACCCAATAGTGATATGACCACAGTCATAGATCCGGTCGAGTGACAACTGAACCAGCTAATTATAAGATAGAGGCAATTGTAATCGCTCTTAATACTGTAATCTATAACAATGTGTCATTTTATGTAAATTGAATGACTCGCCAGTATTTCCGCGCTGATAAAATCTTTTTAAACATGTTTCAGGTGATTTACTGTGAACAAGGAAAAGTGCCGAGTAGCACTACCAGCTTGGATAAAGTGGCTCAGTAAATAAATAAACATGTTTTTGTAAACAGGGGATTTCCCAGTGAAATTCCTTTATTGTAAATTACGGGGTTTGTCCCAAAATTGTAATAAAATAAAAGGGGTGTTTTTAGTTAAATGATCCTGTTAAAATTTCCGCTGCCAAATTAAATACTAATACCACGGGTTTTCTGTCCCACGGCGTTCGAACCAGGAAACTGGGTCGGGGGCTGTGACAAAAAATTAGACTCAAAAGGTTAAAATTTGGACTCAAAAGGTTAAAATTTGGACTCAAAAGGACTCAAATGGTTAATGAAAATGCTTATAGGGACTCAGGTCATTAAACGTTTTGCTTTTGGACTCAACTAGTTAAAACTACTAAAACATAGGGACTAAAAAAGTAATTTACCCCATATATAAAAAAACAATAGATATATGAAAGAGCAATTAAGAAATAATTATAAAGTTATATGAAACAGCAATTAAGGGGGATATGAACGATGGGTGTGTGTGATATTAGATGCAGAAAGATGGGTATTACATAAATGGTCCCTCATATTAATAATACATAGATTACATAAATACTTCCTGACAATATATAAGGGTATTTTTATCATTATATTCAGCCTCAATCCAAAATTTAATGAAAATTAGGCTTAATACCTCAAGTTATAACAAAATTAAAAGTTAAAACCTCAAAGAGTGACTTAAATTATTAATACCTGACCTTGTTACTTTCCACAAACCATAAGGACTAACAATGTAATTAACTCTAACATTAAAGAAAGAGAAAAATGCCCGGATAGTCCCTGTGGTTTCGCCTTTTTTCACCTATAGTCCCCAACTTTCTAAAATTACCTGAATAGTCCCCAAGTTTTCATTTTTTGTTCCCGAATAGTCCATGGGTCTAACTTCAGTTTGTTTTCTCTGTTAAGAGGGTGTGAAATGACAAAAATACCCTTTCCTTAAAAGGCCAAACCATAGGGACTATCCGGGCATCTTCTTCATATTTATTTATAAAACCCCACCACCACACTTCATCTTCAACCTCCACCCACCATCACCCTCCACTATCACCGCCACAATTTCAGAGAAAACCCGCCCGTCTAAAGGCCAACTGCGATAAAAGTTGGGCTCGGTCCCGAATCGACCTCAAAACTACATCGCCATCATCACCACCCCACCCCCACTCCTTCTCCCCTTCCTGTTTGTTTCTTTGTCTCTGCAACCTGCAAACACCCATAAAAAAAGAGATACCCAACCGAATAAACACCGAAATCGAGCCAACAAAACCTTCATTTACCTTGCACTACTGATTGCCTGATTCACTCTGGACCTGAATTGCGAAACACCCACACACACGGTCTTAGAAAATGGAAACCCAAATCTGATTAATCAACCAGTGACGATGCGGTTATCAAAGAATCTCTGAAACATCATCTTCACGGCAAACATCATCATCAAATCTCTGGTCATCACCTCCGTTCACCGTCACCGTTCCATCACCACCACCGAACAACCACATCGATCTCCGGTCATCTTCACCGTTCTCCGATCTCCGTTCACCTCCGTCATTAAATATCAAACCACCTGTAGGTCCCCTCGATGTATGGATCTTTCACAGAATTGTCAATCTAATCAAGAGTGCGGAATCCTCTTGATCAGAATATCACAGAATGAGTAGAAACAGAAATCAGCAATTCACTTTCAAACTCCCCCTTGACAATAGCTTCATAAAATAACTTTGTCTTCAGCCATCTTGCAATCTTCATGTAGTCTTGCACTGTCTTTGGTCTTTGGATAGCTTCAGCTTCAATAGCTCTGATACCAATTGTAGGTCCCCTTATTGTATATGGATCTTTCACATAATTGTCAATCTAATCAAGAGTGCGGAATCCTCTTGATCAGAATATAGCAGAAAACGTGTAGGACAGAAATCAGCAATTCACTTTCAAACCGGGTTTCTATTGATTATCAATCAAACTGAATTACAATCAATCTAAACCCTAACCACACAAAATTTCGTCCAAGACTATGTCTCTCACGAAATTGGTCTCTCAAACACTGTTTTGGCTGATTCACCTAAACCCTAAAGCCTAACCTTGTTTATATAACACAAGGTTTGCTACTTGGGCTAGAGTTTCCTACATGGGCAAAGCCCAATTCGTCCCCCTAGACCCAATATGGGTTTTGTTTAGCCCAAACTCTATTATTTCACTAATACAAAGCTAAACCCGCTAACTGTTTATCGTTTAACTAATTACAAGATATCCAAAGACCAAATCTAAGCTGTTGTCACAAATATTCACCAACAAACTCCCCCTTGATAATAGCTTCATAAAATAACTTTGTCTTCAGCCATCTTGCAATCTTCATGTAGTCTTGCACTGTCTTTGGTCTTTGGATAGCTTCAGCTTCAATAGCTTCTGTCAGCAACAGACTCCCCCTAAGTTGATGCATCCAATCACCAAATCTTCACAAACTTTAGCGTTTGAGTAAACTCCAGTTTAGAATTTGCAAAGCAATCTTCAAACTCTTCAACTTTGTCTGCAATGTAGAAAGGAGGTTCTACCATGCATCCAATCAAACTCTCATCTTCTCAGCAACTATCTTCTCAGCAACATACTGCTTCAATCTGTATACTATAAAACAAACATCTCGAGAAACCATAAGAAATTTTCAACAAAGTTAAATAAATTATTATTTTTCAAGAGATAGTTAAACTATATTACAGATTAAGCAAAACTTTTTAATCACACACCCTATAACCCGCATGATTTAAAATTTTCAACTCATTTTCTAACACCGTCTCCCCCTATCAGTAACAATTCCTCCAAGAATAACAGTTTTCCGTACGTTAAGAATTTTAAACAGAAAAAAACACTATTTTTGGATTTTTTATATTTTCTGAAAGCAAGTAAATAATAAAAGCAATAAACACTCTATTTTTGTGAGAATCACTGGTAAGAAGATCATATCATCACAATCAAACTGTTTTCACACAATTAGATAATTCTTTATTTAATTTTTCATGAAAAGCAGTCCAAGACGATTACCAGTATGTTTGTCCACTTAAACAAAATGCATGAACATTTCAAGTACCATTACCGTATGATACGTTAAGGTAATTTTATTACTGATATACTAGTGTGTCCCACTTCAGAATATACCCCCGCGATCAAGGTATGCACAAAGATTCATCGTAGTAGGTGAGTATACTGAATTCATCCGTTTTGTTTTTCAACGTTTAGATAATTGGTGATCAGGTTAGTACTTCCGTACAGCAAAGAGACCAAAATATCTAACGAGGGCTATGACAAATACCATTTTTGGTACGAATTATGCATTTTGCACATTTGAATGACTCTCTAGGAGAGCTTCTTCATTTATGGGATTTGGCATTTTTTTTGCTCTTTTAAGATATCCTGGTTGTGCCTAGGTCAGCATGTATCTGGATGCAGCAGAAGGACAACCCTGATATCCCCAGATGAAATAACAGTATAAAGACCCAAAACTTCAGATTTTGGCAATCTATCAACGCAAGATTTAAGGTCATTAAACCATACACCACTGATGTGTTCCCCACTCATATTCAGTTCATTTAGGTTTATATCACATTGGTAAGTTGATTATTTCATGCTTTTGCCTACTGGTACATCGTATGATGAAGCTGCTATCACACTTAAGCAATTTAATTTATTTTCAGTGTGACAGTCTAACTTGCTGATGTACTATCATTTCTCCTTTTTCACACAATGATAACTCATTTTTTATTTTCTATTTTTTTATGTTTTTTATTTTTCAATGTTTTTGTATTTTTTATTTTTAAGAAAAGCAGTAAACTATTTACAAAAATTCTTATGAAAAACCAGTTTTTTCAGGATTCCTCATCCCGTTGAGTTCGACTAAATGTTCAAAGCGAGCCCTGTCAAAAGCTTTAGTATAAAGATCTGCCAGGTTATCTAGTGTGTCGACTCAGCACTTTGAACTTCAATTTAAATCAATCAATATAAATATATCAACAATCTCACATCCCCCTTCCTGTGCCTAAAGCAGCCACTATCAACATAAGTTGATAATCCTCCTTAGCAGCTCCTGCACACACCAACTAAGAAATTAGTTAGATTGGGGGACCCAAGCCTTAATGGTCTTGGGTCGTCCAAATTCACCAACCACTTGAACATCCATCCAATATCCATTACTCCTAACAGGAGTCTTGGATCTTAGACCTGTTGATGGAATTTGATTTTGATTTCCATAAGGTCTCTGGTCCTGAGGGTTCCTATATGTGTTTGGACTATTTGACCTTTGGAAATTTTGATTTTGGTACCTTGAATTTTGATTCCAAGAAGCATTATTGTTGTAATTTCTAAAGCCATTGTTATAAAAAGTTCGACCACCATTATTTTGGTATCGAGTTTGATATTGACTTTGACTTCTGAAATTATTAGAATTATGATTGTTCATTCTAGGTGAACTGCTTCTAGGTCTCTCATATCTGCCTGGTGGAGATTTAGGCTGAAATCTTGGTTGATTTCTTTGAAAACGCAGAACTTGTGGAGTTCCTTTTTCAGCCTTATCTACACCAACAGCAACACCCTCTGGTTGCTTAGGAGCAGATTTCTTTGGAGAATTTGAGCCTTTCTCCTCACTATCACCTTTCTTCTCTGGTGATTTCTCTTTCTGTTTTTCACTAATTTGTGCTTCACTCTTTTTGTTAGGACAGCAGCTAGCTTCATGTCCTTTAATGTGACACTTGAAGCACGATCTCCTTTTCAAAGACTTCTTAGCTGGAGTCTTTGAGGTAGATCCCTCATCAGATAATGATGCATTGGAAGAATTTTGTTCAGTTTGCTTGGATTCAGATATTTCTTTGTTTTTATTTTTAGCAAACTCTACATTTGATTCATTTTCAATAACAGTTGTTTCATTTTTCATATCACTACCTTGAACAAAATTAATCTTTTTAACAAAAGTTTGATTTTTGCTCTTAGGAGGTGAATTTTTCTTTTTCAAAGGTTCCCTGTTATTGTTCTTCTTAGCATCATCACTCTCAGACCCCTCACTTTGACTTGATGCGAAACTACTTGTGGCAGTTGACATAAAGTCTATTAGCTCATTTTCATCAGGCAGGAATGAATAGTCATGACTAAGAGGAGGTGGGACTTCATTAAAGCCCTGGAAGCCCACACTGGTCTTGTCATTACTCTTCTTTAACCCACCCATCATGTGTTTCATTACAAAAGATGAATCTCTGAATTGACTCAATTTCTTTTCAAGTTCAACAATTTTGAGTTGTGCATCTGACAACTCTTTGCATTTTTAAATCTCTTTTGGTTTCTCAGCCATCATGTCATGAGCTAAGTCTATGACTTGAAGTTTTTCGTTTAGTTTACAGGTTAAAGCTTCAATTTCAGCTTCATAACCTTTTTTCTTCTTCAAGTATAAAGATTCATTTCTTTTAGCAAAAAAGTTTGATTCTTTTATGTTAGACATCTCGCTTACCAGACTTTGGTTTTGTGTTGTCAACCTCACCCTGTAGTTCACGACATTTTAAGCACATAGAATTAGATTGTACCTCTTCCACATGAACTTCTATAGTTTGATCAGCAATAACCTGTTCAGCTTCACTCTCTTTCTCTACTTCAGCATCCACTTTTGCTTCAGTATTCTCCACTTGAGCTTCAGCATCATTCACAGTAGTTTCAGCCTCATCAACTTGCACTATCTCTGCCATGAATGCCTGAGTGGCATGCTCATTATCTTCCAGATGAACACTACAATCATTTGAACCTTCTCGTGCTGTAGAGATCACAGCTTTATTCCTTTTGACATCTTCATTTCCTTGATACCTCTTTTCTAATGCATCCCACATATCCTTTGAATTTGTGTACTTCTTGAAGGTATGCTTGACGCTATCAGGTAAGGATGTCTTTATTGCAGCCAAGGCTCTCTTTTCAGCCTCATACATCTTTTTATCAGCATCTTCCATGTTTACATAGTCTGTTCTACGTGGTCTGCCCTCAAAATTGTGTGTTGGGTTTGTGTACCCACCTTCAATACAGATCCACATGCGTGCATCCTGATATTTAATGAAGGATTGGAAGCTGTCCTTCCATGTAAGATAATTCCCCACCTTCATCATCTTAGGTGCATTCAAATTTGTCATGTTCGACATTTTAACGCAACAGACTGGTAAAACCGTACAAAATATCTCCGAAAACAGTGGTTACCAAATTATACCGTTAGAATCGTCTCGAAAAGACGAATCCAATGATATATAATGTCAAAAACCGAAATCGGGATTTTCCAGAGTAATTTTTTTGTCCTAAAAATGCAAGGAATTTAACGGTAAAGACGGTTCTGTCAAACGAGCTACGGATCAATTTCTATTTGCAAAACAGTCAAATTTTATCGACACTTGCCAGAAAATATTCCACCACTTTTAAATTTGCTGCTAATTTCGCTAGTTAGTTCAAGGTGTCAATTTCGCTGGCCAGTTAGTTAAATTTGCTGGTCTATTTCGCTGTCAAGTTTAAGTTCGCTGATAAATTTGCTGCCAAGTTCGCTGATCAATTTCGCTATTACGACGACCTGTAAAGTCGCCGAAAACCGTAATAATTTCGCTGAGGAAAATTATACGGTTACCAAAGTCGCCTTTGGATTTAACTTCGCCGGTAATTTCGCTGATCAGTTAATTTCGCAGGTCCAGACTGCGAAATTGATTAAGATCGCCTGTAAACTTGGAAATTCAATCTTTTCGAAACTTCTGAGATTTTCCAGATTCTCTCCAACACAAATCTGCAAAATCAGAAAACCTAATCAACACAATAATTTCGAAAATTATCAAGAAAAGATCGAAAAACACGAAGAACACGAAGAACAGTCTTCGAATCTTCAAGTCTATCAGCCGAAAACTTTTCCAGAATCAACAAAATCTTTCCAGAAATCCTGCAAAACACCAAACAAACAAACCAGAATATCAAAACAGCCAAAAAAATTCGAAAATTTTTATCAAGCCAACAAGAAATTTCGAAACCCTAATCTTCTCAGGTTTCAAAAATTTCGAAAACTTCTTATTTCAGCAGCCAACAATTCTGAACCGAGCCTTCAATAGCCTACTGCTCTGATACCAATTGTAAGTCCCCTCGATGTATGGATCTTTCACAGAATTGTCAATCTAATCAAGAGTGCGGAATCCTCTTGATCAGAATATCACAGAATGAGTAGAAACATAAATCAGCAATTCACTTTCAAACTGGGTTTCTATTGATTATCGATTACAAGAATTACAATCAATCAAACCCTAACCAACTCTCAAATTCGTCCAAGCAGTATAAGCTCTCACGAAATTCCTCACAAAACTGTTTTGGCTGATTCACCTAAACCCTAAAGCCTAACCTTGTTTATATAACACAAGGTTTGCTACTTGGGCTAGAGTTTCCTACATGGGCAAAGCCCAATTCGTCCCCCTAGACCCAATATAGGTTTTGTTTAGCCCAAACTCTATTATTTCACTAATATAAAGCTAAACCCGCTAACTGTTTATCGTTTAACTAATTACAAGATATCAAAAGACCAAATCTAAGCTGTTGTCACAAATATGCACCAACACCACCTCTTGTCTTCATCGTCATTGTTCTTAAGATTGTGGTGGCGGCTGTATT
This sequence comes from Helianthus tuberosus, assembly GCA_030545235.1. Classification (NCBI taxonomy): domain Eukaryota; kingdom Viridiplantae; phylum Streptophyta; class Magnoliopsida; order Asterales; family Asteraceae; genus Helianthus; species Helianthus tuberosus. The sequence continues at coordinate 13,676,314 of CM060397.1, forward strand.
TTTAAAATTAGGGTTTTGGACTTATCAATAACGAAGAAGACAAGACTGGTTGTGGCGGGGGTGGTGATGATGGCGACGGTGATGGTTGTGGCGGCAGTGGTGGTTGTGGAGGGGGTGGTGATGATGGCGACGGTGATGGTTGTGGTGGAAGTGGTGGTTGTGGCAGGAGTGGTTGTGACGATGGTGGTGGTGGTCAGTGGTGGTGGCGGCGGTGGAGGTGGAGGTGGTGGTGGTGGTACCAGAGAGAGAGCAGGGAGAGAAGGGGATAATCTGTGACATATAGATATATATTAGTATGAAGAAGATGCCCGGATAGTCCCTATGGTTTGGCTTTTAAGGAAAGGGTATTTTTGTCATTTCACACCCTCTTAACAGAGAAAACAAACTGAAGTTAGACCCAGGGACTATCCGGGAACAAAAAATGAAAACTTGGGGACTATTCAGGTAATTTTAGAAAGTTGGGGACTATAGGTGAAAAAAGGCGAAACCACAGGGACTATCCGGGCATTTTTCTCTTAAAGAAATAAATTGAAGATGAGATTTGAAAAGAACTAATTGGGTATCGTGAATATGTTTTTAAACTAAAAGGGTGAGATTAAAGAACTTACAACTTCATCAGATCCATCTCTCTAAATAGCCTTTGGTCATGCCAATTCGCGCATTCATCCTCGTAGCTGAACCTCGAGCCTTCTTGGCTGACCTTTCGTCAGTTCGGTTAACTTTAATCACCTCAACAATTACTGCAGAAACCCTAACTATCAATTGTGCAGTACGGCTAAATAATATACATCATTACACATGTTTACTTCCATCTTTCATGGTTCATTGATAACACAAATTACTTCAATTGACAATAAAATACTTCAATTCGAACACGTGAAAACACATATACACAACTAAATTTGAAAATGACGTTGATATAATCTACGATTGTAGCCCTAATTTGTTACGAAAGTGAAATCAGACACTCTAAAAAAATAGAGAAAAAAAGGGATACCTGTTAGGGATCCTCGAAATTCTCTATAGTTTAGGGCTAATTTCTTGCTCTGTTACAACGATGCAGAAATTTTGCAGATCAATTGAGATAAAAATGTTAGGGTTCGTATTTGGGGTCGGATCTTGATAGGAATCATAAGAAGCAAATGTTGTAAAATTTCGAGTAACAAAAAAGAAAATCGTACCTGAGAAGAAGGACAAAATAAGAAAGCTGTACCTGAGAAGAACGACCATACAATGAACTCTCAATCTATGAGACGCCATCCAAAGAACTCTAAGCCATCAGACGCCATCCATTGAACTCTCAGTCACCATTGCCAGACTGACAGTCGGGTTGTAATTCACCGGTGATCTCAGTCACCGTTGCCGGAAACGTGACCTGCCGTCCCACCCACTCTCTCTCGCATGTTCACTCTCTATTATCCGAGAGTGGCAAGTAGGAACAATTACAACCACCTACGACACAACAAAGTTCTGAAGCTTGTAACTGTAAATTGGGGATACAGGATGAAGAAGAGAAATCAAAGTTTTTTTTTCTGAAACACTCCCCAAGCATGGGGTAGAAGTGATGATGCACATATAACTTGCTAATTTATATAGGTTTTAATATATAGTGGATTAAGATCAAATACAAAGAACAAAATAAATAAGAATTGTAAAAAAGATTCTTCTCCATTCATCTTAGATTTAGAGGGTTGAGATTAGTTTTAGGAAAAACAAAATAATAAAAGGGCATAAAAGAATTTCTACATATATTGACTTTTTCTCTCCACATGCAAGGCATATGCCAATCCCCCCATCAAATTTAAAAGGTCCATAACTTTCTCATACGACATTTGTTTAAAAAAAAAAGAGTAAATGCACGGATAGTCCCTGTGGTTTTGTAAAATAACACCTATAGTCCCAAAATTTTGGAAATTACCCCAGTGCTCCCTGTGGTTTGACAGTTTGTTACTCGGATAGTCCCTAGAGTGGATGTCTGTTAGTTTTCTCAATTAACTCTATGTAAAATGACAAAATTACCCCTTACTTATTTAAACAAAGTTTAAAACATTAAAAGAAATCCATTAATAAATAGTTGTGGGACCCATCAAAACATTATCTTCAACCTCACCCTTTCTTCTTCATCTAGTACCACCCTTAACCCCACCTTCTTGCCGGCGACACTTGTCACACCCCCAAAATACCACATGCGGAAACCCCACGGGACGTGTGACATACCAGGATCCAGCCGCCAATCACATTGAACTATAACAAGATATTAAATAAAAGTTTCCATTTATTACGTAATGTATTTCCAAAACATAGCTTAAAACCAACATGTTCAGCGGAAGCATAAAGTAAATCATTGTTCAAATGTTTCAAAACTAATGTACGAAACCAATAAACATGTCACGTGTATCCAAGAGACTCGACCCATGACCACTCCAGCACTCCCAGATAGCAAGTTCTGAGTCCATGAATCTAACGACCTGCAAGCATGCAGACAAGTGTATCAGCATAACGCTGGCGAGTTCAAAGTTTGTTAAAACGTTTAGTTACCAAATATAAGTTTAAAGTATGTTGATAATAACTCGATACCGCAAGATGGATCCAGTTTGTTTGCCCTTCCCCAATGCTCTATCAGACATTGGTCGAGTGGTTAAGGTAATTAGTTCACGCCCGTCCTCCCCGGTACGGTGTGAGGGTGCCAAACCTAATACCGCTATTAACTAAATACCCTGTCGCCTCCCCGGCAACTAATTCGATAGTAGATGGGACTTAAGTGATAGAAAATGAGTTTATTATCCAACATCCCAGTTTAACATTCCAGTTAAACCCATTTACCCAATATTCTTCCCCGGAATATTTACCAGATGTCCCTCCCCCGGGACGCATGCTTGAAAAGAGCAATGAACTCACCTTAGATTTGCTCGGTATAGTATGTTACATTATTCACAGTTAGTCAATCAGACCCTAACAAGATTACCAATGATAATCAGATTTGTATTCCTTTAAATCACGTAGGTCATGGTTTGGATACACAGTACAAGTCATCATATAACACATAGCACTCAGATCACATAAGCTCGCATCACAGATTCATGTTTGTACACTAACACTTTATAGTTCACTACATCAGTCAACTAGGTGTGCGGCCCAAATGGTATGACAGGCCCATTCAACGTGAGGCCCTTGGACTGTGCGACTGGTCCGAGGTGTGCGACCAACGCAAAAGTGTGTGATTGAGTCCAATAAGGTATCGGCCCAACTAGGTGTGCGATTCCAGGAAATATCCAGTTGCAAGAGGGGCCCAGATACTTGTGCGACCCGGCCTGCATTCAAGTATGCACCTGGCCCAAGTCCAGATGCGGCCCAGCTAAGTTGTGCGACTAGATGGAGATGTGCGATCACACACCCTTGTGCGATCCCTGTTCTGGTGTGTGACCAACTTGTGCGGTTGAACTAGTCAACCCCCTTCCTTGACTTCCGTAAACATGATCCCCCATTCATTCCACCCCAGTTATCGAATTAAATCAGTTACAACCCCCCACCCTAAGTTATTCCAAACCCTACTCGTTCCTTCTATGATTAACAACAATAATTAACACACTCATCATCTTCATCATCGAACAATAGCAATCAAAACATCCCTATTACACTATCCTAGGCATCGATTAACAACAATCCACACACACTCAAACATTAACAGGTTACCTCTAATCTATAACACATCAATCATCAATCATTGTGAAACCTAGTTCATGATCATCATCAAATAGTCATCATGTTCACAACACCTTACATCGCTATCTCTCAATTCATCATGTACATAATTATCGATCTCAATCATACCATCCATTAATTTCTAACAATACATTTACCATGATGATTCATACCATTCCAAAACAATCGGAACACAATCATGCAAACTCGACAAAGAATTGACTTAACACATAACAAACACACTAACCAGATTTCAAGACGTTGAGGAGAGTGTTAGGACTGAAAGGGAAAGCTAGCTTCGATCACAAGGGAAGGCTGCCGTCAATCTCCAAAAGAACAAGAAGAGTGCTAGGGTTTGCAAAAGTTTGGAAAAAGGAATGATATGCATCCCTATATGCATATACACGTGCCACAAGGGGTGGGTTTGGGCTCGGTTTGGGTTCAAGGGCTTTTGGGCTCAGATAAACCCATATGATCTAGAGGGGTGTGCGATCGGTGAACGCTTGTGCAACTCGGGAACATTGTGCGATCCAACTTAACACATACATACATACAAACCTATAACATTCATGTGATGCATAAACTCGTCATCGTTCACATTTAATCGAACACTTTAAATAGCATACACGTAGATTACATCAAAGCACCACACATGAAAAGAAACCAGTACAAAGAAAGACTCTCGAAATTACGGGTTGTCACAACACTACCTAAGTCACCGGAAAAACGAGTTCGTCAGCCATCGATGGGGGTTAGTTTTCTCCGTTAAGTCAGGTCTGCCACCCTCCGCTTCACGTTCAGCTCCACCCAACCACCTCCTGAACCTGCAAATCAGACTTCCATCGGTGTGCAACCTGCAAATCACAGAGCACCCCCCCCCCCATCGAAGATCTCCTTCCTGGAGAACTTGCAAACCTGTACGAAGAAATTTATAAAAAAAATTACCTGTTTCATGATGAATCTGCAACAGGGTTAAGATCAATCGGCGTGAATCTGTAAAGGGGATCGGACTTGAAACACTCATAGTAAATGATAAAACAATCATCAAACACTCATCTTGTTAAGGTTGTACTTTCTGGTCTTCTTGTTGTACTTTCTTTTGATACTACTGGTTATACCTCGTCATCGCCGATGGGCTATAAAACATGTCCCCCCTGACCCAGATCCGACCCGAATTCGACATATCCAAAAACAAAAAACAAAAAAAAATTGTGGGTTTCAAGTCTTGATCAAGAATCACGATGACCCCAATGAGATATATACATATATATATATATATAACACACACGTATAAAGATTGGATTTTTATGGGTTTTTTGTGAGATAAAAAGGGGGTTTTATTCGGATTTTTGAATTGGGGGTTGTTGTAAGATTGGAGCTTTGATAAAGATTGAATTTTTAGGGTTTTTGAAGAGAGTGATGATGGAATTGAAGAGGGAAAGATGGAGAATTAGGTCTGAATGAAGGTTATTGTTTTGACGATGCAGGGGATTAACCGACTAAAATTGAGGGTGTAAATTTACTATAGTGTGGTTATTATCCCAGTGGTGGAAGGGGACGCCGGTGGTGGGGAGTGGTGATGGCGACGGTGGAGGTGATGATGGTGGTGGTTTTTAGTGAGAGAGAGAGAGAGTAGAAAGAGAGAGATATAAATGGTGTGTGTATATACATATATGTTTTATTTATTTAATACTTGATTATTTTATTTTATTTTATATTAAGGGTATTATAGTCATTTTACACCAACTTAACTGAGAAAACTGACCCCCATCTACTTCAGGGACTATCTGAGTAACAAATTGTCAATCCACATGGAGCACCGGTGTAAGTTCCAAAAATTGGGGACTATAGATGTTACTTTACAAAACCACAGGGACTATCCGGGCATTTTACTCTAAAAAAAACTAACCATAATAATTATCGTTTTTTATCTTTAATATGAGTATTATATTACTATATAAAAATAAAATAAAATTTTCACTTTTACTGAGTTTTCTTTGTATTGTGTTAAAGGTTGTGACCATTGTGTCTTTTAATTGGGTTTTGGTCCTTACATTTTTTACTAAGGTTTCTATGCATTCTGTTATTATCAAAACTTATAACACAGTGTTAATTTGGGTCATGTTCATTGCATTTTTTCAGAATCTATAACACAATGTATGACACAATGAAGATGGTGTTATATTTGGGTACTCTATACATTGTGTTATAGGTTCTGGTCATTGTGTTTATTCTGATATCCATTGTGTTTTAATCTGTTGTCCATAGTGTTTTAGTCTGTTATCCATTGTTTCTTTTATTTACTCTCACTAATTGTGTTTTTTATTTGTCGTCATCAGTTGTGTTTTTAGTCTACTTTATATTGTGTTTTTAGTTTGATACTTATTGTGTTTCACGATATGTCCATTGTGTATTTTATCTGTTGTCATTGATTTTGTACTAGTCTTCTTTCTATTATGTTTTTAGTTTGATACTCATTGTGTTTTACGTTATGTTCATTGTGTCTTTTATCTGTTGTCATCGATTGTGTTTTTAGTCTACTTTTCATTGTGTTTTTAGTTTGAGACTCATTATGTTTTAAGTTATGTCCATTGTGTAATACACAACTGAGTTTTCGCATTTTTTTCTAAATATAACAATATGGTACTCATATTAAAGATAAAAAGACGCTCGATTTTATGGTATAATTAAAAAAAACAAATGACGTATAAAAAGTTATGGACATTTAAAAATAGGGGGAAAAGTATGTGACTTGATGTGCATAATTTTTTATTCTCTTTGACAAAATTATCTTTACAATTTGATTTCTTTTGAGAAACTTATTTCTTTATAGTAGCTTCTTACCCTTCTTATTTTTATACCCATTAAAAACCTTTGAAAATTGACATCATATAAACTATTACAAAACAATAATATTATTATTACTCAAGTAAGAGACCATAGTATGTTCCGTTAAATCGAATTGAAGTACATGATAACCTCTACGTAAACTTCTAATCCTTTTAAATAAATGTTAAAATTCTGTTGGTACTCAAATTCCGCAACTTGGTGTTTTTTCTTCTAAAAAATCACCTGAATCAGATGTAACATAACATTCATCATCTATAATCATTATGTGCAGTATCATGTAAACGTACATAATATCGCTTATCGCTTCAAATTTCCAAACTCTTACTTCATGATTGCTCTGTGTTTTCTTGTTGGGCGTCGAGAACTTTACGTCAGTGAGTCACTGGATGTTAGTTTTCGGAATTAACTGACATCAGTCCTTCATTGTAGAAGGCACAACGAAAGCATAACAACCAACGCCAACGTTGTAGAGAAGGGGAGAGGACCGAGTATGGTCTCATTATTCCTTTCTTTCTCTTTTTGTTATTCGAAATTTATTTAATCTCAGTATAATTATTTTTTAGTTAATCATGCATCTTCTCTTTTATCTCTACTCCTTTCTTTTTAGACGCTTATCATTTTTTTTGAACACTGACTTTCTTTTTGAGTGACCCAATGTCATACCGCCTAATCGGCAGCCCTAGCCAAGTCTGCCCAGACTTACGTTGTCTTAACCGGGCTTGCGCTGGGTTGGCCAGACTTGGTTACGGCGTTCCTCCGGAAACCGTACTGACTCCACACGAGTTGTCTCGCTTAAGTAACAGCCGATAAAAATCGGTGTGTGGCTCAGGATCGAATCCCCTCGATGAGTTTGTCACCATCACTGCCATACCACTGGGCTACAACCCAGTGATAGACGCTTATCATTTATCAAACTCATTTACAAATAAAAATAACATTCTTAATCTATGTCGACATGCCTCAAAATAAAGTGGTGTTTTGGTGTTAATCACGTATTGATATTGTTTTATGGGAAAAAAAAAAACAAATTATCAAACATTTAAGCCAATATGACTACTCTTGATACATCAAATTGTTACAAGAGATATATTACTATATTTGTGTTGTTTAGACACCTAACTCACACATGCAAAAAATCTATTCCTAAACCTACATTATTTTGGATTATAATGTTCAAAAAAAAAAAAAAACCTCTAAAACTTGAGAGGCGAACACATTTCTCACACTCTTTGATTACTATTTTTGTTTATTACTAAAGGAACATGTCATGGCAATTGGCAAATATATTCATTCCTTTATTCTTATTTTTTAAACAACTATATTTGTTTATTCATTAAAATATCAATATGGTTTACCTTTAATTTCTTGTTGGGGTTTACATTGAATGCGTACAAAGAAAATCTAATACGAAATCTATAAAAGTTTGTTTGTTGGATACTTTTGTTGAAATTTATGTTTTTCTCGACAGTCGAAATTTACTTGACAAACAAGCGTCGGACATGTCATTCGTATATATGACGTCATAAATAAATGAAGGACAAGACCTTTTTGTCAGGAAATTTATTAGGAAAAAAATGGAACTGAATATCATGGCGGTCTTTAACAGTCTTCAAATAGTCAAATAATGAAAGTTAAAGGTGAAAAATAACTATTCTTTCAGTATTAATATTACATTTTATTTTTTTTTGCGGTCGACAAAATTTTATTCATTATAGCAAGATGCTATACACCAAAATTACAAAGTACATCAAGTTATACAAACTTACATAATAGTTTTAGCCAAAAAAAACTAAACCTACACCAATTGACCCACGTAAGCTACGCCTCATTCGATCGATTTTTAATCCACAAATACGACAAAGCTCTCACCTCATCCAGCACTCTAGTCATGTTTGGTATAGCTTGTCCAAAAATGGCCTCATTCCTCATCCTCCATATGCACCAAATAACTACTAGAACAATAGCATAAAGTGCTTTCTTCTTTTTCCTCGAACCCGGACTAAACGCGTGTAGAACCAAAAGATCTTTAATATCAAAAGCAATTATTGGGGGAATTTTACACCAATCCGCTACGTATTTCCAAACGACTTGCGCAAAATGACAAGCAACGAATAGGTGTTCACTAGTTTCTTCATAATTTCCACATAACGCACATACCCGGTTATGAACCATGATGTTTCGGTTTGATAATGCACACTTAGTTGGTAGACGCTCCATCTCCGCTCTCCACGCCACTATTGCCACCTTTTTTGGTACCCAATTATTCCAAACAAAGATTCTACTAGGCTGAGTCCTATTGTGTGTGCTAATGATTTTTTTTGAGAGAAGATACATTAAACAGGCCTGAATCATCATATTCCCACCTTTGTTTATCGCAACCCGACACTAAACAAGCCGCCCCTAGAACATTCTTCAGCTGTTGCAGATATGCTTGCTCCAACAGGTTCAGATCCGGCTTCGACCACTTCCAATTAAAGGATGCACCAAGACTATCTATCGTCAACCGGTCCGCCACTGAGCACTCCTTCACTGTTTCAATTCTAAACAAGTTCGGAAATAATTTATAAAGTGGGCAAGATCCGATCCAATTATCTAACCAGAATTCAGTTGTGAATCCATTAGCGATTACCGATGATACAACTCGACTAAGATCCACACCCACATTATCCAGTTTCAGCCGGATATTAACAATATTACATTTGTCTTAATTTTCACAGTTGAGGGTGCATCATAATCATAGAAATTGATGGTTAAAAAAAATAATTCCAAAGGTAGGGTGATACAGAAGGTGCGAGCTGGTGTTCCACGCTGCCGCTCGTCAATCCCGCGGGTGCATTTTTTGCTTTATAGCAACTCCTATTCGATAGAGCCTTTCTCGCTGTCTATACCGCCTTTTGATCCACCCTAAAGTGTCACATCAACCGGGGGCGGGTTTCTCGCCTGCACCGGTTGTGTGTCACACCCCGATATTTTCACGTATTACCGGTGGGCCCGGTGGGGAGTATCGTGACGTAGTTGATATCATCATAGTCAAATAATCACAGTTCAATCACAGCGGAAGTCTAAAGTAATAATAATACAAACCGATTCGAAAGTATAATAAAATATTACACAACGGTTGTATATGGATCCACAGGCGGATCTTAAAACAGAAATATAAACATTGTTCAACAGACTTTAGACGTTTAGAACTTGCAAGATTCCTTATTAACGCCCCGAGCTCCCAGCCAATTTACGTACAGTACCTGTCACTTAATCTTTTTGGAAAATACGTCAGTTTACACTGGTAAATACAATTAACTGACTCTTTTGAAAATATTTATGAAAATTGATTTAAATGCACAAGGCACAAATATTCTTTTATAACTTGGGACAATTATATTAATAACAATCTTGTATCAGATTTACATATTTGTCCAACATTTAGGGCCGGTGTTAAATAAACCGAACAAGATTAATCGACACACCACAAATATAAACTCACAAGAAGTTTCCTCACGAATGAGTCTATTTTTTACATACGCAACAGACAGGTGTATGCCTACACCCCGTGCTTAAGTTGTGGTCATTTACGCTTTTTAAATGAGCCAAGGATATCCAGGACACCGTCAATAACCCCCAATGTTATTTGTTATCAAGCAATACTCATTAAAATGGGATTATGCAATTTAATCATCTCCGATTAAAAGGTTTCTACATCCGACCAAGCGGTAATAATCTACCGTATCCCAAGCCCGTATAAGGGAAAATAAGTTAAAAGTATTTACCTGAGCTTAAAATGTAATTTATACTCAGCCAGTCAGCCGTATATTCTAATCAGCAAGTGCAAGTACTTCTACTGGGGCTCTCAATCTGGAAAGAAGGTTTTATTAACCTATTAGATTCCTAACGGGTCTTATTTAAGTTGTAACTTAGACCAGATAGTTTTAAGAAAGGTTTACGGTTCAAAACGCAAGATTAAGCGAAGACCGGATTAGAATGTGTTTTAGACCCAACAAGTAGGAAGACTTGTATAAATTGGGTAAACTAAATACATTCTGGTTTTTGAGGTAAGAATGATAAGGTTTGACCCGTTTCAGTCAATTTATGCAACTAGTTACATAAACCGTACTGAACGCGTATATACATAACGGGTAACCAAATGAGTCATGTACAAGTTCCACAAGTTAATATGCTTTAAATATGTTGTGATATTAGTAGGATGTCTTCCATTATGCCCAAATCGAATTTAAAACCAATTTAAGCCCCGTAAGGGTATTTTGGTCATTTTAAAGTTTATAAAAGAGGTTGAATAGTAAACTGAGGTTCTGGTCTAAATTATATAGTAAAAGTATTAATTTTATCAAGTTACATCAGCAAGATATCATACATATGTGTGTTTAATCATTTATGACCAAACTATGCACCATAGGGGCATTTTGGTCATTTCACACATGTTATAAGGGCCAAATTTGGAAATCTGAGTTCAAAACTTTTACTTACTGTTAAAGTATAAAATTTTACTTATAATATCAGTAGGTAATAAGTCTTAGGTGTCAAATATAGTTTTAACCCATACTATGCGCCTAAATCGCATAAAAGTCAGTATTTGACGGTACTCGGGTTGATTAAGAGAATCTGAGTTTTCGATCAGCCTCTACTATTTAAAATAATTTATTTAATGTATAAAATCAGTAGAAAAAGGTTTGACATGTAAAGGATGTGTAAAACTGATTTTATTAGCAAAAAGGGCATTACCGTCAATTACCGAGTCTACGCAAGAACCATATGTTATGATCAGTTTAAAATTTAATAAAAATTTCCAAAAATCCCTAAATATTATATCTTAACAATGGGTAGAAAGATTGGTGTCAAAAATTGGGTTTAAATAGGATTTATGTTAAAAATGCCATTAAATTAATTAAAAGCTTTTGTTTTACGATATCTTGCATAACTTTTATTTTAGACCACGAACTGATGTAAAATTTTTAGGGCATGCTTATAAATCATTAATAAAGGTTTTTGTCTTCTCACATTTACAAAAATCTTGTTTTAATTATAAAAGGGCATAATGGTCCATTTTAAGCATTTAACGGAAACATGCAATGAACTAGGATTTCTATGGAACCATGTTGTATAACCTCAGAGCGTTATACTAACATATAATATGGTCCTAAAGTAACCCTAAGGCATAACTAAACTAAGCTAAATCAGGTCAGAACTGAAAGTTAAAGCAAAAGTCAACTTTTGCGACTTTCGGTTGCGAACCGAGCCTATACTTAGAATTGTCGGGTTGAACATGCCTAGACATGTTCAATTAATATTTACCAAGTTATTAAAGTGACAAAACTGATTTTATAGCTTCTATATTATTAGTTATGAATTTTATTTAAAAACTGACCCGTTTGACTTTTATTTTAATTACTTTGACCCGACAATTAACCAAGCAAACGTGAAAATTAGGAGGTGCCATTTTGAGGGTTTAATACCTACCTAATTATGATCACGTAGCCATGTTCGTTATGAACAATGGCTCTACCGTTTAAAAGTCAAAGCGTTTATCGTAAACGCTTGACTTTTCGGCTTTTTAAGCCAAATAAAAATAACTAGCCATAAGAGGGCACTTACAAGGGGTCCAATGGACTGAGAGGAGGTTCCAAAATGATTAGGATCCTCTTAGAGCTGAGAGATAGAACAGGTTTGAAAAGATGGTGTGATTTGATCAAATGAAATCAACCTCTATTTATAGTTTTCGGAAGGGCACGGATGAATGCCAAGTGTTGGAAAGGATAACAAGATTATAACAAGTGTAATCTGGTTTTATAAATCAGCTAGCAAGTCCCTAGATTGAGTTTAATGGTTTTGATGAGAGTAAGAAACCAGAATGAACAAAACCAGCAACAAGAAACAAATGGCTGCATCTGACGATGGGTCGCGGCCCGCCAGCGAGATGGCCCAGCCCCAAGGTTTGACAGAATTGCAGATTAGGTCCCTGTCCTTTGTAATCAGCCTTTCAAACTTATATAAACGACATAAGTGGTCCTTCTAAATTTTAAATCATAAGTATTCAAGTTAAAAACAACTTTCGAAGGTTGAAAAGAATAGTCCTTTACACTTTCACTTGTTATATAACTTTCAAACTTTACACAAATGACACAATATTTTCTAATTTATTATGTCGTGTTAATACAAGGTACCAAGACCTCTAGTAATCATTCTTAGGCTTTCGGGAGTTCGACCGAGCATTGCAAAGTCCTTGGTTTGTTAAAAAGATCCTCCAAAGCATAGTTTCGCTTATTGTCGCTTTTAGTCCCTTAATTGCTCAAAGTAGCGCCAAATATCGTTCAATGATATTTAAGCCTTTCGGGGCCCATATTGAGTATTCCTAAGCATGTGTTTGAACATTACTACACTCCCGTTCGCTTAAATGGTCGCCAAAAGGCGTGGATTTAAAAGTTGACGCTTTTAGTCCCTCTAATGCGCAAACTTGCGCATATCATCGTTTAATAGCATCGAAGCCTTATCTAATCCATATTAGGCATTTTTTAGAGTATTATTAAACATCACGATGCTTCGGGTTCGTTAAAAGGTCACCCAGAGGTTTAATTAAACATATTGACGCTTTTAACCCCTTTAACTTGCAAAGTTGCGCGTAACGTCACTTATAGGCATAAAAGCCTTAGATGGCCAATATTTGGCATTCCCGAGAGTACAATCAAACATCATGAAGCTCTTGGTTTGTTAAAAGGTCACTCAGAGGTAAGAATTAACATGTTGACGCTTTTAACCCTTTGATGTGCGTGAAGTGTGTTATGGTTTTAATGTTTATTTTAAGCCCTTTTACACTTTCTTTAGCCAAGTTTTAAATTTATAAAACACGATATTTACTAACACTAAACACACATATGGGCAAGTGCACCCATCGTGAGCGTAGTATAGTGTTGGTAAGATACCGAGGTCGTCCAAGGACACAAGAACTTTTAGTACCGGTTTATCCTCAACGTCTAATCAAATCAAAAGTTTAGAAAAAAATGTTTTTAAACTAAGAAAATAAAAACTAACTAAAATGCCGAAAAATAAAAGTAAAAGTAAAAACAGATAGACAAGATGAATCACTTGGCTCCGACTCGTGTTTAGTGTAACCTTTGATTATTTCCGCACTTTTGCACTATTTAAGAGATTATCTTAGTTATTGTAGTAGGCCCCTCTTTTGGAGGTGACGTTACCCTCAACCCAGTAGTTTGAGTCAGCAAGGATACAATCCTAAAGGGTCGGATTATTGAAAGATAATTAATTAAGTTATTAATGCATATTGTGGTAGGCCCCTCTTTTGAAGGCGACGTTACCCTCGGCTAAGTAGTCTGAGTCAGCAGGGATACAGTCCTAAGTAGCCGGGTTAAAGTTTTAATAGTAGTTTAACTTATGAGGGGGTCAAAGAGTTTGGACCCCCGCCATCCAATACCGTTAAGTATTGAAGGAGGTCCTACTAAATTTGACCCAGGTCCTTTGCAGGATCTATACACTGAACAATGGCAAGACTCTTACCAAACCGTTCCCTTAACCCCCGACCAGGTAGCCAACATACCTCCATATAGACCGTGGAGATATGAATGGTGAAAATCTTTTATTTTATATAGACAGTAAAATAATGCCAAGACACCACGGACAAACGATAAGGAAGAATCACCTTCAACATAAGAAACTAGTTATTAAAGTCATTAATACATAACCAATTAAAAAGTGCGAAAAGATTAAAAATAAAAAGTATTACACTAGACACTTTGTCTTCACCAAGTGATGTAAGAGACTTAGGCAAACATGGCCTTGATTGTCAAGAACTCTTACGATCAATCTTGGATCCCGAGACGACTCACACACTCTATGATGGACAATGGATGATGGTGGTGGATGATGGTGTTATGGTGGTGGTGGGTGGTGGGTGAAGTGTGATAGAGGTGGTGTGCCAAGGGATGGTTTGAGCTTGAGCCAAGCACTCCTATTTATAGGCTGAACAGAAGCTCGGGCACGACCCCGTGTCCAGTGGGCACGGCCCCGTGTCCATCCTCTTCTCTGTCTTCATTAATTGCTTTTGTCTGCATTAGTTGACCACGGCCCCGTGTCCGCTGGGCACGACCCCGTGTCCGCTGACCACGGCCCCGTGTCCGCTGGGCACGACCCCGCTGGGCGATGGAAGCTTCTACAACTTTGTCTTTTATGCTGACACTTGGGCACGCCCCCGTGCTCATTGAGCACGGGGTGTGTTCAGCCTTCTGTTCTCTTGTTTTGCTTGGGAAGATGCTGTCGTGGGGTCGGGCATGCCACGTTTGTTCCTTTTCTTGTATTTATGTTAGATTTAGCTGCCTTTTTGCTTCTTTTGTTAATTTAAGCTCATTTAATCCTGAAAATACAAAAGGAAGACAAAAGCACACTTTTTCCAACATTAGTATTAAAAAAAGGTTAGTTTTATGCCACAATTGATGTAATTTATATGTTGCATTTTGCACACATCAAATACCCCCACACTTGAATCTTTGCTTGTCCTCAAACAAAACTCTTTATAATGTGGCTTCACACTCCCAAATGGAATGGGTAGAAGAGAAGGTTTTTGGGCTTGTCATAGAGTGTCGGGATTTCCATGATTCTTTATTTAGTTTTATTTTTATTTATTTACAATCCTATTCGTCATGATTTATTTAAAACTTTTTATAAGATAAATTACTTATTAGGGCATAACATGCTTCCTTAAAATCTTATCTATATACAAGTTCACATACCTCACGGGGGATCACTCAACACTCGGCCGAATATGTATTTTAGTGAATCACTCGAGAGCTGCATGGAACTTATTCCTACCATAGGCTTGCCAAGCAATCAATCCTCCTCCTTTTTAACTATATACCTGTGTAAATATCAAGACGACTTTTGGGTGAAGGGTTAGGCTTGGGTTAAAGGTAGGTGGTTGGGTTAGTGGTTAGTAGAAAAGGGCAAAAAGAGTAAAAAACATCGGTTTTTCGTATGGCTTTTTATTTTTTCAATTTTTTATTTTGATGAAGCTATAATTCAAACAAAGTTATTTTTGATGAGCTTGTTTGTTTATTTCTTTTGCTTCATCATCAACAAATTTTTTTTTTTTTTTTGAAAGTCATACGAAAACTGAGCTTGTTACTAAAACAAAGGGTTAAAAATAAAAAGGTTTTGGTGGGTGAAAGGGTGTTTGGGTTGGGTTAAGAAATGAAAAGGTTTAGGCTCAAAGGGGTTAACTAGGGGGATTTTGGGTAGGTGGTAAAAAAAAAGAAAAATAATGGTGTAGAAATAAAAAGGGTTAGTCCTAATGCCTCCATCATTTACTTACTCGGGTTTAAGTTGGTAAGGACCGGGAATGTATCGTCGTGGCAAGTTCTAGAGTTGTAAGAACCAAGCGGCTATTCGCACAAGAAACGAAAAATGAGCATTTAGTTTAAAGATATATTTGTATGCTCAATAAAGGCTCAAAACTCACTTTTGTGGGAATGGGTTTTTATGTGATCAAGTATATATAATTAAATTTTAACTAAGCTTGTCATGCCTTTTCATAATTTTCTTATGTTGGTTCTTTTTATCACGACGCTATTGGTTGTAAATTTGTAAAAATATAACCTTTTTAGAATTTTGAAATTCCCAAATTAAACCTAGACAAGTAAAAAAAAATGAAAATTTTTGAAAAAATTTGGGGTGATTAGCGGTTCCAATAGAGTTTTGTGTAAGGCTTGTTATTAGGACTTGCAAGATTAAGGTTTTAGCATCCCCCCCCCCCCCCCACACTTAAATTACACATTGTCCTCAATGTGTCCCAAAAATAAGTTTTTAGGTTGATTGAATGTGTAAAAAGGTGTGAAAAAGCAAAAATTTGTGTTACTGGGCGCTGGACACGGCCCCGTGTTGTCCGGGCACGGCCCCGTGTTGTCCGGGCACGGCCCCGTGTTCAAGTGCCAGTAACAAAATTGAAAAAGAGAAACAGAAGCCTGGACACGGGGGCGTGTTGGGTGAACACGGCCCGTGTCCAGTTTACCTGAACTGGGCATTTTCTGCAGACTGCGCAGCACGGGGCCGTGTTGGGCGGACACGGCCCGTGCTGAACTTGCTGTAATGAAGAAAGCTTGTCGGATGGTCCTGTTTTCCTGCATGGGGTGCTGGTTCAAGTTTCCCTTGTATCCTTTGCTATCCCGAGTGTGTTTTATTCCTTACAACATCATCCAAACACCAAATTATCTAAAACCATCATTCATTAAGTCATAGAGAGAATTACATAGTAGTCCTAGAAAATGGAAAACAAAGCAGAAAATAAAAGTTAATGGTCCTAATTAAGATAGGTCAAGTGATACGTAAAATCATCCTAAGGAGTTCTACTTCTACAATAAGAACCAAAATTCCGGAAATAGTCTTCCGGTATCTAAAAGTCTTGTAGAACCCCGAGCCGAGGGGCGTTAAAGCCATTCTTCTATCTCTCTTGGGAGGAAGAAGGCAGCATCATTCTCTTCAACATCTTGTGGAGGAGGAGCGACACCAACCGGAACCCCTTGTAGTTCTTCCCGAGGGGGCTCCGGATGCTTGGCGTACCACTCGGCCGGTATGATGACTTCAGGAACCACATTCCATGCCCTTTGGGTAATGATTGGTACCAAAGGAGGAGAAGCGAGAATGTTCAACCTTTGGTGCAAAAGGTTGACCTCTCGAAGATATCCTTCTAGTCCCACCGTCAAATGATTAATACGGTCAACCAATGCCTCTTCCACCCCTGTCATTTCATCAAGGGCCTCTCTTAAGGCGTAAACATAGTTTACAAGAGAATTTTCAACCGTTGATGACCTTCTCCCTTGTCGGTTGTTTCTGGAGTGTGATGAAGATGTTTCGCTAGTTCTGCTCGCCATTCTGAGAAAACAAACCGAGAAGAGTTCAACTTTATGAGATCAGTACTTCGGACACGGCCCGTGTTCAAATGTTTGCAGATTTTTAGGACAAGGGATCTTGTAGTTTTAATTTGTTTTTATGATGTTTAAAACGTTTTTAAGTAGAAACAACTTAAAACATTGTTGTATAACTTATTTTTAACAAGATCCCATGAATAAAAATCTAACAAACATCTCACTAAAGCTTGAAATTATGGAGATTTCAAGTTCTAATGGAAGCATGAAGAAGATGGAAGTGGATAAAAGAGGAAAGGACAAGAAGGGTGTTGAGAAACTTCTTTTAGAAAATACCTAGGATGGTATGTGAGAATATTCCCTAAATCTTTGTCCCTTGAATGGTTCAAATGTGCAAGATTCTTGGCTGCATTTATAGAAAACGACAGTACGCTGCACACGGCCCCGTGTCGGCTGGACATGGCCCCGTGTTCAGGGGGAATCCTGACACATTTTGTCCGTATTCTGACATGAAATCAGATGGGAATCTTTGAGTGGACACGGGGGCGTGTTGACCTGGACACGGCCCCGTGTCTAGAAGCTGTCTTATGGAGTTTGTTTATTTTTAAGGAACTTTTCTGGATCGGGCGGTTCCTTCCAGGATGGAACAACCCCAAAGTGCCTAAGATACCTTAATTGCTCTAGATTGAGACGAGAACGCAAGAGGTTGTCGGTGAGGGTGATTCCTATGCTATATGTAGGTGGACAAGTCCAACCCTTTCCCGGGCTCTCGTTAAAGAAGGTGTATGCCGAATCGCTCAGGTCTATGTATGCATCGAACGAAGTCGATGGGGAGTCCTTCACGGAACAATCGACACAGGGACGACTATCGTTCAAGTCCTCACTAGAGTTAGAAGTATCGTTGGGAACAATGAAGTTGTTTGAATGCGATCCCAACACTTCTTTTTGGTTATCGTTTTGAGATAAATTATTGAAATCTATCCTAAGTTCTTTTAACCAATTAAGAATTAAATCTTCTAATTGAAATAGTTCATCAAGAAGCATTTCTCCTAGAAAATCCGGTTGAGAGCATTCGAGGGAGAGATAAGGATTATTTTTACTTTCGCCCCTCTTAAGGATATAAGGAAACGATGGGTCTATATAGTGGGGCTTATAATTTAGAAAATAGCATTCTAATTCCCTATGGGAACCACCACATATTTGA
This sequence comes from Helianthus tuberosus, assembly GCA_030545235.1. Lineage (NCBI taxonomy): Eukaryota > Viridiplantae > Streptophyta > Magnoliopsida > Asterales > Asteraceae > Helianthus > Helianthus tuberosus. The sequence goes on from CM060397.1 coordinate 13,694,950, forward strand.
CACCACGCACGATAAGAGTGCCGAAAGTAAAAAAGATCAGTATCACTCATGTTTGTGTCAGAAATTACAAACCGTCGGGATCTCACGGTTCTGTTTTCAGTAATTGAATCTTGGGCACGGGGCGTGTTGAGTGGGAACGGCCCCGTGTTCAGCTTACTGTCTGACTTAAAACAGGATTGCCAGTTTCAATGATTGGGCACGGGGCGTGTTCAGCGGGCACGGCCCGTGCTGAGTTCTGTAGAAGCTGAAAAACTAAGAAAAATCTAAAAAAAATATAGAAAAATAAGAAAAAACGATTAGGCCGTTGATTCCTAACTTTCTTAAAATCCTTGTGTCCCCGGCAACGGCGCCAAAAACTTGATGTGCGTGAAGTGTGTTATGGTTTTAATGTTTATTTTAAGCCCTTTTACACTTTCTTTAGCCAAGTTTTAAATTTATAAAACACGATATTTACTAACACTAAACACACATATGGGCAAGTGCACCCATCGTGAGTGTAGTATAGTGTTGGTAAGATACCGAGGTCGTCCAAGGACACAAGAGCTTTTAGTACCGGTTTATCCTCAACGTCTAATCAAATCAAAAGTTTAGAAAAAATGTTTTTAAACTAAGAAAATAAAAACTATCTAAAATGCTGAAAAATAAAAATAAAAGTAAAAACAGATAGACAAGATGAATCACTTGGCTCCGACTCGTGTTTAGTGTAACCTCTGATTATTTCCGCACTTTTGCACTATTTAAGAGATTATCTTAGTTATTGTAATAGGCCCCTCTTTTGGAGGTGACGTTACCCTCAACCCAGTAGTTTGAGTCAGCAAGGATACAATCCTAAAGGGTCGGATTATTGGAAGATAATTAATTAAGTTATTAATGCATATTGTGGTAGGCCCCTCTTTTGAAGGCGACGTTACCCTCGGCTAAGTAGTCTGAGTCAGCAGGGATACAGTCCTAAGTAGCCGGGTTAAAGTTTTAATAGTAGTTTAACTTATGAGGGGGTCAAAGAGTTTGGACCCCCGCCATCCAATACCGTTAAGTATTGAAGGAGGTCCTACTAAATTTGACCCAGGTCCTTTGCAGGATCTATACACTGAACAATGGCAAGACTCTTACCAAACCGTTCCCTTAACCCCCGACCAGGTAGCCAACATACCTCCATATAGACCGTGGAGATATGAATGGTGAAAATCTTTTATTTTATATAGACAGTAAAATAATGCCAAGACACCACGGACAAACGATAAGGAAGAATCACCTTCAACATAAGAAACTAGTTATTAAAGTCATTAATACATAACCAATTAAAAAGTGCGAAAAGATTAAAAATAAAAAGTATTACACTAGACACTTTGTCTTCACCAAGTGATGTAAGAGACTTAGGCAAACATGGCCTTGATTGTCAAGAACTCTTACGATCAATCTTGGATCCCGAGACGACTCACACACTCTATGATGGACAATGGATGATGGTGGTGGATGATGGTGTTATGGTGGTGGTGGGTGGTGGGTGAAGTGTGAGAGAGGTGGTGTGCCAAGGGATGGTTTGAGCTTGAGCCAAGCACTCCTATTTATAGGCTGAACAGAAGCTCGGGCACGGCCCCGTGTCCATCCTCTTCTCTGTCTTCATTAATTGCTTTTGTCTGCATTAGTTGACCACGACCCCATGTCCGCTGGGCACGACCCCGTGTGCAGAAGCATATCTGTACTATCAAGATTTGCCTGGATTCTGCGAATCTTATAGTTGACCACGACCCCGTGTCCGCTGAGCACGGCCCCGTGGTGGGCGATGGAAGTTTCTACAACTTTGTCTTTTATGCTGACACTTAGGCACGCCCCCCGTGCTCATTGAGCACGGGGCGTGTTCAGCCTTCTGTTCTCTTGTTTTGCTTGGGAAGATGCTGTCGTGGGGTCGGGCATGCCACGTTTGTTCCTTTTCTTGTATTTATGTTAGATTTAGCTGCCTTTTTGCTTCTTTTGTTAATTTGAGCTCATTTAATCCTGAAAATACAAAAGGAAGACAAAAGCACACTTTTTCCAACATTAGTACTAAAAAGGGTTAGTTTTATGCCACAATTGATGTAATTTATATGTTGCATTTTGCACACATCACCCTTCGTCGCGCAAACTTTCAAATTATTATGCAAACGGCTACTCTCAATCAACAGGCGGCTCATTTATGAATTTGAATACCGTGTAATGTCATTTATAGGCTTAGTTTAAGCATGTTGACACTTTTAGTCCTTTCATAATCAATGTTTTTGATTTTTTCACAAAAATAGTCCTTCAAATTCAACGTTTGACTTTATTAGGATTTAGTAGACGTGTCAACATGTCACTGGACGTGATTTTACGAGGTGTTACATCCTCACCCCCTTAAAAGAAATCTCGACCTCGAGATTTACTAAAATAATGGATGTACTTTCTGTCGGGTAATGGATTTAACCTTTAAAACATATTTGGGCCTCTAAGGGCATCCCACATGACCTTTATAATAGGTTCATGTTTTCTTTCGTAGCTTCTAATCCTGCCGATCCTTATTCGATACTGGTTTCTCATCAAACCATAAATTTTCATTAATCTGCATATCATTATGTGACAATGCTCTTGACTTATCGGCGAAACATATCCTTAAATCACTAGTGTGGGACACATTGATTTCCATCAAGCTCCTCAGGTAAGTTTTAGCTTATAGGTTACCAATCTTGATATATTCGATTTCCTCGAATGATCCTATATATCCAGAGCTTAACAAGCCTGTTGTATTAAAGCTCCTTAGGTAAGTTTTAGCTTATAGGTTACCAACTATACTTTCTGTTGAATCTTATTCCTTAACAAGAACTTAATAGGTTTGCGACTTTCATCAATTATTGATTTTCCGCCGATTACTGGTAGCTTCCAGACGATCATGAATTTATATGATCTTATCCGTCGTTTCCAGGGTAACTTTCAGATACTGAAAATTGGACTTACCAAAGTCCCGTCCATCAAATGGATGTTTGACATTCCATCTATACAAGGTCTCCAAGGGAGCAGCCTTGATACTTATATAACAACTATTATAGAAAAGCTTATTTAAGGTGAGATTGTTATTCCAACTATTGCTTAAATCAATCTTAAGGAATAGCTAATCCTCAGAGTTAGTCGAACAAATCGACGATCCTGGGCAGCTGATGACGATTCTTAATTGTTGCCTAAATAGGGTTGCGGTAATCAATGCATAAGCAAAATGAACCGTCTTTCTTAATTAATAATACCGGAGCTTCCAGAATTTTGATTTAGGCTTTATGGAATCTTCTCTAAAAGCTTTTCTGATTGACTCTTAGTTATTCCATTCCGTTGGTACTAACCGATATGGGGCTTTACAATAGATGCAACTTTAGGTGGGATATAAACCCTAACCCTACTAGCCTCTCAGGAGATAAACAGAGTGGTTCCTTGGAGAAGAAAATCAAGTCACACCGAGATTACAAAGATATTCTAAATCTCAAACTTCGGTTCATCTATCCTTGCCTGTGACACATTTACTTTACGAGTCCATGGATACCTTAATCAGCGACACTTACTTGGACATTTCTATCCTGGATATCTTCTTTGAATACCATTTGCTGACTTTGGTATAATATGACCATTGGGATATCTCGGTGGTTCCATGCATTAAACCTCCATACTGATCAGGCATGGAAGTAATCTATGGAACATACTAAGATACACCAATCCTCATATGGCGCTTTTATCATACAGTCTGGTATTCGCAGTTGATAGAAATCAATGAGATAACAAACTAACATATATTGACGTACTCCATCTGGAGAGAGAGTACTCTAGAATTTTACGAATGAAGATTTCTGACAGGAAAAAGAAATGGTTCCTATGATTTGCCTGTAAGTTTTACCTTACACTTAATATCTGGGGTTCTTATGGAAAAATTTTAAAAGTTTGCTATGCTTACAGTTTATGAAGGATTTATTGGTATCCGAATCAAAACAGATCTCTTAGCATTTATTTTACTGATAAATGTAAAGGAATGTACCTGATATCATTATTGATATGAACTACCTCAGGCATTCATCGGGAGAGCTTAAGCGCTTTCATTCTTAGGCTTTCTATCCTTAGCCGCACCTCCCTTGACAGATTTAGGGCACGTAGTCCTGACGTGGCCTTTCTCGTTACAGCCGAAGCAGACTGCATCCTTTATGTCCTTACATTCATGGGTTTTATGACCAGTTCTTTTACAGATGCCACACGGTCTTGGCTTTTGATCCATTCGACACTGCCCCCAGTGTCTTTTACAGCAGGTCTTGCATACAGGTTTCTTATTGCACTTTTGTTGGTTCTTATTGAGCTCAAGCTTACCCTTTTTCTTAGAAATCTTGGAGTTATCTTCCTCCCTTTTCCATTTTGGTTCATTCTTTTCATTCGAGGTATGAACAAGATCCTTCTCGTGAGTAAAGAAGTGTGGTTTTAATTGGGATTTGGAGCAAGTAGCATTGGGCTCTTTGAACTTTTTCACGGCTTTTCTCACAGCTTTTCCAACAGCTGCGTCAATCATAGCTTAGAGAACATCTCTGTTAATTTTGAGGTTTACAATTGTAGCATCATTAGCATGTGTCGCATCATCAATGACGCGGTTGATGGTAGTCTTATCCGAGTTTGTCATACTCGAGACTTGGTCCCTAACACCAAATGAAACAATTACTTAGTTGCACTACAACAGCTATTCATCATCCTGATGACCTAACATATACTAACCATGGTATCATTAAACCATACAGGCTAATATGGTATGAACATTCCCAATGAATGTTATTTAAATGTATATCAATTATATTTAGCTTAGGTCACAAAAGGACCATCAAAGGCATTTAAGGTTTGGACCTAGTCCATTACCTTTTTCACAGGGGATCAAAATGTCACATTTGTCTTTATCATATTGATGATCTTGGATAGCTTGAAAGCTCGCCATAAGGACATTGAAAAGAGTGATTCCTAATGGATATAGAGCATCCATCTAAACTTGTTGAAGCAATCTCTAAGGTATCATCGGCCAATTCTACCTCATGTTTTGTGTCTAGAGTTCTAACAGGCAGATTCAACAATTTACAACATTTATTGTCTACAATAGACTTATCTGTGCCAGAATCAAACAAAATTCTAGCATAAACCTCTTGATAAGGAAGGTACCTGTTATGACGTTATCATCCTGTACTGCCTCCTGGGTGTTCATCTGGAAGACTCGTGCGTTTGTTTTCTTGGCCTCTTCAGGCTTCTTTGCAAGTTTTGGGCAATTGGTTTTGATGTGCCCTTCCTCATTACAGTTGTAACAAGTCCCGTTCTTCAACTCCTTGCATTCTAAAGTCTTGTGACCCTTGGTCTTGCAAATTCCACACAGTTTAGCACGTGGGTCGATCGTACATTTTCCAGAATGACGCTTTCTGCAGTTACTGCATTTAGGTTTGTTATTAGACTGACTCGAGTTTTTCCTAAATTCGGAATCTTTCCTCTGCTCAGAACTCCTTTTTTTCTTCTTGTCAGATCGATGAGAGTTCTCCTCTTCTCTTCTCTTTTCCTTTTTCCCTCGTCAGAAGTCTTAACAGACTAATTCCTGATTGCATCTAAAGTGAGAGATAAGGATAAGTCCACCACAGACCTATATGTGGTAGGCTTAGATGCTTTAACATTTCCCTTAATCTCTGGTGCTAGGCCTCCAATAAAACGCGCTATGCGTTTAGGTTCAGGGGTGACTAAATAAGAAGTCTGTTTCGATCCTTTCTACCTCATGCTGAGGACAGAAGTTTTCCTTGATCAGTGCAACAAATTGCTCCCAAGATAAGTTATAAAGCGGGATCTTCCCCGTGGCTTGGATCAATGATCTCCACCATGCCAATGCTTCTCCTTTGAAAGATTGTGAAACAAATTTCACAATATCCTGCTCGGCACAACCACTGATGTCTACTACTGTGTCCATCTCATCCAGCCATGTCATACAATCGATGGCTCCTTTTTCTCCTGTAAAGTTCCTTGGTTTGCAAGAGACAAAGTATGTATAAGAGCAGGTTTTAACACGTGGCTCCTGATTGAGCACAATTTGTCTGGATGGAACACTTCTCTGATTTGAAGAATGATGAGAATCATTCTTATAAGACGTATGTGTCTTAGAAGGTGGTTTGGTGTGAGGCACAGATTGGGTCCCACTACGAGTACCACTTGATTCTTTGAACCGTCTGTCAATGGCTCGAGTGACAGCATTATCTATCATTGTCTGTAAATCTGCAGCCGTTACATTCATCCTTGTATTGTCATTCCTCATATTGGGATGACTGTTGACTTCGTCTGTTTCAGGCATGCTGAAATAGTTGATGATAATTTTGTTTAGAAGTCTATTTGGGAACCATCATTCTTGATGATTCATTAACCATGGTATAAATAGACCATATTTGGTTAATTTGATAATCAGATTTATTTTAATCTTCTCATTCTAGTTAATCCAGTTATAGACTATTAAGGATATTAAAATGGCACAAGAGGCCTTGTCACGAGGACAGTTTGAATTTATAAGCCATCATCTTATAGGACCAAGGCATTAAGGTTTGAACATAGTTCATTACTTTTCTTGATAGGGAGTCAAAGACTACAACTGTCTTTTGTCTTTTAGGACAATAGATATAGCCCGTAGGAACTTCATCACTAATGGATGTTTATGATATGATCATTTTATTTGATGATTTGAGCTATGATTTCTAAATCACTAGGCTAGATAAGAAATTGGAAGAATCCAACATAAGGATGGCTATTGTGATTTTCTTGAAACACACTTGTCAAGAGTGCTAACACGTTCTTAGGTGTTAACAAGGATCTATCATCTTAAAAAGGCTTTACCATTATAGCCATGTCTAAAATGACATATAGGCTAGGCTATACCTTTAAGATTTTTCTTTGAGATATAATGGCAGAGCAATCATAAATTGAAATGACATTCTGATTTAGGACAAGATACATATGTATATTTTTTAATACCAAAGTAAATTCCAAAAAGGAAACCTTTCATAGAAAGCCCTAAAGAGTTACTATAATTGCCCTAAACGGGTCTTAAACCAAGAAATTCGCCCACGCAGGGACTTGAAAGATATATTTGTCCTTATAGGGACTACTATAGAAATGAAATATAACAAAGGGAGTTTCTACTTCATTTTATTTCTGGAAATTTTCTCCTTGGTCCTCTGTGTGCGGTACGAATACTGAAGGTTTTGGTGTGTAGTTGAAATCTTCTATTTTAGGAATCTTTGCAAAAGTGGAATCCAAGGATTCTATGGTTAATGAATAATATGGATCACGAATAAGGTCTAGACAAGTATAATCCGAGTTTGGGATTCCAAGACTTAGAAGTAAGAAATGTGGATCCTTTGGGTCCGTAGGTATTATCTTTGGAGTGAGTGTTTCAGGGACAGCTGGTATGGACTCCTCCGATGTTGGCTTCTCATTTGAAGTTTCAAAAGTCTTAGGTGCCAAATCTAAAATATGGTTAATGGGTTCAACTGGTTTAATTTTTGGGAATGGGTTCAAAAGGTCCTTTCTCCATACTGGTCGTACGCTTATTCGAGCTGTGGAACGAAGCTGAACATTCTTAGTCTTCGGGTTTTGAGAGCTTCCACCAATGGCAGCTTTGCTCGGCGACACGATCCTGAGATACATAAATATCGAAAACAATGCATACATATAATAGGGATGAGATCATTCCTAGTTCATGTCTAGACTCGGAAGTCAAGGAATGTGCTACTGTGTCATTGAGATTTAACACAAAAGGCTAGTGTTTAATTCACTCAATGTTGGCTCTGATACCAACCTGTAACACCCCGATATTTCCACGTATTACCGGTGGGGAGTATCGTGACGTAGTTGATATCATCATAGTCAAATAATCACAGTTCAATGCACAGCAGAAATCTAAAGTAATAATAATACAAACCGATTCGAAAGTATAATAAAATATTAAACAATGGTTGTATATGGATCCACAGGTGGATCTTAAAACAGAAATATAAACATTGTTCAACAGACTTTAGACGTTTAGAACTTGCAAGATTCCTTATTACTGCCCCGAGCTCCCAGCCAATTTACGTACAGTACCTGTCACTTAATCTTTTTGGAAAATACGTCAGTTTACACTGGTAAATACAATTAACTGACTCTTTTGAAAATATTTATGAAAATTGATTTAAATGCACAAGGCACAAATATTCTTTTATAACTTGGGACAATTATATTAATAACAATCTTGTATCAGATTTACATGTTTGTCCAACATTACAGGCCGGTGTTAAATAAACCGAACAAGATTAATCGACACACCACAAATATAAACTCACAAGAAGTTTCCTCACGAATGAGTATATCTTTTACATACGCAACAGACAGGTGTATGCCTACAACCCGTGCTTAAGTTGTGGCCATTTACGTTTTTTAAATGAGCCAAGGATATCCAAGACACGGTCATTAACCCCCAATGTTATTTGTTATCAAGCAATACTGATTAAAACGGGATTATGCAATTTAATCATCTCCGATTAAAAGGTTTCTACACCCGACCAAGCGGTAATAATCTACCGTATCCCAAGCCCGTATAAGGGAAAATAAGTTAAAAATATTTACCTGAGCTTAAAATGTAATTTATACTCAGCCGTATATTCTAATCAGCAAGTGCAAGTACTTCTACTGGGGCTCTCAATCTGGAACAAAGGTTTTATTAACCTATTAGATTCCTAACGGGTCTTATTTAAGTTGTAACTTAGACCGGTTAGTTTTAAGGAAAGGTTTATGGTTCAAAACGCAAGATTAAGTGAAGACCGGATTAGAATGTGTTTTAGACCCAACAAGTAGGAAGACTTGTATAAATTGGGTAAACTAAATACATTCTGGATTTTGAGGTAACAATGATAAGGTTTGACCCGTTTCGGTCAATTTATGCAACTAGTTACATAAACCGCACCGAACGCGTATATGCATAACTGGTAACCAAATGAGTCATGTACAAGTTCCACAAGTTAATATGCTTTAAATATGTTGTGATATTAGTAGGATATCTTCCATTATGCCCAAATCGAATTTAAAACCAATTTAAGCCCCGTAAGGGTATTTTGGTCATTTTAAAGTTTATAAAAGAGGTTGAATAGTAAACTGAGGTTCTGGTCTAAATTATATAGTAAAAATATTAATTTTATCAAGTTACATCAGCAAGATATCATACATATGTGTGTTTGATCATTTATGGCCAAACTATGCACCGTTGGGGCATTTTGGTCATTTCACATATGTTATAAGGGCCAAATTTGGAAATCTGAGTTCAAAACTTTTACTTACTGTTAAAGTATAAAATTTTACTTATAATATCAGTACGTAATAAGTCTTAGGTGTCAAATATAGTTTTAACCCATACTATGCGCCTAAATCGCATAAAAGTCGGTATTTGACGGTACTCGGGTTGATTAAGAGAATCTGAGTTTTCGATCAGCCTCTACTGTTTAAAATAATTTATTTAATGTATAAAATCAATAGAAAAAGGTTTGATATGTAAAGGATGTGTAATGGACTGAGAGGAGGTTCCAAAATGATTAGGATCCTCTTAGAGCTGAGAGATAGAACAGGTTTGAAAAGATGGTGTGATTTGATCAAATGAAATCAACCTCTATTTATAGTTTTCGGAAGGCCACGGATGAATGCCAAGTGTTGGAAAAGATAACAAGATTATAACAAGTGTAATCTGGTTTTATAAATCAGCTAGCAAGTCCCTAGATTGAGTTTAATGGTTTTGATGAGAGTAAGAAACCAGAATGAACAAAACCAGCAACAAGAAACATCTGGCTGCATCTGACGATGGGTCGCGGCCCGCCAGCGAGATGGCCCAGCCTCAAGGTTTGACAGAATTGCAAATTAGGTCCCTGTCCTTTGTAATCAGCCTTTCAAACTTATATAAACGACATAAGTGGTCCTTCTAAGTTTTAAATCATAAGTATTCAAATTAAAAACAACTTTCGAAGGTTGACAAGAACAGTCCTTTACACTTTCACTTGTTATATAACTTTCAAACTTTACACAAATGACACAATATTTTCTAATTTATTATGTCGTATTAATACAAGGTACCAAGACCTCTAGTAATCATTCTTAGGCTTTCGGGAGTTCGACCGAGCATTGCGAAGTCCTTGGTTTGTTAAAAAGATCCTCCAAAGTGTAGTTTCGCTTATTGTCGCTTTTAGTCCCTTAATTGCTCAAAGTAGCGCGAAATATCGTTCAATGATATTTAAGCCTGTCGGGGCCCATATTGAGTATTCCTAAGCATGTGTTTGAACATTACTATGCTTCCGTTCGCTTAAATGGTCGCCAAAAGGCGTAGATTTAAAAGTTGACGCTTTTGGTCCCTCTAATGCGCAAACTTGCGCATATCATCGTTTAATAGCATCGAAGCCTTATCTAATCCATATTTGGCATTTTTGAGAGTATTATTAAACATCACGATGCTTCGGGTTCGTTAAAAGGTCACCCAGAGGTATAATTAAACATATTGACGCTTTTAACCCCTTTAACTTGCAAAGTTGCGCGTAACGTCACTTATAGGTATAAAAGCCTTAAATGGCCAATATTTGGCATTCCCGAGAGTATAATCAAACATCATGAAGCTCTCGGTTTGTTAAAAGGTCACTCAGAGGTAAGAATTAACATGTTGACGCTTTTAACCCTTCGTCACGCAAACTTTCAAATTATTATGCAAACGGCTACTCTCAATCAACAAGCGGCTCATTTGTGAATTTGAATACCGTGTAATGTCATTTAGAGGCCTAGTTTAAGCATGTTGACACTTTTAGTCCTTTCATAATCAAGGTTTTTGATTTTTTTCACAAAAATAGTCCTTCAAATTCAACGTTTGACTTTATTAGGGTTTAGTAGACGTGTCAACATGTCACTTGACGTGATTTTACGAGGTGTTACATCCTCACCCCATTAAAAGAAATCTCAACCTCGAGATTTACTAAAATAATGGATGTACTTTCTGTCGGGTAATGGATTTAACCTTTACAACATATTTGGGCCTCTAAGGGCATCCCACATGACCTTTATAATAGGTTCATGTTTTCTTTCGTAGCTTCTAATCCTGCCGATCCTTATTCGATACTGGTTTCTCATTAAACCATAAATTTTCATTAATCTGCATATCATTATGTGACAATGCTCTTGACTTATCGGCGAAACATATCCTTAAATCACTAGTGTGGGACACATTGATTTCCATCAAGCTCCTCAGGTAAGTTTTAGCTTATAGGTTACCAATCTTGATATATTCGATTTCCTCGAATGATCCTATATATCCAGAGCTTAACTAGCCTGTTGTATTAAAATTCCAGCACACCTTTCAAGGGTAGGGGTGTTCAGAATTCGTTTCGAATTCAAAAAATTCGAAATTCGTTTAAATTCGATTTGATTATAAAGAATTCGTTTCGATTATAAGAATCCGAATTCGAATTCGTTTCAATTCGAGTCAAGTAAATCGAATACGAATTTACAATTTCAAATTCGATTCGATTCGAAATTCGAATAAAAATTATACATTTTTATTTATTATTTTTATATACAATACATATATAACTTTTATTAGGCTATGCTACAAATTATTTTCACAATTTATTCCAAGAATTAAAATTACCCATTACCAAACCAACTACATGGACCATAACTAAAACCTAAGTAACAAATCTATCAATAGATTTCTAACCCTAAAAATATTAACTTGTAATATGGAATGGTTATTCCCGACTTCTCGTTTTGAATTTTCGATTAATGATACTTTATTTGGAACTGTTTTTATGGTTTCTTTAAAATGTATGTTTCATTTTGATAGTTTTTTACATGTTTTAAAGAATCTAAATCAAATCGAATTTATACGAATTCGATTCGAATTTTTAATCGAATACGAATTGGGTTTTTTATTCGAATACGAATTCGAATCGAATTTGGTAGATTTTAATCTAATTCGAATCGAATACGAATTCAAGGGAAAATAAAAATTATTCGAATAATTTGATTCGAATAATTAGAAAGTTCGATATTCGATTCGATGACCACCCCTATTCAAGGGTGATACTTTCTGTTGAATCTTATTCCTTAACAAGAACTTAAGAGGTTTGCGACTTTCATCAATTATTGATTTTCCGCCGATTACTGGTAGCTTCCAGACGATCATGAATTTATATGATCTTATCCGTCGTTTCCAGGGTAACTTTCAGATCCTGAAAATTGGACTTACAAAAGTCCCGTCCATCAAACGGACGTTTGACATTCCATCTATACAAGGTCTCCAAGGGAGCAGCCTTGATACTTATATAACAAATATTATAGAAAAGCTTATTTAAGGTTAGATGGTTATTCCAACTATTGCTTAAATCAATCTTAAGGAATAGCTAATCCTCAGAGTTAGTCGAACAAATCGACGATCCTGGGCAGCTGATGACGATTCTTAATTGTTGCCTAAATAGGGTTGCGGTAATCAATGCATAAGCAAAATGAACCGTCTTTCTTAATTAATAATACCGGAGCTTCCAGAATTTTGATTTAGGCTTTATGGAATCTTCTCTAAAAGCTTTTCTGATTGACTCTTAGTTATTCCATTCCGTTGATACTAACCGATATAGGGCTTTACAATAGATGCAACTTTAGGTGGGATATAAACCCTAACCCTACTAGCCTCTCAGGAGATAAACAGAGTGGTTCCTTGGAGAAGAAAATCAAGTCACACCGAGATTACAGAGATATTCTAAATCTCAAACTCCGGTTCATCTATCCTTGCCTGTGACACATTTACTTTACGAGTCCATGGATACCTTAATCAGCGACACTTACTTGGACTTTTCTATCCTGGATATCTTCTTTGAATACCATTTGCTGACTTTGGTACAATATGACCATTGGGATCTCTCGGTGGTTCCATGCATTAAACCTCCATACTGATCAGGCATGGAAGTAATCTATGGAACATACTAAGATACACCAATCCTCATATGGCGCTTTTATCATACAGTATGGTATTCGCAGTTGATAGAAATCAATGAGATAACAAACTAACATATATTGACGTACTCCATCTGGAGAGAGAGTACTCTAGAATTTTACAAATGAAGATTTCTGACAGGAAAAAGAAATGGTTCCTATGATTTGCCTGTAAGTTTTACCTTACACTTAATATCTGGGGTTCTTATGGAAAAATTTTAAAAGTTTGCTATGCTTACAATTTATGAAGGATTTATTGGTATCCGAATCAAAACAGATCTCTTAGCATTTATTTTACTGATAAATGTAAAGGAATGTACCTGATATCATTATTGATATGAACTACCTCAGGCATTCATCGGGAGAGCTTAAGCGCTTTCATTCTTAGGCTTTCTATCCTTAGCCGCACCTCCCTTGACAGATTTAGGGCACGTAGTCCTGACGTGGCCTTTCTCGTTACAGCCGAAGCAGACTGCATCCTTTATGTCCTTACATTCATGGGTTTTATGACCAGTTCTTTTACAGATGCCACACGGTCTTGGCTTTTGATCCATTCGACACTGCCCCCAGTGTCTTTTACAGCAGGTCTTGCATACAGGTTTCTTATTGCACTTTTGTTGGTTCTTATTGAGCTCAAGCTTACCCTTTTTTCTTAGAAATCTAGGAGTTATCTTCCTCCCTTTTCCTTTTTGGTTCATTCTTTTCATTCGAGCTATGAACAAGATCCTTCTCGTGAGTAAAGAAGTGTGGTTTTAATTGGGATTTGGAGCAAGTAGCATTGGGCTCTTTGAACTTTTTCACGGCCTTTCTCACAGCTTTTCCAACAGCTGCGTCAATCATAGCTTAGAGAACATCTCAGTTAATTTTGAGGTTTACAATTGTAGCATCATTAGCATGTGTCGCATCATCAATGACGCGGTTGATGGTTGTCTTATCCGAGTTTGTCATACTCGAGACTTGGTCCCTAACACCAAATGAAACAATTACTTAGTTGCACTACAATAGCTATTCATCATCCTGATGACCTAACATATACTAACCATGGTATCATTAAACCATACACGCTAATATGGTATGAACATTCCCAATGAATGTTATTTAAATGTATATCAATTATATTTAGCCTAGGTCACAAAAGGACCATCAATGGCATTTAAGGTTTGGATCTAGTCCACTACCTTTCTCACAGGGGATAAAAATGTCACATCTGTCTTTATCATATTGATGATCTTGGATAGCTTGAAAGCTCGCCATAAGGACATTGAAAAGAGTGATTCTTAATGGATATAGAGCATCCATCTAAATTTGTTGAAGCAATCTCTAAGGTATCATCGGCCAATTCTACCTCATGTTTTGTGTCTAGAGTTCTAACAGGCAGATTCAACAATTTACAACATTTATTGTCTACAATAGACTTATCTGTGCCAGAATCAAACAAAATTCTAGCATAAACCTCTTGATAAGGAAGGTACCTGTTATGACGTTATCATCATGTACTGCCTCCTGGGTGTTCATCTGGAAGACTCGTGCGTTTGTTTTCTTGGCCTCTTCAGGCTTCTTTGCAAGTTTTGGGCAGTTGGTTTTGATGTGCCCTTCCTCGTTACAGGTGTAACAAGTCGCGTTCTTCAACTCCTTGCATTCTAAAGTCTTGTGACCCTTGGTCTTGCAGAATGACGCTTTCTGCAGTTACTACATTTGGGTTTGTTATTAGACTGACTCGAGTTTTTCCTAAGCTCAGAATCTTTCCTCTGCTCAGAACTCCTCTTTTTCTTCTTGTCAGATCGATGAGAGTTCTCCTCTTCTCTTTTCCTTTTTCCCTCGTCAGAAGTCTTAACAGACTTATTCCTGATTACATCTAAAGTGAGAGATAAGGATAAGTCCACCACGAACCTATTTGTGGTAGGCTTAGATGCTTTAACATTTCCCTTAATCTCTGGTGCTAGGCCTCCAATAAAACGCGCTATGCGTTTAGGTTCAGGGGTGACTAAATAGGGAACCAGGCGGGACATAGTGTTGAAACTTATCACATATGCCTGACAATCTAAATTCTTCATAACCAGAGTTAAGAAGTCTGTTTCGATCCTTTCTACCTCATGCTGAGGACAGAAGTTTTCCTTGATCAGTGCAACAAATTGCTCCCAAGATAAGTTATAAAGCGGGATCTTCCCCGTGGCTTGGATCAATGATCTCCACCATGCCAATGCTTTTCCTTTGAAAGATTGTGAAACAAATTTCACAATATCCTGCTCGACACAACCACTGATGTCTACTACTGTGTCCATCTCATCCAGCCATGTCATATAATCGTTGGCTCCTTTTTCTCCTGTAAAGTCCCTTGGTTTGCAAGAGACAAAGTATTTATAAGAGCAGGTCTTAACACGTGGCTCCTGATTGAGCACAATTTGTCTGGATGGAACACTTCTCTGATTTGAAGAATGATGAGAATCATTCTTATAAGACGTATGTGTCTTAGAAGGTGGTTTGGTGTGAGGCACAGATTGGGTCCCACTGCGAGCGCCACTTGATTCTTTGAACTGTCTGTCAATGGCTCGAGTGACAGCATTATCTATCATTTTCTGTAAATCTGCAGCCGTTACATTCATCCTTGTATTGTCATTCCTCATATTGGGATGACTGTTGACTTCGTCTGATTCAGGCATGCTGAAAATAGTTGATGATAATTTTGTTTAGAAGTCTATTATGGAACCATCATTTTTGATGATTCATTAACCATGGTATAAATAGACCATATTTGGTTAATTTGATAATCAGATTTATTTTAATATTCTCATTCTAGTTAATCCAGTTATAGACTATTAAGGATATTAAAATGGCACAAGAGGCCTTGTCACGTGGATAGTTTGAATTTATAAGCCATGATCTTATAGGATCAAGGCATTAAGGTTTGAACATAGTTCATTACTTTTCTTGATAGGGAGTCAAAGACTACAACTGTCTTTTGTCTTTTAAGACAATAGATATAGCCCGCAGGCACTTCATCACTAATGGATGTTTATGATATGATCATTTTATTTGATGATTTGAGCCATGATTTCTAAATCACTAGGCTAGATAAGAAATTGGAAGAATCCAATATAAGGATGACTATTGTGATTTTCTCGAAACACACTTGTCAAGAGTGCTAACACGTTCTTAGGTGTTAACAAGGATCTATCATCTTAAAAAGGCTTTACCATTATAGCCATGTCTAAAATGACATATAGGCTAGGCTATACCTTTAAGATTTTTCTTTGAGATATAATGGCAGAGCAATCAAAAATTGAAATGACATTCTGATTTAGGACATGATACATATGTATATGTTTAATACCAAAGTAAATTCCAAAAATGAAACCTTTCATAGAAAGCCCTAAAGAGTTACTATAATTGCCCTTGATGGGTCTTAAACCAAGAAATTCACCCACGCAGGGACTTGAAAGATATATTTATCCTTATCGGGACTACTATAGAAATGAAATATAACAAAGGGAGTTTCTTCTTCATTTTATTTCTGTAAATTTTCACCTTGGTCCTCTGTGTACGGTACGAATACTGAAGGTTTTGGTGTGTAGTTGATATCTTCTATTTTAGGAATCTTTGCAAAAGTGGAATCCAGGGATTCTATGGTTAATGAATAATATGGATCAAGAATAAGGTCTAGACAAGGATAATCCGAGTTTGGGATTCCAAGACTTAGAAGTAAGAAATGTGGATCCTTTGGGTCCGTAGGTATTATCTTTGGAGTGGGTGTTTCAGGGACAGCTGGTATGGACTCCTCCGAAGTTGGCTTCTCATTTGAAGTTTCAAAAGTCTTAGGTGCCAAATCTGAAATATGGTTAATGGGTTCAACTGGTTTAATTTTTAGGAATGGTTTCAAAAGGTCCTTTCTCCATACTGGTCGTACGCTTATTCGAGCTGTGGTACGAAGCTAAACATTCTTAGTCTTCGGGTTTTGAGAGATTCCACCAATGGCAGCTTTGCTCGGCGACATGATCCTGAGATACATAAATATCGAAAACAATGCATACATATAATAGGGATGAGATCATTCCTAGTTCATGTCTAGACTCGGAAGTCAAGGAATGTGCTACTGTGTCATTGAGATTAAACACAAAAGGCTAGTGTTTAATTCACTCAATGTTGGCTCTGATACCAACCTGTCACACCCCGATATTTCCACGTATTACCGGTGAGCCCGGTGGAGAGTATCGTGACGTAGTTGATATCATCATAGTCAAATAATCACAGTTCAATGCACAGCGGAAGTCTAAAGTAATATTAATACAAACCGATTCGAAAGTATAATAAAATATTACACAACGGTTGTATATGGATCCACAGGCGGATCTTAAAACAGAAATATAACATTGTTCAACAGACTTTAGACGTTTAGAACTTGCAAGATTCCTTATTAACGCCCCGAGCTCCCAGCCAATTTACGTACAGTACCTGTCACTTAATCTTTTTGGAAAATACGTCAGTTTACACTGGTAAATACAATTAACTGACTCTTTTGAAAATATTTATGAAAATTGATTTAAATGCATAAGGCACAAATATTCTTTTATAACTTGGGACAATTATATTAATAACAATCTTGTATCAGATTTACATGTTTGTCCAACATTTCGGGCCGATGTTAAATAAACCGAACAAGATTAATCGACACACCACAAATATAAACTCACAAGAAGTTTCCTCACGAATGAGTATATCTTTTACATACGCAACAGATAGGTGTATGCCTACACCCCGTGCTTAAGTTATGGCCATTTACGCTTTTTAAATGAGCCAAGGATATCCAGGACACGGTCATTAACCCCCAATGTTATTTGTTATCAAGCAATACTGATTAAAACGGGATTATTCAATTTAATCATCTCTGATTAAAAGGTTACTACACCCGACCAAGAGGTAATAATCTACCGTATCCCAAGCCCGTATAAAGGAAAATAAGTTAAAAGTATTTACCTGAGCTAAAATGTAATTTATACTCAGCCGTATATTCTAATCAGCAAGTGCAAGTACTTGTACCGGGGCTCTCAATCTGGAACGAAGGTTTTATTAACCTATTAGATTCCTAACGGGTCTTATTTAAGTTGTAACTTAGACCGGTTAGTTTTAAGGAAATGTTTACGGTTCAAAACGCAAGATTAAGCGAAGACCGGATTAGAATGTGTTTTAGACCCAACTAGTAGGAAGACTTGTATAAATTGGGTAAACTAAATACATTCTGGATTTTGAGGTAAGAATGATAAGGTTTGACCCGTTTCAGTCAATTTATGCAACTAGTTACATAAACCGTACCGAACGCGTATATGCATAACGGGTAAGCAAATGAGTCATGTACAAGTTCCACAAGTTAATATGCTTTAAATATGTTGTGATATCAGTAGGATATCTTCCATTATGCCCAAATCGAATTTAAAACCAATTTAAGCCTCGTAAGGGTATTTTTGTCATTTTAAAGTTTATAAAAGAGGTTGAATAGTAAACTGAGGTTCTGGTCTAAATTATATAGTAAAAATATTAATTTTATCAAGTTACATCAGCAAGATATCATACATATGTGTGTTTAATTATTTATGGCCAAACTATGCACCGTAGGGGCATTTTGGTCATTTCACATATGTTATACGGGCCAAATTTGGAAATCTGAGTTCAAAAATTTTATTTACTGTTAAAGTATATAATTTTACTTATAATATCAGTAGGTAATAAGTCTTAGGTTTCAAATATAGTTTTAACCCATACTATGCGCCTAAATCGCATAAAAGTCGGTATTTGACGGTACTCGGGTTGATTAAGAGAATCTGGGTTTTCGATCAGCCTCTACTGTTTAAAATAATTTATTTAATGTATAAAATAAGTAGAAAAATGTTTGATATGTAAAGGATGTGTAAAACTGATTTTATTAGCATAAAGGGCATTACCGTCAATTACCGAGTCTACGCAAGAACCCTATGTTATGATCAGTTTAAAATTTAATAAAAATTTCCAAAAATCCCTAAATATTATATCTTAACAGTGGGTAGAAAGCTTGGTGTTAAAAATTGGGTTTAAATAGGATTTATGTTAAAAATGCCATTAAATTAATGAAAAGCTTTTGTTTTACGATATCTTGCATAACTTTTATTTTAGACCACGAAATGATGTCAAATTTTTAGGGCATGCTTATAAATTAGTAATAAAGGTTTTTGTCCTCTCACATTTCCAAAAATCTTGTTTTAATGATAAAAGGGCATAATGGTCCATTTTAAGCATTTAACGGAAACATGCAATGAACTAGGATTTCTATGGAACCATGTTGTATAACCTCAGAGGGTTATACTAACATATAATATGGTCCTAAAGGAATCCTAAGGCATAACTAAACTAAGCTAAATCGGGTCAGAACTGAAAGTCAAAGCAAAAGTCAACTTTTGCGACTTTCGGTTGCGAACCGAGCCTATACTTAGAATTGTCGGGTTGAACATGCCTAGACATGTTCAATTAATATTTACCAAGTTATTAAAGTGACAAAACTGATTTTATAGCTTCTATATTATTAGTTATGAATTTTATTTAAAAACTGACCCGTTTGACTTTTATTTTAATTACTTTGACCCGACAATTAACCAAGCAAATGTGATAATTAGGAGGTGCCCTTTTGAGGGTTTAATACCTACCTAATTATGATCACGTAGCCATGTTCGTTATGAACAATGGCTCTACCGTTTAAAAGTCAAAGCGTTTATCGTAAACGCTTGACTTTTCGGCTTTTTAAGCCAAATAAAAATAACTAGCCATAAGAGGGCACTTACAAGGGGTCCAATGGACTGAGAGGAGGTTCCAAAATGATTAGGATCCTCTTAGAGCTGAGAGATAGAACAGGTTTGAAAAGATGGTGTGATTTGAACAAATGAAATCAACCTCTATTTATAGTTTTCGGAAGGCCACGGATGAATGCCAAGTGTTGAAAAGGATAACAAGATTATAACAAGTGTAATCTGGTTTTATAAATCAGCTAGCAAGTCCCTAGATTGAGTTTAATGGTTTTGATGAGAGTAAGAAACCAGAATGAACAAAACCAGCAACAAGAAACATCTGGCAGCATCTGACGATGGGTCGCAGCCCGCGTAAGCAGGCCCATCTGTCTACGCGGCCCGCCAGCGAGATGGCCCACCCCCAAGGTTTGACAGAATTGCTGATTAGGTCCCTGTCCTTTCTAATCAGCCTTTCAAACTTATATAAACGACATAAGTGGTCCTTCTAACTTTTAAATCATAAGTATTCAAGTTAAAAACAACTTTCGAAGGTTGACAAGAACAGTCCTTTACACTTTCACTTGTTATATAACTTTCAAACTTTACACAAATGACACAATATTTTCTAATTTATTATGTCGTGTTAATACAAGGTACCAAGACCTCTAGTAATCATTCTTAGGCTTTCGGGAGTTCAACCGAGCATTGCGAAGTCCTTGGTTTGTTAAAAAGATCCTCCAAAGCGTAGTTTCGCTTATTATCGCTTTTAGTCCCTTAATTGCTCAAAGTAGCGCGAAATATCGTTCAATGATATTTAAGCCTTTCGGGGCCCATATTGAGTATTCCTAAGCATGTGTTTGAACATTACTACGCTCCCGTTCGCTTAAATGGTCGCCAAAAGGCGTAGATTTAAAAGTTGACGCTTTTGGTCCCTCTAATGCGCAAACTTGCGCATATCATCGTTTAATAGCATTGAATCCTTATCGAATCCATATTAGGCATTTTTGAGAGTATTATTAAACATCACGATGCTTCGGGTTCGTTAAAAGGTCACTCAGAGGTATAATTAAACATATTGACGCTTTTAACCCCTTTAACTTGAAAAGTTGCGCGTAACGTCACTTATAGGCTTAAAAGCCTTAGATGGCCAATATTTGGCATTCCCGAGTGTATAATCAAATATCATGAAGCTCTAGGTTTGTTACTCAGTGGTAAGAATTAACATGTTGACGCTTTTAACCCTTCGTCGCGCAAACTTTCAAATTATTATGCAAACGGCTACTCTCAATCAACAAGCGGCTCATTTGTGAATTTGAATACCGTGTAATGTCATTTAGAGGCTTAGTTTAAGCATGTTGACACTTTTACTCCTTCCATAATCAAGGTTTTTGATTTTTTCGCAAAAATAGTCCTTCAAATTCAACGTTTGACTTTATTAGGGTTTAGTAGACGTGTCAACATGTCACTGGACGTGATTTTACGAGGTGTTACATTGTGTCATCTTAGCTCTTCCCGCGTCCATCTCGCTTCCACACTTCCACACAACCACACCCGCGCCCTTTTAATCATAAAATGTGTGGAATAATTTTCTATACCATTTTGTAATCATGCATAGACGTACATACTTCACTTTTGTCATGCTTCTTTTACTCGTACGAGTGCGGATTGAGAAAATAATTTCAGGGTAATGTTCAAAAATTCTTTTACCGTACTTTCATACAATGTAAACGAAACAAAAAGAAATTCTACCGTACTTTCATACTTTCAAAAGATTTTTTTTGACCAATATTATCATTCTCTTGAATATCATTATTAGCAATACAATATTTTGACGTAGAGTTAGACCAAAATCATTATTTTCTAGAGCTTTTCTTTTGTGTGTATATATAATTATACATATATAAAAAATTAATAAAAATTAGGGTAAATTACACTTTTCATCCTTTATGTTTGTATCTGATTGCAATGGATAGCCTTTAACTTTAATAATTAAAGTCCCAATCCTTTATTTGAAAAACTCATTACACATCTCGTCCTTTAGCCCTAACCAAGTTAAAATTTTCAGTTAAATATGACATGTGTCTTGCACATAAGGGTAGATTAGTCATTTGACCCTTTTATTTAAAATATATTTATAATAAAGCTTAAATCAAAAAGCCTTATCCACAACTCTCCCCCTATATTTTCTCTGTATCTTAAACCAAACACCATCACCACCTTCCGTGGCTGGCCAGCAAAGAAACCCCACCACCTGCCACTAAAAACCTCAATCGATTTGTTCCGAAGACCACAAATTGGTTCAAGCAATGCGTAATGGCTGTGTTTTTTGAACTATCACTGTTTCTCGGTTCAAGAAATGCATACCTCAACCAATCTCCGTCGTCGAACTCTCTACACTCTCCTCTAACACCATGAGCATCGTCTTTGTCTCAACCATTTCTGACCGTCTACAGTGGTGGCTGAGTAAACAGAGCAAACTCGGCTGGAGATAGGTTTGTTTGAAGTAGAAGTAGTTGGGATTGTTGGTATGGGGAGGGGTGTAAATTTGGGGTTTGGGGTTTATGTTCACTCTAGATTCAGATAGGGGATAGGATTAGCAGATCATTGAACATAGAGATTTAATCATTACTCCAGCCGTTTTTAAATCTTCGTAGTATTATTTGTTAAAAGTTGTGCAGTTGATGGTGGTTGTGATGGATCTGGATGGAGGCGGAGGTGTGGTGTTGCGGATTTGGATGATTGTTCTTTTATGTTGCACACACTTTAGAGAGAGAGAAGAGAGAGTAGCTTGCTCCGGCAAGTTGCAGAGAAAGATGGAGAAAAGAGAGAGAGAGCTGAGGGAGAGAGACTGGGTGTTTATTTAATGGGGAAGAAGATGGTGTTTATTTATTAATGAATATTTTAAATAAAAATATGAAATGACCAGAATACTCTTAAGTGGATAGATATAATTGAAAATTTTAACTGAGTTAGTGCTAAAGGACGAAAGGTGTAATGCGTTTTCCAAATAAAGGACTGTGACTATAATTATTGAAGTTAAAGGTCATCCATTGCAATCAGATACAAACATAAAGGTCAAAAAGTATAATTTACCATAAAAATTAATTCAAAACGAGCCGAGCAGAGCTTTGCGCGTGCTTGGCTCGTTTGCAAACCGAACTGAGCCGAAAATCAAAGAAGCATATTTCGAGCATTTTCCAAGTGTGTGGCGGATGAACGACAAGCAGAGAGCGGTTTGGACAGCCGTAGATGTGTACCTGTGGTATCCGCTCAAAACAAAACCAAAGGGTGAAAGAGCATAAGTGATAGGCCCACAAGTTGAATCGTCGAACGACTGAAGCAGACCCTTATTCTATCGGAAGTTAGAAATCGAATGAATCGATTGAAGCAAAACCCTAGCGAGTTGGTGTATTGGCGAGTGGCAATGGAGATGTAAGGACTTGCATAAAAATGTCCTAAAACACCCCGTAAGTAATCACCCGGATCCTTAAAACCCTAAATTTTATTAAAAATCAAGAAAATCCAATTTTAAGGATCGCTCGCGGGCAACGAAAGACCAAGCTAAGGTCTTCGCGGGGCGCGACAGCTAGACGAATTTCCGGATAAGCTTTAGGTCCACGTGTCACACACGTGGCAGACCTAGGCCATGACACGGCAGCCCTAGCCGTAGCTAGGGTGGCCCTCGCGGGGCGCGTAGGACGGCCTTAAGGCCTTCGCGGGCCGCGACAAACTCGAAAATCAGCTATAAATAGGTCGTTGCATGGCCATTCTTCTGTGTTCGAAAAACTCTTTCAAAAACGTCAAATTTTACTTAAAACCGTGTGTTTAAGTGTCGAGACGCTGCTACGATCACAGGGTAATAACTCGATCACTGCTACGATACAATGTCCGATCGATTGAAACCGATCCGATGGATGTTTAAGTGCTGCCCGAATTCGGGCTATACTTTGTCATTCGTTGTGAGGGTTTTGATTTCGTGAAGTTATCGTAAATGTTGTATTAAGTTACTAACCTAGTTTCGTTTGCATTATTTAACTAGGTTACCAGGCTTAATCAGTAGGCATAATCTGTCCGTCTAAACTTGCAATGTGAGTCATTCCCTTTTTATCAAATTTCTTTACAAAACCCTAAATGTTTTCCAGTTATACTTTGCAGTGATTAAGTCTTTGCTAATCTTAAGTTACTGGCAGTAAGTGGGGTATTGTGCACATTACTGCTGTTTTTATCACTTTAGGTGGGTGAGCCTAATTAGTGATATACGTCGCTATTGGGTGACAGGACCCCATAGTGGTATGACCACAGTCATAGATTCGGTCGAGTGACAACTGAACCAGCTAATTATAAGATAGGGGCAAATGTGAAAACTCTAAATGCTGTAAATTGTAACAATGTGTCATTTTGTGCAAATTGAATGACTCGCTAGTATTTCCCCACTGATAAAATCTTTTTAAACATGTTTCAGGTGATTTACTGTGAACAAGGAAAAGTGTCGCGTAGCACGCCAGCTTGAATGAAGTGGCTCAGTAAATAAATAAACATGTTTTTGGTAATTAGGGGATTTCCCAGTGAAATTCCTTTATTGTAAATTACGGGGTTTGTCCCGAAACTTGAAATAAAATAAATGGGTGTTTTCAGTTTAACCGGTCCTGTTAAAATTTCCGCTGCCAAATAACACACCAATACCACGGGTTTTCTGTTCCGCGACATCCGAACCGGGGAACTGGATCGGGGGCCGTGACAGAAAAAGGTGGTATCAGAGCCACTGATTTAAGCCTACTTAAGTATTTGAAAAGTACTTAATTTTTCAATTTGCCATTTTTTGATTCTGTGAAAATTTAAATTCTAATAAATAAAATATTAATTTAAATTTTTGTGTGTTTCTTCATGTGTGCCTAACAACATGAATGAACTATCGGAAGCTCTCTGAAATTTCACAATCCATACCACTAATATGGAGATTTCTAGAATCCAGTCTGGTTATCTGGCTGACACCGAGGAGCCAATAGTGTTTCCGGCCCAGCCCCAGGAGAAACCCAAACCTAAAAAGAGGAGAAGGCTTTTGGACTAGAAGCAAGGACGCAAGAAGAAACTCGCTGCCCAAAAGGTGAAAAAGACGGAGGATCCAAAAGGAAAAGGAAAGGAAGTAGGGGAGAGCTCTGGTCAAGCCCAGGAGTTGCCACCTTGGGAGGAACTCGATAGAAAACTTGCAAATTGTGACCTTATCGGACCTGCTGACGAAACCCTTTTCAATTTCCCCGCCCAGTCAGAACTTCCCATCAATTTGGAACCTGCTATTCCAAACCCTATTGTCAACCCTCAACCTGTTACTGGGTAGTTGGAAGAATGGTGGACGAGCGACTGGCATTTTCAAAATTTTATGAATAACCCAAATGTTTACTTTCCCCAGTTTGATCCTGAACCTTCACCTTTTCCACCCATGAACCCGGAGAACGTTGCTGAATTGCGCCGCTATGGCTAGGAACTGGTGGATGCGGGGAACCGGATTCGAGAAGTGGGGGAAAACATCACGTGGAAGTACGACGAGAGGGAGCGTCGTTTTTGAAAAGCCAGTTAACCATAGTTAAATGTTTTGTATAATACTAATATGAAAAAAATATCTCTCATAATATACATATAATAATAATATAATATGGTATAATAATAACTAAAATAAAACCTTTGTAAAATAGATGTTATGTATTGATGCATAATATTATATATATAAAAATATAATTGTCGCAATGTCGACGATTTTGGCTATATGTGTGACTTAATTGTGTTGTGATTGCCTTACTGTGTTTAGTTGCTATCCATTCTGTGACAATAATTTGTATATATTGTTAATTATTCAGATGAAAAACGCAATAAATCAACCGGCAAATGAAGTTAACCAATCTGAACCTAATAATGAAGACCAATTTCTCAATAGACAAGACATTGAAAATATCGTTGCTCAGGGAATAGCCAACGCTATCCCTGCAATCGTCGTTGCTGTTAAGAATCCCGTTGAACCTTCCCAAGCCAACTGTGACACCCCAGGAAACCACGCAACTTAACTAGCTTCCTCAGTAACCACGCGCTAAATTTCGGGACGAAATTCTCTTAACAGGGGGAGAATGTGACAACCCTCGAAATTACATGTATTCGTACGATTAATTAATGTTAATTAAAGTGCTTGATGACTGTGCTGAATTACTTAACTGCTTTCTGATTACTGCGTCATACTTACATGTGTTTCTTAACATACTAGTCTTGTGCATGCTTTCCTAAGTGTTGGGAATTGAAAGTGTTACAAAAAGATATATATAGGACACTATATGGAGTAACTTAGCACTTTAACGGAACGGTATCCAACCGAACAATCGGACATTACCCGGAACACTAAAATATTGCAAGAAACATTGTTTTTATTTTTCTAAGTTAGTTATGGTTCCCGAACACTTAAACACCCTACATAATACATGTAACACACTAAAACTCTAGACTTAACATTTAACCTACACTAATCAAATTAATTACCATCAACAATTACAACTTACCCCCTCCCCTTGTGTAACCGTCCCCATGGGACCCCACTTTAAAAGATCTCACAATCCTACTTCAAATCTTCCATATCTATTCTTGGGATTTGCTTGGATCATGATGGTACTATGGGAGACATGAAAATCATTGGTTAATAGAACTTAGTGGATCATAAGAACTACCCTTCATCTTCATTTCATCACAACATTCTTTCTCTCCTCTCCACATTAAGCTTCGGCCGAACATCCCCATCACTACCACCATTGTTTCATTCCAATTCCAAGCAATCCAAGGCTATTACAAGGTGTACAAAGGTGAATAAGAAGGTGTGGAACTCTTGGAACTCGAAGGACCTCTACCACAAGCTTTTATCCACTCATTTTTCCCCATTGATCTTCCCTAGCTTTAAGCTAGTTGTAAGCTTCTTGTTAATGCTTATTTACTTCATGTTTTTAGTGGTTAATAGATATATTATAATGAAACATATGAACACTAAAAGACTTGAATCTTGAATCATGAAACATAAGCTTAAAGAAGATGAAACATGATGAAACAAGATGAAATAATGTTAGTATGAAGTTGTTTTGATTATGTTGTTGATTACTTGATGATTGCTTGTTAATATTGATGTTGATCATAACATAGAACTTGCTAGATTATGATTAAAAACATGGTTTAGCAAGTTAGGAGATGATTATGTGCTTACATGAAATAATCATCTTCTAGTCTAAACATGAACTTGAAAGAAAGATGATTTTCTTGCAAAATAATAAACCTAGTGAACTAGTAAACTTGTAAACCCAAGACTTGTGAATGATTTTCCTAAATAAACCAAGTTTAAAAGACGGTTTTCGAAAGAACATGATCCTTACACTATTTTGGAAATAAAGTAAGTATATGGATACTAGTGACACATGAAAATGTTGTAAATATTTTTGTAAGATATGTTCACAAGTTGTGAACATCTAAAAATCCCGGGAATGAGATTTTAAATAAAGTAAACACACTTTGGAGGGTAACTAAACCCACTAAACGCCTTACCAAGTTACTACGCGTTTTTATGAAACATCAAGTTCATGTTGGTTTGTAAATGAAACAGTTTGCTCTTGGTAAATTGTTGTTGATTGTTTGAATGATTTTCGGAAAAGAAAATGATATGCTTATTAGCATGGACGCCTCCATTTACAAAGGAAACTATGGCGAAATTTTTCTAAATTCCAACACATAGAAAATATTTTCTAACAAGTTTTACAAGTTTATTTTTAACTATGATCTTTCCACAAAAGTCAGAGTGTGACATTTGAATTGTGTGGTATGTGATAGAAGTAATGAGTGGATAAACCGTACGTAGGATACGTGTTATGCATGCACGAGAAACTGATTGTTATCTGTGCCTTATTAGGACGTGCTTAATTCCCGATTATTAGAGTAACTAATCTAACCGAACAAACCAAGGTGAGTTCACACACTTTCTAAGGCATGGGATTCCCGGTGGTTGGGAATGGGTTAAGGAATTTAAAACGGAATCTACATATCCTCCTTGGGTAGGATATGTACCGCCATCCTCCATGGGTAGGATGCCAATATTAATCCTGCGTATTCTCCTTGGGTAGAATACGTACGTTCGTCCTCCTTGGGTAGGACAACAACCTTAAAACTTACTAGACAAAACTCTATCATTAAGTCCTCATTTTATATCGACTTAATCACCGAGGCCAATGGCGAGCGGGTCATTAGTTAATAGAGCTATTAGGTTTAACAAACCTCACACCGTGCCAGTCAGACGGGCATGTACTAATGGACTATGGCAAACTGTCAATGATGATAGACATTGACGTAGGGCACAACTTACTTTCGTTAGTAGTCGATATGGTAACGGTCTAGTGGTTCACATGGGGAAGCCCCCACTGATTATGGATATGGTTTGGGTAATAAAGAAGGAACTGGTTAATCATATTTTTAACTATGGGTAACCCCCACGGCAAGTAAGCCAGCAAAAGACAAACCATGTTTTCGGTAACAACTTAAAACTAAACAACCAACTGTGAACTCACTCAACTTTGTTGTTGACTCGTTGTTACATGCCTTATAGGTCGTTAGATGCTTATGGAGCTTGCACGAGGAGGAGGCCATTGTGGGATAAGGACTGTTATGTCCCGTGCTTAACATTTGAACTTTATGAACTTATTGAACTTATGGTTTGGGTTTTACCTTTAATGCTTCCGTTGTTTAATTTGAACTTGGTTAACTAGCTTTTGGTCCCCAATTGTATTGTGGTTGGTTTTATTTACTTAATTACGTTGTTCAATATGATTGGTGGCTCGATCCTGGTCATGTCACGCCTCCAAGCGGTGATACTCCGCAGGGTGGATTTTGGGGGTGTGACAGATTGGTATCAGAGCCATTGGTTATAGCGAACTTGGTTTTAAAAAGGGGGAAAGCTTTTTGATAAAACCAGACTATAACCTGTACTGTGCTCAACGATCCACAACGACGCTTCGCTCCACGTGCAAGACTCAACACTATAGGCAGTGTTGTAAAAGTCGCTAGGCGGTCCCTAGTCGGCCGACTGGGGAGTACTCGGAGAGTACTCGGGGAGTACGCGGACATGGTAAATATAAAGAAAATTAATTGTTATATATTATTTATGTGTTAAAATAAGCATAATTCATGTCAACTGAGTATAATTTAAAATGAAACATGTTTAAAGTTCAAATATTCTGAATACAAGTCCGACTAGTCTGAGTACAAGGCCGAGTAGTCCGAGTACAAGGCCGAGTAGGCCGATTTTGACCGAGTTTGACCGATTAAAAGTCAACAAACCACGTTGACCGCCTAGACCGACTAGGCCGACTAGGCACCGAGTACTCCCGAGTAATCCCAAGGCCGACTAATTGAGACCGCCTTGGAGGAAGTCGCCTCGGAGGGGGTTCGAGGACCAAGTACTCGCCGAGTACTCGGCCGAGTAATCCGACTTTTACAACACTGACTATAGGTAATATGGTTTATGTTCGTATTGCCAACCTGCTAGTTTAAGTAGCGCATTTGATCATGGTATACTTAGTTAGCGTAACAACTATTGCTTGAAACCCTGTGTGTTTGCTCTCTCCTGTCACTCCACACTTACGCACTTTCGCGATACCCTTCTTACTTGTGTTTCCTTCGATGTGAAGATCATGAGTGGACGCCTGAATTTGACTCAAGCCCAGCTGACGGCTCTAATCAACGAATGAGTTGCTGAGGCACTCGCAGCAGTTCCAGCAGGAGGTATAGCCTACCATTTCGACCTATCCTAGGATGATTAGATCCTACTCTCGCGAACCAACTCTTGTGCTTGACCTTGTCTTTTATTCTCGCGCCACAGGTCAACATGCTCCGCCTCTCGTATGTATGTTCAAAACATTCATGGATTGCCGACCTAGTACTTTCAGCGGCACAGAAGGAGCTGTAGGTCTTCTTCACTGGTTCGAGAAGATTGAGTCTGTTTTTGAGATGTGTGAATGCCCTGAAGATCGTAGGGTGAAATATGCTACTGGAACACTCGAAGGTGCTGCGTTAACCTGGTGGAAAGCACAGGTTTAACTGCTAGGGCTGGCGGTTGCTAATGCCACCCCATGGAACGACTTCAAGGATCTGATCAAAGAAGAGTACTGTAGCCGTGACGACATCCACAAGCTAGATGTGGAATTTTTCAATCTGAAAATGACGGGCTCTGAAATTGAGGCATATACAAAGAGGTCAAACGAGTTGGCCATCTTGTGTCCTACTATGGTTGATCCTCCCATCAAGCGTATCGAGCTGTACCTTAAAGGTTTGGTGCCAGAAATTCAAAGCCACGTGACCTCAGCTAATCTTGGCACCATTCAGCAAATCATCCGGTTGGCTCATCGTCTCACTGATCAGGCAGTTGAGTAGAACAGACTGCCCAAGCGTATTAGCGCTACTACTACTACTGATGCTCCCAGTGATAACAAGCGCAAGTGGGATGGAAATTCGGGCAAGGGTTCTACTTCAGTTCAATCTCAGTCCCAGCAGCGAAAGACAGATGAGTACATGAGCCCCAGTCAGCAGTCTTCTGGGAATCAAGGTCGGGGTGGATACAAGGGAAATCACCCTAAGTGCAATCGATGTAATTTGCATCATAGCGGGCAGTGCCACAAGGGTCGTTGTCTGAGGTGTAACAAGTTTGGTCATGAAGCAAAGGATTGCAGGGGCGCACGACCAGCAAATCAGAATCGCCAACAACAACAACAAGCTCCACAGAACCACCAGCAGCAGCAACAGCAGGGCAATAAAGGATGCTTTCAGTGTGGCGCTGAAGGCCACTTTAAGAGGAACTGCCCTCAACTGAACCAGAATCAGAACAACAACAACCAAGGAAACGGGAACAACAATGAAGGCAACAACGGGGGTAACAATAATGGCAATGGCGCCCGAGGTCGTGCCTTCGTGATTGGTCAGGGTGATGCAAGGAACGATCCCAACGTTGTGATGGGTAAGTTTCTTCTGGATGATTTCTTTGTTACTGTTTTATTCGATTCGGGTGCCGATACTAGTTATGTGACCTTAAAAGTTAGCCAAATGCTTAAGCGCACTCCAACACTTTTGAACACCAAACACACGGTAGAGCTAGCAAACGGTAAAAATCTTGAAGCCACACACATAGTTAAGGGTTGTAACCTCGTCTTAGCTGGCCAGACCTTCTCTATCGATCTCATTCCTATCGTACTTGGTAGTTTCGACGTCGTTATTGGGATGGATTGGTTATCTCAGCATCAAGCGGATATTATTTGCAAGGAGAAAATCGTCCGTATTCCTCGTTCTGGTGAGGAACCTCTCGTGATCCGTGGCAACAAGAGTGGTGCTGTTGTGGGCATCATCTCTTTCCTTAAGGCCCAGAAGTGTTTGCGAAAGGGCCACACTGCCATCCTAGCCCTCGTTTCTGATACATCCTTGGAGGAAAAGAAGATAGAAGACATTCCTATTGTGCGCGACTTTCCTGAGGTATTTCCTGAGGAATTACCTGGTCTTCCGCCTCATCGACAAGTCGAGTTTCAGATCGAGCTAGCTCCTGGAACAGCACCAATAGCTCGTGCACCTTATCGCCTAGCTCCATCAGAACTTGAAGAACTGTCTACGCAACTACAAGAACTCTTGGAAAAGGGTTTCATACGTCCTAGCTCTTCACCTTGGGGAGCTCCAGTGTTATTCGTGAAGAAGAAAGACGGTACCTTCAGAATGTGTATTGACTATCGCGAACTCAACAAGGTGACTGTGAAGAATCGTTATCCTCTCCCACGCATTGATGACTTATTCGACCAGTTGCAAGGGTCGAGTTTCTACTCCAAGATTGACCTAAGATCAGGTTACCATCAACTAAGAGTCCGAGACGAGGATATCTCTAAAACAGCATTCAGGACTCGTTATGGGCATTACGAGTTTCTGGTTATGCCTCTCGGATTGACGAATGCACCTGCAGTCTTCATGGATCTCATGAACAGAGTGTGCAAGCCTTACCTGGATAAGTTTGTCATTGTATTCATAGACGACATCCTGATCTATTCTATAAGAGTCAGGAGGAACACGAGCGACACCTGAGACTTATTTTGGAACTCCTTCGAACAGAGCAGTTGTATGCCAAGTTTTCGAAATGTGACTTCTGGCTTCGTGAAGTCCACTTTCTAGGCCACGTGGTAAACAAGGATGGGATTCATGTTGATCCATCCAAGGTTGACTCGATCAAGAACTGGCCGGCACCCCGTACACCAACAGAAATCCGCCAATTCGTGGGTTTGGCAGGATATTACAAAAGGTTTATAAAGGATTTCTCAAAAATTGCGCAACCTCTCACTTTGCTGACTCAGAAGGGTGTCACCTATCGTTGGGGTGATGTACAGGAGTCTGCATTTCAGCACTTAAAAGATAGACTTTGTAGCACGCCTATCCTCTCATTGCCTGAAGGCACAGATGATTTTGTGGTTTATTGCGACGCTTCCATCCAAGGACTGGGTTGCGTGTTGATGCAACGTGACAAGGTCATTGCCTACGCATCACGCCAACTTAAAGTTCACGAAAGGAACTACACTACGCACGACTTGGAATTGGGAGCAGTTGTTTTCGCACTTAAGATATGGAGACATTACCTGTACGGTACCAAGTGCACCATTTACACCGATCACAGGAGTCTCGAGCATATCTTCAAGCAAAAGGAATTAAACATGTGTCAACGTCGATGGGTCGAGCTCTTGAATGATTACGAATGTGCGATCAAGTACCATCCGGGCAAAGCCAATGTTGTGGCCGACGCCCTCAGTCGAAAGGATACTACACCTAAGCGCGTGCGAGCGCTACAACTTACCATCCAATCCAGTCTTCCCGCTCAGATACGAGATGCTCAGGTTGAAGCATTGAAAGTAGAGAACATCAGGGCTGAGTCCTTACGAGGATCAAGGAAGCGGTTAGAACAAAAGGAAGACGGTGCCTACTATGTAAACGAGCGCATCTGGGTTCCACTCTATGGTAATCTACGTGAGCTTGTGATGGATGAGGCACACAAGTCTCGTTATTCAGTATATCCTGGTTCGGATAAGATGTACCACGACCTCAAGACTACGTATTGGTGGCCTAGTATGAAAGCCAACATAGCAACCTACATCAGTAAATGTTTGACTTGTGCGAGAGTCAAGATTGAATATCAGAAACCATCATGCCTACTCCAACAACCAGAAATCCCGACATGGAAATGGGAGCAAATTTCCATGGATTTCGTTACTGGCCTGCCTAGATCTCAACGCGGAAATGACACTATTTGGGTGATAGTGGATCGATTGACCAAGTCTGCACATTTTCTGGCTATCAAGGAAACGGATAAGTTTTCTACTCTAGCAGACGTCTACCTAAAGGAAGTAGTATCAAGGCACGGAGTGCCAACCTCCATCATTTCTGATCGTGACTCACGTTTTACATCTGAATTGTGGCAAGCTATGCACAAGTCTTTTGGCTCACGCTTAGATATGAGCACCGCTTATCATCCACAGACGGATGGACAGTCTGAACGTACCATTCAAACCCTTGAAGACATGCTTAGGGCATGTGTGATTGATTTTGGTAACGGCTGGGAGCGACACCTACCTCTAGTAGAATTTTCGTATAATAACAGCTACCACACCAGTATCCAGGCCGCTCCATTTGAGGCATTGTACGGACGTAAATGCCGATCACCTCTTTGTTGGGCAGAAGTTGGTGACAGCCAAATCACAGGCCCAGAACTTGTGGTAGACACGACTGAGAGGATTGCTCAGATACGACAACGAATCGCGGCAGCTCGTGACCGTCAGAAAAGCTACGCTGATAAGCGCAGGAAACCACTCGAGTTCCAGGTTGGGGATCGGGTGCTACTCAAAGTCTCACCTTGGAAAGGTGTAGTTCGTTTTGGCAAACGAGGCAAACTCAATCCGCGTTATGTCGGACCGTTCGAAATCATTGAGAAAATTGGCAAAGTCACTTACAAGTTGAATCTACCTGAAGAACTCAGCGGAGTTCACAACGTATTCCACGTGTCAAATCTGAAGAAGTGTCTGTCAGATGAGACCCTCATAGTTCCTCTCAAGAAGTTCACTATCGACGATCAGCTGCGATTCGTCGAGGAACCAGTAGAGATTACTGATCGAGATGTTAAGATTCTCAAGCGTACCAGAATACCTCTTGTTCGAGTTCGTTCGAACTCCCGTCGTGGCCCAGAGTATACCTGGGAACGAGAAGACCAAATGAAACTCAAGTATCCCCAGTTGTTTAAGAAAAGTGCATCCACTACTGAGGCTGAAGCTACTGCGGAATTTCGGGACGAAATTCCAAACCAACGGGGGGATGATGTGACACCCCAGGAAAACCAGGAAACCATGCAACTTAACTAGTTTCCTCAGTAACCACGCGCTAAATTTTGGGATGAAATTCTCTTAACAGGGGGAGAATGTGACAACCCTCGAAATTACATGTATCTGTACGATTAATTAATGTTAATTAAAGTGCTTGATGACTGTGCTGAATTACTTAACTGCTTTCTGATTACTGCGTCATATTTACATGTGCTTCTTAACATACTAGTCTTGTGCAGAAAAATTTGACTAAATGGTCATGCATGCTTTTCTAAGTGTTGGGAATTGAAAGTGTTACAAAAAGATATATATATAGGACACTATATGGAATAACTTAGCACTTTAACGGAACGGTATCCAACCGAACAACCGGACATTACCCGGAACACTAAAATATTGCAAGAAACATTGTTTTTATTTTTCTAAGCTAGTTATGGTTCCCGAACACTTAAACACCCTACATAATACATGTAACACACTAAAACTCTAGACTTAACATTTAACCTACACTAATCAAATTAATTACCATCAACACTTACAACTTACCCCCCCCCCCCTCCCCTTGTGTAACCGTCCCCATGGGACCCCACTTCAAAAGATCTCACAATCCTACTTCAAATCTTCCATATCTATTCTTGGGATTTGCTTGATCATGATGGTACTATGGGAGACATGAAAACCATTGGTTAATAGAACTTAGTGGATCATAAGAACTACCCTTCATCTTCATTTCATCACAACATTCTTTCTCTCCTCTCCACATTAAGCTTCGGCCGAACATCCCCATCACTACCACCATTGTTTCATTCCAATTCCAAGCAATCCAAGGCTATTACAAGGTGCACAAAGGTGAATAAGAAGGTGTGGAACTCTTGGAACTCGAAGGACCTCTACCACAAGCTTTTATCCACTCATTTTCCCCATTGATCTTCCCTAGCTTTAAGCTAGTTGTAAGCTTCTTGTTAATCCTCATTTACTTCATGTTTTTAGTGGTTAATAGATATATTATGATGAAACATATGAACACAAAAAGACTTGAATCTTGAATCATGAAACATAAGCTTAAAGAAGATGAAACATGATGAAACAAGATGAAATAATGTTAGTATGAAGTTGTTTTGATTATGTTGTCGATTACTTGATGATTGCTTGTTAATATTGATGTTGATCATAACATAGAACTTGCTAGATTATGATTAAAAACATGGTTTAGCAAGTTAGGAGATGATTATGTGCTTACATGAAATAATCATCTTCTAGTCTAAACATGAACTTGAAAGAAAGATGATTTTCTTGCAAAATAATAAACCTAGTGAACTAGTAAACTTGTAAACCCAAGACTTGTGAATGATTTTCCTAAATAAACCAAGTTTAAAAGACGGTTTTCGAAAGAACATGATCCTTACACTATTTTGGAAATAAAGTAAGTATATGGATACTAGTGACACATGAAAATGTTGTAAATATTTTTGTAAGATATGTTCACAAGTTGTGAACATCTAAAAATCCCGGGAATGAGATTTTAAATAAAGTAAACACACTTTGGAGGGTAACTAAACCCACTAAACGCCTTACCAAGTTACTACGCATTTTTATGAAACATCAAGTTCATGTTGGTTTGTAAATGGAATAGTTTGCTCTTGGTAAATTGTTGTTGATTGTTTGAATGATTTTCGGAAAAGAAAATGATATGCTTATTAGCATGGACGCCTCCATTTACAAAGGAAACTATGGCGAAATTTTTCTAAATTCCAACACATAGAAAATATTTTCTAACAAGTGTTACAAGTGTATTTTTAACTATGATCTTTCCACAAAAGTCAGAGTGTGACATTTGAATTGTGTGGTATGTGTTAGAAGTAATGAGTAGATAAACCGTACGTAGGATACGTGTTATACATGCACGAGAAACTGATTGTTATCTGTACCTTATTAGGACGTGCTTAATTCCCGATTATTAGAGTAACTAATCTAACCGAGCAAACCAAGGTGAGTTCACACACTTTCTAAGGCATGGGATTCCCGGTGGTTGGGAATGGGTTAAGGAATTTAAAACGGAATCTACATATCCTCCTTGGGTAGGATATGTACCGCCATCCTCCATGGGTAGGATGCCAATATTAATCCTGCGTATTCTCCTTGGGTAGAATACGTACGTTCGTCCTCCTTGGGTAGGACAACAACCTTAAAACTTACTAGACAAAACTCTATCATTAAGTCCCTCATTTTATATCGACTTAATCACCGAGGCCAATGGCGAGCGGGTCATTAGTTAATAGCGCTATTAGGTTTAACAAACCTCACACCGTGCCAGTCGGACGGGCGTGTACTAATGGACTATGGCAAACTGTCAATGATGATAGACATTGACGTAGGGCACAACTTACTTTCGTTAGTAGTCGATATGGTAACGGTCTAGTGGTTCACATGGGGAAGCCCCCACTGATTATGGATATGGTTTGGGTAATAAAGAAGGAACTGGTTAATCATATTTTCAACTATGGGGTAACCCCCACGGCATGTAAGCCAGCAAAAGACAAACCATGTTTTCGGTAACAACTTAAAACTAAACAACCAACTGTGAACTCACTCAACTTTGTTGTTGACTCGTTGTTACATGCCTTATAGGTCGTTAGATGCTTATGGAGCTTGCACAAGGAGGAGGTCGTTGTGGGATATGGACTGTTATGTCCCATGCTTAACATTTGAACTTTATGAACTTATTGAACTTATGTTTTGGGTTTTACCTTTAATGCTTCCGCTATTTAATTTGAACTTGGTTAACTAGCTTTTGGTCACCAATTGTATTGTGGTTGGTTTTATTTACTTAATTACGTTGTTTAATATGATTGGTGGCTCGATCCTGGTCATGTCACGCCTCCAAGCGGTGATACTCCGCAGGGTGGATTTTGGGGGTGTGACACCAACCATAGCAAACGCACCCGCGATGATAATGTCAGTAGCAGTGTGAATGGAGGCGGCGATAATAATAATAAGGTGGTTCAAGCCCCATTACTTAAGAAAATGAAAGTGGCAACGACTGGTTGCACTTACAAAGAATTTCTTGCCTGTAAGCCGGTCGAATTTGCAGGCAATGAAGGGGCGACTGCCGCACTGCGTTGGTTGGAGAAAACTGAAGCAGTAATCAAAATAAGTAAATGCGCAGAAGAAGACAGGGTGATGTACGCATCCCACCTTTTCAGGGAAGAGACATTGGAATGGTGGAACACGGTGCTGCAAGCTAAGGGAAGTGACGTGGCTTATGCCACGAGTTGGGAAGAATTTAAGGAATTTGTAGAAAGAAAGTTTTGTCCCTCGTACGAAAAGGAACAAATGACAAATAAGTTCCTGAAACACCAGATGGTGGACGTTGACTGTCGAGGGTATACTTCAAAATTCTTCGAGTATGCTAGAATTGTACCAACTCTGGATTAGCCAGAACCGGTGCTTATTTCTCGCTACATTTGGAGACTAATTAGCGAAATTCGCGACATAGTCAAAGCTGCGAGACCTCAAACAATAGACGATGCGGTCGAACTGGCCAACACCTTGACTGACGGACTGGTACGCACAAGAGAAGAAAACAAGAAAAAGGAATTGGCTCAAAAGATTACCCAAGGTTTTCGTGGGGGTAATAATAGTAGTAACTTCAAGAAAAAGGGAACCGGGCAGTCTTCCATACCGCCATTTTGCAGAAATTGTAAAAAGAAATATTTCGGAAAATGTAAGGAAAGTTGCAATTTCTGCAAGAGACCAGGGCATCGATAAAGGAATGCAGGAAGAAATCCGTAATCTGCTACAACTGTGGCGAAACAGGACACTTCAAGCCCGATTGCCCAAAATCGATTAAGCCAGCTGACCACAAGGCCAAACCTGCTAAAGGAACTAATAAGAAGAATGCAAGGGCCTTCCAGCTGACGACGCAAGAAGCAGATTTGATTCCGGATGTGATAGCTGGTACGTTTCTTGTACACGATGTTTACGCAAAAGTATTATTTGACTCTGGTGCAAACCAAAGTTTTATAAATACTTCATTTTGCCAAGCCCTTAACCTACCTTTAACCAAACTTAGACAAGTTTTTACCGTAGAAACAGCAGAAGGAAACTCAGTTAATATAAATAAGGTCTTTCAGGAAGGAAAGATAGAATTCTCAGGACATAAATTTTCTGCAAACCTGCTGCCTATGAATTTAGCTGGATTCGATGTCATATTAGGAATGGATTGGTTAGTAGCCAACCATGCTCGAATCCTTTGTGATAAGAATTCCATAGAAATATTTACACCAGCAGGAGAAGTAATTTTGGTTACAGGAGATAAGCCACGTAAGCCAATGAAGTTCATTTCAGTAATGAAAGTTGCTAGTTATGAACGAAAACAAGGAATAGTGTATATGATTTCGGTAATCATTAACACTAAAAGTAAGGAACTTAAGAAAATTCCAGTAGTATCAGAATACCCGGATGTATTCCCAGAAGAGCTGCCTGGATTACCACCAGATAGGGAAGTAGAATTTAGAATTCATCTAATCCCTGGAACTACACCAATAGCTAAGGCACCTTTTCGGTTAGCACCCACCAAAAGGTTAGAACTGAAAAAGCAGTTTGATGAATTGTTAAGCAAAGGATTCATACAACCCAGTTCATCCCCTTGGGGAGCACCTGTGTTGTTTGTGAAAAAGAAGGACGGTTCGATGCGGATGTGTATCGATTATAGAGAATTGAATAAGGTTACCATTAAGAATCGATACCCATTACCTAGAATTGATGATCTTTTTGATCAACTTCAAGGAGCTAGGTATTTCTCTAAAATAGATTTGCGCTCCGGATATCATCAGTTGAAGGTACAGGAAGAAGACATACCTAAAACTGCTTTCAGGACTAGGTATGGTCACTATGAGTTTATAGTTCTGCCATTTGGATTAACGAATGCTCCTGCGGCATTTATGGATATGATGAATAGGATCTGTAAGCCGTATCTGGATAAATTTGTAATTGTCTTCATCGACGATATACTTATTTATTCCAAAAGCAAGAACGAACATTGTGAGCATTTGCACGCACTCTTAACCTTATTAAGAAAAGAAAAGCTTTACGCCAAATTCTCAAAATGTGAATTTTGGCTACAAGATGTGCAATTTTTAGGACACATGGTGAATCACGAAGGCATTCACGTAGATCCTTCCAAGATAGAGGCGATCACGAATTGGAAGGTCCCGCAATCAGCTACTGAAGTTAGAAGTTTTCTAGGATTAGTTGGATATTATAGGCGCTTCATAAGAGACTTTTCTAAGATAGTTGTTCCATTGACTAAGCTAACCTGCAAAACTGCTAAGTTTGAATGGGGACCCAAGCAAGAAGAGGCCTTTAGAATCTTAAAGCAAAAGCTAACAAATGCCCTAGTTCTTGCCTTACCGGAAGGAATAGAAGATTTTGAAGTCTACTGCGATGCTTCTAAATTAGGATTAGGTTGTGTGTTGATGCAACGCAAAAAGGTAATTGCATATGCCTCAAGACAATTGAAAAAGCACGAGGAAAATTATACGACCCATGACTTAGAATTAGGAGCAATAACTTTTTCCCTTAAGATTTGGAGACATTATCTGTATGGAAGTAAGTTCACTGTCTATACAGATCATAAGAGTCTAAGGTATATATTTAGGAAAAAAAATTGAACATGAGGCAAAGAAGATGGATGGAAATTCAAAGTGATTACGACTGTGATATTCTATATCACGAAGGAAAGGCAAATGTAGTAGCAGATGCCCTAAGTCGTAAATATTATGAAAAGCAAAGGCGGGTTCGTGCTCTTAGATTAAATCTACAGTTAGATTTGATGGAACAACTGAAAGGTGTTCAAGAAACAGCAATCAAGGATGATGCTGAAGGAATGAAAGGAAGGATAAAAGAATTAGAGCAAGGGACTGATGGAATTTGGAGATTCCATAAGAAAAGAATTTGGGTACCTAGGAAAGGAGATTTAAGAAATAAGATTCTAGAGGAAGCCCATAAATCTAGATATACGATGCATCCTGGTAATAACAAAATGTATCAAGATTTAAGAAATAACTTCTGGTGGATAGGAATGAAAAAGGACATAGCTAGATACGTCTCTAAGTGTCTAACCTGTTCGCAAGTCAAGGCAGAATACTAGAAACTCTCATGTTTACTTCAACAGTTAGAAATACCTGTATGGAAATGGGAACTAATAACAATGGACTTTGTTACTAAGTTACCTAAGACTAGGAAAGGTAACAATGCAATCTGGGTGTTTGTAGATCGATTAACCAAATCAGCTCATTTCCTACCGATGAATGAAACCTTTAGCATGGAAAGATTAGCTAAGTTATACGTAGATGAGGTAGTATCCCTACATGGAGTCCCACTCTCCATTGTGTCAAATAGGGATAGTCGTTTCACTTCGCATTTCTGGACAAGTTTCCAAGAAGCAATGGGAACACAATTAAATTTAAGTACTGCCTACCATCCCCAAACAGATAGTCAAAGTGAAAGGACGATCCAAACCCTAGAAGACATGCTCAGGGCATGTGTAATAGATTTCGGTGGAAACTGGGATGGCCACTTACCATTAATAGAATTCTCCTATAACAATAGTTATCATACAAGCATCAACGCTGCCCTATTCGAAGCACTTTATGGACGAAAGTGTCGAACTC
The DNA here is from genome assembly GCA_030545235.1 of Helianthus tuberosus. Lineage (NCBI taxonomy): Eukaryota > Viridiplantae > Streptophyta > Magnoliopsida > Asterales > Asteraceae > Helianthus > Helianthus tuberosus. Next base: position 13,735,795 of record CM060397.1, read on the forward strand.
CAGTATGCTGGGCAGAAATAGGAGAAACTCAATTATCAGGACCCGAAATTGTGCAAGAAACCACCGACAAGATAACTCAAATCAAAGAAAGACTAAAAACGGCTCGAGACCGCCAGAAGAGTTATGCAGATAATCGACGTAAGCCGTTAGAATTCCAAGTTGGAGACAAGGTACTATTAAAAGTTTCTCCTTGGAAATGGGTAGTTCGGTTCGGTAAAAAAGGAAAATTAAGTCCAAGGTACATAGGACCGTTCACAGTTACCCAATGAATAGGACCAGTCGCCTATCGATTACAACTACCAGAAGAGCTAGCCGGGGTACATGATGTGTTCCGTATATCTACTCTTAAAAACTGTTTATCTGATGAATCACTGGTAGTACCTCTTCGAGATATAGAGGTAAATGAAAAGTTAAAATTTGTGGAGAAACCTCTTCGAATAGAGGACAAAAAGGTCAAATTCCTCAAACACAAGAGATTGGTGCTGGTCAAAGTAAAGTGGGATTCGAAGAGAGGACCTGAGTACACATGGGAACTAGAATCAGAAATGAAACAAAAATATCCTCACTTGTTCCAGTAAATCTCGAGGACGAGATTTTAAATAAGGTGGGGAGGATGTAAGGACTTGCAAAAAATGTCCTAAAACACCCCGTAAGTAATCACCCGGATCCTTAAAACCCTAACTTTATTAAAAATCAAGAAAATCCAATTTTAAGGATCGCTCGCGGGCCGCGAAAGACCAAGTTAAGGTCTTCGCGGGGCGCGACAGCTCGACGACTTTCCGGATAAGCTTTAGGGCCACGTGTCACACACGTGGCAGACCTAGGCCATGACACGGCAGCCCTAGTCGTAGCTAGGGTGGCCCTCGCGGGGCGCGACAAACTCGAAAATCAGCTATAAATAGGTCGTTGCATGGCCATTCTTCTGTGTTTGAAAAACTCTTTCAAAAACGTCAAATTTTACTTAAAATCGTGTGTTTAAGTGTCGAGACGCTGCTACGATCACAGGGTAATAACTCGATCACTGCTACGATACAATGTCCGATCAATCGAAACCGATCCGATGGATGTTTAAGTGCTGCCCGAATTCGGGCTATACTTTGTCATTCGTTGTGAGGGTTTTGAGTTCGTGAAGTTATCGTAAATGTTGTATTAAGTTACTAACCTAGTTTCGTTTGCATTATTTAACTAGATTACCAGGCTTAATCAGTAGGCATACTCTTTCCGTCTAAACTTGCAATGTGAGTCATTCTCTTTTTATCAAATTGCTTTACAAAACCCTAAATGTTTTCCAGTTATACTTTGCAGTGATTAAGTCTTTGCTAATCTTAAGTTACTGGCAGTAAGTGGGGTATTGTGCACATTACTGCTGTTTTTATCACTTTAGGTGGGCGAGCCTAATTAGTGATATACGTCGCTATTGGGTGACAGGACCCAATAGTGGTATGACCACAGTCATAGATCCGGTCGAGTGACAACTGAACCAGCTAATTATTAGATAGGGGCAAATGTGAAAACTCTTAATGCTGTAAATTGTAACAATGTATCATTTTGTGCAAATTGAATGACTCGCCAGTATTTCCCCGCTGATAAAATCTTTTTAAACATGTTTCAGGTGATTTACTGTGAACAAGGAAAAGTGCCGCGTAGCACGCCAGCTTGAATGAAGTGGCTCAGTAAATAAATAAACATGTTTTTGGTAATTAGGGGATTTCCCAGTGAAATTCCTTTATTGTAAATTACGGGGTTTGTCCTGAAACTTGAAATAAAATAAATAGGTGTTTTCAGTTTAACCGATCCTGTTAAAATTTTCGCTGCCAAATAACACACCAATACCACGGGTTTTCTGTTCCGCGACATCCGAACCGGGGAACTAGATCGGGGGTCGTGACAGGAGAAATCAAATAATGATGGCCGATGAGGGTTTTGATTAGAATTTTGTACTTCTAAATCAAATGTCAGGTTGGAACTTGAGTATCGTTCCATGCTTTACATTTCAGTATTCGACAAAATTACTTAAATGAACATTTGAGTATTGGACAATGGACTACTGGTATTGGATATTTCAATTCTAATTACTTAAATGGGTTCTATTTTGATCTTGAACCAAACATTATTAATGTAGGCCTCTAGTCACTATATATATATATATATCGAGTCAATCGAGCCGAGCCGAACCGAATGGAGCGGACGTTTGCCTGTGCTCGTTTACAAAACAAACCGATCTGACATGCGCGCCCTTTTCAATCGAGCTGAATCAAACGAGCAAATTCCGAGCATTTTTCAAACGAGCATCGAATGAGTGTCGAGCGACGAACAATTTGAACAACGTTAAAGAAAATCTAAGTTGTACACTCACTCACGTATATGTATTCCTAAACAAATTATTAGCATGTTTTTTTTTCAAACAAAATTATATGTATTGATATTCCTTGTTGATTATATTTCAACGAGAAAAAAAACCATCAATGGGTGTGTTGTTTTATAAAAATATTTTACTTCCTGTATTAATAAATTCAATAAAAAAATTAGTAGGTGGTGCACACAGACAAAGAACCATTTGGTTCTTATGGAGATTTACATGGTTTTGACATTTCACCATTCTTGACATCCTAGCTATTTTTGGATTGTTATTTTAATTTTAGCAAGCTACAAAATTACATCAATCTCCATCAATAAACAAAATTGTTCCTAAAAATATCTGTAATATTCATGTAAATATGTTTTCTAATTTTCTTAAACATCCTTTTAAGTTAAAATGATGTTGTTTTTCGTATCATCATCACCGTCGACTAATGATGAAGAACAAATCGATCTCCATGATTTCGCATCAATCATTTGTTGGCAATTTGTTCTTTTGTTTGGTTTCAAACTTTGTTAACTAGCTATTATATTCTCTTTGATGTTACAAAACATTCAATTCATCAATGTCTTGGGTTGAATCTTTTTTTTAATAATATTAATCCAAAATCAAATTGTTGAATATCTTAGGGTTGTTAGACTAACCGGTATGGAGAGCCTCATCAGTCATCCCCAAGGGGATGAGCCGCCACGTCACCGCAACGTAAGCGGAGGCCTAAAGGGGATAGACCTAGGGGGTTGGGGATGAACCCCTTTATATATATATATAGGTAGAGGATCCTGTAAAAAGTGCCCAAAGTGTGAGAAGTGTAAGAAATAATCTGGTGTTGACACGTGTCCATCAATTATATTAATGAATAAGGGTAATAATGTAATTTACTCCTAATAGTAGTTAAAGTCAATTAAAGGAAATGAGATCATGTGTTAACTATTTTAGGAGAAATTTTAGGAAACATATTTGTTTTTACGATTTTATACATCTGATTGTTTTATCTTCTTCGTCATCTTTTAATCGCAACATTCCAGATAAAACACCATGACTTGAATCATAGTCAATGTCTCCAGATGTTTAAAACACCATGCCATGAACAATGTCCCCAGATGTTTAAAACACCACGCCATGAACAATGTCTCCAGATAAAACACCATGACTTGAATCATAGTCATGGTGTTTTAAAATCTGGGAATGTTTTGTATTGATTGTCCAAATGTTAATACACCATGAATGTAATCACAATACAATGTTTTTTGGATTCCAGATAAAACACCATGACTTGAATCATAGTCAATGTCTCCAGATGTTTAAAACACCACGCCATGAACAATGTCTCCAGATGTTTAAAACACCACGCCATGAACAATGTCTCCAGATAAAACACCATGACTTGAATCATAGTCATGGTGTTTTAAAATCTGGGAATGTTTTGTATTGATTGTCCAGATGTTAAAACACCATGGATGTAATCACAATACAATGTTTTCTGGATTCCAGATAAAACACCATGACTTGAATCATAGTCAATTTATCCAGATGTTTAAAACACCATGCCATGAATCTGATTACAGTTCTTCTAAACGTAAAACACCACGCCTTGAATCTTATATAAAACAAAGAGGCTTCCGATTTAAATCTTGGTCATTAATTCCGATATTTAAGGAAAAAGGAGTGAATGTAGGTGCTTTTGGTTGTGTAAGATACGGTTACCATATTTGAAACATTGGAAAAGACACTATTGCCCTTCAATTTTACATAAGGTCCCTCTAATTAAAACACAATTTACATTTTTATACCCTATTGTTCTCAACCATTAGATCAAATATCCAATGGTTTAAAACACTTCTTACCCTTCTCACATTTTAAACACTTTTTACCATATCCCTACCCTCTATATATTATATATATATAGGGTCAGGATTTAGAGAGAACGGTGAAAAGTGTGAGAACGGTGAGAACGATTTTGGTGGTAACATATGGCATTGATGCTAAATTACACTAAGGGTTAATATTGTCAAAAAAACTCACTCACATGAACTGGGTGTTCAAATACAACGCCATAAAAACACCCAATTCAGAAAAACGCCATGAAAAATACCTAGTTAAAAACGCCATAAAATACACAGTTCAGAAAAACGCCATGAAAAAACTCAGTTGAAAACGCCATAAAACACTCAGTTCAGAAAAACGCCATGAAAATACCTAGTTGAAACGCCATAAAAACACCTAGTTCAGAAAAACATTGTTAGAAATGTAGGCTTAGAAAACAAATGCAGTATGCAAGCAATGCAGAATAGAGCACCAGCAGATGCTCTATTGTTTGATGCGCTAATCATATAATAGATGCTCTAGTACTAGATGCTCTAATCAGATGCTCTAATATGTGGCATGCGTTATTATGTGGGATGCACTATTATGGAGCAAGTTCAGAAAAACGCCATGAAAATACATAGTCTAAAACGGCATAAAACACTCAGTTCAGAAAAACGCCATAAAACCCAGTTAATTTTTTTCCGAAAAGTATATCAATAGTATACTCGTTGGAAAGATTAAAAAACGCTGAGTTTTATGGTGTATTATTTTTCGAAAAATAATCACGTATAAAAAAGTTATTGTCGTTTAAATATGATGGGGGAAAATGGCATGTGATTAGCATGTGCACATTTGCTTGGATCTTTCTATTTTACCTCTCCTAGTAATTCCAAGGCCCCTATTATTTACAAAAATGACACCACATCAATCTAAGCCACAAACCACTAAGATCTTGTTGCTGAGAATCGTTCTCACCGTTCTCACACTTTGAGGCGTTCTCTCCTGATCCTGTTCCTATATATATATATATGTATGTATGTGTGTGTGGGAGTGAGGGGCGTCGAGACCTTCGCTGGGGAGACGGAGAAGCCGGGCCTGACCCGACGCCGAAGCAGGAGGGTGGGGAAGACGGGGCGGCGAGCAAAAACCGGGCATGGAGACGGCCCCATACTCACTAGTCTTAAAAACACAATGAAGCAAATTGTGGTAGAGGACAAAATTAGCCAAAAAGCCAATATTAAAAATTGACTTTATTTGATTAGAAGAGATGGAGTAATGGAGAAGGCACCCATCCCTCCCTGACAATTTTGTCACTATCGACACTCAACGACAAACATTCTTTTTCTTACTTTGCCTGAGGCTAGCGGGTATGGTGATGGACCATCCTTGGAGGATGATCCGCCACATAGGCGCCACATCATAGTCCTCCAAAGGATGGTCCATCCTCCAAAACTAGAGGGCATGGTAAGATGGTCCTAGTCATCATCCTCCACCACTTTTATGTTTTTTTATTTTTTTTAATCTTCAACTTTTTTTTAACATTTAACAAATAAAGTAACAAAATATTTTCATTAATATTAAAAAACATTACATAAACTTAAAAAAAAATTAAACTAAAAAAAAATAAATTAAAAAAAAAAACATAAACTTAAAAAAAATAAACTTAAAAATATCCTAATATATTAAAATAAGCTACTAGTCTTCGTCTTCCATGTCGTGGCCGGGTTCGTTTTGAGCGTTGTTCCAAATGTACTCCAACAAGTCCGCTTGTAGGTTATGATGTGTGTACTCGTTACGTAGAGCGAACATGTTCAAATCTTGTTGTTCCGTACTAACTGGAACAGAATTTCCAGTTGACGCGTCTTCGTCGTACTCGCATATCGCTCTACCTTCGTCTTCAATGACCATGTTATGAAGGAGATGGGGTGGTAGTGGGTGAAAAGTTATGAAAAAAATGGTTAAAGAGGTGAGTATTTATAAAAATGGAAGTGAAATGGGGGATTTTTTGAAATATTACCGTTTGAAAATTTAATTTTAATTAGAAATTATTTTTTTTTTAAACGGTTACTTTTGGTTGGGCCCCACCTTATTTGGATCGTCGCAAACGGCAAGGATCAGACGGGGACGACGGGACGCGGGGGGGCGGCACGGTGTTCCCTCCGTCGCCGAACCAAGCCGGACCGGGGACGAACCCCATACCGAGTAGCCTGATATCATCAAGGGAAAATCACCAAACAATTTTTTTTTTGAAAAATAAACTTCATTAAAAAAACACATCTGCGTCATACGACACATCACGTCACTTTCCTGCGCCATCTTTAGCATACAGTTATGCTCCTGCGCCAACCCTTTATCTCCTACGCCATATGACGCAGCACATTACCTCGACACATGTTGATCTCTAGTTAAGTGGTAATTCAACACATTCCATGGCTATTTTGATAATTTCTTTAGTCAACATGCCTATTTAAGTGATTTTCCGAATCATTAATATGTTTTTTGTATTAAAATTATGAAAACTTACGATGAAATGGAATGATCTATTTAATAAAGTTAAAATCAAATATAACGACATTATTTAGTTGGGAGGGTTCTGTTACTCCTTTTTTTGGGTTTAAAGGTGTATTAAAAATATAAGTTAGGGTAAGGGGCTGTTTGTTTACCTTTTAATGAGGCTTTTAATGGTTCAGACCTCTTACTGGTTCAGCATTTAATGGTTCAGACTGTTTGTTTCATGAGTAGATGTCTGAATGGTTCAGACATTTGCCTCTGAATGGTTAAGATTTATACAGAGTTTGAAGGGTTAAGATCTCTAATCTGAATTGGTCAGACATTTGCCTCTGAACGGTTAAACATTATATAGACTCTTAATGGTTCAGACCTCTTACTCGTTTAGCACTTAATGGTCCAGGCCTCTTACTAGTTCAGCACTTAACCATTCAAAAGTTGCCAAACAGCCCCTAAGTTAACGACAATATATGTACTCTTGTATTGAATGAATGGGAAGCAAGTTATTTTTATCTACATGAGTTCTCTACCAAGTTATTTTTCGATCAATTAAAATATATCATTCTTTTCATTTAATATACTAATCACTAATTAAAAAAAATTGTTGAACTAATTGTTACATATGTTTTACCACTAAATCCCTCCTTTAATATTGTAAGGTTTATATTGCCATTTTTAGCAATTGACTGCCCAAATCGACCCCAGAATAGAATTATCCTTCCCGTTTAGGGGTGTTTTAAATTATCGTTTTTTTTTTAACCAGATAAACTTATTTGATTCTGTATCTGTTAGCTTAATTTGTTCACTAGAATAGTGGGCTTGATATTTGGGCTTAGCTTGCTAAGACATCCATTAGATTTAGTCCACATCCTTTCTTATATAACGAAGTCCAACCCGGGGTTCACTTCACTCTCATCATCCAACTCCCTCTTTATCTCATCATCTACTTTAGTTGCTAATATTCTAATGCATGTAAGAAATATAAATAAGTTCTAAGTAGCACAAATCACAGTTCATATACTAAGCAATTAGTGTTAAATGTGTACATCAGTATTGAACTTTGAATAAACCTTTATAGAAGTATAGAACGAGTCGGGTATGCGGCCCACATGACATATGACATATGTCAAATTATTTCAGGGACCCAATCATAAACAGTAAAGCTCATATCGGTTGTGGAGAGAAGAGATTACTGGTTCATAGGAATGTCATGTCTCTTAAATTGTCAACGCGTATTCATAGAAATGTCATGTCTCTTAAATTGTCAACGCGTATTGTTGGTTGTGGAGTAGATGAAAACTCTACAGTTAAGCGTTCCGTAAGGTGTTATTGGCGGGCACCCTACAGTCGGGTTATATCACAGTGTACTGTTTAATAATATGTCATTTCTAAAAAATACGTAGCGGGAGTTTCAGTTAAAACAGTACATGATTAATTAAAAATTTATTTAGTCACTAATAACACGAATGCCCTCCACTGTGTTACGAGTAACCCCATCCACTAGCTAAGAGCGACACCAACTCGAACCACGCACCTGCAAAACAATATAACATACATGCAAAAGTCAGGTATGCTAAGTGAGTTCTAATAGTTTAAGTTAAAGCATTTAAAATCCGTCGTAAACTATTTATTTTAAAACCAAAATACCAAGTCAAAAAAATCACAAACATTGTATTAAAATATGTTAACATCCATTTAAAGTTCAACGAGACCAACCCTTCACCCAAAACGACCCGTGACTATACCTGTAACTTACAACCAACAACCCTACAAGTAATCCTTTCAATGTGGATTAGGTTACCTAAACACCTAAGGCCAACCTCAATGAGTCTTAATTTATAGGCCGATTAACCAAAACGACCGTATCTAGGTTATAACAATTAATGACCTAAAAGATTCGTTTATCGTTAAGTACGATTACTTGACAAAACTCGTTCCCCAAAATATACAAGATATTCCTTAGAATAAATTCAATTGTAACTTAACCTCGTTCTACCACTACACGAAGACATCATTCATCACCGCATAATTAAACATCATTCGTCACCCGCACAACTTATCATCATTCATTAACTACTCAAAATCTCAAATACACATCATTTACCCACCATTTAACTAGTGCGAAACAAAAAGCACATAATGTAGGAACCAAACACATCAATTGTTGCTCGTATGCTATCATCATTTCCCTCGTCAGGGTTTCGTCACCTCGAATTTGACCCCAAAGAGTCTGTCTCCCGCATATTAACCCTGAAGGATCCGTTGTTGCCACTAGGGTTAATCATTCAAACACCTCATGGGTGTTTCTCGTGACCCAATACCACCCCGAAGGTAACACCCTCATCATGAGTAACCCGCATCAAGCACCTCTAAGACGCTAAGTCACATAAGAGCACATAGACACACATACAAAATCCAAGGCACGTTAACTACTACCTTCATATTTACGTCACCACAAAGCTAGTAATAAAATATCAGTTTAAAATTCCACACAACACAAGTCATGCTTTTAATATCCACAGCTACAATACCTCATACATCTATGACCACAACATCACAAATAAAACGTCTAACGCCTATTCAAGAATAAGTAAGTCCAATTAATTAATATGTGTTAAAAACCATTAACCGAGGAAAACATTTTTAAAACATTTTAAATCTCAAAGCTCATTAATCAAATAACTCGTTGTCACACCCCAACCGATGGCGGAAACATCGGGGCGTGGCACTGAGTGAAACATATTGTCCAAGAGAATCCATAACACTAATAGTGACAATATATTTAACGTTCACGTCCCATACCATAAACATATAAAGAATAAATAGTTATTACAGACATTGTTCTCAAAGACAAATAATTGTTCCGACAACTCAGATTTCATGTGACGTTTCTAGACCACCTAACTTGATTTCCATTCTCGGTTGGGCCCGCGTTCTTACAAAAAGCGAGACACCCAGACCGACGAATACGACAAAACATATCAGGAAGGTGATAACACAAGTGTGTTCAGACGGCTGCAGCGGGACCATAAAAATTATAAAGCTCGCGCGGTTTATAACCCGGATGCAAAGCACGATTACAACTTACTCTACCGCCCGGCAGAGGCAGCGGAGAACTCGAAATTTGTCAGTGAAATCGCCCTAGCTCCCCTCGAAAGGGCGAAGCTACCATCAAACGTCGGAAAATTCAACGGTATGTCAGATCCAGACGATCATCTCCGTGTATTTACCAGCGCAGGTCTGGTAGGGGGTTGGACTCTGCCTATGTGGTGTCACCTATTCGTCCAGACCTTGACAGGTGCAGCACGGTTGTGGTTCGATAATTTGTCGGTCGAGAAGCTAACGTCATGGGTGGATTTAAAAGAGAAGTTCCTGGTCCACTTTAGCCAGCAACGCAGATCTGTCAGAGATACCGCCGACGTAATGAATATCTGGAGACGTGATGATGAAACTCTGGAAGACTTCATAACGAGATATAACAAGGAAGTCCTAGAAATCGTGATGTACACGAATATCTGATACGAGCACAATTCAAGTACGTCGTACGCTGTGACGACATGATTAAAGTGCTATCAGGAACAGAGGGTTTGCCCAAGAGTTGGGAAAAACTAATGGTTGCTGCCAAAGTTTACGCTCAGACAGAGCACAATCTCAGCTCCAACAGGCCACCTCCACCACACAACCGTCTGCAAGACATGAGCGGAAGAAATGGTAAGAAGTTCAAGAAGAACTGGAGGGACTCGGCTTCCGAAGCATACTCGTCTGATGATGCCCGATCAACAATCAACAAGTTGACAGCGCAGAAAGAGGCTAAACAGGTTAATCGTGAGCGGCAGTGGACTCCTCTAACAAAAACACAGGCGGAGGTACTTAGTACCGAAGACTATCAATTCAAGACACCCTCGCCGATGAAGAACAAAAGATGTTAGGATCTAAATCAGTATTGCGAGTATCATAAGGATAACGGTCATACTACAAATAATTGTATAAGCCTCCGCACCGAGATCGAGAAGGCACTAAAAAGTGGCGAACACACCCACTTACTTCAAAATGTGCGGACATCAAACAGATTACTCGCGGGGATGAGGGGCCGAGTAAGAAAGCAAAAACCTAAGCCGCGCAAGAGCAACATGCATATAATAGCTTCCTTTCATATTGGTTAGGTTTTTCAACTTACCAATCCATGACACAGGACTATTAGTATGAGTAAATTAAGTCTCAATTAATTATCCTAAAAAAACAACTTTGTAACCATGGCCTTTGTGCCCTATCAAAAATCAATGCAAAGTTTGTTTTATTACTTCTCTGTTTATTACAAAGTGCATGCAATTCCTTTTGGTAAGCGCAAAAACACTATGGTAAACTTAACATAAGTCTCATGAACGGTCCGCGATCACACACATCGCACAAGGCCCAGCCTTACGTTCACACATGAGCTTTATACCACCTTTATTCGCCTTACCTAATCAAAGAAATTGTACTCATGCAAAATATTGTAATTCAAACATATATTATAACAGTTACTGGCACACCACACGCCTTAACAAAAAACCATTTACATACACGGCAGTGTATCAATAAAAGTTACTTGCACCATAGCGCATTAACAAACAGGGATTTACATCCCAAACCTATGTCAATTACCAATTGTTCATCCAACCACAAAACAAAAAGAAAACCTAAGCTCGGTCTTCATCATCATCATCTCTATCGGGGAATACTTCCCTCAGCTGCCCCACAAAGTCTTCGGACTGCAGCACAACAGTGACAAGGTCCATAACAGGAAGCTGCAAAGTGTTGAATTGAGTCTTCACAGCAGCAAGAGCAGCTTCGGTATCAGCACCTTGCGTAGCAGACCTACTAGTATCCCAGTCAACTTTTAAAGCATTAACAACATGCTGGGAACACTCTGAGTAACCTTGAGCATACCCATCATTACGCGCAGCAACCAGCAGGTGCGCAACCGTCTTATCTAGTTCCTCAACATTAAGAACGGAGTTGGCAACCTGCAAAATAAAATAAGTAAAAAGGCACATAAATCATCTCAGATATTATCAAAAGTAAACGCACTTACACTTATGATTCCGCGCTCTTTCAACAATAGCATGTCATTCTTCAATGGTTCAATCTCACTCTCCATCGTCGCCCGGGCAATCTCGGAACTTTCCAACTTTTCTTCAGTTTCAGCAAGGCGACGGGAAGTTTCAGCCTTTTCAACCCGTTCAAGCTCCAAATCTTTTTTAGCAGATTCAACCTCCGCCTTAAGTTGTTCCTACTCAGATAGTAAAGAGGTAAGTTCATTTATCTCCTTTTCCTTAAGAGCAAGGGTGGCACAAGTTCGTACCTCTCTCTGTTCACTCCTCTCCCGGTGAGAACGTGCTTCATCGCGCGCTGCTTCAGCCTCAGCTTTTTCTTGTTTCAGCTTCTCAATATCCGCATCTGGTTTTTTCAATCTCTCAACTTCAGCCTTGAGATTATTAATGGTATTACGGAGACCTATATTCTCATTATTATCTTTCTCACAAATCTCTCTCCAATTTTTGCGCTCCTTAGAAAGAAGAGCAGCTTCAGCGTCTACATTCCTTTTCCAACCAACAACGGACCATTCTTTAGTTTTTTTGGTCGCTTTCAAACTTGGCCCGATCAGCCTCCAACTTAGCCCTCAGAAGGGCAGCTCAGGCCTCATCCTCAGCAGCTTTCTTCTTGGACGCCTCGAAAGCAGTCCATTCCTTGTGCATACTACGCCACTCACGCACTATACGATACGTAGTGGACGTATAAGTAGCAGCTTCTTCAAGGTAAGCATGATAAGTCTGCTCATGAGGGCGCCCCTCTTGAAACTTAATCTCTCCAGGAGGAAAGGTTCCCCGCAACCAATCACGACACACACGCCAATCTGAAAAAGGGTCTCCTTTCTTCAAATTCCAAACTGGAGTATGAAGTTCAGAGACCTTTTTCTCCGAATAAATTCTATAGTAATGATCCCCCGGAGTTTCCTCCGGGCGAATAGGAGAATTCTCGGCATCATAAGAAAAGGAGCCCTGATCACCAGCTGGACTACTCTCAACATTTACAGGAGCAGAAGCAGAAGTACGTAAAATGGTCACAGGATCTTCCTGAGCAGATTTTCATTTCTCTGGGTCATGCGCCACAACTTCTGGAGACTTAGGATGAGCAGAATCAACTTCCGCAGTCTCCGGATCCACAATTTTCTATGTTTCCACCACAACTGTCGCAACCCCCGCCCCCTTATCTGTCTCGGGAACGGGCGGCCGTGAAATTAGTTTTGGTGGTATCGATGTTTATCATTTTGGCAGCGGAATTTACATCAGGATCGTAGTTAGGAAATATTTTATCAGAGTAAATACCACATTTTTATAATATTATGCATATTAGGATAAAACCCAAGTTTTCATTACAAACTGATTTATAGAGATAAACTCTGTTTTATTTAATAAAACATCTTCCTTTATTTAGGTAACTTTTATAGCCACTTTTCCAAGCCTTCAGTGCTGTCCAGCTGGCTTCTAGTTGGCTCTCACATTTTTTTACCTGAAACGCGTTTAAAAATATTTTGTCAGTGGGAAATACTGGTGAGTGAATCCCAGTTTAATCAAGAAGAGTTTTATCAATTAACACAGTATTGAGAGCAATTACAATGTTTATATCTACACAATTACTCATTCAGTACTTGCCACTCGACCGTATCTGTGGCTATGGTCATATCACACATTGGCCAACCCGTTGTCCAATTGTGAAGGTTATCAAGTAATGTATATAAAACCCCATAATACCGGCAGCAATTGAAGAATTACAAAGACTCAATCACTGCTTAATCACATTGTAAAATATTTAAGGTTTTGTAAAAATAGTTTACAAAAAGGAGATTACTCACATTGCTGTTTTAGATTTCTTCTAAGGTTTCCTGGTGATTATCTATAATTTACACAATGCACACGCGTTAGTATAATAACCCTTTATATTTACATTAGTAATACCCTCCTGAGACGGCATTCCAATGACTACGTCGGGCAGAACCACGACAGCCATTACGGAACCCTGGATCAATTGGGCAGCGTATCTAACACGTAACCGGGGTTACAATACTTACAACGGAGCAGAAATTCGTTAATTAAGGGGGTATAATACCCGAAAATAGCTTATACTATCAGAAATTTCGAGAGAGAAAGAGATTGTGAGCGTCGGAAACTGAAGGCCCGAGCTCCCATTTTATAGGGGCTGAAATCAGGTTCCTCGCGGCCCGCGTAAGGTGAGACCAAGGTCTACGCGGCCTGCGTAGTAGGGTATCTAGGCCGTAGCCTTGTTCGGTCACAAGTATAGGTCTAACACGTTGCTGCCACGTGGCAGCTCAGGGCTGCGTCTCGGCGACTGGCTGTCGCGCCCCGCGTAAGATCCTTAAGGGGTCTAGGCGGCCCGCGAGCGACATTAAAACTTTGTTTTTATTTAATTTTTAATGTTATATCGTATTTTGGGCTCGGTTTTTGCATACAGGGTGTATTTTAGGACATATTGGGATATTTAAAATATATTAGGGCGTCGAAAAAATATTTTGGAGGGTTGTTATATCCTCCCCACCTTGTTTTAGAGCTCGTCCTCGAGATCTACTGGAACAGGTGTGGATATTTCCTTTGCATTTCTGATTCAAGCTCCCATGTGTACTCTGGTCCTCTTTTGGAGTCCCCTTCACTTTGACCAGAACTAATCTCTTGTGCTTGAGGTTCTTTACTTTCCTGTCTTCAATCTGTAGAGGCCTCTCTATAAATTTTAACTGCTCATTTACCTCTATATCCTTAAGAGGTACTACTAGTGATTCATCAGCTAAGCATTTCTTGAGATTAGATGCATGAAATACATCATGTATTCCTACCATTTCCTCTGGCAGTTGTAGCTGATAGGCTACAGTTCCTATTATTCTAATAATCTTAAAAGGTCCAACGTACCTGGGGCTTAGCTTTCACCTCTTGATGAATCTTATCACTCCTTTCCAATGAGAGACTTTTAACAACACTTTATCTCCTACCTGAAATTCCAACGGCTTTCGTCTATTATCTGCATAACTCTTTTGTCAATCACGTGCTGCTTTCAGTCGTTCCTTGACTTGAATGATCTTGTCTGTTGTTTCGTGTACTATCTCAAGTCCGGATAGTTGTTTTTCTCCAATTTCTGCCCAACAGACTGGCGTTCGGCACTTTCGTCCATAAAGTGCTTCGAATGGTGAAGCATTGATACTTGTGTGATAACTATTATTATAAGAAAATTCTATTAATGGTAAATGATCGTCCTAATTACCTCCGAAATCAATTACACAAGCTCTAAGCATGTCCTCAATTGTCTGAATTGTCCTTTCGCTTTGTCCGTCCATTTGAGGATGATAGGCTGTGCTTAGATTTAATTTGGTTCCCAATGCTTTTTGGAAACTTGTCCAAAAATGAGAGGTAAAATGACTATCTCTATCAGAAACAATTGATAGAGGAATTCCATGTAAAGAAACTATTTGATTTGCATATAATTTAGCTAATTGTTCCATACTGAAAGTTTCTTTCATTGGTAGGAAATGAGCTGACTTAGTTAGCTTGTCTACAATCACCTAGATTGTATCATTACCTTTTCTTGTTTTGGGTAATTTGGTAACAAAATCCATTGTTATCAATTCCCATTTCCACACTGGCATTTCTAACTGTTGCAACAATCCTGGGGGTTTCTGATGTTCAGCTTTGACTTGTGAACAAGTTAAACACTTTGCAACATATGCTGCTATATCCTTTTTCATTCCTATCCACCAAAAATTCTTTCTTAAGTCCTGATACATCTTATCACTTCCAGGATGCATCGTATACTTAGACATATGGGCTTCTTCTAATATATAGTGGCGTAGGTTGTCACACCCTGATATTTCCACATATTACCGGTGGGCCCGGCGGGGAGTATCGTGACGTAGTTGATATCATCATAGTCAATATACACAATATAATAGCACAGCGGAAGGCTTGGTGAATAAACTATTACAAACCATAATGTCTGAGTGTCCGAGTGAAAGAATATACAGACTGGAATGTAATAAGATCCACAGGCGGATCATAAATAAATACAGAGAAACAAAACAACAGACTTCAGGTATCTATGGATTTGCAAGATCCTCTTATGACACCTAATAGCTCCAGCCTATTACGAGAGGTACCTGTCAAATCAGCCTTTAAGAAAATACGTCAGTTTACACTGGTAAATACAATTAACTGACTCTTTTGAAAAGTGTTTATAAAATTTGTTTTAATGCACATGGCACAAATCTTTTATAACTTGGGACAATTATTTAAATATAATCTTGTATACAGATTTACATGTTTGTCTTACAATTGGGGCCGGTTGGAAGCCGGTCGTGATTAACCGACTCACCACTTATAGAACCCACAAAGGAGTTATCCCCAACATGTGGGTGTATATTTTAGCATATACATCTGTCAAGTGTATGCCTACACCCCGTGCATAGGTCGTGGCCATTTTCAAATGAAATGAGCCGAGGATATCCAGGATACGGTTGTATTAACCCCCAATGCTTATGTTATAAAACAAGACAGATTAAAACGGGTTATGTAAATTTATTAATCACAATCCAATTAAATGATTTCATACCCGACCAAGTGGTATTATTATAATAGCATATCCCAAGCCCGTATAAGGGAAAATAAGTTAAAAGTTTTACCTGAGCTCGAAGGTGAAAGTAACTCAGCCGTATATCCTAAAGCTGTATATTGATACCTTCTATTGGATGCTACTTAATCTGTATAGAAGGTTTAATAACCTATTAGGGTGCTAACGGGCCTTTAGTTAAGTCAAGGACTTAGACCGGCTAGCTAGAAAGAAACTTTACGGTTCTAAACGCTAGATTAAGCGGAGACCGGGATAGAATGTGTTTTAGACCCGACAAGCTTGGATACTTGTATAATGTGGGTAAACTAATCACATTCTGGAATTTGAGGATTAAATAATAAGGTTAAACCCGTTTCGGCTATTATACGTAAACTAGTCATATAAACCGATCCGAACGCGTAAACGGGTAACCAAATGAATTATATACAGGTCTTAATTTTTATTATGCTTAAAATATGTTAATACATCAGTAGGATGTTAACATATATGCCCAAAAAGTAATTTAAACCAATTTAGGTCCCGAAAGGGTATTTTGGTAATTTTATTACTTATAAAAGAGATTTTATAATAAACTGGAGTTCTAGTCTCTTGTAATTAATAAAAAATATTTAATTTATCTCATTATATCAGTAAGATATCATACATATGTGAAATTTACCTTTTATAACCAAACTATGTCCCGAAAGGGCATTTTGGTCATTTCACATAGGCTTTTAAGGGCATTTTTGGAAACCTGAGTTCATAACTTATACCTACTGTAATTATATTTAAATTTGGTTAAAAATCCAGTAGGTATCAAGTCTTAGGTGTTAAATATGGTTTTAAACCATACTATGCACCTAACTAGTGTATAATTCGCTAATTGACGATAATCAAGATGTTTATATAAATCTGAGATTTTGATCAGTTTTAAATGGTCAAAATAATTTATTTAATGTATGAAATCGGTAGGAAAAATTTGGCATTCAAATCCTTTGTTAATCCCCCTTTTTGTCTAAAAAGGGTATTATCGTCATAAACCGAATTACACAAGAACTCTATGTTTTAAACAGATAATAATCTGACCAAAAATCTTAAAATTCCTTAAAAATATTATCTTAACAGTAGGTGATGAATTTTGGTTTAGAATCCAAGTTTAAAGGTGCATTATGCAAGATATCGCAATTTAATTAATAAAAAGCTTCTAATTACGATATTGCGCATAACTCCTATTTGGGACCAAGAACTGATGTCAAATTTTCGGGACAAGCTTATATATCAGTAGCAAAGGTTTTTGTCCAGTTACATTTCTAAAAGTCTCATTTGTGTTTCAAAAGGGCGTTTATGACATTTATAAGCATATTAACGATCAAGAGCATATAATTCAAACCACTAGGAACCAAGCACTATAACTCCAGAGAGTTATACTACTGAGTAAAGTGGTCCTAATGGAAGCTTAAAACATGGGAGAATTAAGCTTGAACGGGTCAGAACTGAAAGTCATAGCAAAAGTCAAGCTTTTGCGACTTTCGGTTATAATTTGACCTTAGACTGATAATTGTCGGGTTAGGACTGATAAAACATGTTCTAATATTAATTACCAAGTCATTAGAAGGTTAAAATATAATTTAGACCCTCTGTTTTATTAATTTAAAACATTTTAAAACTTTCTGTCTAGTTTGACTTTTTGTCAAACTAGTTTGACCCGACAATTAACTAGTCAAACGAAATAATTAGGAGGTGCCCTCTTAAGGGTTAATCACCTACATTAATGTGGTTCCATAACCACTTTCGTTTTGATCAGTGGCTGGACCATTTGTGATTAATTCGAAAGTCAAAGCTAAATTACGACAAGTTTGACTTTTTGGTAATTAAGCTAATTAAAACGACTAAACAGGTAATAAGACTCTTACTAATGGTCCTTGCTATCTTTTCTACACTTGGTATTCTTCTCCTAGTCCTTGCAAGCTCCAGAGACAAGTTATTTGAAGGTTGTTGCAAATGTGAGTTCATGAAGTATGAACTATCACTCCTTATATAGCAATTTACCAAGCCCTTAGATCATTGCAGCTGTTAAAGAAGTCCCTAGGATCACTCCATGTGTCCTAGTGGTTTAACATTACCATCCAATAGTCAGAGGTAGAATTAACATGTTGACACGTTTAATTCCTGTAGCTTTAAAATCTTCCGACTTTATTTACAAACGGCTCGTTATATTCAATCAATCACTTGATTTAGAATATATTCTCCGTGTACTGTCATTCAGAGGCTCAAGTTTGGCACGTTGACACTTTTAATCCCTTCGCATGCATATTTCCACTGTTTGTCAATTTTAGTCCTTCAAACGCAATCTTTCACATAATTAGAGTTTTGGACACGTGTCTGTACATAATTGGACACGTTTTTATGTGGTGTTACATCCTCACCCCCTTAAAAGAAATCTCAACCCCGAGATTTACTGGAATAAGTGAGGGTACTTCTGTCGCATAATGGACTTAACTTCCCACGTATATTCGGGACCTCTACGGGCATCCCATTTGACCTTTACTATAGGCACATGCTTCCTTCGGAGCTTTTTAACCTGACGATCCTCGATCGATATAGGTTTTTCAACAAATCTCTAACTTTCATCGATCTGTACGTCCTTATGAGACATGGCTAGCGATTCATCAGCTAGACACTTCTTGAGATTACAGATGTGGAACACATTATGAATTCCACTGAGCTCTTCTGGTAGGTTTAGCTAATAAGCTACACTACCGACACATTCGATAATCTTGAATGGTCCTATATATCTAGGGCTTATCTTGCCCTTCTTACCAAAACGCATCACACCTTTCCAAGGTGATACTTTCAGTAAGACTTTGTCACCAACCTCGAACATCAAAGGTTTTCACCTCTTATCAGCATAACTTTTCTGCCTATCCCTTGCAGCTTTCAGGCGATCACGAATCTGGACAATCTTGTCCGTCGTTTCAAGGACTATATCAGGTCCTGATAACTGAGCTTCTCCTACTTCCGCCCAACAAACAGGCGTTCTGCATTTCCTACCATATAATGCCTCAAAAGGTGCAGCTTGAATGCTTGTGTGGTAGCTATTGTAATAGGAGAACTCGATCAAGGGTAGGTGGTCATCCCAACTACCACCTAAATCAATAACTGATGTGTGAAAATGCGTATATTAATTTCGAACAAGTTTTAAAAAGGAATCGCTAACTAAACCACACACAATCGGCAAGTGCACCGGTCGCAGTGTAGTGTAGATGGCAAGACCGGATATCAATCCGTGGACACTATATGCAAACTCTAGGTAAGTAACCTTTGTCGAATAAAAAGTCAATTTTTAAGTTTGATTTTAAGTTGATTTGATTTTTAACTAATAACCTAATTAATTAAGAAAATATAGCAAACAAGAAAAGCACGCAAACAAACACAAACTTGGGAGCAAAGTGTAAATCAAATATGATGAGAAAAGACTACCTAGGTATCGAATCCCAAGAATCATGCAACGCTATCTTGACTATGGCAATGGTTAAATATCCTACTCCCTCGATTAACCCCCCGCTAGAGATGTATCAAACGAAAGATAAAGACGAAATGCGAAGTGCTAGAACGAACCGGCTCGACCTATCGATACCAAATCCTACGAGAATCAAGCAATGAAAGTAACTCTACCCCCAAAACTCTCAAAACGCAAAGCAAACCAAACCTTGAAGATTGAAATCCTAGGAAACCTTAACCACGATGTAATAAACGAGCCCGAGCTATCGGTCACCCAATCTACCCACCAATGATTAGCTAATAACCTAGCTCACCTTAATCGTCTTTCGAGTCACAAGATGAGGATGCAAGTTTTAGTATATTGATTTTAATTATTAATCGAATTGGCCAATTTCTCAACTCAATATTCAAATCGAAAACCCTAAGATCAACGATTCAAATTAAACTCTAAGTCTAGGGGATATTTCTATATGCCTAAACCGCTGAATTCATCAACCAATAATCAATCAAAACACACCAACATGCAATATCAAGATCAATCACAAGGCAAAGTTATGTAAATCGCATAAAATAACCAAAACCAAGTCAAAACAACGTAACAATCACTAGTTCATCACAACCTAGGTAGTTTATAACGTTTAGCTACTCATAATAATCGATAAAACAACTGAACAAAGTCTGAAAACAATGGAATTCATGATTCAAAGCGAAACAAATACGAAAAACGAATGTTTAACGAACCCACAACGCTCCTAACTTGAACCGGATGCTTCCAAGACCCTTGATCTTCACTCAGCTCCAAAATAATATTGCTTGTTCTGTTTGATGCCTTCTGCCGTCGAATGATGTTGTTTCTCAAAGACAGTGACCAATCCTCCAGATGCCTCCTGTTGCACGTCCACTACCAATGTATAAATATTGTGGCCTTTAGGGTTTTTAATTAATCTACTAGTTTTGTATTTCCAAAAGCCCAAAAGCAACACAATACAATTCCCAACTGCCTTTTTTTCGTTAATCATGCATGGATGTCACATTTGACTTCTTGGCGGCCCACTATGATTTTCTCAAGAATGATAGGAAAAATCCACTTTTTCTTCTGATCACCTCCACTCTTGCGGCCCAAATACTGCTCGTGTCCCTTCTCTATGTTGATGTTGATAATGTTAATTAATAGTAAAATCAAATAGGGATCCTCTAATATAATACTGCCCCTCAAATTGATGTGTGCCTTCTTTCTCCAAGAATAATGTCATTAAAGCCCATTTAAATCTTCATAAAACCACATAATCATCCATGGCCCACTTTTAATTCTTTCTTTTTCGTTGGCTTGCTGTAGGAACAAATAACAAACACATGAAGCAATTAAATGCAATAAATAACATTGAAATTATTTAATTGTTATTTTTTTCTACATTTACGTGACCCTCATCAAAATACACATTAATTACAATTAATCACTACACATTTGATTTTCCAAAGCTTTGTCAAATTTGATAAATCTCATATATGAATCCATTGTTTTGCTCATTTTCATTGGAAATCTATAAAATTTTACTATGAACCAAATACGGTATAATTTTCATACAAACAACCCTAAAGTTACTTAAAAGTGTAGGAA
The DNA here is from genome assembly GCA_030545235.1 of Helianthus tuberosus. NCBI lineage: Eukaryota > Viridiplantae > Streptophyta > Magnoliopsida > Asterales > Asteraceae > Helianthus > Helianthus tuberosus. The sequence continues at coordinate 13,757,235 of CM060397.1, forward strand.
TATTTATATAAAAATATGTATATTTTAGACCACATCAAACATCCCCACACTTTACCTTTTGCTTGTCCCTAAGCAAAATCCCAAGCAACATGTCCAACTTAAACACTTAACAATAACGCAAGTCTCGAACAAGTTATAACGCGAACTACGAAATCATCAAACACAGCGGTTTCGCAAGACTTACAACGTTCAAAAGGTTGACCAATCATAATATTTAAATGAAAACCGGGCCTACCTAATCAAGCTTTTCTTACCTTCAAGCAATCAATTATGCACTGTCAACACCCCTCACAATTTCACTCATCTCTCGGCTAATATATATGTAATTTTGAGTGAACTCTCAAAACCAATCTATGAAGCAACACTATCATAAGCTTGTACATTAATCAGAACTAGTTTTTTTAGGTCGCGCGTTGCGGCGAAACCGAGCAAATGACAATGTAAAACAAACGTGATTTGAAAATAAAGCATGTTGTTTAGAAAGTCAAACAATTAGAACGGTTTAGTTTATCATCGTATCGTTTTATGATACCAAATAAATACTTTATTTAGAGTACAACTTTGTTTTTAACAAAACTTATAATAGAATGTCGGGGAAGAATCAAGCACAACTACGTACTTAAGTTTTTAGAAAAAAAGTTATAAACGTAAATTATTAAAAAAAGTATCAAATTGATTGATAAATTAAAATATGTTCTAAAAAAAGAAAAAAAGAATTATTAAAAAATGGTATATGAAATATATGATTTTAAAAAAAGGGAAAAAATTAAAAATATGTTATTAAAAGTAAATATAATAATAAAAATTTATAATAAATTAAATAAAAGAAAAACAAAAAACTATATATTATTATAAAAATAAAGTTACTATTCATCGTAGTTCGTCAACAATATTTATATAATTCCACCTATTCGTTAGAACTCGGCACAGATCAAAAGGACTTAAACGGGTAGGCAAGGGCTAAAGGTAGGTTTTTTTTTTTCATTTTGGGAATATATGGCTAACACAAATGATCACACGGTAAACCGGATAAGCACAACACAAATACTAACATATTGGTCATTTCGACCCACAGCTTTATTCTCTTTTTTTTTCTTTTTTTTGCTTTTCATTTTTTTTTCTTTTTTTTTTTCAAATATAATAATCACGTAACACGATCCGGCTATCAAATCACAAACGGGTAACAAACGACGAATGGCTAGGCTCAAAGTGGTGTATCTAAGGGTAGTGGTGAAACGGGTCAAACACAAAGGCTACAAAAACAAGGTGATCCTAATGCCTCTATCATATCCATGCCAAATCCTAACCGAAGGTCTCAAACTGTATCAAAACGCACAAGTTCTAAAGTAATGCAACAAGTCGGTAAACACACATGAAACGAAAATAATGATCATATATATATGAAACATGTAAAGGCTCAAATCATGTGGTAAATAAGGGCTACCGATATCGACAATGCACAATCAATCACTCTCCGGCTCAATCCACTATCCTAGGCATCCCAAAACCTTTTAATCCCAAAAACCGAATCAATCAACCTACTATCCCGCAACTTAAAGAAACATGTGCTCTCGACTCGTAAATTCGACAATTAAACCGCTTTCAACCGACGCTTTTAAAAGATTTTTGTTTTCTATGCGCTAAAGAACCGGGACTCGCAAAACCAACTCTTTTTTTTTTTGTATTTTCAATTTTTTTTTTTGATTTTTTTTACTCAAATCTACCTAAAAATACGAAGTCTCCGATCCCCACACTTAAAATTTACATTGTCCCCAATGTAGGATGAAAGACAACTAAAAATAAATAAGAAATAAAACCTAAAATAATATACAAAAGATAACGAATTGGAAATGACTTAGCTGGTTAGGGTAAAAATCAGTGCCAGCTGCGCGCGTCTTCAATCCGAACTCGTACACGATCCAGCTCGATCGTATAGCATTCCATTCGCGATCGGATTTGACTCTGACTAGTACGCTTGGTAAATTCCTTGAAATTGGTGTACAGCTCCGAAGTCACCCGAATGGAGATTGAGTACGGGTGGTACATATCCAAACCTGCATAAACAAAAACAAGCAAAAACCAAGCAGTACCTACTCGACAAAAAAACATTGACTCATAAACTAACTTAGACTCATGGTACAAAATAAACGACTCAATATACAAATAAACACGTATCACAAACTACCGAGAATATACCAAATAAATAAAATTACAAAACCTCCCCACACTTGAATTCAATCTGGAGGTTTCACCTTTATCCAACCTCGGTCTAACCTGTTCAATTCCACCCTTTTTCCAGTTTTCAATAAAAAATCATTTGTGAAATTGAAAAACAATCTGGAAAACTCAAACGGGTCAACCCACCAATATTTAAACTTACCTGGACCAAACTTGATTCGTGGCATGTAATGAGGAGAATGGTGTTGTGCAAACTTAAGTGGTTCCTCCTTCTTTTTATACCATCTATGCACCCTTACAACATGTTGATCCAAGCTTCTTTGCGCCTTCTCCCGTGTTCTTGTTGGTGTGAGTGGGAATCCAACATCTGCTTCCTTCACGGGCCAGCTATCAAACTCGTCAGCCATTTTCTCTTCTTCTTTGATGACCTCAAACACCTCAAATCTAGGGGAAGGCTCGGTAGCCTGCGGCAGAGGGTCCTGCTCAACATCCAACTTAGTGACCCCACTCCCCTGATCATCCACACTCGCAACCTGCATATCAGACGTATCTCTTCCGCAAATCTCGCTGAGGAGGCTACCCACATGTGACATAGTATCGATAAAGTATAGAGTGTCATCATGCTGCTGGGTATGCCTCATGGAACGCTGAATGTCGAATGTGACCTCATCCTCATCAACTCGAAGAGTCAACTTGCCGTCGTACACGTCAATGAGTGCGCGTGCAGTGGCAAGGAATGGACGACCTAAAATCAACGGGACCTCAGAGTCCTCATCCATGTCAAGGATGACGAAGTCAGCTGGAAATACGAATTTGTCGACCTTCACTAGCATATTCTCTACAATCCCTCTCGGGAACTTCACTGATAGATCAGCCAGCTGAAGACTCATGCGCGTAGGAGACGGCTTGCCTAGATTGAGCTTAGCAAAGATGGAATACGGCATAAGATTTATGCTAGCCCCTAGGTCTGCCAGCGCATTGCTGACGGTGAGATTTCCGATCAGACACGGAATCGTAAAGCTACCAGGATCAGACACCTTCTTCGGTAGCTTGTTCTGCAAGACGGCAGAGCACTTCACGCTCAATGTAACAGTCGCAAGATCCTCCAACTTCTTCTTGTTCGTGAGCAGGTCCTTCAGAAACTTTGCGTACTTCGGCATCTTTGATAGGGCCTCTACGAACGGGATGTTCACGTGCAGCTTCTTCAACATCTCGAGGAACTTGTTGTACTGCTCTGCGTCCTTAGCCTTCACTAATCGACCTGGGTAAGGGGGTGTCGGCTTATACACCCTCATCGGCTCCTTCTTCTCTACTGAAGACCTGCTGGACTGTGCTGTACTTGCTGGGCGCAGCCTCTCGTGCACTTTGCCAGCAGGGGTCCCCATCTCAATCTCCTCATCGACCGGTTCCTCATCAACTACCGGCTCGACCTCAACAGCTCCTCGCCCACTTATCGTAGTAACAGCCTTTGCAGTGGCGTTCGGATTTCCAACAGTGCTACTAGGGAGACCACCCGGAGGTCTCTGGTTCAGCTGATCGGCCAGCAAACCTACTGTCCTCTCCAGGTTCTGTAGTGCAGTGTTTTGGCTCTTCATGAAGGTCTCGTGCTCCATGAACCTCGACTGTGTCTCCTGATGTCGAGTATCCTCTCGCGTGATGAACTGTGTAAGCAAATGCGTCTGCTTGGCTAATGTCTCCTGGTTTTGCCTCAACATCTCCTCTATGGTCGGGTTCTTCGTACCCGAACTCGCTCCTGCTCCTGCGTCCTGAAACAAGCTCTGACGCGGCTGAAACCTCGGTGGGTTGTTGTTCTTCCAGCTGAAGTTCGGGTGGTTCTTCCAATTCGAATTGTAATGATCCCCGAAATTGTTCTGATTGCGATTACTCACAAACTCTACCTGCTCTGGTAACTCCGCAAGGGCAATAGGACATGCGGTCGTGTCATGCCTCCCAGTGCATATCTCGCACACCTGCTCCTTCTTCAACTCCATATCATTCACCCTTTTCTTCAGGGCGTCAATCTGCGATTGCATCATAGTGGTATCATCAACCTTATGCACCCCTCTCTGTGTAGCAGACGAATTTCTAGAATCAGGAAACTCGTAACTACTCATCGCTATGTCCTCGAACATCTCAGTGCACTCCTATGGTGTTTTGGCGGTCATCAGATTACCACCAGCAGTAGTGTTCAGCATATTTCTCGTGGCGGGCGTCACTCCATGATAAAACTTCTCAACTAAAGCCCAATCCTCGAATCCATGATGAGGACACTTGAGTAACAGCTCCTTGAAATGCTCCCACGTCTCGTAAAAAAACTCTCCCTCCTGTTGGCGAAACTCTTGGATCATGCTCCTCAGACGAGCGGTTTTGGAAGGAGGAAAGTACTTGCCTAAGAACTTTTCTTTCATCCCGGCCCAAGTGGTGATGGATCCCGCAGGAAGGGATTCCAACCAAGCATGAGCACGGTCAGCAAGCGAGAATGGAAATAGACGCAGCTTGCAGGCGTCTTCGGTGACACCCTGCTCCTGGAACGAATCGCAGATAGCTGAAAAGCGTGAGAGATGAACATTCGGGTCCTCAGTAGGTAACCCATGGAACTGGATGGTGTTCGTAACCATCGTGATGATCTGAGGCGGAATCTTCCAGCGATTGACTCCGATAGCAGGTCGGGTAATGCTAGATCGAGCATTGGCCGCGTTCGGCCGAGCATAGTGTGCGACGACTTTCCTAACTGGGGCCTCGTTGTCACCCATAGTGAAAGCAGAAGATGGAATGTGTTCCTGAATAGCTCGGAAGGTGCGAAGGCACTCGTGGAAATCTCGCTCGGGCTCAGACGAAGCAACAAACGAAGGTGGCCCCTGTGAACGAGTATGGTGCATACAATGAAAAGATTACTTAACTAAATACTAAAGCAAATCTAACCCTAAAGGCACAAATTACAAGCAACAGGCACCTAAAGGCAATGGAAATCTACGAAAGCAAGTAAACAACTAAATAGACGACTCGGGTCGTTCTCTAAAGTGCCAGTGTCCCCGGCAACGGCGCCAAAAACTTGATGTGTGAAAATACGTATATTAATTTCGAACAAGTTTTAAAAAGGAATCGCTAACTAAACCACACACAATCGGCAAGTGCACCGGTCGCAGTGTAGTGTAGATGGCAAGACCGAATATCAATCCGTGGATACTATATGCAAACTCTAGGTAATTAACCTTTGTCGAATAAAAAGTCAATTTTTAAGTTTGATTTTAAGTTGATTTGATTTTTAACTAATAACCTAACTAATTAAGAAAATATAGCAAACAAGAAAAGCACGCAAACAAACACAAACTTGGGAGCAAAGTGTAAATCAAATATGATGAGAAAAGACTACCTAGGTATCGAATCCCTATAATCATGCAACGCTATCTTGACTATGGCAATGGTTAAATATCCTACTCCCTCGATTAACCCCCCGCTAGAGATGTATCAAACAAAAGATAAAGACGAAATGCGAAGTGCTAGAACGAACCGGCTCGACCTATCGATACCAAATCCTACGAGAATCAAGCAATGAAAGTAACTCTACCCCCAAAACTCTCAAAACGCAAAGCAAACCAAACCTTGAAGATTGAAATCCTAGGAAACCTTAACCACGATGTAATAAACGAGCCCGAGCTATCGGTCACCCAATCTACCCACCAATGATTAGCTAATAACCTAGCTCACCTTAATCGTCTTTCGAGTCACAAGATGAGGATGCAAGTTTTAGTATATTGATTTTAATTATTAATCGAATTGGCCAATTTCTCAACTCAATATTCAAATCGAAAACCCTAAGATCAACGATTCAAATTAAACTCTAAGTCTAGGGGATATTTCTATATGCCTAAACCGCTGAATTCATCAACCAATAATCAATCAAAACACACCAACATGCAATATCAAGATCAATCACAAGGCAAAGTTATGTAAATCGCATAAAATAACCAAAACCAAGTCAAAACAACGTAACAATCACTAGTTCATCACAACCTAGGTAGTTTATAACGTTTAGCTACTCATAATAATCGATAAAACAACTGAACAAAGTCTGAAAACAATGGAATTCATGATTCAAAGCGAAACAAATACGAAAAATGAATGTTTAACGAACCCACAACGCTCCTAACTTGAACCGGATGCTTCCAAGACCCTTGATCTTCACTCAGCTCCAAAATAATATTGCTTGTTCTGTTTGATGCCTTCTGCCGTCGAATGATGTTGTTTCTCAAAGACAGTGACCAATCCTCCAGATGCCTCCTGTTGCACGTCCACTACCAATGTATAAATGTTGTGGCCTTTACACTATGTTCCCGAGTCATTTAACAGGGGAGGTGAGGGGAGGGGAGGGGAGGGGAAGGAAAATTTTCTCTCCTAATCTCTCCAATTTGGGAGGATGAATATTTGGTCATATTTGGTCATATTTTCTTCCCTTTTCCCTCCCCTCCCCCTGTTAAATGAAACTCGGGAACATGGTTTTTCATATTTTCATCTCTTTCCCCTCCCCTCCCCCTGTTAAATGAGACTCGGGAACAGAGTGTTAGGGTTTTTAATTAATCTACTAGTTTTGTATTTCCAAAAGCCCAAAAGCAACACAATACAATTCCCAACTGCCTTTTTTTCGTTAATCATGCATGGATGTCACATTTGACTTCTTGGCGGCCGACTATGATTTTCTCAAGAATGATAGGAAAAATCCACTTTTTCTTCTAATCACCTCCACTCTTGCGGCCCAAATACTGCTCGTGTCCCTTCTCTATGTTGATGTTGATAATGTTAATTAATAGTAAAATCAAATAGGGATCCTCTAATATAATACTGCCCCTCAAATTGATGTGTGCCTTCTTTCTCCAAGAATAATGTCATTAAAGCCCATTTAAATCTTCATAAAACCACATAATCATCCATGGCCCACTTTTAATTCTTTCTTTTTCGTTGGCTTGCTGTAGGAACAAATAACAAACACATGAAGCAATTAAATGCAATAAATAACATTGAAATTATTTAATTGTTATTTTTTTCTACATTTACGTGACCCTCATCAAAATACACATTAATTACAATTAATTACTACACATTTGATTTTCCAAAGCTTTGTCAAATTTGATAAATCTCATATATGAATCCATTGTTTTGCTCATTTTCATTGGAAATCTATAAAATTTTACTATGAACCAAATACGGTATAATTTTCATACAAACAACCCTAAAGTTACTTAAAAGTGTAGGAATATTTATATAAAAATATGTATATTTTAGACCACATCAATAACACATGCACGAAGCATGTCTTCCAATGTTTGAATTGTGCGCTCACTCTGTCCATCTGTCTGAGGATGGTAAGCAGTACTAAAATTCAAACGAGTGCCCAAAGATTGTTGGAAACGTTTCCAAAAATGAGAGGTGTATCTAGTATCCCTATCAGAGATAATAGACACCGGCACTCCGTGGAGGGATACAATCTTATCTACGTACAACTGAGCTATCTTGTCGGAGCTATGAGTCTCCCTGATGGGTAAGAAATGTGCTGACTTAGTCAGTCTATCAACTATGACCCATATGGTATCATTTCCGTGCTTTGTTTTAGGCAACTTAGTTATAAAGTCCATAGTTACCATTTCCCACTTCCATGTGCGAAGTTCTAGCTGTTGAAGCAGACCCGATGGTTTTTGATGTTCTGCTTTTATCTGAGCACAAGTCAGGCACTTAGCTACATTTGTGGCAATAGATTTCTTCAAACCTATCCACCAATAATTAGCTTTCAAATCCTGATACATTTTGTCACCTCCAGGGTGAACTGAATATTTGGAATTGTGAGCTTCCTGGAGGATTATGTCTCGAAGTCCTCCATGGATGGGAACCCAAATTTTTCCATTTAGTCTAAGGATTCCATCCTTACCTGGTGTTAATTGTTCAGCGGTAACACCCAACTTCTCATCTGGGAGGTTAGCTTCCAAAACAGCATCTTTTTGTGCTGCTAACAGCCTTTCATTCAGGCTATTCTTTAATTCTATGCTCTTAGCATTAATCCTGAAAGGTTTAACTCTTTCCTTTCGGCTTAGAGCATCTGCGACCACATTCGCTTTACCAGGATGGTAGCGAATTTCACAATCATAGTCATTTAAAGTTTCTATCCAGCGGCGCTGTCTCATATCGAGCTCTTTTTTATTAAACAAGTGTTGGAGACTCTTGTGATCCGAATAGATCACACATTTAGTTCCATACAAATACTGTCTCCACAACTTTAGTGCGAATACAACGGCACCCAATTCCAAATCGTGGGTGGTGTAATTCTTCTCATGCACTTTTAGTTGTCGTGATGCATAGGCAATTACTTTGTCTCGCTGCATAAGTACACATCCCATACCGGTGTGTGAAGCATCACAATATACGACAAACTCTTCTATTCCTTCAGATAGTGTTAGTACTGGAGCATTACTCAACTTTTGCTAAAGAATCTCAAAGGATTCTTGTTGTTTTGGACCCCAATCAAATTTTACATTCTTACGGGTCAAAGAGGTCAATGGTGCGGCTATCCTTGAAAAGTTCTCAATGAATCTCCTATAGTAACCTGCCAAACCCAGAAAGCTACGAATTTCAGTTGGAGTCTTGGGTGCTTCCCAATTCATTACGGCTTCTACCTTAGCGGGATCTACTTGGATACCTCGCTTACTGACAACGTGTCCAAGGAATTGGACTTCACGAAGCCAGAATTCACATTTAGAAAACTTAGCGTACAGCTTCTCTTGTTGAAGTAGTCCTAAGATACATCGAAGGTGCTTCTCATGATCAACTTGGTTACGAGAGTAGATAAGTATATCATCAATGAAAACGATGACAAACTTATCTAAGTATGGTTTGCAGACTCTATTCATGAGGTCCATGAATGCTGCTGGTGCATTAGTGAGCCCAAAAGGCATCACTAAAAACTCATAATGTCCATATCTCGTTCTGAATGCCGTCTTAGGCACATCTTCAGTTCTAACTTTGAGTTGATGATACACAGATCTCAAATCAATCTTCGAGAAGAAGCTCGCTCCTTGGAGCTGATCAAATAAGTCGTCAATCCTAGGTAAGGGATAACGATTCTTGATCGTTACCTTATTTAGCTCATGATAATCAATGCATAAGCGCATTGAACCATCCTTCTTTTTCACAAATAGTATTGGAGCTCCCCAAAGCGAAGAGCTGGGCTGAATGAAACCTTTTTCCAGTAAGTCATCTAATTGAGTCCTGATCTCTTTCATTTCAGTAGGAGCAACAGGTGCAGCTCCTGGTAGAATGTCTATCCTGAACTCTACTTGCCTTTCAGGAGGTAGTCCAGGTAGCTCGTCAGGAAATACATCAGGATACTCAGAAATGATTGGGATGTCTTCAATCTTGGGTTTCGGGTCATTCACAGTCACTTATGCCATGTAGATGACACATCCGCTCTTTAAACACTGCGATACCTTGAGAATAGACACATTGTTAGGCAACCCGTATTGTGTATCTCCTTGAATAGTGACGGATTCACCAGAAGGGGTTTTGATAATAACTAGCTTTTTATCACAGGAAATTTGGGCTTGGTTATGCGACAACCAATCCATGCCCAAAACTATATCAAACCCAGCCAATTTCATTGGTAAGAGGGATAGCGGGATAGAATGATTCTTAATGGATATAAAGCATCCATCAAGAAGAGTTGAAGCTGTTTCTAAGGTACCATCGGAAAGCTCTACCTCATATTTTATGTCTAGAGTCTTAATAGGCAAATTCAGTGACTTACAAAACTTATGGTCTACAAAAGACTTATCAGCACCTAAATCAAATAAGACTCTAGCATAATTATTATTAATGAGGAAGGTACCTATTATGACGTTCTCGTCGTTCACCGCTTCCCTAGCATTCATTTGGAAAACCCTTGCATTGGTTTTCTTTGCCTCCTCGGGCTTCTTAGCATTCTTGGGGCAATTGGTCTTGATGTGCCCCTTTTCATTGCAACCGTAATAGGTTGCATCCTTTATGTTTCAGCACTCTACAGATTTGTGCCCTTTCTTTTTGCAGATCCCACATGGTTTGGCTTGTGGGTCCTGGTTGCACTTTCCAAAGTGCCTCTTATTGCAGGTTTTGCATCTGGGCTTATCACTTGACTGTCCCTTCTTGAAATTAAAGTTCCCTTTTCCTTTCTTGTTTGACTGAGGAGACTTGTCTTCCTCCCTCTTCCTCTTCCCATCATCGGTAGCCTTCTTTGCCTTACTTCTCACAATATCAAGAGTGAGTGACAAGGATAGATCCACAGCAGATCTATACGTAGTAGGCTTAGAAGCCTTTACGTTTCCTTTTACTTCAGGAGCTAAACCATCGATGAAACGCGCAATGCGTTTGGGTTCAGGAGTGACTAAATATGGTACAAGCCTCGACATCGAATTGAAACTGGTCACATAGGACCCAGTCTAAATCCTTCATCACCAAGGTGAGGAAGTCAGTTTCAATCCTCTCAACTTCATGCTGAGGACAATATGTATCTTTCACAAGATCCACAAACTTATTCCACGAAAGGTTATATAAATGAACCTTTCCAGTGGACTGTACTAACGCTTTCCACCAAGTGAGGGCATCACCCTTGAAGGATTGAGACACAAACATAACTATGTCTTCCTTAGCACATCCGCTGATGTCAATCACAGTCTCCATTTCTTCTAACCACTTCATACAGTCTATCGCTCCCTTTTCTCCTGTGAAATCCCTCGGTTTACAGGAGACAAAGTATTTATAAGTGCAGCTCTTTTTGTGCTTAGGAGCCTGGTTTAGCACCACCCTTTGAGGCTCAGATCTTTGATTGGATGAATGTTGAGATTCATCCCTCCTTGACGCATGTGACTGTGATAAGGGTTTTGAGTGAGTTTTGGACCGGACATTACTCGGTTCTTTGAATATCTTAACTACCGCCTGAGCAACCGCGGTGTCAATCATAGCTTGCAGCTCGGCGTTTGTAAGATTTACCCTGGTCTCATTATTGTTTCCTTCCCGTGGATGACTGTTTACTTCATCAGATCCAGCCATGATTTGGGTACTATATTAAACAATAATGTTATATTTAAATTATGTAATAAATCATCATATTGATGATTAGATGGTCATGGTATTATTAAACCATATAGACCATTTTAAGAAAATAATAATAATCAATGAGATATAATTCTTTATATTTTTATTAGACAGGGGAATATAAATCACACTGTCAATGTAATGGAAGACATATTCATATTGCACAAGGCTCGTCTCGAAGGACATTTAGATGGCACAAAGCCATATCACAAGGATGATTATGATCATTGATCTAGTGAATTTCTTTAAGGGTCGAACAAAGTTCATCACCTTTTTGACAAGAAGTCTATAAAATAAAAACTTTCATTGTCATTATTACACCTTTGCTTATAAGCATACAACTCAAATGGACGTTTTGGTGTATACATCTTATTGAAGTTTATTAGCCATGATTTACATTGATCATATAGGCTATATATAAGTGACTTGGAGAGCTCCAAGTACATTTGGAAGCTTGTGTGGTTTCTCGTACCGCATAGCCAGGAATGTTAACATATTTTCAGATGTTAACAAAGATTTATTGTCTTAAAAAGGTTGTACCATCATAGCCATTTAATATTTTGGCTAGGTTATACCTCTAAGAATTTCTTTGGCAGATCAATCAAATTTGAAGTGATATAGTATGATGTAAAAATACATATTTAAAATCGAAAAATAACTTCATTAAACCACGAAACTAGTACATCGATGCCCTAAACGGGACTTGCAAACAACACACTGCCCACGCAGGGGCTACAGAAAAGGAAAGTAAGTCCACGCAGGGACTTGGTATAGAAACAAAGAAAATGTCCTCGCAGGTACTTTATTAAAAGACAATACAAAATAAACAACAACTTCCTACTTCTTCTTGCCTTTAATAAGGTTCACAAGACCTTTGAGAAAACCATTATGCTTCTTCTTAGTTTCATGGGCTTCACGTTCAACCCGGTCTAACCTCTGAAAAATCTCCTGAGTTTGTTCTTGTTGTTGAGGAGGAGGTTGCTGGTAAGGTGGGTATTGGTATCCCTGCACCGAATATCCAGTTGGGTAAACTGGTGGGTAAGAAGAAGGATAAAGTGCATTGTACTGAGCAGCTGTAAGGTATGGATCATAGTTTCCATAATCTGATGGGTATCCAGATGGATTATACCCAGATGAACCTGGGTATGTCGGGATCGGGTTGTCGAAACCCAAAGGCGGCTGCAGTGGTGCATGAGAAACTGGCAGAGGGTTGACTTCCGGCACCGTGTGTGAGGGTCCACCCAATTGGGGGTCCTCTGGAATAGGAGGGTAAGAACTTGAACCATGAGGGGATGCGAACCGTGGTCCCCCACGTACAGACATTCGAGCATTTCTCCTTCGCCTTGGCGGCTCGGGAGGCTGTTGAGGCGGTTCCTCAACTGGTAAAGGTGGTGGGGTAACAGCTTAAAGCTGCGGTTCAACCAAAGGAGATTGGCCAGGAGAGTTATGGTATGAAGGGGTAAAGAACCAATCATACTGAGCCATTTTCTCAGCATACGAATCAGGCCCTCGATACGGCGATCCTTGATAGGGAGAACGGCTCGATATGCTAATAGGATGGCTTGGCGTTCCGGTTTGCATTTCAGGGTCCGGGTCGTCGTCCATTTCCATCTCCTGAGAGAAATGATCCTCGGGTCCAAGAGGATTGAAACCCAAAAAGTCATTGACGTATTCATTGGGATTGAACTGAGCTGGAGAGTAGGTAGAATCCGAGTGAGGAAAAGGATGAGAGTGAAAGGAGTGGTGGGATTGGCTCGAGTGATGTGATCCCTGTGAATGATGGGAATGTTGGGGTTCAAGAGGAATGGGTAATCCAAAGTATGGAGGGTCGGATGGAGAGGATCCTAGTGAGACAGAATGCCTTGCTGGTTCGAAGTTATGACTCCACTGGTCCCGTGATTCGGAGCCAGAGAGTGAATCGGATGGGGTACGTCGGTGGGAGGGTCCCGCGTGACCTGATGGCCCTCCACGCATTGGCCCTTTTCCTTTGCCTCTCACTCGTGGCGGCATTTTTCCAATAGGTGACCTGTCAAAACAAGTAGATATAATACAAACAATAAAAGGAAAGTTAAGAATAAATCCTAGGTCATTAGCCTAGACTTGGAAGTCTAAGGAATGTGCTTATTGTGTCATTGAGATTAAACACAAAAGGTTAGGTTGTCACACCCCGATATTCCACATATTACCGGTGGGCCCGGCGGGGAGTATCGTGACGTAGTTGATATCATCATAGTCAATATACACAATATAATAGCACAGCGGAAGGCTTGGTGAATAAACTATTACAAACCATAATGTCTGAGTGTCCGAGTGAAAGAATATACAGACTGGAATGTAATAAGATCCACAGGTGGATCATAAATAAATACAGAGAAACAAAACAACAGACTTCAGGTATCTATGGATTTGCAAGATCCTCTTATGACACCTAATAGCTCCAGCCTATTACGAGAGGTACCTGTCAAATCAGCCTTTAAGAAAATACGTCAGTTTAAACTGGTAAATACAATTAACTGACTCTTTTGAAAAGTGTTTATAAAATTTGTTTTAATGCACATGGCACAAATCTTTTATAACTTGGGACAATTATTTAAATATAATCTTGTATACAGATTTACATGTTTGTCTTACAATTGGGGCCGGTTGGAAGCCGGTCGTGATTAACCGACTCACCACTTATAGAACCCACAAAGGAGTTATCCCCAACATGTGGGTGTATATTTTAGCATATACATCTGTCAAGTGTATGCCTACACCCCGTGCATAGGTCGTGGCCATTTTCAAATGAAATGAGCCGAGGATATCCAGGATACGGTTGTATTAACCCCCAATGCTTATGTTATCAAACAAGACAGATTAAAACGGGTTATGTAAATTTATTAATCACAATCCAATTAAATGATTTCATACCCGACCAAGTGGTATTATTATAATAGCATATCCCAAGCCCGTATAAGGGAAAATAAGTTAAAAGTTTTACCTGAGCTCGAAGGTGAAAGTAACTCAGCCGTATATCCTAAAGCTGTATATTGATACCTTCTACTGGATGCTACTTAATCTGTATAGAAGGTTTAATAACCTATTAGGGTGCTAACGGGCCTTTAGTTAAGTCAAGGACTTAGACCGGCTAGCTAGAAAGAAACTTTACGGTTCTAAACGCTAGATTAAGCGGAGACCGGGATAGAATGTGTTTTAGACCCGACAAGCTTGGATACTTGTATAATATAGGTAAACTAATCACATTCTAGAATTTGAGGATTAAATAATAAGGTTAAACCCGTTTCGGCTATTATACGTAAACTAGTCATATAAACCGATCTGAACGCGTAAACGCGTAACGGGTAACCAAATGAATTATATACAGGTCTTAATTGTTATTATGCTTAAAATATGTTAATACATCAGTAGGATGTTAACATATATGCCCAAAAAGTAATTTAAACCTATTTAGGTCCCGAAAGGGTATTTTGGTAATTTTATTACTTATAAAAGAGATTTTATAATAAACTGGAGTTCTAGTCCCTTGTAATTAATAAAAATATTTAATTTATCTCATTACATCAGTAAGATATCATACATATGTGAAATTTACCTTTTATAACCAAACTATGTCCCGAAAGGGCATTTTGGTCATTTCACATAGGCTTTTAAGGGCATTTTTGGAAACCTGAGTTCATAACTTATACCTACTGTAATTATATTTAAATTTGGTTAAAAATCCAGTAGGTATCAAGTCTTAGGTGTTAAATATGGTTTTAAACCATACTATGCACCTAACTAGTGTATAATTCGCTAATTGACGATAATCAAGATGTTTATATAAATCTAAGATTTTGACCAGTTTTAAATGCTCAAAATAATTTATTTAATGTATGAAATCAGTAGGAAAAATTTGGCATTCAAATCCTTTGTTAAAAATCCAGTAGGTATCAAGTCTAGGGCCATACGGTCCGTAACCGATGACCAGAAGACAAAAATTTGAGAGTTTTTATATATGATCATGCACCCTCTTTAAACTCGAATCTTCAGTTATTTTTAGCAAAAATGGTCCACATGATTAGGTCTGCATTGTTCAGAATATTATGCCAAGCACTAGTGTTCCCTTGGAGTCTTTAGGAATGGCCATAGAATGAAGATTTGTCGGTTTTTGCACATGTGATATTATTTCTTGAAAGTTGAATAACTCATCACAATTTCAATCGAACGCAAATGAATTCTTTGACAGAAATTCATGAGGGTGTATTTATATTTTGCAAAGCTTTGGGAATATTAAAAGGTCACTCAGAGGTAGAATTAACATGTTGACACGTTTAATTCCTGTAGCTTTAAAATCTTCCGACTTTATTTACAAACGGCTCGTTATATTCAATCAATCACTTGATTTATAATATATTCTCCGTGTACTGTCATTCAGAGGCTCAAGTTTGGAATGTTGACACTTTTAATCCCTTCACATACATATTTCCACTGTTTGTCAATTTTAGTCCTTCAAACTCAATCTTTCACATAATTAGAGTTTTGGACACGTGTCTTTACATAATTGGACACGTTTTTACGTGGTGTTACATAGGTTTCCTAATTTAGGTATCCACATCCTTTTCTTATGGAATCTCCAAATTCCATCTGTTCCTTGTTCTAATTCCTTAATCATTCCTTTCAATTTCTCAGTATCATCCATGATTACGGATTCTTGTGCCTTTTTAATCTGTTCATTTAAATCTACTTGCAGATTTAATTTAAGTGAACGGGCTCTTTTTGGTTTTTCATGATACTTTCGACTTAAAGCATCAGCTAGTACGTTTGCTTTTCCTGCATGGTACTGGATATCACGATCATAATCACTAAGCATCTCCATCCAGCGTCTTTGTCTCATATTCAACTCCTTTTGCCCGAAAACATATCTTAAACTCTTATGGTCTGTGAAAATGGTAAACTTACTACCGTATAGGTAATGTCTCCAAATTTTAAGGGAAAAAATTATGGCTCCTAATTCTAGATCATGGGTTGAATAATTCTCTTCATGATTCTTAAGTTGTCTAGAGGCGTAAGCTATAACCTTTTGACATTGCATCAATACACATCCATAACCTAATTTAGAGGCGTCACAATAGACTATAAAGACTTCAGATCCTTCTGGTAACGCTAGTATGGGTGCGTTGGTTAATCTTTGCTTAAGAATTCGAAAGGCTTCTTCTTGTTTTGATCCCCATTCAAACTTAACAAATTTACAGGTTAACTTAGTTAAGGGAATGACTATTCTAGAAAAATCTTGAATAAATCTTCTATAATAACCGGCCAGTCCTAAGAAACTTCTAACCTCAGTTGGTGACTCAGGGGTTTTCCATTTGGTAATTGCTTCAATTTTGGTGGGATCTACATGAATTCCTTCATGATTGACCAGATGTCCAAGAAATTGTACTTGTTATAACCAAAACTCACACTTTGAAATTTAGCATAAAACTTTTCTTTTCTCAATAGACTTAGAAGTTCGTGCAAATGCTCTGCATGTTCCTCTTTACTCTTAGAGTAAATGAGAATATCATCTATAATGACAATTATGAATTTATCCAAATATGGCTTACATATTCGGTTCATCATGTCCATAAATGCAGCTGGGGCTTTGGTTAAACCAAATGGCATGACAGTAAATTCATAATAGCCATACCTTGTTCTGAAAGCGGTTTTAGGAATGTCCTCTTCCTGTACCTTTAATTGATGATATCCTGATCTTAAATCGATTTTAGAGAAAAATCGAGCTCCTTGCAATTGATCGAACAGATCATCGATTCTTGGTAATGGATACCGATTGTTAATCGTGACCTTGTTCAATTCACGATAGTCAATGCACATACGCATTGATCCGTCTTTCTTTTTGACGAATAGGATTGGCGCTCCCCATGGTGATGAACTTGGCTGTATGAATCCTTTCTCCAATAATTCGTCTAACTGTTTCTTCAGTTCCTGCATTTCGGCGGGTGCCAAACGGTAGGGTGCTTTGGCAATCGGTGCTGTTCCTGGTAACAGATGGATTCTGAATTCAACTTCTCTGTCTGGCGGTAGTCCTGGTAATTCTTCTGGAAATACATCTGAAAACTGAGACACTACTGGAATGTCTTTTAGTTCTTTTCCTTTAGTGTTAGTGATTATAGAAATCAAATACACTATAGACCCTTCTCTTATATAGCTTGCAGTTTTCATCACAGAGATGAATTTAGTGGATCTAGAGGGTTTATCTCCCTTTATTGTGATCTTTTCACCTTTTGGTGAATTTACTTGAATTGACTTTTGATCACATAAAATACTGGCTTTATTGGCTATTAACCAATCCATTCCTAATACAATATCAAATCCTGCCAGATTCATAGGATAAAGGTTTGCCCTAAACTTCTGATTTACAAATTCTATTCTTGCTCCCTGCAAGATTTCCGAAATCTTAACTGTTTCTCCATTAGCTGTCTCTACGAGACATTCTTGTGGTAGTTTAGTTAATGACTAATTAAAAGTTTGCAAAACAAAGTATTAATAAAACTTTGGTTCACACCAGAGTCAAATAATACTTTAGTAAATACATCATTAACTAAAAACGTACCAGCTATCACGTCTGGAATCATCTTGGCTTCATCTGCAGTCAGAACGAATGCTCTAGCATTTTTAGTGTTTCTGTTGTTCACAGCTGGAGCCAATTTTGGACAATTCAGCTTGATGTGACCTTTTTCTCCACAGTTATAGCATAGTCCACTACTGGATTTCCTCCTGCAATCTTCTTCCTTGTGTCCTGGCATCTTGCAGAAATTGCAAAGAGTGGAGCATTTTCCCGAATGCTTTTTCTTGCAGGCCTTGCAGAATGGTGCAGAGGTAGAACCCATATTCCTACAGTTGTAATTCCCATAACGGAATTCTTGAGTAAGCCTTTGGGTTAGGTTTCTCCTCTGGTCTTCTTCCCTAGTACGGATTAATTCATCTGTCAAGGTATTTGCTAGTTCTACAGCTTCTTCTATAGTTTGGGGTCTATCTGCCTTGACTACATGTCTAATCTCTCCAATTAATCCCCAGATATAACGGGAGATTAATACTGGTTCAGGTGATGCAAGGGTTGGTACTATTCTAGCATATTCAAATAATGTAGTAGTATACCCCTTACTATCTACCCCGGTCATCCTAAGGTTCAGAAATTTATTAGTTATCTGTTCCTTTTCATTGGGAGGGCAAAATTTCCTTTCTACCATATTTTTAAATTCTTCCCATTCCATGTTATATATCCTATCACTTCCTCTTGATTGGAGGATAGTGTTCCACCATTCTAAGGCTGAGTTCTTAAACAGATTAGAAGCAAACATTATCTTGTCTTCTTCCGCACACTTGCTTATTTTTAAAACAGCCTCAGTCTTTTCTATCCAGCGTAGAGCTGCAATGGGTCCTTCATTGCCCGAGAATTCTATTGGTTTGCAAGACCAGAATTCCTTATAAGAACAACCATAAGGCATGGTTCTTCTTCTTTTGGGAATGGGCGCTTGAAGTACGGGTCCATTGTTCACGTTGTGTTCTGGTTCAATTGGTCGCTTACTGGTATGTTTACTTTTATTATTCGCTTCCTGGACCGTTTGAATAATAAATGGCATTGCATCTATAATTCCTTGTGCCACTATGTGTTGAACAACACTATTATCCATTTGATTTCCATTGTTATTGATGCTCGGATTCTCATTAACCAAGTTAATGTTACTCTGGTTATCGTTATTCAGATTTCCTTGATTTCCTTCGTCGGCCATCTGAATTTTAAACATTTACCCCATATTAATATCACAAAATAATATTTAATATAGTCAATCACATGACACGCAATTTAGCCAAAAGCGTCGATCATTGTGACTTACTCTATTCATATACTATCTTTTACACACCAGTACTGAAATAAAAATTACAATACCAACTGAAATAAATAGTACTAGGCATCCGTACACACATATATTATTATTATTATTATTTTATTATTATTATTACTATTACTATCTCCACCATCACATTCAAGGATATGGATTCATCCAAAAATCCATATTGCGCTCGTCATACTTCCAGACGAGTCGCTCTCCCACCTGTCGCATTCTCTCACTACTCTCTAAAATTTCCTCACCAAATGTCCTAAGTTCTTGTACATTTTCTGCACTCATTGGGGGTACAGGTTCTAGGACTGGGTTCGGAATCTGGGGTGTGGGTTCCTGGTATGGGGGTGTAGGTGCCTGGAATCGGTAAGGATCTTCTAAAATTTCCCTAATGTATTCGTCGTGGTAATAGGGATCTAAAGGGTCCATACCTAGATAGGCTCCTAAGATCCGCATGGGTGTGTCTTCATGTATCGGGTAGCGTTGCACATAGTCTCTAACTTCATCCCACCAGAGATCGTAATTTGGGTCTAGGGGGTTTGGTGCTGGTACCCTAGGGATTTCTTTTGGATTGAAGTCATGCATTTCTGCTTGGTTTTCAGGGTTTTCTATCTCCATCGGTTGGTCAGGGATTGGTGGTTGTGGTTGGGGTGCTATTATTTGCTCCAAATTAGGGTCAGCTGCAGTGGTTGCTAGGATGTGAATATTGGCTATACCCCTATTTATCATATCCTGGGCATAGGCATCTG
The DNA here is from genome assembly GCA_030545235.1 of Helianthus tuberosus. Classification (NCBI taxonomy): domain Eukaryota; kingdom Viridiplantae; phylum Streptophyta; class Magnoliopsida; order Asterales; family Asteraceae; genus Helianthus; species Helianthus tuberosus. The sequence continues at coordinate 13,777,153 of CM060397.1, forward strand.
TATCTCTCTCTTGGCTGCTGCTAGTACCCTCTGGTCTTGTAACTTTTTCATACGCTTTCTACGCTCGTGTGCCCCTCGACTGAACCATCCCCTATTTTTCTGTGGAAATGGCTCTTCTAACTGAGCCTTAAACACAAAGATTCCTTCTTCCGTATCAGCAGAGTACCCTGAGATGGCAGGCTGAGAAGAGGAGGTGCCTTCGCTTTTAGGCGAACCAGACAATTGACGGTACGCGTCAGATGGTCCTTGGTCGCTCATACTGTAAACTAATAAATAGTCAAATAACACATAGCAATAAAATACAGTTATGCACGTATTTCCGTAATTTATTTACTAACATATTGAATTTTGATGTCAGCAGAACACATCTGTGGCTGAATCAGTGGCTTAGCTCTGCTACCACCTCCTGTCACAACCCCCGATCCCTAATCCCAGGGAACGGGCGGCCGCGAGCCAGTTTCGGTGGTATCGCGTATTGTCTAATTTGGCAGCGGAAATTTTCATCAGGACCGTAGTTAGGAAACATTAATCAGAGTAAAATACCACATTTTCATAACATTAAACAAATGGGTTAAAACCCAAGTTCGTAGTACACACATTTTCATAGGAATAAATCCTATTTTATTAATAAAAACATTTGTTTTATCTTAGGTAACTTTATTGCCACTTTTCCAAGCCTTCAGTGCTGTCCAGCTGGCTTCTATTTGGCTTTCACAGTTTGTTACCTGAAACGCGTTTTAAAAACATTTGTCAGTGGCAAATACTGGTGAGTGAATCCCAGTTTAATCAAGTTTAAGTAAAACCCAGTGTACAGTATTGAGGGCGATCTCGCAATTATATTTGTTTCCAAGACATGACAATTAACATCCATGGTACTGTCAGACCCGACTTGTGGAAATGTTACTCCTTGACCAGGTGGTAACAAATTTTGTATACAAAACCCCAACATACTCATGATAATTGTATTCTTACAAATACTCAATAACTGTTATTCGCATGGAAAAGTATTTAAGGTTTTGTAAAACAGTTAACAAAAAGGTTTACAAAAAGTGGATCAACTCACATTGCTGTCTTAGATTTTCCGTAAGGGTTTCCTGGTGACAATCTATAATTTACACAAATGCACACGCGTTAGTATAATAACCCATTTTAACATTAGTAATACCCTCCCCGAGACGGCATTCCAACGATTACGTCGGGCAGAACCACGACAGCCGTTACGGAACCCTAGATCAACCGGGCAGCGTATCTAATACGTATCCAGGGGTTATAATACTTACAACGGAGCAGAACTTCGCTATTTAGGGGGGTATAATACCCGATTATATTGCCTAATATTCAGATTTGAGAGAAAGAAACAATTTTTGAACGATTTCGACTGAGATCCGATGGCTCCTTTATATAGGGCCTGATTTCAGCTTTTACGCGGCCCACGTAAATGACAACAACGGGCTCCGCGGCCCGTGTCAAACCTGGTCAACACGATAGCTTGGCTGGGTCAGCGACTAGACCTGCCGGGTGTTGGGCCACGTGGCCGCACCGGGCTGTGCCATCTTTCTGATCTCACGCGGCCCGCGTGAACTTAACGGGTGGCTTACGCGGCCCGCCTAAACTTAAAAATCAAAGAAATCAGGTTTTAACCTTTAAACCGCCCGCGTAAGGGTTGGGGTGGGGTCTACGCGGCCCGCCTCAACTTAATAATCAGATTATTAATTTTTTTTTATTAATATTTAGGGTATTCGGGGCCCGTTTTCACGTATGGGGTGTATTTTAGGATATATTGGGACATTTTAAAATATGTTAGGGTGTCGGAAATTATTCGTGGGTGTCGGTTTATTTAGGACTGTTACAAGGGGCGAGTGGGAATAACCATAACGCGAGTTCACACGCGCATATAGACCACGATTGACGACTTGCAACTGACAAATGACAGCCTGTCACTCAAAACTGTCACACGTCAACAGTCATCACTGTACCTTTCACCTGCCAAGGGTCAAGTTTTTCAAAATTCAAAAATCATGAACATTTTAACTCAAAAAAGTATCTTCCTCAAGAAGAATCTCCACATTTCGTGCCAAAACTCCACATAGCAAAAATCACCCATCTCTTATAGTCCAGTACTCCACTTATTTGCATAAGAGCAACACTGGACTGGGGGGGACTTGAAGGGGTATGGTCCCAAAAACCTCGTGCAGACGCATGGGACCATACCACAACTTCATCACAATAAGCCCTCTTTAAGAGAACCCTGCGCGGTTGCGCACGGTTCTTAAAGAGAACTTAAAAAGAAAACAGTCTCCAACTGATTCCGGTCATTTGAACCAGTGTTTCTTCAACGAGTAACCCATCCGCTAGCCAAGAGCGACACCGACTCGAATCACACACCTACAAAACAATCTAGCGTACATGAAAAAGCCAGGTACGCTAAGTGAGTTCTAATAGTTTAAGTCAGAGCATTTAAAACCCGTCATAAACTATTTATTTTAAAACCAAAACACCATCATTAAAAATCACAAACATTGTATTAAAATATGCTAACAACCATTTAAAGTTCAACGACACCGACCCTTCACCCAAAATGACCCGTTACTCTACCCGTAACTTATAACCAACAACCCTACAAGTAATCCTTTCAATGTGGATTAGATTACCTAAATACCCAAGGCCAACCTCAATGCGTCTTAATTCATAGGTCGATTAACCAAAACGACCGTGTCTAGGATATAACAGTTAATGACCTAAAAGATTTGTTTATCATTAAGTACGATTACTCGACAAAACTCGTTCTCTAAAACATACAAGATATTCCTTAGAATAAATTCAATTGTAACTTAACCTCGTTCTACCACTACACGAAGACATCATTCATCACCCGCATAATTAAACATCATTCGTCACCCGCTTAATTTATCATCATTCATTAACTACTCAAATACACATCATTTACCCACCATTTAACTGTGCGAGACAAAAAGCACGTAAGGTAGGAACCGAACACATCAATTGTTGCCCGTATACTATCATCATTTCCCTCATCAGGGTTTTGTCACCTCGAATTTGACCCCAAAGAGTCCGTCTCATGCATATTAACCCTGAAGGGTCCGTTGTTGCCACTAGGGTTAATCATTCAAACACCTCAAGGGTGTTTCTCGTGACCCAACACCACCCCGAAGGTAACACCCTCATCACGAGTAATCCGCATCAAGCACCTCTAAGATGCTAAGTCACATAAGAGCACATAGACACACATACAAAATCCAAGGCACGTCAACTACTACCTTCATATTTCCGTCACCACAAAGCTAGTAGTAAAATCATAGTTTAAAATTCTACACAACACAAGTCATGCTTTTAATATCCACACCTACCATACCTCATACGTCTTTGACCTCAACATCACAAATAAAACGTCGAATGTCTATACAAGAATAATTAAGCCCAGTTAACTAATACGCCATAAAATATATTAACCGAGGAAAACATTTTTAAAACATTTTATATCTCAAAGCTCGTTAATCAAATAACTCGTAACATGTATGAAAAATACGTGAAAAGCAAGTAACTTGTAACGTTTCGCTATTTGCATAACGCCCCCTCAGGTTTCACCAAACCAAATCTGTCATGACTAAAATTATGCTTCGTCTCGTGGCTCGCAAGTTTTGTCCGTTATTCACTCAATAAATCAACTATATAAAAATCCGGGATGTTACATTTTCTCATGTGGTGGTAGTACTAGGATAAGTGACCTCGTGGAAAGTCTCTATCGGGACAACCATAAAAAAAATCCATGAGTTCCTTGTGAGCAAAGCGTACAATATTGACAGTACAACAGGCCAAATGTTACATTGAGCCTTACTTATTTTGAGTTTTATATGACTATATCTTAAGCTTGAACTCCATCTTCCTCAAATTTGTGTAATTGTTTTAAGTTTTATCAACTCTAAATTTATATATTATATTTACACTTATATGGATAAGATATACGGTGGTACATAATTGTATGTATAAATATTTTTTGAACTTTTTTTATCAGTTTTATTTTATCTCACGAATAATTTTGTGTGAACACAAAGTTTGAAAACAAGAGTTGCCAATTGTAAAACTACTACTCTAGATGAACAAGCAAACTCAATAAATTCGACAAGTATAAACAAAATCAATATTTTACTTCTATCCAAGAATTCCTAGACTTTAAAATAAAAGGTGATAAAATATAGATAATTCGTGATAAAAAATGTGCCCCCCTTTTTTTAAAATAAAAGGTTGTGTTCCAATTATTGAGCCTACAAGATGCACCTGCCGAGCATTTTTGAGAATATCCTTTCCCAAATGCTCTCTTTCTTTCACACCTATATCAATATCAATATGTCAACGCTGAGATACGATTTTAAGTTTAGCATTTTCTTACAATTTCATTACTATGATGTATATGAGCACTTGATCTTGATCAAGACAATAAAAGATTATGTATATGTAGCGCGGTAATTAAGCTCAAGCGTGCTTTAACGTTTGGTCGTTTGCTTAGCTTCCTAAAGTGAAAGTACGCCAAACTACATATGTAGCGCGGTAATTAAGCTCAAGCGTGCTTTAACGTTTGGTCGTTTGCTTAGCTTCCTAAAGTGAAAGTACGCCAAACTACAAATTGGTCGGGATTTGCATAATTTTTGACCGGCTAACTTTTACTGGGACTGTACTATAATTTTTGAGTTGTTTTAAACGGATGGAAATGTAAACATTGTTCTTTCAATATATGTATATATAGGGGAAGCTAAACATGCAATATTTCATGACGTACGAGCGTACGTGATAAAATTACGCATGTTGTAAAACTCAAAACCCTAATCACTCCTGTTGAAAAACCATAATCACACATGTTGAAAAAAACATAATCACGCATGGTTATAATTTTTCAACATGCGTGATTATGGTTTTTTCAACATGCGTGATTAGGTTTTTAGTTTTACAACGTGCGTAATTTCACCGCGTACGCTCGTACGTTAAGAAATATTGTATTTTACATTCTCTCTCTCTCTCTCATTTATATATATAGGGGAAAGATAAATCGAAAACCCATGTGAGTTGAGAAAACCCAAATAAATCCTATGTAACATTTTTGTTTTTTTCTAAAAAAATAGAGAGTGTAATATAAATGTACACGGACCTATTTATGAAAAAAAAATGCTTACTAGTTTTTTTTTTAAATGTTGAAAATTTGTATGTTACATTTTTTTAGACATATATATTATGTAACCTGAAATTTGTAACATTTTCTTTAAAAGAAAACTACTCGGTGTTTTTTTGTGTTTCTTTTTTAAAAATGTTCAAATATATGTATATCACATTTCCTATTTTTTAGAAAGGTTTCTTGAATTTACACAACTCAAGTGGGTTTTCTCTATAGTCTTCCCATATATATACACCCATTATGAACTTTATTACGGAAGTACCAATGATTAACTTATAGTTTTGAAGTGTCAATGTATAAAAACTTAGCCAAACCAAGAGTCAATATGAACTAATTAGTTATAAGTTAATTATTTAATTGTTAATTTGACAACTACATTAGATATTGTTAAAAACAACTTTTTTTTTATTTACACATACAATAAGAATAAAAATGAAAAAGGGTCGACACTGGCCATTAACATATCGTTCACGAGTCCCCCTTTTTTTCTTAACTGCAAATTTCACATTCATATTACATAGTATTTTTTTTTTGTTTATAATATATAAATGTATTAATCATTGCGTACGAACAATAACCAACAAATTAATGATCTCTATCAATCTCAATCAGGACCATCTGTAATAAACAAAAAAAAAAAAAAAAACACACCATAATGCCCATTTTGAGTTCATACCTTTTCATACACAACATTTCTCCTATAAATACACACACTAAACCTACCTTTTCATCACACACACTAAACACAAAAACAAACATGAAGATGCAATCCAACAATCCTTTGCTATTGATCAAGCTTTTAGCCTTGCATTCCCTACTCGCTTTATCAGCGGCACAAGATTTCGATTTCTTCTACTTTGTTCAACAGGTATTTCATTTCGATGTTAATCAAGTTGTATAGTACATGCATGCACGACAACAAGCATACGAATCATCCTTTTTTTTGTAGTGGCCAGGATCGTACTGTGACACGAAACAAGGTTGTTGCTACCCAAGTACCGGAAAACCATCATCCGATTTTGGAATTCATGGACTTTGGCCCAATAGAAACGACGGTTCATATCCCTCCAACTGTGATTCTAGCAACCCTTTTGATGCTTCCAAGGTGCGTAATTTAACATTTCTTTTACTTCAATTTTATTTAGCTCTTAACTGTTCAGACCTCTTACTCTTACTGGTTCAGCACTTAACAGTTCAGACAGACTGTTTGTTTCACGAGTAGATATCTGAATAGTTCAGACATTTGTCTCTGAATGGTTAAGCATTATACTAAGGGTCTGTTTGGTAGCCTCTTAATGACCATTCAGATGCTACCTCTTAATGGTTTAAAATCTCTGAATGAATAAGAGGTAACCTCAAGTCTGAATGGTTAAGAGGTAACCTCTGAATGGTAAATCATCACATGTCACATTCTTCTACAGTAAAGTTTTAATCGTTTAAACTGTTTTTATTTTATTTTATAGATTTCAGACCTTACAAGCCACATGCAAACACAATGGCCAACATTAGCATGCCCAAGCAACAATGGATTAACATTTTGGGGTCATGAGTGGGACAAACATGGGACTTGTTCAGAATCAGTTCTTAACCAACACGATTATTTCACGACCACACTTAGCTTTAAGAACGAAATCAATCTCCTCCAAGCTCTTCAAAGCGCGGGTACATAACACATTCACACTTCATATACAATATAAACGTTTTCATTTCTAATTTTCGTTAACTTATAATGTTGTCACATACGTTTGATCATGGGATTAATTTATGATTTTAGGGATTCAACCAAATGGGCAAAAGTATAGTCTTAGTAGCATAAAAACCGCGATTCAACAAGCGAGTGGTTACACGCCATGGGTGGAGTGTAATAATGATTCGTCCGGTAACAGCCAATTGTACCAAGTCTACTTGTGTGTGGATTCATCGGCTTCGGGTTTCATTGAATGTCCTGTGTTTCCAAAGGGAAGCTGTGGCTCATCCATTGAGTTCCCTTCATTCTAACTTTCTTGTTTATGTTTAATTAATTTCCTCATGTATAAGTATGAACATGTTTGTTTCATGATGAATTTGTATGTGTTTTTTTTTTAATTCTCTTCTTGTAACGCATTTTCTTTTAAACTTAAAATGTTAACTTGGAATGCAACTTTTAAGACACATTTGTAACATGTTTTGTTTAAATTTGAAAATGAAATTCTTATTAACGAAAACTAAACAAACATTATTTAGATGACAAAGTTATAGCTACAATGTTGACAAAATAAGTTTCAGACAGAAATAAGTTCTGTATTCTTCAATTAATCAACCTAGAATAAATGGCCCACTAACCAATTTTTAATAAAATTTGTATCCGAATGTTGGAAAAAAAAATTAGACAAGAATGTGTAGTTAAATTTGTTTTAAAATTTATGAGTTTAAGTTGCTACTAAATAACCAATTAAGGTAAAATAATTAATTTCCATCTAAAGCTTTTTACGAAAATATTCGATGTGGTTTCAGCCGTGAGAAATCTCATTATTACACATACTCATAAACACCATATTTTAGTTATCATAAACAAAACTAAAATTATATTATACATATGATTAGAAAGTGTTGATGAACAGTGTTTAATTTTTTTTTCTTTAAGTAGAGAAAAACAATATATTAATAATTGATCCATGGTTACAAGTAGGGATGAGCAAAATGGACCCGGTACCGGTACCGGTACCGAATTTACCGAACCGGGTACCCTTTCGATACCGATTCGGTACCGACTTTTGACATTTTCGGTACCGGTTCGGTACCGGTATTTACCGGTTTTTACCCACAAATACCGGTACCGGACCGGTACCGAACCGTACCGAACCGGATATATTCGGTACCGGTACCCACTTTTGAGGATTGTCGGTACCGGTACTTCCGGTTCCGGTACCGGTTCGGTACCGGCCGGTACCGAGCTCATCCCTAGTTACAAGTCAACATTAATATATATTCGAATTTAATTTATTATTCTATTATACCATTAAAATTATAGTTAATTTTTTCATCATATACAATATATGCTTCTAAATGCTAATATCTTTTTACTAATCTATATTTTATCCATTTACTTGCGTTTCTTGGCTTAAAAAACTAAATCCATAGTTGTGTTTGATTTATTTTCTTGACATTCATATATAAATTTTATTGAAAACGGAGTTTTATTCGAAATAGAGACTTTTTTTATTTTGCAGGCTAGATCAAGTGCCGGTGTCATAGCAGTATTGTGACGAACAAAACGAATACGGACCGAACAATGCCGATGAAGGTATCAGCCGTGAAGAACAAAACGAATACCGATCGAACAACGTCGACACCGGTATTAGTATATGCATAAAAACATATACGCTTTTAATCCATTTAGTTTGTATATAATTTGATTTTCCTCCGATAACTCACGTTCATGATTTTTTTTATAAAGTTGAATACGCGAGTTCGTTTAATATGTTTTTCCCCATCTTCCTTTATTAGCTTTGTTCAAAAAGATTTTTTTTCTTATTAGTATCGAGACAAAGCAAATCAATACCGACATCGGTACCAGTATATTTATTATTGGAACTGGCGTCGGTATTCGTTTTGATGGTTTCCAATGTAAAACACATTCTTTTGGACATATCATGACTATAAATTAACTGTCATACTGTAACGAATCCAATCCCTTCCCCATCGAATTCCCTTATATAACGATCCGAATCGATACCGACCGAGTTCCCGCCGCATTGCGCGGGCAAATCCACCTAGTATAAATTAAATTACAACCGTACAAAATAGAGATTGATATAAAAATAAATACGTATCAAAACAATTCTATTGATCGAATTTCATACACTAATCACTTATCATCCAAAGATCATTACTTTTTATTATAAAAAAATTGCTTTTAACAAATTATATAAGAAATAACAATTATGACTTATTAATTATTAATTATAGTAATAAATAAATTGTTAATTCTTTCTCTCTAGTAAAACAAAGCATATGGTCGATAATGATATTCTTCATTTTTACTCAATACCTTTGCGTAGACACAATATCTCTCTATAAATACACACACACTAAACACACCCTCATCACACACACACTTAACACAAACATGAAGACACAATCGAACAATCCTCTGCTGTTGATCAAGCTTTTAACCCTGCATTCCCTACTCGTACTCTCCGCTTCACAAGATTTCGATTTCTTCTACTTCCTTCAACAGGTATATATTTCATTTTTAATAAATACCATTGTATTCATAAGGTCGGACCAGGAACTGGCTACATAACCGTCTTGTTGAACCCTAAGAATAAAGGTTTGTTAGGAGTCAGACTAGTTGACCAGTAAGGCGGCCGGTTTGATAACCAGTCCAATTATGAAAACATTGATTATGGCCGTGTAAGTGTATGAGACACACGCGACCAATAGGATTTGTTTGACTTGCATACCTTTTTTTTAGTGGCCAGGGTCGTTTTGCGACACGAAACACGGTTGTTGCTACCCGGGTACCGGAAAACCCGCATCGGATTTCGGTATTCATGGACTTTGGCCCAATCGAAACGATGGTTCGTACCCCTCCAATTGTGACTCTAGCAACCCTTTCGATGCCTCCAAGGTGGATCTTTTACCATTTCCTATGATTATTTATTGTTCTAAATTTTTGTCTTCTTATGTATTAATTAATATATGTATCAAATTAAACCAATTAATAAATGTATCAACTAGCCAATGAGGTGGTGGTGGAGTGGTGAGGGAGACATTTGGTGTTCTAAGGGACCCAGGTTCGATTTCTGCCCTCCCCGTTATTTTCTGTGCCACCTGGTGATGATGGGAGACTAGGCGAATAGGTGGAGATCCCTAGTTCGATCCTTGAACTGAGCGGGTTTTACCTCACCGCACTGTGTTGCCTTTGGGCGAGTGTTCACGGGCTTCGGCCCTAGGTGAGGGTTTTCCCCGGTTCGGAGGCGAGTGTATCCCGATGTGGTGAATTTCGCCAATAGCCCATTTGGAAGATTCGTTGGCCGTTCAAAAAAAATGTATCAACTAAAGTAAACTTATTTTTTATTTATATATTTTTTTTAATGGCAAAGGACGCCAAAGGTTACGTTACTCTCACTCCTAAATTAAACCAATAAATACTAAATTACATATGTTACAGATTTCAGATCTTATGAGCCAAATGAAGTCAGACTGGCCAACATTATCATGCCCAAGTAGCGAAGGGCTAACATTTTGGGGTCACGAGTGGGACAAGCACGGGACATGCTCGGAATCCGTACTTGATCAACACGGTTATTTCTCAACGGCTCTTAACCTTAAAACCCAAATAAACCTCCTCCAAGCTCTCGAGAGCGCTGGTATGATTAATGAAAAATTATAGTGAAACATACTTTCTTTTGTGTTTCTTTGGTTCCAATGTTTATAATTTCGTGTTTAATGTGAAACCACGATTTAGGGATTCATCCGAACGGGTCAGAGTATAGTCTGAGTAGCATAAGGGACGCGATTAAAGAGGCGAGTGGTTACACTCCGTGGATCGAGTGCAATACTAACTCGTCTGGTAATAGTCAATTGTACCAAATCTATTTGTGTGTGGATTCATCGGGTTCGGGCTTCGTTGAATGTCCGGTCTTTCCAACGGGAAGTTGCGGCTCCTCTATCGAGTTTCCTTCGTTCTAACTTGAATGTTTTGGTTTTTGTATGAACTTTTCTTTTTTAGAACAACATCGATAATACATAAAGCTAGTGATTAACTATATATTGGGGTGTGTGGTATAGTTGGGCCGTTTGGTATGGTTGGGCACTTGGGCCTACTATGTTGTGATGGGCTTGAGAGTATTACAATGTGATGAGCTTAAGACTTGTGAGTAGTGGATAATATATTTTTTTTGAACGAAAATTTTCTTTTTAATTCATGTCATCTATGGGATTTGAACCCAAGACCTCCCCTCCCAAGGTATTTAAAGGTTTTCCTTTTGCCAATGGACCACCACCCCATTGGTTGTTGAATTATCGACAACCATCCATGTTAATATACACATGTCGATGCAAAGAATTAAAAAACGTCACAAGTTATATCCCTTTCTACTCAATACTTGTGTTTCCGGCAACTGCTCTAGTGCGTTCGAAACCCTGTATCGAAGATACTATGGTGGGTTCTGTAACGGAGGACCCAGTACGCTATATTTGGCCCTTACCATGTGGGTTGACTGAGATAACTCATTTTTAAATGGTTTGGTCTAAATACACCTCACTTAATAAACGTATAACATGAACACGGTCTGTTTAGTAAGTGGATTGACTCGTTAACCATTTATATTTAAGGGTTTGTAAATAAATTTTTGTTTTGAATTTAGAGACGGGTATTATAAAAGGCCATGAGTCGTCTCTGTCATATGTTGAAAGTTTGTTGCATTTATTCTCGTTGAAAGTGGATAATGTAAGTCATTTCTTCTAGATGAATAAGATTTTCGACTAACTATTGTAAGACTATATGTTATGGGCTTGACGAAAGGGGCGTAAACACCATTAGTGGCCAATGGTGAAGGGGGTGTTGCTCTGATTTTTGTAGTAAGTTAAATCAATTTACCTAATTTTTTTTATATACTACGGATTTCAAACCTAATTTCCAAATGAAGTTAGACTAGCCAACATTATCGTGCCCAAGTAGCGAGGGGCTAACATTTTGGGGTCACGCGACATGGTCGTAATCCATACTTGATCAAGACGGTTATTTTTTAACGGCTCTTAACCTTGAAACCCAACTAAATCTCCTCCCAACTCTCAAGAACGCGGGTATGATTTATTAACAATTATAGTGAAACAAATGCTTTTTTTTTGTTTCTTTTGTTCCAATGTTTATAATTAAAAATTATAGTGAAAGAAATGCTTTTTTTTGTTTCTTTTGTTTCTTTTGTTCCAATGTTTATAATGACATGTTTGCTGTGAAACCATGAGGTACCTCTATCGAGTTTCCTTTGTTCTAACTTAGAATGTTTTGGTTCCTCGATGAAACAAAAAAATCATGTTTCGAAAAAACTGGTCCAGTTTACCGAAGCCAAAACTAGTTTAGAAATATTTATTGAACATTCTATCACTTGGGGAGAAACATCTTACCAACATACTTTAAAAAAATATATATAACCTACACATATGTAGATCAACTTGCGTCCTTATTCTGAAAAAAATGGACATCTGAGTCCCTGGAATTTGGTGGCAGGATCAACTTGCGTCCTTATTTTGGAAAAAAAAAATGGACACCTGAGTCCCCGTCATTTGTTTTTCACCACGCTTTGAGTTTACTCACTCGGTTTTAAATGATAATTACGTGAAAATAAGTCCTTAGTTCTATTCAAAATAAACTGCTTCAAACTTTGGGTTATTTAAATAATAATTACATGAAAATAAGTCCCTAGTTCTATTCAGAATAAACTGCTTCAAACTTTGGGCTAGTGATTTTAGTCTAATTTTAGCAAACCAACGTCATTAACAAAAGCAAAATCTTTCGTGTTTTCTCTAAAAATGATGAGTTTTAATAGAAAACTAGGATTTAAACCCGCCGCGCGTTGCGGCGGCACGCGACGTAGATACACGACGCAACGCAACACGCGGCATAGATACGATTTGGTTTATTATACAAAGTCTAAGCATTGATGCTGGTAGATGCGGACTTAGTCAAAGGATTGCGCATTATATTGTAGCATGTTTGAAATTGAAAATAACACTTTTGGTTTCAAGAGTTTTCTTTACAAAAACTCATAAATGTTGTATAATATCCATAAAAATTTAGAGTTCAACCCAGCTTTCATGCCTAACGGGTTATACAACACAAAAATCACTTTAATCCTCTTTCAAAAGTCACTACAATTGAATGAAAACAAATTCTACCTCCTGCTTAAACAGCCAAAAGTTGTCCTCGAAGCCCATTTTGTCTGAGCAAAGAAATTGTTTCAATCCTTTAATCACCTAAAATTATATGACAATTAAATACCACCTTGATGAAATGGTTCGTAAATTACATGGTGTTCCTGTATTATTCATGCTGCTATCAACCCACATAGCCACTATCAACCTCCATACCCACTATGAGGTATGAACCCCAAAATTACAAATGAATAACACGGTTGGTTGGAATACATTACCTTTTGTCCTTTTGCTTTGAGTTCCAGATTTTGATAAGCTCTTGATGTAGGGTTTCCATGCTTTTAGTTTCTGTTAAAACATATAATAAATCAATATCAAAGTGAAAATTGATTTCAAGATTCCAAAAAGTCAAAATAAGTGAATCAGTGTATGAGATTATTGTATACCTTCGTTAGAATGTCTTTTTCTTGCTGCATTTTATTGTATCCCTCCATTAGCTTTGCATACTCATCTCTTCACCATGTCTCTTCCTTTGTTGTGACTTAACAAATTCTTCAATTATCTGCTTCAGTTTTGTGTCACGAATCAGCATATCTGCATATCTAGTGTAAGATGTGAACTAAAATCATTAAGAAAGCAAATGTAATAATCAATGAGTAAATGTTGGGCGAATTAGATGCCTGAGTCTAGAACCTTCAAATCTTGGGCGAATTGGATACCCGACTGAACCCAGAACCTTCAAAAGTCTCCCTTTCTGTGTGATATCATCTTTTTTTTTTAACGGCAAATATTACCTAATCCCTACTCCTAAATTACACCAATTTTACCCCATGCCAGGACTTACACACTGGTCTCTCTCCAAGAGGCACAAAGCCTCTACCACCCCACCAAAGTGGTGATGGATGTGTGATATCCATGATCCATCTATGTCTAACAAACACCAAACCTCCCTAAAAAAGTTTTATTAAATGTGTTCATCAAGAACAAAAAAACACCACATAAGACTGTGGGGTGTGGGGCGTGGGTTAGGACGACGGTTAGTCTTTAACGCTGGCTAGATCACACCGTGCTAGCGTTGGCCATCGCATTGCCCCATTGGCGTGGGGCGGGGTGACATGGCTGGCTGGTTCAATATAGCTGTTGTGGGTAACCGTTGCCAAACGGCTAGTTTAATTAAAAAAAATTATAGGCTGGCCACACCAACCTAAGCCACGCCACGCCCCTACTTTTTAAGTATTACCTTGTGGATCTTACCCTCGACACATGTCGAGCAATGCCCCCAACCCATGCCCCTCCACACCCCATAGTCTAAACATCATTTTCTGCAAAAAACCACATCAATAAATACTTACTGTTAAAAAATAAATGGCCATTTGATTGGAAGACTACTAATAAGCATAATCACCCTCATCATATCTTTACCGTTTAATCCCTTCAAACAACAAATTAAAACAAAACCAGCAATCAACATTACGCATATCAATAATCAACAAAATCTATACCTTCAATATCAATAATCAACAAAACTTATTCCTTCAAACGTGGTTTATTTAGGTAACTTCACACCAATTTCTGAAGAATTGCATAATCAATTAATAGAATAAAAGAAATAGATTCGTGAAAAATAAAGCAAACATATATCTAGTTGAGATGATTTAAAATTCCGATTAAAAACCCTAGATAATCGAAATAAAGAGCAATAATACCTTCACTCATCGCTGTTAAGAATTAGGGCAACCTTTTGCATAGCTGCTGGTGTACCTCCTGTCCGTTCCAATTCACGGAGATTACAAAAATTGCGTACTTCCGCCGTGACAGTGGGGATTTGCCGGTGGTCGTCGTTCTGCTTTCTCTGGGAGACGATTGTGAGGTTGGGTGATATACTGATATGTGGGGGACTATGGTAAGTTTTTTTTTTGGAAAACTCCCAAACACAAAGTACAAGTGCTGATGCACCAAAAACTTGCTTCTTTATATAGGTTTTAATAACTAAGCAGTATGTTAAATTTTTAATTAGATTATGTCCGATTACACTGATTAAAAAATGTGTGTTTATTATTGTTCTCTAATTAAAAAAAAAACATGCAACACTCCTCATTTTGAGTTCATACCTTTGCATTTTTTTTTACACTTGGGCTGTTTGGTATGGTGTGTCCACGGTCCGCGAGTGTTGTTATTGTTGGGCCTGGTATACTGTGATGATGGGTTTAACAATATAATTAGTATGAATCTATATCTATAATAAATGAAACCATTGGGGGACACATGTCACCCTATGGTTGATGCCAAATAAGCTGACACATCAGCATACATGTGGCATAGCTAAAAATCAAGGATTGGAGAACCTTCTTTTGTACGTTTCTTAATCTCTCTCTCTCATTCAATCATTCTCTTTAAACGATTATAACCAAAACCCTAAACGGCGATTTTCGTCTCCCCTATTCAATCGATCTTCTTCGACGGCGATTCTTCTTCTCACCGCTGCAATCAATCATTTTCCACGACCTTTATCAATCTCCACACCTTCATCAGTGATAATCGACGGTAAGGATTCCGATATGCTCTTCTTTTCCGATTGATTTAAAGAATAAGGTTGGTTTCGTTATTTATTGATTTAGGCACCTAATGTTAGTTAAAGATCCATGTTTGATTGTCTGTTTGGTATTGTTTTTTGGCAAAAGTTTTCGTTTGGTTTGATTGTATGATTTTGGTTCCATCTTTTGATGAACACAGCCCCTGTTTGTAGTTATTGTTTAGAATTAAACCGCGATTGATGTTGTTTTTGTTTATTGTTTGAATATTTTTTGGATTATTGATTGATGATGATTATAGTTAGGGTTTTAATCGACGATATTAGGGTTAAATATTGATTTAGTGATTGAATGTTAGTTAAATATTGATTTTATGTTGTCTGTTTGGTATTGTTTTTTTGCACAAGATTTCGTTTGGTTTGATTGTATGATTTTGGTTCCATCTTTTGATGAACACAGCCCCTGTTTGTAGTTATTGTTGAGAATTAAACCGCGATTGATGTTGTTTTTGTTTACAGTTTGAACGTTAGGGTTTGTAATACACGATTTCGTAGTTTGATGGATTATGTTTTGTTTTTTTATGCTTATAAGTTAATGTATGTTATTTGAAAAGTCTCTTCATATGGATTGTTTGTTTTTTGTTTTAAATGAACACATTGATTGTGGATACTCAATATTGAAATTGATACGCCGAGTTTTGTTGTTTATTTTTTATACTAATCAGTCTGTATAAGGAAGTCTTATGTGAACTGTTATTTTTTAATAAATCTTATATACGTTGGTTTATTGTTCCTAACTTAAATTAAATTTTATGCTGTCATTTACTGTACATCGTTTGAAGGCGAGATGGTGTACGGATTCGCTGCCCGTGTGTGGAAGAACGAAAAAAAATCGCTGGTTAGTATAGATATTATAAGCATTTATAAATTCATTGATATTATAATTGCCATTAACGAGTTTGCCTTTTCCTTTTACAGAAACTTCCTGCTGATTATGGTGACTGGATTAAGAAGTTTGCTTATCCAGAGAAAAATGCAGTCATTCGGACACTCAATGGGAAGATCTTTGAAGTCAAAGTGATGAACCTTGCAGGCGACTACTTTCTTTACAACGGCTGGTTGGACGTGGTCACGTCATTGAAATTACCAGACAATTCGTGGGTTGTTTTCCAGTATGAGGAAGCTTTGTCTTCGTTCCGCCTGTTCTACTTTTATCAAGATATTTCGCTTGTGCCTTCTAACTACTTCTACTACAAAGCTGGACATGTCAAAGACCGAGACGACTCCATGGTACTTGATCATATACAGTTTTAAATTATTTTATCCTTGCATTCATACATTGTTTTGTATTTCATGTATAGCATCGATACTGATATATGGTTATGTACTGTGTGTAGAATGTGAACAGGTTGTTTGTTCATCACTCCCTCCTGAATACCTGTCCATCATATCCTGTCATGGTGCGGGCGGCTGGAAATCGTAAATGGTTTGTTCGGATGGATGTGTTTGACCATGAGCTTTACATTACTACAGGTTGGAGTCGAATCAAGAAGGAGATGTCGATAACGGATGATCATTTGTTGGTTTTTGAAATGGTTGATTTCAATACGTTTGATTTGAGTGTTTTTAGCTGTAAGCCTGCCCTTCTAACATTCCCACCTGAACTCTGTGTGATAAAAAAAGAACCAACTGATGAGTTAATTGAAATGTCTGATGATGAAGTGCCTAATCTGATTGCTGCACCTGTTATGAACAGAGTGACGATGACGAAGTACCGGTTACTTTTGTTGTTAACAATCATTTTGTAAGTTTCTATTATTTACTTATTCATACTTTTAATGTAAAATGTGTGGTTATATTCCTACTATTTATTTGAATACCAATGTTTAAGAAATTTTATTATAAAAATTTGTATTCTTATTTGTAGTGTCTGAAGAAGTGGGCACAAACGCATGGCTTGGATCGGAAGATGGATTTGACCATCAAGGACGGCGCAGGTCGAACTTGGGACATGGCTGTTAGTGTGGAGTTCTCCCAAGGCTGTCCGCGCTACAATGTCACCGGTATGCGAGAGTTTGTTAGAGACAAACAGTTGGTATATGGTTCCCACTTTCAGATGATATATGTTAAAAGTCAAGGTATGTTGCTTTACAATTGAGCTGGTGAAGGTATGTGGTAGATGTTGGTAGTATATGTTGAACAAACAGGTTGTGGTTAGACAATGATTAGTAGTATTTTTTTGGTGCGGTCATTGTGATGATCGTTATGACTTGATATATGTTGGTGATACACTGATACTTTTTTGTGGCCATATTTATGTGTGGCTATTATCATCCGTAGACTTAGGATGCCCGTGTCCTGACATTGATAAAGTTTTTTGCTACATTTTGGTGTTTATATTAACTTCCCTACGACTTGATGACTTATGCATTTTAAAATGAAATGATCCAGGATTGAAATTGTGTGTTTGTTATAGTATGGTACAATTAAAGCATTGAAAATATTGAACAAAAGTTTTGGATTATGTTTGGTTAAATTCAATTGTTTAAATCAACAAATGACATTGGTAAATAATTTTTTTAATTGTGAAGTTTCTGTTTTCGAATTAATATACAAATCTGATCCAACTAAGTATAATTTTTTCAAAACTTTCAAATTTCTCCTTTAATCAAATATTTGTTATGTAAATTTTAATTTAGTAACAGTTTTGACTTTCAATATGTAGATTAGTAATTGAATATCCTTTCAATTTGTTTCTTAATTGTGAAGTTTCTGTTTTCGAATTAAAAAAAGAAAGTTTTATATGAATTATAATCAAAATTCTTAATGCTTTTTATTTATTTTTGGAAGGAAAAAACAGATTTTAAAAGTTTAATATGGAAGTTTTTTATGATCCGGCGGTTGACCGGTTATGTTTTTTTTTTTTTTTTTTTTTTGTAATCAATGATTTTTAAAATCCATTAAAATCATTCCACATTTAATTAATCCATTAACTTTATTTAAAAAAATCAAATTAAACCAAAATATTACATTAATATACTACCAAATCATATCATAATTATAAGTAAATCTTAAAATTATTAAATTTTCATTATTATCATATCCAACGTAATTTACAACTATTATTAAGTTTAAAAAAAGTTGGGAAAAGTTGAAAAGTAAAATTTTGAATATAGATATAGATACTTAATTTGATTTATCGTATGCGTTTATTGTTTTCGGAGGTACTGCAAGTATGTGTCCTTTTCATGCACGCCAGTAGAATATAGTTTTATGATTTTTTTTAAATAAGTGTTGTGTATGTATTTCGATGGGTTGTGTATGTATATGTGAATACTACAGTATCAAATATTTTGTAATTCAAGTAAATATCTCCAAGATTTTTAATGATTTGTAGTTTTTTAATAAAGTTAGTTTTCTATTAATAATAGTAAATAATTACGGTAAGTATTTATAAATTTTCAAGTTTACAGAAATTTTTAGAAATTGTAATAAAGTCAATCCATTACTATAAATAAAAGTATATAATTACGGTAATTATTTATTCTATTAATAAATTTAATTTTCAAGTTTACATAAATAATTTAACTGATTTCTTATATATATTTACTTACTAATTACAATTTCTATCATCCTCAAAACAGTTTCATCATATTCTGGTGCTATTTCATCGAAATGGATGAAAATAATGTGAGTATGTTAAACAATCTTGATTGGAGATCAAAGTTGTTTACCATAAAGGTCAAAGTATTAAGACTTTGGATGCGTGTGAATCCAAAGAGAGAAAACGAAACACTTGCTATTGAAATGGTGGTGATGGATGAGCAAGTTAGAGTTTGAATATCATTTTTTTTTAAATTTACTTTACTTTATTTGTTGATATTTATGTTAACGACTTTTTTTTTATTAGGGGACGAAGATGTAGGCTACTGTTTGGAACAAGTTTATGAAAAAACATTAAATTTTGCTTAACGAAAATGACTCTTATTACATTTATAAATCTCAACTTTCTGTGATTAATTCAAATTTCAAACACTTTGACAAGCAACATGCTATTAGCTTAAACTTTGATACATCTGTTAAAAAGTGTGAGAACTTTGATGGAAGTGTGTATGGTATCCGTTTAGCATCTTTTGAGTCCATTAAAGTCGGTGAAGTCGATGTCAACTATCGAGTTGGTGTGTACTTCATCATATATAACAACCACATCGGAAATTAATATAATATATAAATATATTTTGTTTTTAAAATGTTTGCTTTTGCGCTGAGTATATTTGGTTTTGATCAAATTTTTTTTACAGATTTTATTGGATATGTAGATGAATGGTCTGAACCAGAGGCGACGAAAACGAAGATGGGAAAAGATAGCAAATATATGAACTTGCAATTGCTGGATGAAGAGTCTGTTTATTGATTTACCTAATTTTAATTCATTGAAACTTTACTATTATATATTTTTCTTTCATGATATCCTCTGATTTTTTAAATTTCTATTTATGTAGGGGTATCAAGTTAAACTGCACCTTATGGGACGAGTACTGTGATGAGATGTTTGGCTACATTCAGAGCCATAAAGAGGAAGTCCATGTTGTTCTTCTTGTGCAGTTTGGTAGTTTCAACAAGTATAAAGGTATTTGCTGTTTATAATCTTTGTTAATTTTACATAATTTTCTCTATGATTTTTAAAATTCAATATCCATTAACTGATATTAACTTTTTTACTCAGGGAAGACAACGCTCTCTAATGCTTTCCATATAACAAGACTGTTTATCAATGCTGACATAGAGGAGATTCGGTCATTCAAAACCAAGTAAATATGGTTTTAATTAATATGAACTACTTATTGATGTTGTTAAACTTTTAATTTCTTATTTTATTGTAAACAGTTTGTGGAGAAGATATGTAAAGCATCCTCTAATGGTTAGAAATCAATTGGTTCATCTGGAAGCATCAGTGTTGCGGATGACTTTTTAGTTAAGCATCCGTTTTCCAATTTCCGTGATATTACTCTGTTTGAACAGGTATGTATCTAATTTTAAGTATTTTAAATAAATACATTAAAGACACTATTTTTATCAATTTATACTTACAATCTCTATTTTCCTACATTTAATTTAAGCCATGTGAGGTCATAGTTGTCATAGTTGTTGGTACGATCTTGGGTATTGATGATAAAGATGACTGGTATTATCTCGGTTGTGAACAGTGCAACCGAAAGGTGGAAACAACTTTCGTCATAGATGAGGCTGAAGATGGTGCCGAGGAACCCAAGTTTAAGCAGGTTTTGGTTTGCTCAAATCCTGAATGTCCTAAAGAGGTTGTTAGTGCGACACCAATATAATTACTTTTATTTTGTTGTTAATTTATAATCGTTTTGCTTATATTACTCTACTTTACCAATGTTAATTGAATATATTTTTTGAACTACTTTTTTTTCCATTTAGTTTTAGGATTCCGATCAGAGTACAGGATTCTGCAGCTATTGCGTCATTGACTTTGTTTGACCGTGAAGCCAGAAAAATGTTTGGCATGACTGCAATTTAGTTGCTTGAGAAGTCAAAAGTGGAACAGGTAAATTATTTTACATCAGTCTTATTTTAAGTTATATATGGTACATATTAGTAATGTCGATATATGATATTTATGTTTTCAATAAATTTTAATTCACGTACAATAGGCATCTTCGGAAGAGAAAACCATGCCCTATCAGTTTAAAATTTTGAATGATAAAAAGTATGCTTTCAAGATTCAAGTTGGTCAATTCAATATTGACAACCATACTGATGGTTATGTTGTTCATAAGTTGGTGAATGATCCAACCATTATTGAATCTTTGGAGAGCCGAATTCCAGCTGATTAGGTTAAATCATACCAGCCTTTTAATTAAAGACATGTTAGGAAATTTATTATTTTTGTTGTCTCTAGCCTTATTATTTTATGAATTGCAGGGTGTGGACGAGCCGGATGCTGATGTTTCACTTAGTGATTTATCAACTCAGAATCCTTTTGCTCTAAAGGTATGAAATATACTTAATTTCATAAAATACCAAATTTTGAAAAGTTTTTTTTAGTTTCTAATGTTGAATATATCATACAGGAGGCTGTGGATTCTATTGGGGATAGCTTCACACCCGATTGCACATCTAAAGACTGTTCAAAGACTTCGTCTGCGGAATTGAAGCGTAACCTTGCGGACGTTTATGAAGTTGAAGAAACCACGTCTCTATCATCAACGAAGGTTAAAAAGACTGGTGTCGCAGATGTCGCAATTGATGGTGAGGAAACCATCATGCTGGTTCCAAAGATTGAAAAGTAGCTCACGTTTGAAGTATGTGTTGCAAAAACAATTTACCTGTTTTACGTATTTTGATTGTTTGGTTTGGTTTGGATGTTTGATTGGTTTGGATATTTTTGATATGGTTGGTTGTTTTTAATGTTTGGTTTTTGAACAAAGTAATGTTTGTTTTTGGAATATTGCATATGAGTTATAATCCTTTAAGGTTTATATTTTGGTTAATTTATGTTTGTTTTATTGTTTTGCAAATTTGTCAAGTTTTATTATACAGACAAAAAAATGATTATCCAGGTATAAATTTTGTGTTTTACAAAGTATTATTGTTAAAAGTATTATTGCTTTGGTTTTATTTTTAAATAGCAATTACACATTTCATATGAACTAATTTAAATAATGTATTCATTATATATTTAGTAAAACTATATTTTTAAGAATCTTCAATAATTTCAAACTTATAATATGAGATTATAAAAAAACCGCCAATTTTTAAATAATTTACCAACAAATAAAATTGGTAAGAATTTATTTCCTTTTTTAACTTATATAACCGAAAATCTTTAATTTTCCACAATAAAATCAGCGAGATTTTTATAGTTTTACCTCCAAATTTTTATGATTTAAATTGTTTCCTTTGTAAAACTTATAACCGGTTTTTTTTAATTTTAAACTTTCCTTTTTTACAATACACTCCAACACTATAAGAAGCTCTCTTCTTATTTCATACTACACACACTCAATGTTTTAGTCTAAAACAAAACACCCTATCACAACATTCATGCACTTTTTAAGTTTGAGGTTTCGTAATTTCTCATACACGTAAGTGTTATCTTTCTGTATTATACTTATACATTTAAGTTATTCGAATACCTATCTTAATTCATTTGCATATTCTATGTGATACAATATTAGGATATGCCTAAACGTGCAAAGCCTCAAACGTTACCTTCATTTCCACTTTCTATTGCTGCCCAACCTTCGAATAGTACGTATTTTATTCTTATTTCTGTTTACAAATATAATAATAAATCGTATAATATCTAAATATGTTACGTACCGTTAATTTTACTTAAATTGTTTTAGTTGGTGTTGGTAGAAGTCCTTTGTTTAACATTGTGAATGGTAATGTTTCCAATTTTGTAGACATGAACTAATTTTGTTTTTATAAATTGTTTTATTTTTTATATGCATTTTATTTTTCAGTTTATCCTAATCAAGTTGAGCGTCAAGACTATGTTGAACGCAGAAAATTAAGGAAACTATATTTGGATAATAAAAGACTTAAAGCAAATAATAAATCTTCGAGTTCGCAAAACGCCATTCGGTCATCCAACATTTCAGTATCCGATACAAATGATTGTCGTGCCGTAACACCAATTCGATCATCCTCTTATATCAATACCATGGATAGACGTATTTTGCCAACCACACCTTTAACAAGTCCGTACGAGGCATATACATCAGGTTGGTCTTATTTAACTACATATATAAATTGTGTTTATTATTAATATGACTTTCTTTTGCTTAAAATAACTAATTATATAAACCATATACATCTTTCATACCGTAATTTGATATTTTTTTGTTGCAGTTGAATATAGAAGAAGTCCATTATCTAATATTACAAATGGTAAATTCTATTATTTTTTTACGAATGAATACAATTTTTCATTTATAGTTTGATATTTGATGGACATGCCTCCTTTTTTTTTCAGTTTCTCATAATCATGTTGAGCATCAAGAATCTGTTGAACAGAAAAAAAATAGGAAAGTATATTCGGATAACAAAAGCCGTGATGCCAATAATAAATCTTCCACTTCAGAGAACATTATTCGGTCAACCAACGTTTCAGTATCAAATACTAATGAATGTCGTGCCGTAACACCAATTCGTTCATCGTCCACTTCACAGAACGTGATTCGGTCAACCAACGTTACAGTTGAATCTGGAGGAATTCCTTTGTCTGACATTACAAATGGTAAACTCTTTAGTTTTTTTAGATAGGTTTAAAATTTTTAATGTATTATTTTGATTTTTTATGGATATCCATATTTTTTTTCAGTTGCTCCTAATGATGTTGATCATCAACAATCAGCTGAACGAAGAAAATTTAGGAAGTCACATTTAGATAATAAAAGAAGTAATGTGAATAACAAATCTTCCACTTCAAAAAATGTTACTCGGTCATCCAACGTTTCAACCTCCATTACAATTGGATGCCCGATCGTAACACCAATTCGTTCATCGTCTTATATGAATACCATCGATCGACATTTTTGGCCAACCACACCTTCAACAAGTCCGTATGAAGCATCTACTTCAGGTTGGTGGTATTTTTTAACTGATTTCAGATTTTTTTATTATGATTTTGACTTTTTTATTTTATTTCCTTCATAGCAATGTATAGGTGTCAAAGACAATGTGAATATTTATATGAGTCCATGTTTTACATTCCAAATAAATAGAACTTCATCGACTCCACATTCAATAGATCAACCTTCGCTCTCAAGTGAAAGATCAAATTTTAAGACGATACGTAGAGGTAAAGAAAGGCTGTCTAATAAAGGTCGCTGCGTATATCCTATTCCGATGGTTGACTTATCTTCCGACGATCCTATTATTCCTCAACAATTAGCTGAAGATCCATATAAAGGAGTTTCTAATAGTAAGTAGCTTACACACTCACTACTTTAAATTTCATTTGAAGAACCTCGTTATATTATTTTTGTAACAATGATCACAATTTGATATTTATATTTTTTGTATAATAGATTATTTGGATCATGGAGATCAAGTAGTTGTATGTGAAGTATGTAACGCTAAGCTGTGGAAATTTGAAGCCGGAAAAGGAAGGGTTTACTTAGGAAGAACAAGTTACACGCTTTGTTGTGGTTATGGAAAAGTACATCTTCCAGATTTTAAAGAGACGTGTGAGGAATATCAAAATCTTTTCAAGAGTTTAGACGACAAGAGCAAGCATTTCTTACTGAATATTCGTCGTTTTAATTCTATGTTTGCCTTCACTTCAATGGGTGGTAAAGTTGATTAAAAAATAAATAGAGGAAATGCTCCGTATGTATACCGAATTAGTGGCAAGAATTATCATTCATTGGGAAGTCTTCTTCCTAAAGAAGGTGCTGAACCAAAATTTGCGCAGCTTTACATTTACGACACAGATAATGAAGTGTGTAATCGGAAAACCGTACTTAGGTATCCTTTCAAACCATTTCATTATTTCTTTGTTTGATTTATTATTTGTTTTATGTTATATAAACACTTACTGATACTTTCGCTTTTGTCTTACAATTGCATTACAGTAACTCAAAGAAAGCAGCTTCTGCAACTTCTGATTTGCTTAACACTGAACTCATACAGTATCTTAAGGTGGTTTTAGAATCAAATAATCAGCTGGTGAAAACTTATAGGTGTGTACGAGATTGGTTGGTTGATAATCCTCATGTTGACCTAAAACTACGGCTTAAGGCAAATAGGTCTAAAGATGGTCGTACATACAACCTACCGACGTCGTCCGAAGTTGTTGCGCTTATAGTTGGAGACATTGAGGATGTTCTTGATAATCGTGATGTAGTTATTGAGTCAAAGAAAGATGGTCTACAGCGTATTAGCGAGATTCATCCATCGTATCTCGCTCTTCAGTATCCACTGCTTTTCCCTTTTGGTAAAGATGGTTACCAAATTGATATTCTTCATAGAGAAGGAAGGGCATCAACGAAGAAGAAAGAGTCAAAATGTACAATGAGAGAGTATTTTGCTTACCATGTTCAAGATAGAGTCAGTCATTTCTCTTTGATTCTCAATGCTCGAAGACTTTTGCAACAGTTCTTGGTTGACGTGTATACGATGATTGAAAGTGAACGATTACTATTCATACGTCTACAGCAAAGTAATCTGAGATCTGAGACATATGAGAACCTTAAAAAGCTTGGACAAAATGGTAATCCAGATATGTCAAACGTTGGAACACGCGTACTACTACCGTCTTCGTTTACTGGAGGATCGCATTATATGAGGGAGAATTATTATGATGCGATGGCCATTTGTAAATGGTTTGGTTACCCCGATTTCTTCATTACGATAACTTGTAATCCGAAATGGCCGGAGATTAAACAATTTCTGAAGGACAAGAACATTAATCCGGAGGATAGACCGGACATTCTATGTCGATTGTTCAAAATTAAGCTTGACGCAATAATGAAAGACTTGCGAGAGAAATCTTTATTCGGCAACGCATCGGCAGGTAAGCATCCATTTAATTGAATTACTTTATTATAGTTTTTGTGGTCTGCTACGTTGATAACCATAATTTAAAAAATTAGTATTTTATTATTAATTATCCTATTGCAGTTGTGTATACGATAGAGTTTCAGAAACGAGGTCTACCGCATGCCCATATCTGTCTGTTCTTAAATGACGAAAGCAAGCTTCCTTCGGTTGAGCATGTTGACAACTTTATTTCTGCCGAGATACCTGACAAAAACTTAGATCCAGATCTGTATAATCTTGTCAGCGACTACATGATTCACGGTCCTTGTGGTGTTGCAAAACCAAATTGTCTGTGTATGGTAGAAGGTACCTGTTCGAAGAAATTTCCAAAGAAGTTCTCTGAGCAGACTACTCTAGATTCGAATGGTTATCCGGTATATAGACGAGCAGATTCAGGATTTTTTGTTGAGAAATCTGGTATTCAGCTTTATAACAGAAGCGTGGTTCCGTATAACAAAACCCTTTTGAGACGTTATCAGACACACATTAACGTCGAATGGTGTAACCAGGCTGCGTCCATAAAGTATTTGTTTAAATACATTAGCAAGGGACCAGATAGGGCAGAATTTGGTTTTGTACAAAATGTCGATGAAGGTCAGCTTGAAGATAGTAAAGATGAAATCAAAGAGTATTACGATTGCAGATATCTATCGGCTTGCAAAGCTACATGGCGCATCTTTGCATTTGATATTCATTACCAGTACCATCCGTAATCAGGCTTTTGTTTCATCTACAAGATAAACAAAACGTTGTATACGGCCCTGATGACGATCTTGATAGTGTTATTCAAAAACCATCTGTTGCTTCTACGATGTTTTTGGGGTGGATGGAAAAGAACCAAAAAGATCCGTTGGCGCGCAGCCTTACTTACGTTGAGTTCCCTACTAAATTTGTTTGGAAGCTGAAGAAAAGGGTATGGGATAAGCGGATAATAGGCAAAACCATTGGTCGAATTCACTGTGTTAATCCTTCTATGGGTGAGGCTTACTTTTTAAGAATCCTTCTTAATAAGGTAAAAGGGCCTAAGTCTTTTGAAGAGATTCGTACTGTGAATGGACAAGTCTTCCCAACATTTAGAGATGCGTGTTACGCTAGAGGCCTTTTAGACGACGACAAGGAGTATATAGAAGCTATCAAAGAGGCGTACTACACAGGTTCAGTATACTATCTTCGTAATCTGTTTGCTACAATGTTGGCGTCTAATACATTATCAAGGCCGGAACATGTTTGGGAAAACACATGGGAGTACCTTTCGGATGGTATTTTATACAATCGCCAAAAGCTTTTGAGGATCGAAGGTACGCAAATTGTTATTTAATATTTTCACAGTTATGTCATATATATAAGTGTTTATGAAATTCATTTTTTATTTATAAGAATTTTAATAATTCAATAATTTTTTCATATAATTGTAATAGGTTTGTCTATTCCAGAAGAACAAATAAGGAACCTAACGTTGCTGGAAATTGAGCGTTACTTATTACGTAATAACTCAAGTTTAAGTCGGTTTCCGTCTATGCCTCAACCCGACAGTGAGTCAATATATTCAGCAGACAACCGTTTAATTGCTGACGAGCTTGGGTACGATGTAAGCGCTACTGCCATTGAGTTTGATAATAATTTAAGAAGCCTAACCGATGAGCAGCGTTTAGTGTTTGATGAGATAATTGCAGCAGTTAATAGTAATGCAGTGGTCTGTTCTTCGTCTATGGCTACGGAGGGACTGGTAAGACGTTTCTGTGGAAGACATTATCTGCATCCATTAGATGTAAAGGAGATATTGTATTAAACGTTGCATTAAGTGGAATCGCATCTCTTTTGTTACCTGGTGGACGTACTGCACATTCAAGGTTTCATATACCTTTGAATTTAACAGAAAGCTCGATGTGTTTTATTAAACCGGACAATGACGTTGCTGATTTATTAAGGAAAACGAAATTGATAATTTGGGATGAAGCACCGATGAATCATAAACATGCGTTTGAAGCACTTGACCGAACAATGAAAGATATCTTCAAATGTGAGATGACCTTTGGTGGTAAAGTTATGGTGTTCGGTGGTGACTTTAGACAGATACTTCCGGTTGTACCAAATGGCAGTAGGCAAGAAATCGTTAATGCTTCAATCACGTCGTCGTGTATTTGGAGTACTTGCAAGGTCCTTACGTTAACCAAAAACATGAGGTTAACTGTAGGAGCCAACGCATCTGATATAGACGAGATTAAAGCTTTTGCGAATTGGTTGCTCGAGTTGGGGGAGGGAAAAATTGGTGCCAGTGATGATTGTGAGGTGGTTATATGTGACAACTGTCAAAAATCCAGGTATCAGTACAATTAATTAACCATGATTAGTGCTTAATGATTGTGCTGAATTTACAATTAACTGCTTTCTGATTACTGCCATACACATACATGATGATGCATTAAGTACAGTTAGCACAGTTATCTGATAAAATCAGGAAAATGCTGATAGAACTCAGCACATAGACAGACAGTGCATTGAGACACAGAATGAACCAGAAACCAAGTACAACACTAGTATAGTGTGTGGGAAAGTAAGGATCACAAAATTGCCTTATTAGTGATAGTTTAAGTGCCGGAAAGTGCCTAAAACTCACACAAAGTGTTGAATTCAGCAAAAACTAGCATCTTAACACACTAATATTATGCAGAAATATGGTTAAATGGTCCTGAATGCTTTCCTAAGTGTCGGGAATCAAAAGTGTCACAAAAGGGTACAAAAAGCACACTAAACTGCATAGTTTAGCACTTTAACGAACCAGTAACCAACCGAACAACCGGACACTACCTGAAACATCAAATTTACACTAGAAGCACTGTTTTAACATTACTAAGCTAGTTATGGTCCCCGAACACCATAACACCCCATAAAACACCAAGTAACTAACATAACTAACTAATACTTGAATTTTTACCTTAAACCAACTAAACTAGTTAAACCTAACCTACTACCCCCCCCCCACCTAGTAATCGGCCATACCCTCTACCATACTTCAAGATTTCATTCTAATATTAAATTGGACATGGTTCCCTTTTATTTGACATAAAATACAAGGGTAATTGAGAAAGTATGGGTTATATATGTAACCATAAGCACTAAACTCTCATTCTCACACACACTAAAAAAACACACAAGTTCTCTACACTCCCTTGGAGCTCTCGGCCGAGATCACCCACACCCACATCCACCTTCATTTGATCTTTCTCATACATTCCAAGCATTCACAAAGATGTTAGAGATCATACAAAGAAGCTAGGAGCTTGTGGAAGATCAAGGACCTCTCTTGTTTGCTTTTATCCATCTTATAGCCTTGTGCTAGTGGTAAGAGTCTTGATCTTGCTAGTTTACTCATATTTTTAGTGGTTAAAAGAAGAAACATAATGATAATCATCAAGAACACTAAAGATCACAAGAAGTAAACTTGAACATAAGCATGTTTAATGAAGTAATCTTGATGAATATGAGTTGTTATACTTGTTGATAATTGATTGTTTGTAGAAATGATGTTGATCATCATAAGATCTTGCTAGATCATGATTAAAAACATAATCTAGCAAGATGTGAAAGTAGAAATGTTGTAGGATGATAGATCATCCACATGAAGATCATGAACTTGAAAGAATACTTTGATTTCTTGAAAAATAATGATCAAAGTAAGTTATTAATCATATAGATCTAAAGATTTATGAATGGTTTTTCAAAGAAACCAAGTTAAGAATATGAGTTTCATTTAATCTTGGTTTTTACATAAACAAATCTTATTTTTAATGGTTAAACAAGTGTAGAAACACTTGTGTAACAAGAGGAATGCATAAAGAAATATTTTTGGAAAATATGATTGGAAGTTGTAAACATCTAACTTCTTTAAAAATGAAGTTTTTAAAGAACTAATCACGTTTTAAAGGGTAACAAGGCTTACTAATGTAACAACCCGCACTTTTGTGCGTTGTTACTACTCGATATACTCGTTACGCCTAGCACCAGAGATTCGGATCATAATGTAACTATATCGCATACTTCACTATTCGAAGGATAAATCGCATATTTTCGCAATACACTATTATCACAAACACTAACACTCACGGAGGCATTGAGTGAGGACCTATTCTACCCTCCTCAGTGGCCGTGATGTGTCGAACGTAAACAACTAACGCTAACAAGGACTCTCGGGTGAGTGCTATAGCTCCAGTCGTCGTGACGATGATGAAAATACGAGTGAGTGGTACCCCGTCAGTCATTGTGGCACGTCACACAATAACGTTCACGATGACATCAAGAAAGGACCTATACTACCCTCCTTGATGGCCGTAAAACGTCGCTAATAATCGCATACTCGAAACGGAAACCGGTTGTTAAGTATCGAAACTTTGGAATATGGATACGTAAATACGACCCTTAGTGATATATATATATATACATATATAATAACAATATAAACTAATTATGGGAAGCGCGCACTTCGAAAACCATCAAAACGATCGAAAACGGAGAAGCTCACCGCGCCGGAGTGGCCATCCGGACGGACAGCCTCATCCGAACGGATGGACCATCCGAACGGATGGGCCATCCGCACGGATTGCCATTCGACCCAGTCACTCCCTTCTCCTCTCTGTTGCCTATAAATAGCCTGCCACACCACTGTTTAAGTGATGTGACAGCTCCCACTCGACCAGACACGCTTCAGGACCCTTTTCTCTCGATTCCTCGTGATTTCGGTAAGATTTCAACCTAAAACTCGTATTTCTATGATCTACACTCGATTCTACTTCATTCTATCTTCTAAAACTCAATTTTTAACCGTGAAATCTATTGATTTTGAGGTGTTTTAAGGTGATGTCACCAAGAGAGTATATGAACTTCAAGTTGTGACCTCATCCCACCATAAACGCCTCAGATCTGAGTGATTTCCACATGTTTTGATAACAAATCTCACCTAAATCTATGTATTCAACCAAGGAACTGTGCGATTTCGAGCTAAACCGGAGAAACCGTCAAGAACGGCCAGTTCTGATGGAGCGGGGTGATTCCCGGCCGTTAGAGCGGGTCGGAACTGATGGAATTTCAAGTGTTAGTACGAAATTACACTGTCCCGGTAACTCTACACGTATTCCTTCCGATAAACACTCAGAAACAGTGTTCAGAATGCGAAACAGACGTGTTATCCGCACGGATCACATGTCATCCGCATGGATCACACGTCATCCGCACGGATCACACGTCATCCGCACGGATCACACGTCATCCGCACGGATCTCACGTCATCCGCACGGATCACACGTCATCCGGACGGATAACATGTCATCCGGACGGATGAGCACCATCCGACCCATAACTGTCATCCGATCTATATGTCATCCGGACGGATGAGCACCATCCGACCAGATAACTGACTTTTCGATGCTATTCTCGCTTAACCGTGCATCGTTTACTATGTCCTTCAATGATTAACGCAGACGTACTCGCAACCGACTCAATCAAGTTGTATTCTCGCTAAATACGCACTGTGAGTATACTTGAACCCTTTTTAATCGTATTTTGGGTGTAACATACGTTTCTAACAAATCGAACTTATCAAACGAATTATTCAATCAATCGAATTATCAATTGAGAATAACTGTTATGCATAGATATACGTGATGCTAGTTGCATATGTGCTAGGGCTTATACTCGCGACGTCCCACCATGACTAGTATAGTACTATTGCGCCCGACGGGGTCTAGTTTGCCATCGCATATTCGAGCATCGAGGACTTAGTTGGTAGTATCAGCTTTGTGAGTATATATGTCGTGTGTTACGTTCTTGCATATGGAAATTCGCTACACTTTTTATCTATTACGCTATACATATCAAACCTGTATACTCGCCAATACTTTTGTATTGACAAATATTTTAACGTATGTTGCAGGTTAGATCGCAGACTATATCAAATCAAGCTAGGGAGTCTAGAAACTCAACTAAAATCTAGGTTGTCGGATTTGTATTGTTCGAGAGGACAAGAAATCTGTGATAACTTATGTGATTGTATTATTTGTTAGTATGGGATAACGAATGTATTAAATATTATCGCAATATAGTTGTTATGGATTCTCTTGAGCAATCTGATTCGCCTAGTGTCGCGCCCCGATGATTCCGCCATCGGTTGGGGTGTGACAGATTGGTATCAAAGCCATAACTATAGGGAATTAGGCAAGACTCGACCTAGTCCGGGTCGACGTCTTAGAAATTGACCTAGTCTATAGTCTAAGTACCAACAGGCCGACTCGTACGAACCCAGTAGGGTTTGTATCGGGCCTACTTGATACTCTCGATCGAAGTTGCTAAAAGCTACAACTTTGTGTGAACACCGCTTACTACAGTTTCACACGAAGAAGCCTTTCCTAAGGCTGAAATACTACTTAGCCTTTCCTAAGGCCGACACAATACATATGTTTTCGAAAATACTCGCATAACGAAACCGAGCAATCCCGTCGAGATCAGGTGTGAAAACCAAGAACTCTCGATAGGATTGCTCACTCCGCGCATTTTTCTAGCACGAGAACCTTTCATCGAGTTAGGAGTGACATCCACACCTCGACGAAAGTCTCCATTTCGAAATCTAGTGGAACTCACGAATTTATTCGAAGAGCATAACCACAAATTAGGAACGAAGCTGTTAAGTCAGGGGTGAAACCCGTACCTTAATAAGCCATTCCACTCTCTAAATTGGTTTTCAAACAGCTCTCACCAAGGACTCGACTATCACGATAACTCGAGCCACGCGATGACTAGGAAGACGAATGCCATGAGCTGCATCCCAGTGGAAGCATGAAGTTTTCTAGGTCAACGCGCGTGCACGAACTTGTTAAATATAGTTGGGCTACCTTGGGAAGTCAACGCCTAAACACCCAAGGCACTCTATCATACGACCCGCCAATTTTACAAATGATTGGAACTTATTTACGTTTTGAAACTTTACGCTTTGTCGATTTCTCGATTTAACGATTTTCACTACCTGCCTTATAAACTCACAAATCGCACAGCCATCGCAATCTAAAACGAAACCCGAATGTTCGCAACAAAACTAATGCATAATCTATCGCCTTCGCTATCGTTTTCTCACCTCAACGCGTCCTCGCATATTCTAAATAAACCTGTATGTGTATGATTACAAATTACAATATATAAATACATATATATATACGTATAAACAAACAAGTCATTGTGTGAGAACTTAGGAATTTCGTGCCTCCTATGTGGCTCCTATGTGATTCGTATTACTACTATACTATCGATCAAGTTGTGAACGCGCTCAATCGCATCACAAAACTCAAAAATCATTATGATCGAATCTCATTCCAAGTCTCTTCCTATCTAGATACCTTCCAACAACTCTACCTCGAGAAGAGTAGCTAGGAGAAGAGCCAAACGAAGCGCCGATAAGAGGATTGCATCACTTGTGACTAAGGAAGTGGTTAAGCTTATTCCTCGAATTGCCGCTCAAGTGCACTCTCTCAGCAACCCTCGAGCCTCGGAAGACTCCAAGACGGAAGCGCCGCAATCTACTTTTCTCTACAAGCACTTCAAAGCCTGTGACCCGATGGAGTTCACGGGTGAAGGAGGTGTGACTCAATTACTCCAGTGGTTCGATTCTATCGAAGTTACCCTTCGTCAAAGTGGGTGTCCGGATAGTTTCCGTACTACTTGCGCTACCGGAGTATTTCAATCACGAGCACTCGACTGGTGGACCGCCGAACGTAACAAACGTGGGATCTCCGCAGCTTACGCTCTCTCTTGGGACGAGCTGAAAGAGCTCATGAAGAAAGAGTACTGTCCCCCTCACGAAATTCAGAAACTGGAAGACGAATTCTGGAAAATCAAGCAAACCGAAGGTGACAATGCTGGCTACACTGCAAGGTTCAAGCAGCTTAGCGTAATTTGCCCAAATCAAGTCAACACTCCAGAGAAAGCCATCGCGAAGTACATTCGTGGCTTGCCAGAGTGTGTGGGTGATTTTTTCGAAGCTGCAAGACCTGCTACCATCGAAGAAACCTACCGCTTAGCCGCATAAATCAACAACAAACGACTCATCGAAGGGTTTTTCTCAAGGAATCATGCCAAGCAAGTCTATCAAGCAATCGCCATTAATCCTTCAGGCGAACATGTTGACGAATCTTCTGATGAATCTACTGACGAACCTTCTGACAAATCTGTTGGCGATTCTTCTAACGAATCTGCTAACGATTCTTCTAATGAATCTGCTAACGATTCTTCGGACGAATCTGCTGCCGATTCTTCTGACAAATCTGCCGACGGATCTTCCGACAAATCAGCCAAAGACTCTGCAAGTGATTCCCCAGACGAATCCTCCAACGATGACACCTCATCGCAAGACACCGATAAACCCAGCCGCAAACGAAAGACTTCAAGCCCGAGCTCATCAACAACCGAACTGCTGCAACCAAAACCTCTTCGAACAGTTCCGATGTTTCCAAAACGAGCCTACACTGGAGCTCATCCTCAGTGTTACTCGTGTACCTATCATCATCCAGTTGGGGCTGACTGTCGCTATTGCAATAACTGCAACCGTTACGCTCACTTCACCCGCAACTGCCGCATCGAACCGTGAACTTGAGTACAACAACAACAGCAACAGCAAAAGTCTTCAGCATCAAACCTCTAGCAAGCGTAGGATAAAGTTGTAATGATACGAATTTTCGACGTTAATTTCTAAGCTTCGAACCTACTCTATTACTCGATGTTGCCACTATGTGTAACGTTAACTCTCGTTTCCGTTTTCTCTATCACACTCTAATCGTCGCACCTAGACTAGATTCACACACATACTATATACTATATCACGAAATAATGTGTTTTACCCTCACTACACTCTTAGAACGAGGTACGATAAACGTGCAAGGAACGACTAATCGCGGGTGCACACGGGATTATTTGGTTCAGTGCACAGAGATCGTAGTAAATTCTAAAGGTGCCATAAGCGTTTCGATGAAGTGTGACACCAAGCCACGGGATCTAAGTAGTAGGGGTCAAGCAAGGTGTGCTTTATCATACTACCAAAGTTCCGTGAAGAAAGTGCCACGTGGAGTTGAACGTTATTAGACCTATATACTATTGTGATTATTTTCAACACACTACACTCAATCGCAAGGCGTAACAACTAAAATTGCATCATCGCAAGACTTGACGTAAGTCTGCAAACGCAATGCAATCGCCTCATCGATGGACTCTGGAGAGTCTGCCTCGCAGGACAATTGCATCAACGCAAGACTGGTCGTAAGTCTATAGCAATCAATCTCATCAAGCACATTAACGCTCACGATATTGTTGGGTGAGGACCTATTCTACCCTCCTCGATGACTGTGATGCGTCGCAACGTAACGTTAAGCTTATTCGGAACAAAACTCGGCTAATCGCAATCGTTTATCATGTGTATCTCGCAATCTCTATCGCGTATTATGTGGATCTATATCGTTTGTTGTGTATCAATCTATCGCTATACCGTTAGCTGTGATATTCGTGTTAAGTTAGCACGCATGACCCCGCTTCACGAGATGAAGCTCATATGGTTAAAGCAGGGTGTTTTAGTCATATCAGCGACCTTTCGTGGAAAAAGGCCATGTGGGGTCTAATGTTAGTTAAACACTGTGGTGTTAATCAATCAAAATCGAACCGCGTACCTTCATCGCTTGCAACGCAACAACTGCCGCTTATCGTAATTCGTTTATTGTCGCCGTCGTTACTAGTGTAACCTAATCGCTTATCGCTTATCGTATATAATCCACCGCTTATTCGTGTATCGCGTACCGCTTATCGCTCGCTTGGTGTTCATTACAGTTTGTATTCGTACGCATGACATCGCTTCACGAGGCAAAACTAACCTGGTTAAACATGGTGTTTCGCCATGTTAGCAAGCACTCGTGGAAACGTGCCATGTGGGTCCAATGAGGAACCTAATCGAAAACGCGTTATTCAACTCGCCGGATTAACCTATTCGATTCTATCTTATGCTCGGTCCGACCTTCTATCGATTGGGCCGAGTAAACGCAATTCTAACCGTGTCGTATCGGCACACCTGACACTGCCTCACGAAACAGAAGTAATATGGGCAAAGCATGGTGGATATGCCGCTGGTACTTCCTATATATAAGTGTTTTAAACATATTAACAAACTTTCGTGGGAAAGTGCCAAGTGGGGCTCGGTGATTAACTACCTTTTGTACTGATTAAAACGTTTTTTTATAAAATTTTGATTTAAAAACCGGTGGACAAGTGAAATTTTCTCACGACATGGAGATAACATCGAATCAGCTTAACTCCATGTCCAAGAAAAGTTTCATAAGCCCAGTTTTCCTTAAACTTTTACAACGTCACAACAAAATCCTCCTCAAGACATTGGTTCGACATCGAGTTCAGCTTGAACCCATGTCATAGGAGAGTTTTCGTAACCCTTGCTTTCATCTTTGAATTCCTTAAAATGTTTAAAAACTTAAAACTTCCTTGCAACATCGGTTAACATCGACTCCGTTGACCTCACGTTAAAAGGAAAATTTTCAAAAAAAAAATTCCATCCAGAATTTCTTTTGAGTATCTAAAAACGAATGTTTCTTGTAACGTTGGTTAACGATCGACTCAGTTAATTCTACCTCATGAGAAACCTTTTCGAGTCCTTTAAAACTGCAATCGCATTGAACTAACGAATTCTTCGCGACACGAGGTACTTTGGAACGCCAACTCGTGGGATATTACCTTTGCCTTTTACGCCGCCTTCTCGCTATCGCAATCGATCTCTCTCATCCGAAGCACTCTCGCTTGTCGACTCTCGGTCAAATCACTCGCTGTATCGCTACTTACGTAAGATCAAACCTCAAAAGTCTACCTGTTGGATTAATTTCGGGACGAAATTTCCTAAAGTAGGGGAGACTGTAACAACCCGCACTTTTGTGCATTGTTACTACTCGATATACTCGTTACGCCTAGCACCAGAGATTCGGATCATAATGTAACTATATCGCATACTTCGCTATTCGAAGGATAAATCGCATATTTTCGCAATACACTATTATCACAAACACTAACACTCACGGAGGCATTGAGTGAGGACCTATTATACCCTCCTCAGTGGCCGTGATGTGTCGAACGTAAACAACTAACGCTAACAAGGACTCTCGGGTGAGTGCTATAGCTCCAGTCGTCGTGGCGATGATGACAATACGAGTGAGTGGTACCCCGTCAGTCATTGTGGCACGTCACACAATAACGTTCACGATGACATCAAGAAAGGACCTATACTACCCTCCTTGATGGCCGTAAAACGTCGCTAATAATCGCATACTCGAAACGGAAACCGGTTGTTAAGTATCGAAACTTTGGAATATGGATACGTAAATACGACCCTTAGTGATATATATATATACATATATAATAACAATATAAACTAATTATGGGAAGCGCGCACTTCGAAAACCATCAAAACGATCGAAAACGGAGAAGCTCACCGCGCCGGAGTGGCCATCCGCACGGATTGCCATTCGACCCAGTCACTCCCTTCTCCTCTCTGTTGCCTATAAATAGCCTGCCACACCACTGTTTAAGTGATGTGACAGCTCCCACTCGACCAGACACGCTTCAGGACCCTTTTCTCTCGATTCCTCGCGATTTCGGTAAGATTTCAACCTAAAACTCGTATTTCTATGATCTACACTCGATTCTACTTCATTCTATCTTCTAAAACTCAATTTTTAACCGTGAAATCTATTGATTTTGAGGTGTTTTAAGGTGATGTCACCAAGAGAGTATATGAACTTCAAGTTGTGACCTCATCCCACCATAAACGCCTCAGATCTGAGTGATTTCCACATGTTTTGATAACAAATCTCACCTAAATCTATGTATTCAACCAAGGAACTGTGCGATTTCGAGCTAAACTGGAGAAACCGTCAAGAACGGCCAGTTCTGATGGAGCGGGGTGATTCTCGGCCGTTAGAGCGGGTCGGAACTGATGGAATTTCAAGTGTTAGTACGAAATTACACTGTCCCGGTAACTTTACACGTATTCCTTCCGATAAACACTCAGAAACAGTGTTCAGAATGCGAAACAGACGTGTTATCCGCACGGATCACATGTCATCTGGACGGATAACATGTCATCCGGCCGGATGAGCACCATCCGACCCATGACTGTCATCCGATCTATATGTCATCCGGACGGATGAGCACCATCCGACCAGATAACTGACTTTTCGATGCTATTCTCGCTTAACCATGCATCGTTTACTATATCCTTCAATGATTAACGCAGACGTACTCGCAACCGACTCAATCAAGTTGTATTCTCGGTAAATACACACTGTGAGTATACTTGAACCCTTTTTAATCGTATTTTGGGTGTAACATACGTTTCTAACAAATCGAACTTATCAAATGAATTATTCAATCAATCGAATTATCAATTGCGAATAACTGTTATGCATAGATATACGTGATGCTAGTTGCATATGTGCTAGGGCTTATACTCGCGACGTCCCACCATGACTAGTATAGTACTATTGCGCCCGACGGGGTCTAGTTTGCCATCGCATATTCGAGCATCGAGGACTTAGTTGGTAGTATCAGCTTTGTGAGTATATATGTCGTGTGTTACGTTCTTGCATATGGAAATTCGCTACACTTTTTATCTATTACGCTATTCATATCAAACATGTATACTCGCCAATAATTTTGTATTGACAAATATTTTAACGTATGTTGCAGGTTAGATCGCAGACTATATCAAATCAAGCTAGGGAGTCTAGAAACTCAACTAAAATCTAGGTTGTCGGATTTGTATTGTTCGAGAGGACAAGAAATCTGTGATAACTTATGTGATTGTATTATTTGTTAGTATGGGATAACGAATGTATTAAATATTATCGCAATATAGTTGTTATGGATTCTCTTGAGCAATCTGATTCGCCTAGTGCCGCGCCCCGATGATTCCGCCATCGGTTGGGGTGTGACAACTAATAACACTAGTAAGTTCTTACAAATTTTTACAAATATTCAAGTTCATGAAGTAGTAGAATATTCATGATTTTGGCAAAATTGGTAAGTGTAAGTTGTTTGTTGATGATTGTAAATTAATTGTGTTGATTTTTACAAAAGAAAATGATATGCTTGAAAGCATGGAAACCTCCATTTTTAGGGGAAACTATGGCAAAATTTTCTAAAAATATAAACACGTAGAAAAATATTTTTAAACAAACATTTACAAGTGTATTTTAAACCATGAGTTTCCTACATAAATTTTGCCATAATTTTTGGGTTACAAAAATACAAATATTGGAGGTTGGTTTTCATAAATAAAAGTGACTAAATATGTATTTAGGAAATATATATTTAGAAGACACAATGTGTGTGATTATTTGTATACTTTGTGTAATTAGTTACATTATTTTAGCCTTTTAGGACTTGAAGTAATATAACTCACAAAAACACCAAGAATTACCATCCAAAATATTACCAAAATTCCAAGAAATAAATATACACACTTACACAAAATATTGGTGAGACCGAACTATGTAATATAAGACTTACGAAATATTCCGGAAAATTTATTCACAAAGAATATTTTTGGTAAATAATATTTTGGACACCAAGGAAGTAAAATATGATTTTTACAATTACTACAAGGATATATCATATTTTTTACAAGAGAAAAATATATTATCTTTGACAAATATGAAATATATATTTTTCTTGAAATTTCTGGAAGATATATTATTTTTAAGAAATATATTTTCTTACACAAACATGAAATACAATATTCTTGGGAGAAATATATTTTTCTCAAATAAATATGAAATATATCACCTTTGGAAGAAAATGAGTTTAAATATATTTTTCAAGTTAGACTTGAAAATATATTATTTTTGAACTTATGAGAAAATACAAATATTTTGTCAACGAAAAATTATAAATAATTTTCTAAGTAATATTCCTTAAAATATATATATTTTGGAAATATATATTGGATTTTTATTAAAGATAATGTTCCGGAATAATTAATTTGAAATTAAGTATAAGGATACTTAATGAATACAATAAAAATACGTATTCTCGTACGTATAATGACACACCGGAATACGACCCCAAAACATGGCGAAAATACACATGTATAAGATACCTCCATCCCTGGGAAGGAAATACAAGTACAAATACTTGGGAAGTATTAAGCCACAATAATATGGTTTAACAATTATTCCAAAATTTAATAATTATAATTTAAGTTAAAATACTAATTATTTTAACAAATAATTATATAACTTGGAATAACATCGAAGATACGAAGAAACGTAACTCAAAGACACTAATACTAAGTCAAGGCACGACCCGCTCGTCTAATAGATCATAGTACGTTGTAGGTAGTCGTGTACACTGGAAGAAGCTTGAGTTACTGTGACTGAAGACGCAAGACTGTGGGTTCATGACCCCCTTTTCTTTAACTGTTTTCAGTTTTATAACTTCGGGGTGAAGTTGTCACGGCCCCCGGCCCGGTTTGACCCGGTTCAGGGGCCGTGGGACAGAAAATCTCGTGGTATTTATTTAATTGAGTTGACAGCGGAAGATTTTAGCAGGATCTTTTTTAAAGACTGAAAATGCCTGTTTATTTCATTTCATAATTCGGGATAAAACCTCGTAGTTTACAAGATAGTGATTTCACTGGGAAATCCTTATTTTTCAAAACATGTTTCTTTATTTATTTTGAGCCACTTCCTTAAGCTTGTAGTGCTTCGCGGCACTTTTCCTGGATCACAACAGATCACCTGAAACATGTTTGAAAAAGGTTTTGTCAGCGGGGAAATACTGGTGAATCATTCTTTTTACTAAAAACAACGCATTGTTATAATTTACAGTATTAAGAGCGATTACAATGTTTATACATATCAACCATCTACCCACGGAATTTATCACTCGACCACCTATTGACTATCTCGTTGTCCAATGGTGTCAGTGATTATGGTCATATCACCCCTTGGCTAACCCGTTGTCCAATGGTGACAGTTATCAAGTAATGTATACAAACCCCCACATACCGGCTGTAATTTAGAGATTACAAAGACTTAATCCCTGTAATTATAACTTTGAAAACAAACATGATTTTGAAATCAAATTTTATAAAAATAGAATGACTCACATTGCAGATTTAAGTGGACAGAGCTTAGCCCACTGATTAGCCTTGTAACCTAATTTAAATAACAATGCACACGAACTAGGTCAGTAACTAATACAGCATTTACGATAACTCACGAGATTAAACCCTCACAATGAATGACAAAGTGCGATACTTAAACATCCATCGAGTTCACGATGAATGACAAAGCATAACCCTAATGTGGGCAGCACTTAAACATCCATTGGATAGTTTCAATCGATCGGACATTGAATCGTAGCAGCGATCGAGTTATTACCCTGTATCGTAGCAGAGGTCCGGGATTTAAAACTACTTTTGAACGAAGCAGTGTATAAGTGGGTGTACGTAATGAATTTTAGCGTCGAAACATGCAAACTGATCAAGTCCCAGGCCAGGGGTTTTATAGCCCGATTCGGACCCTCCCGCGAGTCGCGAAGGGATCCTCCTACCCTGTCGCGAGTCGCGGGGCATACCCCCTAGCCTAGGGTTGCTTCGTGTCTTGTATAGCCTTGGTGAGTCGACAATTTTCAAATTTATGTGTTTTACAACCGTTTCAAACAGATAAACATAATTAGGGAAATACCCCTCTTGAGTTTTAGGGGCCCTGATCCTGATTCCAACTATTTTGAAAATTTTAGGGACTATGCAGAATTACTTGGGGGTCTCAATTAGGGTTTCCTTTCAGACAAAATAAGATAAGAAGTGGTAATTTTAATGAGAGTTGTTACATCCTCCCCACCTTATAAAAATCTCGTCCTCGAGATTTATTGGAATAAATGAGGATACTTTCGCTTCATCTCTGATTTCAGCTCCCAAGTGTATTCGGGTCCTCTTTTCGATTCCCACTTGACTTTGACTAGCACTAGTCGTTTATGTTTGAGAAATTTGATCTTTCTGTCTTCTATCTGTAGTGGTTTCTCAACAAATTTTAACTTATCATTTACCTCTATGTCTTGAAGAGGTACCACCAGGGATTCGTCTGATAGACATTTCTTGAGATTGGATACATGAAATACATCATGTACTCCAGCTAGTTCTTCTGGAAGTTGTAAGCGATAGGCAACTGGTCCTATACGTTGGATCACTGAAAATGGTCCTACGTATCGTGGACTTAGCTTTCCTTTCTTACCGAACCGTACTACTCCTTTCCAAGGAGAAACTTTCAAGAGTACCCTATCTCCGACTTGAAATTCTAGTGGCTTACGTCGATTATCTGCATAGCTCTTTTGGCGATCTCGAGCAGTTTTCAGTCTTTCCTTGATTTGAGTGATCTTGTCGGTG
This sequence comes from Helianthus tuberosus, assembly GCA_030545235.1. NCBI lineage: Eukaryota > Viridiplantae > Streptophyta > Magnoliopsida > Asterales > Asteraceae > Helianthus > Helianthus tuberosus. Next base: position 13,819,774 of record CM060397.1, read on the forward strand.
GTTTCTTGCACAATTTCTGGACCGGATAATTGACTTTCTCCTATTTCTGCCCAGCAGACTGAAGTTCTGCATTTGCGTCCATACAGTGCTTCGAATGGGGCAGTTTCGATACTTGCATGATAACTATTATTATAGGAGAATTCAATTAAGGGTAGGTGGTCATCCCAGTTTCCACCAAAATCTATCACACATGCTCGGAGCATGTCTTCCAGTGTTTGTATCGTCCTTTCACTTTGCCCGTCTGTTTGTGGATGATATGCCGTACTTAAATTTAGTCGTGTTCCCATTGCTTTCTAGAAACTTGTCCAGAAATGGGAAGTGAAACGACTATCCCTATCCGATACAATAGAGAGTGGAACTCCATGTAAGGATACTACTTCGTCTACATACAACTTGGCTAACCTTTCCATGCTAAAGGTTTCCTTCATGGGTAGAAAATGAGTTGACTTGGTTAATCGATCCACAATTACCCAAATCGCATCATTACCTTTTTCTGGTTTTGGGTAACTTAGTAACAAAGTCCATTGTTATGAGTTCCCATTTCCATACAGGCATTTCTAATTTTTGAAGTAGACCCGAAGGTTTCTGGTGTTCTGCTTTAACTTGTGAACAAGTAAGACACTTAGAAACATATCTAGCTATGTCCTTTTTCATTCCTATCCACCAGAAATTCTTTCTTAAATCTTGGTACATTTTATTGTTTCCTGGATTCATGGTATACCTAGATTTATGAGCTTCTTCTAAAATTTTATTTCTTAATTCTCCTTGCTTAGGTACCCAAATCCTTTTCTTATGGAATCTCCAGATTCCATCAGCTCCTTGCTCCAATTCCTTTATTCTTCCTTTCATTCCTTCAGCATCATCCTTGATTGCTGTTTCTTGAATATTTTTCAGTTGTTCCATTAAATCTAACTGTAGATTTAATCTAAGAGCACGAACTCGTCGTTGTTTCTCATGATACTTACGACTTAAGGCATCTGCAACTACATTTGCCTTTCCTTCGTGATACTGAATATCACAGTCGTAGTCGCTTAGTATTTCCATCCATCTCCTTTGTCTCATGTTTAATTCTTTTTTCCCAAATATATATCTTAAGCTCTTATGATCTGTATAGACAGTAAACTTACTTCCGTACAGATAATGTCTCCAAATCTTAAGGGCAAAAATTATGGCTCCTAATTCTAAATCATGAGTTGTATAGTTTTCCTCGTGCTTTTTCAATTGCCTTGATGCATACGCAATTACCTTCTTGCGTTACATAAGCACACATCCTAATCCCAGTTTTGAAGCATCACAGTATACTTCAAAATCTTCTGTTCCTTCCGGTAAAGCTAAGATTGGAGCTTTTGTTAACTTATGCTTTAAAATCTTAAAAGCTTCTTCTTGCTTAGGTCCCCATTAAAACTTAACTGCTTTACAGATTAGCTTAGTTAATGGCACCGCTATTTTAGAAAAATCCTTAATAAACCGTCTATAATATCCGGCTAAACCTATAAAACTTCTAATTTCCATAGCTGATTGTGGAACCTTCCATTTGGTGATTGCTTCTATCTTAGCAGGATCTACGTGAATACCTTCATGATTCACCATGTGTCCTAAAAATTAAACTTCCTGTAACCAAAATTCACACTTCGAGAATTTAGCATAAAGCTTTTCCTTTCTTAACAAAGTTAAGAGTGCATGTAAGTGCTGACAATGCTCGTCCTGACTTTTGGAATAAATAAGTATATCGTCGATGAAGACAATTACAAATTTATCCAAGTACGGTTTACAGATTCTATTCATCATGTCCATAAATGCCGCAGGTGCATTCGTTAGTCCGAAGGGCATGACTGTAAACTCGTAATGACCATACCTAGTTCTGAAAGCAGTTTTAGGTATGTCTTCTTCTTGTACCTTTAATTGATGATATCCGGAGCGCAAGTCTATCTTAGAAAAGTATTTAGCTCCTTGGATTTGATCAAAAAGATCATCAATCTTAGGTAATGGGTATCGATTCTTCATGGTAACCTTATTTAATTCCCTATAATCGATACACATTCGCATCGAACCGTCCTTTTTCTTTACGAACAACACTGGTGCTCCCCAAGGGGATGAACTAGGTTGTATGAATCCTTTACTTAGTAATTCATCTAACTGCTTTTTCAATTCTAACATTTCAGTAGGTGCTAACCGATAAGGTGATTTGGCTATCGGTGTAGTTCCAGGAATTAGATGAATCCTAAATTCTACTTCCCTATCTGGTGGTAATCCTGGTAACTCTTCTGGGAATACATCTAGGTATTCTGAGACTACAGGAATCTCCTTAAGTTCTTTATCCTTAGTACTAATGATTACTGAAATCATATATACTATTCCTTGCTTTCGTTCATAACTAGCAACTTTCATTACTGAAATGAACTTCATGGGTTTACGTGGCTTATCTCCTGTAATCACAATCACTTCTCCGGTGGGTGCCCGAATCTCTATAGAGTTTTTATCACAAAGGATTCGAGCATGGTTGGCTACTAACCAATCCATTCCTAACACAACATCGAACTCAGCTAAATTCATTGGTAATAGGTTTGCATGAAATTTATGACCTGAAAGTTCTATATTTTCTTTTTGTCAGCGGGGAAATACTGGTGAATCATTCTTTTTACTAAAAACGACGTATTGTTATAATTTACAGTATTAAGAGCGATTACAATGTTTATACATATCAACCATCTACCCACGGTATTTATCACTCGACCACCTATTGACTATCTCGTTGTCCAATGGTGTCTGTGATTATAGTCATATCACCCCTTGGCTAACCCGTTGTCCAATGGTGACAGTTATCAAGTAATGTATACAAAACCCCACATACCGGCTGTAATTTGGAGATTACAAAGACTTAATCCCTGTAATTATAACTTTGAAAACAAACATGATTTTGAAATCAAATTTTATAAAAATAGAATGACTCACATTGCAGATTTAAGTGGACAGAGCTTAGCCTACTGATTAGCCTTGTAACCTAATTTAAATAACAATGCACACGAACTAGGTCAGTAACTAATACAGCATTTACGATAACTCACGAGATTAAACCCTCACAATGAATGACAAAGTGCGATACTTAAACATCCATCGAGTTCACGACGAATGACAAAGCATAACCCTAATGTGGGCAGCACTTAAACATCCATTGGATAGTTTCAATCGATCGGACATTGAATCGTAGCAGCGATCGAATTATTACCCTATATCGTAGCAGAGGTCCAGGATTTAAAACTACTTTTGAACGAAGCAGTGTATAAGTGGGTGTACGTTACGAATTTTAGCATCGAAACATGCAAACTGATCAAGTCCCAGGCCAGGGGTTTTATAGCCCGATTTGGACCCTCCCGCGAGTTGGATGTTTCATGCTGCGTTAAGAATAAAGATGTCATCCATGGTCTTCGGGTTTGGTCAGGGTGTCTTACTCCTGGACGAGACACGTTTTCCAAATCCTGGTTCTATTTAATGTCATTTGTCGAGTCTTTGTGAACTTTTAAACAAGTTGCATGATTGTACTCGTATTTGAATTTCTATGTTTTAAGACAATGTTATCATGTTTTTAAACTTAATATATGGATGAACATCAATGGTTTTATCATATAGTTGTTGTTATGATTGAATGCAATGGTATTAAGAAAGTCACACCATAATCACGCTTCCACAAAAGTTAGGGTGTGACAGCTTGGTATCAGAGCTTTGATTGTAGCGAACTAGGATTCCGTCTCGAGTCTAGACTACAATCATTAGGGCTCTCATGAAAATGTTTTCACAACATGTTTTCGTTGCATACGCGGAACGCCCAGATCTAGGATAACAAACATTTTTTACAAACGAAAAGACACGAAACACATTCCAGGGTTTATGTTTATGGTTCAGTCTGAGAGACTGGGTGGTTCAGTCTGAGAGACTGGGTGGTTCAGTCTGAGAGACTGGGTTGTTCAGTCTGAGAGACTGGGTGGTTCAGTCTGAGAAACTGGGTAGTTTAGTCTGAGAGACTAGGTAGTTCAGTCTGAGAGACTGGGAGGTTTAGTCTCGGAGACTAGGAAGGATACATGATTACATTGTTATTGATTGCATGTTTAATGTGAGTAGTTGATATATATGCATATGTTTTGATTATTTTGTTACATACACTATGTCATCTTCTAAGAGTGGATTGTCCGATACCGATGACCCTATGGTTATAGTTTCTGACGATGAGATCGTTCCTGAGCCAAAGATCTTTACTTCCGATACTGAGAGTGACCCAGAGATAATGTCCGACGACGATGACGATTTCCAGCCATTTGCTCTGCCTGACTTCGGAGATGATTTACCGATTGCTGATGGTATTCCAGATGAGGATCCTTTTGCTATTCCTATTCCAGTTCACGATCATCTTATCATCGGTCACCCCGATGGTGAGCATGTCGTGGCACCGATCCTTGCTCCTGTTCCTCTCATGGTCATTCCTCCTGAGGATTGGCCCTTTGACGATCTTTTCGATGATGATTTTGACTTGTTTGTTGATGGTCCTCCCGATGACGCTCATGGTGATGGAGAGCTTGATGAGGACGTTGTTGTTATTCCACTTCTGGGGATTCTTGTTATCGAGATTTCTTCTGATTAAAGCTTACATTCTGTCCCCGATTCCTTTGAGTCTGTGTCTTCATCCGCCTTACAAGCAATTGGTTTGCGACGTTACGCCACTGATTCTGACGATGATACAGCCATGTCAGCCGCACTGTTACCTCCACATGACATCGAGCCTGGACTTGAGCCTGATTTTGTTCCTGATGATCAGCCTGTTGATGCACCCGCTGATCCTGAGCCGATACCTGCTCCTAAGCCTTTGCCTGTTCTTGATCCTATTCCATTTGGCATGCCTGATATTGCACCACTTATACCAGATCCAGTTCCTGCACCCGCTGACCATCCTGTTATTGAGCCCGTTACTCCCCCACATGCACCTGCACCTATTGATGTTACCCCTTTTCACCCTGTTGAGTCTGATGTTCACCGCACTGACTTACCTATCACTTACTTGCAGGACATCCCTCCACCCCGTCCAGGGGAAGGCCCTTCTAGCCAGCAGCCTGACCGTGATCCTCATGTTTCAGCCGCATTTCCTCACATGCCTCAGTCTGCACCTCATGCTAATTTTACTTCTTCACCACTAGATGAGCCACTGAGATGGTTCCCACCCTATACCATGCCGATTTCTGATCCCTACCATCCCTCACACTTTACTGGTTACACATGGGATGAGTTACTTTTGTCATTGTAGTTACAGTATGAGATCATGAGTCACGGGATTCTAGAGCTTGAGATGATACCGCGACCTTTGCCATGTCCGTGTCAGCCTACTTTTGCTCCTCGTTCATCACCATCCCCATTTTCACATCCTCCTGCACCGCTTACTCCATTTCCTGAGTTTGACACTCGCTTTCTTACTGTTGAGTAGCAAATTAGCTATCTGTTGCGTCACGTTTATGATCTTGAGGAGGAGCTTGCGCATGTGCGCAACTTGCTTTTTGTTCCTCCACCTCCTCCTCCACCACCATCAGCATAGACGGTTTTTGGTTTTATGTAGGTAGCTTGCTTTTAATGAGAGCACCGCTATTGAGCTGAGCTAGTGAGACTTTTGGAGACCACTTTTGACCGTAAGACTTATGGTAGATTGGTAGACATTTTGGGCAAGGGTAGTGTGACCATGTGTTTCCTTTTGATACGATACATTTGTAAAACATGTAACTGTATTTGTGGTCGATGATTAATGAAAGCTCAAACGTAATGTTCTCATTAAATTCTAATCTTCTCATTAAATACATGGTTGAAATTACTTGTTTATGCTATGATTGCATGCTTACTTGTTATGATAAACGCTATTATATACGTACTACTTATTATATACATAAGACCTGACCTATACAATCTTCTTTTAGAAGATGCTTCCTCGAAGGAACAATCAGTTGCCCACAACAGAGGCTGAACTGCAAGAACGGATTTCACAAGCAATCGCACAGCATGAGGCCTTGCGCTCTGAACACAGCGGAGGTACCTCAGGAAATAACCCACCTCACGGCTGTACTTACAAGCAGTTCCTTGACTGCAAGCCTCTGAATTTCGACGGCACTGGAGGTGCTATAGCTTTGGTTAGATGGGCTGAGAAAACATATTCCGTGCTGCGGATGAGTAAGTGCGCGCCAGAGCACCAAGTCACTTACATTTCTAAACTTTTCCTAGACGGAGCTCTATCATGGTGGAACCTTCAGGTTCAGACTCTGGGAGAGGAAGCTGCGTATGCTATGACTTGGGATGAGATGAAAGAGCTGATGCGCAAGAAGTACTGCTCGAGGGATGAGATTCAGAAGCTGGAAACCGAGTTCTGGAATCTAAAGATGGATGGTCCGAAGATTGTTGAATATGTGCAGAGATTCCATGACCTGTCTCGCGTTGTCCCCTACATGGTAGAACCAGAGTTCAAGCGAATCGAGCGTTTCATTTGGGGATTGAAACCCTAAATCATGAGCATGGTGACGACATCTAAGCCTCCAACGATCACTGAGGCCATTGATTTGAGTGTGGCATTGACTGAAGAAGCGATTAGGCTGAACAAGTTTTCAATCTCTGATGGAAAGAAGAAGGAGACTCATGTCGAGTCATCAGGAGAGAACAAGAGGAAGTTCTCGAATTTCAAGAAGGGTACCCAAGGAAGCAACAACGGTAGCAACAAGAAAAGAGATGCGAACCCACCAGCAGAAGCAGAGACCGGTACTGCGAGTTCGGAGAATAAGGGAAAAGGTTACATGGGCACCTTGCCTAAGTGTGATGTGTGCCAGTTCCATCATGCTGGCCAATGTAGGTTTAGGAAGTGTGGGAACTGTGGAAAGAATGGTCATTCAAAGGAGACGTGCTGGGCTGGTAATACCCGTGGAAATGGTGGCCAGAGAAGTAATGGAAATGGCAGTGGCAACAGGTGGAAACGGCAATGGGAATCAGACTGGGAATCGTAACCAGGGAGGTTATGGAAATCGTGGTGGTTCTGGAAACCAAGCCGGAAATGGAAACCGCAACCAAAACACCAATCAGGGTGGTACTGGAAACAAGCAAGGATGCTTTAGTTGCGGAGATGTTGGGCATTTCAAGAGAGATTTCCCGAAGAACAACCAAGCCCAAGGAAGAGTCTTTAACATTGGAGCTAGGGAAGCTCGCCAGGATCCGAACGTAGTTACGGGTACGTTCCCTATCAACCAACACTTTGCATCTGTACTGTTTGATATTGGTGCCGATTATAGCTTTGTATCCATATAATTTAAGAATATACTTGGGTTAATAGCCAGTAAGCTAGATATTCCATACTCGATAGAACTAGCTAATGGAAAGCTAGTAGAAGCAAATGAAGTAATTAGAGGTTGTGTAATAGAGCTCGAAGAGCATGAGTTTACGCTTGATCTTTTGCCAGTCGAGTTGGGAAGCTTTGACGTGGTAGTTGGAATGGATTGGTTGTCGAGCAACTGAGCTGAGATCGTATGCCACGAGAAGATCATTCACATCCCGATGGCGAATGGAGAGACGATTGTAGTGCATGGAGAGAAGCATGATACGCCTCTAAGGATTATCAGTTGTTTGAAAGCCCAGAAGTTTTTGCAGAAAGGATGTGTTGCCTTTTTGGCTCACGTTGTTGACAAAGAAGCCGAAGAGCCAAAGTTAGAAGATATCCATGTGGTAATGGAATATCCTGAAGTCTTCCCCGAAGACTTGCCAAGATTGCCGCCGCAACAACAAGTCGAATTTCATATTGACTTGGTTCCAGGCGCCGCACCTGTAGCCAAGGCGCCTTATCGACTTGCACCTTCCGAGATGCAAGATTTGTTGACGCAACTACAAGAGCTTTTGGATAAGGGATTTATTAGACCAAGCTTCTCGCCTTGGGGAGCTCCAGTTCTGTTTGTCAAGAAGAAGGATGGTAGTTTCCATATGTGCATTGACTACCGAGAACTGAACAAGTTGACCATCAAGAATCGGTACCCCTTGCTGAGGATTGATGACCTCTTCGACCAACTTCAAGGTTCAAGTTACTACTCCAAGATCGATCTTCGATCAGGTTATCACCAGCTACGAATTCAAGAAGAGAGTATACCGAAGACTGCTTTTAGAACTCGTTATGGACATTACGAGTTTCTAGTGATGCCGTTTGGTCTGACAAACGCGCCAGCAGTATTTATGGATTTGATGAACCGAGTTTGCAAGCCATATCTCGATAAATTCGTGAATGTATTTATCGATGATATTTTGATTTATTCAAGGACGAAGGAAGAGCATGAACAACACCTTAGAGCCATTTTAGAGCTGCTCAAGAAGGAGAAACTGTACGCTAAGTTCTCGAAGTGCGAATTCTGGTTGCGTGAAGTGCAGTTCCTTGGTCATGTAGTGAATAAAGATGGGATTCATGTGGACCCCACCAAGATCGAGGTGATTAAGAATTGGGAAACTCCGAAGACGCCGACCGAGATCCGACAGTTTTTGGGTTTAGCAGGGTAGTATCGCTGATTTATTGAGGATTTTTCGAAAATCGCTAAATTGCTGACCTACCTTACTCAAAAGGATAAGAAATATGAATGGAGAGATAAACAAGAAGAAGCTTTTCGGTTGCTAAAGAACAAGCTTTGCGATGCACCTATTTTATCCCTACCCGAAGGCACCGATGACTTCGTGGTATACTGTGACGCCTCGCGTCAGGGATTAGGCTGTGTGCTGATGCAGCGACCGAAGGTTATCGCTTATGCTTCACGCCAATTGAAAGTTCATGAGAAGAACTACACCATGCACGATTTGGAACTAGGCGCAGTGGTGTTTGCATTGAAGATTTGGCGACATTATCTGTATGGCACCCGATGCACGATCTTTACTGATCACAAGAGCTTACAGCACATATTTGATCAGAAAGAGCTTAACATGAGATAACGACGATGGGTTGAGTTATTAAACGATTATGATTGTGAAATCAAATATCACCCAGGAAAGGCGAATGTGGTGGCAGACGCCTTAAGTCGAAAAGAGAGGATTAAGCCCATAAGGGTTAGGGCTTTGGAAATGATCATTCAAACAGACCTCTCGTTGCGCATTCGTGCTGCACAGAGAGAAGCTCTTAAGAAGGAAAATCTTAAGGATGAATATCTCCGTGGAATGGAGAAGAAGTTGGTACCCAATGAGGAAGGAACATTGTGTTTCATGGGACGAATTTGGGTTCCCCTCTTTGGTGGTCTTAGAGATGTGATTTTTTATGAAGCTCATAAATCGAGGTACTCGATCCACCCAGGATCGGATAAGATTTGAAAGATTTCTACTGGTGGCCGAGACTGAAAGGTGATGTTGCAACTTACGTTGGGAAGTGTTTAACTTGTGCCAAGGTGAAGGCCGAGTATCAGAAGCCTTCAGGACTTTTACAGCAACCCGAGATACCCATGTGGAAGTGGGAGCAGATCTCGATGGATTTCATAACAAAACTTCCAAAGACACCCAGAGGTCATGATACGATTTGGGTAATCGTAGACCGTCTGACAAGGTCTGCGCACTTTTTGCCAATCAGGGAGAAGGATAACACAGGTAAGCTAGATGAGCTGTACCTAAGGGAGATAGTTGCACGTCATGGAGTGCCTATCTCAATCATATCTGATAGAGATGGAAGATTTGTGTCAAGGATTTGGCAATCTTTCCAAGAAGCCTTTGGTTCACAGCTGAATTTGAGCACGGCATTTCACCCACAGACAGACGGCCAAAGTGAGAGAACGATTCAGACTTTGGAAGATATGTTACGAGCCTGCGTAATGGACTTGGGTGGCAGTTGGGACACTCACCTACCTTTGGTCGAGTTTTCCTATAACAACAGCTACCATACAAGCATTCAAGCTGCACCGTTTGAAGCTCTCTACGGACGAAAGTGTCGATCGCTGTTATGCTGGGCAGATGCAGGCGATAGACAGCTCGTTGGTCCCGAGTTGGTTCAAGAAACGACAGATAAGATCATACAGATCCGAGAGCGCATTAAGGCGGCTCGCGATCGACAAAAGAGCTATGCGGACCAAAGGAGGAAGCCTTTGGAATTTGAAGTGGGAGATATGGTTTTGTTAAAGGTCTCACCTTGGAAAGGTGTGGCACACTTTGGGAAGCGTGGTAAGCTAAACCCACAATTTATTGGACCGTTCAAAATCCTGGAGAGGATTGGTCCTATAGCATATAAGTTGGAACTACCTATAGAACTTAATGGTGTTCATGATACATTCCACGTATCTAATCTGAAAAAGAGTCCAACTCAAGAAACCGTGATCATACCTGCTGACGAAGTTCACATTGACGACACACTCCACTTTACCGAAGAACCTGTTAAGGTTACTGACTGGAAAGTTAACAAAACTTGGAGGAGTAGTCTTAAGCTTGTTAATGTTAGATGGAACGCACATCACGGCCCAGAGTTTACTTGGGAGCGTGAGGACCGCATGAAAGCCAAATACCCGCATTTGTTCCCTAAATCTCCTGCTGCTAGTAGTAAAGCTTAAAATTTCGAGGACGAAATTTTCTTACATGGGGAGAATGTGACAACTGTCAAAAATCCAGGTATCCGTACAATTAATTAACCATGATTAGTGCTTAATGACTGTGCTGAATTTACAATTAACTGCTTTTTGATTACTGCCATACACATACATGTGCATCATACATTGTTTATTGTCATACCAATATGTCATGAAAGCTTTATTGCCTCAAATGATGCATTAAGTACAGTTAGCACAGTTATCTGATAAAATCAGGAAAATGCTGATAGAACTCAGCACATAGACAGACAGTGCATTGAGACACAGAATGAGCCAGAAACCAAGTACAACACGAGTATAGTGTGTGGGAAAGTAAGGATCACAAAACTGCCTTATTAGTGATAGTTTAAGTGCCGGAAAGTGCCTAAAACTCACACAAAGTGCTGAATTCATCAAAAATCAGCATCTTAACACACTAATATTATGCAGAAATATGGTTAAATGGTCCTGAATGCTTCCCTAAGTGTCGGGAATCAAAAGTGTCACAAAAGGGTACATAAAGCACACTAAACTGCATAGTTTAGCACTTTAACGAACCAGTAACCAACCGAACAACCGGACACTACCCGAAACATCAAATTTACACTAGAAGCACTGTTTTAACATTACCAAGCTAGTTATGGTCCCCGAACACCATAACACCCCATAAAACACCAAGTAACTAACATAACTAACTAATACTTGAATTTTTACCTTAAACCAACTAAACTAGTTAAACCTAACCTACCACCCCCCCTAGTAATCGGCCATACCCTCTACCATACTTCAAGATTTCATTCTAATATTAAATTGGATATGGTTCCCTTTTATTTGACATAAAAAGGGTAATTGAGAAAGTATGGGTTATATATGTAACCATAAGCACTAAACTCTCATTCTCACACACACTAAAAAACACACAAGTTCTCTACACTCCCTTGGAGCTCTCGGCCGAGATCACCCACACCCACATCCACCTTCATTTGATCTTTCTCATACATTCCAAGCATTCACAAAGGTGTTAGAGATGATACAAAGAAGCTAGGAGCTTGTGGAAGATCAAGGACCTCTCTTGTTTACGTTTATCCATCTTATTTCTTCACTTGATCATCCCTAGCCTTGTGCTGGTGGTAAGAGTCTTGATCTTGCTAGTTTACTCTTATTTTTAGTGGTTAAAAGAAGAAACATAATGATAATCATCAAGAACACTAAAGATCACAAGAAGTAAACTTGAACATAAGCATGTTTAATGAAGTAATCTTGATGAATATGAGTTGTTATGCTTGTTGATCATTGATTGTTTGTAGAAATGATGTTGATCATTATAAGATCTTGCTAGATCATGATTAAAAACATAATCTAGCAAGATGTGAAAGTAGAAATGCTGTAGGATGATAGATCATCCATATGAAGATCATGAACTTGAAAGAATACTTTGATTTCTTGAAAAATAATGATCAAAGTAAGTTATTAATCATATAGATCTAAAGATTTATGAATGGTTTTTCAAAGAAACCAAGTTAAGAATATGAGTTTCATTTAATCTTGGTTTTTACATAAACAAATCTTATTTTTAATGGTTAAACAAGTGTAGAAACACTTGTGTAACAAGAGGAATGCATAAAGAAATATTTTTGGAAAATATGATTGGAAGTTGTAAACATCTAACTTCTTTAAAAATGAAGTTTTTAAAGAACTAATCACATTTTAAAGGGTAACAAGGCTTACTAATAACACTAGTAAGTTCCTACAAATTTTTACAAATATTCAAGTTCATCAAGTAGTAGAATATTCATGATTTTGGCAAAATTGGTAAGTGTAAGTTGTTTGTTGATGATTGTAATTGATTGTGTTGATTTTTACAAAAGAAAATGATATGCTTGAAATCTGCTTGGTTTGAGCTTTCCAGCATCACTTCACACATATCAATGGCCTTGCAAACCATTGGTGATCTGTTTTTCCTTGTTGCTTTCATACTGGGATTTACAAACTTACATACATACTTTCAATGATTACAAAGGTTTATTCATACACACAAACAAACACATGAACTCGCTCAACTTTTGCTGATGTTTTCAAACTACATTTATTTCAGGGAATTAGTAGTGGATCTCGCGGGCGTTGGATGTTTCATGCTGCGTTAAGAATAAAGATGTCATCCATGGTCTTCGGGTTTGGTCAGGGTGTCTTACTCCTGGACGAGACACGTTTTCCAAATCCTGGTTCTATTTAATGTCATTTGTCGAGTCTTTGTGAACTTTTAAACAAGTTGCATGACTGTACTCGTATTTGAATTTCTATGTTTTAAGACAATGTTGTCATGTTTTTAAACTTAATATATGGATGAACATCTATGGTTTTATCATATAGTTGTTGTTATGATTGAATGCAATGGTATTAAGAAAGTCACACCATAATCACGCTTCCGTAAAAGTCAGGGTGTGACATTATAGATATTCCTGAAGATTTGTTAATCAAGTGCTCTGAGGATCCTATGTCAGATCTGATCGACTTTGTATATCCTTCACTTCTCCAACTGTACAAAGATAAAGATTATTTTGCTGAAAGAGCTATACTAGCACCAACAAATGAGGTTGTTCAAGAAATTAATGAAAGATTGCTTGCTTCGTTTCCTGGTGATGAAGTGGAGTATCTGAGTTCTGATAGTATTTGTCAAACTGATCAACCAAAGAACGAAGCACATGCGAGACTATATTCTCCCGACATTCTGAATGTCTTAAAATTTCTGGTATGCCTAATCATCGATTAGTCCTTAAAGTTGGTGTACCTGTAATGTTGCTTCGTAATATCGATCAACAAAATGGTTTATGCAACGGTACGAGACTACGGATTACTAAACTTTATAAACGTGTTATAGAGGCTGAGATTATATCCGGAGGAAACATAGGGACCAGAACATTTATTCCACGAATCAATTTGACACCGTCGGATAAAAGCATTCCTATCAAGTTTCAACGACGACAATTCCCCTAAAATGTATGTTTTGCAATGACTATCAATAAAAGTCAAGGACAATCTCTATCAAGGGTTGAATTGTATTTGAAATACCCAGTTTTCTCACATGGTCAGCTTTATGTTGCGTTATCAAGAGTTAAAAGCAGAGCCGGTGTGAAGTTGCTTATACTAGACAAAGATGGGAATGTAACAAGTAAAACAACCAATGTAGTATACAAGGAAGTTTTTTCCGGCATTTGAATAGTTTTCTGTTTTTTTCTTCCAATGTATGTATTTGTACAAAATTTTTCATTTCAAGGTAAATAATATGGTTTTGGTTGAAACCCGCGTATTACGCGGGAATTAACCTAGTAAATCATATATACATGGCATACATAAATTTTTAATAGGGTCCTATTAAATCCACATGGTATCATCTTATTCTCACATGGTTGATACGGGCCGTATCAACCATGTGAGAATAAGATGATACTGTGGTCGTATATATATTATACGACGATGTTATACGGCTCGTATATATGTATACGACCTGTATACAATGATTTTCGTTTTTTTATTATTTTATTACTATTTGACGCGACGTATTATTACTCGATTCACGTGTGATTAGACGTAAGATTCTCCGATTCGATGTTATATTCCTCGAATCTCGTGCGAGTTATGTGATTAGACGTTAGATTCCTCGATTCGCGTGTTAATCATTTGAAACGATGTAATATTCCGTAAAATTCTCTATATAAACGACACTAATTTCATTCATTTTCATTCAACTTCTATTCGTTTCTTCTATTTTTCTCTGTATTCAAATTATTTACGTTATAATGTCAGGTTGGGGTGACTTTTTTAATGTGTTTGGTAACGAGGCGAATCAGGGGAATGAAGATAACAAAGCGGGCATGTTTGATCTGAATGCTCCGTTCGATCCCATTTTTGCGTCTGGTTCAGGTCAAGATACTTGGGGTTTGGATACCATTCAGCCTAATTATGCTGGTTATTATCCATCGCAACACCCGGTTAATTTTGAAGCCCCTCCTGTTAGTGTTGGACCGCCGACTGATAGTTCTCATTCTCCTCCCATAAGTTGTGGACCGCCCGAGGGTCCAAATGCTGAAGAGGAACGTACTGAGTTTCAAAACAAGGAGGTATAACATTTAATTATACGTTTATTTGTTGTATGTTAACTATTTTAGTGTTTTTACGTTTGATGTTGTTTTTATTAAAATCTTAGATTAGGGTTGCTCAACGGGTCGTGTTCGCGGGTTGGTGGGTTCAACCCAACCTGAACCTGAAAATTTTACACAAACCCGAACCCGACCCGAACTCGAAAATCGTATCATACATAAGAACCCGAACACGACCCGAAGTTTCATGGGTTGACCCGAACACGACCCATTAAAGCCGAATTTTTTTATTTTTTTTCTGAAATTAATATATTAAAGTTAAAATTTACTTAAAAAACAAATATATATATATATATATATAATATCATTTTAAGTTATAAAATCTATGTTAATTTCTCTTTTTAACTTATAATCATGGCATAAAAATACGCACCCCATTTAATTTATATATATTGTAAAAAATATATATAATATAGTATAAATGTGTAACGGGTCAACCCGCCATCCCGACCATGTTGACCCGAACCCGACCCGTTAACCCAGACGGGTTCGCAGGTTCAACCTGAAACTGACCCGAACCCGTTTATACTAAAAGTAAACCTGGGTTAATCATTTGAGTTAATCATTAATTGACACATATAAGTGTTTCCGTTAGAAATTCGCTAGCATGGATGAATTGGTAGAGTGGTGTAGAGACGTCGGACGCGTAAATGGCTACGCCCTCGTCACCAAACGCACCATCTACGATAAACCCCATAGTTGTCAGCCGGTAAAAATTTGGCTTACGTGCGATTGTGCCGGCAATTACAAATCAACAGCGACGGTCAGACGCAGCGGGACTAGGAAAACCGGTTGCAAGTTCCAACTGGTCGGGACATACAGAAAGAGGTTAGGTTACTGGGATCTAAGGGTTAATGAAGGTAAACATAACCACGAACCATTTCTGTATCCAGAGGGTCATCCGTCCCTAATGAGGCTGACTCCATCGGAAGAGAGGACGGTGGAGCAAATGACGCATCAGAACATAAAACCACGAGACATTCTTTCTGCCATTAAAGAACAGAACCCCCATAATGTCTCAACAAGAAACACCATATACAACGCTCGAGCTAAATTGGGTCGAATGGAACAAGTCAGCGAGACTCCAATGCAGATACTTTTCGACCGGTTGGGGTAGGTTGGGTTTGTTTTTTACCATAGAACATCTCAAAACGACGAACGGGTCGAGGATGTTTTCTTCATCCACCCGGAGTCGAACATGTTGTGGCGCGCTTTCCCGCATGTGTTGCTTATAGACGCCACCTACAAGACGAATCGGTACAAAATGCCGCTAGTCCAGATTATCGGTGTTACATCCACGTTGATGTCATTTTGCATAGCTCATGCGTTCGTAAGCAACGAGAAACAGAAAAACTTCACATGGGTTCTACAGAGGTTGAAACACTCATTAGACAGTGTTATGGAACCCCGTGTAGTAGTAACGGATAGAGATCGCGCCCTAATGAACGCATGTGCAACCGTGTTTCCCAGGGCTAGACATTCATTGTGTAGGTGGCACATACAGCAAAACATCTTCAAACATTGCAGGAAAAGCTTTAAAACAGAGGATAAATGGGAGAGGTTTCTTTTCAAGTGGGGCGAGCTAATTAACTCAACGACCGATCATGACTACAACTACTGGTACGAGCGACGCCAGCTTGACAGGGTTGGGAGGGACACAGCCCTATCGATGGGTTTGGCTCGCGAGGTCGAGGGAGGGCAGCTGGTTTGGGCTTATGGTGTGGGTGAGGGACCCCGTGGAGAGGGTGGTGATGATGAGGGAGAGGGAGGCGAGGGCGAGGGCGTGGGAGAGGGAGGCGACGGAGAGGGGGTCGCTCATACTGTCGATCGATCACAGGTAGTTGAGGAGTAGTTACGGGGTGATCGCCCGTACGTTCGACGCAGCGTGAGACAGCATGTGATACCTCCACCGGGGGTGGAGGAGAGACTCGTTCAGGTCGAGTCGGCTGTAGCTGCAGTCAGAGGGGATTTAGCTGCAGTCAGAGGGGATTTAGCTGCAGTGAGAGAGGATGTACAGTGGATGGTCGAGGCGATTGTGGCTATGCATTCTGCCGCGCCCCTACCTCCACGAGCTGGCGCTGCACCACCACCGCCGCCGCCGTAGCTGCTTATTGTATTATTATTATTTTTTTTGTTATTTTACGTTTGAAACTTTGTAAAAGTTTATCTTTTTTTTAGATGTAAAACATTATAAATATTAATCTTATGTTTAGATGTTAAGTTGTTTGTTTAATAATTGTTGTCGTAGTTTATCATAATCATATCACATATTTATCGTTTTACATAGTGGAAACTTACTAAACATTATAAATACGTTTAACTAGAAACTCGTAACATAATCCGATATATACAATACTATTTTAAAATTTATAAAACTTATTAAACGGTTTCCCGATTGCAACAAAAAATTAACTATTCTATACATATTTATCGTTTTTACAAAGTGGAAACCTATGATACATAATAAATATGTTTACCTACAAACTCGTAACATAATGCGATATATAGAACACTTCTATACATATTTATTGTTTTACAAAGAGGAAACTTATTAAACATAATAAATACGTTTAACTACAAACTCGTAACATAATGCGATATATAGAACTCTATTTTAAAATTTTCAAAATTTATTAAACGGTTTCCCGATTGCAACAAAAAATTAACTTTTCTATACATATTTATCGTTTTACAAAGAGGAAACTTATTAAACATAATAAATACGTTTAACTACAAACTCGTAACATAATGCGATATATAGAACACTATTTTAAAATTTTCAAAATTTATTAAACGGTTTCCCGATTGCAACAAAAAATTAACTTTTCTATACATATTTATCGTTTTACAAAGAGGAAACTTATTAAACATAATAAATACGTTTAACTACAAACTCGTAACATAATCCGATATATACAACACTATTTTAAAATTTTCAAAATTTATTAAACGGTTTCCCGATTGCAACAAAAAATTAACTTTTTATACATATTTATCGTTTTACAAAGAGGAAACTTATTAAACATAATAAATACGTTTAACTACAAACTCGTAACATAATCCGATATATACAACACTATTTTAAATACAAAAATTTATTAAACGGTTTCCTGATTGCAACAAAAAAGTTAATTTTCTATACGGGCTATACGGGCCGTATAACATTATACGGCCCGTATACAGATTCCAAAACTAAAAACCCTTGGCAAACCTTCGAAACAAAATTATGCAAATATGTATACGGCCAGTATATAACTATACGTCCCGTATACATATAAAAACAAAAAAAAACATTCCACCGCATAAAATTCTGTGCATAAACATTCTATACGGCCCGTATCAGTTTATACGGCCCGTATAGATATAGGGATGTGAAAATAAGATTATAGGGATGTGGAAATAAAATAACCCTTTTAATAATATGAGTTCCTAATCTATATAATAGTGAAAGTATATTGTTAGAATAACACAACAATCATAGTTTATTAAATTTTAGGACAAGAAGGCACACATCGTCTGACAAAACTAAAAGAAACGTAGTACGAAGATTAAGATCATTTTTAATAAAATAGAGTCACGTTATATTTTTAAATATTAAAAAAAAAAAAAAAAAACCCTTTGCAACCAACGCTATTCGTATAATTATTCTTACGGGTATGTTTGGCAACGAGCTTTTAGGAGCTTCAAGCTTTTAAGAAAAAACTCCAAGCCCAATAAAAGCCTTGTTTGATTGAAACAGGCTTAAAGCTTTTAGATTAGTTGAAAAGCTCTTTTTGAAACGCTGGTTACATTAGCGTTTAAAGAACCTACAAGCTTTTAGGGTTTAAATTCCATAAATAACCTAAAATCCTGACCGTGCTCCTCCCTAGTTCTCCGACGACCGACCAGATCACCAGTGGACCAGGACTCTTCTCCGATATCGGCAAGAAAGCCAAAGATCTGCTAACGAGAGACTACATATCGGAGCCGAAGTTTTCTGTTTCAACCAGCAGTGTTTCCGGAGTTGTATGTATCGATTCCACTTGTTTTTGTTATATGATGCTTTGAAATTTGAGTATGGATTTAAGGTGTTTGTTAGGGTTTTTAGTTGATATTTGATGCGTTTGACTTTTAAGGTGATTTTGATTTGTTATGTTTGTGATCTGATTGAGTGTTTTGATAGGATGTGGTTGTGATGGTTTTAGGATAATTGGCCAAAATAGCAAAGGTTTTAGTGAAATTAGACATTAATAATTAGGCTTGACTTACCTCAAGTTTGATGATTGGATTTAGGTCGTAATTAAGTGGCAGGAAGTTGATGCTGAGAGAGATGTTTCCAGCAACACAACTATCAACTCATGGAATCAAGGAATGTCATGTATGCGGATACATAAGATCCACTTACACAGATATCAGGACAAAGGGTAATTATATGGCATTTGTTTGTTTCAGGTTGTTTCTTAGGAAAAATTGATGGATTTTCATGTTCTTTTCATGTTTAAAAGATACATAGAATGGTTGTGAGAGGAGCAAGTTAGGCAGGAGAGTTGTGTCACATCTACTGGTAATTGGGGTGTTCTTACTGGTATTGTTTACTTTGTATTTATTACTTTTCCTAGAAACTTATTTTTGGAGTTAGCTAACTAAGTTTAGATTAGAAACTGAAATCAGACCGTAGCTGGAACACGGTTATATAAAGTACTGTTGTGTATGTATAAACATGTATTCATACCGAATGAAAAAGGATTTAGATTGAGCCATGTAATATCTGGGACCTAATGATAGTTATTTGAGTTCAGGTGTGCAAACAGGAAATGTTGTATCTTTTTATATAAGAATCTTGTTAGCCCAACCTGTCTAGGCAACAAATCATGCAAAGATTCTGAAGTTTATGCCTTATAACCTCTATTACTGGTACTATTACTCATGGCAGTTAAAGGAACATAGATTTTTAAGAATAGTTAAATTCTTTGAATTTCAAATGTAGCAAATATATTTCTTATAGTGTTGCCGCTAGCTATGGGTGTTAAACTTAAAGGTTCAGTCCAACTAGGATTGGGTATCATCTAATCCCATACCTGACCCATACCCGCGAAAATTCTTAGGCCACAGGGTGTAGCATCGCGCCACCCCGCCACCTCATCTTTTATAGCGCCCCGGGGCGCCAACCACCATACCACCGCCGTTAAGAGGGGGCGCTAAAGGCTCTCCGCCAAGGTGCTAACGGACGTTTTTTTGGCTTGATCGAGGCATTTGGTCAAGATAAGGGGGCGTTATGGCATTGAGGGACTTTAACGCCCCTCGTGACTTTATACCATACCCTCCAGCCTTACAAACATTTATCAAAGTTCCATTATTTTTTTTTATCTTTTCATTATTTGTTGATGTTGTTACTATTTGATATGATTTCTACAGAACACATGAACATGGAGTAAACAACTTTATGTGACAAGTGGAATGTAAAGAGAAAGTTGTGGAGCAAGCAAAAGAAGCAGCAACACAAACTAGTTTAGATATTCTATTGAAGTCGGATAAATGTAAAAATGCAGTCCATCATGAGAGGAAACAACATACAATTTTTGTGAATTGTGTCATCTTCACTCGACTATAAACTGTATTTTGCATATAATAGAATGTATTTTTGTTTCTTTTGTTTTTTAAATTTTGTCTATTGTTGCCATTAAAATTTACAAATATAATTCTACAAATATAACTTAATGACATAATCATTTAATGCCATAAATTCTAAAAATATATATGTATATATTTAACGTATATGCGGAATAGAAACTTCTACGACTATTTCTCGTTGAATGGTATAAAGGATTAGAAACCCGGAAATAGTGGAGGTTCCTAATAGACATCATAATTGAATCTTATATCAGTTTGGACACCCGCCGCAACGCGCGGGCATTCCCGCTAGTATATATATATATGTGTGTGTGTGATTACGTTTAGTATTATGTTTTTTTAGTTATGCCCATTTTGGTCATTTTATACATTTTATTAAAAGCTCCAGCTACTCTGCCAAACACCTAAATATCTAACCAGCTTACAACTACTAGCTACAGCTTTCAGCTAACAGCCACCAGCTTCCAGCTAGTTTTGCCAAACATACATATTACAAATAAATATATTTTGTAATTAGAATTTGTGACCATTCTAGTGTTTACAAGACCATTTACATTTTACAAATAAATATATTTTGTAATTTCTCTTGTTTAATTCATTCATGAATAACTTTATCATTAATTCATGAATAACTTTATCATGAATAACTTTATTATTTGTAAATATCTAACCAGCTTACAACTACTAGCTACAGCTTTCAGCTAACAGCCACCAGCTTCTAGCCACCAGCTTCCAGATAGTTTTGCCAAACATACATATTACAAATAAATATATTTTGTAATTAGAATTTGTGACCATTCTAGTGTTTACAAGACCATTTACATTTTACAAATAAATATATTTTGTAATTTCTCTTGTTTAATTCATTCATGAATAACTTTATCATTAATTCATGTATCCCCCCCCCCCCCCCCGGCGGCCACACGCATCCCTCTTGTCCGGGGTATTTTTGTTCGTAGAATGTTTTGAAGGGAAGTGGAATCTCACAAAGCAGTTGGTCGTTGAAACGAAAATAACTTCATCCAATGCTTAATGAGGTGTTTGGTTTGTAAATATGTTTGTCGAATTAGAATGTTTAAAAGATAAAGTTAACATCACTCTTAGCATTCAAACTACGAATCAGTTACCTACAATCGATTTTGGTTTTTCCTAATGAACAAATGTGTGTACATACCTAATTCGATTTCTATGAACAACGAATGATAGTTAAAGAACGGTTATTTGAACAATGGAGGATTTTTTGAATCGTGACAAAATCGATTGTTAAAGAATTTATTTATAAAATGGGTTGTTTGGTAATATCATCAAATTCTTTGGAATGTTTGAATTCCATTTGTTATGTAAAAAAAAGTAATTTTCTTAAGACCTAATGGATTGTTTGGAATAAATTCATTATATGCCTCTTATTTAGGGGTGTGAATTTCAGACATGACCCGAAAACACGACACGAATCTAACACGAAATTGCGGGTTTGGGTTAATATATTTTTATCTCATAGATTAAATTGGATATGTATTTTATGCTATAATTAAAACTTAGAAAGGAAAACTGACATAAGATTTTATGATTTTAATGTAATTTTATTATATAAATTGTGTTTTTTTAGTAGATTTTAATTTAAATATATTAATTTGCTGAAAATTTTTAAAAAAATAAAAAAGTTCGGGTTGAACGGGTCGGGTTCGGGTTAACCTGCGAATATTCGGGTTGGGTTCGGGTTGATATGTATGACACGATTTTCGGGTTTGGGTTGGGTTCGGGTCAGGTTAAACCAGCGAACACGACCCGTTTACCACCCCTACTCGTATTTGATTCACGACGATCATGATGCTACGACGACGTTCACCATTTTGTGATTTCATTTTCTCCTTTTTTCCTTAATTTGAAAGTTGGCAAAACGACGTCGTTCATCATATTATGCTTTCAAAGTTATCTTTTCTTAAACTACAAAATCCAAAAGTCTTGGGTATTACCGAAAATTAACTATAGAAATTGCAAAAAAGAAGAAGAAGATTGGCGTTTTTTATGGGTCCAGAGAGACGCGTGTATAAAGCACAAAACATTTTATTGTAAGTTGTCACCGTCTAAAAAACAACGTTTTTAAAGAGTGTGAGGCATGGCTTGGTGATCAATCATCATGTAGGATTATTAATGGATTGCTACATCATTCTCTTGTCTTATCTATAATGTTTGTCATGGACTAAACCATGGCAACCATAGATATCCTTTCCTTTCTCTCAATTTTCATATGCGGAGTTTTACCCCGAGATGTGTGACTGACCAGGATTTAGCCACTAATCATGTTGAACCAAACATTTAAAATTATAAAAACATCACTAACAACATGATTAGCGATAAAGTTTTAATTGTCCAAAACACAATTTAATTTGCAGCGGAAAGTAAAGTTAAAACCCAACAAGAAGTTAAAACCACAAGTTTAATAAATGTTTCAAAACATAAAGTTTTAGCGAACCACACCACTCCAGCAATTTGCAAAGTCTCAGTATTAACCATTAACCACTAAAAAAATTTGATAATAACTCATATTACTTACCCCACTTTTTAAAATTCAGCTTTTTATTTGTGTATGTATCTTAAAAACACTTTTAAAAAATATTTAGTGTCTATGTATGTATTTAAAAAGGGGGTAAATTACACTTTTCGTCCTTTATGTTTGTAGCGGATTGCAATTGATAGCCTTTAACTTCAATAATTACAGCCACAGTCCTTTATTTGCAAAACTCATTACATTCTACGTCCTTTAGCACTAACCTGGTTAAATTTTTTTGTTAAGTTTATTCAATCAAGGGTATTATAGTCAATTCATGCTTTTATTTAAATGTTTAATAAATGAAATCAAAAAATTTGCAAATAATTATCATCAACCCCAATTCCCTAACCATAAAATCCTAACCATCACATCTTACCACCACCACCACCACATCCTGCCACCACCGCCTCTGCAACTACCTTTCTTCCACCACCACCACCACCCTTCCTGCCAGCCTTCACATCTAATTTTTAACAATTTTCAACAATTAGTATATCAATCAACAAATTAAACTGTGAAAAACATGAAGCAACAAATATCAATCAACAAATTAAACTGTGAAGAACATGAAATCCAGAAACGAACAATTCGATAATCATCTAATCATTATCTATTATCTAATTGAAGAAAAGATAAAGAGAGAATGCATACAGTTGTGTCGAGATTTGATAAAACGACGTCCGATGAGGAGAAGATGCAACCGCTCAATCCGACCCCCACCACCGGTCAATCTACAACCACCCCCACCACCGGATCTATAACCACCCCCACCGCCGAAGATGTCCGAGCTCCATCAAAAAAAGTGGCCGGAGAAGACGACCGGAGAGAGGCTGACCGGAGTTGGGGAAGGGCTGGGGTAATTAATCTCTTAGACGGTGGAGGTGCTTACGGCGGTGGCGGTGCTAGGGCGGTGGCGGTGCTTACGACGGTGGTGGTGGCGGTGGTGGTGGTCTCTTCACTGAGGACTCATGTTCAAACTTCAAATCATGTTCTTAAGGCTTGAAGCTATTGGTCTGAATGAATGGGTGTGAAATCATGCTCTTAAGGCTTGAAGCTATTGGTCTTGGGTGTGAAATCTGGTTCAACAGGATGAAGTTTGGGTTTATATTGTTTTTTTATTTTTTGTTTTTAGGTTTTTGTTTTATTGATAAATAGATATAAATATGCTTTTAAATAAAATGGTAGGGTAAAATGACAGAAATGCCCTCATGTGCTTTGCACATGGCTAGACTTAACTGGTAATTTTAACAAGGTTAGTGCTAAAGGACCTATGGTGTAATGCGTTTAACAAAAAAAGGACTGTGACTGTAATTATTGAAGTTAAATGTTATCCATTGCAATCCGGTACAAACATAAAGGACGAAAAGTGTAATTTTACCTTAAAAAAGTTGTCAATAAACAATGGGGTAAATTACATTTTTCGTCCTTTATGTTTGTAGCGAGTTGCAATAGATGACTTTTAACTTCAATAATTACAGCTATAGTCCTTTATTTGGAAAACTTATTACACCTTAGGTCTTTTAGCACTAACTCAGTTAGATTTTTCAGTGAAGTATGATATGTGCCTTACACATAAGGGTAGATTAGTAATTTTACTAATATATTTAAAATATATTTAAAATAAATAAATAAAACGAAATTAAAAAAATAAAACAATAATCAAATTAGATGGATTGTAAATTAAAACCTTGACTTTTTTGTTTTCATTTTGGAGATAAGTTACCAGATGCTTCCTTTCTTTTTCCCTATACAAACATGAACCTAAGTTAATAACCTGCAACTTAGATTTCAGATTTCAGGTGGAGCTTGTTGGATTTAAACTAAATTACCCTTATGTGATCAAAGTTAACTGAAATTTTTAATTGGGTTAGTGCTAAAGGAACTAAGATGTAATGAGTTTTTCAAATGAAGGACTGTAACTGTAATTATTGAAGTTAAAGGTTATCCATTGCAACTCGTTACAAACATAAAGGACGGAAAATGTAATTCACCCTAAACAATATGTACCTCAAGTGGGACCCCTCGATATTTCACTTTGAAACATGTTTAATGGAGGAGGACCCCATGTTTACTCGATATTTGGTGCAAAATATTAATGTTTCTCCATACTTTTCTCTTACAAGCACGGCAAAATAAAAGGTGGCATGATGGCTTACGAGAGACATGGAGCGACCTTCATTAATCCGATTGAGATGGTCCACCCTCTTAAGTCTTGTACTATTATAGAATACACAATATGTGTATAGGGATTGATATTCATATAATTATAGTGTATAGTGATTGATATTTATATAGTGTATAGGTGTATAGTGATTGATATTCATATAGTGTATAGTGATTGATGTTCATAGATATAGTGTATAATTTTATAATAGAATGATGAGATAAATACTTGCAATTTTTTTCTATACAATAATCTAGTATCCAAAATGTAATATGTACCATTTCAAGATTGCCGTTTCTTCTTGATGACAATACGTATAAGTCGTAGACAACATTATGTCCAATAAATAACAATATTAAAAACCGTTGATTTCATTCACAACGAAGTCTCTTACATTAAAACGGTGTTTCCAAAAATCCAAGTCATCGAAGTTATTAATTATGGGGACACCTTATTAATAGTGTACATTTTTAACGTAAAATTTGGAATACTGACGAATCACCGGAGTATCATCGTGTTGATCAGCGGAATCACCCGATTATATCCATATCCACTAGGTTATAATGTTTATATACCAATTCAGAAGGAAAAACCAATAAATATGGAAAAATCCCCTTGTGGGAATCGAACCCAAGACCTAATGATCCCTAAGCGTTATTCTAACCATATGATGCCACTAAACTATAATGTCATGGACATTAACAATGTACATAAACCACAAAAATTCAGTGAGAACCAAGTATCATTAGGCTAGAGGGTATGGAATATAGTTCCTAGGGGCTCCATTTTTGCCATCTCAGAGCCACATCACCAATAACGCCCTCTTTTAACAACCATTTTATGTGATAAAGCCCCCTTTTCATCAATGCCCCCCTCTCACACACACACACACATCTCATTATTGTCCGCCATTGCAACCACGTCCATTCAATAGCACCCCTAATGGCGCTCGCGGGATGGTGATTGATCTTTTTTTACCGAGATGGCATAGGGTGACGCCCCATATGATGTAGTCTTATAGTGAGTAATTATCTACTTATAAATCTTCAACTCTTTTAAAAAGAATTTCTATTAATCTAGAGTAAATTGCCATTTTAGTCCCTGAGTTTTGTCCAAATTTGTCATTTTGATCCAAATAGTTTTATTTTCTCCCCTGGGTCCCTGACTTTTACATTTTTTTTGCCATTTTGATCACTTTGCCTAACTCCATCCAAAAACCCAGTTTGTAACAGGGGTATTTTGGGGATTTTCTTAAAAAATGTTTTCAGTTGCCATTTTGATCCAATTCCAAAAAATCAAAAAAATTCCAAAAAATCAAAAAAATTCCAAAAAATTCTAAAAAATCCAAAAAATTCAAAAAAATCTAAAAAATTCAAAAAATTCTAAAAAATTCTAAAAAATCATAAAAATTCAAAAAAATATAAAAATCAAAAAAATTCTAAAAAATCATAAAAATTCTAAAAAATCCAAAAATCATTAAATGTTTCGGCACGAACCGTTTCGACCCGTACCGTTTCGAACCGACCCGTTTCGACCCGTACCGTATCGAACCGAACCGTTTCGACGCGAACCGTTTCGAACCCGTACCGTATCGAACCGTACCGTTTCGACGCGAACCGTTTCGAGCCGTACCGTTTCGAGCCGAACCGTTTCGAGCCGAACCGTTTCGAGCCGAACCGTTTCGACGCGAACCGTTTCGAACCGAACCGTTTCGAACCGAACCGTTTCGACCCGTACCGTATCGAACCGTACCGTTTCGACCCGTACCGTATCGAACCGTACCGTTTCGAACCCGAACCGTTTCGAACCGTACCGTTTCGAACCCGAACCGTTTCGACGCGAACCGTTTCGACGCGAACCGTTTCGACCCGTACCGTATCGACCCGAACCGTTTCGATCCGTACCGTATCGACCCGTACCGTTTCGACCCGTACCGTTTCGACGCGAACCGTTTCGACCCGAACCGTTTCGAACCCGAACCGTTTCGAGCCGAACCGTTTCGAACCGTACCGTTTCGACGCGAACCGTTTCGACCCGTACCGTATCGAACCGAAGTGTTTTCGGCTTCGAAACGGTACGGGTCGAAACGGTTCGCGTCGAAACGGTTCGCGTCGAAACGGTACGGGTCGAAACGGTACGGGTCGAAACGGTACGGGTCGAAACGGTTCGGCTCGAAACGGTTCGGCTCGAAACGGTTCGGCTCGAAACGGTTCGGCTCGAAACGGTACGGGTCGAAACGGTTCGGCTTGAAACGGTTCGGCTTCGAAACGGTACGGGTCGAAACGGTTCGCGTCGAAACGGTTCAGCTCGAAACGGTTCGTGTTCGAAACTGTTCGCGCCAAAACGGTTCGTGTTCGAAACGGTTCGCGCCGAAACGGATTTTTTGGATTTTTTAGAATTTTTATGATTTTTTAGAATTTTTTTGATTTTTATATTTTTTTGAATTTTTTAGAATTTTTATGATTTTTTATAATTTTTTATATTTTTTAGAATTTTTATGATTTTTTAGAATTTTTTTGATTTTTTTGAATTTTTTAGATTTTTTTGAAATTTTTTGAAATTTTTGGAATTTTTTTGATTTTTTGGAATTGGATCAAAATGGCAACTGAAAAGGTTTAAATTGAAAAGAGCAACTAGGTTTTTGGATAGAGTTAGGCAAAGTGATCAAAATGGCAACTAAATGTAAAAGTTAGGGACCCAGGGGAGAAAGTAAAACTATTTGGATCAAAATGACAAATTTGGACAAAACTCAGGGACTAAAATGGCAATTTACTCAATCTAGAGTAAATATAAATATTTTTCTTATAACTACTTTTAAGTAATCCCGAACTTAGGGGCTGTTTGGCAACATCTAAATGGTTTAGTGCTGAACCAGTAAGAGGTCTGAACCATTAAAAGCATGTTTAATGCTTAACCGTTTAGAGGCAAATATCTGACAAATTCAGATTAGAGGTCTTAACCATTCAGACTCTGTATAAATCTTAACCATTCAAAGGCAAATGTCTGAACCATTCAGACATCTGCTCGTTAAACCAACAGTCTGAACCATTAAGTGTTGAACCAGTAAGATGTCTGAACCATTAAGAGGCTCATTAAGAGGTAAACAAACAGCCCCATAATCTGAAAACCATATTCCAATATACAAGAGTCAAGAGTTTTTCCAATCTAAACATGGACAAAAGATTGAACACGCCGTTTGAAAATGTAAACATAATTATACATTGAGTTAATTGCGATTTTCGTCCATGTAGTTTGTTCACCTTTGTCATTTTAGGTCAATTTTCAAAAAATGCACCGGTTTCCTCTCTGACATACTGGAAACGTGTCACTTCAGTCAAAAAATTAAAACCCAGTTAAGTCGGACAGGTTAAATGAATGATATTATTATCAATTAATATATCTTTTATTTTCACCTTATTTTATGAATTGACACTAATACTCTTCATTTAACCTGTCTGACTTAACTGAGTTTTAATTTTTGGACTGAAGTGGCACGTTTCTAGTATGTCAGGGAGGAAACTGGTACATTTTTTAGTATTGGTCTGAAATGAAAAAAGTAAACAAACCACAAGGACGAAAATGAAAGTTAAATATATTTTTTTTTACAAAAATGTTTCGTTTAATAGTAACAAAGTTTCTTTGATATTCTACTAAAGTTACTCGTACAATTCCAATTAAAAAAACTAGTCAAGTTCTGATTCTACTAAAATCACTCGTACAATTCCAAATACAAAAAAACTAGTCAAGTTCTAATATTGTTCCATTGTTATGATTTTCTTTTTGTAAATGTTAATGTGTATTTGGTTGTATGGCATAGGCCTTTTTCTTTGGGTTTAATAAAAGTTGCCTTCCAAAAAAAACATATTTGAAACTTTATTACTATTTAATAATTATTTTGCATACTTTCATGTGAACTAGATAGTAACGGAGCTCCCTAATTTGAGAAGTGCGATGACCTAACACATGTAAGTCGTCGTTCAAAAAAAAATATTATATCCACCACTTATGGCATCAAGATCGATCCTCATTTGTGTCACTTTTGGTAGATTAAGACAATGAAGGATTTGAGTTAGGCTTAGTGCGAGGTTGTCAATTCGAATCCCAAGCACACCCAGTTTTCATCCCACCATGTGTTATGACAGATAGTTCAGCTGTTGTGGTAACACAATGATTGTCAAATGGCAGCCATATGTATGGTTTCCCGAGGGAACGTCCATGCCAAACTCTGAAGCCAGCGTGTGCCTAGTTAAGACAACATATTCTGACCGGAGTGGGGCAACGGGGCTCTCCAATTTAGAGAGTGCGGTGGCCTAATACAAGAAAATTATCATTCCAAAAAAATATAAAGAAAAAAGGTCATTATAAAACAATTAGGTTGCGCAATTGTTCTATATAAATTATGGGATATTGGATTTAAATAACTCCAACTTTCATCTATTGGTCGATACTAGCATTAACACTTACATGAGTAGAAAAATATGAATGAAAGTTGGTTATTATTTTAAGATTTTACTAGTAATATGATCTGCAGGTGATGCGTTGTGAGCTCGTTGCAAACATCGAATGGATCAGTCCAAACGTTATGTGATGCGTTAATCATATGAAAAATCGTGTTTCAACGTATCCGATTTAACTCAACGTAACTTGTATAAGCATTGCATTTGGATCAAAATGTAAAGTAAATCAAATTTGTACCATACAATCATAACATATTTATATGTGACCTTACTCATACATAAGAATCGTACCCAAAAAAGAAAAACATAAAAACGTGTATAAAGAAAAAATGACATGTATAATCAAAATGGATTAATTAGATCTTAAAAATAAACCACAAAAGAAAACACATTCACATCAAGGGGACATCATGAGTGTTTTGCAAAGTAAAATTGTACGCGTTGCGTAGAGGGGGGTCGAGGGCCAAAATTGTACTTTATAAAGATTTTAAAGACAACGAAAAATTCGTTTATTAAAACATAAATTAACGATCGAGTGCTATGGAAGAAAAATTAAATTAGTTAAATATCAGAGGGTTAGTATGCCAAGAGAAGATGATAAGTGACGTGACCGTGTCGTCCTGATCAGTCAAAAACCCAATTAAACCTAGGTAGCTAGGGTAAGTCGGGTATCGAATCCACGAAGAGCATCTGGTCAGTATCGCAGGACCCGTTCGATTAGTTAGACTATTTACAAAAATGTACAATGTGATTATGAAGATTGCTAATTTTTTTTATAAGTTTATTTGGTTGGAAATAAATCGGAGTGACTCGACAATTGGTATTATCTAAAACACTTGTGATTAACTAAAATTGCAACTAAATTACTAAATGATTAAAACAAGAAATTAGAGACAAGTTCCACACCCGGTTCGATTATTGCAAGACCTAGGGTTCCTACATGTTTTAACTTGATTCAATTGCATATAGTGATTAACGGATTACTATCACGAAGCTTAGGTGCCAATTGCTATCGACGTCATAGACAACGGACCGTAATGCACTTCGTTACCTCGGACATGTAAATCCTAACCTACGATAAGGCATAAGTGCACAAATTCATTTCGCAAAGTCAAATATTATAATCATTCGACAATTCACAAATTCAATTAAAATGCACGATAATTATCAAAGGTTTCAAATACTAAACAATATGTCACAAAATCAAATGAAAATACAAATGCATAAACCCTAGAAATTCTTACAACAATCTATACCGGGGTGAAACCGAAGAGACTAGCCGTTCATGGTCGAAGAGGCGCGATCACCGGAGGATGAATACGAGCACCGAACCATAATCTTGAGTCTTGAAGGAGAGTTGAGGGTTAGGGGTTAAGGTTTGGATGGTGGAGAATGGATGAAGATGAAGTGGTGGTGATTTGGGTAGGGTTAGGATGAAGATTCGGTGTAAGAGATGGATTGGGGATGAAGTGGTGGTGATCCTAGGCTCCAAGAACTCAATTCAAACTCCTAATAGTGTGTAACCCCCGTTTGGTTGGTCAAAAACTCATTTTAATTCGTTCCCAACAACTGTGACAACCGCCACTTTCTGGTAATTTACGTACATTTAAAGCAATGATTTACATTATACAAGTATGTGTTTTGAATATTCGGACTGCATGATTACACGATATACATCTAAGAAAACTCATGGAATATTCGTTTATTATTACACATGATTCACTTTTATTGGGTACATTTGAAATAGTGCAAACAATTCATCGAAACAACTAGAGTAGTGCCTAGTGAACTAGAGTGTTGACGAAAACTCGGGATCCACAGAAAACATCTAAAATGACATCTTAAGGACTCGGATGAGAGTCCAACATCAATTATATATTAAACCCTATACGGGAATGCAAGGGTTTGGTTTAATATACTACCAATGTCCGGTAGCACCGAAAACTGCCGAAAAGCACTAAAAGCGACGATTTCTACACTTTTCCGCAGTTTTTCTGCAGAAATCAGCTTTGTAATATTTTTACGACATGTAAAAATATTATTTAACATAGAATTCATGTGTGGATACATTCGGGTATCATCCGAGCCAATAACTACATCAATTCACACAAGTTACGCAACTTAGCGCTCAAATAACATCTAACCGAAACAATTCGAAACGAATATCCGAACAATGTCAAATCTTTTTTTTAATGGTCATCTAGTGATTATTGGACCATTATGGTCTAGTAATGACCATTTAACACCCTTTAAACACCTAATCACTAATATTTATAAACTTCCTAAAACAACTACCTAAATATTCTAACATTTTACTAAGTAATTCAAGAAGCAAAAGCATGAGACACCCCCCCCCCTCATATGAACGTTTTTTTTTGTTATGTGGGTCCCACACCCCTTAATCCCTTGTTAAAATATCTAGATATTTTAATTACATGCAAGTGGACTATGTTGGTGAAGTTTTACAACACTTAACCACTAAGTAATCTAACACTTTACCACTCACTTTTACACCTTTACTTCACACACAAACTCTTTCATTATCATCATCTTCCACCAAGAACACTAAAAACCCATTTCAATTTTAGTCTTTTATTAGATGATTAACATGGGTTTCCAAGTAACATAAGGTGATCTAAAGCTTTTGGAAGTGAAAGGAAGGGTTTTCATCCATAACAAAAGTGTTCTACCAACAAGATCATCATCTTCTTAGTCTTAATAATCTTCTAAGATCATCCCTAGCCTTGTGCTAGAAGTAAGCTTCTATAACTATTTTTTTTATACAAATATATTATGTTTATGATTGTTATTATTACTAATAATAACCAAGAGATCATACATAATAACATGAGAAAAAAATACAAAGAAGCAAAGATAAAAATCATGATATAATTATGTTTGTTTATATTGTGATCTAAGACTTGTTATATGCTTATTTAAGCTTGTTATGATGGTTATGATACAAATAAATGGTTAGAAGATGTTTTAAGTTATGATCTAAAAAAAAATATACATGTTTATGTTAAAGGGTTTTTAACATAAAAGATTAAATGGATGATCATAACTATTGATCTTGTGAAAGTAATTAAGGTTTTCGCTTAAAAACAAGACTTTCACAAGATTATAAAAAGTAACATACAACTAGAGATTTTTATAAAAGTTGTTAAAACTAAAATTTAACTTGGTTTTTGAACTTGTTAGCATATGTAATGATCATGTTTAAAACCCTACATGATTTGGAAATCATCTTGGTAAATTTTATTTTATAAAAGTCTCATATGTTTAGTTAAGATGATAAGTAAATTGGTGGTGATTTGATAAAGAAAATGATATGTTTATGAAACATGGTTAAGATAAAAATACAAAGGTTATATGGCCAATTTTTATAAAAACTTTATTTTATAAAATAACAACATTTTTGGTTAAATCTCTACAAGATTAAAAAGGTTATTAAGGAAAGGTTTATAAAATAAAAGACAAGAAAAATATATATTTTTTTAGAAAATATATATTTGGTTACTTTAACAATTTTTGTGTGTGATATATTACTTGGTGTATTAGTTATATATATCATTGTAGGAACTTGAATCTCATGTCACCTTTATACTCAAACCACTTTATAACGAAAGTCCTACAAGACTTCACATATTCACGCCTTAAAACGGGTTACGGACGATTCGAATAATCGGACACCATTTATGGTCAAAATGAACGACGAACGACTACATAAGTGAATTGCCAATCCGAAGAGTTACTACGATGTTTAGGCGATTTTTCGACACGAAATATAAGTATCCTATCGATAACAAATTTCGGATGTTTTTAAACTTATAAAAATTAGTATGTTTTTATTTACCAAAAAGTATACTTAGTAAATTTTTATAAAAAGATTTTTATAAAAATGAAAGGCTTACTTTTACTAATGGGCTTATTATACTTAATGGACTATTTTTGTAAATGGGCTTATTTTACTTAATGGGTTATTTATTTAATGGGCTATTTTTCTACAAATGGGCTTAGTTTTCTTAATGGGCTTATCTTCATCATGGGCTTAACATAAATTCATGGGCTAAGCCCAAAACACCAAACATATGGGCCAAAGCCCAACACTATTGAAGCCCAACACTATTGAAGCCCAACACTATTCAAGCCCAACACTATTTAAGCCCAACACTATTCAAGCCCAACACTATTCAAGCCCAACACTATTTAAGCCCAACACTATTTGAGGCCCAACACTATTGAGGCCCAACACTATTTGAGGCCCAACACTATTTGAGGCCCAGCACTATTTAAGCCCAATAACTTGAAAACATGGGCTTGGCCCAATGATACTATTATTGGAGACACAACTATACGAGTGATACATATAAGACACGAGATTCAGCGGACTAGATCCGACTATACAACTCACAAGATACAAGATAACATTTATATATATATATTTGGTGAAAAATATATATATATAACATTTGAACAACTCATTCATCGAATACACAGTTAACGGACATTTGAACAACTCATACATCGAATACACAGTTAACGAACATTTGAACAACTCATTCATCGAATACACAGTTAACGAACATTTGAACAACTCATTCATCGAATACACAGTTAACGAACAGTAAAGACATACAAGTCTTACACATACTCAAGACAAGACTTATACTCAGGTCATTTACAAAGACCGAAGGGTCTAACAAATATAAGGACATTTGTAGGTCGCAACATTGTTCAAGACGACCGTATGTCAGATCACAGTTAGTTACTATTCACGGACGCAATTCTGTGAGTTCATGTCCCCTATTCATTTAAATGTTTTACAACTTTACAACTATCGGGGAAGATACATGTTCAGAGTATGTTAAAGTTAGGTAATGAAACACCTTAGATCATGTGCGAATTAGGGCCATACTATAAGCACCATTAATCCAGTTTGGACCAAGGAACAAAGGACTAGATCTAATGGGTTTTGGCGAGCCCCACTCTTGGTCGTGGACCAATACAGAAGAGTGCGTTTGTGTCCCAGTCGATAGGAATCGGCATAAAATCGTCTAGGGTTGGATTGCTTCCTTTTTCGTCACACATATTAATGTCCTTGCAAAACATTAATGATCAACGATTTCATTGACGCTTTACATACTACAACTCACATTTTACATACATCGTTTACAACTAAACTGCATGAACTCGCTCAACTTTTGTTGATGTTTTCAAACTTACATGTATTTCAGGGAATTAGTGGACCAATGCAAAGATTTCAGTTCAAAGAAAACAAGTATCAATACTCCATGCCAACTATTGAAGGGTTTGCCTATTATATACCGCCTCTTTGCGGTGATATAGTTGTCAAAGCCTTGACATTTTTAGACTTACATTTGATGTATGAAACGATGACAACTTATTTTCATTTGATGGTTTGTAACCAATACATTCAACTTATGTTGCATTCTTTTGAAACAATTATGACAATGGCATTGGAGCTTGTATTTATTCATATAGTTTGTTCATGTACATCGATATTTATGCAATGAAAACCATACAGATCACACCTTGCGTTTCCGCTACGAGCGGGTGTGACAGATTGGTATCAGAGCATCGATTGTAGTGAACCAAGATTCTTTCTCGAGTCTAAGTCTACAATCACTAGGGATCTCTCACGAAAACCTCTTGTTCATGTTGAACAGATTATAAATAAAATTGGACAAGTCAAAAGGTTTTCATTGCATAAACATTTTTTTTCAAGGTCCACTACAGCAAAAATTCATTTCACATAAATCAAGTGAGGACATTTCCATGGGTGAAGTCTATGAGAAACAGACACAATACATTAATAGACTATGTGCCTACAATACATTACATTATCAGTTTATGCATTATAAACAGTTCACCAATTTCAGCTTATACAAGATAGAAATCCTTGATTGATAGGATTTTACATGATTATATATATAGGTGGTTCATATATATGTTGCATGAAATATTTTGCCAAGAACAAAATACCTTCGACTTCAAACTCTATTATTATTCTTTACTCACATGGTGAAAATATCGACCTCATGTCTATTGCGGAGCTTATGGCGAACATGATTCCTAAGTGAAATCTTAAACTTAATTCCATAAAATATGGTTGCTTTCTCGCGAATGCTGAGATGCCAGACCATGATAATGACGACGAGGCGAAGGTGGTAACCTTGGACAATAACTCCATTAGTGGAACGAGATCCATGTGACTCATACTAATCAAGGTGGATATACTCTTGTCCTTACAAGGAAGATGAAGTACTCATCTTGAAGGTGCCCCTTCGGTTGTTATTATTACAGATTCTTTTCATTTCTATTTCACCTAACGTCGTACCGTTATGCGAGTAATGACAACGAACGTTGACACGTGAGTTATCACGAAGGTCCCTCCTATGTTGAAGGTATATTGACAATAGTGTTTCCTCTATTATTGATCGACTGCTTCGTACGAGAGAACGCTAGGGTGACCATGCAAGGCAATTTATTATTACGGTGGCCAACGTAATAACAACTTGTAGTGCATGGGAATTCTGGTGGACTCTGCGGGCCAAGCTAATGATCACTATTCGTTCAAAGTCTTAAATTATTATTTGAGATTCAATGTTTCTTATCTATTAGAACACGAACTGTGGTGGTTAGTATAACACCCTACAATACAATACAATACAATACAATACAATACAATACAATACAATACAATACAATACAATACAATACAATACAATACAATACAATACAATACAATACAATACAATACAATACCATACAATACAATACAATACAGGAAGACGACAAGTATTTGTTCACACCTAACATTCGATCTATATCACGATTCAGTTGAGACTAGTCATTTAAACAAACAAAACGTGTTAGCTACTCATGGAGGATTTTCCTCAACATTCTCGAAATTCTTGAACATGGGTTGGTTCCATGGTGTCTATGACACTTTACCCTACTTTACCTTACCCTACCTTATCATATTCCACCTTATCATATTCATTGGAAGTGATACAATAAATTCCGTTGTTTGACATTGTCTTTTCCCAAGGAAAGGTATGGCATGAGCCATGCTGCAATTCCCTCATTGCATTCTATTCGACATTTTTTTTTTAGATTCTAATCATCTTGCTAGAGCTCGTAAAACTCAAGCACTATTACCATAATGGTCACATGGACAAATAAGACAAAGGATTTTCTCTACTTCGGACGATTGAGGTCATAGAGTAGGGAACCCATATTATAGGGACGGAGGCCACGGGTTGGTTTCCCCTCCTGAACGAATTATTTTTTCTTTTTCCATTTAGACATATGACCAATACATGCAAGAGGCATTACACCTTTTGGTTTTTGGTTATCCACATTCAAACATGTATGAACAATGCGGTCTTGAGGTTTCCATGACCGATTGATTGCATTCTTCATTCTTGGGCACATGATAGACTTTATTTATTCAAATAAATGTCTAGATTCTTTTAATTGTGTGTATTAAAAAGAACATGGCGCCAAAAGAATCAATTGTTTAAGTTAAAAGTTATGTGTTGAAAACTATTGCTTTTACACAAGACATGGTTTATACATGACATTGTTACGCAAGACATTGTGATACATGTCATTTGACGTTGGTATACACAAGACATTTTTTTTAGTGGTTATTTGTAAGTAATGAGACGTGTGTAATATGATAAAAGCATGGTGGATACGCCGCTGGTACTTCCTATATATAAGTGCTTATGTTATATTGCATATCGTGGTGTTATTCAAATCTCTTCGACAAAGACAAGACATGACATTTTTGCACAAGACGCGACATCCTCTACACAAGACATAATATTCTATTTCAAGACATGATATATTTATACACTACATTTTTATTGGTTATTTATTTAACCATACATCATTCTTTTATATCATCTGATTTTCATATCTATTTTCATATGATTTTATAAAAGAACTCGATCGTAACTAGAGCTAATATTGTTGGTTACACTTGATGCTTTCACGATATCTCAAGGGTTGTTCCATAATGGGTAACACCCGAATTCAAACACACTGAGTGATATATTTTAGGTTTAGCCTCGGAGATCCGAAGCATAACCGCATCATCCCTCCTTACCTCGATCACTCAAACAATAACTCTCGCCATGAGAGAAATGAAGTCATGAGTACGTACACTCTACGATCATCATGTATCAATTTTATTAATACCAACACCGAGCTTAGCTATTGCTTTTAAATGTTAAGCATATACTCGAATTAGAGTCTTGTTGGACACACATTACTATATCAAGTTAGCTAATGGGGAATTAGCTGAGACATATCAAATCATTAAGGGCCACCGGTATGTATCCTATTCGTCAACATTTCACATCCATGTTATTTTATACAATTGGCAATTTTAGCTTCATCTCAACATTTCACATACATGAGTTTCATGGCTAGTGACGGGAATGTCCTAGCTACAATTAGGGATTGATTTATCCTACATCTAAACATAGGGATTGGGTTATCCTACATCTAAACATAGGGATTGGGTTGTCCTCTACATTTGTACAGTGAAGTCCTTACTACATAGAATTCAAAAGGTACTTGGCCTAGAGTCAAGTAAGCTAGACGTCTCCTCATCCTATAGAAGTGGCAAAAAGTAAACTAGTCGAGTCTAGAGCTGAAATTCAATATCGATCTCTTCCCTGCTCAGTTGAGTAGTTTCGAAGTAGTGGTTGACATGGATTGGTTATCCGATAACCCAGCCAAAGTCTTACGTCACGAGAAGATAATTCGTCTACCACTACTGAACGAAGAGACACTTGTGATACATGGAGAGAAGCGCGACACCTCATTGCGGATCATCAATGGCATGAAAGCACATAAGTGCTTACGGAAAGGTTGTATTGCCTATCTAGCACTTGTTGTAGACAAGAAGGCCGTTGGGCCACAGCTGACAGATATTCTTTTGATAAAATAATTTCCTGAAGAAATTCCTGAAGTCTTGCCAGGACTACCATCATATCAACAAGTCGAATTTCACATCGACTTGGTACCTGGAGCCGCACCCATAGCCAAATCTCCATGTCGATTAGCACCTTCTGAACCTTGTAGTTGACCGAATGAGGATGTTGTGAGTACATAACCCCTACTCTTAACCACTATACATCTTTATAAAGGTTTTGGGGGTGGAAAGACATGCAAGTTTTGCAAAAATGCACAACATTTCGATGAACGAAAATTCATATTTCTAAACCATGTTACAAATGAATTTCCAACTAACTCAAATGGTTTATGAAAGGTTCTAGCCTCTACTCTAAGATAGACTTACGATCGGAGTATCATCAGTTACGAATTCAAGAGGAAAGCATACCGAAAACGGCTTTTCGGACTCGTTACGGTCATTACGAGTTTCTCGTTATACCTTTTGGTTTAACGAACGCACCAGCGATCTTCATGGATTTAATGAATCGTGTGTGCAAGCCGTATCTCGACAAATTCGTCATAGTGTTTATTGACGACATTTTGATATACTCTCGATCGACTGATGAACATGAGCAACATTTGAGAACCATTTTAGAGTTGTTAAAGACAATAAATTCGCCCCAAATCGAAAAACAAGATATAGCCTTACAACTTATTCTTAAGATTGGTGCATAGCATTTTACAATCTTATCATTATCCGACGATACCGATGACTCTGTTGTAGACTATGATGCTTCGCATCAAGGATTGGGTTGCGTACTCGTTCAACGTGAAAAAGTTATTGTGTACACGTCACGCCAATTAAAAAGTTCATGAGAAGAACTATACCACTCTCGACCTTGAGTTAGGCGCGGTGGTATTCGCTTTAAAATTTATGGCGACATTATTTATATGGTACTCAATGCATTATTTTCACGGATCATAAAAGTCTTCAACACATATTCAACCCAAAAAGAATTAAATATACGTCAACGATGTTTGTTGAATTGTTGAACGACTATGATTGTGAAATAAAGTACCATCCGGGCAAGGCAAACGTTGTAGCTAACGCCTTGAGCCGCAAGGAGCGAGTTAGAACACTGAGAGTTCAAGCATTAGAGAAGATGATTCACAAGCGCTCAAGGAAGAGCATATTCAAGCAGAAACACTTCGAGGCATGAAGAAACAATTAGTGTAAAGAAGATGGAACTTTATACCTTATGAGTCGAAATTGGGTTCCATTTTTTTTGGCGGCCTTCGAGATGATATTTTGAGGAAGCACATAGGCCTAAGTATTGAAAGAATACTAGTGGTGGCCTAACCTCAAAAGTGATATCGCGACTTATATCGGAGAATGCTTGACTTGCGCGAAAGTCAAAGTCGAGTAGCAAAATCCCTCGGACTTGTTACAACAACCCGAGATTCCCGGTTGGTAATGGGAACAAATATCGATGTACTTCATTACGAAGTTACTCAGGACCTCAAGAGGTCACTACATGATATGTGTAATCATCGATAGACTAACAAAGTCCACGCACTTCTTACCGATTTGGTAGAAGGATAATACTGAGAAACTAGCGGAACTCTATCTCAAAGAAATAGTGGCTCGTCATGGAGTGCCTATTTCAATCATTTCAGACCAAGACGGTCGTTTTATTTCTAGCATTTGGAAATCATTTCAACAGGCCTGTGGATCTCATTTGAATCCAAGTACGGCCTTTCACCCATAAACTGACGGCCAGAGCGAACGGACAATCTAAACACTCGAAGATATGTTTCGTGCATGTGTTATAGATTTAGGCGGCAATTGGGATACTCATCTACCTTTAGTTGAGTTTTCCTACAATAACAGCTACAATACTACTATACAAGCTGCACCGTTTGAAGCTCTTTATGGTCGAAAGTGTCGTTCTCCGCTAGATTGGGCGGAAACAGGCGATAGTTAAATAATTGGTCCGAAACTAGTCCAAGAGACTACGTATAAAATTTTTCAGACCCGAGACCGTATCAAGACGGCTCGCGATCGACAAAAGTGCTACGCAGATAAAAGACGAAAACCATTATCTTTCGAGGTTGGAGACAAAGTCTTGTTGAAAGTCTCGCCTTGGAAAGGCGTAGCGAGGATCAGTGAACGTGGAAAGCTTAACCCACGTTACATTGGACCATTTGAAATCATAGAAAAGATTGGCACTGTTGCCTACAAGTTGAAGTTACCAGATGAACTTAACAGTATGCACGACATGTTTCATGTGTCGAATCTTAAAAAGAGTCCAACAAAAGCAACCGTTATCATTCTATCCACATTGACGACAAACTCCAATTCACTAAAGAACCTGTTGAAGTCATGGACTGTAAAGTCAAGAAATCATGGAGGAGTCGTATCAAATTATTAAAATATACGTTGGAACTCTCGACACGGACCCGAGTATACTTGGGAACGAGAACATTAAATCAAAGCCAAATACTCTCACCTGTTTGAGAAAAATCCTGCAAAGGATGACTCATCTTGAATTTCGGGACGAAATTCTCAATAACAGGGGGAGAATGTGACAACCGCCACTTTCTGGTAATTTACGTACATTTAAAGCAATGATTTACATTATACAAGTATGTGTTTTGAATATTCGGACTGCATGATTACACGATATACATCTAAGAAAACTCATGGAATATTCGTTTATTATTACACATGATTCACTTTTATTGGGTACATTTGAAATAGTGCAAACAATTCATCGAAACAACTAGAGTAGTGCCTAGTGAACTAGAGTGTTGACGAAAACTCGGGATCCACAGAAAACATCTAAAATGACATCTTAAGGACTCGGATGAGAGTCCAACATCAATTATATATTAAACCCTATACGGGAATGCAAGGGTTTGGTTTAATTTACTACCAATGTCCGGTAGCACCGAAAACTGCCGAAAAGCACTAAAAGCGACGATTTCTACACTTTTCCGCAGTTTTTCTGCAGAAATCAGCTTTGTAATATTTTTACGACATGTAAAAATATTATTTAACATAGAATTCATGTGTGGATACATTCGGGTATCATCCGAGCCAATAACTACATCAATTCACACAAGTTACGCAACTTAGCGCTCAAATAACATCTAACCGAAACAATTCGAAACGAATATCCGAACAATGTCAAATCTTTTTTTTAATGGTCATCTAGTGATTATTGGACCATTATGGTCTAGTAATGACCATTTAACACCCTTTAAACACCTAATCACTAATATTTATAAACTTCCTAAAACAACTACCTAAATATTCTAACATTTTACTAAGTAATTCAAGAAGCAAAAGCATGAGACACCCCCCCCCCCCCTCATATGAACGTTTTTTTTTGTTATGTGGGTCCCACACCCCTTAATCCCTTGTTAAAATATCTAGATATTTTAATTACATGCAAGTGGACTATGTTGGTGAAGTTTTACAACACTTAACCACTAAGTAATCTAACACTTTACCACTCACTTTTACACCTTTACTTCACACACAAACTCTTTCATTATCATCATCTTCCACCAAGAACACTAAAAACCCATTTCAATTTTAGTCTTTTATTAGATGATTAACATGGGTTTCCAAGTAACATAAGGTGATCTAAAGCTTTTGGAAGTGAAAGGAAGGGTTTTCATCCATAACAAAAGTGTTCTACCAACAAGATCATCATCTTCTTAGTCTTAATAATCTTCTAAGATCATCCCTAGCCTTGTGCTAGAAGTAAGCTTCTATAACTATTTTTTTTATACAAATATATTATGTTTATGATTGTTATTATTACTAATAATAACCAAGAGATCATACATAATAACATGAGAAAAAAATACAAAGAAGCAAAGATAAAAATCATGATATAATTATGTTTGTTTATATTGTGATCTAAGACTTGTTATATGCTTATTTAAGCTTGTTATGATGGTTATGATACAAATAAATGGTTAGAAGATGTTTTAAGTTATGATCTAAAAAAAAATATACATGTTTATGTTAAAGGGTTTTTAACATAAAAGATTAAATGGATGATCATAACTATTGATCTTGTGAAAGTAATTAAGGTTTTCGCTTAAAAACAAGACTTTCACAAGATTATAAAAAGTAACATACAACTAGAGATTTTTATAAAAGTTGTTAAAACTAAAATTTAACTTGGTTTTTGAACTTGTTAGCATATGTAATGATCATGTTTAAAACCCTACATGATTTGGAAATCATCTTGGTAAATTTTATTTTATAAAAGTCTCATATGTTTAGTTAAGATGATAAGTAAATTGGTGGTGATTTGATAAAGAAAATGATATGTTTATGAAACATGGTTAAGATAAAAATACAAAGGTTATATGGCCAATTTTTATAAAAACTTTATTTTATAAAATAACAACATTTTTGGTTAAATCTCTACAAGATTAAAAAGGTTATTAAGGAAAGGTTTATAAAATAAAAGACAAGAAAAATATATATTTTTTTAGAAAATATATATTTGGTTACTTTAACAATTTTTGTGTGTGATATATTACTTGGTGTATTAGTTATATATATCATTGTAGGAACTTGAATCTCATGTCACCTTTATACTCAAACCACTTTATAACGAAAGTCCTACAAGACTTCACATATTCACGCCTTAAAACGGGTTACGGACGATTCGAATAATCGGACACCATTTATGGTCAAAATGAACGACGAACGACTACATAAGTGAATTGCCAATCCGAAGAGTTACTACGATGTTTAGGCGATTTTTCGACACGAAATATAAGTATCCTATCGATAACAAATTTCGGATGTTTTTAAACTTATAAAAATTAGTATGTTTTTATTTACCAAAAAGTATACTTAGTAAATTTTTATAAAAAGATTTTTATAAAAATGAAAGGCTTACTTTTACTAATGGGCTTATTATACTTAATGGACTATTTTTGTAAATGGGCTTATTTTACTTAATGGGTTATTTATTTAATGGGCTATTTTTCTACAAATGGGCTTAGTTTTCTTAATGGGCTTATCTTCATCATGGGCTTAACATAAATTCATGGGCTAAGCCCAAAACACCAAACATATGGGCCAAAGCCCAACACTATTGAAGCCCAACACTATTGAAGCCCAACACTATTGAAGCCCAACACTATTTAAGCCCAACACTATTCAAGCCCAACACTATTCAAGCCCAACACTATTTAAGCCCAACACTATTTGAGGCCCAACACTATTGAGGCCCAACACTATTTGAGGCCCAACACTATTTGAGGCCCAGCACTATTTAAGCCCAATAACTTGAAAACATGGGCTTGGCCCAATGATACTATTATTGGAGACACAACTATACGAGTGATACATATAAGACACGAGATTCAGCGGACTAGATCCGACTATACAACTCACAAGATACAAGATAACATTTATATATATATATTTGGTGAAAAATATATATATATAACATTTGAACAACTCATTCATCGAATACACAGTTAACGGACATTTGAACAACTCATACATCGAATACACAGTTAACGAACATTT
Source organism: Helianthus tuberosus (assembly GCA_030545235.1). Taxonomy (NCBI): domain Eukaryota; kingdom Viridiplantae; phylum Streptophyta; class Magnoliopsida; order Asterales; family Asteraceae; genus Helianthus; species Helianthus tuberosus. The sequence continues at coordinate 13,863,793 of CM060397.1, forward strand.
GAACAACTCATTCATCGAATACACAGTTAACGAACATTTGAACAACTCATTCATCGAATACACAGTTAACGAACAGTAAAGACATACAAGTCTTACACATACTCAAGACAAGACTTATACTCAGGTCATTTACAAAGACCGAAGGGTCTAACAAATATAAGGACATTTGTAGGTCGCAACATTGTTCAAGACGACCGTATGTCAGATCACAGTTAGTTACTATTCACGGACGCAATTCTGTGAGTTCATGTCCCCTATTCATTTAAATGTTTTACAACTTTACAACTATCGGGGAAGATACATGTTCAGAGTATGTTAAAGTTAGGTAATGAAACACCTTAGATCATGTGCGAATTAGGGCCATACTATAAGCACCATTAATCCAGTTTGGACCAAGGAACAAAGGACTAGATCTAATGGGTTTTGGCGAGCCCCACTCTTGGTCGTGGACCCATACAGAAGAGTGCGTTTGTGTCCCAGTCGATAGGAATCGGCATAAAATCGTCTAGGGTTGGATTGCTTCCTTTTTCGTCACACATATTAATGTCCTTGCAAAACATTAATGATCAACGATTTCATTGACGCTTTACATACTACAACTCACATTTTACATACATCGTTTACAACTAAACTGCATGAACTCGCTCAACTTTTGTTGATGTTTTCAAACTTACATGTATTTCAGGGAATTAGTGGACCAATGCAAAGATTTCAGTTCAAAGAAAACAAGTATCAATACTCCATGCCAACTATTGAAGGGTTTGCCTATTATATACCGCCTCTTTGCGGTGATATAGTTGTCAAAGCCTTGACATTTTTAGACTTACATTTGATGTATGAAACGATGACAACTTATTTTCATTTGATGGTTTGTAACCAATACATTCAACTTATGTTGCATTCTTTTGAAACAATTATGACAATGGCATTGGAGCTTGTATTTATTCATATAGTTTGTTCATGTACATCGATATTTATGCAATGAAAACCATACAGATCACACCTTGCGTTTCCGCTACGAGCGGGTGTGACAACAACCAAATCCCCAAATTTCGCGTTTGAGAAAACTTAGGAAAGGCTGATCTTGCGCAGAACTGTAGTATGCGGTGTTCACGCAAGTGTGTAGTGTATAGCGAGTTCGAGCGAGAAATAGCGAGTAAGCTCGTACAAAACCCTACTGGGTATGCACAAGTCGGTCTATTGATACTTAGACTATAGACTAGGTCGTTCTAAGACATCAACCCGGACTAGATCGAGTCTTGCCTAATTCCCTATAGTTATGGCTTTGATACCAATCTGTCACACCCCAACCGATGGCGGAATCATCGGGTCGCGGCACTGAGCGAAACAGATTATTCAAGAGAAATTCCATAACAACTACATTACCAGATAGTTAATATTATGTCCCATACCATAATCCATCAAGCAAATTAAGTTATTACAGACCACGATATCTCAAAAATAATTAACATGTTTCGACAACTCAGATTTCAAATAAAGATAAATTGTTTGTTTGTTTCTAGACTCGTCCTAACTTGATTCCACATAACAAGTATCCTAGCAGATAGCATCCTAAACACCCGTCACATACGCTAAAATAGAGGTCAATACACATAGTGTAAAGGTGAACATACAAGTTTGATAATAGCATAATAGAGTTTGAAATCGTTTACGCATAACCAGCATGTACAACGTATAATGTGAAGCATGTAAGTTATCAACAAAGATCCTATCAATACCAATGACTGCGAGTAGTGAGTGCTCAACACATGTTCACCATTGTGAACACGTGAAGTAATTGTCCTTAACAACCCCTGAGTGAACAAATGCTGAGTCCAAACTATAGTACTATCGTTGCTAAGGCAGATAGACATCAATCAATGTGTTAACATAACAAACAGGCATTCATCGAGTCACGTATAACATGCATTAGAGGTCAGCGTATAAATAGTGTTTGCGTTGTGTGATCGATGTGATTTAGAATAAGTAACGTGTTCGGTTCTTCATTGTGCTTATTTCTTGATCGTGTTCGGTTCTTCATTGTGCTTGATCGTCCTCCGGTGCTAAAATTTTACCTGAAACTCATAAAACATGAGTTGGATTAGTCATACGTAACTTAGAACGTATTTAAACGGGTTCGCAATGCATCAACGGTTAAAATAAACGATTTTTGCGAAACGGACACATGCTCGCGTAGCGCTAGCACATGCTCGCGCTATGCTAGCACCTGTTTTCGACAGAATGTTGTTTGCTGGTGCTGCAGATTCCCAGCATGACCCGATTTCACGGAAACGAGCATAACTCTCTCGTTTTTAATCCGTTTTACCCGATTCTTTTTCCTACGCGTCCGTAATTTAATTCTCCATCATATGGAGTTAAAATCCAACATCCAACATAATAAATTTTGTGACTTCCAAGCCTTCGACTCATTACCTTTTTACAAAGTTTTGACCCGTTCATGCGGTTATCAAACAAACTTGTTTGTGGCCCTTGTTTCTTTTGTAAACATATTATTATGATTATTTCCTATTGTACAAGGTTCAAATCATGGGTTATTACACATTCTTAACCCGTTTCGCTAATACTTCTATTTTGACCCGTTAAGGGTATTTATGTACTTTTTAAACTTAATTTACGTCTGTTCCTTGTATGCATCATAATTCCACCCATCCATATTAATTTGGTTTTCCACCACAACTATGATTGTGGTGGATTTAATGTGATAGACTATTTATTCCTAGTTCTATCCTTTAGATATGTCATTTTACGGAAAATGCTCGTTTCAACTCGTTGGACACTAAGGTCCCATGTTATCCCTTTTTATACTTATCCTAAGGATTTAATCTATCAAAACACTTATTTCTAACAACCTTTAAAGGTCGTTTTCCCGATTTACCCATCAAGGGCGTTTTAGTCAACGCTATCCCCTCACTTGCTACGAAGGGCTTTCACTACAAATTTGGCCATGAAGTATGTTATCCACAACCATATTTACACGTACCTGGCTCGGGTCAACTTATTACCCGGTTTTAATACCTTGCTTTATAATCGCTAATTAAGAACGATGCGAGTATCCATTGGATATCTATTCCTGTAAGCATATAACTCGACAAAAGAATCATTAGTCGATATTGTCAAAAGGCGATGTCTACACCTTTTGACCCGGTTGGCCGAATTGACCGTTTAACTATGCGAGATGATATTTATCATCATCTCATATACATGACTCGTTACGTTTAATACCGTACGGTCATTTTACTTATAAACCGTTTATTACCACTTTCGACTCTTTATGTCTTACGCGGAAAAACGTCTTTTTGAAACTAACGGTTATTGTCAACGTGTGACTAAATTACTGTTTTGCCCTTATTATTTGTTTTGGCTTACCATAAAAGGTAACCACTAAAAGTTCATTTTTCCTTTCGTCATAATATGACCGAATTATCAATTTACTTCTTTTTAACCATTATTATGGTTTCTTTCATCTTTGATTATCTTGTTCCGTACGACTACACGACGGAACATCATATTTCAATTGTTTAGTTATCTCATTCGTAATTTATATGATAAGAGAATATTCCACAACTTAAGACTAGTGTAAGCTATACTTACCTTGCATCCGAATTATGCTTTTCCTCCATTCTTGATTAGTTTGACCCGCTTCCTTTCCCAAGCCTCCACCTAGCTCGTTAGGCGTCAAACTATTTTCAATCATTTACAAGGCGGTCAAATTAGTCATAAAAATCACGACTATTCCACCTCACTTATTTTCTATGCCGAAGCTACTATTCGACTTCATGATTAGTTAACTTAGCTTATCAAAAGTTAACTACTTTTTGATCACATGGTTTACACAATTAAGTCAAATCAACATTATGATTAGAACCCGCTTTACCCCATCTTTCGCGTAATTAGTCAAATAAGGCAATTACGCGTTTTATTCGTAATTTCAAAATATGAACATTCACTTAGGCATTTTAACAAACACCTTGTGGGCATATTCTATAAAATCTACAATCAATTTTCATAACTAGTTACTTAGCCAAGCTTAACATCAATTAAGCATGTTCATATCAATTTTCACATTAACAAAATCTGAATTCACTTCCTAGAGCTCAAATTACACTAGAACAACAATCAAAATTCTAGTGTTTAACATATTCTTACAAAACCCACTTATCACATTCAATGGTGATTGTGAATTCACAAGAATCAAGCAAAATTTCAACAAGTAATTGACTAGGGTTTGTCCCTAATCACTATCTCATTCCTATTTCATCCAAGCAACTATCATGCATCATAAATTTCGAGTTTCAAGTATTGATTCAGAATTTCAATTGGAATCATTCGACGAAATTTCACATACCTTATGATCATTTCCCTGAGGTGATCACTAATCCATGCTTGGATTTCAATTTGGGTGTGATTTGCCCTTCCAATTGCTTGAATTTTAGCTTGTTAGGGTTTGAGGATGAGAGCCCCTGGCTCCTCTAGAATTGTCGACCAGAACACACACTTAGAGTGTGTGTTTTGGTGTTAATGTTTTATTAAATAAAACTAGTTTCCATCTTATCACCTTTAGTCCCTCTACTTCACACAAGTTTGCATAAAAGGGTGTTTTAACCCTGCTTTTCTTATTATTCCAAGACTTATTACTAACTAGGTTATTTATTTCCTAGTTACTTTATCTTTTCTCAATCCGTTTTATTTTAAGTCCCGTTAAATCTCGGGCCTTTTATATACTTTGCTTTTCTCAAAGTATTTCTCATCCTTTTAATAAATATTAGATTTATTTATTTAATTCCTAAAGTTTACCGGGTAAGTTTTACCACTAACTGTATTTTACCCGTCCTGTAGTATTAACGTGGTTTGATTTCCAAACCCGTTTTCGGGGTGTTACAAGTCTACCCCCCTTAAAGAGGTTTCGTCCTCGAAACCTTTTCTTACATAATTCATTGAGTTTAAACTCAATGTATTTGATCCGAGAAATCTTTCAAACATTACTTATACTTTTAACCAATTGTTATTATTACCAGATAAGTATGGTAACATCTTTTTGGTCACTAATTGTCTACGTATTTCTAACGACATAGTGCAACTTGAAATAACGTAATCTCGTTATTTCCACTAGTTTAGTTAACTTAGCGATATCCATCGCTTTCATATACTATCGAATTCTTTATGAATCCGTTACTTTGACCCGTTTAAAGGTCTTTAGTGAAATCTTTCACTTTTAGCAACAAATTCTTTTGTTTTCAAATTTATTTATTTATTCGGTTCAGTTATACCGAATCTACCGCTTACAAGCAAACCAAATTTCTTGATTTGAATTGTTGACCTTAACCGGTATCACTAACTAGACTTATTAGTCCAGTTACTTTTACCGCTCGCTTGGTTATAATGTTATTCTACCTCACATTACATTTCTTGACCGTGATCGTGTCACATCATGTTTAATTCATATCAACCTTTCATTTTCGAAAACATCACTTTTTCAAATATATTGTCTTACGCCTATTAGTGTCAAGACTTGTATCCTTCATGCTTACTATTTAAATTCCTATCAGAATTTATATTTGTAAAAACGTTATTTCTTACTAAAACTTGAAGTTTTAGTTTAACGTTTTATCTTTAATTTATGTCAAGCAATTTTGACGACTTGACATTTACTCTTTTACAGTCTTTGTTTTACGCGAGGATTCTCAACTGGTTCCCTCGCTTTGTTTAAGTAACCCGTAGGTTCTCTCACGTAGCCTCGTAGGCTATTTCCTTAGGTCTTCACCCCCTTTTTAATGGGAACCCTAAGGTTTATTTCTCTTTCTATTCGTGACTCGAGGGTCATTCTGGTCCCGTAGACCTTAACACTGATCGTATTCCCATAGGTTACGATGATCCCGCAGATTCATCTTTTTATTTGTATCTACATTCGAATGTATATATATACATATATAGCTTCAAAGCATGTCTTGTTATGTTTGGAATCGTATAATTTTCGCTTTTGAACTTCAGTTGACCTTGACCGTAGTTTAAGGCTTCATTTGTTTATTTTCGGGCGAAATTTTCCGACTTTATGACTTCTCATGTCATTTATGCGTAGGTTCATCTTATGCTCACCATTATCTAGTTTACATATATTCATATATGATTATGTCCCATTACCGGGCTCATTATTCTTTTGCTTTTAACGCTACCATTATCTTGCTTGCGTTTACGCATGTCGTCCGGCATGATATTATATTCGACCCGTTCAACTTTAAAATAGTTGAACATATTTATTCAAAATTTCTTTTAGGAAATTTTATAGTCATAATTCATAATCCACGTCTTTTGAATTTTCAACCCGCGTTCACGTCTCTTGGTTTACGCATGTGTTTAATTCTTACCCATCAACCGGGTGTTTTACCGAAGTCATTATTATTGCAACCCTCCCGGTATGCATTAAGACCTCGCTTCATTTTTATATTCCGACTTTGTCCTTAAGTTTGACGTTTTACAAAAACGACCCGTTAAGGGACATATTTGCATTCTCCGGGTTCGAGTGTAAGCACACCCCTCCCAATTGCATACCTTAATCGTTTTACTTTAATCTTTGTCCCTTCACCCGGGCTCATCATCCTAATGTAATACGCTTCCGTCACTCGGCTGTGCGTTTACATTATTATCAAATATTTTGCTCATTTGATTCATTTGGGTACTTTTTAAGTTAGTCCCATTCACCCCGCCCTTACTACATCGGATGTAAATGTGTCCGCTATAAGAAGTTCATGGTATCATATGCCACTACTTACTTGGCCAGAGTAAGCGATTAACACATGACACACATGACCTTTTTATAGTTTTCACATCACGCCCTATGTAAGTAACGCCTCTATTTAGTTTTCTTGGAAATAATATCCTGGATAGGTATTCTATTCAGGTTTTCCAAGTTTCTAATTTACATATGCAACAATCATTCTCTACATGTTTGTTGCATATTGTTATTTGTGCGATTATATTTAAAAGCACGCACCTGGTAATGCTTGCCCCGACGGGCGTTTCTTGCCATTAACTTTGTTCGCGGTCGTTACGCGATTTAGTCCTTGGTGAGCATGCTCCTCTTGTCATACTTCGGACCGTTCTTCTATCATATCCGTAATTTGTTAAACTCTCGCTATCCTCATATGCGAGTGTCCTTCAACTAAAACATATACAACAGTTAATAATTTCAACATTAAAGGATGCCCATATTATAATACAAGGCTTTTCTACTATACGCATCAACGCGTGTAATTTCGTTGACTATATCTATTCTATATCGTTTTTATTGGTGTAACGTGTATTACACGATAACCATATGTGTTGTTCTCAACACTTTAATCATACAAAACCTTTGATATACATGTACTTACCGGATTTGCGATCAAGCCTCGAACCGAACACTAATCTTTATCAAGAGCGTAAGGTTTAAGTCCAAGCATGGTTTTCCCCACCATACTTGAATCTCTTAAACCGGGGCTCTGATACCAACTTGTAACACCCGTTCTTATAAATCAAAGTTTAACGTATAATTTACGAAAAACAATCATGTAATTAAGATTACATATACATCGGAAATACGGCTTATTAAAAACCTCTTACAAAAGTTAGAAGTTTAGAACATAATGTAATTAAGTCGTCATTTAAATGTAACAACGAAACGTCGTGCGGAAGCTTATTTCTTGATCGTGTTCGGTTCTTCATTGTGCTTGATCGTCCTCCGGTGCTAAAATTTTACCTGAAACTCATAAAACATGAGTTGGATTAGTCATACGTAACTTAGAACGTATTTAAACGGGTTCGCAATGCATCAACGGTTAAAATAAACGATTTTTGCGAAACGGACACATGCTCGCGTAGCGCTAGCACATGCTCGCGCTATGCTAGCACCTGTTTTCGACAGAATGTTGTTTGCTGGTGCTGCAGATTCCCAGCATGACCCGATTTCACGGAAACGAGCATAACTCTCTCGTTTTTAATCCGTTTTACCCGATTCTTTTTCCTACGCGTCCGTAATTTAATTCTCCATCATATGGAGTTAAAATCCAACATCCAACATGATAAATTTTGTGACTTCCAAGCCTTCGACTCATTACCTTTTTACAAAGTTTTGACCCGTTCATGCGGTTATCAAACAAACTTGTTTGTGGCCCTTGTTTCTTTTGTAAACATATTATTATGATTATTTCCTATTGTACAAGGTTCAAATCATGGGTTATTACACATTCTTAACCCGTTTCGCTAATACTTCTATTTTGACCCGTTAAGGGTATTTATGTACTTTTTAAACTTAATTTACGTCCGTTCCTTGTATGCATCATAATTCCACCCATCCATATTAATTTGGTTTTCCACCACAACTATGATTGTGGTGGATTTAATGTGATAGACTATTTATTCCTAGTTCTATCCTTTAGATATGTCATTTTACGGAAAATGCTCGTTTCAACTCGTTGGACACTAAGGTCCCATGTTATCCCTTTTTATACTTATCCTAAGGATTTAATCTATCAAAACACTTATTTCTAACAACCTTTAAAGGTCGTTTTCCCGATTTACCCATCAAGGGCGTTTTAGTCAACGCTATCCCCTCACTTGCTACGAAGGGCTTTCACTACAAATTTGGCCATGAAGTATGTTATCCACAACCATATTTACACGTACCTGGCTCGGGTCAACTTATTACCCGGTTTTAATACCTTGCTTTATAATCGCTAATTAAGAACGATGCGAGTATCCATTGGATATCTATTCCTGTAAGCATATAACTCGACAAAAGAATCATTAGTCGATATTGTCAAAAGGCGATGTCTACACCTTTTGACCCGGTTGGCCGAATTGACCGTTTAACTATGCGAGATGATATTTATCATCATCTCATATACATGACTCGTTACGTTTAATACCGTACGGTCATTTTACTTATAAACCGTTTATTACCACTTTCGACTCTTTATGTCTTACGCGGAAAAGCGTCTTTTTGAAACTAACGGTTATTGTCAACGTGTGACTAAATTACTGTTTTGCCCTTATTATTTGTTTTGGCTTACCATAAAAGGTAACCACTAAAAGTTCATTTTTCCTTTCGTCATAATATGACCGAATTATCAATTTACTTCTTTTTAACCATTATTATGGTTTCTTTCATCTTTGATTATCTTGTTCCGTACGACTACACGACGGAACATCATATTTCAATTGTTTAGTTATCTCATTCGTAATTTATATGATAAGAGAATATTCCACAACTTAAGACTAGTGTAAGCTATACTTACCTTGCATCCGAATTATGCTTTTCCTCCATTCTTGATTAGTTTGACCCGCTTCCTTTCCCAAGCCTCCACCTAGCTCGTTAGGCGTCAAACTATTTTCAATCATTTACAAGGCGGTCAAATTAGTCATAAAAATCACGACTATTCCACCTCACTTATTTTCTATGCCGAAGCTACTATTCGACTTCATGATTAGTTAACTTAGCTTATCAAAAGTTAACTACTTTTTGATCACATGGTTTACACAATTAAGTCAAATCAACATTATGATTAGAACCCGCTTTACCCCATCTTTCGCGTAATTAGTCAAATAAGGCAATTACGCGTTTTATTCGTAATTTCAAAATATGAACATTCACTTAGGCATTTTAACAAACACCTTGTGGGCATATTCTATAAAATCTACAATCAATTTTCATAACTAGTTACTTAGCCAAGCTTAACATCAATTAAGCATGTTCATATCAATTTTCACATTAACAAAATCTGAATTCACTTCCTAGAGCTCAAATTACACTAGAACAACAATCAAAATTCTAGTGTTTAACATATTCTTACAAAACCCACTTATCACATTCAATGGTGATTGTGAATTCACAAGAATCAAGCAAAATTTCAACAAGTAATTGACTAGGGTTTGTCCCTAATCACTATCTCATTCCTATTTCATCCAAGCAACTATCATGCATCATAAATTTCGAGTTTCAAGTATTGATTCAGAATTTCAATTGGAATCATTCGACGAAATTTCACATACCTTATGATCATTTCCCTGAGGTGATCACTAATCCATGCTTGGATTTCAATTTGGGTGTGATTTGCCCTTCCAATTGCTTGAATTTTAGCTTGTTAGGGTTTGAGGATGAGAGCCCCTGGCTCCTCTAGAATTGTCGACCAGAACACACACTTAGAGTGTGTGTTTTGGTGTTAATGTTTTATTAAATAAAACTAGTTTCCATCTTATCACCTTTAGTCCCTCTACTTCACACAAGTTTGCATAAAAGGGTGTTTTAACCCTGCTTTTCTTATTATTCCAAGACTTATTACTAACTAGGTTATTTATTTCCTAGTTACTTTATCTTTTCTCAATCCGTTTTATTTTAAGTCCCGTTAAATCTCGGGCCTTTTATATACTTTGCTTTTCTCAAAGTATTTCTCATCCTTTTAATAAATATTAGATTTATTTATTTAATTCCTAAAGTTTACCGGGTAAGTTTTACCACTAACTGTATTTTACCCGTCCTGTAGTATTAACGTGGTTTGATTTCCAAACCCGTTTTCGGGGTGTTACAAGTCTACCCCCCTTAAAGAGGTTTCGTCCTCGAAACCTTTTCTTACATAATTCATTGAGTTTAAACTCAATGTATTTGATCCGAGAAATCTTTCAAACATTACTTATACTTTTAACCAATTGTTATTATTACCAGATAAGTATGGTAACATCTTTTTGGTCACTAATTGTCTACGTATTTCTAACGACATAGTGCAACTTGAAATAACGTAATCTCGTTATTTCCACTAGTTTAGTTAACTTAGCGATATCCATCGCTTTCATATACTATCGAATTCTTTATGAATCCGTTACTTTGACCCGTTTAAAGGTCTTTAGTGAAATCTTTCACTTTTAGCAACAAATTCTTTTGTTTTCAAATTTATTTATTTATTCGGTTCAGTTATACCGAATCTACCGCTTACAAGCAAACCAAATTTCTTGATTTGAATTGTTGACCTTAACCGGTATCACTAACTAGACTTATTAGTCCAGTTACTTTTACCGCTCGCTTGGTTATAATGTTATTCTACCTCACATTACATTTCTTGACCGTGATCGTGTCACATCATGTTTAATTCATATCAACCTTTCATTTTCGAAAACATCACTTTTTCAAATATATTGTCTTACGCCTATTAGTGTCAAGACTTGTATCCTTCATGCTTACTATTTAAATTCCTATCAGAATTTATATTTGTAAAAACGTTATTTCTTACTAAAACTTGAAGTTTTAGTTTAACGTTTTATCTTTAATTTATGTCAAGCAATTTTGACGACTTGACATTTACTCTTTTACAGTCTTTGTTTTACGCGAGGATTCTCAACTGGTTCCCTCGCTTTGTTTAAGTAACCCGTAGGTTCTCTCACGTAGCCTCGTAGGCTATTTCCTTAGGTCTTCACCCCCTTTTTAATGGGAACCCTAAGGTTTATTTCTCTTTCTATTCGTGACTCGAGGGTCATTCTGGTCCCGTAGACCTTAACACTGATCGTATTCCCATAGGTTACGATGATCCCGCAGATTCATCTTTTTATTTGTATCTACATTCGAATGTATATATATACATATATAGCTTCAAAGCATGTCTTGTTATGTTTGGAATCGTATAATTTTCGCTTTTGAACTTCAGTTGACCTTGACCGTAGTTTAAGGCTTCATTTGTTTATTTTCGGGCGAAATTTTCCGACTTTATGACTTCTCATGTCATTTATGCGTAGGTTCATCTTATGCTCACCATTATCTAGTTTACATATATTCATATATGATTATGTCCCATTACCGGGCTCATTATTCTTTTGCTTTTAACGCTACCATTATCTTGCTTGCGTTTACGCATGTCGTCCGGCATGATATTATATTCGACCCGTTCAACTTTAAAATAGTTGAACATATTTATTCAAAATTTCTTTTAGGAAATTTTATAGTCATAATTCATAATCCACGTCTTTTGAATTTTCAACCCGCGTTCACGTCTCTTGGTTTACGCATGTGTTTAATTCTTACCCATCAACCGGGTGTTTTACCGAAGTCATTATTATTGCAACCCTCCCGGTATGCATTAAGACCTCGCTTCATTTTTATATTCCGACTTTGTCCTTAAGTTTGACGTTTTACAAAAACGACCCGTTAAGGGACATATTTGCATTCTCCGGGTTCGAGTGTAAGCACACCCCTCCCAATTGCATACCTTAATCGTTTTACTTTAATCTTTGTCCCTTCACCCGGGCTCATCATCCTAATGTAATACGCTTCCGTCACTCGGCTGTGCGTTTACATTATTATCAAATATTTTGCTCATTTGATTCATTTGGGTACTTTTTAAGTTAGTCCCATTCACCCCGCCCTTACTACATCGGATGTAAATGTGTCCGCTATAAGAAGTTCATGGTATCATATGCCACTACTTACTTGGCCAGAGTAAGCGATTAACACATGACACACATGACCTTTTTATAGTTTTCACATCACGCCCTATGTAAGTAACGCCTCTATTTAGTTTTCTTGGAAATAATATCCTGGATAGGTATTCTATTCAGGTTTTCCAAGTTTCTAATTTACATATGCAACAATCATTCTCTACATGTTTGTTGCATATTGTTATTTGTGCGATTATATTTAAAAGCACGCACCTGGTAATGCTTGCCCCGACGGGCGTTTCTTGCCATTAACTTTGTTCGCGGTCGTTACGCGATTTAGTCCTTGGTGAGCATGCTCCTCTTGTCATACTTCGGACCGTTCTTCTATCATATCCGTAATTTGTTAAACTCTCGCTATCCTCATATGCGAGTGTCCTTCAACTAAAACATATACAACAGTTAATAATTTCAACATTAAAGGATGCCCATATTATAATACAAGGCTTTTCTACTATACGCATCAACGCGTGTAATTTCGTTGACTATATCTATTCTATATCGTTTTTATTGGTGTAACGTGTATTACACGATAACCATATGTGTTGTTCTCAACACTTTAATCATACAAAACCTTTGATATACATGTACTTACCGGATTTGCGATCAAGCCTCGAACCGAACACTAATCTTTATCAAGAGCGTAAGGTTTAAGTCCAAGCATGGTTTTCCCCACCATACTTGAATCTCTTAAACCGGGGCTCTGATACCAACTTGTAACACCCGTTCTTATAAATCAAAGTTTAACGTATAATTTACGAAAAACAATCATGTAATTAAGATTACATATACATCGGAAATACGGCTTATTAAAAACCTCTTACAAAAGTTAGAAGTTTAGAACATAATGTAATTAAGTCGTCATTTAAATGTCTTTAGTGAAATCTTTCACTTTTAGCAACAAATTCTTTTGTTTTCAAATTTATTTATTTATTCGGTTCAGTTATACCGAATCTACCGCTTACAAGCAAACCAAATTTCTTGATTTGAATTGCTGACCTTAACCGGTATCACTAACTAGACTTATTAGTCCAGTTACTTTTACCGCTCGCTTGGTTATAATGTTATTCTACCTCACATTACATTTCTTGACCGTGATCGTGTCACATCATGTTTAATTCATATCAACCTTTCATTTTCGAAAACACCACTTTTTCGAATATATCGTCTTGCGCCTATTAGTGTCAAGACTTGTATCCTTCATGCTTACTATTTAAATTCCTATCAGAATTTATATTTGTAAAAACGTTATTTCTTACTAAAACTTGAAGTTTTAGTTTAACGTTTTATCTTTAATTTATGTCAAGCAATTTTGACGACTTGACATTTACTCTTTTACAGTCTTTGTTTTACGCGAGGATTCTCAACTGGTTCCCTCGCTTTGTTTAAGTAACCCGTAGGTTCTCTCACGTAGCCTCGTAGGCTATTTCCTTAGGTCTTCACCCCCTTTTTAATGGGAACCCTAAGGTTTATTTCTCTTTCTATTCGTGACTCGATCCTAGTGTTCGGCGCGATGAGTTTTGTTGTTTCGATTCGCGTGTTGAGAATTGCGATGCGATTCGAGAGAGCGATGCGATAGTATTACCCATTAGTTACACAAACAACATAACTACTATATCTAACATACAATCACTATAATTAACTTGCGTTTAGCGTTTGCGATTCAATTGCGATGCGATAGAATTGCGATTTCGATGAACACCTCAACATAAAACATAACATGCACAAGTAACACATAAATAGCACACACGCGTAAAACAATATCCAGAACACATAGTTCGAGTTGCGATTGCGATAGCGGTAAGCGGTATGCGATAAATCGATTAAATAGCGATTAAACCTCGATTATTAACAGATACTCCACATAATACAATCAAAGCGATTAAATTATGAGTCAAATAAGTCAAAACAGTAGTTGAGCCAGGAGTGACAGATCGCAATTAGCAATCTTTTCTTCCTTTGACTTTGACTTTGACTTTTGAAACACGGGGTGTTACAACCTAGGGTTCCCACATGTTTTAACTTGATTCAATTGCATATAGTGATTAACGGATTACGATCACGAAGCTTAGGTGCCAATTGCTATCGACGTCATAGACAACGGACCGCAATGCACTTCGTTACCTCGGACATGTAAATCCTAACCTACGATAAGGCATAAGTGCACAAATTCATTTCGCAAAGTCAAATTTTATAATCATTCAACAATTCATAAATTCAATTCAAAAGCACGACAGTTATCAAAGGTTTCAAATACTAAACAATTTGTCACAAAATCAAATGAAAATACAAATGCATAAATCCTAGAAATTCTTACAACAATCTAAACCGGGGTGAAACCGAAGAGACTAGCCGTTCATGGTCGAAGAGGCGCGATCACCGAAGGATGAATGCGAACACCGAACCATAATCTTGAGTCTTGAAGGAGAGTCGAGGGTTAGGGGTTAGGGTTTGGATGGTGGAGGATGGATGAAGCTGAAGTGGTGGTGATTTGGGTAGGGTTAGGATGAAGATTTGGTGTAAGAGATGGATTGGGGATGAAGTGGTGGTGATCCTAGGCTCCAAGAACTCAATTCAAACTCCCAATAGTGTGTAACCCCCGTTTGGTTGGTCAAAAACTCGTTTTAATTCGTTCCCAACAACCAAATCCCTAAATTTCGCGTTTGAGAAAACTAAAGCCCGTCGCCGACTAGGGGGACCCCGTCGGCGACGGCCTCTCCTGATGCTGTTTTTGTCCGACGCCTTGTTTTCCTGGATACGCGCATATTTGGCCGACGGGCATTTCTAAAGAGCGTCGCCGACGACCTCCCCAACTTCCATTTTCTATTTTTCGCTCCTTGAGTTCCCGTGTGACCCGTAACGTGTCCCGGTGGTCCGTTTTTCGCTCCGGTGATCCGTAAAGCTCCCGAAAAGCTCCTTAAACTTTGTTAAACCTGCGGAACACAAATTTAATTAAAAGTAGGCCATTCGAGATTAAAAGTCAAGTAAAAACCCAATCTTAAACACAAACGAGCACCGTTATTCGACCACGTATCAATAAGGGGTTAGGATTACCATATGCAAAAGTTGACGGGGTTTGGTGGAAATCGGAAACCACCGACTTTGTACTTTAAGATTACGTATAATATAAATTATATTTTTTTAGTGATTTGTGAATATTTTGATATGCAAGACTTGATACAAACCTCATAGGCTCATACCTAATATTATTTTGTGGTCTAGGCAACACAAGACGGCGTTAGTTGAAAATTGCGTATTTATGGTGCATGTTGTATGCCATGGACCGTAAAGTTGAAGACGTGACACTTGGCCTCCTTTGTTTACCTTATAATCTAATCAAAGCACTTCTATGTATTACTAAATATCTCATATTAAAATATCAATTGATTTCACATGGTCATTATAAAATTATACTTCTTTCTTTGTTAAAATATGTGATACTTGTTCATATTGATTTTAATAAAAGTACACTTCTTAAATTTCTATATATAATAAGTAGTGTTTTTATTAATAAATAGTGTTTTTTTTTTTCATATCATGGATCATTTTAGTGAAAACGAATTCATGTCAAAAGAAGCCATTTAAAACAAAAAACTTTTTATCGAATAAAAACAAGTTCAAACTAATAAGGTTAAGTGATTTATGGTTCGCCATTTACCAAAAGTGACTATCAAGCTCAAATGCAATAACAAAACCATAACTAGATACAATAACAAAACCATACTTCAAATGCAAACCCAATCATGTAATTTACTATATAAAAAGTACTTATTATAGGAATGTTGTTGAGGTTGAATGATCTTTTGATATTGATAAGATGTTTTTAGTTGAAATGGGCTTCTATTACCATAAATAGTATACTCTCCGTTAAGGAAAAAAATCATATAAAAATACTAAGAATAATCCACGAAAATAACAGTTATAGCTATTTAAATAAATTATTTTGCTTAAAAAATTAACATAAAGTTCATTCATTCAACTTTTCATTATAAAAGTTCTTTTTACGGCCAACGAATACCATACAAGTCTCATAATTTACTAGCAAAAGGTCATCCACGTCCTGCTAACCCAGACAACACTAACACCATTCTAGGAGAAACTCACTGTTCTAAAGCCAACTGTTATAAACCTCCAAACCCACCTGAAACGTATTACACTAAGTAAGACTCGAATCCATGACCTTCACAATAAAAAGTCATAAGGTAGGTGCCTCCTCTCAAGCCAAGATCTGAAAGTCATTGGCTAATATTATAAAAATAATATATGTATTAAATTTATTATATAGGTCACTTAAATATGTTCTAATTTAATGACAAGTATTTGTTTACATATAAAAAAACTTCTTCTATTTGATTTTTTATAGATTAAAACAAGGTTATTCCGATAGGCATTTGTTTTATTTTTTATGGTTTAAAACAACAAGATTATTCCGATCGGTATTTGTTTTATAATTTTTATCGATGCAACACACATATAGATGTTCTTTGTTCATATCACAACTTTATTTTCTAAAGTTTCCCAATCCCAATGGTTATCGTTATCATAATTATTATAAACAAGTATTTTTTTTTTTTTTGAAAAGTATAACATAGCTTTGTAGATTAATTACTTTTAAAAATAAAAAATAAAACACGTCAAAAGCGCGTCTCAAAAGAAAAAATGACACAACAAAATTTAAAAAAAGAAAGTTATATTTATATTCCTCTAGAAGTTTTACCAATTATTTTATCACAACAAACCAATTATCAATATTATTATAATATTATTAGAGTTAAATGCTATTTTAGTCCCGTGTTTTGAGTTATTTTGTCAGTTTTGGTCAAATGTTTCATTTTTCACATGTGGATCCAAAAAGATTTAATCGTTGCCATATTAGTCCACTGGTTTAACTTCATCCATTTTTTCTGTTAACGAGAAGTGCAATTCGGTCATTTTATATGTAGTTCTGTTAACTAGAAGGGCAATTCGACCATATAAAATGACTGAATTGCCCTTTTCGTTAACAGAAAAAATGAATAAAGTTGACCCAGTGGACTAAGATGACAACAGTGAAACCTTTTTAGACCCACAGATGAAAAATAAAACATTTGGACTAAACCGGCAAAATTGCCCAAACCACAGAGACTAAAATGACATTTAACTCTTATTATTACCACAAGAGGGTTTACCATATTTATTGTTTTTTTCCCTTGAATTGGTTTATAAGCATTATTATTATCTACTGGAGATGAATATGATCAAGTGGTTCCGCTCGTAACACGATGATATGCTAGTAGTCCGTTAGTGATCCAAATTTAGAGTTAAAACAAATATTATTAACATTAAAACCTATATAAATTAGCAAGTTTTCTATGCATAAGAGTATCCGTAGTGGGGCATGATTTTTAAAAAAAATTGAAAAAAAACGCCCCCTCCCCCACTACATAGGGCGTTATCCGGCGTTATAATTGAAAAAAAATTCTGAAAGTTGAGTTTGGCGTGATTTTTAAAACGCTGCATACATCCATAGTGGTTCTTGCATGTAGCCAATGGGAGAAGAACTTTGTTTGACCAGCCAATCAATTATACCCACATGCTCTGACACACCACATGCAGAATTAATAAAGTGTGTTTTTTTTTTTTCATGTGGTAAATAATATGGGGGGTTATTGGCATAATGCCCCGCTACGCCACTTTTGCTATAATGCCCCATCGCTGACTAGGACGCCACGTGTCGGATAATGCCCCATGGTGGGGGCATTATAACCCACTACCACTACACATGGTCTAAGGACTTGTACATTATGCTTTGCACATTATTCAAAAAAAAACTTGACTTTTTAGTTTTAACCCAAAGGTTTGTATCTTTTACAATTTTAACCCTACATAATTTGTTTTTTTAACTTTAACCCAAAACTTTTCATTATTTGCAATTTAACTTCACAATTTTTGTCACTTATACTTTTCATCTTTCGCAAAATTTCGTTTTACGTATAGTTCTAAATTTTTCGAGTTAATACGACGCAACGTGCATGTGTGGTTCAACATTTTTGCCTCTATTTTTCCATGTTTGACAGGTTCATCGCAACACGCATATCCAAGGTCAAGTCAGTGTTGGTGGTCGATGACGGTTGTGTGACATTAGTACTATTTGACACCGTTTTACGCCCCGCTGCAACGCGGGGTGTGCTTTGTGGGTTTTTCAAAGAAAAAATGGTTATGCATATGGTTGTCGTAACGTTGGCTTTAGGGGTTTTCCAAAAAAAAAATGATTTTTTTTACTTTTCACCCAAAAGTATTTCATAAATTACTTTTAACCCAAAACTTTTTATCTTTTGCAATCTATCTTAATAACTTTTTTTACTTTCAACTTTGTTCCTTTATAGTTTTCATTTTCCGCAAATTTTGCGCTTTATGCTTGGTTCTAAATTTTGTGACATAACACATCACAGCGTGCGTCTTTGGCTTAACGTTTTTACGTTTCGTTCTAAATTTTGCGAGTTAACACGACGCAACGTACGTGTGTGGGTGAACGTTTTTACATCGTCTATTTTTTCCCCGTTTGACACGTTTAACAACATGCGTGTGTGGGAGAACGTTTTACATCGTCTATTTTTCCCCATTTGACAGGGTTAACACGACGCAACGTACGTGTGTGGGTGAACGTTTTTACATCGTCTATTTTTTCCCCGTTTGGCAGGGTTAACATAATGTACGGGTCCTAGACCGACTTAGTATATAACTAAAGAATCCCCGCCGCATTGCGGCGGGTCGTAATCCTAGTTAATATTAATAATTAAACCAGATGCATACCAAGTCAAAGTCAAAATAAAGAAATAACCTTCCCCAGCTAAAAAATAAAAATAAAAAATAAACACGGCATCCTCAAAGACGACGACTACAGACCTACAGCGACTTCATTCAAACTCCACCAACGATCTTCTTCTACGCCATTTTTCTAACAAATTCCTCTCCAACAAACTCTCTCTCTCTCTCCTCATTCTCTCTCTCATCCTCCTCCTCCTCCGCCGCCGCTGCACCGCCGGCACTCCGGCCACAGGTACTCTCCATCAGCTACTGTTTCAATACTACAGTCAACTTACGCAATTTCATACTTCAATTTTGTAATAATTAACTTTGTACTTGATTTCACGAGCTTTTATTCAATCGAGTGAGAGCAATCTGATTAGGAATAATGAGTTTAGATTTGAGATCGTGTTTGAATGCTTTGTGATCTGTTATTGTTAGTGTTAGTGATTTGTGAAGCGTAGGGTTTTGATTTTGATTTTGCTTTATTGTTACTTTTTGAATTCGAATTTTACCTTTAGTGTAGTGGTAACTTTTTTGCAATGTGTGGATCTCGATGTTTGTTGATGTGATTCGCTTGTGTTTTTGAGGAATTTTTGTGTTTAATGTTTTATTGACTGTATATTTGAATCATTTTTTTTGCTTAATTAAGCCAAGGATGGATAAGAAATTGAGAATATGAAGTTATGAATTATCTCCGTTTATGGACTTGTAGAAAATTGTTTTGACTTTATTCTAAATTTGGAAATTATCGGTGTAGATGCGGTAGATTGAGTATTTGAGTGATTTTGAGTTTTAATGAAGTGCATCTGTTGCTCGTTTTTCGCCGTAGCTTGATTGATAATTGCCAGGCTTAAGAATCAATGGATTTTGAAGCATTTTTGTGCATAATGGAAACTAATGGTGTGGTTTCAGTCGATTACTCGATTGTGCTTGCTTAGTAATTATCTTCGTTTATTGACTTATTGAAAATATATTTAGTAAAGGACGGATGAGATTGTGCTTGCTTTGTAATTATCTCCATTTTGTCGTCTTATAGAAAATCGTTTTGCATATGGATGGATGACATTGTGCTTGCTTAGTAATTATCTCCGTTTCCCGACTTGTAGTGAGTTTAATAATGGAAATTAATGGTCTAGTTTCAGTGACATTAATCAATGTTACTCACTTGTAATTACAGGAACAGAACATGATCTTTTAAGGTTGAATGTTATACGATCATATGTTATTGAAGGCTGAGAATTGGAATCCAGCTTCAACATCATAAGTTCCAAGTCATGCGGTGAAAAAACAAGCTTTAACATGGCATGAAAACAAGTTTAAGCATCAGGAATTAGATCAACTGATATATATCTCCAATGCAGTTCAGGTTTTCTTCTTCATATCAGGGATTTAACTTTGTTTCATATAGGTTCATACAAACATTTATTAGATTTGTATGAACTTTGGTCTCACAAGTGTCTCGATCCCTTTATCAGCTAGCAGATATGAAGAAATGGTATATCTATGTTCTATCTGCAGCTCTGTTAACACTAACAGTATTCGGCTACTTTGTTATGATAAACCCTATTAGAGAAGCTTACATTTCACCACCTTCATACAACACAACAAACACAAATCCTCTTGAATGGATAAAATCTAACGAAACCCCTGTTCATAATCCCGAAACTAACTCTCAAGTTGTATCCACTGACGAGATAGTTTCGACCCTTTTCACTCAACGAAACATCTCCGTTCAAGAACAACAACCGTTGTGTACGTGGAACCATTTGAAACATCTAATTAGCCACGATCGTGTTCTTCCCAATACAGTAGAGGCGATAAAAGATGCCGGTGTTGCGTGGGATAACCTTATGAATTCCGTCGAGGATGAAAAACGTAACGTGAATGGAACTTCAGGGGGTAAAAAGAAAGAAAAACAATGTCCGCATTTTCTTAGTAAGATGAATGCCACTGAGCTTAATGACACTGGATACAAGTTAACCGTTCCTTGTGGGTTAACTCAGGGTTCGTCAGTTACGTTTATCGGCATTCCGAATGGTCTTCTTGGTAACTTTAGAGTTGACCTGACCGGTGAACCGCTTCCCGGTGAACCAGACCCGCCGGTTATATTGCACTACAATGTTCGGCTTCAAGGTGATAAAATAACTGAAGACCCTGTGATTGTTCAAAACACTTGGACCATTGCTCATGATTGGGGTGAAGAAGAACGTTGTCCAAATCCCGAGCCTGATAAGAACAAAAAAGGTACAAATAACTCCTATATTTCCGTTAGTCGTATGAAGTACATAAGAGTAAAATGCCATTTTCATCCTTGAGGTTTGGTCAGTTTTGCGACTTTCGTCCAAAGGTTTGTTTATCCGCATCTGGATCCAAAAGGTTTGAAATCTTGCCATTTTCATCCAGATCGTTAACTCTATCCATTTTTTGGTCTAATGTATTCTGTCAGGGGTATTTTAAATGCTTGTACATAAAGTGAGAAGACCAAATTGCCTTTTAAGTCAACAAAAAAGATGAAAAATACCCCTGACTTAACGGGAAAAAATGGATTGAATTAACGAGCCAGATGAAAATGGCAAGATTTCAAACCTTTTGGATCCAAATGCAGAAAAACAAACATTTGGACGAAAGTCGCAAAACAGGCCAAACCTTAGGGACGAAAATGGCATACTACTCAATACATAATTTTACATCTTTTTGATGATTAATCAACGATGTTTGCAAAATTGCAGTGGATGAATTAGATCAGTGCAACGAGAAGGTGGGCAAAGTTATCAACGGATCAAAAACAAGAAATTATTTTCCTTTTAAACAAGGCTATCTTTCGGTTGCAACTCTTAGAGTTGGATCAGAAGGAATCCAGATGACAGTTGACGGAAAACACATAACATCCTTTGCTTTTCGAGAAGTAATATTCTCAACTATATTAATTCATTTAAATAAATCCAAAAGGTTAAGTTTTGTTTATATGGTAGTTTGACTTTTTGACCAGACTTTGGAGCCGTGGCTAGTTAGTGAAGTACGGATCTCGGGTGACATAAAGTTGGTATCTGTTGTAGCTAGCGGTTTACCCACTTCCGAAGATTCCGATCACGTAATTGATTTAGAGTCACTTAAATCACCTCCGATGCCTTTGAAAAAGAAGATTAACCTCTTAATCGGAGTTTTCTCTACTGCGAACAATTTTAAACGCCGAATGGCTGTTCGAAGAACATGGATGCAATATCCTCAAGTTAAATCTGGAGAGGTAGCAGTCCGGTTTTTTGTTGGTCTGGTAAGTATTTAATTTATTTTTGACTTTTTGAGTAAAATGCCATTTTTGTCCCTGAGGTTTAGCCAGTTTTGCGACTTCTGTCCAAAGGTTTGTTTCTCCGCATCTGGATCCAAAAAAGGTTTGAAATCTTGCCATTTTCATCCGGTTCGTTAACTCCATCCACTTTATCCGTTAAGTCAGGGGTATTTCCGTCTTTTTGTTAACTTAAAGGGCAAGTTGGTCTTTTAAGTCTTTTACGTAAACAAAAAAGACGGAAATACCCCTGAATTAACGGAGAAAAAATGGATGGAGTTAACGAGCCGGATGAAAATAGCAAGATTTCAAATCTTTTGGATCTAGATGCAGAAAAACCAACCTTTGGACAGACGTCACAAAACTGGTCAAACCTTAGGGACGGAAATGTCATTTTACTCTTTATTTTTTCATATATTGATAACCCATCTCAGATTGACACGATTTAACAATTAATATAATAATAATGTTGCAGCATAAGAATAGAGTGGTGAATGAGGAACTTTGGAATGAGGCGAAGACGTATGGAGATGTTCAGTTAATGCCGTTCGTTGACTACTATAGTCTAATCTCATGGAAGACAATTGCCATTTGTGTATTTGGGGTAATATATTTTTTTGTATACCTTTATTATCACATAAAGATTTTCGTAATATTTAGCGCTGAATAGATATGTGTTTATACCAGACAGAGGTTATCTCCGCGAACTATCTCATGAAAACGGATGATGATGCGTTTGTTCGCATAGATGAAGTGTTGGCTTCTTTAAAACGAGTCAACGTGAATCACGGATTGCTTTACGGTTTAATTAATTCGGATTCTCAACCCCATCGTAATCCTGACAGCAAGTGGTATATCAGCCCTGAGGTATGTTATTTTATTTTACTTAAAATACTCATTATTATAACTTTAATCATCACCGTTTTGATCTGTTATGATTGTATGTCTGAAAATTCATCCTCTTTATGTTAGGAATGGCCTGAAGAAAAATACCCTCCATGGGCTCATGGGCCGGGTTACGTTGTGACCCATGACATTGCAAAAGCGATTAACAACAAACACAAGAAGGGTCTGCTAAAGGTTTGTTATAAGTTTACATAAAATAAACAGTAAAATGCCATTCTCGTCCCTGAGGTTTGGCCAGTTTTGCGACTTTCGTCCAAAGGTTTGTTTCTCTGCATCAGGATCCAAAAGGTTTGAAATCTTGCCATTTTCATCCGGCTCGTTAACTCCATCCTTTTTTCTCCTTTAAGCCAGGGGTATTTTCGTCTTGTTTGTTAACTTATAGGGCAATTCGGTCTTTTGAATACTTGTACATTATGCTAAATGCTTATACATAAAGTGAAAAAGACCGAATTGTCCTTTAAGTTAACAAAAAAGACGGAAATACCCATGACTTGTCTGAGAAAAATGGATGGAGTTAACGAGACGGATGAAAATTGCAAGATTTCAAGCCTTTTGGATCCAACTGCGGCAAAACAAACCTTTGGACGCAAGTCGCAAAACTAGCAAAACCTAAGGGACGAAAACAGAATCTTACTCTAAAATAAATATCTCAAAATTATAAATTATTTTTATAAAGTTGGATTTTAATGGAACGTACATGATCAGATGTTTAAGCTGGAAGATGTGGCAATGGGAATCTGGATTGCGGATTTACAAAAGAATGGTTTAGAAGTAAAATATGAGAAAGAAGAACGAGTGTATAACGAAGGTTGCAAAGACGGGTATGTAGTCGCACATTATCAAGGACCTCGAGAAATGCTGTGTTTATGGCAAAAGCTTCAAGTAGATAAACGAGCCTTTTGTTGTGGGAATTAATAGGTTTACAATAATAACACGAGCGCTGTGTTGTATCATTTGTAGCTAAGCTAGCTAGCTAGGTACTTGTTTTTTCCTATTATGCATAGTATAGAGTTAACAAATGTTTTTGTAGGATTATTCGTGTGTTATACCGTTGTAACCATGTCTAAACAACTTCATATCTCTAGTCATTTGATCCGTGAATCATTGATCACGTATCTAGTTTTTATTTTGCAATGCATACTTAGATCTCATTGAATGCATTTATGCTATACGTGAATTACATCCTTTATATCGCATTTATACTATTTTGAAGTAGGCTGCAAAATGACTACATTAGATCGGCTAATGATCCATAATTAATGTGAACCATATTTTATGGACTAAAGAGTCATTAGCATAGTTGTTGTATCCTAACCCTATCATTAAAGTACAAAAAGTGGAACTTATGAGACCACCAAATATTAACTTGATGACATTTAATCATTTGTGAAGGCTTTAACATCGAGTCTATGGTTAACCTTCATAAGAAGCTAAGCTAATAGAGAAGAGATGTGGATACAATACGATAAGAAGAAACAAAGTGAATAATATGAAGATGTTTGAAGAGTAGGTTTTCTATTAGTTTTATTGAAGTTGTTTTAGGTCATGAGTAGTTGCTCGTTATTGGGCTCCATCTTAGAGCATTTACAATGGATTTCTTAAATTTATGTGAGTGAGTTAGTTATGTTATAAGGAATGGTTGTGAGTGAAGGAGATGGAAAATATTACTGTTCATCTGTAAATATGAGAACACTGTTCACTCTTTATAATTTTTTGGCTTAATGGATTTAAACACCCTCAACTATGGCCATTTGGCCGATGGCACTCTCAACTTTCACTTTGGCTCAGACCACTCCCAACTTAACACTTCGATTGTCATGGCACCCCTTCGTTAAATATGCACTAACCAGGTTACTAAAACAAGCCTATGTGGCAATTTAATCTGATGTGGCATTCCTACGTGTCATACATTAACTGATGTGGATAATCCGTGTCATACTTGAAGTTTATAATCCCCAAAACACACCATCACTTCACTCAAACCAAGATAAGAACATATCAGAAGCTCTCAAGTTCATCAATGGCGATCAAACCCTAATCGATCAGAGGTACGTTTTCTCTCAATATATTGGTATTGTTCACTGATTGCACTGATGGAGATTATCGATGTGATGCTATGGTATGGTGGAACATTGGATTTTAGTTTTGATCAACCTCAATATATTGGAGGTGAATCAAAGTTGATACGTATGGATGTTGATCACATTGCATACTTTGAGTTGTTAGAGTATGCAATGGATTCTGGTGTTATGAAAGTAGGGATTTTTACATGTATGGATTAAATGCTGATACTGGTGAATTCAAGTGGTTTGGGGATGATAATGATGTTTTGGAGATTGCATTAAAGGCTCTAACATGGTCTGAACCATTCATGGAGGTCTTTATTCAAGTCGCTCCAATTAGCCATGAACAAGAAGTCCAATTCATGTCCCAGCCCAGTAAACCCAAAGCCCAATCTTATTCACCACTCAGTAAACCACAAGCCCAATCCAGTTCCCAACCCATTAAACGAAGAGGCCGGCCCAAAAAACTTGTAACCCAGTCAAAAAAGAAAGTAGTCCATGTCAGTAGAGTGAGTAGGGCATCTGACAAAAGTGGTAACCCTCCTGTACTTGAAGTCCCTAGATCTGAATCCACTGCCTCAGGAAAGGAGGTTGTTGCTGATAAACCAGTTGGTTTGAATAATCAGCCTAGTGTACAAGAGGCTACATGGGCATTTGATTTGGATGAGGAGTCTATTGTTCAAGAGGGTGTATCGAAAGAAACAGATGGTTTGCAAAAGAAGCCTATTGGAGAAGAGGTTTTAGTGGAAGAAATGAGTGGTTTTGATAAGCAGTGTGCAGATGAAGATGACAGTGAAGACAGTGACTATAAAGCTGAATTAAATGGGACAGAAGAGTCAAGTTCAGATGAAGATGAAGGTTTTCTTGATGATAGTAATGAAGATGAGGTTCATGATGAAATAACTTTCTCAGATTCAGACAGAGAAGATGCTGAATGGAGACAGTCACAAGATGCCATTAAACGAGCTAATAAGGATGATCTTGAAGCTAAAAAGAAGTTAGTTGAACAGTGTACTAAACCTTTAGAAAAAGAAGGTAAGTTGAGTGAGTCTAATGATGCAGGGTGTGCACATGTAGAGGGTTATAGTAGTTACGAGGAATCTGATGGTGATGTTGCTACTCCTGGTGAGAGTTTGGATATGTTGACTAATCTGGTAATATCAATACATGTGCAGATATATACAATCAAGGAGTAGGATTTTGCATTAAATTTCATCAAAAGTGTACAATTACAACAACAAGACAGTTCATACTACCTAAACATATACAACACTATGCTAATGCCAATAAACAAGGTTAACACATATTGCTTGTTCCATTTCGACTCTGTTCCAGATATCTTTGCTTTCAACCACCTATTCTCTTCTACTAAGACCATGTTTTCATATTTCAGGTCTTCTGAACTGAACCTGCACTGGGATGCATGTTGGTTGAACATTTTGTCGACATCTTCTTTCCATAAGAAGAACTTGCAGTCTGATCTCTGCAAAAGCCAACAACACCTCAGTTAATCAATCAATTCAATTCAAGAAAAATACTTGGAGTTAAGGTGGAACATACCGGCCAATGTGAGCATCCATAGAATTGTTGACCTTGCCGCACACTTTTACGTCCAACAACTCGAACAACTGCTACAACATCATGATGGCAATACACATTACCCTCCAAATCAACCTTAAACAATTTAGGGTTTCTGGATACTGTGGATGAAGACGTAGAAGATGAGCTCATTTTGATTCAAGATTAGGGCTTGTTCTTCACGGAAATCGACCGGATCATATGTTGATGATGGATTTGCTCCAAGGTGCGTCTGATTCAAGATTAGGGTTTACAGAGTGAAAGTTGTTAGGGATTGGGGGTTTTAAAGAAGGTGAATGACTATACTTGACACGTAGGACATGCCACATCAGATTAAATTGCCACATAGGCTTGTTTTAGTAACCTGGTTAGTGCATATTTAACGAAGGGGTGCCATGACAATCGAAGTGTTAAGTTGGGAGTGGTCTGAGCCAAAGTGAAAGTTGAGAGTGCCATCGGCCAAATGGCCATAGTTGGGGGTGTTTAAATCCATTAACCCTAATTTTTTTAAAAAATATCTTTGAAAGTTTTTGTGAGTGGATGAGAGATAAAATGTAACGATAAGGTATAAAAAATATTATTAAATTGGAAATGAGAGAGAAAAAAATAGTGATTTTTATTGTAATTAATGGATAGGGGATTAAGAATTTATTGTGATTGCTCTTAGGTCACAACGCCCTGTAACACCCGAAACACCGTCCCCTAGGCTTTATGGGGCTCCATCCACCATGGGCCGTGATATGTATAGCGGGATGATGTGTTTGGTTTCTCTCACACATACATATATACGCTCACACACACACATTGAAGTGGGCTCCATCCACCACACACATGTTATATGATTGCAGGGGGCTGTATAGGGCTTGACCACTACACATGGTCTTAGAGCATTCACATAGAGGCCTCTATATGTTGAAATACTGTATAATATAGGGTTATATTTAACTCTCTATATTTTTTACTAGGCTATAGTCTCGTGTACTACACGAAGTTAGGTACCAAAAATGATGTACTAAAAACATTTACATTTACATGAAAAATTACAAATTAATGTTACATTTATAAATCTCTAAAAACTTCTTTATAGAAAACATTAGATATCCTACTCGGAAGATTATTATTACTATCAACACTTAATAGTTTACGTCTATCTCTACTTTTGACTATTGAAAAAGCCATGTATAGTTTATGTGAAAACACTGATTATTTAAAAAACAAAAACCAACTCTGGATAGCGATAGTCCTTGAATTTTATTTATTGTAATCGAGAAAAATACAAAGCGAGAAACTGTCTTCTTTGATATTGTGTATTACAATGTGGCTGATAGAATGTGAAATGAAAAAGTATATGTATTTATTGATTTTTTTTAACGACAAAGGTTACTACTACTCTATTACACCAATAATGCTAAAATTTTCTCCTTTGCCCCATACCTCCGTCCTTGTATCATATCGGTACTGTAACAAACCAAAACCAAAACAATAGCAACCGAACAACACCGGTACCAGTACAGGTGTTTGTTTTTATGGTTATCAATCTATATAAAACACATGTCCGATTGTTATGCTGAGTGTCGGTATTAAGTTGGTATTGTAATGAACCAGATCGATACTAACCGAAAGCCGGACACTAATCCAACTAATTTTGTAACTACAAGAAAAGTAAGTGTCGGCGGGAATAGACATTCCCATTGATTGGAGGAAAGGGGTGGCAAGGGGAATAGTGCCAGGCAGGTGCCTGACACTCCTCTATTGGCCCAATAAATTTACGATTTTATCCCGCTTTAAAATTACGATTTTGTCATCAGTTCAAAATTACGTATTTGCCCCTAGTTAAAAATAAATTTACGCTTTCGCTCCCAGCTAAATATTTCAATTTTGCCCCTGGTTCAAACTTACGATTTTGTCCCGTTTCAATTTACAGTTTTGCCATTAGTTTTTTTTCCCTTAAAAATACGATTTTGCCATCAGTTCAAAATTATGTTTTTACCCCCACTTAAAAATAAATTTACGCTTTTGCTCCCAGCTAAAAATTCCAATTTTGCCCTCAGTTCAAAATTAGGATTTTGCCCCGTATAAATTTATAGTTTTGCCATTAGTTTTTTTCTCACAGCCAAATTACGATTTTGCCCTCAACTTAAATTTACATTTTGTCCATCGTTTTTGTTTTGCTTTCCTGGTGAAATTACAATTTTGCCCCTAGTGTAAAATTACAGTCATGCCGACAGCTTCCTGGCACTCCCCCATTGGTCCATTTAATTTACGCTTTTATCCCAGAATTAAAATTATGATTTCGCCTTCAGTTAAAAATTACGTTTTTCCCATCGTTTTAGTTTTTTTTAGCAAAACTATAAAGGTTTTTTGTTTTAATTTGTTTACACGATTTAATTTTTTTTCGTGTCAAGGAGCTGCCTAACACTGGCTCATTAGTCCTGAAAAATTACAGTTTTGCCCTGAGCCCAAAATTACGGTCTTATCATCATTTTTGTTTTTTCCCTAGCAAAATTATTGTAATGCTTTTTTAATTGATTGAGAATTATTTAGCAATCACCCCGCAACGCGTGCGAGGCATCAACTACTATACAACAAGTCAGGACAAAACCACGTCGTTTATCCATCCATAAGGAACAATACAAAGGATAAAATATTTTATAAAACAAGTTATATCTATATCGTAACACATCAATTTATATTATTCCAAAAAACACAAAATATCACAACACCTGTATCTTCTAGACCCTTCCACACCCTCCTCCTTCTTCTTCTTCCTCTTTTTATCATCACAAAAAAACCTTAAAAAATCACACCCCTAATGGACTCAGAACCAGACCCATCACTACCCACTTTGATCGAGCGGCTAATGCCGTTGTTTGCATCGTTCTCAACAACCGGACCCGACTCATCTCCAGAACAAGAACCGGAGCGGGTCGTCCTGATCAACCCACTGACACAACACATGGTAATGATGAACGAGTTAACGAAACCGGGTCAGCCGCCGGCGAGTCAGGCGTCGATCGACGGTTTACCGACCACTGAGATTAAATGTACGGACGAGATTGAAAGTTTGGGGGGTGAGTGTGTGATATGTTTGGAAGAGTTGAAGGTTGGTGATGTGGTGAGTGAGATGCCATGTGAGCATAAGTATCATTGTGGGTGTTTGAAAAAGTGGTTGAAGATTCATGGGTCGTGTCCGGTTTGTCGGTTTAAGATGCCGGTTGATGGTTCCGGTGAGAAGGTTAGGGGTGAGGTTTGGGTGGGTTTGGTGTTTGGTGTGAGACGTGAATCTGAGGGTTTGGAGTCGTGAAAACATACTTTGATGATTACCGGTAGGTATAGTGGTAGTGGAGATGAATGAATCATATGATAGTAGTAGTAGTTTGTTGTTTTTAGCTTTTAGTTTTTAGGTTCTTTGTTTGTACATCTTAGAACTTGAAGTTATGCATTTAGTTTGAATGTTATTCTTTTGTTGCGGTTTAGCTAAAAAGTGCATGATGCTATTTAACGTTATCGTTGTCACGTAGGCCTATTGTTATAGGGCTGCAAACGAACCGAACGAAGTGCTCGTTTGTTAAGAAAGATATGTGTTTGTGAATCCTTATCAAAGGGGATTTTATGTTTGTTTTTGTTTGTTAAGGAAATGAACTTGTTGGTGTTCATTTGTGTTTGTTTGTTAGGCATTGAATGAAAACGAACTTTGATGGACACAAATGAGCACAGACTATTTTATTTGCAAAATTTTGAAGTATTTAAATAAAATATAAAAACTAGAAAGACTACACAAACGAACTTTTTACCGAACGTTCACAAACATAAATGAACGAATGTGGTCTTTTGTTCGTGTTTGTTTGTTTAATAGACGAACGGTTCACGAACTTTCGTCGAACATTTAGTTCGTTTGTAGCCCTAGGTATTGAGGTCTAACTAATCCACTCTCAAACTATCCCTTGTGGTTTAGCTAAAAAGTGGATAATGCTTGTTCATGTCATCATAATTCATCACATACGCATACCCTTTAGCTATCACGTTGTCGTAAAACCGTAAAACTAGATGAAGGTAATGTAGGCCCTCACATCTATCTCTCTAATGCTTGTGAAGGGAGTGGCGCCTCCATGTTTGGCACGCTACTTTAACTTCTACGTTTTGGTGTATAACGCCTCTTGTGAATAGGTGGTATGGGGCGTTACCTAAAACGTCCAATCTAAGAATAGTGTTATAGTGGTTGAGTGGGTTTTGAATGATTGATTATTTATCATTACAATGTAGTTGGTTTGAATGATTATCAATTCATTATTAAAATGCTTAGGTGGTTTTGAGTGATTGATGATAATATACAATAATGTAGTGTTAATATAAAAGTAATAAAACTTAACACGCGTTTGTTATGTTAACCTAGCAAGTCGTAAATGAATCCTATTAGAATTGCTTCTTATGAATAACAAGACAGTTAAGTATATATAATTAAATAAAAACTATTATAATTGTGAATGACATGTAAAACTCTTGTATATAGTGTGTGGTTGATTTAGTGGGATTGCATTTTAAGCAAATTGTACAAGTGTATTATTCGATTATTGTATTTCTTAAATTTTATTGTAGGCATGAAAAATTTCGTACCGAATACCAATACCTAACTGATGTAGTATACCGTTTTGGATTTAGCTCACTTTTGGCATCAGTATGTGCGGTACGGTATCGGTTGGGTACCAGTACCGATCTCATCCCAATTTTATTGGTTCTGAAATGAGCATCCTTTTATTATATATTATAATAATTATTTTATAAAGGTTTTATATAAGAACTATAAGAACCGCATAATATAGTTGTAATTTTGCTTTAAGTTTGAAGCATGAGACAATCACATAACCATCTACCCTGTTATCTTACTAAATGATCAGTGCTCTACGTACATATGTTTTATGCGGTTCTCAAAATTTTCAACATAAATTTGATTATGAGTAGAACATTACCCTATATATAAGTAAACTACCCGCTTTGATCGAGCGGCTAATGCCGTTGTTCGCATCGTTCTCAACAACCGGACCCGACTCATCTCCAGAACAAGAACAAGAACCGGACCGGGTCGTCCTGATCAACCCACTGACACAACACATGGGAATGATGAACGAGTTAACGAAACCGGGTCAGCCGCCGGCGAGTCAGGCGTCGATCGACGGTTTACCGACCACTGAGATTAAATGTACGGACGAGATTGAAAGTTTGGGAGGTGAGTGTGTGATATGCTTGGAGGAGTTGAAGGTTGGTGATGTGGTGAGTGAGATGCCATGTGTGCATAAGTATCATTGTGGGTGTTTGAAAAAGTGGTTGAAGATTCATGGGTCGTGTCCGGTTTGTCGGTTTAAGATGCAGGTTGATGGTTCCGGTGAGAAGGTTAGGGGTGAGGTTTGGGTGGGTTTGGTGTTTGGTGTGAGACGTGAATCTTAGGGGGCGTTTGGTTCGCGGAATGTGTAGGAATTGGAATTGGAATCCCTATATGAATTGGAATTTGATGGATTCCATTTAAATCCATAGATGTGTTTGGTTGATAAATGTATTAATGGAATTAGAATTTAAAAATACCTAAAAAGACAAAATTACCCCTAGTTATAAACAATTGGCAAAAGTTTTAAAAACAACTATCTTAGATAAAAAATCTAAAAAAATCCAAAAAATTATAAAAATTCAAAAAAATAATAAAAAATCCTAAAAATTCAAAAAAAAATCTAAAAATTAATAAAAATTCCAAAAAAATTAAAAAAATTCTAAAAATAATAAAAAAATCCTAAAAATCCTAAAAATTCAAAAAATAAAATCTAAAAAATAATAAAAAATACAAAAAAATCTAAAAAATAATAAAAAATCCAAAAAATTCTAAAAAATAAAAAAAATCTAAAAAATAATAATAAATCCAAAAAATTCTAAAAAATCAAAAAAATAATAAAAAAATCCTAAAAATTAAAAAATACTAAAAAATAATAAAAAATCCAAAAAATTCTTAAAAATCCAAAAAATTCTAAAAAATAATTAAAAAACCAAAAATTCTAAAAAATCGAAAAAATTCAAAAAAATATTTTTTTTGAATTCTCTGGATTTTTTATTATTTTTTTGATTTTTTTAATTTTTTTTGGTTTTTTAGAATTTTTTTGGGTTTTTTAGATTTTCTTATTATTTTTTTGATTTTTTAGAGTTTTTTTGTTTTTTTAGAATTTATTGGTTTTTTTTTTGGGTTTTTAGAAGTTTTTTGTTTTTTTTAGTTTTTTGGATTTTTATTATTTTTTTGATTTTTTAGAATTTTTTGGATTTTTTAGAGTTTTTTTTATTTTTTATAATTTCTTGGATTTTTTATTTTTTGATTTTTTAGAATTTTTTAGATTTTTTATTATTTTTTTGATTTTTTAGAGTTTTTTTTTTTTTTAGAATTTTTTGGATTTCTTATTATTTTTTGGATTTTTTAGAATTTTTTGGATTTTTTAGATTTTTTATTATTTTTTTGATTTTTTAGAGTTTTTTTTATTTTTTAGAATTTTCTGGATTTTTTTGATTTTTTAGAGTTTTTTTTATTTTTTATAATTTTTTGGATTTTTTATAATTTTTTTGATTTTTTATAATTTTTTGGATTTTTTATTATTTTTTGGATTTTTTATTATTTTTTGGATTTTTATTTTATTTTTTGGATTTTTTATTATTTTTTTGATTTTTTTATTTTTTTTTTGCTTTTAGACAAAAATGAAAGAGGAAGGGGTTATTTCCGTAACTTTGGAAACATTCCAATGGTTTTTTAAACTTTCCTTTGAAATTTAGAAGGAATCTGAATTCCAATTCCAATTCCCTTCAACTAATTTGTCCAACCAAACACACAGAGAATGGAATTCAAATTCCAATTCTCTTGAAATCCTATGGATTCCTATCAACCAAACAGGCCCTTAGGGTTTAGAGTCGTGAAAACATACTTTGATGATTACTACTGGTAGGTACATTGGAATTTTAGGGTGGTATAGTGGAGATGTATCAATCATATGATAGTAGTAGTAGTTTGTTGTTTTTAGATTTTAGGTTCTTAGTTTGTTCATCTTAGAAGTTGAAGTTATGCATTTAGTTTGAATGTTATTATTGAGTTGCGGTTTAGCTAAAAAGTGCATGATACTATTTTACGTTATCGTCACGTAGGTAGGTATTGTTATAGGGCTGCAAACGAATCAAACAAGATTTTATGTTTGTGTTTGTTTGTTAAGGAAATGGACTTGTACCTGGTCATTTGTGTTTGTTTGTTAGGTACACAAATGAGCACAAACTAGTGTTTATGAAGACAAATGAAAACAAATATATAATACACTAACACTTACTAAATATTTTATTTGCAAAATTTTGAAGTATTTTA
The DNA here is from genome assembly GCA_030545235.1 of Helianthus tuberosus. Lineage (NCBI taxonomy): Eukaryota > Viridiplantae > Streptophyta > Magnoliopsida > Asterales > Asteraceae > Helianthus > Helianthus tuberosus. Next base: position 13,898,258 of record CM060397.1, read on the forward strand.
ATAAAATATAAAAACTAGAAACAGTAATGAACTATCGTACACAAACGAACTTTTTAGCGAACGTTCACAAATATAAATGAACGAACGTGTTCTCTTGTTCGTGTTCTTTTGTTTAATAGACGAACGGTTCACGAACTTTCGTCGAACATTTGATTCGTTTGTAGCCCTAGGTATTGAGGTCTAACTAATCCACTTAACTTTTCGTTGTGGTTTAACTAAAAAGTGCATAATGCTTGTTCATGTCATCATCATTCATCACGTAGGCATACCCTTTAGCTATCACGTTGTCGTAAAACCGTAAAACTAGATGAAGGTTCTGTAGGCCCTCACATCTATTTCTCTCTAATGCTTGTGAAGGGAGTGACGCCTCCATGTTTGGCGCGCTACTTTAACTTTCACGTTTTGGTGTAACGCTCCTTGTGAATAAGGTGGTATGGGGCATTACCCAAAACGTCCAATCTAAGAATAGGTAGTTGGTTTGAATGATTATCAATTCATTATTAAAATGCTTAGGTGGTTTTGAGTGATTGATGATAACATACAATAATGTAGTGTTAATATAAAAGTAATAAAACTTAACACGCGTTAGTTATGTTAACCTAGCAAGTCGTAAATGAATCCTATTAGAATTGCGTCTTATGAATTACAAGACAGTTAAGTACATATTATTAAATAAAAACTATTATAATTGTGAATGACATGTAAAACTCTTGCATATTGTTCCGTATTATGCGATTCTTGTATTTCTTAATATTTTATTGTAGGCATGAGAAATTTCGTACCGAATACCAATACCTAATTGATGTGGTATATGATTTTGGATTTAGCTCACTTTTGGCATCACTATATGCGGTACGGGTATCGGGTGGGTACCAGTACCGATCTCATCTCAATTTTATTGGTTTTGAAATGAACATCCTTTTATTATATATTATGATAATTATTTTATAGAGGTTTTATATTAAGAACTATAAGAACCGCATAATATAGTTGTAATTTTGCTTTATGTGTGAAGCATGAGACAATCACTTAACCCTGTTATCTCATTAAATGATCGATGCTCTACGTACATGTGTTTTATGCGGTTTTATATATTTTCAACATAAATTTGATTATGAAAAGAACATTACCCTAGGGTAGGGATAGTGTACATTAATTCAGAAGTGTGAGAAGTGTATTATAACACTATATAAACACCGTATAACACTATGTAACACCATATAACACTATGTAACACTATATAACACTATATAACAATATATAACACTATACATCTATCATAGACATGCTATCAGACAAAATATAGTGTTATATTTGTTATATATTGTTAGATAGTGTTACATAGTGTTATATGGTCTTATATGGTGTTACATAGTGTATACGGTATTTATATGGTGTTATATAGTGTTATAATACACTTCTCACACTTCTGGATTAATGTACAAAATCCTCTTATATAAGTAAACTAATTAAATAATTAATAAATAATAAAAACCCGAGTTGAACTTAAATTTGAAACTCGAGCTTAAGCCATGTGAAATTAAACAAGTCTCTACTTGTTTACCATGATACAAAATTCTTAAAGGGAGCTTCATGGTAATGTTGAGCAAGCTCAAAGAGAACATGTCACAAAAGTCGTTTATATAAGAGCACCCACAATGTACAAGCCTAAATTTTTTTTACAAAGAGTCATCTCAGCGTCACATCAGATATACAGACTTACTCTAAAAAAACCCACACTTTTTTCCTTTTTTAAAATCATATATTTCATTTACCATTTTTTAATAATTCTTTTTTCTTTTTTTAGAACGTGTATTAATTTATCGATTAATTTGACACTTTTTTAATAATTTACGTTTATAATTTTTTTCTAAAAACTTAAGTACGTAGTTGTGCTTGTTTTTTTCCTCTGAAGTTCCGTTATAAGTTTTGTTAAAAATGAAGTTGTACTCAAATAAAGTATTTATTTGGTATCATAAAACGGTACGATGATAAACTAAACCACTCTAATGATTTGGCTTTCTAAACAACACACTGTATTTTTAAAACACATATGTTTTACATTATCATTTGCTCGGTTTCGCCGCAACGCGCGACGTCAAAATAAACTAGTTAATTATTAATTTTCAAGTTTTGACTCTCTCTTTAAATATATATTTATCCGTAATAAACATCATCATCATCTTTATCATACTCAGTAAATCCCACCAATAGCAAAGCTAAGGTAGGGTCTGAGGAGGGTAAGATGTAGACAGCCTTACCTCTACCCCGTAGGAATAGAGAGGCTGCTTTTAGTGAGACCCCCGACTCGATAGTAGTTTTGCATCAAGCCTTGGACATAAGGCACATAACACTCAGCAATTGAGACAACTGCCGATTAATGTGTGTCCCCCCTTGTCTTTCGGTTATCAACGCCACCACATGATGCATGACTAACCATCCCTCTCTTTTAACGTTCTTCAAATAAGTCACTGATGCTTAATTTTCTATAATAACAAAAACCACTCAAATTTCATTATCTATACAACTAATTTGTTAGATAAATGTTTCTATTTAGCTCGTTTGATCGTTGTGCAATTACTTCAATTATACAACTTTAATTACTTTAATAAGTTCTTACAAATTCAATATGTTTATGCCTTCCCGATCAACCAACCCGACTCATCCCAACCCAACTTCAAACGTTCTGCTCTTTACCAAGTGACCTGTATTTTCGATTCTGCGATAAAGCGCGGGTTCCCCACTACTTGTTTATTGTTTGTGAAATTTTTCCATAATGGCAAAAGCCATGTAATAGACATTGAGACTTCATGAGTCGATTCGGATTTAAGGGTAACCTGGATTCTAATTCTTTGTATGTATCAAGTGAAACATGACACTTTTTTAGAGTAAATTACAATTTTGGCCCCTGTGGTTATATCACTTTTACTATATTAGCCCAAAATAGGATTTTTAACATCTCTGCCCCCATGGTCTCTATACCTAACTATTTTGGCCCCTGAGTCTAACTCAACCCCTTACCCTAGTTAATTATTTGTCACATGCAAGTCACATGATGAATATATTTGTAACTTCTCCCCCCCCCCCCCCTTTACAAAATCAGTTAATCAAATAGTTAGAGATAATTCTAAGCTTTAATCCTCTGAACAAATTCGCTAACTTTTTAGCATAATCCATCAAGTGTTTATTCAACTTATTTATAATGATTGTTGTTGTAACTCACAATGTTGAAGAAAGAAGGGTGTTTGGAAATAAGAAAAGACAACAGAAGAAACAGAGCATTACAGTCAACAAGCACAAGCATCAGAAGCAGTACAGTCAACAAGCACAAGCAATCAGAGCAATACCGATATAATAATAATTTCACTATCTGGTAAAAAAGAAAAGATAACAGAAGAAACAGAGCAGTACAGTCAACAATCACAAGCAATCGGAAGATCAGATGATCTGAGTTCGATCCCAGATGTAAGGGCTGTTGAACATTGGGGAGAAATCGGAGATCATAGGTTGCCCCAAACCCTCATTTCTCTATTCCTATTCGAGCTTTGCGTTTATTGTATAGATGATTGACTTGTGATTTCTAATCAAGCATATTAGGCAACTAAACCAAATCAGTCGATTCGCTCAGACAACAACTAGAAAGTCATCATCATTGCCTCTAAAATCATTGCTGGTTTTTGTTCATAATTTAGCCTCTACGAGAAACAAGACCAAAAGAATACCGGTATGTTTCATCGTATCTGGGGGAAATGATATTTGAAAGAGGCAACAAGCACATAGATGACAGGATCGAAAATGTATGGTAGACAGAAGACATGAGCATTACATATAGTGTTGAATATTGGGGAGAAATCGAAGATCATGGGCTGCGGAGGGGGCAACATCCAACCCTTCCCAACTCAGGATTGGCTTGAGTATGGGAGGTTCGAATGACAGCTTCAAACCCACATCTGCAGATTACCATGAGTGAAATTAGGGTTTGAGAAGGAATGGTGAAGAAGATGAAGTGATAAAGTAATGGCTAGGTGTTTGTTTATAAAGTCAGTAAAGGGGGAGCAGAAATTACAAATATACCCATCATGTGCCTTGCATGTGATAAATAATTAACCAGGGTAAGGGGTTGAGTTAGACTCAGGGGCCAAAATAGTTAGTTATAGAAACCATAGGGACACAGATGTTAAAAAATCCTATTTTGAGCTAATAGGGTAAAAGTAATATAATCATAGGGACTAAAATCGTAACTTATCATAATTTTTGTCACAAAGATTTTAGGAAGCAAACACCCCTAAATTTAAATTTAACAATGCATTTCTCTTTCTTTAAACGTAAAAGTAAAAGTAAATTGGCTCACACATACAAAAGTTGAACACATCATATTCTTCTACATTTAAAAGAAAATTTGATTTATAATCCATTTATACAACTTTATATTTAAAGGTATCCATCACTAGTAGTGCTTTGGGAATGTATTCTTCTTTTTACAGGTTACCTTTATTCTCACTTTTTATATGGACACACATCCTCTTGCATTTTTTTTCTAATTGACATATAACAACAATCTGATATTGTTTAAATTATATTAAACATTATCAAAAAGACTTGGGTGCAAACAAATTGAACGGACACAAACAAAACCTTTTTCGTGTCTGTCTGTTAAGAAATATATGTGTTCACGAACGGTTCATTAACACTTGACAATAGAGATTTTATGTTCGTGTTTGTTTGTTAAGGAAATGAACTTGTCCGTGTTCGTTTGTTAATTTTAAACAACGAACGTTGATGAACACAAATTAGCGCAAACTAAAGTTCATGAACGCAAATGAAAACAAACCAACACACATAAGTGTTCATGAACACTTGAACATATTATATAATACACTAACACTTATTGAATATTTTATTTGTCGGAATTTTTAAGTATTTAAATAAGATATAAAAACTAAAAACACTAGTGAACTATCGAATACAAATGAATACGTTAACGAACGTTCACGGACATAAATAAGCGAACACAGTCACTGTTCATGTTCGTATTCGTTTGTTTAATAAACAAACGAACTTCCCATTAAACAGTTCATGAACCGTTCACCAAACATTTGGTTCATTGCAAGAAAAAAAGAGCTTTTGAAGGAGACAAGTGTAATTTGCATGGGCTATATCATATGACAAATTACGTACACGACTCTAAAGATGGCACGTTGCACCAAACATAATCAACATCAAACCAATAGCATCTTCACACCACTCACACTACTACTTTCCAGAAAATTCGTTTTGTACGAGTAAATCTTGATCGTTGATTTTAGATTGCTTTTCCCTTTATTCTCCAATATATTCGGAGTTTGTAGCAACACAAATCTAACAAGTGATCGATCACCATGGGGAGGAGTAAGTTCTTCTTTCTTTAACTTTTTAGTCAGTTCATCATCTAGTTGGTAGCATTCGTTTTCGTTACTTGGTGATCCGCCGGTAACGACTCATCAGAAATATGACAGTTGGTAATCTCAGTTTTCGACAGGTTACCAACAAAAGTTGCCAAGAGATCATTAACGACTTGATTTATCGATGGATCACTGACAACTTTTGTAACAACGGTCCAAAATGATTATTTTCGCTAGTACGCTTTTCCCTTAAAAGCGATGATAACTTCCGTAGTAATTTGTCACCGTCTTATTTCATTTTAACTTTCACCTTTTTTATTTATTTCTTCGCATCCGTTGATAACGAATATTTTGTATTGGTTTTCTAACAACTTGTAATGCTTAAATAACATACTTAAAAGGATTTGAATTTACACAACTTTTGTAAATGACAATTACCATAGAGCTGGTCTAGTGGCGGACTCAGGAATTATTTGCCGGGGGTACGGATTAGGTGTTCAACCATATTTTCAAGGGGGGCGGTCGGGTTTTTTTGCCTAAAATATACACAATTTTTTTTTTCAAGGGGTGCGGCCGCCCACCTTGGCCAAAGGGTGGGTCCGCCCCTGATTAGGTCATGCGTATTTTCTATTGGCGATATTCTTTTGTTTCGTAGTGTATCAACTAAGCAAACCATTGTTTTGTGATTATTTACACAGGACCAGCTAGATGTTATCGCCAAATCAAAAACAAACCGTACCCAAAATCGCGATTCTGTCGCGGTGTCCCCGATCCAAAGATCAGGATATACGACGTGGGAATGAAAAAAAAGGGTGCGGATGAACTCCCCTTTTGTGTTCATCTAGTAAGTTGGGAAAAAGAAAACGTGTCAAGTGAGGCGCTAGAAGCTGCGCGAATCGCTTGTAACAAGTACATGACTAAACACGCGGGCAAAGACACTTTTCACTTGCGGGTTCGGGTCCATCCGTTCCATGTGTTAAGGATCAACAAGATGTTGTCATGTGCTGGAGCTGATAGGCTCCAAACGGGTATGCGTGGTGCGTTTGGGAAACCGCTAGGGACGTGTGCTCGCGTTGCCATTGGTCAGGTGCTTCTTTCGGTTCGGTGCAAGGATCACCATAGTCACCATGCTCAGGAGGCTCTTCGTCGTGCCAAGTTCAAGTTTCCGGGTCGCCAAAAGATCATTGTCAGCAGGAAATGGTATGGATATACATTTTTGGGAGTGTTCTAGGCGTAAGTCGTAACACAATTTTTTTTTTTTTTTTTGATAACACAAATAACATTTTAAATTTTTAATATTTTTAAAATATTAAAAAAAATGCGTAAGTAAATGAACAACTAAAAATTAAACAAAGATATGAACAAATTAGTTTAATTGGTCAATTCATATAAGTGGTCTTAACCATTCAGACTCTGTATAATGTTTAACAATTATGTCTTAATTGCTCGCGAAACAAACAGTCTGAACCATTAAGTGTTCAACCAGTAAGAGATCTGAACCATTAAAAGTCTCATTAAGAGCTAAACAAACAGCCCCTTAGTGTGCTGTAATTAACCTCCTTAGTGTGTTGTAATTAACCTCAAGCTATATATATAATATACGTGTATTTTCTTAAAAAATGTTTTTGATCGTTATTCCTGATCATTATGGGAATCATTTGAAAGCATCATGTAATTGTTTTAAGAATGTGAAATGTAGGGGGTTCACAAAGTTTACACGCGAAGACTATGTCCGGTGGAAGAAGGAGAATCGGATTATGCCAGATGGTGTCAATGCCAAGGTAAGCACATCGAGTGTTATTGGTTACAATGTCACGTTTCATAAGCTTTTCGTTGCTAACTGATTAAGCTCTATGGCAGCTTCTTGGGCGACATGGACCATTAGCCAATCGTCAACCGGGAAGGGCCTTTTTAACTTCAACCACTTGATTGCGAGAAGTTGAAAATTAAAGATTACGGATTGAACTTGGGTTCTCTCTCTATGGTGTGGTATGACCACCTTTGATATTACAATAATAATTAATATATGCTAGAACTAATAGCTAGTGTATGAGAGAATAATTTGATAATGTGGCAAATCTTTTCCCTTTAGTTTGAGTACATATGGGGATCGATCTATTGTTTCATAATGATAGAGGATGCCTCATTATCATTATCATATATTATATATGAGTATGAGTATTAATAAAGTTTGTCATCGCGATTGAGACTATTTGAATTGTTGTTCACATTTGATCCTAATGTTATTATACTTTTATCATGCTTGTAGCAAATTGTCAAAAGGGTGAATCCGGATCGTCCAAATTCATCGTTAAGAATGGATTTGAATCTTGAACACATCTTTATAGTGTGAAAATAGGCAAAATGGAAGATAATAATCCCATCTTTTTTGAAATTGGCCGATAATAATCCCAAATCAGTTATTAGCCAATAATAATCCGACCTCGTCAATTTTTTTTGTAAAATAGTCCGCCGTTAAAATAGTTTAACGGAGTTAAGTTTTTTTTTTCCGAATTACAAACCGATGTTTTAGGGTTTTTGATCAGAATGAGGATACGAGTCGATTGATGTTAAAACTTACCTCAAAATAGTGCCCCCAACCCACGAAAACGGTGCTTCAATTCGGGTGTTTAACATTCAATTAACAAAATTCAAGCCATTTCGAACACAATTTCGAGGTAAGTTTTACATCAATCGACTCGTATCCTCGTTCTGATCAAAAGCCCTAAAACATCGGTTTGTAATTCAGAAAAAAGCTTAACTCCGTTAAGCTTATTTTAACGGCGGTATATTTTACAAAAAAAAATTGGACGAGGTCGGATTATTATTGGCTAATAACTGACTTGGGATTATTATCGGCCAATTTCAGAAAGATGGGATTATTATTTTCCAATTTGCCGTGAAAATATACAGTGTAACACCCTAACCCATCTGAAATGATATTTCACGGTACAGAAATAAGAACAAATCGTAGTTCCGTTAATAGTAGCGGGTTGACAAAGAAAAACTTACTTACCTACTTAAATAATCTTTATAATAATCAATTAATTTTTTTTTTAATTTCTAGCTCCTCTACAAATATCTTCAAACCCCAATGGTGGGCCTTTTGCAGCCTGTTACCAAGGCACAAACAGCTACGATGGGATCTGGCCTTCATACAATAAACCCGTTTTTGGGCCTTCAACCACATAACCCAACATTGGGCCTTCCAATTACCACTCCAAACACAATAATATAACCCAACCAGCAATGAAGTGGCCAAGATGACAATAATTGGGCCACATATTGCTGCTGGATTGGGCCTTCATATGAACAACTAGTGGTGCACAAAAAACCCGAACCCGGTCCCGGACCCGGAAAAAAAACCTGGAACCGGGTATTATAAAAACCGGGTTTTCTATACCCGAACCCGACCCTACCCATAGGGCAGGGACCGGGTATTCATATTTGATCTAAAACCCGAACCCGGAACCGGGTTTTTTTTATACCCGGTTTATACCCGAAACCCGGTTTTTATAAATACCCGGAACCGGGTTTTTTTATACCCGATTATATAGCTACCTCTAGTTCTTATGATTTAACAAAATTATGTATGCACTTTGATGTAATCTTGTTTAATTATTAGGTTTCTAATGATATTTGAAGTACCAATTTGCCACCGCTACTTAGAAGTTAGAACTCTTGATCGCTTTAAGAACCGATTTGAAGTACCCTTAGGACGTTCCAGAAGTACTACCAGATTGGGAGATCGAATTCCAAGTTGAGGTGTTGTTTGGAGCCCAGCCCATCCCCAAAAAACTATAAAGAAAAAAAAAGTGCAGACACCTTTCGAAAATAGGACAAAGATGTATGACATGTAGTTGATAAAAATATAACTACAGAAAAAAGTAAATATAAATTAGGAGTCCACTAAACCTCATATAATACATACAAATCTATAAACGCTTTCAAGTACTAATCTAAAGACAACTAAACTCCTTAAAATTATACAAATATATAAATGCTTCCAAGTTTTTTTAATACCCGGTGCGGGTTTTTTCCCAACCCGATGCATACCCGAACCCTACCCGATGAATACCCGAACCCGGAAATAGGGTATTATAATACCCGGGTTTTATAAAACCCGGCCCGAACCCGGGTATATAGGGCATACATTTTTGGTAGAAAACCCGGACCCGACCCGATTTTTGTAAAACCCGATTTTGTAAAACCCGATCCTACCCGAACCCGGTTCCATACCCGAAACCGGTTTAAAAAAAAAACCCGATTTGTGCACCTCTATGAACAACCTGATGCATAACATGTGTTTCAGCAAATGGTCAGTGACAATTATCCAGGGCTATGGCATGATGCAAGTGGCTCTCAGGATCTTAACAACAAATGTGGTAGCCAAGATCCACCAACATCAAGCTATACAGAAACATGTCATTTAAAATGTAAATAGTAAATATCTCTATAGATTCTCACTAATTCTCTCTGTTTTTTACTAACATCCATAAAATCGGTTAACCCACATGCCCTAGAGTTCGATTGATGATCGGGAAGAAAATAAAAAAATGCAATTGAACGTTTGATGATGGAGAAGAAAGAAAAATCTTATAAAGGAGGAGAAGACGCTCCTCAACGTTAACTTAGGGGACGTGGGAGAAGACGCTCCTCCGACAACAACCGCTCCATAAATGGCGTAACTGCTGCATCTAAAAAAACTGCCAATTTTTTTGGGGTTGTTACGGCTGAGATTTAATCTAAAAAATAACTGCTAAGATTGGATGGCCCAGATTAAACCAAAAGCAGTTATTTTTGCCCAAATTGGCCGTTCGCGAGCGGTGAACAATATGTTAATAATTGGTGCCTTAATTGAGCCCTAATGTTTTTTTTTCTGTAACAAAGTTGGGTCGACCCTGATTACTGACCAAAGGAAAGGATGGGTGAATATATATGTTAATCAAGTCCTTGATTTATTCTGTGTTTGTTTATTATGTGACAATTATTCAACATCTTAGAGCACAGAGGTCCGGTGACTTGGTCCGCTCAACAAACCAACACTCAAGCAAACCTTCTTGTTAGAGGAGGTGATCCGGTGGAGCGGACCGGTTTGGTTTAGAAGGAGTGGGGACCACCCACTCACAATAGTTTCTTTTAGTGTAAAGAGTGGGTAAAAAGGAGGTTTGGAATAATTTAATGTTGGAGGGAAAAGTGGGGTTTAGAGTGGTGATGGTTTGGAATAATGTGACATGCTGACTAGGCGGTCTGTTAGATGGATCAGATTTAACCATTGTAGATGCTCTTATACATAACTGTCGAACAACCTTTTATAAACACAAAAAACAATGTTAATCTTAAAAAATCACAGTCCTACCATTATATGTTAGGTGTTGCTATTTACACCATACTCTACAACACTTTACTATGTAAAGTAATTAAATAGTCTAATAAATGTGATTATTATTTTTAACTATAGTTCTCAATAAATGCAACCCGTCTTTTTTATTATTTATTTAATTATCAGATACTTCTTAAATGCAATAAGTTATATATTTTTTTCTTTATTTTTAATATTTTTTTATTTATTTTCATAATAAATATCCACCATTTAGAAAAAAATAATAATAATGAAAATCAAAATTATTACGGACACTAGAAATAAATAACATGTGAGGTATTTTTAAATGATTTGTATATAGTTATTCAAATATAATTTCCTAACGATAAAAATGAATTTTTACAACTAAAAAAAGGAAGGTAAAAATAGATGAACGGACCAGTGCAACTGTGTGCCTATTTTTTTTAAACTAAAATAACTCTGTATAAATATATTATTTTATAAAATCATTCAAAAAGGTACAATCATATTTTATTTTCTATCTTTTTTTTTTTGAATTTTCAATAGAAATGTTAGTTTAATCTAATTAAAAAAAATCTTATATAGAGAACATAAACAATCATAAAATAAATAAAAAAACTAGTACCACTTTCCCTTTTATTTGATGCTAACTTGATTGACGTGGATTGTAACTTGTGTTTTTAATTTTGTATGTAATTAAAGTGTTTTTATTTTTAATAAATATAATTTCATATATTAAAATAATCCGAGCCCAAAATCTTATGCTTCATTTTTTTCTTGACACATGGAAAAAAAGGACATGACTCGATTTGAATGTTAAGTTATTTAATTGTGACAAAAACGATACGAATGACCTAATTAGAACACTTTTAAAACTTGGTTCCTATTCTGTGACATTTACTCCTATTATATAGATAATAAAAAAGTTACATCTTTAAAAACGTGTATTGCATGGGTTGAATAAACACGTGTATTAGACGGGTTGATTAAATATAATATAATCGGTTAACACATATGGTCGTCAATATATGTTTTTGAAAAAAAAATGAACTTTGATGTATTATAGCATTTTACTTTGTTATTTATTTATTTATTTATTATTAGGTTAGAAACTTGTGTATTACACAAGTTAACATTTTACTTTATTATTTATTTATTTATTAATAGGTTAAAAACTTAAGTATTTCGCATGGTTAAATCGATGAAATTTTAAATTAAATAGTTATTAATAAGCAGAAAAAGTAAAAGAAAACGTTAAAAAAAATGTTATTTTTTTTTTAATTTTCATTACCCGTCGGTTATTAGATAGTAAATAAAGATGAAGATTATAAACTTTTATATAAACGATTAAAACTATTAATAAGCGGAAAAAGTAAAAGAAAATGTTAAAAGAAAAAAAATGTTATTTATTTTTATTTTTATTACCTATCGGTTATTAGATAGTAAATAAAGATGAAGATTATAAACTTTTATATAAACAAAGAAAAAAATGTTTTTTTTTTAATTTTCATTACCTGTCGGTTATTAGATAGTAAATAATGATGAAGATTATAAACTTTTATATAAACAATTAAAACTATCTTTATCTTTATAAATAATTAAAACATTAATATATAGTTTTTAGTTTTATCAATTAATATATGGTTATCACTTATCCTTATTCTTATCATCAAAATCTTTTAATTTTAATAATTAATATATGGTTATCACTTATCTTTATCTTTATCATCAAATATCTTCTATCAATTTTAATTGAGACCACCTCATAAAACGACATGTGTCCCCAAAGTGGTTTCTTTTATCATACAGTACTAGGCGGACACCCGTTCGATGGACGCGGGTACATCGTAAACATTGAATGTAAGCCTACGTTTATATGTAAAATATGATTTGAAATTATTTAATGAGTTCACGTTCGCACTATACTTAAGAATACATTAAACTTGTTGACTGATTAAGTTTAGACACAAGAGAAGCATAACGAACCCACAAAACATCTTTAATTTCACTAAATGATTTAATTTCACTAACACAGAAAACGCAGTAATTAAAAATATATTATCTAATACATCATTTATATGTAAAATATGATGTGAAATTATTTAATAAATTCACCCGCTTGACCAAGTTCTTTTTTAGCTAATTTTTTATTATGCTTGATATGAAACTAAACATAATAAAGTAGTAAGCCATTAGATTGCTGATACACATGACAACCCAATGACCTATAGTTTTGAGACCACAAAGCATAAATTGGCTTAACCCGTCCGATGGACGTGGGTACATCGTAAACATTGAATGTAAGCCTACATTTATATGTAAAATATGATGTGAACTTATTTAATGAATTCACATTCGCAAGTAACCCAGATGTGTGAATAAAATCAAACTAACCGAGATGCAAGTTCCAAAAACAGACTTAATGTGTGATCAATAACTTGCTCACTCTACAAGCAATGTCAAATGAGATAGAGATGGCAGAAAAACTTCTCAGTGATGCAAGAAATAAGAAAGATGATGATGTACCTCAGTGTAACACTTGAAGTTTGTTGCAATTTTCCATCAGTTTTAAAATATGAGAAAATATTCACTTGAAGTGATAGAAACTTAGTTACCTCGTGCCTTGCAAGTAGAAGATTGTCTACTTCAGTCTCGATTTCAATCAATTTTTCTTGTATCCTGTATCGAAACAAAAAAATAAAAACCCATTTTAGACAACAAATCCAATCGCTCTCTCCTACCATGACAACAACATCAGGCATAAGTCATAAGTGAAGCTACAATACATTTAGAAACAAAGGTCCTCTGTATCTGTTTCAAGCCAATAATTACTATCGTGTAAGTTTCAAAACCACAACAAAAATCATACATAACAACCTAAGTGTCGAGATGAATTAAGGAAAACCGTTACCTGAGATGTAAACGGAAAGAATGTGATGGATCAATCATGGTTTCCGGATGATCTGATGTTGATGTTAGGGTAACATGATTCCATTGGCTAACAAATCCAACAAAACATACAAAGCCTACTGCAAAAAAATAAATAAACAAATAACTATAAAAGCCCTAGCATTTCTAGAATAACTTTACTGATAAGAATTAGATTTATGTTGACACGAAATTAGCAATGGAAAATCCATATCTGAGATTGATAACAGATGTATCCTCGCAACATATCACATTTTATAGATTAAATATTACCTTAATTGACCTTCTATAAAGATACGGGTCAGAATTTCCACCTATACTTTATATGTAATAAAAAAAGAACATAATGCCTCCAATCTTCTTGCTTTGTTTATGGTTTGCTGTCATTAGGTGCATTGATGATTAGATATTGGCTCTTCATAGTTGCTTAAGTATAATTATAAGCTTATTAACGAATGAGACCATATTAATTTAAATTTTAACCTTATGATAACAAAGAGGCAATCTTCGTATAGTCAGAAACATAAGGCATCCTTGAACATGGGTCATCGGCCAAATGCACATAACATCAATTGAACTCTACTTATTCAGGCTATATCTCAAACACTTGGGTAGTGTTTGGTATGCAGGAATGGAAGGTGGAATGAAATGGATGATTACGAGGGAATGAAGAAAAGGGTGTTTGGTTGGTCAATGGAATGGAATCACCCATTCAAAAAGGCATTCAATTCCCTCAAAATCATTCCATCCACTCCCCATGTTTTTTTTTTCATTCCATCCCCTGTTGCACCATTCATCAACAACACCACAACCCACCACCACCACCCACCACCGACGCCATCGCCGCCACCCGCCACCACCTCACCCCAACAGCCACTGTCGCCGCCGCCGCCACCCACCCGCCACCGTTATCACCAACAGCCGCGACCAACCGCCAACGCCACTTGTCGCCGCCGCCCACCACCATCGTCGACGCCACCACCAACCGCCCCCGCCGCCACCCACCGCACCTCCGCCGCCACCCACCACCAACGGCCGCTTTGCCACCACCACCACTCGTCGTCGCCGCCGCACCGCAACTCACCGCCACCACCACCACCCATCGCCGCCGCCACCCACCAGCGCCACCTATAACCACCCACAATCACTACCACCGGCCACCACCACCACTCACCGCTGATTTTATTACTTCGTTTTTTCTTGCCTACCTAACAATACACAACAATAATTCATTCCATTCACACATGGTAACCAAACAAGACATGGAATGGTAATAATCCATTGCATTCCCTCGTCCATTCCATTACCTCGTCCATTTCATTCCTTCGTCCATTCCATTACCCCATACCAAACAGACCCTTGGTGTGCAACCTTAGAGCCATTCTTTGTTCTTGTTGTTGTAGATCTCATTCACAAACCTATATGAAAACAGCGAGAAGATTCGATAAAAAAAATCTGAGAAGAGTGTCAATTGCTTCAAATAAATTTATTTAATAATCTTGAACAAAAGTATCCACATAAAATCCTTAAGATGGTGATCAATTTAAAGGCTTAAATAAGCTTACCAAATAGATTTGAGCCCTAAATACTGATGTTGAATCCGCTGTAGATGTTGAACCACTGTTGTTACTAACCAGTGGTTTTCATTAGTTTGATCAGGCCTTAGGTACATAAGTGCTTGTCTTTAGCAGGGCTTTGTCTTCAACGATGGATAGGTCTCATCAGTCTTTAAGTCCATCAATCTTGATAAGGAGCAGTGATTGGTTATAACAGTCCTTAGCATGATCAGCTGTTATAACCACTCCATAACCCTTTGAGAGGAAGCAAGTGTCCATCTATTCAATTGAGAGGAATCATTGCATTACATCCTTGCATGAAAAAAAATCGATAAATTTAGGGAAAATGGGTTTGAAAGATGATAACCCAACAGTGGAGGATCTCATTCTACAGCTCCGATAAATGCAGGGGTGTTCTCAAATAATGGTTCCTAGATGTTTGAAGACCGACAAAGAACAAAAAATATCCACAGTGCTGCTTCTTTGGACATTTGTCGGTCTTCAAACATCTAGGAAGGATTATTTGAAAACACCCCTGAATTTATCGACGCTGTAGAATGAGATCCTCAACTGTTGGGTTATCATCTTTCAACCACATTTTCCCTAAATTTATCAATTCTATTTTTCATACCTCCCAAAGCCACCTATCCGCCTCCAAAGAGATCGAGACAGCTTGAAGCATAACCTGTACTTGCTGTAATTCCACCAGTTCAGTATTTAATCCCAATATACCAACTCAATACACAAATTAAATATTTAGTGTGCTACAACTGTAAATAACCCAGGAAACAGATTTGAAACCATAATTATGGATGTCTCACATGCCCTGCGTAGTGTATTTTCTGCATTTTAATCAGAGCGCACCAAATTTTAATCTAATTCAAGAAAGATGTCTGACCATACTGAGATGCAACATGAACTGCCGAGTTAACATTCATAAATTTGAAAAAAAAAGTCCTACATAGTTGCAGTACTAACGATTGTTATGTAATTGAAAAGTATACCTAATTCCATAAAACGCATCCAGTTTCATGAAATGTATGTATTACTTTTCATGCACATATACTAACTGTAGTGAAGGTGGTGATCGATACCAAGCAGAGAGGCAATGGAAGCAGCCATGAGTTCAGCAACGTCTATTGTTTCCTTATTTAGATAACAATTCAATCGTGATGAATAGCTTAAAACCTGAATCAATGAAAAGGTTTTGTCAGAGTTATGATCATGAAAACAACCAATCATGAAAATGTTTTAACTCATAATTATAATCAAATGCAAACATTTGACAGAACACCTAACGATAGAAGGTGCCCAAAACCACCAAACTAACCTAAAATTATCGCTTATTAGAGTCGTACATAAAAGCTATGCGAAATCGCTGACGCCATGGCCTTTCAAAACCGCCATCCCCTTCCTTTGCGCCCCTGTGATGGAGCTTAGACTGAAATTGTCGAAGGATTTTTGAATGTCCGTACCTACAAAAAAAAAAAAAAAACAAAAATAAGAAGATCAAAAAAAAGAAAATAAGAAACTGCACAAAGATATTCATTAGCATTGCGAACTTACTAAAGAAAACTAAAAATTTCCCGAAAGTGAATGAATGCCCAGTACGTGTTCTGCAAGTTATCATGTTGCGTTAAACACAAGAAATGTCTGTCTTTCAGCCTAGAGTTGACATAATAATCTAACTTGCTTGACCATTTGACCCACTTAGTAGAAGATTTGCTTAATAAACCATATTATTACCAAAACAGGTTCCAGATTAGCAAGTTGCGGAACAACAACTGAACCATCTAATTTAGGATACTCTTCAGACACAACACAATCACAACCATCGAAAATGAGTTCTGATGGAAAAAATATAGATAAGAAACCAAATATAAACCATTGTTAAATGTCTATATCAATGTTCCATTCAAGTACCATAAGTTCTGCACATTTAAACATGTTGATATTTAACAACCAAGTCTTAGATTGTGCATTCATGGTGAACTTGCAAAACATTCGCATTATCAGAATGCCAGGCTCAGATTGTGCATAAAGATGACAACACCATGGCTGCAAGAGAGGTTGCATGAACAACTACCATCCTACAACCTTGCCATGCCATGATGCTATCTTCATTCAATTTTTACTCAGATCTACAAAATCATCATAGCCTCATCTTGAAAGGACAAGAAAAATGCACTTTGCATTCATTTTTATTCACCATCACAGCCAACTCTAAATGATTCAGCGTGTAATCAATACATAAACAGAAACCCAACCTAAGAAAAAACCCCAAATCAAATTAGCAAAGAAACATGTAAATTACTAACAAAACGACTATCAATTACTGTCATTATCTCATGGCATCAAAATTTATTATAAATAATTTCCAAATTATAAATAATCTACAAATTGCAAAATTAAGAAGTATTCTACAACAGTAAATAATTCACCTACATAATTCCTCATGTAATCAAATTGCAAATTCAAACATTAAACAACCATAAATTATGGTTTACTAAACTAATAATTATCATCAATTTGCAGTTCTCAGATACACATATATACAATCACAGTTCAATCAAACCTTAAAACAATTATCAGATCAAGAATCAGACATACCATCCAGATATTCAAAAGAAAATAGATAAAATTTGACAAATGATTGCAAAATGTCAGACCTCGCGTATATTCGGGCCGACGTTTGCTTCATCGGAAACGCATCTAAGTTACCGGAAAGTGCCCGGAACCCTAGCTTCCTACCAAAACACTCTGGAAGGACCGTCAACCCTAGAATTGTCGGAAAACACCATAGTTTTAGTCTCAGGTGAGAAGCATCTCATCAACATCATTGACTGAATATCCCTTACAATCTAAAAAATGTGGTTTTAGGTGAGATCGATCTCATCATCATCGACCGAACATGGATTACAGCCAACGCTACCTAGGACAGCCGTGAACGGCAGCCGGCAACGATGGTTTATATGTTGTAACAATAGGCCAGATCTCGCCATCGTAGCCTCAGATGACAAAATCATCTTCATCGGTCTAATCATCCAGCAAGACCAGATCCATCCGAAACAGTTGCATCCATTTTCTGATGATTCGAGCCTTTAGATTCCACATATCTTTCGACAGATTGAGATCATCGATAAAACTTAGAGAAAGAGACGATCCTCCGCCTTCAAACATAACCGATTTTGACATCTCCGTGTAGTTTGAATTTGAAGACCTGAAGAGAAAAAAAGAGATTAAAGAAGAAGAAGAGACGGCGTTTGTGTGTGTGAGAGAATTAGGGTGAATGTGATATATGTCAAGAAGAAGAAGAGTTGAGAGGAAGTATGATGATGGTGTTCAGAAACAATTAATGCAAAAAACACTTCCCCATGCAGTTCAAATTTCCCCTCAATATCTCTAAAACACACTAATATATATTTTATATATTATATGATTAGAAAAAAATTAATAGAGTATATTAACAATTTAATTGTTATTTATGACATCAGCAAAACCTACATGGCATATGTAGTTGGTTGACACGTATGCAAAATTACATCAGCTCTACTTCTCCTTTTATATATAGTTAGATAGATTTTTTAGGCGCGTTACACATATATATTAGGGAAAATAGCCAAAATGGCCATGTTTTGGTCAATTTTTCCAAAATAGCCAAGTCAAACGTCTTGGGGAGACGCCTCAAACATGTTCAAACGTCTTGGCGGCTGACCAACCAAACGCTGCCACGTGTTCGACAGAAAAGTCAGGCGTCTTGACGTCTTGGCTGAGACGTTTCAGACGGCTTGAGACGTTTCGTTATGGCTGCCCATTTTTCCAGACGGCTTGAGCCGTTTCCGCCCGGCTTGAGCCATTTCACTCTCTTTAGCCGGCTACATCAGCTCGAGCCGGATTTCTTATTTTAACACGTTTGTTGTACGAATTCAAGACGTTTGTTGTACGAATTCAAGACGTTTTTGTAGGAATTTAAGACGTTTTGCATTTATTTAGAGGGATCCCTTATTTAAATACTATACATTATGAAAAACCGTATTTGAAGTTTAAATCTAAGATTCAAAAAGTTTGTTTTTTAGTAATTATCTCACAACATGAGGGTCAAGTTTGTTGTTTATACTGGGGGGAAGTGGGATGTCATTAACGGAAACATTGAGTATGTTACTGATGGCGATTCAAGGAGACGTGGTCTAGAAATTGAAACAGATCATTCATATAATAGTTTTTTAAACTATGTTTCTAAGATGTGTGATACTCCAAACATTACACGGTTGTCATACCGGATGTCTACGTTTACTGATCCGATCGATATAATTAATGATCGAGATGTTATATTTTTTTTGATTTTGCGATGCAGAATCCTTTTGAATTATATAAATTATATGTTATTCAAGAGTCTGGTGTTGGTTCCTCTGGTTTTTCTTCTTTAAACAAATTCAAAACTCCAGATCTAAATATTTCAGTAAAAGAAAGTGTTGATGTTTTAAACTATGAGTGTCCTATTTTAGAAAATAATTTTGAAAAATCATCCACGTCTAACAACGAATCAGCTTCTTCATCTGTAGTCTTTGAGGCCGGTCATATATTCAATAACAAAGAAGAGATGAAGCTTGAGTTGGGAAAGAAATGTTTGTTAGAGCATTTCGAGTTTAAAGTTGATAGATCATCTAAGACACGGTATGAAGTGTCATGCATGGGTGATGGTTGTGAATGGTGATTTAAGGCATATGCTATTCCTGGTGGTAGTTTATTTTTTGTTAAACATATGAATGATAGACACACCTGTTCGAAGACGCAAACACACCCACATTTCCGTCAGGCTAACCCAAAGGTTTTGGGTCACTTTTTAAAGGAACAACTAAAAGACAGTGGTAGGATATATCGAGCGAAAGAGATTGTCAAAGATTTTAGACAAAGGTTCGAGGTTGAGATAACAAACCTTCAAGCTTGGCGTGGTAAAAGCCATGCACTTGAACTTCTACAAGGAACAACCCGAGACTCTTTTGCCGAACTACCAATATATTGTTACAATTTGAAGCTTGCAAATCCTGGAAGCGTTACTCACATCTTGGTTGATGAGCAGAGTCGTTTTGAAATGGTTTTTGTTGCGTTAGGTGCTGCGGTAAGTTACACCTTTTCGTTTGTACTTGTTCTTATTTTTTAGAATAGCATGGGTTTGATCTTATTTTGTTATCATTAATTTTCATATTCGTAGCTTTATGTTTAATCTAAGACCGGTCGTTATCATTGATGCGGCACACCTAAAGGGTGAATTTAAAGGGACGTTGTTTTTAGCAGTGACCATGGATGGAAATAATCAGATTTTACCAATTGCTTATGGCATAGGAAAATCAGAGGATGGTGAATCTTGGACATGGTTTCTTTCAAAGCTTAGAGAGTGTGTTGGTGAAATAGCAGATATGGCGATCATTTCGGATAGGGCGAATTCTATACATGTAGGTGTTAGAAATGTGTTTCCACGTGTTTACCACGGGTTGTGTTGTCGTCATTTAATGATGAATTTACGTTTGTCTTCGTCTAAAAAAAAGAATACGGGGCACTATGGTGGAAGACATGTAAATCTTATCGGATGTCTAACTTTAACGAGTCATTCAATGCTTTGTGTCTTGTCGTTCCTAGAATACGCCGGGTTTTAACAAATATTGGGTTTGGTAGATGGGCAAGAGCTCATTGTCCGGGCAATCGATACCACAATATGACATCTAATAGTGCTGAGTCTATTAACTCTTTGTCTATATTCTCGCGTAAGATGCCGATAACTCAACTTATTGAATTATTCCGCGAGTCCGTACAAAAATGGTTTTATGACCGTCGACTGCAGGGCATGCAGGTGAGCCACTCACTGACTTAGTGGGCACAGAAGAAAATTTTAAAGAAAATTGAAGGGTTTAGAACCTGGACTGTTGCAGGTATCGGGGCAAACCGTTTTCTTGTTGAAGACGGTGGGAAAAGGGGTTTAGTTGATTTTTTGAATAGTTCGTGCAGCTGCCGTGTCTGGCAAGTTTCTGGTCTACCTTGTGGGCATGTGATTGTTGTTTCAAGATTTTTGGGTGAACCTGACTGCAGTCATTATGCATTCTCGTGTTATTCAAACGAAGTATACAAAAAAACGTATGAAGAATCGATTAATCCTCTGCCTCATATGTCTGAATGGGTGATACCAGAAGGCCTTGGCAGTGTATTACCGCCGCATATTACAAAACATTAATCTGGCCATCCAAAAGAAAACACCCGAATCTTGTCTCGTGGGGAAGAGCCCATTCAGGTATATTGTTCGCGGTGTCGAACATACGGCCATGGTCGTGACGTTTGTTTAGATCCAATGCCATCACAGATTCGTTCACGTAATTCATCAGGCAAAGGAAAAGGGAAAGAGACAGAAACCCAGAGTCCAACGGATGACATTTGTCCATCTTATAATTTAGCAGAATTTTAATAATAGCTTAGTTTTTTTATGTTTTAATTAGGAAAATCATGTAACAAATTCTCGTAACCGCAATAGTAATTAGTACTTTTAATTTATATAAGAATTAAATTTTACAATGCGTACGTACAGCCTTCAAAAATTAGTTGGTGTGTAGCGCCCGGCGTAGAGTTTATCAGCCATGTAGCGTCTATATCTGACACAAGCATCCTGCATGTTTACTTCGTTCCATGTCAATGAACGGTTGTAAACTAGATTTTCCAATAGCATACATATGATAACACCTGAGTTTCGGCCAATATGAGCTTCGTGGTCAGGCCACACAACATCCCCGCAATACTCTAAGGCTTCTACACTATCTATCCCCGGGTGTTGCCAGTACGATATACGGCCCAGAAACCATACGAATGGAGATTCAAATTCTAAAAGAATTTGATGTATTTTCCTGTGTATGCAAAATCCTTCTCCGCAATTACTTAGGTTACAGTTATCGGGAAAATAAGCATATATTTTAAGCGAACGCATATTTATTTTTAGAAGTAACCAGTGGTTTTCGTTTTGCACTACGGGCATGTAAATCTGCAAAAAATTGAAAAAGGTATTATTTTAGGGAATTATTTTTAAAGTTACAAATTATTTAGAAAATCAATATTTTTTTTATAAAACATAAAATATAAAAATTGCTAATTTCGTTAAACAAAAAGTTTATTTTTAAATTTATTAAAATGAAGGTCTGCAAATTTATAAAAAGCGTACATTCCGAATAAGCATATTTCACAACGTACCGTATCAACGTCCCAAAAGGGAGGAAAGTTTTCTTTTGAACCGTCTCCATATCCGTAGGCGTCTCTATTTTGTTCTATTATCATGTTAAAAAAAGTAGGCGGGACTACTATCCACCGATAATTATTTGACGACATCGCCCTTGACTGTCTGTGAAGCTCCCGTTGATACATTAGCTTGTTACACCATGCATTGATATGCTGAGAAAAATATGGTTAAATTTTGACTAAAAAAACACTATCATTAAGAGGAAAGGTATTTCGAAGGTACCGTTTCCTGAATAAATCTGTTTCCACAAAATCCAAGTAATCCGCCCCACCATTCTTTTCCGAGAGGTGTTTTACCCATGTAGGTTGAGTAGCAAGTTGGAGTATCGCCGTCATAGTAAAACTCTAGAATATTTGGCGACCATTGTTCAAACCGATCATTTTGGTTTATCCAAATGGTGCGTTGCACGGAATGAGGAATATTTGAGTAAGACATCCGGTGTGGCATTATTGACATAGTGAGGGCACACATATATATACACACACATGTTCACAATAAATATAATATAATATTTAATAAGGGAAAATAGTCATCGAAACGGATTTATAAAATATAAATTAATACAAATCATTAAATACATTCAATATTGTCATCTTCTATCTCGTCGACTGATTGTTTAGGAATAAGCGAGTTGTAGAAAAGTATCGAAAGATGGCGCCTCATCCTTGTAGCCGTTATGCATGTGTCTTCACCATCATTTAGTGGTTTTTTGTTAATCAACCGGTCTAGAAAAATACAAATCCAAACCCCACAGTCCCCTAATGGTCCTGACTGCTGTGGCACGTCATCTGCATATACTATTTGAAACGGATACTTTAACGGTAAAGGTTTGTTGTTGTAGTAACCATGCATACGAAGCCAATGGTCAAAAACAAAATTTATAAAACAAACCACTTCGGTTCTTCCTTTTTCCAATTGTTGCATGCCCATCAAGCTACAAAAAAAAAACGAGCATTGATAATTTTAAAGCTGTATTTTGAGAGACCGTTAGGTAAAACTATTAAATAATCAGCTACAAAAAACCAGCGTTTATAAATTTTTACCTGTCGTAAATTGTGAGGGTCTGGTTAACCAGGTTGAAAACTCCTAAAAACCAGTGAATTGATGGTATAAATAACGGTACATACACCTCGTCAACGCTAAATATCGGAGGAAAAGGCTCGACAACCCCGTTGAAGTAACCTTCGAACTTCTGATCCAAAGTTTGACAATGCATCTGGAAATATGGGGGTAAAATGGACCAACGGTCGGATGGATTTCTTGAATGATACATGTGTAGCATCCATCCAAAAAGGTGCTGTTATAAGGTTGGACAATTTTAGGGAAACTTTATAGGAAAATTTAGTATATTTAGTATTAACAAAATAATTTATACTGCTTACCTCATCGCTTAACCAGCCAGTCCCGTCAGTGCCTAGCAATGCCGCCCAAAAATCAGGACCAACAAAGCCGCCTGCTGTGAGGGTTAGTTGTCTATCGCCGCTACTTGGTGCCCATTTTTGTATCTTTTTTAATAAATTATCTTCATCATTTGCTATCTTTTTTTGCTTTCGCTTGATGTTTCTGTAAACTATAAACGGTGATAGCATAGCCTTGGCGGGCTTCACAAGCCTTTTGGACCGCCTCAGTTTCATCATCTCCGGATCCTCATTCTACAATAACATTAATTTAAGAGGTAAATTAACAAAAACGTACATGGATAACTAAAATAAACATATACGCAGCCCAAACTTACGGCTTCTTCCGTAACATTTTCGGGATTTGCAGACACATGATACACATCCTTATCGAAGTTAAAATAGGAATCAGCTGCCGCCTACAAATTTTTAAAAATGTTAGAAACATTTTTAAATAAATTTATTTTTTAGATTTTTATAACCAAATAAACGGGATTTTTGGATGAATACATTATCATCTTCTTTTTGCGATTGTTCCATCGGTGTTCGTATGTGGCTTGGAGTATTAACCGGAGCCATACGAAAAGTTTGCAACAACTCCGACTTGAGCATGTCAGTCAACGCCCGGTTGTTTGAGAACATCATTGACTGAAATTTAGAGACAAGCTGCTCTTCAGAATAAAATCCTGATGAAAACTGACCGGGAGCTGCATCCCGTTGCAAGTCAGCCGTGTTTAACGGAATATGATGCGTCTGAACCGGTACTTCAGGTGCAAATCCATGCGTTTGAGGCACCTCAAGCGGTACTTCATCATCGCCGAACAAGTCGGCCATGAAGTCCTTCACTGGCTGGCCGCAGTTTTGACTCGGGTCGATTGGATGTTGCATTCGAGGGGGTAATTCAGTCGCCATAGCAGGTTGATAAATTTGACGTTCACGGTCCAAATAATCCGAGCTTGAAATATACCACTGTGTCTCGGCCTCAAACAACGTTGGTAGTATGAAGTTTAGTGGTTTATATTCACGTCTCTGTCAGATTGAAACCAAACATTTTACAAAAAAAATGTTAAAAACTATTAAAGGTTGAAAAAAAAAACTTAAAAAATTTGTTACCCATAATGCATATAAAAATGGTTCAAAAACTATTAACGGTTGAAACTGTTAAAACGTCGAATTCGTTTTTTTAATTTTATAATTTTATAATTTTATAACTTTATACTTTTAACAGTTTTTATTTTATAATTTTGTTATTTTATCGGTTTTTCTAATTTTTTATAAATCTAATTTTTTAAAATTATAATTTTTTTAAAATCTATTTTTTTATAAATCAAATTTTAATAAAATTTTATAAAATTTGTCAGCAATTTCTGACACATATAGCAATTTACCTTTATTGCATTCGCTAAGATGCAATCAACACTACCCTTCATCAGTTTTTGTCCTTCTTTCCATCCTAAAAATCTCGGAATGGTCTGACTATTGAAATACCCCCTCCTTTGTTTGAATTCCGGAAATACCTCTAGAATCCACATCTGTAAATGCATTAACATATTTATTAGGTATTAGTCTACAAATTAAAACGAACATTACACTTAAAATATAAAATATATATACGATTTCCCTCGTACCTTAAAGGGCCAAACAAATCCGTCTAACGAAAAACCCTTCGCGTCTTCCTTTTGACGAACGTGCATATCATACACGTTCGTATACGTGCTCTCCCAAAAATAGTTACCCCATGGATATTAGTTAAAGTCATTAAGATTATCCACCAGGTGTAACAGTTTATTATCGATTGCATTTGAATCCTGCAACCCTAAAAACCCTTGGCCCAAAAGCATCAGTAGACATATCCTTGTGCAATCTTCGTTGCTATATCGCATCGGACCTTCAAACATATCTCTTATTCGTTTGAAAGCAATACGTTCACGGCCCGGGAAATGTCGGTTTTTAAATGAGTCAGGGTGGTCAATCAGTGTCCAGTCAGTGAACCCAAACCTTAACCCCGTTATAAGACAAAATTGTTTCGGGGTAAACATTAAAATATCTTGGCCTAGGCGATATGTAATCCCTAATCTGGGTGTAGGTGTATGCACTTGTAATTGTGCAACACCGAGTAAGAGTAGGCTATCACACATAACACACTTAATATCCAAAAAAGGCCCAAAACATGTCTGCCTAATCTGGGACTCAATAGGGGCCGTCATTCTTTTGTTCAAAGTCTTTACTATATTCCACTTTTGCCGAACTTTAATCTTTTGGGCCTTGTAAAGTAACAAATGAAACAAAAAACAAACAATTGAATCTTAAGTTTGCGTTATAAAAAATAGTAAATATACTAAAATACTAAAACAGTATAATAAAGGAAACAAAAGAGATAAAGTATCACCGCTACACATGGGACAAGATTTTCTCCAACGTCTTGCATGACGTTATCAGGTTGCATGTGCTCTGGACGACCCATGGGTGGGTAACCGTAGTAATTTGGATCCATTCTGAGTCAACGGGCAATGTGATAGTTCGGCAGCAGAAATGAAACGGTGGTCTCATTCTTCAATGCGGGTCGGGTCTTTGGTCGGATCTTTAACGGTTGTCGGGTCTTTCTTCGGATGTTCAATGGTCGTCGGGTCTTTCTTCAAGATGGTCCTAAAGGAGAATGGTGGTCCCGAAGACGTTTACCGGTCAAAATGAAACACATGAACCCAAACTCCCAAGGTCAAAACCCTTCCGCGACACGTGTCACACGATGGCTAGACGGGGAAATGAACTGGAACACGTGTCGTTCATCAAACGGTTTGCATGTCTGAAACGTCTCAAGTAGCAGTTTAGACGTCTCAAGATTATGTGGGAAACGTCTCAAGTGTGTGGGAAACGTCTTAATAAACAAACCGTCTCGAAATGTGGGAAATGTCTTAAATGTCAGAATGAAACGTCTTAAACGTCTTAACATGCCACGTGTCAAATCCTAAGACGTCTTAAATGTCGTGAAACGTCTTAAATGTCCTGAAACGTCTTGAGACGTTTGCATGTCGGAAACGTCTTGAGACGTTTGCATGTCGGAAACGTCTCTGCATGCATGCCACGTGTCGTTCATCAAACGGTTTGCATGTCGAAAACGTCTTGGTTGAAACGTCTTGACCAAAATTCTCGTTTTTATCGAATTTTTTTTAACAAATTAGAATTCTTCCCTTTAAGTATAGTATTTGAGTACATTTCTGGAGCTCGCAAAAATGTCTGAAAAAAATAAAAATGATGTATACTGCTCGCAACCAGCAAACAAATCATCATCTTGGATTCTCAAAAAATGGTGAAGTTCCAAGGGTGAAAGTTCTTCTGAAGTTCCACAAAGAAATGATTCAGAACAAAGCCACTTTGTACACAATCGACAAAGTTTTCACCTCCACCGGGCTGGTACATGGGCAATTCCAGACGACGAAAGTGAGAACTGGTCAAAAGACGTGGAAACATTCTATAGAAATGGGGATGCGCCGTTCTGTTATTCAGCAGTTTTCACAAGATCAATAGAGTTGGACACAAAATTTTGGGGGACTCTATTAGGTTTTCGCTGTGGCGGCTACCTAACGTCAACAGTTAATTATTCTTCCTAATATTTTTATTAAATCTAGATTTTTTTCCCGTTATTAATTAATTTTAAATTACAACTTATACAGCATATTGAAGGATGGGTGGGAAGGCTAATGGCTTGGAGGAATAGAAAGATTCAAAGGGATCCGTTGTTAAACTTGCGGTGGACAATTCTTCCACCATAATTTTATGAAACGTTGTTAGATTCTACTCCTTAAAACGTTGTTAAATATGCCAATGGAAAATTACACCCATTTCCTTCTTTCTTCGAAGTGGATTACGTCTTCTCTCCGTTACCGTTAGAAAAAAACGAATGGCTCCTAGCTCGACTAGAGTTATCGTCACAGGAGTTGGTGTATTACCCGTGCGAAAATGTTTGTGTCGACAATAAATACATAAACGTTATACACCCCCGTTTGACAAAGCTAAAAGTTTACTTTGGAGCATTACTAGTGCATTTGCAATATTGGAAAAAAACGGGAAAACCAGAAAAATCTATCTCTGCCGAGCTCAATGACAACTACGTGGTATCTAACATTTCAATCGCAGGGAATGAAGCTGTCTACCTGTGTATGCTTATGGAGCATCTGGTTACGGATAAACCAATAAATATAACCGGAGACATTTGTAAAACTTTTTTGTCGTACAGACAATTCATTGCAGAAAAACTGTATTTTTGGCGGTGTTTACCCCGTCCAAATGTTGTCTAGTTTATGCAATAAAATATCTGTTTTTAATTTATTAATTTAATGTATAGTGATCAATGAACCCACTATAAATAGGCATAGGCAATCTTTCCATTTAACAACATCCAATCACAATTTAACCTCAAACTTGAAATTTGTTAACAAAATCATGGATTCTTGGACCGACGAAGAAGACATTGCTATTGCCGTCTCCTACGCCGCCGCTCGTGATGAAGGCACTTACTCAATTTCCGATCCCGCGTTCTGGGATCAGGTTATGAACTATTTTTGCATTCACGTGCAACAAACGACCCGTAGCGCCAATGACGTCAACACTCGGTGTGCTTTCCTACGCTTCAAATGTAGCCGTTTCTTAGGAAGGTACAAGAACGTTAAAAAAAATCGACACAACCTGGCTGAAGAAGAGGTCATTGAAGAAGCCCTGCTAGACTACGCAATAATTTATGACGAGGACTTTGAACACATTTCAGTGTTTGAAACTTTGAAAAATTATATTTAGCTAGCGTTTTTAGGATGTTATATAAATTTATCTTGTATCATTTTTTAGGATGTAATAACTTTGGTAATTTAAAGTTATTATTGTTTAAAAGCCAATATTTTAGAAACTTATAAATATGAAAAATAAAAAAAATGGGACAGCTAGGCATCGAACCCACGCCAAACCCGGTTCACACAAACACCAACGACTTAACAAACATATCACAATTTTTTATACACTCATTTTTTAAGGGAAAATACCCAAATGTAATTTTCGAAACCTCAGGGACTATTTATGTAAAATATGTTAGTACAGGGACCAAAAATGTAATTTTGAAATCAAATCTTAAAAAGGGGGTCTTCTTTAAAGAACCGGCCCTTATTGAGATTCGAACCCGCGCAACTCGTGTATGACCCAAACGTCTTAACCAGTTTATCCTCCGTCTCAGAGCTGATATAACTTGAACTTATATTGTATTTATATAATCGTTATATTAAACTATATTATTTAAAACAAACATATTCAAAAACTTAAAAATATCAAAAAGGGGGTCTTCTTTAAAGAACCGGCCGTTAGTGAGATTCGAATTCGCGCCACTCGTGTGTAACCCAAACGTCTTAACCAGTTTATCCTCCGTCCGGAGCTGATATAACTTGAAGTTATATTGTATTTATATACTCGTTATATTAAACTATATTATATAAAACAAACATATTCAAAAACTTAAAAATATCAAAAAGGGGGTTTTCTTTAAAGAACCGGCCCTTAATGAGATTCAAACACGCGCCACTCGTGTATAACCCAAACGTCTTAACCAGTTTATCCTCCGTCCGGAGCTGATATAACTTGAAGTTATATTGTATTTATATACTCGTTATATTAAACTATATTATTTAAAACAAACATATTCAAAAACTTAAAAATATCAAAAAGGGGGTCTTCTTTAAAGAACCGGCCCTTAGTGAGATTCGAACACGCGCCACTCGTGTATAACCCAAACGTCTTAACCAGTTTATCCTCCGTCCAGAGCTGATATAACTTGAACTTATATTGTATTTATATACTCGTTATATTAAACTATATTATTTAAAACATCTAAATTCAAAAACTTAAGTTTATTTTAATTTTATTTATACACGTTATTTATTTTAATTAATTATTTTAACAAAATAAATATTTATAATTTATAATTTAAACTTGTTATACAATTTTAATAAATATTTATTATAACATAACTTAAACTTGTTATTTTTAACATTAACATTATTGGGTGTAAGCCCAAACCCGTAAGCCCAACCCCGTAAGCCCAAACCCGTAACCCAACCCCATAAGCCCAACCCCGTAAGCCCAAACTCGTAAACTGTTAAAGAAAATATAAAACATTGTTATATTAAAAAAAGAAAATACATACCAAACATTACATTAAAAAAAAGAAAAAAAAAACATTACATTCAAAAAAAAAAAAACAAACATCTAAATCCAAACCCTAATCGTTTCCCACTGCGCAACATGTTCGAAATCATGTGCTTCATCGTGGCGGTAGTTGATGACGGCAACCGCTTTGATGTCCTCCTCGCTAAGGCCCTGGGATAAATCCTTCCTAGCTTTGTAGTAACCCTCGAACTTCTTACAGTCCATCCGTATAACCTGAAACCTTGAAGATAAGGCGTCAACGGTGCGGCCGTGGTCTGGACCACGGAGTTGTGCAAAATATTGTTGCACACGCACCCATAGACCCCCCTGCCCTCGACGAGGAGGATTGGTATACACTTCCTCCCAAGCCTCCACCAATGCAATGTCCTCAACTTCGGACCACGACGAAGAAGCCATGTCTGCAAAAACTTAACCGCGTCTGCTTGTAAACGTGGAACAAAGAAAGTAGAAGAAGAAGAAGAACGGCGTGTGTGTTTGTGTGTGTTTAGGGGTATATATAGTGGGGTTGGTTAAATGAATATTTAATTTAATAATAATTAAAAAATTCAAACGTCTTAATTCTAATTCAAACGTCTTAACATAACGGTTCTCGGTAATGTAATTTTTATTTTTTTTTTGAACTAAAATTCAAACGTCTTAATTGGCTGTTGAAACGTCTTTAACATTGAATTATACTGAATTGAACTAGAATTCAAACGTAAAGTAGTCAAATTTATAACTTTATTATGATTGAATACAAAGTACATAAAAAAACACAACACAAAAAATACAAACTTAATCATTTGAACTAGAATACACCAAACCGCTACTTCCATAAATTTAAAACGGGGTAGGAGATCCGGATTTTGATTCCGGAATTTGCATCGAAACACCTAGGAATAAATATGGGTCGTGAACTGGTAAGTTCCATCAACCCACTTTTATATTGGCCTAGGTAAACCCGTGTACAAAACATAACACCGTCCGGAGCTGATATAACTTGAAGTTATATTATATTAAACTATATTATTTAAAAAAACATATTCAAAAACTTAAGAATATGAAAAATGGGGTCTTCTTTAAAGAACCGGCCCTTAGTGAGATTCGAACCCGCGCCACTCGTGTTAACCCAAACGTCTTAACCAGTTTATCCTCTGTTTCGGAGCTGATATAACTTGAACTTATATTGTATTTATATACTCGTTATATTAAACTATATTATTTAAAACATCTAAATTCAAAAACTTTATGAAACGACTTAAAAAAATCTTTGGAGACCGTGAAACGTCTCAAACGTCTCAAGGTTTTAATGAAACGTCTTAAATTTTTTTAAAAAACGTGATAATTTCATACGTCTCAAGCCGGCTTCAAACATCTCAAGCCATGCAAAAGTATCAGCTTATTGGTTCAACTTTTAAAACGTCTCAAGCAGCCGTCTGAAACGTCTCAGCCAAGACGTTAAGACGACTGAGCTGTGTCGGACACATGGCAGCTTTTGGTTGGTCAGCCGCCAAGACGTTTGAACATGTTTGTGCCGTCTTCCCAAGACGTTATAACTTGGCCATTTTGACTATTTTCCCTATGTATTATACTACACGTGAATAACATATATACATGTATGATGTATCATGTGTCATACATGTATGCCCGGTTCTATTTTACTAATTTTAAGTCTTTTGCTTTTATATTTTACTTTATTATTTTATCATGTAGCCCTGCTATTATATTTTTTGTAATGTTGACTTTTGTATGTGATAAGATGCCCTTAATGGACACCAATGTTACAATGTTTGATGAAAACTACGTGAATACCATATAAGGGATTACATATGAAATATGATCCTCAAATTTTGGCACCAAAATGTATATATGGTACAAAGGGTTCTACGTGCTTTAAAAATTTTGTGAAAGTATATTGACTTTTAGAACCTTATAAATGACATTTGTCATCCTATGTATAGAATCAAAAGATGTCATAAAATTTTGGTCCATAAAGAACCTTTAAAAACTTTGCCTTTTAATGAAAGGTTCGAATGTGTTTTTAATCATAAAAAATGGTCCTCACACGTGAGTACATTGACCGGAAAATGGTCGAGTTAATTTGTCTAATAAGCAGGTTGTATTAGACAACTCAAACTCAGATTACTTTATAGCGTGTTTATATAGTGTTTTGAGCCGTGTTAAAAATTACTAGTAGTAAAACCCGTGTACAAACACGGGTGGTTTTTAGAAATTTTACATACGTCATTTTATTAAAGAACGAATAACTATACAACTATAAAAGTACTTATTATACTTATAAGTTATTTAATACACTTTTACACATATCAAACTCATAAACAATACAAATTAGAGTTAAATGCTTGGTTGGTCCCTGTGGTTTTCAAAAATTGCAGACTTGGTCCTAGTGGTTTACTAATTACACGCGTGGTCCCAAAACTTGTCAAAAATGAACTCGGTTGGTCCCTAGCCCTAACATCAGTTAAATTTCTCAGTTAAGTCCATGTTAAATGACCAAAATACCCTTGCTTATTAACTCTCTTTATAATTTTTGTTTAGTTTTACTTTTGACAAGGTTAAACCCATGTCAAGCTGTCATCCCTCATCATCACCAACTCCATTATAAAATTTCTCAGCTTCCCCTCTTTCTGCTAATTAGAAACATTAGCAGAAACCACTAACCTGCCATCAAACAAAGCATCAAACACAAACGAAACCAAATGACAATCAAGATTCTCCTTATCAACCTCAACCTTCAAAGTATCCTTATGCAAGTTCACATGATTCTTCACCTTCTTAGCCTGGTTATGCTCCACATAAGCCGGCGGCGGCAGAGGCACCGTGTGCGGCGGCGGATGATGATGATTATAAACCCCATAATTGGGCCTCACCATCATCATATTATTATTATTATTATTAAAGTAATTAGTTCCAGTTCAAGTTTCATCGGTGGTGTAGGGGTGGGGGTGCGGGTAGAGGGAGTGCTGGCGGCGGTGGTGGCGGAAAGTAGATGTAGGGCAGAGATGAGTAGGAAGGATCGGGAGGAGGGTATGGGGAAGAAGTGATGAGCTGAGAAGGTGGGTTTTGATGGTAGTAATTGTTGTTGTTGTTTCTTCTTCTGTTGCCGAAAGAGATACCCATTGATTGATTATGGTGCAGAATTGGGGGAATTTGGTGGAGAAGAAGAGGAGATCTGAGGTTTGGTTTGATTTGTTTGGATTTGAAGAAGATGGTGGAGGTTTTTAATCCAAGTCAACTCCTCATGATGTGCACCATCAGCTGGCATGGGTTTGGGCAGAGGTTGAAGAAGATGAACAGTTCTAAGGGTAATATAGTCATTTCACACATAGTTAACTGAGAAATTTAACTGATGTTAGGGCTGGGGACCAACCGAGTTCATTTTTGACAAGTTTTGGGACCACGCGTGTAATTAGTAAACCACTAGGACCAAGTCTGCAATTTTTGAAAACCACAGGGACCAACCAAGCATTTAACTCTACAAATTATAAGTTGCTAACATAACTACTCATGCTACCAACTTATACCCAAACATATAATATATGACACTAAACGTTGATTTTAAGAATATAGTCCTAAAAAAAAGATGAAGAACATGTGGTTAAAATCCAAGCAATTTCGTTCACTTCTCTCTCCAAAGACAATAAGGTGAGATCCCTTTAATTTAACATGCCAGAATTAATTAGATACCGAACAGAAAAAAAAAAAAAAAACACTAATAAAATAAAGGATTGTGTCTGTAATTATCAAAGTTAAATGTCATCCATTGCAACTAGCTACAAACATAAAGGATGAAAAGTGTAATTTACCCATCACATTATTATAACGAACCATGTAACATAGAAACGAAAAAAAAAAGTTTTTTTTTTTTAAATAGTTAAACGGTTTAATGGGTCAACCCGTTTTTTATATGGGTCAACCTGAACCCGACCCGTTTTTAATACGGGTCAACCTGAACCCGACCCTGTTAGTCGACCCAAACATGTTTTATTCGTGTAGGGTTCGGGTCGGGTTGACGGGTTGTGTCAAGAATTGCCGCCCCTAGTTATTACGTTGTGAACAAAACTATAATAATTTTGGTTGTTTGTGTAGTTGATTCTGATTTGGTGCCATGTTCGTTTTTTATCGTTCAGGGTTTTCGAAGCTACAAAAGATTGATGATCGTTATTCTCTTCACTGAACGTCTTCCCTCAAAATGAAACATCAAATTTAATTATTGGGATAGTTATATGGTACATTTGCTTTTTGATAAAACCAATTGGTATCGAAAGAAATTTTTTTTTGTGAACTATTCCCCTTTCTATTTTAGGGTGAGGATCAAATAGAAAGTTTATTTTATCTAGGAAGTATAGAAAACAATAGGATTAGGACATGTGATAAAATTTAAAATAAAGAGGAAGGGTATTTTAGTCAATCTTATCCTTTTTTCTTCTTCCTTTTTCCCAGTAACATCAAAACCCACCATTTTCAAAACCCACCATCTTCAACCATTTCTTCACTTTCTATCTCAAAAATCACTACATTATAGTGCGATTTTCGTCACCAATCAATGATTCAAACACCCGATCAACGTGTTCTTCAGCTTTTTTGAAGAAAACCAAGTTTAATTTCATACAAAATCTCGTTTTTTCCGGCGATTTTGAAGATAATCACTCGATACGTTCGATTCGATCTCTGATAAGTGTTTCAATCATTCAAATTTCGTCAATCGTTGAAGAAACCGACTTCGATCCATGTAAGAAATTCTTTAATTTCATTTTTATTAAATGGGTTTTTGATTTCATTGCGTTTTACGATCTTGGCGGGGGTCCGGGGGCAACGCCCCTGGAAGCAGGGTCCCAGGGGCGGCAGCCCCTGGCGGGGTCCAAGGGGCAGAGCCCCTGGCTGGGGTTGAGCTTAGGGTTGAAACATCCACGAGAAAAGAAGGATATATCCACAAACGCAGTAATCGTCTAATCGAGACTCTAACCACATTCGATTCTTTGTTTTGGAAAATGGTCTACGACACTACTGTACGTCCCACACCGACTAGTCTCACGATCAACATTAATGAGATAAATCACGTGTCCCATAGTGAATCAGATGGTGCTTAGAATTTGATCCCCATACCTCTACAATAAATTCACACCTCCTTACCACTAATCGAAGCACTACAATGAGGACTCAATTCTTTATTTTGGACTAGGCATGTAGGTTTGTTACCGTTATATTATGTTTTTGGTTTTGATGTGGTTGTACTAATTTGTGTTGTAGTGGACATACATGGTGTTGATATTAACAACATTGTGAAATACTAATCATATAAAGAGGAAAAGGAAGAACATGTGGACAAACTTTATGACATATATAGCACATTAGCATATGAAATATGATCCTTAAATTTTGGCATCGGATTACATATGGTCCAGTTCTGAGGGGTCATCTGAAGTACCAGTTGATCATAACCATTACAAGCTAGTTACGTATTCTAAGAACCTTTCATTTTAATTGTTGACTTTTGGGAAGTATTCTTAAAGGGGAAAGGACAACTTTTTTTCTAAATCTAATTAGATGTATGAGAGTTGACATCATATATGTCTAAATCACTAAATGTAATATTTAATTTAGTTAATTTTGAATACAACGTGACACTTTAATTGTATGAAATTGAACTTTGTATGGTCACACTCACACTTAAATATTTTGAATTAATTATTAGTTATTTAGTATCTACTTAAAATGAATGTTCAAAAAGTAAACTATCATACATGTTTATTCTTTACATATTAGTTGGTTAACATCTCGCCTATTAGACGGATAAATACATGTAATGTTATATACTTGGTATTAATAAATTATGTGTAATGCAAATTTATTTTTTGAAATAGACAATTATGTGTAATTTATTTTTTGTAATGCAAATTCTATTCAAAAGGGGGGTGGCAGCGCAACTTGTTGTCCGACTACTTGTCATTGCTTTGTAATTGCCCTTTTTCGTGTGGAATGATATTTAAAAAAGTTTACAGTAAAAAAAAAATATATAATAATTTCATAAAATATTCATTTGGTTGTAATAATATAATAATTACCTGTATTTAAATAATAATCATCTATAATTAAACTTATAATTATAGAGGAAGCAAGCTCACTTCGCAAGGTTGGTTGAGGATATTAGAGTTCTCGGATTTTTGTGGGTGAGGAGCCGGGCGAAACTGCAGGAAATGTCCTGGGAGATGTGGTATAGCTTTAATCTTCCTGTAGAAAATTATAAGGGTTTTTTTAACCGCGTACAGTTAGAATATCGCTAACCCGGTTAGTAGTTAGTATCCAAGTTAGTATTAAAACCTCTCTTGCCTAAGACCAACCCATGTGATCACGACTCGTAGCTAAAGTCAAATGCCGCGTGAGTTTCCTCGAAGATAGTGATAAAGTATGAGAGTGAATATATTTGTTCCCAATAATACAAATATGGCATGAAGCCACCGAATTTTGTGTGGTCAGCTCAAGTGGGTTGCCAAGATTCAAAGGAAAAATCAACCGGTCACGTTAAAGCTACTTTGTCGACGTCAGGAAGCTCGATGTGGTGTGTCGAAGTCCCAAGTTTGATTGTGAACGAGGTGTCCATGGAGCCAGTCTAAGGGATAACTGGTTGTTGTAACATGGAAACGTAGATCATATCTCCATAAAGAGTAATGGACTTGCCAATGGAAGGATCGCCGTAGAATTGCTTCGGATTAAACAATTCGTTCTACGTTGGGGTCAATATTTACGAGTGTCCCTTTAGCTATAAGAAGCCAAAGTAAAGCCTTAATTTATGTGGGGAACTATGAATGAGCAGCGAAATATTTTACGCTTTGTAGGCATGTAGTGTTTGTTACAGTTTATTTCGTTTTTGATGTCGATCATGCTAATTTATGTTGTGTGGACTTACATGGTGTTGATATTAGACAACATTGTGAAATACTAAACCTATAAAGAGAAAAAGGGAAAAGGTGTGGATACACTTTAGGGCATAGCGTACCAATTGATCATATCATCATAACCATTACTAGCTAGTTACGTATTACGAAGAACCTTTGATATTAATGGTCAACGTTTGGAAAGTATTCTTAAAGGGGAAAAGAGCAACCTTTTCTTAATCTAATTAGATGTTTGAGAGTTGACTTCGTTTATGTCTAAGAGGTTGTTTGTTTTAGCTCTTAATGGTTTAGACATCTTATGGGTTTATCACTTAATGGTTCTGACTGTTTGTTTCGCGAGCAGATGTCTGAATGGTTCAGACATTTGCCTCTGAATGATTAAGCATTATACTGAGTCTGAATGGTTAAAACTTCTTATCTGAATTGGCCAGACATTTAACTCAGAATGGTTAAGCATTATACTGTCTTCTAATGGTTCAGACCTCTTACTGGTTCAGCATTTAATGATTCATACATCTTAATTGTTTTGTACTTTACTCATTCGGAAGTTGACAAACAACCCTAAGTCTATTTAGTTTAGTTTAGTTTATTCTGAATACAACGTTACACTTTAATTGTATGACTTTGAACCTTGTATGGTCACTCTCACACTTAAATGATTGCATTAATGATTAGGTATTTAGTATCTACTAAAAATTATCAAAAAGTAAACTATCATTAATGTTTAGTGTTTGTTAATATCTTTTTTTATGATAAATTTAATAAAACATCACAAACTAACCATTATGGCCAACAAAATAAGCGTTGATTTTGTTTTTAGTACCAAAAAGTTGATTCAGTTCAACAATGAAACATTGCCAAAACCTCAAGTCATGCACTACGTCAACCTCTTATGGCAAATACTTTTTTTTGTATATCTTTTACAACGGTACAATACTCGTAGTGCAAAAATAACAAAAAAAAATGAACTCGTATCAAAATTGAAACCATAAAAATGAATACTCGTATCGGTACCGGTATTGACACTCAATATAGATCATGATACCAAGAAATTCATTATTATCAAAACTCCGTTATTTATAAAATTTATATTCAATTGTTGACAAAAAGTAATAATAGACGTAAGTGTGTATTTAGATGTTTTTAAAGTTAACGAGCCCAAGTTATTGAAGAAAAATCAAATTAAATGATAAAAGAACCAGGATCCCAAAGAACTATTATAGAAACCATAAACTATCAAAATGAATTCTGATAGTGGTATCGATTTTGTTAGATTGGTATGGGTTTAGTTTAATACAGGCTCGACAATCGCTCGATATAGCTTACATATCAGAAATACTATATTCTGAATAGAAGTCCGTTTTTAATAAAACTCATATTAGAATATTGACAACAAAACTTTAAACATACATGTGTATTTAATTTCCTTTAAAGTTAACAAGCACATTGTTATTAGAGAAATAAAATTAAGTGATAAATTAAATATTATGATAATATTAAATAGATTAAAAATGTAAATTATTTAGAAAAATGAGTTGAACAAATAAACAGGTTAAGGTGTGTCTAATTAATAAGATAATAAATAAAGAAGTTAAATTAAAACTTAAAAAAAAAACACATCACAAGTTGTGATAGATAAAGTTAGTATTCATGATTTAGTAATTGTTATCTATATAATGAGGTGGTACTTCTTTTTAGTTATATAAAAATATACGGTTTTACTAAATAACTTTATAAAAAAAAAATTGTATTAAGTTGAACTTTGCTCTACTAACATGCATGATCTTACTACGATTTTTACCAATCGATTTTCGGTTTTCTTTTTCATTTTATATTTTTAAAGACAAACTAACCTTGTTCTACATATTCTTGTATTTGCATTCCAAAGAATTTGAACCCTTCACTTTATATAAAGCGAGGAGACATCTTACTACTTTCGGTTTATTAGAATTTTGATTTTTTTAAATGAATTTGAATGGGAAAAGGCTATTTGAATTCAGAATATTGAATTCCGACTCATAGAAATAAACTGAATTATTATAATAAATAATATGTATACAAAGATATAAAAACTAAATGTATCTACTAAATACTTACAAAAAATATACATATATATAGTGGCGAAACTTGACCAAAAGTTCCGTGAGAGCGGAAGTAATGAGACCAAATTTTTTTTTTCTTATCGCTATGTTTCGGGTCAGCTATTCGATTCGGGTCAAGTCAAACAATAATAACTCCGAACAAAACCAAATAATTTTCATTCATTCAAAGGACCTGTTCTTATGCATAAAAAAGAACTAAATTTGAACCCTCAAGTTTCATTTATATAAAAAATAGTTTCAGAATTTATTTAAACTCACTTCAAGTTAAAAAACAATTATAATTAATTACTATTTATGTATAACTTTTTTGGACAATAAACTTGGTAGGGGCAGAGAATTTTTAGACAAAATAATTGACGGGGGAGAACCTCTATAATCTTAAAAATTTCGATTATGTGTGCAATTTGAATTAACCTGTCAAATAGGTTCAAAAGTCATAAATCCAATTCGATTAAAAAAACGCATTCAAAATATAGTTATGATGTTAATCTAATTAAAATCTGAAAACCGAATTCTAATAAGTTTGATTCAACTTAGAGTATAGTTTTTTGAGTATGATTCAAATAATAAACATCTCTAGAAAATAAACGGTTTATGTTAAACTATGGATTGGTGCTTAGCCAATTCTTCAAGTAAACCCGCAATAAGGGGTAACCATATTGGGTGGAGATACAATAGAAAGTTAATTTGGCTAGGAAGTGATCTTGACCATCCATTTAGTTAATCAATGGCTAAGATTAAATCAGGGAAATTGAAAAGAAGAAAAGAGGCGTGTGAGTTTGTTCAAGGGCATTCTAGTCAATCCAAGCCAATAGTTTCTCTCTCTTCCAATTCCCCCCCCCCCCCCCCATTTTTTAAACGTTAATAACTCTTTCATACGACATTATTTTTTTATAAAAATTGCACCAAAAAAACGAGCGTTTTTTTATCTTTAAAACGAGTATACTATTGCTATATTTAAAAAAAAATTAAACCCAGTTGTGTAAAACGCAATAGAAAAACCACCAGTTACGTAAAACGCAATGAAAAACAAAACCTAAAAAATAGCATTTTTCTAAAACGCAATGCACCAAAAAACACAAAGAAATGACTTATTTGTAAAATGCAATGGCCAGAAAACACAAAGAAATGTCTTATTTCTAAAACGCAATAGATTGAAAACACATAAAAATGTGTTTTACCTAAAACGCAATGCACAAAAAACACAAAAGAAATGTCTTATTTGTAAAACGCAATGGCCAGAAAACACAAAGAAATGTTTTATTTGTAAAACGCAATGGCCAGAAAACACTTAAAAATGTCTCATTTCTAAAACGCAATGACCTAAAAAAACAAAAGAAAGTATTCTCTGTAAAACGCAATGGACTGAAAACACCTAAAAATGTGTTTTACCTAAAACGCAATGACTAAAAACAGTTCAAAAATGTGTTTTACCTAAAACGCAATGACTAAAGATACTTAAAAATGTGTTTTTTTCTAAAACGCAATAGCCAGAAAACACATAAAACTCTCTTATTTCTAAAACGCAATGGACACATAAAACTGTTTCTGAACTGTTTGTGAATTGTCTGTGAACTGTCTGAATTGTCTACGAATTACTGTCTTCAAAATGAGCCAATTTCTGGAAAATTAATTTTTCTGAGGCTTTTTTAGTACAACAATTTAATCGAATTTTTTTTTTCAAAATGAGCTCAACCCCAGCCAGGGGCTGCCGCCCCTGGGACCCCACTACCGGGGGCTGCCGCCCCCGGACCCCCGCCAAGATCGTAAAACGCAATGACTAAATAAAAACCCAGATCGTGAAAATGAAATTAAAGAATTTCTTACATGGATCGAAACCGGTTTCTTCATCAATTGACGAAATTTGAAATGATAGAAACACTTATCAGCGATTGAATCGAACAAATCGAGTGATTATCTTCAAAATCACCGGAAAAAACGAGATTTTGTATGAAATTAAACTGGGTTTTCTTCAAAAAAAAACTGAAGAACACGTTGATCGGGGGTTTGAATCATTGATTGGTGATGAAAATCGCACTATAATGTAGTGATTATTGAGATAGAAAGTGAAGAAATGGTTGAAGATGGTGGGTTTTGAAGTTACTGGGTTTTGAAAAAGGAAGAAGAAATGGTTGGATTGACTAAAATACCCTTTTTCTTTATTTTAAATGTTGCCACATGTCATCCTATTATTGCTTCCTATCAT
This sequence comes from Helianthus tuberosus, assembly GCA_030545235.1. Taxonomy (NCBI): domain Eukaryota; kingdom Viridiplantae; phylum Streptophyta; class Magnoliopsida; order Asterales; family Asteraceae; genus Helianthus; species Helianthus tuberosus. The sequence continues at coordinate 13,939,545 of CM060397.1, forward strand.
TCCTAATGAAATTAATCTTCCTATTTGATCTTTTCCCATTATTATAATCAATTATCCAAGTAAAGAAAGCAAGATTACTACAATCATACAAACCAAAACAAGGCCTGGTCTATTCGCACACGACCTTTGTCTTTTTGCACACTCAAAGCGCCCCGCTTTGGCCATAGCGGGGCGCTTTGAGTGTGCAAAAAGACAAAAAGCGTTGGCTGGAAGTTGTGTTGTTTTTTTTTTGAAATATGTGGGATGTGGGTTAGTTTGGTATTGTTTTTTGGAGGAAAAAATTGTATTTGAGTTTTATAATACGTTGTTTTATAATTGCGTTTTTTACGTCATTATTTTTATAGAACGTATATAATATAAGTGCGTCTTTATAAACTGTTAACCTAGTTTATTTTGTTAAATTAAACGAACACGTTAAATAAATTGTACAGAAAGCCATAAGAATTAAACGTAAACAATCCAAAACCAACGTGATGTAAATAGAAGATTAACTGCAATATATATATATATATATATATATATATATATATATATATATATATATATCAGTTTGTACATATAAACAAAAAAAGGTACAACTGACTACATAATACATAACAAAACACTATACAAACAAACTAAGGTACTAATCCTCGTGCGGTGGGGACGGTGGGAGGGGAAGTGGAGGCAACCCAGCGAGCTGTCGTAGAGAAACGAGCGTCTCGATGATCCAGTCCTGGCGTGCGGCCTGGCGTCTGAGGCGCCGGTCAAAGTCCCGAGCCACCTCACGCGCTACCGGAGGCAGGTCAGCGTAAACGTGCTGCGGGTACTGTGGCGGCTCAGAAGCTGGCTGAACTGGTGGTACCATGATCTCCTCGATATGCTCCTCCTGAGCCGGATCCTCTAATACAGGCTGAGCCTGAGGCTGAGCCTGAGCCTCAGCCTCAGCCTGAGCCTCAGCCTCAGCCTGAGGCTGGCCCGGGAACTCATCGAGTCCCAGAGCCTGTAGCTGAGCCTGCCGAGCGGCCGCCTGAACATCAGGAGGGGCTAACACTCCAGCCCTCACCTCAATAACAACCGGGATGACCTCCGGCATCACCTCCGGATGCCAAATCAGCCCGTCACGTCCCCGAAACCTCAGACCAACATCAAAGGTACGGGTAATCTGCATGGCAGATACTGACGCGCGGCCCAACCAGGTAGACGGGACCGGATCGGACAGCTCCGTATCATGCTCGGGCACGAGCCCTTGCGAGCGTGCAATGGCGGTGATGAATGAGCCAGTGTGCACGAACCCGCGGAGCTGCCGGTGGTATGCTGTGGCAAAGTAATCTGCCAGGCAGGCTGCTAGATCGCAGGGCTGGCGGCGCAGTAGGCAGTATAGAAAGAAAAGGTCATTGAGGTTGACCTTCTCCCTGCTGGAACCCCGCGGCACGATAGTTGCCGCGATAATATGGTGCAGGTATCGGTACAAGGGGTCTTTAATGGTGGTGGCCTTTTGCCAGGATCTCCCAAAGGGAACCCTGGAAATGGCCCTCCAGAAACTGATAAGCGTCTGCCTGTCCATCGCCGTAACCGCCGTAGTATATAAATCAGTATCAAGCTCGGGCTCTGTGTACAAACCTGTATAAACAAATAATATTAAATAAACAAATAATAATAATAAACAAATAATATTAAATAAACAAATAATAATAATAAACAAATAATATTAAATAAACAAATAATATTAAATAAACAAATAATATTAAATAAACAAATAATAATAATAAACAAATAATATTAAATAAACGAATAATATTAAATAAACAAATAATAATAATAAACAAATAATATTAAATAAACAAATAACATTAAATAAACAAATAATAATAATAAACAAATAATATTAAATAAACAAATAATAATAATAAACAAATAATATTAAATAAACAAATAACATTAAATAAACAAATAATAATAATAAACAAATAATATTAAATAAACAAATAACATTAAATAAACAAATGGTATTAAATATAAAATAATAAATAATATTATTTAAACAAACCTGTATGGACAGCAAACTGCCGCACACTCATATGAAACTCCTGACCGGCGAGACGGAATGTAACCTCGTGGACTGGAAAATCCGGGTCCTCCACGTAATCCGCCGGATGCGGCGTGTATGTAAACGTGGAAAGAAACTCCCACGTAAGCTCGGGGTACGAGTCCTCCATCGCTAACTCAAATAGGCGCGACCAAGGAGTATCTAGTCCAACTATCTCACGCGCCCGCGCGGCCTCTCCCACGGTCTCCAGCAGGCCCCAGTCTATCCCTACATGCTCCCCAATGGGGATGGCGCGCAACCTCGCGCATCTCCCCCTCGCCCGTGACCCCGGCGGAAACTGCAGGTACGGACATGCCGGCTCTCCCTGCTCTCCCTCATCTCCCTCAGCCTCCATATGCTCAATCTCGTCATCGGAGGAATCCATCACTGCACGTTGATAAGATAATATTAAATATAAAATAATAAACAAATAATATTATTTAAACAATTTAAATAATAAACAAATAATATTAAATATAAAATAATAAACAAATAATATTAAATATAATTTAAATAATAAACAAATAATATTATTTAAACAATTTATATTAAACAAATATTATTAAACAAATAATAATAAAAAAAAATAAACTTGAACCAAAGCGCCGCGCTTTGGCCTTGGGGCGGCGTTTTGGTTCTTCATTTTGAAGAACAGATCCAGCAATCGATCAAATCTGGCCCAATCAAAACAATATCAAACATCTACATTTAACCAAAACGATTAAGGGTGTTCGATCTTACCCTTTAGCGGTCGAAAGATTGAAAACGAAGATATCCGGAGATCAGTGTGTGTAATCGCACCTTTTGTGTGTGTTTTGTGTTTTGTGTTGAAATGGGGGAGAAGCTGCCTCGCTTCAGGTATAACGAGGGACCAAAGCGCCCCGCTATGGCCAAAGCGGGGCGCTTCTGTTCTTATTTAAGGGCAAAGCGCTCCGCTTTGGACATAGCGGGGCGCTTTGGGCCTTTTTTAATTTTTTTAAAATTGTTTTTAATTCACAAACGCGTCGATAATAGTCTAAATTTTACGTTTTTTCCATTATACATCATTTTTTATTATATATGGACTATACTGCAAGTTCCGGATCAAATCGGTTACGTGTGATGTCTTATTCCGTTATATCGTATCATTTTGGTTTGAAAGCACAAGTACTCCTGTGAGAGGTGTTATGTGTATCAGCCGCCTACCGCACATGAACATGACGTATTTTTTCATTAATTATAGTATTATGATGTATATGGTCATTTTGGGTCGTACAAGTGCGTATTGAATCTGATTGGGTCGTGTCGGTGACATTCGGTTTTTAACGTGATGTAACGCATATATTGAACAAACACAAACGTGATTATTATTAAACACATTTAACCTACATCGTGAACATATGGGGTTACATTAAGGTCAGGGGCACGATACGTAAGCATTTCGTACGCGTTGATCTGATCCCTGTATAATGTGTGCCAGGCTGCTGCGCGCTCTGTTCTGTTCGCTGTCCAGAGTGGGTTTGGGGGAGGCATTGGATAACAACCTCCAAGATCTACATGTATGAAATGCCCATGGTCGACGAACACAACCGCAACCACCATGTGAGGTTGCTCAGCTTCGTTTGGCCCGCCCAGCAGAGGGAAAATTGTATTGCTCCCACGCATGTCGAAGGTGTGAACAATCACACCGTATCGTTGGGCAATAAGAAACCCCGTGTCAGGCATCGTCATGTAATTTTCGATATCTGCTCGTCCCACCCCCTTGAAATTGATCCGTCTAAGCAGCGCATCATAATGTCCTATGTTTTCCGGATTGAAAAACTGCCTCCAAAGCGATTCGTTCGTACGTAACTCCTTTATAAGTTGTTTCCGGATCATCAAATATGAATTTTGTTTCACTCCTAACCCAACAGCCACCGATCGAAACCCACAATGACCATCTGGTTTCACGTCCTTTATTCTAACGATGTATGGATGGATCACTTCGGGAATCTGAGATGCGTAGTTGCGGATCGCTATATCCGTCTTAGGACCGAGCTTGATCATCGGGAAATCAGGGTGCAGGTTGATCGGTTTGGTATTCTTTTGTCTTCTAGAATCTTCGGGTGATATGTACGAGCTGTGACGGGGAAGATCATCTGAGGCCTCGACCCAAGTTTCTTCCGACGGAATGTACGAGCTTTTTCTAGCGGCTTCAACCTTTATTTCTTCCTGCGTTTTCAATGTTGGGCGACCACGAGTTTTCTTCAGAACAGCAGGAGGTTTTTTGTTATTGTTCCCTGGATTGAGGATTTGCTGAAACTTTTCAAAGAAGCTCCTTTTCACTTGAGGGGGTGTTGGATCGATATTTTGTTTCAATTTTTCAAATTCCGCGTCTACATCGATATCCTCTATGTTTTTCTTTGCAGGCTTGAAGTTAAGCTTCTTCCAGAACACGTCTATGTGTGTGATCCGGAGTTGCTGACCTGTGGATGAAAACAAATTAGGTGGCAGAATCATAACGAGAAAGGTCAAAGATATTAATTACCTTTATTTTCCAACTTTTCCAAACGACAGGCACATGGCAAACCACAGCTGGTAAAAAGTTGGCAACCACAGCTTGCACCGTAGGCTCTCAACCCGTCTTCCTTACGTTTTAGTTCCCTACTCAAAAGCTCAATCGCATATATTGAAACCTTTCTGAGAATATATGCAAGCATGGGCTGCTTCTTGTGGTGCGTCATCACTTTTCGGAGGCTTGTTTCAAAGCTTGTACTAATCTCGGTGTATTGTCTATCAACAACATGATCAACATACAGTACAAGTTTATCCAGTGTGTTGCGATGACTTGGAAAGTGACTTTTTAGTGTTGCATGCATGCCCTCAACCCTGTTGGTCGTAGTTTGGTGAAAGTTGATAGTTTTGTTAATCCAGCATGATACAAACTTTTCACGGTACGGATCCAACCAGGATTTCTTCAAATAATCAAAAACCTCTAAAATTAAAAAAAACGTAAATAGTCAGTTTTTGTTATTATATAAAATTTGAACATAATTATGTAAGAAATACCTACGTTCACGGTCATCTTCTTTCAGCTGTGCTTCAAGGTTTTCCAAGTTATACCTGTATATTTCCTCGGTCGTAGACTCGCACAATAACCAAAATCTACGTACGAATTCTTTCCATTCCTTGTCAGAGAATTTCTTCTTGCTGTTCTTATTAATATTTTGTTGAATATGGAACCGACAAAGATACTTATGCGCTTTTGGAAAAACTTGTTCACACGCGTTCATTAGCGCAAAATCCCTGTCTGTTAAAATCACGCGCGGTTCCATACATCCTACCAGCATAGACTTGATCCTCTGCAACACCCATAGGTAGTTCTCTGACTTCTCAGCGGAAATTACCTCACAAGCAGCCGTAAACGATTTGTTTGTCGACGTCATGCCTACGACCTGAACAAATGGCAGGTTGTACATGTTCGTTTTGTAGGTGGCGTCAATCATTAGCACATGCGGGAAGGCACACCACATATTGAATGATCTTTCGTGAACAAAGAAGACATCTTCAACTTCGTTTGATATCTCATTCGTGCGCATGTAATAAGTGTAATTTTTTTCGAGAAGAATGCTTTCAAGTTTTTGCATCGGAGACTTACCGACAGTTTTTTCGGCGTTGATCTTCTGAACAGCGTTGTGTATATCTTTCGGAATAAGCTTTCTAGCCGGATTGTTTTTTGTCAGCGTTCGCCAGATACTTTGGTTGGGAATGTCTTGCTCTGCCAGCTCCTTAACCAGTTTTGTATCCTCCGAAGAAAGCCTTCTCGCATACGCGTGACCCTCTAAGTTTTCAATAGGAGTGTGGTTATGCTTCGCCTTCGTCACCTCGATCCTCCAAACACTTCCGGATGATTCCGAAAACCCGATCATCTCGAACGGGCAGCCTATTTTCTTGCTACCCGTTTTCCTCTGTGTAGCTATACTCTTATGCTCCCCACCAAAAGTACATTGAAACCAAATCTTGTAATTCTCTCCTCTTTTATTCGACCTCTTAGTCACAATGAGGTAACCGTTGTCTTTTGCCGTGTCTTGTACCCAACGCACCAACTCTTTACGTGACGAAAAGGTCTGCGTTGTATCAAACGAAAACGTAACCGGGTAACAGCCTTCCTCGTCAACAGACACATCCCCCGGCTCACCATCGTCACCGAGGTCCGAATATACTTGATGTTCAAAGTTGTGCTCGCCACCGTAACCGAAATTCGAATAACCTTGTAAGCTCTGTTGACAACCGTAACTGTCGTTTGGACCACACTCCTGCTGTACAAAGCTGTACTCGCCACCGTAACCGAAATTCGAATAACCTTGTTGTGCGTAAGGGTCCTCCACAGGGGTATTCAAATCCAGCGTCACCGTGTTATCACGATAACGAATGCCAGATACAACCTCTGCCTCCCTCAAGTTGGACGAGACCGGTTTCTCATACGAGTCAGAAATAGCGGTCCCCTCGTAAGAATCAGGAACAACTGTCTCGTCAGAATATTGACCGAAAATATAGTTGTTTAACCACGACATCGTTTTTTGTAAACAACAAACAACAAAATACTCGAATACCCATGTATGTTTGTAAACAACGTATTGAGTGCGACCTTGTCTCGAACGATGCTTTTCTAAAGAAGAAGAAGAAGAAGAAGAACGTATGCTTGCTTGGCCAACCTCAATCAGTAGCTTGCTTTTAAAAGTGAAAATTTGGGTCGAAGCGCCGCGCTATGGCCAAAGCGCGGCGCTTAGGGTTAACGACAAAACATCATAATCAGCTTTATGTCTGTCAAACAGTAGGGAATGTCTCAAACGTCAATCGAAGCACTTTTGTCGAGCATAGCGCCGCGCTTTGGCCATAGCGCGGCGCTTTGGGATGTGAAAATAATTTTGGCCGTGTGTGATTAGCATGACCCCAAAACAATCATCAACCACGATTAATAATAAAGTAAATATATTTGAATTTTGACCACATAACAAAACACACTTTATCAAGTGAAAAGAATATACAAGGGTGGGGACGTGGGGTAAGGCTCTGAGACTATTAAGTTCTGTGTTCGATTCTCATAAAGAGGAGTTTTTCTCAGATTTATTGGGTTTCCTCCTGAATTGGTTTATAAGCAATATAGCCTAGTGGAGATGGATATGATTGGGTGATTCTGCTGGTGACATGATGATACTTCAGTTACCCGTCAAAGATCCTAATTTGCAGTTTAAAAAAAAGTGAAAAGAATATATTATTGGGAACAAGAATGTATATCAAAAACCCACACCAAATAAAAAGTAGGCCTGGAAAATCTCACAAGCCACAAAGAACTTGTGGCTCATATTTAATCCCCATGCCTACGTGTCATACCCTCACCTCTGCTTTTTATAACCATCTGCCGCCAATACAACAAAACAGATTTACGTTACAAACACTCTTCTCCGATCAACTTCATGCCGGAAGTTAAAGATCCGGCGATCAAGCTTTTTGGAAAGACAATTCAGTTGTCTCATGTTGATCATGCTTCTCAACAATATTGTTTTGGAGACAATAAGGTATTGACATACGAGGTTTTGGAGTGATTTATGTTCCATTTTTTTTAATTTCTAAAAAGTTTATTGGATTGACCTCTGCTTTCTCATTAGAAATTACATATTTATTTTTAGCAATTTAAGGATGGATTTGTTACTCTGTTTAATCCCTTTTTAAATTTATTTAGGATTCTGTCAATAATTTTCAAGGTTTTTTAATGTTTACTGGACTGACCTCTGTTTTTTTATTAGAAATTATAATTTTTTATAGATTAATTTGAGCAACTTAATGAAAGATCGGTTACTTTCTTTTATATTGTTTATGGGTTTTTCAAGATTTTTTAAAAGATTAATGGGTTGACCTCTGTTTTTCATCAAAAAATATATATTTTATTGATTAATTTGAGCAATTTAATGGAAGATCAGTTACTCTGTCTTTTAGTACAAATAGGGGATTTATAGTACTTTCATAGTTTTATACCCTGTTTAACTTATTTATGATTTTTTCAACAATTTAAATTTTTATAAAAAATTACAAAATTAACCACTGTTTTCACCAGATATTACATATGTTTATAGATTCTTTCAACAATTTTCATGGTTTTTTTTATAAGATTACCAACTTTTATAGATTTATTTCAACTTTTATAGATTTATTTCACCAATTAAATGAACAATCAACATGAAATTCTCATAATTACAGAAAACTAGAGAGACAGAACAAGTAGAAGACACCAGCTCTGATCAATCAACATCTATAGGAATCAATGATGATCCCAAAACACCAAATCCAGACAAAGAATTCCCAACAACAGCCACCCCAAAAAAGGACATTCCGAACCCGAACCCGAACCCGAGCCCGAATCCGGAAGAAAAACCTCAAAAACCAGACAAGATTCTCCCATGTCCAAGATGCAACAGTATGGACACAAAATTCTGTTACTACAACAACTACAACGTTAACCAACCTCGACACTTCTGTAAAAACTGTCAAAGATATTGGACCGCAGGTGGAACAATGCGAAACACTCCGGTCGGGTCGGGTAGACGAAAGAACAAGAGTTTGTCATCCGCTTCGTATTACCGACACTTGATTTTTACCGACGGTTTATCGAAGACGAATGGGAGTGTTCTTAATTTTGGCTCTGATGTTCCTCTTTGTGAATCCATGAATCAAGCTTTAAGTTTTAGTGATAAGTCAAAGAATAGTTCAAGTTCAAGTTCTACTTTTAATTTGGTGGAAAATGGTGGGAATTTTGGTAATTTAAGGAATTTACCAAAATACCCTCTTCAAATCCCTTGTTTTTCTTCTAACCCATGGTGTTATCCTTGGAACTCTGTTCCGTACAGACCTCCAAACCCGGGTGTTCCTGTAAATGTAAATATGTACCCGCCACCGCATTACTGGGGTTGTACGGTACAAGTGCCAATGCAAATGCAAGTACAAATGCGAATGCCAATGATGAACCCTAATTCTCCATTGGGAAAGCATTCTAGAGATGGGAATTTATTGGCAACATCTTCTAGTAATGGAAATGAAGAGGTTTTGAATGATCCGAATAAGGAGGTGAAAAGCGCGGTGTCGATTAATGGTGGCTTTCTTTCGAAGGCGTTTCAGTCGAAAATCGATGAAACTAGTGGAGTTGCGGGTAGTTCTTTGGCGAATTTGCAAGCGAATCCCGCGGCTTTATCGAGATCGCTTAGTTTTCGTGAGACTTCATAGTTTGGGTAGATTAAAGGTTTTGAGTTTTGAAGATGGTTAGGGGCTATAGAGGGGTGGGTTTGGTTTGGTTTTGGTTTGTGATGACTTTAGGGTTGTAAAGTGTGAATGGTTTAGTGTACATGAGTATAAAGAAATAAAGGTGGTTAACAAAGGGAATCTAATGGGAAAAGAATGATTCTTGAATGTGCAAAGTGCATGGTGATAATGATGAATAAGTGAATCAAATTCAAGAATTTGTCACAGTTTTCTTCTGCTTCTAGTGCTTAAACTTTTGTCAAAAGCAAGACTTTCTTCAAGTGTAATAAGCATGTCGATGGAAAGATTGAAGGATTTAGACGTGCATGTTGATCTAGAAGTCTTTAAGAGTTTGAATATTTTATTTGTATCTATTATATATTATGATATACTAATACAAAAAGTAACTTGAGTCATGAGTTTACAACACAGCCGTTTAAAAAGAAACTAGAATTGTGACCCGTCGCAATGCGGCGGGAATTCTTTAGTTATAACTAAGTCGATCTAGAATCTGTACGTTATGTTGAACCTATGAAACGGGAAGAAAATAGACATGTAAAAATGTTTGCCTACACACGCACGTTGCGTCCCGTACCAAATCACACTAATGCCACACCACCGCTCGAGACCACCAACAACGGAAAATCTCGTAAGAACAAAATAAATAAAAAAAAGGAAAAAACAACACCTAACGAAAAACAGAAGTAAAATCGTTAAACCATGCACGCCTGTTGCGACGTGTTAATGCAAATAAATTAAAACGAAACGTAAAACATAGAAAAGAATAACGAAGTCGATCTAGGACCGCCACGTTGCGACGAACCTGTCAAACATGGAAAAATAGACGCGTTGCGATGGGTCTATCAAACGGGAAAAATAGACGAAAAAACGTGGAACCCCACACATACGTTGCGGGGTGTTAACTCGCAAAATTAGAACGAAACGTAAAACGAAAAACTTGCAAAAGGTGAAAAGTATGGAGGAACAAAGTTGAAAATAGAAAATGTAAAGGTTCAATTGAAAAAGATAAAAAGCTTTAGGTTAAAAGTGAAAAAATAAAAAAGATTTTAATGTAAAAGATGAAAACCTTTAGGTTTAAAGTGGAAATTTTTTTTTTTTTTTTTGAAATACACCCAATGCTTGATGTATAACTTTTTATGCCTAAATTTGTTGCTTATTTATAGTAACTAGGGTTAAGACCCGCCCGCGTTGCGGCACGGGTACATCGTAAATATTGAATGGATTAGTCCAAACGTTATATGATGCATTAACCATATGAAAAAACACATTTCGACGTATCCAGTTGAACTCAGTGTAACCTGTATAAGCATTGTGATTGGATCAAACGTAAAGTAAATGAAATTCATATCAAACAATCATAACGTATTATATGTGACCCAACTTATACAAAGAATACGTAACGGGTATGAAGGAAAATATGCACATGTAATCGAAAGGGATTAATTATAGCTTTCGAAAAAAGAGGAGAAAAAGAAACCATAATTTGATTGCACTCGGTTCGAAACAAACTTTACGAAACGTACATAAAATAAGCACGAAAACATATTATATTTGACCTGAATCATTTCCCGAAAAAAGTTTACGTCGAAACGTAGAACAACTTAAATTTATACGAAAACGTACATAGAAATATGCACGTAAAAATGGTTTCTTTAAACGAAAACATATTATATTTGACCTGACTCGTCTATAAAAAAAGTTTACGTCGGAATGTAGAAGAAATCATATTTACACATACTCGTACATAAAATAAGCACGTAAAAAGTAGTTTTTAAGTAAAGGAAGTATAGAGGTAAACCAAAACAAAAAATTAGTAAAAAATTTAATAGGTTAAAAACGTTCGTAAAACCGTGCCACGTAGCACCAATGCCACAACCACATCGACTCTCAACATCATAAAAATAAAATAGATAAAATGGTAAAAATTACACTGAACGAAAAACAGACTAAAATCGTTGAACCACACACACCCGTTACAGTGTCTTAATACGAAGAAATTAACCAGAAACGTAAAACGTAGAAAATAATAACTTAGTCGATCTACGACCCGTCCGTTGCGGCGAACTTTTCAAAAGGGGAAAATGGACGCGTTGCGACGGGTCAGTCAAATATGAAAAAATAGAGCAAAAATGTTGAACCTCACATGCACGCTACGACATGTTAACTCGCAAAATTTAGAACGACGCGAAAGATAAAAAGTATGGGCTACGAAAGTTGTAGATAATAAAATGTTGTGTTAAATTAGAAAAGATGGAAAAAGTTGGGGTAAAAGTAAAAAAAATGAAATGGGGTTAAAATGTAAAATATGAATTGTTTGGGTTAGAAGTGGAAAAATCAAGTTTTTTTTGAAGCACTCCTAAAGCCAAAAGTACAAGTAATGATGCACATAGAAGTTGCTTATTAATATATGGAATAATAAAATAACCAACTAATGTGTCGTTAACCAAAACGGCACACCGTTTCCGGTTGTTTAGCATGGATATAAATCAAACTAATGTGCCTTTTACAGTCTGTTCCCGAGTCTCATTTAATAGGGGAAGAGGAAAGAAAAGAGATGAAAATATGAAAAAACCATGTTCCTAGAGATGTTTTAAGGATAGAAAGGGAGGGGAAAGAATGAAAAACAGAAGAAAATTTGTTAATATATTTATCCTCCTAAATTGGAGAGATTAGGAGAGACAATATTATTAATTACTAAATTGCCCTAATTAAAATGTTTTATGATTAAAGGGTATAATGGTAAAATTGTTCATTTCTTTTCTTTTTCTCATTAATTACTAAATTGCCCTAATTAAAATGTTTTATGTTTAAAGGGTATAATAATAAAATTGTTCTGTTCTTTTCTTTTCCTCATATCGGGAACACATAAAATGCTTGATTTTCTTCTCTTTTCCTTTACTTTTCATTAAACTCGGGAACACGAAAAAAATCACATATTTTCTTTCCTTTTCTCTTTTAATTTATTTTCCTTCCCCTCCCACTGTTAAATGAGACTCGGGAACATTGTGTAACCAAAATGATGCACCTTAACATTATTAGGGTGTACTTTGGTGGGAAACCAAACGACAATAACGAGATTTCAAACTTCAATTCATAGCAAAATTATAATCGGTTTCTTCAGTCAGCGTTAATCGATTTGTCATTGTTCAGATGGTTCCTTCATTCGCAATTAATATTTAAATTTTCTTAACAGTGGGCTTGTGTAGGGTTTTTATTTATTGTTTCCGCTCCTAACAAATTTACCCATAAGATTCAACTTAACTAACCGAAACCGACCTAACCCTTAATGGTCCGATCCTTGGGTTCCATTATCGGCTGGATTCGATTTTGGTCCCAGGCATGTTCAGCGTGGTTTTGACCCGATGCACATCTCTATAAACACTTGCACGTAGTATATGCAACATAATCACATATAAGAAAAAGGTCGTGTTATTTTTCACATAATAAACAATAGATATAACTGTGTAAGTGTTCCTATGATTAAATCAACATATCTCTATCTTCGTATTATTTTAAGTTTTATCAACCTTATGAAGAAATAATTTTGTTCCAAAAATCAGTTAAAGCTCATTTTTGATGTTTATTTTGTGAGTTATGTTCTTGAATGTTTCAAGTTTTACACCGTAATTTTATCCACGAATATGATTATTATTCAACTATAATAATAAAATAATAATATAATACAAGTATTGACCGGTAATTTCTTTTATCTTGTGAAACAATCAATGATGAGAAGATTCTAATTTCACTTGTGTCAACAATGCATCGAAATATCCATGTTGGAGTCAGAATTATTAGAATATTATGAAAGAAGAAGGACAAATTGAGATATATAAAGTTATGAAAGGACAAATTGAGAAATATAAAGAGGGGTTATGTTGCCCCGCTTGCGGTGTACACTATAATGTATATATGTGTGTGCGCGCTGGGGGGGGGGGGGGGGGTAAAAGTGAAATTGTACTAATTTTAACATTATTTTACTAATTTTGTGAAAATAATGTTCAAAGCGACAGATGGTTAATCATGTATCATGTGGTGACGTTGATAGCTGAAAGACACGGCGTACATGCACCAATCAGTCTCTGTCCCGATTGTTTGAGTGTTATGTGTCTTAGGTCTAAGGCTTGATACAAAACTACAATCGAGCTGGGGGACTCACTGGAAGCATCTACATCTACTTTAGTTTTGTAAGGCTGTCTACATCTACCCTTCTCAGACCCTACTTTAGTTTTGGTATTTGATAAGATTTACTTAGTATGGATGATAATGATGATGACGATGAAAGAGGAGTTATGTGGGGTGACTTGAATTCAATTCAAAAAACCCAAACAAACATGTCTCTTTCAACCAAAAAGCTATAATAATAAAGTGAGCATAAAGTTTTTCATTTTCTTCTACTTTCACCTTTTTTTTCTTCTCACTTTTTGTATTCTTGCCTAACAATTGCACATTCTTTGGAATTATGAACAGAAATATACCATGACTATCTTTGCCTTACAAAACAAATAAAAACTACCAAGTCACAAAAGTTAAGCTTAAAAAGGCAAAATACTTATATAACTATTGTGAATTGTGCCTGGTTGACGATTTAGCAGATTAAATATTATAACCCGAACATTACACATATATTTGTTTGTGTTTAAAACACTAACGCTAATCCAGACAAACTTAAAATCATTTAACTAACAACAACGTATTAAACCTAAGCGATAAAACATGTAGACACGTTATAATCAAGTTATATACGTGTCAATGTCAAATCATCATAATAAATGACTTACATGGGGCGGGGGTAAGTAGGTTTGTTTGCTTAGTTAAAGGGTTTGACGGGTCGATATGTTTAATTACTAGGGTTTAACAAGTCATATCCAAACACGACCCATTTAATTAAACATATTGAACATGTGAACACGAGCATGATTTCATTATATGAGATTATTTAAAAAATTACCACCCCTAGTTCTATAAAGCGATAACGAGACATTAAACGATAATTTATATCTTTACTTCTATCATATAGAATGAACACAAATAAACCAATCAGATGAACTCAATCAACTATCAGCTTATTGTACAGTCAATTCAAGAAACAAACAAGATTTGACAAGTACCCAAAACTTAGTTTAGTTTTGTGGTATATGTACAAAAATGTTACCAACACATGTAGTGTCAAGTGTCATCCTGTAGGGGATTGAGTGGGGGGTATCTGTAGTAGTGTTATCAACATTTGATAGCCACAAGCAGGAAAAATGTGGAATTCTGAGGGACCTATGTCATGTGATACTTTTAATGCCTCTTTAATGATCTTTGTTTCTTTTCTTCTGTTGCTTTCTTTTCTTTCTTCTTTCTTTCTATTAGTAGAAATTTATTTCTTTATTTTAAAAAGTTTAGTATTATCCAAAACAATACAAGCAGACCAAAATCTATAAATATTCTTGAATATAATAAAAAAAAAAGTTTTTATGAACTTTCCTGCAAAGCCGAAATAAAACACATATTACTGTAGCTAAAGTTTTCTTTTTCTTTTATGTTTTATCTTTTTTTTACCCTTAACTTTCAGCATATTATCACTTGTACCTCTTAGTTTTATAAAAACTTTGTGAAGTGTCATTTTGACCCTCTCAAATTTTACGTGCTTATTTTTATGTACATGGGGTCACATGTAAAACGTTTCCGTGCTTATTTTTATGTATGGTTTCGGTTGGTCTACGTTTTGGCAATAGATTATTCTTATATATGGTTTCGGTTGGTCTACGTTTTGGCAATAGATTTTCTTGCTTATTTTTATGCATGTTTTTTGTTGGTCTACATTTTGTCATAAATAATACGTTTTCACTAGACGTTATAAATTCGAATAACTTTACGTTTCAACGCTACCGCAACACGCGATACTGTTTTTTAACATATAAAATATTGTTTTCTTATGTGCTTTATTTAAGTATATTTCAGTATAAATCCAAGTTAGTTTACGTTTGGACGTAATTTTTTTCTCGGTAATGAGTGGGGTGAAACATAATACGTTTTCGAGCTTATTTTATGTATGTTTTCAGTTGGTCTATGTTTTGACGTAAGTTTTGCTCGAAAACGAGTCGGGTCAGACATTTGACGATACAAATTCGAGTTATTTTAGATTTTGAAGCCGTCGCAACGCGCGAAGAGTCAAAATTATAGTTAATAACACGACACAAATGAATGACTTTCCTATTTGCAAAGTTATATAATTGTATTTATTTTTATTTTTTAAATGATAATCTCAGACACTTTGTATTCAACATCTTTGTCATGACAAGACTTTTATACACTCATTTTTTAATCACAAAATGACCCTAATTTTTATCTAATAAAACAATAGTTCTACCTTCTGTTTTGATGTAACTTAACAAGTTTTAGAATTATTAAATGGATTTATTATTTGAAAAAAAAAAATAAATAAATAAATATTGTTCGGTTAAAAAAAAAATAGTTCTATATATAGGAGTTCGATCATGAACCTGCTTTTTTTAAGAGCTTAGAAAGCAATTAAAATTTGAGTTCGATACAAGTTTAGATGTTTATAATTGTAATTTATGTTAAATTAAGAGGTTGAAAAAAAATCATAAACGCATAAATGGAGTACAACTACATCTACGATTCTTTTCGACTTTCTTCAACAGAATGATACTAAAATTGTGGGACCTTTTTTTAAGGCAAATTTGGATCACTAACGGACCATCGGAGTATTGTCGTGTCACCAGCAGAACCACCCGATTATATCCATCTCCATTAAGCATAGTGCCTATACACCAATTCATGAGGAAATCCAATAATATAGGAACAACACAGAGGCGTCTCTGAGAATTCACGTACCATGTTCGAGATTGAAAAAATGTGCATTTCCATTATGTTTTGCTATTATTTAAAAAAAATCAAATTAGTATTGGGCTCAATAAACCTGATTACAAGTGAGCTAAATTCTAAACCATAAAAAATATTTGTAAATTGGCCTATATTGGAAGTGGTATGTGTTTACTATTTAAAAAAATAACATATACGTATCGGATTTTTTTTGAGTGAATTGCAAGTTTGGTCCTTTATCTTTAGGCCATTTTGCAAGTTTTGTCCTTTATGTTTAAAGTTGACGAGTTTTGTCCTTTATGTTTGAAATCAAGCACGTTTTACCCTTTGAGCCTTAAAAATCAAGCACGTTTTGTCCTTTATGTTTAAAAATCAAGCACGTTTTGTCCTTTATGTTTAAAGAATCAAACAAGTTTTGTCCTTAAAAATCAGGCACGTTTTGCCCCAAAGGACAAAACGTGCTTGATTTTCAAACATAAAGGACAAAACTCGTCAACTTTAAACATAAAGGACAAAACTTGCAAAATGGCTTAAAGATAAAGGACAAAACTTGCAATTCACTCGATTTTTTTTTAAATTACATGCCCCTCGAAATCGCGGGCCTTGTGCGAAAGTCCTCCCTACACACCATCAAAGCGGCCAGTGGAACAACCCCTCTTGTGGTGTTAGCAATCAAATTACCCACACCTTGGAATATGTGATTAGATGATCATATTATAACATTCACATTTAAGGTGGAGGATGTGATTAGATGATCATATTATAACATTCACATTTAAGGTAGAGGAAATGGTCAATCACTAGTTGAGTGTTTGAGTTATTTTCTAGCCAATAATACCATACCATGCCATGTCAAGTCAAGTCCCCATTTTGCACTCAATCACTGGCAATTGTCAAACACATGAAGAGTGGTAAAAAAAACATGATTGGTTGAAAATGGTAGGGCCCAACATTAACCCCTCTATCTCCTCCACAATTCTCTTTCCCGCATCTAGGGCTGTAAACGAACCAAACATTCAGCGAACAGTTCATGAACCGTTCGGCGGGAATTTCGTTTGTGTTCGTTCGTTTATTAAACAAACGAACACAAACAAGAAATTTCGTTCGTTTAGTTAAATAAACAAACATAAACAGAGGTCGTGTTCGTTCGTTTATGTTCGTGAATGTTCGGTAACGTGTTTGTTTGTGTTCGATAGTTCATTAGTGTTTTTAGTTTTTATATCTATTTAAATATTTAAAAATTTCGACAAATTAAATATCTAATAAGTGACCGTGTATTAATTATTCTGTTTATGAACGATTGTTTGTGTTCGTTTGTTTCCATTTGTGTTCCTGAACTTTGGTTTGTGCTCATTTGTGTTCGTCAACGTTCGTTTTTGTTCGTTGCCTAAAATTAACAAACAAGCATAAACGAACATGAACAATTTCATTTCCTTAACAAACGAACACGAACATAAAATCTCGTTTGATAAGTGTTCGTGAACGATTTGCAAACACATATATTTCTTAACAAACGAACACGAACAAGGTCTTGTTCGTGTTCGTTTGGTTCGTTTATAGCCCTAGCCGCATCGGTGTATACTCACCGCCCTTACTCCTCCTCGCTCACCGAAATCGGGCCGGCATCCGTTCACCGATCGGTGAACTCCATTCACCGAATGGATCCCCGAGACCACACCGTCCCCCCTTAATCCTTCATAATTATGTGAGTGTGTTCTTTATATTACATAGAATGGTTGTAATTGGTTGTGAATAGAGGAGAAAAGATGTTACTGTTCATCATTAATTTAGAGAAAACATTGTTCACTCTTTATAATTTTTTATATATTTTTTAAAGTGGTTGTGAGTGGAGGAGAGAAAAAAGGTAATGATAAAATATAAAAAAATATTATTTGTTTGAAAAAAGAGTGAAAAAAATAGTAATTGTTAGTATAATTATAGAGATATAAATGAAGCATCAATTGTGAGAGCATTCACATTGAGGCTGGAGGGTGTGGGGGCGCCACCCCCGCCACCTCAGCCACTATAGCGCCCATATGGGCTCCATCACCACACCCTCCAAGTAAAGAGGGGGGCGCCATACCTTCATCGTCACCATGGTAACGCCAAACTTGAAGGTTTCAGGTGGGGCCCACAACATCTCAACCAATCAAATTTTTTTAAAATTTTGTTTAATAAGGGGCTTCATCCACAACCTGCAAATTAAAGGGAGGCTCCATGGCTGACGTGGATCCTATGTGGCCTGATAAAGCCCCTAAGGGGCTCCAACCACACCCTCCAGCCTGAAGACTTCATCTCCATCTATATAATTTAACTAAAAACACATTTTTCTATATACTTTGCTTATTTTTCAAAAACCTTTCACATCCAACCCTCTATCTCTATCATACTAAAAACACTTATTTTATTACTTTTTTCTATTTTCTACACGCTCACAATAAAAATATAGATGGTTAATATAAGCCTCTTAATATAGATGTTGTACTTTGCTTTGTATAAATATTCCATATTATAGAGATTCTAATGTAGTGGTGTTTTTGTTGTTTTCTTTGTTGGTGTTTACTCTATATTATATTAGGTTAGAATCCCGTGTATTACACGGGTTGAATAAATGTAATTTTATATATTAAATAATAAAAAGTTATATCTTTATGAACCCCGTATATTGTACGGGTTAAATAAATATAATTTTATATATCAAATAATAAAAAAATTACATCTTTAAAAACCATGTGTATTACACAGATTAAATAAATGTATTTTTGTATACTAAATAATAAAAACGTCGTATCTTTAAAAAACCTGTGTATAACCGGGTTGAATAAATCTACCAAATAATAAAAAAAACACATCTTTAAAAACCCCGTATATTACACATGTTGAATAGATCTAAAAAAGAGTTATATCTTTAAAAACCATGTGTATTACACAGATTAAATAAATGTAATTTTGTATATTAAATACTAAAAACGTCGTATCTTTAAAAAAAACCCATGTATAGTCGGGTTGAAAAATCTACCAAATAAAAAAATATCCTTAAAAAACCCCGTGTATTACATGTGTTGAATAAATCTAATTTTACATAGCAAATGATAAAAAAGTTATATCTTTAAAAACTTCGTGTATTACACGGGTTATATAAATGTAACTTTGAATAGTAAATAATAAAAAAATATTTTTAAAAACCCCGCGTTTTACACGAGTTGAATAGATATAATTTTGTATACCAAATAATAAAAAAGTTATATTTTTAATAAATTAGGATAACATTTAATATTAATTTATTATTTATATGTTTAATATAAGATAAGTAGGAAATAAAGGTATTTGTTTTAAAAATATATTAAATTAACAATTTAGATTTGAGGATAATATTGTATTAAAGTATGATAAGATTTAATATTAATTTATTATTTATTTAGTTAATATAAGATAAGTATAGATTTGAGGATACCTTCAATGAATGACAAGTGTCCAAAAATTGGTTTCTTTTATTATAGTAGACTAGCGGTAAGACCCGTGTGCATATACATGTCGTTTCTTAGAAAACCATTCAAATAACAAACATATCACTACCGACAGATTCATAAACGATATCAACGCCTTTTGGGAATTCCTTCTTAAGAACCTACTCATTTGTTTGAGGTATCTAAAACTCTGTTTGACTAAAGTCAACTACTGTTTGTAAAGGGTAACCTTTGTTTCGCCAAATCACTGTTTCTTAAGACTCTGTTTATAACCAAACAGAGGTTTCAAACATATGTTTCTCATACCACTGTTTGAAATCCTGACCTTTGTTTCAAAAACAGAGATTACAAAAAGAAAAACAAACATCTAATTGACCAAAAGTGAACAGACATTTAACCTTTGTTTTCAAAAACCAAACATCTGATTAATAAACAGATTGTAGGTTTCAAAAGAGTGTATCATCTGTTTGAGGTATCTAAAACTCTGTTTGACTAAAGTCAACCATTGTTTGTAAAGGGTAACCTCTGTTTCGCTAAATCACTGTTTCTTAAGACTCTGTTTATAACCAAACAGAGGTTTCAAACATATGTTTCTCATACCACTGTTTGAAATCCTAACCTCTGTTTCAAAAACAGAGATTACAAAAGGAAAAACAAACATCTGATTGACCAAAAGGGAACAGACATTTAACCTTTGTTTTCAAAAACCAAACCTCTGATTAATAAACAGATTTTAGGTTTCAAAAGAGTGTATCATTTGTTTGAGGTATATAATACTCTGTTTGACTAAAGTCAACCACTGTTTGTAAAGGGTGATCTCTGTTTCGCCAAATCACTGTTTCTCAAGACTCTGTTTGTAACCAAACAGAGGTTTCAAACATATGTTTCTCATACCACTGTTTGAAATCCTAACCTCTGTTTCAAAAACAGAGATTACAAAGAAAGTAATTTACTCAAAGATAAACTTTACAATTTGATGTTTTTATGTTTATTTTGAAGAAAGGTTTTATTAGTATTTAAGTAACTAAATACTTACAACGAAAGATGAATTTTGGAATTAAATCAACATGAACAATCATAATGAGGTGACAGATTATGTCAAAGCTTGGTAGTATTTAATGGAAAGAAGGTAATGTAATTTTTAATTTTGGAGCACTTCATTTTAATGTTTAAAACAGAGAAGAATTAGGTAACATACTAATAGAAAAATCTGAGCAAAAGAATAATGTAATTAGAGAAATATTGGGTAACATACTAATAGAAAAACTGAGCAAAAGAATAATGTAATTAGTAAAATTACAATATATATATATATATATATATATATATATATATATAGGGTAAGGTTCCAGCGTGAACAACCTCCCAAGAGTGAACTGCGTGAACAAATCTTGACCGCTGATTAATATGATCTTGATTATTTAAAGGGGTGACATGATTGTAATTAATAGGTTAGATTTTATTGTTTTATTAAAATTAAAAGGGTAGAAGTGTAATTATATTATTTTGCTTATTTAAAACTAGGAAAGAAAATTATTTCCAATAATAAGAGAGTAAATCCCGTAAATATACCATGTATTATACACATGTGTACTATCGTGTTGGAATGTATAGAACAGTAGAACACAGCAGTACACATGTGTACTACGGAGCTAAGACAACAATGTTGCGGGTCACATGTGTACTATCGTGTTGGAATGTATAGAACACAGCAGTACACATGTGTACTTCGGAGCTAAGAGTTATACACAATAAAAAAGATGACTGAAAACTCTAGTTCAACCAAAAAAAGACTAAAACTATAATTCGAATCTTGCTACTATGACCAAAAACAATGACAATATTAAAATAAGTTAAGATTATCCTAACATATTTAAAATAAGTAATTGTTTTGTAGATGTCAAAAATGTTGGTAATTGATGATGATTTAAATATGTTAGGATTTTGAAATTAATAAGACAATAATTTAAATTCAATATTTATATAAAGTTACAATCTTACCCTTGTTAAATGTATATGGAATCAGTGGTTCAGATTAGTTCACGCGGTTCACTCTTGGAAATTTGTTCACGTTTGAACCTAATCCTATATATATAATATTTAAAAAATCAACTCTGCAAATTTAAAATAGATACAAAATTATTCAAAAGACAAATTGCCGCTTCGAATGTGACGCTATTGATCGCTAATTCCTTTATGCAAACGCGAGTTGGATGATCCAAAATCTGTCAGTTTTCCACCATAAGGAGAAGAAAGCTTTGGTGAAAGCCACTTCTTCGCAACCACCCCTTTAATTCTTATTTTTGTAAATGACTTGTTTCCTATGTATGAAATCTTTAGCCTTCTTAGTAGTGCTGAAATACCATGGGTTAGAATAGCATGTCAGCCAGTATAAATAAACAAATCATTAAATGAGGTTAAAATAATTAGATTAAAATTAAAAAAAAGAAAGAGAAATACTCACCTTCCTGCAACATTCATTGTTTTATCTCCCATGGGCTTCTTCATTTGTGTCTTTACTATAGGCAACAAGATGCTTATATTGGGCAATTTCACACCTGAAAATGCAATTTAATATCAACCAAATGTATATAAGTGAGAACCAACAGATTATTAGTATGTATCCGACAATATCAATGCCTAAAAATATCTACATAATTTGATTTCCTTTTTTACTGTTATAAAAATTTGAATTAAACGAAGCATGTCAACTTTACCCGCAGCCAACCGATGCTTAAGACCTTTCAAGACTGTCAAGAAATAAACCTACAGAGTTTGAATACTTCCAATAACTAATCTGAGCATAAGCATAATTTAAAAAGAATCTTTAACTCAAGTAAAATAAATAAATAATAATAATAAACGCTCACCTCGAGTAAAAAACGGAAAGTCAAACAACGAGTCATGGTACTTTTTTAGGCCGGAATCTTTGGTCTGTGGCGGATTTCCGGCTTGTAGAGGCCTTTTAGATTGAACATGGTCAGTTACCGTTGCAGGTTCTGAAATGACCGATTTACCCTTGTCGATTGGACGGTCAATAACATTAGAAGTTTTCTGAACCCCGAGTTCGACTTCATGTTCTTGTTTAGCAGGAAGAACGGGTGGAGTTTCCTTCTGTCTTGACATAACTGTTGCTGCATTCTCCTCGTGCCCTTCTCGTTTTATATTGTTCGTTCCGCTTGTGAAAGCTGCAGCTTGAATTCTTTATCGTTGGACTCTAAGCGTCTCGTTTAGTCATTAGGTTGACTTTCACTTTTCACATTAATAGTTCCAACATTAGCAGTTGACGGTTGCATTTGGGCTTCAAGTGGCGGTCGCGCAATTGCTTGGATTAGTTCATTTGGTAGCGTTTTTTCTCTTTTCTGCCATCAAAACATATCAACAAATTATACAACAATCAGATCACTCGAATATATAAAGTTATACACTTAACAAATATCTTTATACGTCTAAAAGCTAATATTTTCTTGATCATTGGGACAACAAAAGTAATTTACTCTTCATTAGGTGTACAGACAAAGCATCAATAACCAACACATCTGGAACAAAAAAAAATAGACTTTTATACAGACAAACCATTGGTAACCAAACGACGATCAAGAAAATGTGCTGGAATCAAGGATTCTGTTGTCAAATGGTGTTGTTTTGGATGTTTGTACCTCTAGAGCAACATACTTCATCATCGAACCAGTTGACTTGAACATGGAAGATTGGAAGTCAAATGGAGAAAGGGTCAAAAAGCAAGCTATCTTGGGCTTTTGAAATCGCACAATCAGGTTTAGAATCAAGTACAAAGTTATAGAAGGAGATTTTGCTATTGTAAGATCTGGCTCATACTCTGTGGACGAATGGAAAGTGTCCAGTTATAAGTTCAGGTGGTTTTAGAAATAGTGGTTTATCAATAATCCAAAAATCCAAAAAGAAGCAATTACCGCAAAGTCTCAGCTACAGACAAATGGTGAAGGAATTTGAAGCAACTGCTAGTATTAATCAACTTCTTAATGAGTCTGACTCAGCCATTTTTAAAGCTCTCTGTTATACTCTAGAATCATCCGCCACAGAAGCAGATGGTTCTTCCCTTTAAGTGAAACTTGACGATCAAGTCATTGTGAGGTAATAGATTAGACACTATAATTGAGCCACCTGGCACTACCCTAGTCCAATTCGGGTTCGAGTGAATGTAGGCAGTATGAGAGCTGTTCAAAGCAACAACAAATTCACAATCACAAAACAAAAAGCAGGCGTTTAGTTAAATAATAATACACGAATTAGCAAGTTTTTATAGGGACCGAGGATTAGAAGACTAAAGAATTTATTAGACCATTGGGTATGGGGGAGGATAGTCTCCAAAGGACTATCCACCTAAGCGCCACGTAGGCAAAGGAGAAGGACCCTCCCCTTGGAGACTATCCAAGGGTGTGAGGATGCTCCTCCTTTTTTATTATTATTTATTTTTTGTCATATTAATTAAAACAAAGTAAATAAAAATAAAAAAAGTTACATTTAAATAAAAACTTAAAATTACATTTAAAATAAAAATCCTAAAAACTTAAAATTACATTTAAAAAAATAAACCTAAACTTAAATTAAAAAAAAGCTTAAAGTTACAAATAAATAAAAAAACTACGCGTTGTTTTCTCCGAGACTCCAAATGTGATCGATCAAGTCCGATTGAAGATTGACATGTGTGAAATCGTTATGTAACGAGAACATGTTCAAATCTTGTTGTTCTCCGCTAACCGGAACATTATTCTCCTCCACCGCGTTCTCGTCATACTCACAAATTGCATGTCCTTCGTCTTCGAGGATCATGTTATGCAGCAGAATACAAGCATACATACAGTATCGCAACGTTTTGGGTGTAAAAGCGCGTGCTGGGTTTTCAATAATATGCCATCTTTGTTGGAGAACCCCAAAACACCGTTCAATATCTTTTCTAGCCGCTTCTTGAAACTTGGCAAATTTCTTTCTTTTTTCATCCGCAGGATGCCTAACCGTTTTAACTATTGTAGAGTATTGTGGGTATATTCCATCGGCAAGATAATACCCGCGTCTGTACTCCACGCCCGAAACTGTAAAACTCGTATCAGGACCGACCCCTTTTATAACATCGTCAAAAACATCCGAATTTTGTAGAACGTTGATGTCGTTATTCGAACCAGGAATACCAAAGAAAGCATGCCAAATCCATAGGTCTTGAGACGCAACAGCTTCTAGAATTATTGTTGGATGTCCCTGATCGCCTCGCGTATACATTCCTCGCCAAGCGGTAGGACAATTCCGCCATGACCAATGCATGCAATCAATGCTCCCGAGCATGCCTGGAAAACCGTGCCTTGCTTGGTGGTGTTGATACAAATTTTGAACGTCATTGTGATTCGGTTTTCGCAAATATTTTTGGCTGTAGAGCTTCACCACAAATTTGCAAAACTTGTATAAACATTCTCTAGCTTGTCTTTCGGACATCTTTAAGTATTCGTCCCAAGAATCGGCTGTCGTCCCATAAGCAAGTTGACGAATCGTCGCAGTACATTTCTGTAAGGTGGTGAAGCCCATTTTGCCTCTAGCATCGGGTCGCTGGGTAAAAAACGGGTGATAAGCGGCTAAATCGTCGGCTATACATAAGAAAAGTCGACGACTCATTCTGAAACGGCGTCTAAAAATAGCCTCCGAGTACAGCGGCTCGTCTGCAAAGTAATCAACGATTAATCTTTAGTTAGCACCTACGAGATAACAAAATATATATATATAATTTATAATTAAAAAAATAAGACTAAAAACATAAACTTAAAAAATTAAGAATAAATATATAAGAATATAAATTTAAGAAAAAAAATATCACTAACTTTCTCGGTCTCGCTCGATGTGTGGGTTCCTGTTTCGTGGTTGTGACGAAACCTCCTCCTCATCTTCTTCCAAAATTATTTGTGTCGCCTCTACCACCTTGTTTATAAAAAAATTTACGGCTTCCATGGTGTCCGTCGAACCCGATGAAGAAGAAGATGACATGGTGTATATTTTAGAGAAGATTATGTGGGTATTTTGTATAAAAAATGTGGGAGTTGTTTGGAGAAAGTAGGTGAATTTTGGTATAAAAGTGGATAGATATGTGGGTATTTATAAAGGTTTTAAATTAATTTGATTTTTTTTTTTAAATAGCCCAACGGATATATTGAATGGACCCCACCCTCCATGCCTCGTCTCCACCGTCGGAATTCCGACTTCTTTGCCTTGCCGGGCCCCTAGGGGGCGGTGTGGGACTATCCTCCATGTGGGAGACGGGCCTAAGACTAGCCCCATACCGGTTGGTCTTACAAGTTATAGATTGAATTAATTTATATATATTCTACAGATTCATAAATTATTTTTATGATCAAGAAAGAAACCATTTGTATGCATATGACTAATGCAACCCATTTGTCTAGCAACCAGCGATCAATGTGCTAAGAGATTCAAAAGTTTTTAGAAGCATCCTAGAGAAATTGTCACCCTTTTCATCTGGGGATTATGTCACATCCCCTGATGGATTGACCAAAGTTTTTAGTGCATCTGGTCTCACCATATACATGTTTCCGGTGACTCGGATGCCCAAAGACGGTGGTGATTGGCCAACGATCACCGATATGGTCCTCCAGAACCAACGCCTGGTTGTCTTTACATCCAAATCTGCAAAAGAAACTGCTGAGGGTATCGCTTATGAGTGGTCATTCGTGGATATTTCATCATATCTAACATGTATTAGACATAAAAAACCGATTTAAAAAGTAAACAAACCTCAGCAAGTCCACTATCAACCAACAGCTCTTTTCTTCTTAGAGTGAGATCTTTTTTCCCACCTGCTACTGATTTTACATTCTCTTCTGCATCACTCATGTCCATATCATTATCCTTAGCCTCTGATGATTTGGTCTTCGATTCTGATTCTGAGCCACCCTGATGAGAAAAGAAAAGACGTATAAAACTACATGCCAGCAGAATCACTTCATTTTATGTAGAATTTGAATGATATGAAACTCACCTTTGTTAGTAAAGAAGGCATTGACGAATCTAACAAAGACAAACCATTTGGACGAAGAATTTGTAATAAAGGGCGTCTTACATTCAGAATCACATTAAAATAAGAGTAAATTACAAAACTCGTCCTTTATGTATGTCACTTATTGCAAACTATGTCTTTTATCTTCAATAATTACAGAAAACGTACTAGATGTTTGCAAACCCTTGCAAGTTATTACCTTTAACCTTAACTCAGTTAGTTTTTATGGTTAAATCTGACCAAGTGGACCCCACATAAGGGGCATTTTGGTCATTTTTAAATGCTAAAATAAATAATCATAAAAAAACAATGAATATATACTTATAAATATATACAGATCTGTCATCTCTCTCTCTTCTCTCTTCATACACACTTTCTCCCTCTAGAACCACCACCACCGCCACCACCCACCCCACTACCATCCACCTCTGATCAAAATACAAAATTCCCAATCATATACGGCTTCAATATTCAAGCTGTTTGGAACGTTTATTATTATTATTGTTTGGGTTTAATGACCCAAAAAGTTTGATTTTTCTGGTGGATTTTTTCAAGGGGGGTTTACTGATCCAGGGTCTGGGCATGGGTGGGAGGTGCGAAGGGGAGAAAAGTCGGCTCGTGAATGGCAATCGGCTCGGGGGGTCTAAGAATAACTGAAGTGGAATTCAAACGGGGCACCGAGGAGTTGGAAGGAGACGCCGGAGTCGCCGACGACGACAGAACGGCCAGCGTCGGAGGAGATGACGGAGCCGCGTTTGATGGGTTTGTAGAATTTGGAGCGGCGGTGGAAGGTTTTGAAGGCGGGGTTTGATGGGTGGTGGAGGGTGGGGGTGGAGGTGGGTTGGGGAGGGAGGAGAAGAGGTTGGGGTTTGGGAGGGAGGCTAGAATCGCATTGATGAGGGTGGTTGTGAATTGAAGTTGCAGAGGAATTAAGACAGAGTGTTCTTCAAGATCTGATTTTTTATAATTTTATTCTTTTAGTATTTTGGGTAAAATGACCAATATACCCTCATATGGGGTCAATTTGTTCAGATTTAACCACAAAAATTAACTAAGTTATGGCTAAAGGACATAACTTGCAAGGGTTTGCAAACATTGAATACGTTTTCTGTAATTATTGAAGATAAAGGACATAGTTTGCAATAAGTGACATACATAAAGGACGATTTTTGTAATTTACTCTTAAAATAATTATTATAGTTTTAATCTCATTTTAAGTTTTGAGAAGTAATAATAAATTCAAATATAAAAGTCCATCACACTTAAGGCCAGAAGGGAAGAATCACCTCTCAAGTCTGACGATACATGTAATAATGGAGAAAAATACAGTAAATAACCTTTCAATTTGATCAATTTAAACGAAAATTACACAACAAACAATTAGAAAAATACAGTAAATAACCTGATGATCGATAATAAGTGTAGAAGAAGAGGATACTTCGATGAGGAGGTTAGCAGTTACTTGCACACGCGTCTCGTCTCGGCTGGTCTTTGAGTCCAAATTACGTAATTTGGTCTTTGAGCGGGTTGTCAAAGCTCGTTTTCCCTGTCTATGAACCTGTTGGCATTTAACGACATTTCACAATGAGAACTTTGTTTATGAAAACTATCATTC
This sequence comes from Helianthus tuberosus, assembly GCA_030545235.1. Classification (NCBI taxonomy): domain Eukaryota; kingdom Viridiplantae; phylum Streptophyta; class Magnoliopsida; order Asterales; family Asteraceae; genus Helianthus; species Helianthus tuberosus. The sequence goes on from CM060397.1 coordinate 13,967,837, forward strand.
TTCAGAACTGATCCAGATGATGTGTTTATATTGAGATCTATTAAGTCGCTGAAACACCAAATGCGAAATAAATGTAGACCTAACTTATCAACAAAATGCAATCCCAAAACCATGGTTCTTAATATCGTAATAGAAAACCAAAAATAAACAATTCACACATCCCAGAGAAACAATTCATTAAAGAAGTATTTGAAAATCCCATTAGCTTCCCAATTTTAGTTTTTGGATGAAATTCATGCTTTATTTGAATTTAGAACTTAATTCAGGCATTTTATCAAACAACTTGTGTGCAGCCTAATAACACCAGATTCAACATATAAAATGCATACTCGATGTGCCCAAAATGCAATGAAACAACCACAGATCACCGAATTCGCACAATGAAAGATTGCCTGAATAGATGCTGCAACCGCTTGGCGACGAATTAAAGGTTTAAATGATCTAAAACACTAACAGTCATCTGAGGCAGCCTTTTTATGAAAAATAAGTCATCCAAGATAAGAACATAACATCCAAGATTAACATTATCATATCATGTAATAACTAATAAGAAAAGCGACTAACCATAATTCTCTGTCCCAATATAGGGCTCCCATCAATAAGCTTATGAGCATAGGCAGCCATCTCAGATGCTTCCACGACATGAACATGTTTTGCACCAGCCTAAAAAATGCCAAGAGAGTGTGATCAGTCGCTGTACGCGACATCACAGATGTGATGTTAGTATTTGATAGCAAAACGGTGTTTAGATATGCGTTTTGGTAAGTACACCTAAGCGACAAACAATGACAATATGCCACCTCGAGCACCAACATCAACCTGTTGCCCTTTCATATCTTGAAACCTAATCTTTACGGTCAATAATATCCAATATTGTTGGATCTGAGTTTGATTCTGATTGTATTTTGTGTTTGCAATTAAAATGAAAATGGATGAGAGTGCAGCGGAATTATGATGAAAACAAACTTTGCATACAATCAAACGAGAGTAATACTTTGATCAAACATCTTTTCTCAATGAATCGGAAGATTGAATTTATTTCAATAACGATTACAATGATTGATGGATGAATGCAAACTCCGCCTCAGCAAGAGCTCAGTGTTTGTTCGTGCAAAGAAGACGATGATGCAAAGAGCTAATAGAACAGTACCAAGTACTGAGCTATTTATAGGCACTTGCAAACCACTGAGCATCTTAGCTGACGTCACCATGAAAGTGACATCTAACCTCCTAACAAACTCTAACCTCTGATCTATACAAACACTGCTATGTTAACTACTGCTATTACATTACATTACAAAACAGACTATAGATCAGCTGCTGCAACCTTCCACTGCTGTGAACCCAGCAGTACTTGTCCGGATCAGCAGTGCTTGACTCAAGGCAGTAGATTGAATCAGCAGGGCTTTAGTCTTTCATCAGGTCTTTACTTGAACAGCAGTTGTAGATCAGCAGTTTGCAAGATCAGCAGATAGGAGGTCAGCAGATGTTGAAATCACTTTCAAGGGGAGAGACTTGTATGTAAACATCTGCTTATTCTGGATCCACTGCTCTGATCCAGTTTTGGCTTTAATTATCTGTTCCTCTGATAGGGTTCGATCCCAACAATCTCCCCCTGGAACAGATAATGCCAAAACTCTTCATTATTGTGGAAATCTTTATTGCCTCATCAACAGTTCCCTTATCTGACCTTTAAATTGTAGTTCAAAGTCTAGGGCATCTGTGTCTTCATCATCCCTGCTAAGTGGAAGATCAAGGAGATCCTGCAAATCTTCAGGACTCAGGCCAAGAGCTTGTTCCCTTGATATTTTCTCCACTTCTCCACCAGACCTGAGCAAAGTCAATACGCAGGTCTGTTTGTCAGTTTCCCACTTTTGTAATTTTGAGCCTGGTGGGTTTCTTGGGAGATGTTTATTTGCAGAGGTATTTGGTGAGGCTGACCTATTCATAACTGGCTGAGCAGTACTTGCAGTTTGATCCAAACCAAGAGTTTCTATGATCATTTTCTTTATTCCTTGTTTTACAAGGTCATCTCCTTTTATCATCTCTTGGATGGTTTCACCTCCCAACTGTTTGTGTGTCCTTCTTTTATAGATGGCAGCACCAGTTGGAGCAGTGGCTCTCCTGATTTGCAGCTTTGTTGGTCCTTTTGAAACCTCTGCTTCAGGATAGTCAGGCTTTTGAGGAACATTTGGATCTTTCTTTCTTAGTTCCTCCAACCTTTTGTAGGTGGCCCTGACCACATCTTCTTTCCATCTAGCAATTTGTCTTTTGTTTCCATATTCAGAAGCAACCAGTTCTTCTTTCATTCTTTTCAGTTCTACCTGTTTGTCAGGTACATCCTTTCTAAACTTTGCCCAGTCAGGAGGAGTGTGAGTGACTTTTCTTTTTATCATGTCTTGAATTCTTGCTGCTTCATTTTCAAGCTCAGGAACAATCCATTCTTTGTACATGTATCTCTCTCATTTGTACTTCTTGTGAGCCATGATGCTTTCAATGTAGTCTTTTTTCAAAGTTTCAGCTGCTCTTTCTGAAATTTGTTGACCGACATTTTTTTGCAAATTGTTCTAGGGATCTGACTTGTGTGAGCAGATATTGATAGTTTCTTGAAATTTCTTTGTCAGATTTCCCTTGTGTGTTTCTTTTTGAGATATCCTCAGCTTGCTTGGCCTTGATTTTCAAATATTCATCGACATTTTTAGGCCAGGGATATCCTTTTATTGATGGCAAACTCCTTTTGGCAGGGTCATCCTCATAATAAAAAGATTTTATTTCTTCTCTAACAGCTGCTAGTTCAAGAGGAAATTGAACACCTGCAGGAGGTAAGGGCTTGTGCATTTGAACTGAAGAGAGAGGAACTGGTTTTGGTATTGTGACAAGAGCTAAAGATTTTAAAGATGTTTGTGGTGGTGAAGTGTCATCATCTTTGAGAATTAGCCTTCTCCTCTTTGTTTGAAGAGGGGCTGATGATGTTTTGGATGGAACAGTGGTGGTGGATGTAGTGGCAGTGGTTTGTGATTGACTAACAGTGGTTGGAACACCAGTTGTTGAAACAACTGGTGTTCCAACCACTGTTGTATTTACAGTAGATGTTGTAACAACTGTTGTCTTCTGCCTTTTGACAGGAGGTGATTTTGTTTTTGGTGGTGATGGTGGTAAAGCAGTGAATGTAGTGTGTGTTGAAGTGGTGTGTGTTGAAATGGGAGCAGATGTTGAAACCACTGAAGTACCAACAGTAGTGGGTACAACAGGAGTTACAACAGCTGTTTTAGGTGGTGGTTTTGGAACAGACTTTGAACGTCTGGTTGGAATGGATTTGGGTAGCCTTACTCTTCTTGTAGGCTTCTTCTTTTCATCAACAAGATTTTCATCATATTTTGACCATGAAGTACCCTGATCCGGATAATCCACCCTGGCTTTCTTTTTGGCCTCTCTATCCCTTTTTACACTTGCAACTGCTTCTGCCAGTGCATTTGTGGTCACATCAATTTTCTTGCTTCCATCTAGCAGAGGGATCTGTTTGGTCATGTTTTCATTTTCTGGTTCAATGTAGAGACCATCCTCTATTCCCTTCTTTTTCCACTCCTGAATTTTCTCCCCCTTTTTGGCATTATCTGGGGGAAGTTGATCAATGAAGAGAACTGTCGGGGGAGCAGTGCCAGTGGTGTGCAGGATCTGAGTTTTGAGAGCCTTTAGATCAGCCTGAGTGTTCTTGAATCTTGACTCCATTGCATTTTTCAGCTGTTGGACATGTTTTTCATGTTGCTGATCTGCTAGTTGTGCTTGTTGATGGAGAAAAGGTTGAAATAAATTCCAGAGCTCATTTGTAGCAGGTGCCTGTTGTGGAGCAGGTGCTTGAGATGGAATAGCAGTTGATTGTACCTTTTGTACTTGTAACAACTGTTGTAGCATATCTTTGAGTTCTGCAACAGAGTTATCAAGCTTTTCAACATGATCCGTCAATTTCTGGTACTTTAAACCATCACCCAATTCAATGGGATCATCTGATTTCCCACTAACAGTGGTTTTATCAGTGGTAGAGGTAGGGAGTATACTCCAAACATTAACCACTGATGCCCCTTTTTCTTGGTACTGGGGTCTTCTCCCTTCAACACTTGACAACCTTTTGATGTTGCCAGTAGGATAAATAAATCCACTGGTGGTTGGCAGAGGTGCTATAGAAGGAATTGCCTCCAAGGAAGTCTTATTAATGTAACCACTGTCCAACTGTAAACCAGTGGGTTCAACAGTTGTAGTGGCTGCTTCACTTGGATTACCACCAAGAGTTATTTGTAACTCAAGGGGTGTAACCTCCTCAGGTTGTGTTGGTGGGATAGCAAAGATTGATACATCAGACCCAGTCTTTTGTTGAGGTATGTTCTCATTGATGGGTGATTGAGAAGGACTGTTTAGTGCCTGGTTCAAATCAATTGCATCCAACAACAGTTTTGTTGGTGATGGAATTTTGGATGTGAGGTTTGGTGTAGAAATAGGATTTGCTCCGGGCATTGAGCTGTGGATGATGAAACCAAGTGGTTTCAGAGCATCATGATGTGGAGGCCCTATGTGTACAACATGTTCTTTTTGTGAAGAAGCAGGAGGAGTTTTGGTTATGGGTTGAGATATTTGTACCAACTGCTGTGAGGAAGTAGCAACAGTTGTTTCTTGTGACTTTTGTGCTGTCACAGGCAGTAGCTCTGGTATCTCATCCTCCAGAGTTGCCTTTTTGATGGGTTTTGGGGGTTTTTGAGTTTTTCTTTTTGGCTTTTTGGTGATTTTAGGTGTGGGTTTCAAAGCAGTTGTGCCGCTGTTTTAATCACCTTGAGCAGTGGCTCAGCAGCAGATACCTGAGGAGCAGTGGTAGCTGCTAAAATCTGCTCAGGCACCTCTGCTTGTGTTTTGCAAGGTGTTAACATTCTTGAAAAAGTTTCAGTTGTTAAACTGTTTATTTGAGTATAATCACCTTGGTTTATTACAGCTAAATCATCCTTACTGAATTTCTTTTCAAAATAGTAACTTAAAAACCTTGGAAACAATAAGAATGATTTTGTTTCAACATTATTAACCAAATCTTTAAAGATTTCCCGAGAATAGTTAAAATTTTCTTCTTGAAGAATTGCATATCCCAGATTTTGAATCTTTAAAGGGATTTCATTGAAAGAAGTGGTTTTGTTTGAAACACATAGGAGGGGGGTATAAAATAAAAATCTGGTTGCAGAAGGAAAATAACCTTTTTGTAAGGTAAGTTTCTTCATCATTGTGGCTTCATACCCTCTCTCAATGAAGTCAGTTTGTAACTCGTTTTTAGTGAAAGAAGTTTTACCTTCCTGATCGTCGAGTTGAAAGACCTCTGAAATGGATTGTGGCATGATTTGGACAGCTTTACCCTTTATAGAAGAGTGTATGGTGGTAGCAGTGTCTCCTTGTTTTTCAAGGGTTGCATTCTTCCAGAACTCTCTTTGGGTTGCCAAATAGATTTGTGCATCGGCGATGAACAAAGTTTTGTACTTTGATTTTGCCATGGTGTCAATGATGGAATCGAAAACATTGGTGGTTCCTAGTTTTGTTGGAAGACCCAGGAGATTGTGAGATGGTTTATATGGGATTTCAGTGGAGAGTGCCTTTTGAGAGGCTGTTTTCGATGATGATTTGGAAGTGGGTTTTGTGGATGGCTTTGATTTTGTCATTTTGAAGATGATGATCGAAGGAATATGTGGAGAAATGAGATGAAAACTGCTTTGAGAAGAGAATTTTTGAAAATTCAATTCGACAGTAAAACCCTATTTTTGTGGTGAGGGGGGGTTTATAGGGAAGAAAGTGAATGCTGACGTGGCAGCCGTTACAAAAGGTCTGACCGTTATGTACTGCCCACGTGACAACCCCTGGTGAAAGTGAAGGACAGTACTTTTATGAAAGTAACTGATGAAGGCAGTGGTATTAAAGCAGTGGATGATTTTCACTATCAGTGGATAGCATATCAGTGGATAAGACACTGCTTTTGAACAACAGAGTTTATCAATGAAATGAGAGAACAGGGGTTGACTTTCAGCAGTGGACAGACTTTGAAGTAGAGCAGACTTTTGAACAAATAGTGGTTATGGCAGACTTTTAAGGATTTTAATGAAAACTTCATGTTTAGCTATTTTTAAGGATGGAATTTTGATTTTCTGAAAACATTTTGTTGCTTTTATTCATAGAAAAACAAGATGTTGCTTGTTATTCCATGTTTAGCATCCCAATCCTAGAGACCAAGCTTTCAAAAGTGGCTGTATCAAGTGCTTTTGTGAGCACATCTGCCAGCTGGTCTTTAGTTGGGACATGATGCAGAGAAATCAAACCTTTTTCATAGCAATCCCTCACAAAGTGATGTCTGATGTCGATGTGTTTGGTGGCTGAATGGGAAACTGGATTTTTGATGATATTTTCTGCTGCCTGGCTATCCAACATGAGTGGTGTCTTTAAGGCAGTGATACCAAAATCCAGCAACTGATTTTGAAGCCACAGGAGTTGGGCTGTACAGCTTGCAGCAGCAATGTATTCAGCCTCAGCAGTGGATGTTGAAACTTCTGCTTGCTTTTTACTTTGCCAAGAAACCAAGCAATCACCTAGAAACTGGCACCCTCCTGAAGTGGACTTCCTTGTGGTGTGACATCCAGCAAAGTCACTGTCTGAAAAGCCTGAAAGCTTGATATTCCCATTAGCTGGATACCAGATACCAAGTGTGGGAGCACCTTTTATGTATCTGAAGATCCTTTTTACAGCAATGAGGTTTGATTTTCTGGGAGCTGATTGACTTCTTGCACAGACACATGTTGCAAACATGATGTCTGGTCTAGATATAGTTAGGTACAATAAAGACCCAATCATGCTTCTATAAAGTGTTTGGTCAATCAGCTCCTTTTTTTCATCAGACATGACCAGCTTATTTGTTGCCATGGGTGTGCTGCATGGTTTACAATCATTCATATCAAATTTGGTCAAAAGTTCTTTAGCATATTTGCTTTGATGAATGAAGGTTCCATTTTGCATTTGCTGTACTTGGAGACCAAGAAAGCATTGCAGCTCACCCATTGCACTTATTTCAAACTCAGCTGTCATGAGTTCTCTAAACTCTTCACACATTTTGTTACATGTGCTTCCAAAAATAATCTTATCCACATAAATTTGGACAATCATTAAATCCTTCCCTCTCCATTTAAGAAACAGTGTTTTATCAATGGTACCTCTTTTGAAACCATTTGAGAGTAGAAAGTTGGAAAGAGTTTCATACCAGGCTCTTGGTGCTTGTTTCAAGCCATACAAGGCTTTGTTTAGCCTGTAGACATGATATGGATAAAATGGATCCTCAAAACCTGGAGGTTGACAAACATACACCTCTTCTTGAATTGTACCATAGAGGAAAGCACTTTTGATATCCATTTGAAACACCTTCATGTTGTGGTTGACAACAAAGGCCAGGAACAGTCTAATGGCTTCCAATCTTGCAACATGGGCGAATGTTTCATCATAATCAATCCCCTCTTCCTATCTGTAACCTTGAACCACAAGCCTGGCTTTATTCTTGATAACAATGCCCCTTTCATCAGTTTTGTTCTTAAAGACCCACTTTGTGCCAATGGGACTAACCTCTTCTGGCAGTGGTACAAGCTCCCATACTTGTTGTCTTTTGAACTGTTGGAGCTCCTCTTGCATGGCTTCTACCCAGCTGCTGTCTTTCAGTGCCTCTTGGTACTTGACTGGCTGATGGAGTGATAGAAAACCAGCAAAAAGACAAATGTTTTGGGTTTGGCTTCTTGTGAGCACCCCTTCATTGATGTTGCCAATGATTTGATCAGGTGGATGAGATCTCAAGTAGATTAAATCTCCTTGGTATGGGATGATGGCATTTGTTGGTGAAGGCTGCAAATGTGTATCATCTGAGCTAACCACTGCTGGGGACTTTGATGATCCAGCAGTGGCTTCAAAAGGTGGTGGAATAGGAGGTAATGAAGTGGACACCTGCTGACTTTTATCCACAGTTTGGGGACTTTTGTCAGCAGTGTTTGAGGATGTGGAAGCAGTGGTTGATGGGCTACTTTGGTCAACAACTGTTGAGGTAGCAGTGGTTGAGCTTTAACAACTGTTTTGAACAGCTGATGCTTTTCCCTTTGTTGCAGACCTTTGAGGGATGATGATTTCATACCCATAGTCTGGTGATGTATCCTCTGATGGACCTGCACTGTTAGTCTTGACAGCAGTATTTTCAAAAGTGAATTTTTCAAGATCAAACAGATCTGCAGGATTTGCTGGGATTTTCATTGATGAAAGTTCATTGAACTTTACATTCAAAGTCTCCTCCACTGCCTTGGTCCGTGTATTGAACACTTTGTAGGCCTTGGCAGTGGTTGAGTATCCCAGATGATAACCACAATCAATTTTGGCTGCAAATTTTGAAATGGAATCTTTTAAGTTCAAAATAAAGCATGGGCAGCCAAACACCTTGAAATATGAGATCAGTGGTTTGATTTTATACAGAATTTCATAAGTAGTCTTTTTGTGCCTGGGGTTTATTAAAACTCTGTTCTGGACATAGCAAGTAGTGTTTACTGCCTCTGCCCAGAAAGTTAATGGCAAACCTGAATCTGCAAGCATAGTTCTGGCAGCCTCAATCAAAGTTCTGTTCTTTCTTTCAACCACCCCATTTTGCTCTGGTGTTCTAGGGATGCTGTACTGCCTTACAATCCCTTTCTTCACACAGAAGGCATCCAACTCCTTATTTTTAAATTCTGTGCCATTGTCACTCCTGAAGCTTTTCACTGGAAGGTCAAATTGCTTTTCAACCTGTGTCACAAAGTCTTGCAAAATGCCTGCAGTCTCATCTTTTGAGTGTAAAAAGAAAGTCCATGTAAACCTAGAAAAGTCATCAACAATAACCAAACAGTATATTTTCTTCTTGAGGCTCATGACTTGAACTGGGCCAAACAAATCCATGTGTAGTATTTGCAAACACTGGGTTGTTTTGGACTGTTCAATGGACTTATAAGAACTTTTATGCAGTTTTCCTTTTAAAAAGGAAATGCAATGTTCAGGACATGAAAACAATTTTTGTGGTAGGCCTCTCACCAAACCATTTTTTGAAATTTCAGTGATTGTCTTAAGATTTGTGTGCCCCAGCCTTCTGTGCCAAAGTTCTGTCTCTTTGTTAGAGACAGCTGAGAACAGACAGGCATCAGCTCTGGGACACTCTTTTGACATATCAACAACATAAACATTGCCACTTCTTTGAGCAACAAGTTTAGTTTGACCAGTTTTGATTATTGCTTCAATCTTCTTGACAATTTCTGGTCCAACAATCCTACAACAATCTTTTGTGAAGAATGACCCAAACCCTTTGTCACTCATTTGTGATACACTCAGAAGGTTGAATTTTAGATTGTCTATCAGATTGACATTTTCAAATTTTACATTTCCAGACTGCACTGAACCAGACCCCAGAACTTTCCCTTTACTATTATTCCCAAAGGATATATCACCCCCTCCATGGATTTTAAAGTCTTTGAGGAGGGCTTTACATCCTGTCATGTGCCTGGAGCCTCCACTATCTACATACCAAAGACTATCAAAGCATGCAGAAGCTCCCTGCACATGAAGTAAAAGGATTAGTTCATTTGGGTCTCCAAAGCCAACAGGGCTTTGGATGGGGTCTCAATAGTGTCTGGGATGGATGCAGATAGATGGACAGTGGTTAGGTCAGGGGTTTGGACAGTTTTAGTACTGTTTCTTGCTAACCACTGCTGGGGGTCTTGACCAATCACCTGTTGGTAACCAAAAGGATGCCTATTCACTTTAGGTTTAGAGGGCCTTTTGTAGGCCTCATAAACGTGTGGAATCCTTTGGTAAGACTGTTTTTCCTTGCCTTTTCTGAACTGATTGGCAGGGGGTGCATCAGTAACCTGAACATCTCTTTTGACAGATGTTTGGTTCAGCTGTTTTGTGACAGCTGTTTGAACTGGCACAAACAGTGGTTGTTTCTTGGTGAATTTGACAGATGTTGATGATGATGATGGACTCAAGGATGTTTTAGCAATGTATTCATGCTTTTTCACATCAAAGTTTTTGAGATACACACATGCTTGAGTTTTGTGGTTTGTTTTACCACAAACAATGCAACTTTCAGCTGAAACAATGACACTTGTTCTGTTTAAATCACAAGCTTTTAAGTGGAAACAGTCTTTTGTTAGATGATTCCTTTTCTCACAGAATTCACAAAACAAGTTATCAATTTTTTCTTTCTTCTTTCTCTTTTCAGACTCCTTTGCAGCAGAGGTTTTAACCACTGATGGGATGTCCTTGAGAGGTATGACTTTAGCTTTTGGAGCTTTAACACCATCAGTTGATGTAAAGTCCATTGGCTTGAAATTTTCAAGAATATCACACTCATCAGACCATTTTGGTTTAAACTGATAATCTTCAAGCTCCTCAAAAGTATAGGATCCCATTGGTCTGTCAAGTGTGATTTTGTTACCAAGTTTGTCAGTGATTTTCACTTCTTGGCCATTCTTGTTTGTGGGGATGAACTCAGTGGTTACATCAGTGGTTTGAACAGATTTTCCAAAAGCAGTGGTTTCATCATCATGTTTTCTATAACCAACCCCAAATTTCACATTGCTTTTTATCTGTTTTTCAAGCATAACCTCATACCCTTTGCATGATTCCACCCATCTCTCACATGTGATCTGGGTGGACTCCAACTCCTTTTTGCAAACTTGGTATTTTTCTACCATAGTTTGGAGTTGAGTTTTGGTTATGCTTTGTTCTTCTTTCAGACTGCTGATCTCTTTTTCCTTTTCAGTCAATTTGTTTTTAAGTTCTTTTAAAGATCTTTCAAATTTGACTTCACCAGTTAAGATTTTATCCCGAAGGTTTTCATTTACCTCTTTGATGTTAGCAAAAGCAATAATGCAATTGTCAGAACACAGTTTTTCAAGAACTTGAGGTGATACCTTGGCAGCAGCCATCATTGCACAATCACATTAAGGATTTTCTTCATCATCAGCTCTTTCTTCTTTCTCACCTGCTTTTTCTTCTTTCTTTTCTTCCTTGTTCTCTTCGGACCATGGGTCTGTCAGTGGTTCAATCAGGGTACCTGAACTTTCTCCCAACAGTAGTTCACCAGCCACAGCAGTAACCACTGCTTCAGTCACCTCATCCACTGTTCCAGTACTCAGTTGTTCCCCTTCAGTTTCAACCCCCTCCTGTATTGACTCTAATGCCATCAAACAAAATTCATTATGAGAAGAATCATTAGAAGCATAGAGTGCAAAATTCTCATCACTAAGATCTTCAGGCATACAGCTCCAGTCAACAAACCCTTGAGTGAAAAAACTTTGTTGATCTGGTTGTACTGCTGCTGGAGCAGTGGTTTGAGGTGCAACAGGTTGCACTTGTACCTGTGGAGCAGGGGTTTGAACGTACTGAATTTGTGGGACAGTGGTTTGGACATAATGCACAGGCACAGGGGCAGCAGCATAGTGAGCAGTGTTCACTTGAGAAGATGCAGGGGTATATTGGGTATAGTGCACAGTGTTTTGACTTTGTGGTCTAGGGTTAGAGCTAGGGTGAGTAACTATTGGTCTAGTGTTTTGACTTCTGCACTCCCTAGCAAAGTGCCCTAACCTATTGCACTTGTAACACTTGATTTTCGATTTATCCAACCCAACCCTCAAATTCCCATGAAGTCCTGGGAATTTTCTCCATGTTCTTTTATAGAATTTGCTAGTTCTAACACTGAGCAAAGCCAACTGGTGCAGAATATCCATCTCTTCTAAGTCAGTGGGATCAAAATGTTGTAAATCATTGAGTTCAAAGCTTAGATTGTCTGACATCTGGTTTTCGTTGCAGTGAATGCATAACTTGCAGAGTGAGGATCAGGGTTGTTAAAATTCGCTCCAGCAGTTATGTCAATGAAGTGATCATAACCCTGATCCTTACCACTGCTCCCAGATTCTTCTTGACCCAGAAGAGTAGTGTTACCGAATGCATAATCATCAACGGCTTTTCCTGACTCTTGTAACTTCCTTTTCTGGTTCAACTCCCTTTCGTAGGTCAGGAGTCGACCGTGGAGTTGGGTCAAGGTCAGATCCTTGAACTCAGGTGAGTTTCGGGTGACAAAAGCTATGGTGTCCCATTTTTCTGGCAGTGATCTGAGGAACCTGCTATTTTGAGTTGAGTTTGTAAAAGTGGTATTAACAAGCCTCAGTTCACTGATGAGACAACTGAAACGCTCAAATTGTTGCGTCAGTGATTCACCTCTAACATGACAAAATGTTTCGTACTGTTGGTTCATGATTTCCCTATTGTTTTCTATGACTTCTTCGGTCCCCCCAAACTGTTCCTTAAGTGCGTCCCATAACTCTTTGGCACTGTTACAGTGTAACAGTCCAGCATATATCTCATTGGGCAGCGCTGATGCTATGATGCTAAACGCTTTAGCATCTAGTTCGAACTTTTGATAGTCGGTTTCGGTATAATTTTCAACTGGTTTTGGAACGAACTTTTTAGCATCTTCAGCGCTTGGCACTGTGGGAACGTGGGGACCAAAGACGACAGACCTCCAACATCCTGTGCTTTGTTGAGCGAGGATGTGACCCATCCTCCTCTGCCAGATGTTGTACTCATTTCTTTTTAGCATAGGTGGTTTAAAAAGCGAGCCGATGTTGTTTTTATCATCCTGAGATTGTGACGTCATTCTTGTTGTTTTACAGACACTGAGAAATCAACTTTAATGGTGATTAATCCTTGCTCTGTTTTTCAACGAACGAACAAACGATCAGTATCAACTGTTATAAGCCGAACTATTTACGTCAAAATGATTGTTAAATCAAATTTGACTGTCCAGGCTCTGATACCAATTGTTGGATGTGAGTTTGATTCTGATTGTATTTTGTGTTTGCAATTAAAATGAAAATGGATGAGAGTGCAGCGGAATTATGATGAAAACAAACTTTGCATACAATCAAACGAGAGTAATACTTTGATCAAACATATTTTCTCAATGAATCGGAAGATTGAATTTATTTCAATAACGATTACAATGATTGATGAATGAATGCAAACTCCCCCTCAGCCAGAGCTCAGTGTTTGTTCGTGCAAAGAAGACGATGATGCAAAGAGCTAATAGAACAGTACCAAGTACTGAACTATTTATAGGCACTTGCAAACCACTGAGCATCTTAGCTGACGTCACCATGAAAGTGACATCTAACCTCCTAACAAACTCTAACCTCTGATCTATACAAACACTGCTATGTTAACTACTGCTATTACATTACATTACAAAACAGACTATAGATCAGCTGCTGCAACCTTCCACTGCTGTGAACCCAGCAGTACTTATCCGGATCAGCAGTGCTTGACTCAAGGCAGTAGATTGAATCAGCAGGGCTTTAGTCTTTCATCAGGTCTTTACTTGAACAGCAGTTGTAGATCAGCAGTTTGCAAGATCAGCAGATAGGAGGTCAGCAGATGTTGAAATCACTTTCAAGGGGAGAGACTTGTATGTAAACATCTGCTTATTCTGGATCCACTGCTCTGATCCAGTTTTGGCTTTAATTATCTGTTCCTCTGATAGGGTTCGATCCTAACAAATATTGAAACCTAAGCTTTAAGGTCAACAATAAGACACATAGAGGTCAGTAGTCGAAGCATTTCCCCTTTCAAACATTGCTTCTTCAACACTCTGTACATATAATGCAACACAAGAAATTAATTTGTGAAAAGATATAAGAAAAGCTATTTCAATGCTAAAAGTAACCTATAAACAATTTTGACAGAATTTCTTTGCAAAAAAACCTCGATTCTGAAAACATGTTAATCATTATTTTCATCAGAATCTCCAACATCATTATATAAGTCCAACAGAAGAAGATCTCTACTTAATGAACTGTAACAAAGATAAAAAAACATAGAATTGATAAACTGTGAACAACGAAACTCGTCAAAATCAACTAACTGATAAACTTACAAACATCAACTTCATTTTCCATATCTGAATCGTATAAAATCAAGAAGTGATATTTGTAGCATTGGTGAGAAGGGGAAAAACAAAACCCTAATCGAACATGATATGAAGAAGAAAACATGATATGAAGAGAATATGAAGATGAAAAACAAACCATTTACCTTTTTCAGATGATCAATAGATCGAAATTGTGTACCTGTTATATCGGAATTGGTGTCAGAATTAGGTCGTGCATCTGATGTCGATAGATTGTGGATGAATCGCACCATTAAATGCAATTAAGGTTCAAAATAGAGCCCTAATACAGATGTCAGAGGTTGAGCGATTTTTTTTATGGAAGTACATTATATAACTGATTCTTATTGATTTGGATCCAACCGATCGCCGAAGAACAAAATAGTTTGAATTTTGAATGACTATAGTCTGGATTGGAGAGCGATGAAGATTTTGGGAGTGAGATCTGCATTGGATTTGGTTGAGAGAAAGTATTAAAAGAACTATTTATACGTATATGATTTGAATTTTGAATCTGGTGCCAGAATTTTGAACTGGCCAGAGGTTTGAATTTTGAATGATGAGCAGATGTTTGAAAAAGAAAGGCTAATGACAGACCTTTGCCCGTTTATATATGGCCAGACCATTGCTGGGCAGACCTTTGAAATTGAATGTGGGCCAGATCTTTGAATTTTAAAGTGTTTTAATATTAAACTTTATGATATAATAATGACATAAGAAAAGACTTGTTGGACAGCCTCTCTAGCTGACACATCAGTTTTTCTTATGTCACTCAGATTTCTCCTTTTATAGAAAGTATAGATAGATAGAATATATGAATAAAAAGCCTACAACGTGAATGCTCTAAATAATGCCAGTGTTAAAATCACATATGTGATTCTTATAATCCTCAGCTTTATAGAAAAAAACAAGATTGTACATGAAACCTCACATTTGATGAGACAAAAACATATTACATTTATACATATGGTATCCTACTCTAAGGCGTTGTTTAACAAGTTCTGAATAAGTGTTGAATGAGTAAGAGGTCTAAACCATTAAGAGACAATATAATGTTTAACCGTTTAGAGACAAATGTTAGACCAATTCAGATAAGAGGTCTTAACAATTCAGACCTAGTATAATGCTTAACCATTTAAAGGCAAATGTCTGAAAAATTTGGCAATCTGCTCATGAAACAAACGGTCTCCATTAAGTTCAGAACCAACAAGAGTTCTGAACCATTAAAAGTCTCAATAAGAACTAAACAAACAACTCCTAAGAGTGGTAGTTTCTTCTTATTAATTCTTGGAATTCATATAATAACTTTGTGACGAAACATGGATGATCAGCTTATCCTATGTGACAATTTGATACCAACTGTTGAACCGACCCAAACAACAAATGGTATTAAATACGTTACCGACACTATGACCCTCATATCCATATAGGACTTCAACTTCAAGAGAAAACCAAACACACCCCTCAAACATTCTTTAATTACTCGAAGTATCGTGTAACTTTATATATATGGGAGTGTTAAAGATGACATAAATAATTATTTATGCGACAAATGAGAGGGTCACTAAAAATATTCATTTATTTGTGTAGGGGAGGGTTTAAATGATAACGCTAAATATTGTGAGAACCGTGAGAACAAATGAAAAAATCGCAAGAACTTGGTCAAAAACAAATCAAATTCAAATTTTTTTTCTACACTCATCATTATTATTCGAATACAATGTTAGAAATTTAATTTACATGTTTAAATTTACGTGAATTCGTAAAAAAAGAAAATTTACACATGTGTAAGTTTGCCATTTACACATGTGTAAATCTGCTATATTTACACATGTGTAAAAAATAAATAAAAAATGATTTTGAAAGAAGAAATGAATTATTTGATGTTGTAAATTCTTTTTTTTATGTTGTATCTTAATTATAATGAGGTTTGTATTAAAAAAAAATTGGTTTTGATTGGTTTTTTGATTCGTTCTCACGGTTCTCGCAATATTTAACGTTCTCAAGATAACCCTCCCCTATTTGTGTATTTATTTGTCTAATGTAACTATTGTCATGCGTCATAATGATGTGATATATACATAAAAATGAATTTATGTGAATTCGTATATTATAAATAGAGTAAACTGCAATTTTACACTCTGTGGTTAGGGGTGATTGGCACCCTTACCCCCCTAAGGAAATAATTGCAATTTTACCCCCCACTGTTTGCTGTTATGTTGCAACCTTACCCCCCGACCTCAAATTTGTTGACTAATCTGTTGACTATAACTTGAAATGACTATAATGCCCTTTCATATTACCCCCTGTGTTTTGTGCACTTTGTGATATTACCCCCTGCCACCACTATCACCGCCATTCACCACCATAACCACAACTGCCACCTCCAGCCACCACCACAACTTAATATCCCTTTCATATATAACATCACCACTACTTCCGTCACCGGAAACCTGCAACTCCAGTCATCTTCTCCAACGACTGCCACCTCCAGCCACCACCACAACTACCACTGCCACCTCCAGCCACCACCACAACCACCACTGCCACCGCCATTCACCACCACAACCACAGTTCCGAGTCCGAGGGAACCACAGAGTGCAAACCGTCGCCGGAAACCTGCAACTCCGGGGACCGCAAACGATACCGGCAGTATATGAATTAGACAGAGTTCCATCAATATCACTCGAATAAAATAAATGTATGCTTTTCTTTTCTTTCCTTACAATTAATTCTTTTCTCTAAATGGATCTCTGGAACACAGCGACCCCCTTTTCTTTTTGGCTTTCCTTTCGTCCAAATTGCATGTATTATTCAATAACAGGAAGAGATTTGAAAACCCAAATCCATAATTGCATGTATTATTCAATAATAACAGGAAGGAAGAGATTTCAAAAATCCAAATCCATATCCATATTTGAGAAATGGGTGTGAATAATGGAAGAGGAGTTGTTTTGGTAATAATTGGGTTTGTTGTTTTCGCATCATCATCATCTTCTGACAATGTGGTGTTGGAGGTTCACCATAAATTTGCTGGTAGAGAAACCACATTAAAAGAAGTCATATCTCACGATGCCAACCGCCACCGGAGAATTCTCTCTGCCGCCGACCTCCCTCTCGGTGGCGACAGCCGCCCTGTGACAACCCTCACCAAACCAGGTATCCGTACGAATTAATATTTAATTACTGTGCTTGCTTACAACTGAGATTAAACTGCTTACTGATTTTTGATACATACATGTTTATGCATCATACTTTATTACTGTCACTCTATTATTTACACACAAACCTTAGTGACAACCTTGATGCACAAAAGCACAATGAGCACACTATACGGGATACCCAGTAAACATGCTGACATAGCCATCATCAGACAGTTACTGTCTCTGAGGCCAGTATGAGCCGGGAATAGTTTACTACACTAGTAGAGAGTGTAGGGAAGTGAGGATTATAGAACTGCGTCACTAGGTGATATTTATAGTGACCGGATGTGCCTAAAACGTACTTTAAGTACAAAATTCTGCACTATAAATAAAAAATTCAGCATTTATCTAAACTAGTAAAGTGCCAAAAGTTTATGTTATTTAAGTTACACCGGTATTATTTATGATTATTTTGTGAACTACGTAAATATTATTTTTAGGGTAAAAATAATATTACTGAATATTAACGGCTCCAAAATAACGCGAACGCCTTCACAATAAATATTTAAGTTACACCGGTATTATTTATACCACCCGAACTTTACAAGGTAACTTACGTATTTTCAGAAAATACACATAAGTGTGTATTTTGACAAAGTATTATTTTGGAAAATGGTATGTAATAAAATATAATATTTTTGGGAAAAATATTTATATTTTGGAAGTAAAGTATTTTGGACAAATGAAATAAAATATATTTTATTAAGTGAGACTTAATAATATATTTCGAAGCTATACGAACGCACATATATTAAATCCCCCATCCTTGGGAAGGAATATATTTACAAAATAATTACGAAATGTAATCACGAAATAGTTGCCTAACTATTTCCCAAAGACATTAAACCTTAAGCTAAGGCACGACCGTCCGTCTAATAGAAGTTAGTACGTGTAGGTCGTCGCACAGCAGGTTGACTGGGAGATACTTTTTAGAGACGCACTTCGGTGAGTTCATGTCCCCCTTTTCTCTTAACTGTTTTCAGTTTTCTAAACCGCGAGGGTGAAATACATGTTACTATGATTACGAGTACTTTTTACATGGTATGGTTAGCGTAAGGAGGGTTACTACTTAGATCATGTGAGTGGGTAGGCGGGAACTGGAGGCCATTAATCCTCATTGTAGGACCGAGGGACGTAAGCGGTAGATCTATCTGGGTGTAGCGAGCCCAGCCCCAGGCCCAGCAGAACCGACCTCGGGGTGACTTTGTGCCCAATGCAAAATCCGCTAGGTTTGAGTCTTCCTACTTGCACTTCACACATATCAATGGCCTTGCAAACCATTGGTGATCTCTTTTTCCTTACTTGCTACATACCAGGGATTTTTATACTTACAAAGGTTTTACTTACTCACTTACACATGAACTCGCTCAACATTATGTTGATTTTTCCAACTTACATGTATTTCAGGGAACTAAGGATCTGGCACGGTATGCTACGTTTTCACGCTGCGTTAGAGTTATGGGATCATCCAAGTTTAGGGGTTGTGGCTTTTACCTGGACGAGTCACAGTTCTTAAACTACGTCTATTTTAAGTTTGTGGTTGTGTCTTTCAAACTATGTTTTTATGTTATTAGGTTGTAATTTCCGTTGCATGTGTCAACGCCTTAAGACAATGTTGTGGTATTTTACTTTTCAGACTTAAATCAATGGATGATCTGCATGGTTTTATTTTCATATAGCTTTGTTATGATTAAGCTATGGTATTAAGAAGTCACACAAAATAAACCCACGCTTCCGCAAAGCCAGGGTGTGACAGCTTGGTATCAGAGCTCTGGTCATAGCGAACTAGGATTCCTCCTCGAGTCTAGACTATGATCACTAGGGCTCTCACGAAAACATTTTTACATTGCATATCACTTAAGTCCAGATCCAAAACGTTTTTACAAACAAATGTTGAGCACATTTTATTTGATAGTTATTGCTCAGTCTGGGAGGCTGAGGCTCAGTCTGGGAGGCTGAGGCTCGGGTTGGGAGGCTGAGGGAGTTGTCTAGTGGGACTAGGGAGTCAGTCTGGGAGGTTGGGAGAATTATCTAGTAGGACTAGGGAGCCAGTCAGGGAGGTTGGGAGAATTATCTAGTGGGACTAGGGAGTCAGTCTGGGAGGCTGAGAGAATTATCTAGTGGGACTAGGGAGTCAGTCTGGGAGGCTGAGAGAATTATCTAGTGGGACTAGGGAGTCAGTCTGGGAGGCTGAGAGAATTATCTAGTGGGACTAGGGAGTCAGTCTAGGAGGCTGAGAGAATTGTCTAGTGGGACTAGGAGATTCAGTCTGAGAGGCTGGGAGGCTACTGGGACTAGGAGAACTATTTGATTTCTTATTAGTGACTAATATGTTTATCTGACTATATGATTGATTGTTGTACGTATGTGTGTTTGTGTTACAAAAAGTCATGCCTTCATCAGATACTGGAGAGTCGGACACTACAGATCCCACGACCATAGTATCAGGCGACAAAGTTTCATCGGAGCACGAGGTGTACACTTTCGATACGACCAGTACAGATGAGGACGAATTTCAGCCCTTTGCACTACCTGATGTCGTAGCAGAGCCTGCTGAGGGCCATCTTGTTGGGGATTTGCCACTCGCAGTGATCCCTGCTCCTGTTCCCCTTGCCGCTTATCCCGTTGATGATATGCCCCCCGACGTTGTCTCTGACGACGATGTCGATCTATTAGAGGAGGACCCACTTGAGGGCGAGGCCCTATTGTTGCTGGTGATAGCCTACTACTTGCTGACGCTCCTGCAGAGGAGGCTCATGCCCATTCACCTGTCCCAGACTCATTTGAGCCTGTGGCGTCCGCATATTTGCATATACAGGGAGTGCAGCACCACTCACACGACGCCGACCCTGATATGGCGTCATCAGCTGCACCAGTTCCCGCACACAGCTTTGAGTTTGATCGCGATATTGAGGACGATTCTGTTTACCACCTGGTTTTGATCCAGACCATGAGATTGAGTTCATACACTTAGACCAGCCCTTGGAGGATCCTGTAGCCCCTGTCGGCCCTATGTTTGTTGATCCAGCTGATTTTGAGATGGAGTTTGTTGATCCGGAGCCGACTGTGGCCCCTGAGCCAGGCATTGGAGCATGACCCTGTTCATGTCGATGCACCTGCTGTTGCTCCTTGATTGATCATCTGCTTGGATGAGAGAAAATTGGGATAACTGTGCAAGACAATTTATTATTACGGGGGCCCACGTAATAACGACTTGTAGTGCACAGAAATCCTGGTGGACTCTGCGGGTCAAGCTAATGAAAACCACACAAAATAAATCTATAGGTGTCATCTCCTTCATCTGGTAGAACAATCCATAGATTAGTGCTTTAGCACGTTAGAAAGTAGGAAGCCTGTCTTAGCCTACTTCGTGACTAACGTTTCTACCTGCATACGAGGCGTTTGAGGAAACGACATTTAAGCAAGTGAAGAGGAGTATCATTCAGAAAGAATTAGAGACGATACACTCTCTAACACCCCTACACGAACAACCCCATCTAAAGGAAAATATACGCACCAGTAAAGCTAAAGACCTAAGAAAACCAATGTAGCAGGAAATAACTAAAACACGGATGACCAAGGCGAGGCGATGTAGCCTCGAGTTCATTCTATTACAAGCCAAATTGGCAAGCCTATGTGAAGGCTCAGAAATTTATTTCCCCACTCATACATTGAGTATATTTACGTGTAAAATTGGGTGATTACATGATGGCTTATGGTGCTATGTATCTCATAGACAATTGAAATGTTGTCTAGGCCGCTTCATACCACTTCGACAGAAGAGAATGCCACCCAGACGTGTCACAGACACCAGTACACTGCCAAGGACAGAAGCCGAGCTGCAAGAACGCATCTCACAGGCAAATGCACGACATGAAACCCTCCGCTCTAAGCACAGTGATGGCATTACTGGAAATAACCCTCCAACTGGCTGCACCTATAAGCAGATCCTGAACTGCAAGCCTTTGAACTTTGACGGAACAGGAGGCGCCGTTGCATTTGTTCGTTGGTCCGAAAAGATTAACTCCATTCTAAGAATGAGTAACGGTTCGCCCCAACAGAGTGTTACCTATACCTCGGGGTTATTTCTAGATGACACACTCTCATGATGGAACCTTCAGGTTCAGACCCTTGGCACAGATGCTGCTTATGCACTGAGCTGGGACGAGCTCAAAGGAATGATAGAGAAGAAATACAATTCTAGGGCTAGAATCCAGAAGCTTGAGGTGGAGTTCTGGAATTGAAAATGGACGGACCAGAGATTCCTGAATACGTCCAGCAATCTCACGACTTGTCTAGGGTCGTCCCCTACTTTGTCAAACCGGAGTTCAAAAGGATTGAACGATTCATTTGGGGACTTGCACCCCAGATCAGGGGCATGGTTACTACCTCGAAGCCCTCAACCAATACAAAGGCTATCGATAAGGGTGATTTATTTATAACATGAGATGTTATGTGTTGATATTACATACGTACACTTTACTTACTATCACCTGACCAACGTGAACCATCTTTTGGAAGATGCCACCAAAACGCGATCCGCGCATGCCTGCCAATGAGGCAGAACTTCAACAAATCATCGCTGCCGCCATAGCGCAGTACGCAGCCTCACAAGGAGGACCCAGCGAGAGCAGCTCGAACAATAACGGCAATAACAATCCACCACATGGGTGCACTTACAAGCAGTTCCTAGACTGCAAGCCCGTAAACTTCGACGACACTGTAGGTGCTGTTGCTTTTGTAAGATGGGTCGAGAAAACAGACTCTATTCTCCGAATGAACAAGTGCGCTCCAGGCCAACAAGTTACTTACATTTCTGGGCTATTCTTGGACGGAGCCCTGTCCTGGTGGAATTTACAAGTTCAAACTCTTTGTGAAGTCGTTGCATACGCAATGACATGGAATGAGCTAAAAGAGCTTATGCGAAAGAAGTATTGTCCACGCGCTGAAATCCAAAGGTTGGAAACTGAGTTTTGGCATTTGAAGATGGAAGGTCCGAAAATTGTGGAATATGTTCAGAGGTTTCACGACTTATCTCATGTGGTTCCTTACATGGTTACACCGGAATTCAAGCGAATCGAGCGCTTCATTTGGGGTTTAGCTCCTCAAATCATAAGTATGGTGACCTCTTCAAAACCAGCAACAATCACTGAGGCGATCGATCTGAGCGTGGCTCTCACTGAGGAGGCTATCCGCTTAAGCAAGTTTTCTGATGTTGAGCAAAGAAGAAGGAGACTCACGTAGAGTCGTCCGGGGGTAATAAAAGAAAATTCTCGAAATTCAAGCAAGGCACAAGCAGTGATGGCAGGAAAGGAGAACCAAGCGCACCGGTTCAAGCTACAACCGGTGGCAGAAAGAAAGGAAAAGGGTATATGGGTACCCATCCCAACTGTAACACCTGCCAGCGTCACCATTCTGGCCGGTGTGGGTCAAAAGTATGTGAAGCATGTGGAAAGGTTGGTCACTCGAAGGATACTTGCTGGGCCACTGTTGGCCGAGGAGGCCAAGGAGGTTTTGGAAATGGAAACAATAATCGTGGTGGTAATGGAAATCGTACTCAAGGAAATAATGGAGGAAATGGCATTCGAGGCAACAACGCGAATCAAGCTAGTGCTGTGAATCGTAACCAAAACAACAATCAAGTTGGGAATGGAGGTGGAAACGGGCAAAGACCAAGTTGTTTTAACTGTGGTGACATTGGGCACTATAAGAGGAACTGCCCAGAATTGAACCAAGCACGGGGAAGGGTTTTCAATATCGAAGCGAGGGAAGCGCGCCAAGATCCCAATGTTGTTACTGGTACGTTCCCTATAAACCAACGCTTTGCATCCGTTTTATTTGATACTGGTGCCGATTATAGCTTCGTATCGTTAGAGTTTAAGAATATGCTCGGGTTAGCCGCTAGAAAGTTAGATATTCCCTACTCAATTGAACTGGCTAATGGGAAGTTAATAGAAGCTAATGAAGTGGTCAAAGGTTGTGTAATCGAATTGGGAGAGCGTGAGTTTGCTTTGGATCTACTACCAGTCAAGTTGGGAAGCTTCGACGTGGTAGTAGGAATGGATTGGTTATCAAGTAACAAGGCAGAAATTGTCTGCCACGAGAAGATCATTCGCATCCCAACCGAAGATGGTGAAACAATTGTGGTTCATGGTGAAAAGCGTGATACGCCTTTAAGAATCATTAGCTGCCTGAAAGCGCGAAAGTGTTTACAGAAGGGATGTGCGGCCTTCCTGGCACACATCGTGGATAAGAAAGCTGCTAAGCCAAAAATCAAAGACATCCCTGTCGTAAGGGAGTATCCTGAAGTCTTCCCTGAGGACTTGCCAGGATTGCCACCCTAGAGGCAAGTGGAGTTCCATATAGACTTAGTTCCAGGCGCCGTGCCTGTAGCTAGGGCACCTTATAGACTTGTACCGTTAGAGATGCAGGAATTGTCGACGCAACTTCAAGAGTTGCTAGATAAAGGATTCATCATACCAATCTTCTCAACTTGGGGAGCTCCGGTCCTGTTTGTTAAGAAGAAAGACGGTAGTTTTCGCATGTGCATTGATTACCGGGAGTTGAACAAGTTGACTATCAAGAATCGGTATCCCCTGCCAAGGATCGATGACTTATTCGATCAGCTCCAAGATTCAAGCTTTTACTCTAAGATCGATCTTCGATCTGGATACCATCAGCTAAGGATACAAGAGGAGAGCATCCCGAAGACAGCCTTCAGAACTCGCTATGGACACTACGAGTTCCTAGTTATGCCGTTTGGGTTGACAAACGCGCCTGCTGTTTTTATGGACCTAATGAACGGAGTTTGCAAGCCGTACTTGGATAAGTTCGTGATTGTGTTTATCGACAATATTTTGATTTATTCGAAGACAAAGGCTGAACACGAACAACACTTAAGAGCTATTTTGGAGTTGCTGAAAAAGGAACAGTTGTATGCCAAATTCTCTAAGTGCGAGTTTTGGCTACGTGAAGTCCAATTCCTTGGACACGTGGTTAATGGAAATGGAATCCATGTTGATCCCACAAAGATCGAGGCGATAAAGAGCTTGGAGACTCCAAAGACGCCGACCGAGATTCG